>JAPDNY010000005.1:118675854-120070841 GCA_029375565.1 Gekko gecko
ACTGCAAAACGTGACAGTTCTGTAGAACATAATGGATGTCTCTTGTTACAGATCATTCCAGTTGTTTGTGAAATTTTAATCTGGCAGCCATACTGAAAGGTGGCAGCAGATGACTGCATGTCATAAACTGACTGATTACTTTTGTTCTGCATAATAGCCCGCTAGATAATTTTCTTCCCCCCCCTAAGAAATTTAAAGAATAAGTAAGAATACAGATATTACTGTCACCTCTCTTGATATTTTTTCTCTTTGGTTTTTTCCAAAATAACTGTTTCCTTTTACAAAATTAAGTTTCTGCCATTGTTTGAGTGTTAAAAATTGAAAGGCATTTTTTCATTAACTATTCATTGTGCAAAAAACTGTTAGTGCCATGACTGCAAAATTTAATACTACACCAACTCATAGGATTTTAAACCACTTAACAACTAGCCTCCTGACCCCTTCTCAGTCTCTTCTTTGCCCAACATTGGACAGTTGCCTAACAAATTCTGTATCCTTTACAACCCAAAGTTAGGCTGTAGGGTGGCCAGGGCCAGCCTTTTTTGCACCTAGGCAAGGCTAACTATTTGCGCCCCCCCCCAAACTGCTAACCAATTTTTAAAAACAGATGAATTCTAGAGAATATTAAAAGCACAAAACTTGACACTGCTGTTTTTTTAAAAAAATGAAAATAAGTAAAATGACAGCCTTTGGTTTTCTTTCTCAAACAGAAAACAGTTTTAGCACACAACTCACCAAACACTTTGAATAATCCTGTGAACTGTGATGTCAAAAATTAAGGCTCTTTAATGTTTCCATTTCAGGCACATTAGAATCTCATTTTGTGTGCCTTTTCCTTTGCAAATTTTGTCTCTGATTCCTTCAGTTCAAGTGCTGATGCTTCAGTGTGTTGAACTGATATAACTGCCAAACCAAAGAGTCTCTTTTGCAGCATTAGTTCTACAGTTTTCTCAGTTTTGCAATTCTTGATGTCAGATTTGTGTCCATTTATCCTTTGACCTGTTTGTCCTATGCAGAGAACTGCAATTTACACATCCTACTGTATTGTTATTCCAGTCTTGCTGTTTTTATTGCTCAGTTACTTATTCACCTTGACTCTAATCATCTCTTCCTGACAGCTAGCTTCCCCTACCTGCATGTAATATTTGAGGAAATCTGTTTCAGTGTATGTGAAGAAGTGTGCACATGCTAAGAATATAAGAGAAGCCAATGTTGGATCAGGCCAATGGCCCATCCAGTCCAACACCCTGTGCCACACAGTGGCCAAAAATACCAGGTGCCACCAGGAGGTCCAGCAGTGGGGCCAGGACACTAGAAACCCTCCCACTGTTGCCCCTCCAAGCACCAAGAATACAGAGCATCACTTGCCCCAACCTGAGAGTTTCCATCTATACCTTGTGGCTAATAGCCACTGATGGACCACTGCTCCAGATGTTTATCCAATTCCCTCTTGAAGCCATCCATGCTTGTAGCCACTGCCACCTCCTGTGGCAGTGAATTCCATGTGTTAATCACTCCTTGGGTGAAGAAGTACTTCCTTGTATCCATTCTAACCTGACTGCTCAGCAATTTCATTGCATGTGCACGAGTTCTTGTACTGTGAGAAAGGGAGAAAAGTACTTCTTTCTCTACCTGCTCTATCCCATGCCATGCATAATCTTGTAAACCTCTATCATGTCACCTCTTTGCGGATTTTGAACTTAGACTTCCCAGATAGTAGGCTGATACTGACCACTTAGACAAACACATAGCCCTTAGTCTGTGTCATGGTGTCTTCTCATGTTCTTGACCAGCAAATGAAGCAACTTATGTTCAAAAGGTTGCAATGCCCAGCCATTTCATGTTTTCCCCTGTGCCCTAGGCGCAGAACTCTGAGCTTGAGATTTCTGTAGTGAATGTCAATAAATCAAAAGTAGGTTTGCAGTTTACAGATACACTCTTGAACAGTATATTCAGACATTTTGATGCAATAATTCAGAGCAAGGGGTGTCAGTTAAACTGTTCCGGTAAGAAAGAAAGGTGGGAGATGGGGTGGCTGAACAAGGAACTCTATGAAGAGCTGAGACTGAAAAGGGAAATGTACAGAAAATAGAAGGAGAGCCAAATTACTGAGGGTGAGTAAACGAGGCAGGCTTGAATCTGTAGGGATGGTGTCAGAAAGGCTAAAGCGCAGATGGAGCTGAGGCTCACGAGGGATGCTAAAAATAACAAGAAAAATTTCTATGCCTATGTTCGGAGCAAAAAGAAGAACCGGGATGGGGTAAGCTCATTGCTAGGGGAAGACAGTCAAGTCTTAACAAGGGATGAAGACAAAGTGGAATTATTCAACTCTCACTTTGCATCAGTCTTTAACCATAAGGCGAGCTGTATACAAACTGAAGAATGCAGGGCATATAAAGGAAGGAGGAACTGACAGTCCAGAGTAAGTAAGGAAATGGTTAGAGAGCATCTAGTTGCCTTAAATACTTTCAAATCTCCAGGGTCGGATGGCTTGCACCCCAGGGTGCTAAAAGAAATTGCAGATGTTATTTCAGAGCCTCTGGCTCTAATCTTTGAGATGTCCTGGAGTACCAGTGTTGTGCCGGAAGACTGGAGAAGAGCAAATGTTGTCCCGATCTTCAAGAAGGGAAAAAAAGACGGACCTGGGAAATCACAGGCCTGTCAGCTTGACATCAATACCTGGAAAAATTCTGGAGCAGATTATCAAACGCTCTGTCTGTGAGCACCTTGAACGGAATGAGTTAATTGGTAGTAGTCAGCATGGGTTTATCAAGAATAAGTCATGCCAGACCAACCTTATCTCCTTTTTTGACAGAGTTACTAAAATGGTTGACTTTGGCAATGCTGTGGATATAGCATGCCTAGATTTCAGTAAAGCATTTGACAAAGTTTCTCATGATATCCTTAAGGATAAGCCAGTTAAGTGTGGGCTGGATGGAGCAACCATTGGATGGATTCATGGTTGGTTGAAAAAATCGTACCCAACGAGTGCTCATAAATGGCTCTGCATCTACGTGGAGGGAAGTCTCGAGTGGAGTGCCACAGGACTCGGTCCTGGGCCCGGTGTTGTTCAATGTTTTTATAATGACCTGGAGGAAGACATAGAGGGGATGCTTATCAAATTTGCAGAAGGCACAAAGCTGGGTGGGATTGCTAACTCTGAAGAAGACAGAGTGAGGATTCAAAATGATCTAGATAGGCTGGAACAGTGGGCTGAGGGAAATAAAATGAAATTCAATACAGATAAGTGCAAGGTCCTACACCTAGGCACAAAAAATCAAAGGCACAGATATAGAATGGGGGGGACTTGGCTTGACAGCAGCACATGTGAAAGGGATCTAGGTGATCTGGTTGATCACAAGCTCAACATGAGCCTGCAGTGTGATGTGGCTGTGAAGAAAGCTAATGCAATCTTAGGATGCATTAACAGAAGCATTGTGTCCAGATCACGGGAGGCGGTAGTTCCGCTCTATTCTGCTATGTTCAGGCCTCACCTGGAGTAGTGTGTTCAGTTTTGGGCACCACACTTTGGGAAGGATGTTGACAAGCTTGAGCGTGTTCAGAAGAGGGCAACCAGGATGGTGAAAGGGTTTGAATCCAAGTCTTATGAGAAAAGGCTGAAAGAGTTGGATATGTTTAGCCTGGGAAAGAGAAGACTTAGAGGGGACATGATTGCAGTCTTCAAGTATTTGAAGGGCTGTCATGTAAAAGATGGAGCAGATCTATTCTCTCTTGCTCCGGATTGCAAGACTAGATCTAATGGGTGGAAATTATGATGGAGTCGATACCGGCTAGATATCAGGAGAAACTTCCTAACTGTAAGAGTGGTTGAGCAGTGTAACAGTCTGCCTCGGGAGATGGTGGATGCTTCTTCCTTGGACGTTTTCAAGTGGAGGCTGGATGACCATCTGTTGGGTTTGTTGTAGGTATGTAGGGCTATCTTTTGGTTATGCTCCTGCAGAGTGCAGGGGGTTGGACAAGATGACCTGCAAGGTCCCTTCCAACTCTAACATTCTATGATTCTATGAAATGAACAAAATATTGCAAGAGTGCTAATGTTTTAAATGTTTTTAAGTTCAAACTTAAGTTTTTAACCAAGAGCCTGTGGCCAGTTGGAGGGGCAAGAATGCTATCATGGAGGGAGGCTTCTGAGGAGAGTGAGGCTGTGGCACAGGCTGGACCCCTTCCACCCTTCTCTCCTCCCCCTGCCTCTCCCAGGCACAAATTCATGGCTCGTCTCTGTCCCTCCCCTCCATTTGCTTTCCCACCCAGCGCCCTCACCTGCTCCCTTCACCTCCGCGGTGCTGCAGACAGTGGCTCACTCAGCCATGTTCAGCAGCCCAGGTGGCATTCACTAATGATCGTTCCAATTTTAGTATATGTGCTGCCGAAGCGAGCACGGCACTCACTAATGATGACCTGACCCAGCTCAGTGTGGCTCAGGAGGAGAGGAGAGGGAGTGGAGAAGGTAGCAGCAGCAGGCAGGACAATGAGAGGTGCCTGGAGGGGCGGCGAGGGTGACTGGGGAGGGGCTCCTGCAGCGTCAGCGCAGAACTGACCAGGTGGCACAGGGTTGCTTGCTTCCTTTTCTCCCCGTCAGGTGAGCCCCGAGGCAGCGGAGACGACGATTGCTGCTCATCATCAGCGCCATTCTTGCTGACATCCTCACCCCGCTTGCTGGCCTCTGCGCTCTCAGAGGTCTCCGCCCTTAGGCAGTCGCCTCACTTGGCCTTAATGGTTACGCCGGCTCTGAGAATGGCCTGATTCATTTCAAAGTCTACGTCAGTACTATGCTCTCCATCTTCTACTTCACATCCAACTGCAAAAAAATTTTTTCAGAAAGAGCCTGATGTAGTATTAACATGAGAAGAGGGTTTATGTTCAGAAAAACAGAGAATTGAATTGCGTTACCTGTCCTTTGTCAGCTTTAAAAACCTGTGGTTGTGCAAAGCATGCTGGAAAAGAAATGGGATTGCCCAACTAGTAATTTGATCCTGCTATAGATTAATTACCGCAATGACTGGCAAGATTAAAACATCTTTATCTTGGTTTTGTGACCCACTCTGTAGGAAGATATTTTATGGGAGCCATGACAAGTTTGTGAGTCACATTAGAATGACTTGATTTGGGTATCTGTAGATCTCTTCATTAGCTCCTCATGAACATTCTGATTTGTCAGCTTGTGGGCACCTGTTTGTTCTGCCAAATGGCAAAGTTGGCAATGTGGCATTTCATTGTGACTTGCATGAATAAGTAAAGTAAGCCTCTTGTAAATCTGTGTAAAGAAAGACAGAAGCAAAATCTTAAACTGCAGTTATAAACTGTGCCTGTCAATTGTTTCATGGTGTGATTGTTGAAGAACTTGTCCACTTTTATGTAGCCCAATACTTTGCAAATTATGAATGCAAGACTGGTTTGAATGTGAGTTCTGCTGCTTACTTTTGAACAGAGTTGTCATTTATTTATTTATACCCTGCTGCTGTCCCCCAGGCGGACCCTATGGCTTACAGCATTATTCCCCTCTCTTCCATTTATTCCTTAAAACAAAAATCTTGTACAGTAAGCAAGGTTAAAGTGACTGGCCCAAGGGCATCCAGCAAGTTTACATGGTAGAGTAGAAATTCAAACTGGGGTCTTCTAACACTAAGCCAGGGCCGGTGCATCCATATAGGTGAGTTAGGCAGTTGCCTAGAGCACCACCTTCAAAAGGGGCTGGCCTGCTGATGAATCCCCTGCCCCATCCCACCCCTCCCTTGCCACAGCGGGCTGACAGACTCTAGCTACCTGTAAAAATACATTGGTCATTTTCCTGTGCTGGCAGTTGCTGCCTCTATGGCCTGCTAGAGAATCTTGAGTCTCCTCATGTCTCCAAGGCAGAGATCTACTGGAGGAAAACATGCCTTTATGCAGTTCCTGTACCTTTAAATCCAAGGAGCTGGAGCAGAGACAGGAGGGAGGAGGCCAAAGAGAGAGAGCAAGAGCAAGGGGTGCTCAGATCTGTTCTTCATAATAAGCCAGATTTCTCTCCATCGGGGCAACAGGAAGGAGGCAAGGAGGAGGAACAGGGGGGCTCCAGCAGGGTGGGGATGTGTGACAGTTCCTGCTACCCCTCCCAGGCTGAAGCTGCCAGGCAGGACCCCTGACAGCTGTCTCCCTCTGTCCTCTGCCTCCTTGCATGCCCCTTGCCACCTGCCTGCTGCCCCACAGAACGGACATCTTTGCAGCAGTCCCCGACAGGGGACCACACCCTGTGGAGAGGCAGTCTGGCACTGACTGGGTGGGGGGGGTCTGTGGGGAGGTGGCAAAGGAGGAGCACCCTTCCTGCCTGCCTGCCTTCCTTCCTTGTCCAGGGGCCCCGAGAGGAGGAGCACCATAGGGGTATGTGTGTGCGAAGGAGCGGGCGAGTGGAGCAGCATAAGTGCCTGAACCGCCCAAGCCCGGCACTGCTGCAGTGCCACTGAGCCTGGCTCACGTCTCCCCCATGTGCAAAAGTGCCACCCAGGGAGCCAAGGATCCAGTGCAGCGCTGCCCCAGCAGCAGGTGTTGGGTGCCAGGGGGGCTGGAGACCCCCCACCCCCAGGCCGCTGATGCATGCAGCCTCCACTTTTTCCTGGCCCTCTTCCTCCTCCTGGGAGGCGGTGACTGATTGGCACCCCTTGAAGACTGGCCGCTCCTCGCCTGCCACCTCTGGCCCAGGGAGCAGCAGCAGCAGCAGTGCTGCAGCAGTGGCAGATGAATCCTGACCCCCCCTCCCCCTCCCCCTCCCCTCCTGCCGGAACATGTTCCAGTGGCAGACACCAATGCCAGCCATGCTGGCTCTTTGGCACATCGCTTGAGCTGGCCACTGGCTGCCCTCCCACTCCTCTCCTTTCTCCTCCTCCTCTTCTCCTTCCTCCTTCCTCCTCTCCTTTCTTTTTTCCCCTCCTGGTGGCGCATCTGCAAGGTGCGCTACATGCATATTCAATGGGGGCTGGTTCAATTTTGACTATGGCAGCCCCTAATGTGGTGGCTGGAAGGAGGGCAAGGCACACAGCCATGGCATCTGCACCAGTCCCAAGGGCCAAGGCGAGCAATACCTACCAGGGCACCTTGGTGCAGGGCATTGGCTGTGAGAGCAAAGGCAAGTGGGTCTACCACGGCGAGTGGATCCATGGCTTCAGGGGATGCTACGGTGTGCACGAATGCAGCACCAATGGCACCACATACGAGTGTACCTGGACCAACGGCCTGCAGGACAGCTACAGCACTGAGACCTACTCCGATGGTGGTGAGTGGTGGACCCCCCACCCTGGGGGGGAAGGTAAAGCGGGCTCTCCCTGGGCTGGCCAGGTGAATGGGAGAGTGCTGAGTTCAAATCCCTGCACAGCCCACTTCCCACATCTAGCTCTGCCCCCCCCCCCAGGGATCCTGGCAAGAGGTAAACAGCTCTGTTAGACAACCCAGGTGACAGTGGTCCCAAGCAGTCTGGAGGGACAAGGCCCAGAGTTGCCAAATGCCAGGTGCGTCCTGGAGGCCCTGGGTGCTCTCCAGACCAGAGGCCAGTTCTTCTGGAGAAAATGGCTGCTTTGGAGGGAGGACTCTATGGTACACCATAGATCTATGGGAAATCCCTCTCCGCATTCTCCACTGCCTCCCCCACAGGCACCGCCACCGAATCTCCAGGAATTTCCCAGGCTGGATTTGGCAACCCTGTGTGTCAGGATGGCGAAAATAGAGGGCCTGGATGGGAATGGGAGAGGTGGGACTTCTTAACTGGGCCAGCCTCTTAGATGTGGCTGTACAATCAACTGAAGAGAGATTCCAACAACTACAACACTATAATTCCCTCTCTGGCCTGCAAGAATTTGGAACAAGCATTGATGCATGATGGAAACAAAGATATTGCTGTATTACTTGTTCTCACAATTAAAAAAAAAAAAGAAATTAGCAATTTCAAATTTTGTGTTTTTCATTCTTCCTAAAATGCATTTATGTTTGAAAATTGTTGGGTGCACCAATGAGGGGGAAGAGAGAAGGTAGCCCTGCCTAGTGTGCAGAAAACCCTGGCACCAGCCCTGCTCTAACCACTAGACAATCAAGATGGGTAGCTGTGTTAGTCTGGAAATTACAGGCCTGTCAGTCTAATGTCAATACTGGGTAAGTTGATGGAATCCATTATTAAAGGTAGAATTAGGCACATTTATGAACAAAAGCTATTGAGGAAAAATCAGCATGGATTTTGTAAGGGAAGATCTTGTCTCACTAACCTGTTAGAGTTCTTTGAGGGGGTGAACAAACATGTGGACAAGGGTGACGCAATAGGTATTGTTTACTTAGATTTCCAGGAACCTTTGATACAGTTCGTCATCAAAGGCTCCTAAGTAAACTCAGTAGTCCTGGGATAAGGGGACAAGTCCTCTTGTAGATTAAAAACTGTTTAATTAACAGGAAACAAAGAATGAGTATAAATGGGCAGTTTTCACAGTGGAGGGTGGTAAGCAGTGGGGTACCTCATGGCTCGGTACTGGGTCCAGTGCTTTTTAACTTGTTCATTAATGATTTGGAGTTGGGAGTAAGCAGTGAAGTGGCTAAGTTTGCAGAACACACTAAATTGTTCAGGATTGTGAGGTGCTCCAGATGGATATGTCTAGGCTGGGTGAGTGGGCATCAACGTGGCAAATGAGGTTCAATGTGGGCAAGTGCAAAGTAATGCACACTGGAGCCAAAAATACTAACTATAAATATACATTGATGGGGTCTGAACTGGCAGAGACTGATCAGGAGAGAGATCTTGAGTCGTGGTAGATAACTCACTGAAAATGTTAATCCACTGTGTGATGGCAATAAAAAAGGCAAATGCTATGCTGGGGATTATTAGGAAAGGAATTGAAACAAATCAACCAGTATCATAATGCCCTTGTATAAATTGATGATGCAGCCTCATTTGAAATAGTGTGTATAGTTCTGGTCACCGAACCTTAAAACAGATTATAGCATTAGAAAAAGTACAGCAAAGGGCAACTAAAATGATTAAAGGGATGGAACACTTTCCATATGAAGAAAGGTTATAAGGGTTAGGGCTCTTTAGCTTGAAGAAACAATGACTGGGGGGTGACATTATAGGGGAATTTCAGACAGGCAATATATTCCGGTTCAGGAATGGTTCCCAAACGGTTTCTGGTCTGACATTTCAGACAGAACTGTTTTAGAACCGGTTCCCTACTGGAATATATTTGTACTTTCACACACAAACGCTTCTGTCCCGTTCAGGAAATGGGTCTGAATTGTTTTACCTGTAAACCGCTTCCAAGTAGTCTTCAGTTTCTTCTCCCGGACCCGAAATGCTATTTCCCGCTATTTTTTGCCTGCGTGGGCAATCTCTGGCTTTTTTTTGAATATTCGATTCAGAGTGCTATAGCGCTATAACACAACGTCAAAACAGCGCCATAGCGATCCCATCGGAATCCCATCACTGTTTTTTAGGCTGTGTTATAGCACTGGAGCGCTATAGTGCTCTAAAGCGAATGTTCAAAAAAAAAAAAAAAAGACGCCGTGGGCAGGAAATGGCAGGAAAACAAAGCGGTGCAGTCTGAATTGCCAAACCGCTTCTGATCTGGCTCTTTTCCAGTAGGGGAAAGCGATGTGTGAAATGACAGCCCTGTTTACTTCGAGATGGGTCAAAGACGGCTTCAAACTGGCTGAAACTTGGTAATATGCAATTCCCTATTTACAAAGGTTTACAAAGATTTACAAAGTTATGCATGGGATAGAGAAGGTAGAGAAAGAAGTACTTTTCTCCCTTCCTCACAGTACAAGAACTCATGGACACTCAATGAAATTAATGAGCAGTAGGTTTAGAACAGATAAAAGGAAGTACTTCTTCACTCAAAGAATAATATGTGGAATTCACTGCCACTGGAAGTGGTGGTGGCTACAAGCATAAACAGTTTCAAGAGGGGATTAGATGGACACAAGTGGGGACTTGCAAGGAACTTGAGGGGAGTGGGTTTCCTCCCCTCCTTTGTTTCCTCCCCTCAGCCCCTACTTCTGTGTCTCTCACGCTTTCTTCACCCTGCTACACCTTTTCTTACTCTCTCCCCATGCCTGTCACTCTCTCTGCCACCAGCTGAATCTCTCTCACTCTCGTTCTGCTCCATCACTCTCTTTCTGTCTTTCTACCCATCAATGTCTCTTTCTGCTCCCCACCCCAGAACCCTCTTTCTACCACTCTTTCTCTCTGTCTGCCCCCCTGCCAAGGCTTCCTTCCCCCCTTGCTTTCTTTGCAAGCTCTTCTGGAGCTGTTCTGGGCAGGCCAGCTGACCTTCCCTCCCTTCCCTCACAGGCTCGCCAGGAGCAGCTCTGGGCGGGGCCTGCTGAGGCTTCCTCAAGGCTGTTCTCAGCTCTAGGGTGGTCTTGCTGGGGCCTTTCTCCCTTGCTTTCACTGACCCCTGGAACTTGCAGAAGCAGCCATCTTATTTCCACCATCTTTGCTTCCTTTTCTCTCCCTCCATTTCTCTCAGTGTCTTTCTCCCCACCCCCTTTCTTACTTTCTGTCTCTCTCTCCCATATCTGCGATCTCTTTTTCTTCCTCCCTCACCCCATCATTCTCTTTCTTTCTCTTTCTGGCTTAGTGATCTCTTCCCTGCTGCATTGGCTGCCACTCACCTGTCCCCCCCAAGCCTCAACAGCATTAGCAGCAGCTTGCTCAGCCGCCCTCCCCTGCAGCTTCACCACCTGGGCAGCTCGTGTTGTAGCTGGGTCTTTTTCCTGCCTATCTGGAAGGCCTCAAGGAGGCTGTGGTTACACTGCTCTTGAAAAAACCAGCTTTCGATCCTTCTGATCCAGCCCTGCACAGTTTCAAATTGGTCATTCCTGGGTAAAGTAAATGAGAGAGCGATAGCTGAACAGCTCCAGGGTTTCCTGGATGAGAAATTGGCATTATATCTGTTCCAGTCCAGCTTCCGCCCTGGCTATGAGCCAGAAACAGTATTGGTCACGTGCTCTCGTAGTCAAAAGTCTCTCAAACATCTTCTAATGAGCTGTGACAGTTCTTGTCTACTCATGACTTCTATCATGTCATCGGAGATATCCAGACATAATAGTTTATGGTCTAGTAATCTGTCCTAATCACTTGTTTGGTGGTCCAGCTTAACTAGTCCAAGGAGAGCCAGTTTGGTGTAGTGGTTAAATGCGCGGACTCTAATCTGGGAGAACCGGGTTTGATTTAGGGGTGTGCATTCGGGAATCCCAAAACGGAAAAAAACCCAAAAAAAGCATTTTCGGGTTTTTTTCGGCTTTCGGGATTCCGGACAGGCTATTCACTGTAATCTTCGAATTCCAAAAAAAAAATCCCGGAAAATTCGGGATTTTTTCGGCATTTTCGGCATTGCCGAAAAACGGCGTTGTGGGGGTATTAAACTGTTGAAGGGCCCGGGAATTCCTTTTCCCACCATTTCCCCCTCTTTCCCGCCTTTTCCTCCTGTTTCCAGGAGGGGGGAAGGAGGCTCCAGACAGCCAATCACTGCAATGCATTTGCAAAATGCATTGCAGTTTCTAGCTTGCAAGGCTGTTGTTGCTGCCTGCAGCCCAACCACCAGTTTGCTCCTTTCCCAGGGAAGGAGCACTGTGGTGGCCAATAGGGTTCTGGCATCTGCTCTCTGGCCAATCACAGAAGGTTTTCCTTTTTGAAATCCTTCTGTGTATGCTCAGAGAGCATAAAAGAAGCCAGTCTCTGGGCTGACTCTCATTGCTGTGTTCCTGGATCCTGCTGGCTGGTGAGAGAGAGCTGCATGGCTTGGCTGTTGGAGATTGTGGCTGGCTGGCTTCTGCTGCCCCTGCTCCTGAGTCTGCCCTGCTTTCCTCCCTGCTCTTCATGGACCTTGGATCAATACCTCAGAAGACTTCAGACTGATTTGATTTATTAGGGCACTTTTAAATTTAATTTCTTTTCTCTTTATTTTATTCTTCCTTAGGGTTGGTTTGGGAGAGACCTGGGGTTGGTGGGGTGGTGATTGCACATGGTCTGCTGCTGGCTTGGCAAACATGCCCCCTCACACCACCACCACACCTCTCAGGTTTTTTTACAGGGAGAATCTGCTTGCCTGATCCATTCCCATAGGAAACAATGGAGAACTGGGGGCACCCTCTTTGGATGCCCCTAGAATTGGACCCCCTGGTCCAATCTTTTCAAAACCTGGGGGTCTTTTGGGGAGAGGCTCCAGCAGCTACAGTCCAAATTTGGAGTCTCTACCTCAAACCCCCCTCTCCAGCCCCCTGCAAACTTTCCAGAAAATTTTGCCATTGAAGTCAATGGCCCCATTGGATATAATGGACCCGAATTTTTCGGGAATCCCAAAACTTTTCGGATTTCAATGCTTTACCAGTATAGGTAACAGTTTCTGTCAAGAGCTCTCTCAGCCCCACCTACTTCACAGGGTGTCTGTTGTGGGGGGGGGGGAAGGGAAGGGATTTTGTAAGCCACTCTGAGACACCTTTGGATAGTGAAGGGCGGGCTGTAAATCCAATCTCTTCTTCATCTTCTTCTTCTAGATCTAGGTTTGATTTTAGAGTCCTAATTTTCAAATTGATTGCTTTCCCCCAGGTCTTTGCTTCATAAGACCTCTCCCCAACTTTGGCTCTCATAACAATTCCAGACATACACTGAGGTGCTCCCTGAATATTGTGTAGGAATCTTACTAGAGGTCTGTCAATGTTGTCTATTACTATGCTGATCCAGACCCCAGCAGCATTTAGCATCTGCCCAGTAACTTTAGCATTGAACACTTGGACAGCTGTAGGAACATACTGGTCACCCATGGAATAATAGAATCTTGAGATGGCCTTCCCAGTACTCATAGCAGCTCTAACGACATAATTCAAGTGCACCTTCCAGGAAAGATTTTCTTGAAAGATGATTCCTAAATATTTAAAGTGCTCTACTTGCTCCATAGGCTGACTTGTTGCCGACCACTTATACATCTTTATCTTCCACTTTTTCCTAAAAAGAAGAACCTTAAACTTAGCAACATTAATAACTAAGCCCTCTCTGGAACAATATTCAGAGAAGGAACCTATGAGCTTGTGTAGGCCAACCATAGTTCTTGACAAAAGGACAATATCATCCATGGATCAGAGACAGGGTAATTTAACATGGTCAGGCAAGGTGGATGAAATTTATTTCCAGCTTTGTAAGAAGTTAAGTCATGAAAGTATAAATTGAATAACAGTGGGGCAAGGGTGTATCCTTGTTTTAACTCCTCTGTTCTGTGGAATATCCCTGGTCAGTTGTTATTAGATCTCACAGCAATGTTCAACACAGTTGATCATGATCTTTTGACCCACTGCCTTGCCAACATGTGAGTTTGTGGGGTAGCCCTTCAATGGCTTACCTCATTTCTCCATGGTCAGGGACAGAGGGTGGTGCTAGGAGAGAATGTGTCCTGTAGACACCACCTGGAGTGTGGGATCCCTTAGGGGACACTTCTCTTCCCAGTGTTGTTTAACATCTATATGTGCTTCCTCGCCCAGCTTGCGTGGAGTTTCAGGCGTGGGTGTCATCAATATGCTAATGACACCCAGCTGTATCTGCTTTTGGATGGCCACCTGGATGCCACCCCACAAAATCTGGCCATGGGTTTGGAGGCTGTGGTGGGATAGCTAAAAAAGAGCAGGTTGAAACTGAATCCAACAAAGATAGAGGTTCTGTGGCAGGGAGTGGACTTCAGGGCTTGGGTTTAGCTTACCTGCTCTTGATGGGTCGCTATTGGTACTGCTGCAGTCCATCAAGAGATTGGCTGTGATCCTGGTTGCCTCTCTAAATATGAAGGCCAAGGTGACACATACAGCTGGACTGGCATTTTTCCATCTATGCTAGGCCTGGCAGCTGGCCCCTTTCCTGTCATACTGCAATCTGGCTGCAGTAATCCATTCAACAGTCACCTCCAGGCTAGACTACTGTAACTTGCTCTATGCTGGCCTGCCCTTGAGACTGACCTGGGAGCTCCAACTGATCTAGAACGCAGCAGCACGAGTCCTGACAGAAGCACTACGGACTGCACATATTCGACCTGTGCTACACCAGTTGCATTGGTTTCCAGTGGAGCACCGAGTCAAGTTCAAGGTTTTGTTTTTGACCTTTAAGGCCTTGAGTGGTCTGGGAACAATGTAACTGTGGGATTGCCTTCACTGGTACATTCCCAGAAGTGCATTATGCTCTTCACAGAAAGACTTGCTGGTGACCCCCGGCCCCTTCTTGGCCCTTGCACCAACCTGGTGGAACTTTCTGCTAAATAACACCAGGGCCCTGTGGGATCTCATGCCATTCTTCAGGGCCTGTAAGGTAGAGATGTACCTCCAGGAATTTGGTTGAGGACAGTGATGGTTTACATCATGGCTGACACCCTTTCTGGATCTCTATCCCCTGAAAGATCTAATTCTCCCCCCCACCATGCCCATAAGGCACCCACAAGCTGGAAATAGGAGGGAACCACAAAATTTTGTCATTCAATTTTAATTAATGAATTATATGTTTTGATAATGGTTTTTATGATCTCTATTGTTTTAAATTTGTACATCACCTAGAGCCCCACAATTGTGGGGACTAGATGATTCGAAAATGTAAATAAATAAATAAATAAATGCTTTTTTTAAAAAAAAAAAACCTCTCTGTTTATTATTTTTTTTTTCAAAAAAACTCAACCCCCCAAGAACAGATATAATATACATATACAAATGTAAGGAAAGGGTATATACAAACTAGTAGATAGTATAATAGTAAGAACTAAACAGCAAATTAGTATATGGCTATAGTCTTTAGACTATTTTAACATTTTTCTCTATAAAGTCTAGAAAAGGGTACCATCTATCTAAATAATCTGATTGAAAACTTGAACTTTCCACCAGTGACATATAATCCAATATTTTATCCATAACCAGATATTCCCATAATTTGTTAACCCATTGTTGTACTGGAGGAATTTCTTGATGTTCATTTTAGCAGCAATCAATGTAAGTGAAATTAAATCCTTACGAATCATAGGTATATCAATGTTTTACCAAAGGTTAACTAAAATAAGTTTAGGGAACAAAGGAATATCATATCCTGTAATCCCTTTAATCAATTTGAGGATCATAGAATCATAGAATGTTAGAGTTGGAAGGGACCTTGCAGGTCACCTAGTCCAACCCCCTACACTCTGCAGGAGCATAGCCAAAAGATAGCCCTACATACCTACACCATACCCAATAGATGGTTGTCCAGCCTCCGCTTGAAAACATCCAGGGAAGGAGTATCCACCACCTCCCGAGGCAGACTGTTCCACTGCTCAACCACTCTTACAGTTAGGAAGTTTCTTCTGGTATCTAGCTGGTATTGACTCCATTGTAACTTCCACCCATTAGATCTAGTCTTGAAATCTAGAGCAAGAGAGAATAGATCTGCTCCATCTTTTACATGACAGCCCTTCAGATACTTGACGACTGCAATCATGTCCCCTCTAAATCTTCTCTTTCCCAGGCTAAACATATCCAACTCTTTCAGCCTTTCCTCATAAGACTTAGATTCAAATCCTCTCACCATCATGGTTGCCCTCTTCTGGACATGCTCAAGCTTGTCAACATCCTTCCTAAAGTGTGGTGCCCAAAACTGGACACAGTTCTCCAGGTGAGGCCTGACCATAGCAGAATAGAGCGGAACTACCGCCTCCCGTGATCTGGACACAATGCTTCTGTTAATGCATCCTAAGATTGCATTAGCTTTCTTCACAGCCACATCGCACTGCAGGCTCATGTTGAGCTTGTGATCAACCAGAACACCTAGATTCCTTTCACATGTGCTGCTGTCAAGCCATTCTATATCTGTGCCTTTGATTTTTTGTGCCTAGGTGTAGGACTTTGCACTTATATCTATTGAATTTCATTTTATTTCCTTCAGCCCACTGTTCCAGCCTATCTAGATCATTTTGAATCCTGACTCTGTCTTCTTCAGAGTTAGCAATCCCACCCAGCTTCGTGTCATCTGCAAATTTGATAAGCATCCCCTCTATGTCTTCCTCCAGGTCATTGTAAAAACATTGAACAACACCGGGCCCAGGACCGAGCCCTGTGGCACTCCACTCGAGGCTTCCCTCCATGTAGATGCAGAGCCATTTATGAGCACTCGTTGGGTACGATTTTTCAACCAACCATGAATCCATCCAACAGTTGCTCCATCCAGCCCACACTTAACCAGCTTATCCTTAAGGATATCATGAGAAACTTTGTCAGATGCTTTACTGAAATCTAGGTACGCTATATCCACAGTATTGCCAGAGTCAACCATTTTAGTAACTCTGTCAAAAAAGGAGATAAGGTTGGTCTGGCATGACTTATTCTTGATAAACCCATGCTGGTCAGTACCAATTAATTCATTCCGTTCAAGGTGCTCATAGACAGAGCGTTTGATAATCTGCTCCAGAATTTTTCCAGGTATTGATGTCAAGCTGACAGGCCTGTGATTTCCCAGGTCTGTCTTTTTTTCCCTTCTTGAAGATTGGGACAACATTCGCTCTTCTCCAGTCTTCCGGCACAACACCGGTACTCCAGGACATCTCAAAGATTAGAGCCAGAGGCTCTGAAATAACATCTGCAATTTCTTTTAGCACCCTGGGATGCAAGCCATCCAGCCCTGGAGATTTGAAAGTATTTAAGGCAGCTAGATGCAAACAAACTAAGATAGATGTCTTTGTCGGAGGAGGGCCCCCCACTGCTGCTGTTTACAAAATCCTGTCTCTAACAGATTTGCGGCTTTAGCTCAAGAAGTATGTAAATTGGAGGAGTGGATAGACACGGAGGAAGTTTCCCCCAGTCCCACACCAGCACAAATGCCTTGCTGTGACTGTGAGAGGACTCTCTGTAGTATAACAGAATTGACTTTCCTTATAGTCAAGCATATTCTAGGTTATTTAAAGGACATCAAGGAGAAGCTTGAGAAATTGTCAGATATGAGATCCAAGGCTTACGTGGTGAATAAGCTCAGTAACTCCCCAGGAACTGATAACTTGCCTAATAAGAAAACTACTTACCCATCAAACAGGGATAAAGCTTCAACCACTATTTTTCATCCTACAACCAAGAGTGGAGATGGGAGCCATAGATTTCATCTGTCCCTACAACCAAGGCAAATCTGTCTATCTGTGGTTTTCAAGGTAGGGTTCCCAGGTGGAACACTAGATGGATGGCACTCAAACATCGAAGCACACTATTTGGTGTACGTGTCTCCAGAATTGATTTAGATGTTATGGAATTGATCAGTCAGCCAAATCAGGTGCAGAGAGTTCTACTCAAGTTTCACAGCGGACACTTTCCCTCTTTAATGATGAAGCAAATTATAGTTCTTAGGAAAAAAGGGATTTTTCCGGCACGAGTATTTGTAAATGCCCTGAAACCTGTCCCTCTCCTGCCAATAGCCTGTAAGATGAACATAGAAAGGAATAAAGTGACATCTGATCAACCTGACCTGATGGACCTTTCCCTAAGGGAAGATAAAAACCCTGCCCTAGATGTGGAGTATAAGTCTGATAAGCTGTCAAGGGAGTATCCACCCTCTACAGCCTTTACCCATACAAGCTTGAATCTGGACAATTCTGTTGAGGAAGATTTGAAGGATGTATTCCCAAAACTCCCAAGAGAAGATCAAGTTGTCATTGTGGATAGATTGGAGCTGCTGAAGAATAGCTTATTGGCCTTGGGGAATCATTGCGGGAGCTTAGACTCTAATACTCTTAAAGTGACTTCACTCCAACACAATCATAAAGCCTATGAAGAGCCCGAACATCCCAGTATTATAATGAACTTTGTTAAGGATATGGCCATGCTATTGGATTCAAACAACTGCAAGACAGAGAAGGAAGTAGTAAGTAATGTTAAGAAGACCTCTGATAGTGAAAGTTACTTGACTACTGCTAAGCTGTCAAGCAAGACAAACCCTTTTCCTGTGGCCGCTCTGGTGGATGTAACTTCTAATCCTTCTAATCCTGATTTTCAAACCTTAAACTCTTCTATGACTGGAAATCTAAATGGGCTTCCGACTAAAGGATCGTTTTTGGACCCTAATAAAAGTGCCGGTAATGGTTGTGTCTTTAAGGACCAAAACTGGATATTATCGAATCAGCAGATTGACAAACAGTCTCCCTAATATCCTGGAACATTGCAGGTTGGCTCTCCAAAAAGATGGATAAAGATTTTTTAGACTATATTACACAATTTGATGTAATTTTTTTACAGGAAACATGAATGATTAATGATTTTATTATTCCTAATTATACACAAATTTTAACCTCGGCCTCTCCAAGCAAAAAAAGGGGAGACCATCTGGTGGTTTAGGAATATTCATTTCTAGCTCTTTGAATGTATCTATTAATGAACTTACTAGTAGTCACGATTGGGCCGTTGCTGTAGTGATGACTTTCCATAAACACGTGATAATTTGTATCAATCTTTATTTGAGACCACAACCCTCCCAAGATTTAACAAGAGCAATTTGGGAGGAGGTGGAACAGTTTATATTAGACTGTATCCAAAAATTCCCATATGCGATGCTTATTATAGGGGGGGACTTAAATGCTAGGTTGGGCCTTAACAACGCAGTACTTTTTGATAAATTTGGTTGTCCTGATTTGGAAATTAACCAACTTTCAACCAATCGTACCTCGCTAGACCCGGGGATAAATATCTCTGGTTTATGTCTGATTCACCTGGCCTCTAAATTGAATTTATTAATTTTAAATGGCTCAGTTAAGGGTGATTACCCGGGGCAACTTACATTTTGCTCAGGACAAAAAAGATCTACAATTGACTATATTTTTATTTCTGGGGATTTATTTTCAAGGTTGTCCCAATTTAAGGTTGATTTAAGACCTGAGAGTGACCATTTCCCGTTAAATTTTAGTTGGGTCACTGAAGTTCAACCGGCAAATTTGTATACCAGAAGGACCCAAAATGAGGAGATTGTTCATATCAGGATTAAAAATAAATGGAATAACGCACTTAATGAGAAATGTACCGTACGTTCGCTTTCGGTGGAGGGTATGGCACTCCATTCCAGGATTATAAATTCTTCTGTTGATAGTGATTCTTTAATATCTATTTATAATGAGCTTATCAGATTTTTTAATCCGATTTTAACGAGACCCAACAGCCCCCAAAATAATAAAAATAAAACTTTTCATAAAAGGTGGTTTGATCAAGAATGTATTCAGGCCAAGCAGATCCTTATAGCGAGTTGTAGTGCAGCTATGATAAATTCTAATAAATTACATGACTTTCAGCTTAGCAAAAAAGCCTACAAGGCTCTATTAAAGTCAAAAAAACGTGCTCATGTGTTATCTAGGTGGAAAACTCTAATAGAGATTACTAAGAACAGAGATAATGTGGGATTCTGGAAGTTTGTGTCTGGAGTACATGGGAATAAAAGTAATATGATGGCAAGTGTTATATCCGCTGTGATTTGGGAAAAACACTTTGAGGTATTATATAGTGATCCACAGCTGACCCCTCCCATGGTAGTCCCTTCAGAGACCTTGCCTATTTGGCCCCAGGTTACATCAGAAGAGGTCAACTTAATGATTAAGCAGTTAAAAAATGGGAAGGCTCCTGGGAGTGATTTCATTCCCCCAGATCTTCTTAAGAGTAATGTTGACTGGTGGTCACCGATACTGACCAGACTTTTTACCCATATTGACCATACTGCTCAGATTCCATCAGACTGGGGTCTTGCAATTATTAATCCTATATATAAGAAAGGTATCAGGTCAGACCCTAATAATTATCGGCAAATTGTACTCTAGGTAAAGGTAAAGGTAAAGGTTCCCTTGCTCGAAAGCCAGTCGAATCCGACTCTAGGGTTGCGGTGCTCATCTCCGTTTCAAAGCCGAAGAGCCAGCGCTGTCCGAAGACATTTCCGTGGTCATGTGGCCGGCATGACTAAACACCAAGGTGCACGGAACGCTGTTACCTTCCCACCGAAGTGGTACCTATTTATCTACTTGCAATTTCTTGCTTTCGAACTGCTAGGTTGGCAGGAGCTGGAACTAGAGACAGGAGCTCACCCTGTCATGCGGCACCCGGGTCTCGAACTGCTGAACTACTGACCTTCCACAGCCTGCAGTTCAGCGTCTTAACCACTTGAGCCACCGTAGCTCCTAATTGTACTCTAGACATCTGCAAATTAAATTACATAATTGGCTCGAACACAATAATTATTTAAGTAAAGAACAGGTGGGCTTTACCCAGGGTCGTTCAACTCTTGATCATTGTCTTGTTCTAGATTATTTTATTCAAAAATACGTTAGAGTAGCTAAGAAATCTCTTTTTGTCGCCTTTGTGGATCTGAAGGCGGCCTTTGATTCTGTTTCTCGGGGAAGACTTTGGGCAAAGCTGAACTCCTTGACTATAGATAAAAGACTTTTACATCTGATGATTAAAGTGCATGAGAACACGCAACTACAAATCAGATGTAACAGTGAAGGAATGCTATCTAAATTCATTCCCTCCTGGAAGGGAGTAAGACAGGGTTGTTTACTTGCCCCCTCCTTGTTTAATATTTATGTCAATTCCCTTATTCAGTCTCTTCATGGAGCAGATGTGCATGCCCCTAACTTCTCAGGAGGAGAGGGGGTTCCAATTCTGATGTACGCAGATGACGCTATCCTACTGTCCCAAACTAGAGTTGGTCTTAACCGGGCCTTAAGAATCTTTAGCAAGAAATGTAACAAGGAACTATTAACGATTAATTATTCTAAAACCAAGATTATTCGTTTTAATAGGGCTTATAAGAAAGATACTTGGAGAATAAATGGACACCCTATAGAGCAAGTTAAAACATACAAGTATCTGGGGATAACTTTCAGTTATAACGGCAGCTCCTCAGCGCATATAAGTTCCACAATCTGCTCAGCTGAGAGAAATGCTAATGCTATTATTAGATTCTTCAGGATGGAAGGCCAAGGTGTAATTCAAGTGGCCTTAAAATTGTTTGATGCAAAGATTTTAACCCAACTCACATATGGTATGCAAGTAATTACTTTAAATGATAATAATTTTAAGGACCTGGAAAAAGTTCAATCTAAATTTATTAGAGCACTACTTAATGCGCCTAAATGTACAGCAAATGTAGTTCTTAGGCAGGAGATTGGGGTGCCAAGAGTGAAAACGAAAATTTGGATTGCTTCAATTTATTACTGGTTAAGAACGCATTTGAAGCCTACAGGCCTAAT
This sequence comes from Gekko gecko, assembly GCA_029375565.1. Lineage (NCBI taxonomy): Eukaryota > Metazoa > Chordata > Lepidosauria > Squamata > Gekkonidae > Gekko > Gekko gecko. The sequence continues at coordinate 118,697,085 of JAPDNY010000005.1, forward strand.
TCCATCCTTTTTAGCTGCCACCCCATATCCTGAATGGTCCTCCAAAATATTGGTTAAACTTGGTTCAATTGGGCTTCACCCTGTCAGTCTTTTCGATCTAGGATTGACCAAAGCTAAATCTATAGTATCCCAACGTCTAATGGATATAGAGGTGCAGACAGAAGAAGCGCTTCTACCCTCGAGATATGGAGTTTTAAAATCTTGGGCAGGTTTTGCACCTGCTCCTTATCTTTCTAACATTATATATGATGGCTATAGATGGCTATAGATGGGCTTTTTCTAGAGCTCGTTTTGATGCCTTACCCTCTAATTTATTACAAGGAAGGTTCTTGCGTTGGCCTATCTCCCAAAGATGTTGTCCCTGTACAGGTCTTGAGATAGAGTCGGTCCCACATATTCTGTTACATTGTAACTTTTATGGTACGGAGAGGCAGCTGTTAGTTTTCCCATTGTTGTCTAAATTTAAACCTTTGGATGTCCATTTGAAATTTGCGGAACTAAGGATTCTAACCTTTTTGTTGGAAGATCGGAAAGAGAGGATATCTTTAGCCGTGGTAAAATTTTGCTTCCTGGCACTTAAAAAGTGGAAGCTTGTACCTCAGACAGCAAGTTAATGATAAAGTAGTATTGCTCCTGTTTCCGCCTTAATGATACATTGTGTTGCTCCTGCTTTTGTTCTTAATGCCATTTTATATATTTAACTAATTTTATGTATCTACCGTGTATTTTACCTCAATCTTTTTTTTTGAAATGTTTTATATTGGCTGGTCGCTTGACTGTACTAATAAACTTGACTTGAGTAATTCCGCTTTGTATTCATCCCTTGTTAAGACTTGACCATCTTCCCCTAGCAATGAGCTTACCCCATCCCTATTCTTCTTTTTGCTCCGAACGTAGGCATCTGTGCTTTAGCCTTTCTGACACCATCCCTACAGATTTGAGCCTGCTTCTTGTACTCGCCCTCAGTAATTTGGCTCTCCTTCCATTTCCTGTACATTTCCTTTTTTAGTCTCAGCTCTTTAGAGAGTCATGGATTTCTTCTCTCTCACCCCAGTCCAGGGATGAGAGATATCAAAATCCTTCTGACTTCAGTAACACTTAAACCCCTCCAGGGTATCAGTAGTCACTGCCACCAGGATCTCTTACACAAAGGTCCCCACCTCAGACAGGAGCAGAGATCCCCAATTCCTGCCTGGTCTATAGGACTTAACACTTCACCAGCTCTGTACCAGGGCTACAAACAATTATTCAATACAGTGGTAGCCACATCAGCTGAGACAGCTCAGGCACAAGATTCAGGCTTAGAGTTCAAGTTGCAACAGAGTAAACAAACCCAGATAATATTGATTATATATTATCTTTATTCAGTGCAAAAGCATACATGTAAAGAGACTAGTAAAAGGGAATAAAACAAAAGACATCTATAGCCTGTTCAGCTCTAACTACACATAGAGGTATTCCATAGTTACCAAGCTTTCAGAGGTATCAGATGATTCATTGTGCAAAATAGTCCAAAGTCTCACGAAGGAACCTTGAGAAGAAACCACATGTTGCTGTTGGCAGCTGAGTCCAGCTTGGCTGCCTATTAGCCAAAGTCCATGGCAAGCAAATAACCAGTCCCAAAAGGAACTCTTTGTTTCCAGAGAGGAACAAGAACACACAGTCAGAACTCAAAAGGAGGTAACTTTTCCCATAGGGTTCTTACAATTAAACCCCTTCTCCGTCACTATCAGACATGGCCATTATCCAATCGTGAGGGAGTGGAGGGGCGTGTCCAAATCTCAATTCAATTCAATTCAATTCAATTCAAAACCTTTATTGGCATAGATCAAATCATAAACAGTCGCCATTCAGTTCATAGGTTTAACACACATCTTCCTCATTATAAGGCAGTTACAAAACTTAGCAACTACTTCAATAACCGCTATATTTTGTGAAGCCAGTAAACGGTACATCATTCTATCGTCGGATTGCTTAGCATCTTCTTAGAATTGCTTCTAAATAGACTGCCTGAATGTCATCATACAAACTACAGTAGAGGAATATGTGTTCGATTGTTTCAATCTCCCCTGAATCACAATCGCAAAACCTAGCAGAGTAGGGGATTTTCTTAAATCTCCCTGCTAAAACAGCAGAGGGGAGCATGTTAAAGCGGGCCAACATGAATGCTCTGTGCAGCTGTGGGGAGGTTTGACCCAATAAGTATTGTCCTGGGGCACTGATCAGAAAACGTGCCCTTCTTAAAGGTGAACATCTACCAGAAGCCAAGTCTCTAAGCTCTTGCATCTCAATATCAATAAATCTCTGTTTGAGCAGAGCAAAGATGTGTATTTCAGATAAGGACATCATATCGTTCAGGCATAAGCCTATTGAGGTGATTTTCCTTTCTATAGCAGCGAACCACTCAGAACAATGAGACTCTTTTAGCAGATATATAATAAGGCTATTGGGGCAACTCCTAAAATGCAAATGTAGCCAAAATCTGAAAGTGATTATCCAAGCCCTTGTTTCCAAACGTATCAAATTGGATTCCAAACAAATGGCAGAATAGGATACACACAAAGGCAACCCTAATATTTTCCTCACAAAATTGGATTGAAGTTGTTCTACCATTTTGTTGAAAGCAGTAATCCAAATGGGTACCCCATAAAGAAGCTTCGCTCCAGTTTTATGCTCAAACACTTTTAGGGCTGCAGGGACATACTGGTTACCTTTGGTAAAAAAGAAGCGAGTTATTGCTAGCACACAGCTATTCGCAGATTTGATTACTTCTGATCTGTGGGCTACCCACCTTGCACTATGGTGAAAGTTAATTCCCAAATATTCAAAACACTTCACCTGTTCAGTGGTTTTACCCTTAACATGCCAGTTGATAGGTTTCCAGGAATCTCCGAACACCATTATTTTAGTTTTGTCAAAATTCACGGATAACCCATTCAGGTCACAATATTCTATAAAATGTGCTAACAACCTCTTTATCCCTACTTCAGATCTAGAGAGAATTACAGCATCATCTGCATACAATAGCAGGGGCACCGGGCGTGAGCTCACAATTAGGCTGTGTCCAGCAATCCCCTCTAGCCCCGTGTCCAAATCTCCAGTTACTAGCCATTGCCTACGTGCTCTGTATCATTTTAGAGAATGCTTTGATGTGCTGATGTCTTGGGCCTAGTTCTTCCAATGCGTGTGAAGGCGCCTGTATGTCTCCCAGCTCCAGCAAAAGGTGTCAAAGTGTCTTGCATATGGAGACTTATGCTCAATGTTGGAAGCAAGAGAAAGTGCCGGAAAAATGGGACTGGATAAAGAAAATGCTTTTTATGGCAGAAATGGACAAATTGACAAAGAAACTTAATGATAAAGATGATGATGAATTTTTTGCAGAATGGAAAGATTTCAAAGACTATGTTGAAACAAACTGGGATGTAAAAAATAATTTACTTTGCTTTGACAGCTATTGAGAGTAGAAGATAGAAAATAATGATTGAATAGTAGTTAAAATGTTACCTAAGAATTAGATTAAGTAAAGGAGAGTGTTTGAAATGAAGAATTGGGGGGGAAACCCAGAAGTTTTCAGTGTAACTTGAAAATTGAACTGACAAATAGCCGGGGTGGGAGCTTTGCTGGAAGTCATGAGGGGGGATGGAGGGGATAATAGAAAAGGATATGTTTAAAAAAATACTTGGAAAAATGGAATACGTCATAACAATAATATCCTATTAATAAAATTTCTTTTTTTAAAAAAAGTGTCTTATATATGGGTATGAGGCTTGCCATCTGGCAGGCCATCTGCTCAGGTGACAAATGTTACATGGACATGTTACCAGCTACAGCCATTTGGCCCTGGCAGGGAGAATTCAAGAAAGATTTTTCCTGTATACCTTGTTCAGCCACCTCAGCTTCCCACCTTTCTTTCTTACCGGAACAGTTTGCGACTGTGCCTTAAGCATTTCATTTTTCAGCAACTCCCATCCTTCCTGTGCAGATTTCCCCCTCAGCATTTCCAGCCATGGGATCCTACCTAATATTTCTCTGAGTTTTTTGAAATCAGCCTTCCTGAAGTCCAGGATATGAGTCCTACTATGTCCTGGTTTCACATCCCTCACTATGTCAAATTCCAAGCTGACATGGTCACTATTCCCCAAGAATCCTACAACATTCACCTCATCAACCAGTTCTTCCTTGTTAGTCAGAATTAAATCTAGGATAGCAGATCGTCTGGTTCCCACTTCCACCTTCTGAGAGATGAAGTTGTCCGGAAGACTATTCAAGAATCTGTGGGATGCCCCATGTTTACCAGAGTTAGATTTCCAGCAAATATCTGGATAGTTGAAATCTCCCATAACCACTACATTCTGTCTCTGTGAAAGTTTAGTAAGCTGTTGTACAAATGCATCATCCCATTCTTCCGGTTGGTTTGGAGGTTTGTAGTATACCCCCACAATAACATCCCCTTCTTTCCCCCCCTGCTCTGTCCTTACCTACACACTTTCAATCCTGAATTTCAATGCAAGTGTATTCATTCTTGACATATAGTGTCACCCTGCCACCTTTTTTGTTTATTCTGTTCCGTTTGAACAAGGTATATCCTTCAATTGCTGTGCTCCATATATGAGACTCATCCCACCAAGTCTCAGTAATACCTATCAGATCATAATTACTTTCCAATATTTGAAGTTCAAGTTCCTCCTGTTTATTTCCCATACTCTGTGCATTAGTATAAAGACATTTCAGATTACAGACATCCTTTCCTACAGTAGGTCCCTTTTATTTTACCTGAAAATTACTGAACTCACCTCTCTCCCGTTCATTTATTCTCTGATCACTCCCCTTCTTAAACTTAGTGTTGGGGATGCTGCACAACATCAGGCTTTTTCTTCCCACCCACAATGTCTTCAGTTTAAAGCCCTCCTGATCAGGTTCACAAGTCTTGCAGCAAAGACATTCCTCCTATTCTTTGTAAGGTGCATCCCATCCATCGCCAACAGACCTTCATCTTGGAGGTACATACCATGGTCCAGGAAGCCAAATCCCTCTCGACAGCACCATCTACATAACCAACCATTCACCTCCAGTATTCTGTTCCCCTTTCCAGCTCCATGGTCCTCAACAGGTAAAATGGAGGAGAACACCACCTGTGCCCCCAGATCTTTCACCTTCTTGCCCGGAGCCTCGTAGTCTTTGGAAATCCATTTCAAGGTTTCTTCGGGCCATATCGTTTGTTCCCACATGGATCAGCAGCAGCGGGTAACAATCAGAGGTCTTGACCAGTCTTGGAATTCTCTCAGTCACATCTCGGATACACGCTCCAGGAAGACAAACCTCTCGAGATTCCTTGTCCGGTCTGCATACGCCTTCTTCCGTCCCTCTCAGTAGGGAGTCACCAACCACCACTACTTGTCTCTTCCTCCGTGGGATAGCTTGGTTCCTTCTCTGCTTATGTGCTTGTGTGTCAATCACATCCTTTTGATCCCGTTGTGTGCTATTCTGATCCTCCATCATCAGAAGCGGCTGGTATCGATTTTGCAGCTCCAGTGGCTGTGAGTGTTTCCTGATTATCTTACTCCTGAAAGTCACATTCTTCCACTCACCCACCTGTTCCTTGTTCCATCCTTCCTCTTGCATAGGTTTATTTATTATTCCAGGGACACTCCCACCAACAGTGTGTAAAGGATCTGAATTGATTACAATCTTTCCAACAATGCAGATTGTATGAGGGAGTGATAAGGTGAAATTTAAGTGGAGTTATGTGCCATCTATGTAAGGTGGACTTTAGAAGACCATATTTTAACCCACTGGGTCTCTGAGAAATTGATATTACAATCCTGTTGATCATTGACTCAAAACTTGTATATAATTGAAATAAGTCCTTTTTCCATTTGACTTATTTGTACTAAGATTTTTTCAAAAAAGTACTTAAAGTAGCCTCCAGGAAAGGATTTAATTGGTCTGTCTTTAGGATTATTCTAGATTGTGTCTTCTATAAAAGCTGGGCATAAAATTTGATGGCCTATTCTGGGACATTTTCTTCCCCCCAGATAAAAGTATTAAGAATATTTTGCGAAGATTTTAAAATTTAAGTTGTACGTTTGATTGCTATATTTAGAAAAAGAAATTGCAGAAATAATACACTTTTAACTGTAAGAAATCAGTTAGTCCAGCTTTTTATAATTGAGTCTGTTTTCTTAAATTATGATTATATTTGAATAGATCATTCGGGTCCTTTGGAATCATAATTCCAAAATATCTCCATAACTTATCTAACCATTTGTAAATACATCTTTCTATTATACTCTTACAAACGAAGGGATCAACAAAAATAGGCTAGATTTTGTTTTGGAATAATTTATATTTAAGCCAGAAATGATAGTGAATTTTGAAAAAAATATTATTTAACGCTTCAAGGGACTTAAGAGGGGTCTGTAATGTATACTGCTAAGTTGCCAGCAAATAAGCTGTTTTTAAATTCCATTGTACCATTTGTAACACCATGGATTTTAGGCCTTTATCTGATGGCTTTAACCAGGGGCTCTATACATATAGCAAATAAAAGAGGGGATAAAGGGCATCCCTGTCTGCTATCTTTTGAAAGATAAAACTCAGTAGATTTAAAACAATTAATTTTAACACGAGGTTTTGGAGTGTTGTAAAGTGCTTCAGTGGCATGCAGAAATCTATCTCTAAAACCAGTTTGTGATTATCATAACTCTTCTGGAATAGGTGATTCTTCTAGAGGTTGTGATCACTTCCTTGTGAATGCCGCTAGAATCTCTTACCAAGAAAGTCATGTATTCTTAGGAACAGGAAGTTACATATTTGCAAACTGCACTAAATATCAAGGAGACCACCTCATACATTTTCAGATCTGCTTTTTGCTTTATTCATGTAAGGTACAATTTGCTTTTGACTGCTAACAGAAAGATAAATCTACTGTTTGTGGGCTGTGCTTGGTGGTGGTCATCTGCCCAGATGACTGTGTGACCAGGTCATCTCTATTATGAAATGCTAGGAGTTTATTGCTTGGTATTGTTATTGGTAAACAAATCTCACTGATTTGAATGGACCGTTGAGTGAATTCTACACATGCCTACATAAAGAGCTGCAAAACATTCATCCTGCATAGAGATAAGCCCTGTGCTAGAAAAAGTTTGTCCACTGTGTTGCTGGAAGTGGGAATTGCAAAGTAAAGAAACAAGCCCAAACATACAGCCTTCAAGTCTAGATAAATATGACAGAAATTATAATAAGGTCTTTTGCTAAAATGCATGTATAATAGCATAAGAATTTTTTTCCTACAAGAAATGAGTTCCCAGAGGCTTTTAACTTAAAAACAGTGGGTACATGAATGACATTGCCCAAACAAGCCTTGTCTTTTAATCACTTCGAAAACATTCTTTTGAATGATTCTTGAGGTATGCTTTAATTCTGAACTTTCCTGATGCAGGTATTGTAATAGTTGAAGGACTAAAATTGAATCTAAAAGTGAGTCATCCTTAACCACATTGGTATTCCAATCTGTTTCCAATACCCACCCATGTAACTAAGGCAGGTAGTATAAGTGGGCAGGATATGAGAAGGCCTGGAAAAAGACACACACACCCCATGCTAAGTTCCTCGGCCTAAGAAGTTTTGTAACTTTTTTCCTAACAAAAACTGTAAATTTTGGGGAGCACTGAAAAAGCTCCAGTGCAACAGTTTCTGTTTTGAAATGAGTAAAATACTTTTAACACAGTTTTACTTACTCTGAATGTGTAGTGAGAAGATTTTTATGCTAGACAATCTACAGCATTAGGTAGTGATAATTCCTATATATTAGTGTAAACATATAGTGTTCTTTTTTGTATTTTAAGCTCCCCCCCACCTCTTAGAAGGCACAAATTCAGATGTGTGGGCTAAGGTAGTACAGTGTGCAACAGTCTGCAGCTCTCCCTCTTTACTGTTGGGGTATTTGCAGTGTAGAAATACTAAGGCATTTATCCTTTTAAATTACATAAATATATAATTGAAATCAGTGGTTTTAGAAGGGTGTAGCTTGGTTTAGGATTGCTCTGTGAATTTTATTTTATGTTGTTCAAATAGTACAATGAACACCTGCAAGCAGACTACGCTTTGTAATATTCATGTTAACCCTTGAGGGAAATTAGGATGCTTTGACTCACATCTTGGTTGACGGGTTTCCTTTTTTGCCGAATTATAATGGATTAATTTTGTCTAATTATACTGGATTTGGGTTTAAGATTAAGGTTTAGATCTTATTTTTCTAAGAAAGCCATTTGGTGGCTTTGGGCAGATCTCTCACCTTAGATGCTGCTCAGTTGAGGAAAAGTGACTTACACTGAGCTATTACATAAGAACATAAGAACATAAGAGAAGCCAATGTTGAATCAGGCCAATGGCCCATCTAGTCCAACACTCTGACACGCAGCGGCCAAAATATACCAGGAGCCATCAGGAGGTCCAGCAGTGGGCCAGGACACTAGAAGCCCCCTCCCACTGCTGCCCCCTCCAGCACCAAGAATAGGGTGCATTACCTGCCCCAGACAGAGAGTTCCCATCTATACCCTTTGGCTAATAGCCACTGATGGACTTCTGCTCCATATGTTTATCTAATTCCCTCTTGAAACTGTCCATGCTTGTAGCTGCCACCACCTCCTGTGGCAGTGAATTCCACATGTTAATCACTTTGGGTGAAGAAGTATTTCCTTTTATCTGTTCTAACCCAACTGCTCAGCAATTTCATGGAGTGCCCACGAGTTCTTGTACTGTGAGAAAGAATATATGGTTGAGGAAGGAAAACCCATGCCTGTAAGGTGCAATACCCTTCCTTTGTCCCTCATTTATAGTGTTTGCACTTTTCTCCCTCCTAAAACAATTTAGTGGAGTATTTATTTTTATTTATTTATTTGGATTTATATCCCGCCCTCCCCGGAGGCTCAGGGCGGCTAACAGCAAGGCACGCAGGCCAACTTTAAAACAGATTCAACAACATAAAACCAAAAAACATATAAAACAACATCCAAGCATTATAGCACAAGCAGTAAAACAAGACAGGACAGATTGTAACCCCCAGCAGAATTTAACCCCCAGTAGCTGAACAAAAGCTGAACAGTAGCTCGTCATCCCCTCTCCTACCAGGGCCGCCCCGCACTCAGTGATGACAATAGTATGATGGCGGATGGCTAACCATGGCAGTGGCTCCTAATCATAGGCCTGGTGGAATACCTTCGTCTTACAGGCCCTGCGGAACTGAGCAAGGTCCCGCAGGGCCCGGATCTCCTCCGGGAGCTCCCTCCACCAGGTAGGAGCCGTCACCGAAAAAGCCCTGGCTCTAGTGGCAGCAAATTTCACTTCCCTGGGACCTGGAATTTCCAGGAGCTGTTGGCTCACCGACCGAAGTGCCCTTAGGGGAACATATGGGGAAAGGCGGTCTTATAGTAATAGTTCTAATTGGTCTGAGTAATAGTTCTAGTTGGTCTGAAATGGAGATAAAGTCTAGGAGTAGGAAAAATATTTTAAACATAGAACAGAATTCCTGTTACTGTGAAAATGTCTCTAAATGATCACATTTGAGTCTGAGATTCATTCTTTCATTTATGCAATAAATGACACTTCACTTTATGCAGAGCCACTTCTGTATGTCTTCCAAGGTATTTTCTATTCAGTTGCCAAGTATATAATCAAATTTCTATTTATGGTTAATTGTTTTGCATAAATACTCTTGTTATCAACTAACAATGGAGTCCATTAAACACATTTCTGAGTGTTTTCCAAGTACCATAATGAGTTTGGTTCTTGCTATGTTTTGGAATGTCTCTTGCCTTGAATCTTGTCCCACAGTGGAAAAGCTGTTGAGAAATTCCTGAGCGGGTCTCTTGGTGTTCCTGATAATAAAACCTCAGAGGAGACTTCCTTGCTTACTTCAGTTGATTTAGAGTTTATTGACCCTTCCACAAACATGCAAAAGCCTGCTTGTTCATTGAAGGAATGTGCTGTAACTATCCCTTTGATTTTCAGCCTTGTTTAAAAATTGACTTTACATAATATAGTTCCATTGTATTACTTAATCCTTGGAAACTACAGGTTGCCACCGGGTCCTTTAATAGCATCTCCATAATTTTAAAGTTGACTAGCAATTGGTTGTGCTTCAAATCTTAATGCAAGCATGAAGTGTTTTCAGTTTCATCAGTGTGGCAAAATATATTGCTTGAAATCTAGGAACTGTCTTTGCTAATTTATGGACTCCATGAGTCCATTTATGCACTTCATGAGCAGACCCTTGAAGGGAGTAAAGATATCTCCTGACAAAAGGATGTAGTTTAATGAAAGAATAAGGTTGGATCTGGTAAGTTTTTCTGCTAGGGAAAAGGGGAGCTGAAACTCCTCTTTGGTCATTGGGAGACCATCATGAAATCTACATAGACATAAACCATGTGGGATGGGGGAATTAGGTAAAAGCTGGCTAGATCCAGCCCTAAGTGACCAACTTTCTAAAGGTTAAGACTATCCATAGATGATAAAAAGGACACTTAGTGTTATGATAGTTCATGCCAAACCATAGAAATAGAAATCCTTTCAACTCATCATGAATGGGATATGGCATCTGAGCGTGCATGTATAGGGGTTTGTCAATGCTGAAGGGAATAAGTGTTTCTCTTTCAAAGACTGGTGTAAAAACAGGGGAGGTTCATCAAAGGGGTGGTGGACACCATGTTTATTGCTCTGGACTCCATGTATGAAGGGTTAAGTAAAAATAAAATAATATAATGTAAAGGAGAAAAGGTGTGGTGTGGTATGGTGAGGAAATGTGATAGCCAGTCATCTTGGTGTGTTCACTGGGACTGTAATCAGTGTTGCCTCTAAGCTGACTTAGTGTGTGCTAGCTCACATTTTTTAGCCTCCAGCTAAAGATTTTTGTCTTAGTCGAATCACTCACAACAATAATGCCAGTAGCTCACAAATTTTTGCTCACAAGACTCCACAGCTTAGAGGGAGCATTGAGTGTAATCATAAGAACACTTTCCTGGGAGTAAGACCCATTGAATGGGCTTGAATGGGATTCTGACTAGACCTGCTTAGGATGGGACTGTTTTTTAAACAGTGTTTGAGGAACATTCAGATACTTGTTTTTATAGTAAGAGAATGCTCAGCCTCTGAAGGAATACAAGCTTTAGACTTTTTAAAAGGTTACCGTTGGGAGGAATATCACATTTCCCCCAGAACTCATTATTTTCCTGCTAGAAAAATGTTATTTTCCTAGCATTCATTACTGTTACAGTTGCCATATGGAAAGTAATTGTCTGAGGGTCAGCTACTAAGACAGTGCCTCAATTGCCCAAGCAATGATCTACACATTTGCACATCCACATTTGCACATACTGTCTTTTAGGAAAGGTCTGGATCTGCTGCAGTAACTGAATAGCAACTGTGCATTAGGGCTTAGGCAAACTGGGCGGGGGGGGGAGATACTCCATGAGCATTTTCTCTGCCAATGAAGTGAGTGCCACATCTGTATGATATTTTGGTAGTTGGGATTAGGAAAGAGGGCAGAAGTGTTTGAGATGTGAGACTCTTAAAATACATTCCTTGGGTGGTACCTGTGTTGGCCCCTTTAGATGTATAAGCATACTTATACTTACTTTAGCATAAGTAACACTGCCACCAAGTTGCTTGTCAGATTTGGCTTCAGGATGGTCTTTCTGAGGGTACCGGACAGTTTGAATTAGCTTCATTTACCCTCAGTGAAGTCACTGCGTTGCCAAATATAATTAACTATGGGACAATGAGGTGGCTGACTTATTTTTAAAAAATGACTCCCGAACAGCTGTTGGCTGGAGTAGTAAACTGGCAAGAAAAAAAGACTCTTTCAGGAAACGTTTCACACTATCCCAAAAATTATTTTGTATGGGGGGGAAATTTAGTCGAACATTCTGCTCAGACCAAGTGTGCATTTACTGCATAAAAATGTGGAGTCTGGAAAGCTTGTAGAGGTCCTGTTTGCAAGCTAAAATGTCTGCTTTTTATTTTGCAAATATCTCTAGCTTCATAAGTTTTGCATTTTTGATTCTTCAAGATATCTTGCTGTAACTAAAAAGTTGAGGTGCAGGCGGGCCCATGTCTTGTAAGAGGATTCCTATGGCCGCACCGGGGCCCTGGGTGGCTCCAGCCAGGACTCTTGGCATGTCTGGCAACGTTTAACACAGTCCTCAATTTCACTGTCCATGCCGGGCCACCAAACATAGCTGTGGGGCAGCGCCTTCATATGCATGAGTCCTGGATGCGTTTCGTGTAAGGCTGCTAGGACTCACTGGCAGAGTGGGCACAACCACCCAGCTTCCCCACAACAAGCAGCCCTTGTGGGCCAACAGTTTGTCCCGGTGTGAGGAGAATGTGGCGAACTCCAGGCCCACCCAGCTGGCAAGCCAACCCCTCCCCACCCAGTCCAAAACACGGGAGAGCATGTGGTCCCGTTCGGTGTGGTGGGACATGTTGGGTACCTGGATGGGACGGTTGGGCAGATCCTCAAGGAGCAGGATCTGGTGTGCTGGCCCTGGGTCCGGTTCACAGGAGGACAGCGGGAGGCAGCTGAGGGCATCAGTGCAGCCTCTCAGCGAAGGTCTCGGCAGTGGGTGCAGCGATCAAAACATTGTAAAACAATGGCTGGACCCCAGGGATACCTTTAAGAAGACAGTCCATTAGATTTTGAAAGATCCCCAGGGCCACACTGACCCTGAATTGCAACCACCACACCCGGAATACAGCCCTGTGTGTCACGATTATCTGGGCCTCTGCGGTGGCATCATCTATGGGGAGCTGCTGGTACTCCTGGGCCAAGTCCAATTTGCCAAAAAAGTTGCACCCGCCAAGAACGCCAAAACATGGCTGACTACTGGAATGGGATAAGTGTGGTCCTGCAGGGCCTTGTTTATGGTGCACTTATAGTCCATGCAGATACGGACGTCCCCACTTGGCTTAACTGGGGTGATGATGGGGGTCTCCCAGAGGGCATGTGGTGCTGGCTCTAGAACCCCCTGTGCTACCAGGCAGTTCAGCTCTTTATCTATTTTGGGCCGCAAAACAAATGGGGTGCCCCTGGCCTTCATATGGATGGGATACACAGCGGGGTTGAGGTCTAGGGAGACCGATGGACCAGTGTAGCATCCCAGCATCCCATGAACAATGGCCAGAAACGTCACACATGTTACTGAAGTCCGTAGGCTGCAAGTGATGCACCCCCATCACCCCGAACCCCAGGGGAGCAAACCACGACAGACCCAGTAAACTAGGAAGCTGCTCTTCAACTACCAGTAAATCCAAAAGTCCTTCAAAGTTCTTATACTGCACGTGGAACTTGCTCCACCCTTTCATGGCCACTGGGTTCTTTTGGAAGTCTCTGAGGGTGAAGCCAGTGGGTTTTAGGCAGGGACCCCCTTGCAGGCAGAGCCTCCTGAGAGTCTCTTTGGAGATGATGGAGATGGAGGACCCATGTCCAACTCCACTTCACAAGGGCCCCCCTCTATTAACATGGTTACTTTTAATTTTGTTAGGGGTGTCCTGGGGCAAGTGAAGTACCTGGTGTCGGTGGAGTTCTGTATTGTGGAGTTCTGCGGATTCCTGGTGAGCGGTTGGCCGACACCAGTTTCCTCGGGAAGCGCATGTGATGTAGCCTTTTTTTCTGCTGGTTCGACAGATTGTGTCATGGAAACAGCAGGAATGTGTTTGTACTCTTCACCACAGCTGGCACAAGGTGCTTGAGTGATGGTCTTCATGGGCTGTGGGGTGGGTGTGAGTCCCAGTGAGCTGGGCAGTGTACCTGGAGTATTTTTTCCTCGTCTGAGGCATTGGAGACTGAGCATGTGGAGGCCTGATGCACAGAGGGGGCCTGGTGATCCCATTGTGACTTTTCAAAAGCCGTGGCCATGTGTAGTGCCTTGTCCAGTTTGAGTTCATCGGTACCAATGAGTTTGCGGTGGAGTTTCTGTTCTCGGACGTCTCAGACGAACTGGGATAAGAGGGTGTCCTTGAGATCTGGGAACTCACAGTTGATGGCCAGCTTGCGGAGATCAGCCATGAAGTCAGTGGCCACTTCACCGGACTTTTGGTGGCATGCCAAGAAATCCATGCACTTTGCCATCTTAGATGGTTGAGGTGTGAAATGGCCTGTGACGGTCTTGACGAGTTCATCATACGTGGCTTCTTCAAGGATTTGAGGAGCGATGAGGCCCTGGCCTAGGTGTAGCGTGGTGATGCTGCATGTGCTGAGCAGGAGCAATGTATGCGTTGTATTATATATAAGCATTCAGATTTTTAATTGAAAAAACCTCTCTCTGGACACAAATACTTGCTGAGACCAATCCAGCTTCTCAGCAGAGTATATGAGAGGGAGAGACAGACACTGACTTGCTGTGGGGATGCTGTTCAGGTTGTCCACCTCACATTTGTTCCTGCTGCCCAATATTGAACACACACACCCTTTTTGAGTGATGGCTTAGTGATGTCTAACACTGCAGTCCTAAACAGAGTTACACCCTTCTAAATCAATTGATATCAGTGAGCTTAGAAGGATATAGCTCTGCTTAGGATGGCACTGTAAATCTCAACTCCAAGTCTACATGCTGTTGTTAGTCACTACTGTCCATCATGAAACCACTCTGTTCTTTTGTGAATTCTGCTTTTTAGACTTTCTTTTTTGATGCTCTGAGTTCTTTTGGTTTCCTTATTATGACTTGTTGCTGCAGCCTCTACCCTGCCGCACTGCACCCTCCACAAATGCTGGCTGATATTTTACTTCTTCAGTCCTTTTTAACAAAGCAGTGCTATTGATCTGCTTCATTCCTTTGGTATGCTAGTGAATATTATTGAAGGTTCATTATAAAAACAACCTGTCGTGCCATTCTAGTCCATCCACTACCATTTTCAGAAGCAATGAAATAAATCCAGTTGTCTTGACTCAAGCTCAAAAGCCAGCCTTTTACTTAAAGCACTGCAGCAGGTTGCCAAGGAAAGGATATGATTCGTATTGCACTCCAGTCCACTTCGTGTAAATTACTTTTAAGAGAGTAAAAAGAAGGATTTTTTCCCTTCAAAATGGAGGTTAAATGGGAGAGTTCTTGTGTGTGTGTATGTTTTCAGAGCCTACTAAGATACACCTGACAAAACAAAGTAATTTGAAAGCTACTATAAAATCCAATTTCTTGGCCCTATGTAATGGGCCCTATATATAAATAAATATATTGTTGCTTACTAAGATTCTGAATGTATATCAATTATTTTTGAAATTACAACTTGCTTTCATTTCAAAATGAATGCTCTAAAGGTTGTTCAGATGAGCCCAGAAAGCAAGCGAATCCATCTTCTGGAAAGGTCTATAACTTATTGTCAGTGCTACTGACGACAGCCTTTTTTAAAATGAAAGGCAAATTGCCTATGTGTATATATATATTTTTTTTTAAAAAAAATCAGATAATCCCCACTCTTCCTTTCCTATAATATCTGATTTCTGGAATATAGTCTGTTATGTACGCAGACCGCCACCAGAGGTCTGCGGCTGAAGTAAGGAGCTTCAGTCCCAAACACAAAGGGGACCTCAGATCCTAGACCACCTTATGTCCACCTATAGGACATCTGGTGGGAAATCCAAACCCTCCAATGGGACTGTGGGTGTACTGGGTGGGGTGTATATAGTTGGTCCTTACAGGGCCAGTTGGGTTGTTGTGTGTGTGAAGTACAATAAACGTGTCTGAACGCATGTCGTCGTCTGAGTCTTCATGTGGTGAACCCAGTACTTTACAGTGGTGACGAGGATGGGATACCAATGAGCAGGCCTGAATCTCCATCCAACACAGCACCGAGCATCAAGCCAGAGGAAGCCACCACACCCCGCATCACTCCAGAGCAGCACTGCATTGCGCCCGGTTCTCCCAGAAGCTGCTCCCCGCTCCGCGCTAGAGTCATGGCGACCGCTCTGGGACACCTCGAAGTTTTCGACCCCACACATCCCGAATTCTGGGATTCGTGGATGGACCAACTGACCTGCTATTTAGCCTACCATGAGGTAACTGACACCGTCAAGAGAAGGGCCCTCCTCCTAAGTTCATGTGGTATGGCCACAATCTGACTCGCAAAAAGCCTTCTGGCCCCTAAGGCAATCCTTGAATGCCCGTATGATGAGATAGTCGAGGCCTTGACCAGGTATTTCACACCCAAGCCAACAACGATGGCCAGGTGGATGGAATTCCAGGGGCGCACCCAGAAGCCTGGTGAAACGGCCGCTGCATTTATGGCCATGCTGTGCCAACATGCCATGGAGTGCGCTTTCACCAAAGTGGAAGAGAACATCTTGACCCAGTTCATCTGGGGGATCAGCGACGTGAAGCTCTGCCGCAAGATGATCAGCACCACCGATCTCAAAATCGACGATGCCCTCCAGCTCGCCATTGCCTACGAGGCCTCCCACCACAACCAGCCACAGCCAGGGTCCCCCTTCGTGTTCCCCGACCTGGTGCTAGAGGACTCTGACGAGGAAGGCGTCCGCTTTGTCTGCCCCGCCAGTCGCAGGAAGCCGCCAGGAGCTGCCGGCACCACAGGGCACCCCAGAAAACCCGCGGTTTTCCGTGCAGCTGTGGAGAGGCACACGAGCATAAGTCGTGCTGGTTCCATGACGCCACATGCCACATGTGTGGAAAACAGGGACACCTCACCTGTGTTTGCAGATCCAAGGGTAACTGGAATCACCCACCCCAGCCGCTGCCACGCAGACAGACCTCCGCACGCTACGAGGCCACTGCAGAAACAGATGACCTATACATCTTGACCAGCCAGCCCTTGATACAGATACTATGCCTCCCTAACCTGGCCGCAGCCTTGAAGGTCCAGGTCCAGATCAAAGGGTCCCCCTGCACAATGGAAGTGGACTCCATGTCAGCGACACCCATCATATTGGTGGAAATGCTGAACAGACTTTGCCCAAATGGGGGCCCTACCTGCGCCCGTTGCCCTTGAGCCTAGTGGATTTCCAAAGGAACCATGTTCCGATGTGGGGACTTTCTGGGTGAAGTACCGGGGGTTCAAGGGCTCACTGGACTTGATAGTGGTTGAGGGCAACTTAGCCTCTTGGGGCAGGCATGGTTTGCACCGCTGGGCATCACCACTGGGGGGGGGTGAGGCAATGCGCACCGAGGAATTTTGCCGAGAATTGCCAGGAATTCCCTGGGGTCTTCGATGGGGGTCTGGGTTGCTATATGTGGCCCCTAGTTTCACTTCAGCTAGACCCCCAGATGGGTCCCATCCACATGCAGTTCCGCCATGCCCCGATAGCATTGCAGCCAAAAATAGACACAGAACTAGACCACTTGGTGGCGCAAGGGGTACTAGAACCTGTCTCGCACATGCTGTGGGAGACTCCTATAGTGACCCCTGTAAAGCCCAATGGTGATGTCCGCATCTGCATGGACTATAAATGCCCTTTGAACAAGGCCCTCCATGACCAGTCATACCCGGTCCCGGTCGTAAGTCACGTGTTAACGTCCTTAGCTGGGGTCAAGATCTTCAGAAAGTTGGATCTTGCACAAGCATACCAACAACTGCCTGTAAATGAGGCCACGGCCGCCGCTCAGACCATCGTGACACACTAGGGGGCGTTCAGAGTCAAGTGGCTGCAGTTCGGGATTAGTGTGGTCCCAAGGACATTCCAACAGCTAATAGACTCTGTTAAAAGGGATCCCTGGAGTGATGCCTTTCTTCGATAACATCCTCATTGCCATGGCTATCCCAGATGACTTTGCCTCCCATCTCCATGCTGTCCTACACCGCTTCGACTCAGTGGGCCTGAAGATCAAGAGGGAGAAATGCCTTCTCGGGGTCCCACAGGTGGATTTCTTGGAGTTCTGGGTTGACGTGTCGGGCCTCCATCCGGTGAGGGACAACATCAAGGCAATCGTGGAGGCCCCTGCACCCAACAACAAGGTGGAACTTCAGGCATTTTTAGGGCTTCTGAACTTCTATCATGCTTTCTCCCCCACAAGGCAGCAGTAGCCAAGCCCCTGCACAGGTTGTTAGACAAGTCAGCACCATGGTTCTTGGGCCCCCGGGAGGTGGCGGCATTCAGGGCTGTAAAGGCCCTCCTGATCTCGAACGAGGTGCTGGCTCATTTTGATGAGCCCCTGGCTGTGGTCCTCGCATGTGATGCCTCCCCTTATGGTGTGGGCGCGGTCTTGGGTCATGTTCTTCCTGATGGCTGAGAAGTCCCGGTGGCCTACTATTTCCAGACCTTGTCAGTCGCCGAGCGGAATTAAGCCGAGATTGACCAGGAGGGCTTGGCAATTGTGGCTGGGGTAAAAAAAATTCATAACTTTGTGTATGGGCACCCCTTCATGATCGTTACAGACCATAAGCTGCTTCTCGGCCTCTTTGCAGCAGACAAGCAGAGACCCCCCCCAGGTGCTCTCTCCCCAGGTCCTCCGCTGGTCCCTCTCCCTGGCGGGTTACACCTACTGCCTGGAGCATCGCCCGGCAAGGCTATGGGTCACGCCGATGCCATCGGCCACCTGCTGCTGCTGGCCATGGATGCCGATCCTGCTCCCGCCCCCGGGGTCCTCTTGCTTGAGGGCCTCCTGGATCTGCCCCTACAGGCTGCTGATATTGCCCGCCATTTGGCCCGTGACCCTGTTCTCTCCCAGGTCTTGGGCTGGGTGTTGAGGGGTTGGCCCATGGCCTCGGTGGGCCAGAGTTTATGGCTTTCACCACTTGCAGAGACGAACCGTCAGCTTGGTGTAGTGGTTAAGTGCACGGACTCTAATCTGGGAGACCCGGGTTTGATTCCCCACTCCTCCACTTGCACCTGTTGATGTGACCTTGGGTCAGTCACAAGCTCTGGCACAGCTGTTCCTGAAAAAGAGCATTTTTTGTCAGAGTTCTCTCAGCCCCACCTACCTCACAGGGTGTCTGTTGTGGGAAGGGGAAGGAGTTTGTAAGCCGCTCTGAGAATCCTTTGGGTAGTGAAGGGCGGGGTATAAATCCAATCTCTTCTCTTCTCTTCTTCTTCTAAGGGGTGTCTCCTGTGAGGGGAAAGGGTGGTTGTCCCCAGTGCCCTGCGGCAGCAGGTCCTCAACACACTCCATGAGGCCCACCCGGGAATCATCCGAATGATGGTGATGGCCCGGAGCTATGTATGGTGGTGGGGGATCGATGTGGAGATTGAGTCATGGGTGCAGGGGTACCAGACATGCAGGCAATTCACCCAAATCCACCGAACGCACCCAACCCAGCCATGGGAGCCCACACATAAATTGTGGTCCTGCCTCCACATAGACTTTGCCGGGCCATTCCAAGGACTGATTTTCTTGGTCATGGTGGACTCCTACTCCAAATGGTTGAAGGTCAGCCTGGTAACCACCACATCAACAAAGGCTGTCATCTGGTCGCTGCGCCGGATATTTGCAACTTATGGATTGCTGGACACCATCGTCTCCAACAACAGGGCAGCATTTACGTTGGCGGAGTCCAGGACTTCCTGCAGAGGAACCTCATCCGCCATGTGAGGTCACCACCCTTCCCCCCATGACCAACGGGCAAGCGGAGCGAATGGTATGCATTGCAAAAGAAGCCCTCAGCAGGATCTCAGATGGAGACTGGGAGTTTTGTCTCACATTCTTCCTCCTGACCCAGCGGACTACACCAAATCCCATCAGTGGCCGCTGCCCCACAGAACTCTTGATAGGTTGCCACCCCACCATCCTGTTGGACTGGCTACACCCAGACCAGGCACCAGAACCCAGGAAGATGGTGGAACAATGGGAAGCTCCCAGGGGGTTCTTCTCAGAAGACCTTGTCTACATAAAGAACTTTGGGAAGGGACCCCTGTGACTGGCGGGAAGAGTCATATGGGTTAACGGCCCCATGTCGTATGAAGTGTCTACAGAGAACGGTCACATTCTAAAGAAACACATTGACCAACTGCAGAGGCAACAACTCCCAGTAGCAGAGGAACAACCCCCATGGCTCGTGGGGCCTGAGCCCTTCAACCCCGAGTTAAGCACTCAGACTGTACCTAACCCTGGAGAGGCACCAGCAGTAGAACTGATGCCTGCAACACCAGGACCAGTGGAACAGCTACCGCCCCCTCAGCAACCAGAAGCGGTCGCAAGCGACCTGATTCCCGTACCCTGGCATTCCCTGCGAGAGCACAGACCACCGGCCTATTTGCAGGACTATGTCACACAGGTTGGGTTGGAACTATGTGGGGAGGGGTGTTATGTACGCGGACCACCACCAGGGGTCTGCGACTAAAGTAAGAAGCTTGAGTCCCAAACACAAAGGGGACCTCGGTTCCTAGACCACCTTGTGTCCACCTATAGGACATCTGGCGGGAAATTCATACCCTCCAATGGAACTGTGGGTGTACCAGGTGGGGTGTATATAGTTGGGTTGTTGTGTGTGTGAAGTACAATAAACGCGTCTGAACGCACATCATCATCTGAGTCTCCATGTGGCGAACCCAGTACTTTACATAGTCATTGATCAAATGCCTGGCAAGCCACAAGGAATGCAAACTGATTTGCCAGTCCTAGACACTCCAAAAGATAGTGGCTACTTCCTGCTTCCATAAGAGATGCAGAGGTTCCCTCTCCTAAGTTCTTTTCAGGAGGCATGTAAAACTTTCAATTTAATTTGATTTATTGTGCTGGTACTTGATAATGTGTAGTGATCATTGCTGCTTTTTTTGGTCTTAGGATTCTGTATTTTCATAAAGCAAGTGCTTTTTAAGCTACTCTCAACTGTGGAAGGTGCATATGTTTAAATATGTTAATAGCTCACAGTTGTGGATGGGAGACCACCAAGGAACTGCAGGCTTGCTACGTAGAGGGAGGCAATGACAAACAACCTCTGTTTGTCTCTTGCCTTGAAAACCCTATGGAGTCGCCATAAGAGCTGTGACTTGATGGTACTTTCCATCATTAGAACATTGTGGACAAAAGAATGTGTTGGGTTTGTTCCAGTTGTGGAATTCTAAATAGGAAGAGGAATCCAGCAGTTGAATAACATGTGTGGTGCTCAGAAGGAGCATGGCTCAGTAGCTAGTGCCCAGATGAATTCAGAAAAACGGCTGAATTTGTTTGGAGTTTGCAATGCTGTCCTACGCTGAGTTATTCTAGTCTAAACCTATTGAATTTAGTGGGCTGAGACAGGAGTAACTTTGTATAGGAGTGCTCTATAAAAAGATTGTGGCAGTCAAGACAATCTGATCATAAAAGAGAGGCATTCTACATAATACATAGCTCTAACTGTGTTAGATGGTCAGTCAGCAGGAATTATGCTTAGAAGTGAAAAGAAAAACTTAGCACCACACTTGCAGTAATAAAGGTTAGTCAGCCTGCATATGTTTCCAACAACAACAAGTCAACCACAATGCTTACTTTTGCACCTCTAATAGCATGTAATTGCTGACAACCCTTGTGGTAGCTGGCCAAGCCCCTATATAGTGGCTTACAATAGGAGATGGCTGTTTTATGACAGAGAATTGAGGTCATGCTGTCTAAAAACAGATTTGTTGGTAACTATGTGGATTCAGTTGCAGGGTTTGGTCTTGTCTGTGGGGTGTTGTTTTTTTAAACAAAACATGATGACTTTATTAGTGCTCTTTGTATTTTTTTTCTTCAGATGTCTGATGTTGAACTTGGAAAGTATCTAAATGTAGTATTGCAGTTTTGATTCAGCTGGATTCCAAAAACATAAATGTGTTTCATCTGTGATTTCAAAGAAAGTATTAATACATTTGAGGTTAATAATTGTCATGAATACTTTGATGAATGTAAAGGTCGAATGTTGAGCTGTTAAGTTATACCCTAGCTCATGGGTCTTTTCATAGAAAAACAGCTGCAGGAGCTCATTAGCATATGGTATGCTAATGAGCTATTAGGCTATTAGCATATGCCACGCCCCCTGACATCACCAGAAGTAATGTCAGAAGGGGAAGCAAAAGGGGGTGAGGCATCTTCGAAAGCCTCCCCTTCCCTTCCCCAGCTGGTCTGGGTGGGGGAGCTAAGAGAGAAGGGGTTTAAAGTTTAAACTCCTTCTCATGAGAGTTGGGCCACAGAAGGAGGAAAGAGGGAAGGAAAGAGAGAGAGAGTAGGGAGAAGGAAAGAAGGAAGGAAAGAGGGAAAGAAAGAGAAGGAAAGGGGAGAGAAAGAAAGAGGGAAACGGAAAGGAAGAAAAAAGAGAAGAGAAGAAGGTGGGGAAGGAAGAAAGAGAGAAGAGAAGAAGGAGGGAAAGAGGAAAAAGAGAGAAGGAAAGGAGGGAATGAAAGAAATTTGGCGGCAATTTGGCCCCATTATATTCTATGGGCCATTGAAGTCAATGGTGAAAACATAGGGTATATTCTGGGGGCTGGAGGGGAGGGGGTTTGAGGGAGAGGTTCCAAACTCACAGGGTAGCTGATGGAGCCTCTCCCCAAGATACCCACCAAGTTTCAAGAACATTGGACCAGGGGGTCCAATTCTATGGGCCCCCAAACGGGTTGCCCCTATTCCCTCCATTGTTCTCTACGGTGAGAAAAAAGTTACTGTGAGTTTGGAGCTTCTCCCCCAAACCCCCTCCCCTCCAGCCCCCAGAATATACCCTATGTTTTCACCATTGACTTCAATGGCCCATAGGATATAATGGAGCTGAAATTGACATTCGGCTTCCTGTAAGACTCCCTGGGACGCCAGCTGGGGGCGGGGCTTGGCTCCTGTGCTCCTGGAGCTGCGCTCCAGTGCGCTCCCCCCCAAAAGACCTCTGCCCTAGCTAAAGCTATTAGATGTTTTCTAAAGGCACATTAACAAGGTCATTTTACAGAGGTCTAGGTGTTTTCCATACAGGCTGGTGTAGTTTCTCCATTGCTACAGTGACTATACTGGTATAGTACAGTAGCAATGGAACTTCCACATGGCCGTTTCCCCTCACTTTCCCTACTCTGATCTTCTGGCAGTGATCAACCCCACCCCGACACCACCAGGCCTTGCCCAGATTTTTGTTTTAACCAGCAATTTTATACCATACCATTATAATAATGTGTCAGGTTCATTTTTTTTTTAAAGTTACTCTCTAGTGCCTTTCCCTGTGGAGATATACCTTTCCCCTTATATCTCCAGAAAAAAGGGGCTAGAGAATTAATTTTTTTAAAAAAGCTGAGAATTCAGAGAATTTGATACACAAATTTTTGTAATGTTATTCAATTTCTGATGTAAAAGTAAAAAGCCCCCCAGTGCCAGGAGAGCTTTGCAGTAATCATTTATTTTGAGGTCTGAGCCCAAAGTTCTTTTTAGTAAAATAGCAATATGAGTGGACTGAAGTAAACTTAAAGTTGTTATGTAAATACCAGGATTAGAATGGGAGTTGACAAATATGCTTGTAAATACTGGGAACAGGAATCACCGGTGAATATCAGCTAAGACTGTGTCCATACTTCATTGGATAGAATATTTTTGTTGTATTTTAGCAAACATTTTCAACTGGATTGGCATGTCCAGACAGGAAAATCCAGTCTCAGTAGTGCACATTCCAAGCATGTGTGGACCTAGCCTAATTAGAGATGTGAAGGCCCGGAAAAAACCTGGAAAAATTCGGGGGAAAAAACCCATTTTTTCTGCTTTTTTCCTGAAGCCTTTTTTGTTTTTTCCTGAAAAATTGGAAAAATTGAAAAAAGAAAAGAAATTGATTATGGAACATTTTATTTTAACATAATGAATAAAATATTTTATGACAAGGTGTTCAAATATTTTCCAAATCATTTCTAAAAAAATATGTATGGTATCAGATTAATCTAATTTCTGTGCACTGTGCACAAGTCCTAGGTTACAAACTGAACGCTTCAATGTAAGAACAAGATGCATTTCTTCCTTTAGGAGGTGCTATTGTCACAAGAAAAGAAAAACATTTCAGTTTTGTTTTTGATGTGGGTGGGTATACTGGCACTCAAGCTTCACTAGGCCTCAAAGCATTGGAAGACAATACAGAGCAACAAAAAGGACCTGAAAGTATAACTTAATTTAAAAAGGTAAGAGTTTTCATTTATCTGATTCCAGAAAACTGAATCATTTAGCTACATTAGTTTATCTTTATAACCTTTGTGTAAATAATAATTTAATTACTACTAATCTGGTTCTTTACTTCCCCCCCCCACCCACAACCATAGATTAGTGTCTCCTTGTAAAGTAACCATTAAATTATTTTTTCTTCCTACTCCCCTCAGGAAAATGGTGATCCAACGTCTAGCATATGGAGGCATTTTCACATTACAAGTTCTTCTGAGAAGAAAAATGTGATTTGCAAATATTGTCAGATGAAATATGCATTTCCAAATGCTACCAGGATGACACATTCTTGTATGTAACAAGTGTCCTGTATATATTAAAAAATCCTTCATGGATCTAAGTGAAGAGGACCACAATGATGAAAATGCACATAGTTTTTCTCAATGTTCTCGTTCTCGTTCAAGAAGTCCTCTTTCTACTCGATCTGTTAACATCAGCGGCAACACAAAGTGTTGTCCCATCAGCAGCATCTTCAATTGAACAGATACTGATGACAGCTGCATCCAAAAATTATTCAATTAGTTCATTTGTAGACAAGACCTCAAGATCAGGAAAAACTTGATCAAGCTCTTGCAAGAGCAATATATTCTTCTGGAACAACATTTTCAATAACTGAAAATACATACTGGCAGGAAGCTTTACAATTACAAAGACCATCATACCATTTGCCCAGCAGACATTTTTTGATCAAGCCTCTTTTGGAGTCAGAATATGAACGTGTAATGGAATCTGTGCAAGGAAAAATTAATGAAGCACTGTGTCTTGCACTACTTACAGATGGATGGACAAATGTGAAAGGAGAAAGAATTATAAATTTTGTTATAACAACACTTCAACCAGTTTTTTACAAAAGCATTGAAACAGACATACTGCAGAATATATCAGCTGCAAAATATGTGAAGTCCTATAGAAAATTGGGAGTGATAAAGTATTTGCTTTGCTGACTGACAATGCCAGCAATATGAAAGCAGCATGGGGGATCATAATGGATAATTATCCACATATTACTGCAATAGAATGTGCATCTCATGGCCTAAACTTGCTTCTTAATGATATTATGAAACTGGACACCCTTCAAATGATCTATAGACAAGCAAAAGAAGTTATAAAACATGTAAAAGGTACTCCTATTGTAGCTGCAGTTTTCAAGAAGAAGCAAGTAGAAAAAAATGCAAAGAATAAAATAGTGACACTGAAGCTCTGTAGTAAAACTCAGTGGGCTGGAATGGTGATCTCCTTTGAAAGTTTACTAAAAAACAAAGAAGCTCTTCAAGAAACAGTGATAGTTGAAGATCTTAAAGTACCCAGGAGTGTAAGAAACACTGTTCTTGATCAGGATGTCTTCTGGGTTCAGCTGCAAAATTCCCTAAAGATTCTAAAGCCAATTGCTGCAGCAATCACTGCATCTGAATCAGATAGTGCACTTTTGTCAGAAGTTCCTTATCTAATGACCAAGATAAAAACAACTGTTTTTGAAAATCTCAGTATATCTCCACTTACAACTATAGAAGAAAGTAAAGTGAAAGATTTTATTTTAAAAAGAGAAGAATTTTGTTGCCATCCAATTCATGCTGCTGCGAATCTGCTGGATCCAAGATTCAAAAGTGAAAATATAAGTGATGATAGCACTGTTACTGCATTTGACTAGATTACAAAACAGGCATCACATTTAGGACTTGATGTTGGGAAGGTACTGTAATGTATTCTGTGAAAGTGTAATGCACCCATTGAGAACCTATATTAAGCTTCATTCCTAGACAAGGATTGAAATACCGCACTTCTGATTGGTTGCCTAGGAATCGCCGTCCAATCCAGACGAACTACAAACTCTTGGAGGGAACGAACCTTATTGGTTTTTATCCAAGTAATCGCATTGGTTACTTTCGTAAATAGGCATGGCTACATTAGCCCAGGAATGTTTAAAAGGAGCAAAGCTCCACTGTTTGTGTTCATCTGTTAGATCTGTGTTTGCTGTTCTGGTTGACTTTGAGCTGTTGCTAAATGAAGCTGAATCACTTACGTGAAATCACATCAAGTGTCATACTTAACAGGTATTTTCAAACGCTGCAGAATATAGAGCATCTTCAGGGATTTGGTCCAGGAATGCAATCTGGGATTCTGTCAAACATATTCCTCCTGCAACATGGTGGCAAGGTCTTTGCACAACACAGTCTCTGACTGCTCTTGCTTCTCACCTTCTTCAGATTCCTCCATCTTCTGCAGCATGTGAAAGAATCGGGTCTATGTTTGGAAACACACTAAATCAAGAAATAAACTGAAAGGGTAGAGAAGCTTGTTTCAATCCAGGCAAACCTTCAGTTTTTAGAGGTCGATAATAACTGTGATAATGACAGACACAACAGAGTAGCTGCAGAAGCAGAGACTGAAACTGATACTGATAATTACAGCTCAGAAAATGATTCTGATTAAATTTCATGTCCATTCATTGAAACTTAGTCCCACACTCCCTTCTATACACTTCCCCCCTCTTCAGTTCTTTTTATGAGAATGGGTTTGTTAATTTTTATTTAATACTGTGGAGAGGAAATATGAATAATTGTTACTTCTGGATGTTTTAAAATTGTTTTGTGGAGGTTTTTTTGTCTGTTCCACATACACTAGTAAACAGTTCATGAGATTGTTGCTCCATTTGTTACAATTACAAATAAATATTATAAAAAAAGTAAATTCTGTTTGTAAGAATTGTTGGATACACTATATTTTTAATATGCCAGTTGTGATAATTTCATGCCAAGTAAAATTGTCCATATTCATATTTTATGTTCCTAAAGTAACAGAATGACTTTCAATCTGGAAAAGAAAAAAGAAGTGCTAATGTAGCATTTTTTTCAATTTTTCCAAAAAATTCCATTTTCCCCTAAAAAGACCAGAAAAAAATGTTTTTTTCCCCCAAGCTTCAAAATTTCTGGAATTTTTATATCTCTAAGCCTAATACTGGATGTTTCATAGTGTTGGTCCAGGCAGCGTCCCATTTTCCTGGCTGTCATAACTGACTGGTGATTTTTCTGTTGATGTTACAAAAAAATATAATTTTTTTGATTCTCATGTCACTGAATGGATTTATCTGTTAATATTAATTTTCTCTATGGCTCTAATATTAATTCTGACTTAATCAAAGTGATTTATATTGATGGGCCAATCTGATACTTCATATAGGCTACAAAGACTTTGGTTTGCTCTTCCTGCCTTCCTTCTGACCTCCCTGCCTCTCTCCCTCCTCACAAGGTGACTCTTATGGGGAGAGGAAGGGACAGCAATGGTAAGGATGGTTTCAAACTTCTTAGGGTAGAGGAAAGCAGAGTATAAAAACCAACTCTTCTTCTTTTAAGAAATAGTAAAGTACTGAGGACCAAGGATGGGCACGAACTGGAAAAATGCAGTTTGGTTTGTGATGTGCCCTGTTTGTGAACCACAAACCATCATGAACTTTTAGCCACCTCATGAACTGGTTTGGTTCGTGAGGCAGTAAAAGGCCCCCCTGGGCATGCTAGAGACACCAAACTCTCAGGGATTTTTTATTGATTATCTTTGTTAGTATAATGTATTATGCAGTTACTATAGCAGTAAAATTTATGCTCAGTTGTATTATTACAATTTTAACTCCTAATGAAATTATTTTTTCTTTGTGATTTAACTCTATACCAATAAAGTGCCATCAAGTTCTAGCCAATTTATGGTGACCCCATAGGGCAGAGGTGTCAAACATAAGGCCTGGGGGCAGATACAGCCTGTCCAGGGCTCTTATGTGGCCCACAAGCAACTAATGCATGGGAGGAAGTGCTGGGGGAAGGGGCAGAGCCACTTCATTGTGGCTTCAGCACAGCAGAACAACCTGGCCCCACTGCTGGACCTCCTGATGGCAGCTGGTATTTTTGGCCACTGTGTGACAGAGTGTTGGACTAGATGAGCCATTGGAAGAAGAAGAAGAAGAAGAAGAAGAAGAGATTGGATTTATACCCCACCCTTCACTGCCCAAAAGCGTCTCAGAGTGGCTTACAAACTCCTTTCCCTTCCCCTCCCCACAACAGACACCCTGTGAGGTAGGTGGGGCTGAGAGAGCTCTTGACAGAAACTGTCCTTGAGAGAACAGCTGTGCCAGAGCTTGTGACTGACCCAAGGTCACATCAGCAGGTGCAAGTGGAGGAGTGGGGAATCAAACCTGGTTCTTCCAGATAAGAGTCCGCGCACTTAACCACTACACCAAACTGGCTCTAATTCAACTGGCCTAATTCAACATTGGCTTCTCTTATGTTCTTATGTTCTCATCTGCAGCAATGTGAGAGCATTTGCCCAGTGCTGCAGTGCTGCCTCCCCAGTCTGCCTGTGTGGGTTTTCCTTTGCACCCTCCTCCCATCCCATGGGGCCTTGCAGTGAGGATACACCAACTTGGAGCTTACGAGCTGCTGTCCTTTATACAGTTTCTATCTCCAGTACTTTGCATCACATTTTATGGCACACATGGCCTGGCCCGACAAAGTTACATTTATGTCAGATCCAGCCCTCATAACAAATGAGTTTGACACCTCTGCCATAGGGTTTTCAAGGCAAGAGATGTACAGAGGCCATTTGCCATTGCCTACCTTTGTGTAGCTGTGTAGTAAGGGTTTTTGTTTCTATCATGGTGGGACCCAGGTTCTTTTATAGAGGGATTGGTGGGATGTAGGATATGGAAAGTTGAGAACTGCTACTTGAGAACAGTTTCCCATATGCCACAGAGGGCTACATCTGAGAGATAGGGGGAATAAGCAGAAACTAGAGACTCTCCCTTGCCTAGATGGATCAATTTTTCTCTTGCCTAAATAGATGTGTCTTTCTCTTGTATGGATACAAATCAATTCATCAGGCAAACAAAAACTGTAATATAAATACTCATGTGAGATTATTCTTAACTTTATCAAGGCCTTATTTCAGTTTTTTTAGAAATCAAAGATGCTTATGATCTTACTGTTGTGAGCATAACAATACCATTCATCTGTAGCCAAAATAATATTTTCTGCAAAATCTTGTAAACACCATATGGTCATTTCTGCATTTAGATTGTTTAATTGTTTTCTTCTAAGGAAGCTAAATTTAGTTTAGCAACCATTGCCTAAGTATCAATAGAACAATGTTTGGTGTGACTTCTAGTGTAATGTTGAAAGCCGGTATAAAACCCACTTCTTCAACCACAATTCATCCACTGGTAAATGTCACAGTTTTAAATATCACTCTTGTCATGAGTCTTTTATTTTGAAAAACCACATCAAATATGAATACAAAGGAAGAAATTTGCTAGGTTAGCCTCTTTATGGGTCTAATTAGCATGCTACTACTTTTGTCTGAATGATACTTTTTCTTTCCTGCCTGTGCAGCCTGAAGACTTTTCAGCATGACTTATTGGTCTGAGGCTTTTTTAAAAGAACGTTTTCTCAGCATAAGTCAGTAAGCAAAATACATGGAAAAGATACTGGAATAATTCAGACACTGGAATAATGACATCCCTTAGTGCACTGGGAATGTCATACTTCTAGAAAAAGATAAAATGTTTCCACACAGTTGACAGCAAAATATTTTCCCCTTTGTCAAGCCACCCTCTTTTCTTTCAATAATAGTGACTGACAGTATTACGTTTATAGGAGGGGAGAATAACATCACACTTGGATTAAGTATTAAGTTGCATAGACATTGTTGTGTATTAAACTGTAAATCAAGCCTATATATTGCCATGTTAAGCTTGACCCTGAATGTGGCTCCTCAGCAGTCAGATTACCATTGGCTGGTTTCTGTGAAACCTCTGTAAATATCCAATCACTGTGTGAAGAGGGAACGGTCCTGATTGGCCTTTATCCCTGTGTTTTGATTGGTCCTTAACATATTCTGGGAGTGGCTTTGAAAGCCCGGGATAGTTTAAAAAGGGAGCTGTGCTCCACTTGTTTGTTGTGTGTTCCTGAGTTGGTGTTGCCGTTCAGTAAAGCTGAAATCACTTGTTGAACTTATTCCGTTGTTGAGTCTCATACTTAACAGACATGCCAGTACGAGCAGGGCTCTTTTTGTAGCGGGAACTCCTTTGCATATTAGGCCACACACCCCTAATGTAGCCAATCCTCCAAGAGCTTACAGAGCTCTTCTTACAGGAGCTACTGCAAGCTCTTGGAGGACTGGCTACATTAGGGATGTGTTGCCTAATATGCAAAGGAGTTCCTGCTACAAAAAGAGCCCTGAGCACAACCTCCCACTACTTCCAGTGTGTATCAGCCTATTTCAAAGGAGGCTGCTCTATCTTTTATGCACAGTAGATTCATTGCAAATCCATTGAAACTGAAGTACTTTCATATTATGTTATAATAGAGTCTGTGTAAAATGTCTGTTGACATCTGCATTTTAAATGCCAATTCATACACACAGTGGGTTTTGTTGTAACATTGAAAGAACTGAATTAGATTCCTTTTACTGAGAACTCTTTCCTCTATTCTGAGGGTTTAATGGAGGTGTTTTTAAAAAATCAGGCCTGACTTTCAGAATCACCAAACAGAGTTGTCCAAGGTTAGATGACTGCAAGGTGAAAAGCACACTGGTATTTCCTCCCTTGAGACCTCCATGCTTATAAGGGGCTATAATGGTTTTCTTACCCCATAGCGCTTTGGTGTTTCAGTCTCAGCTCTCTGTAACAAGATGTAATTGTGAACAACCAGAAAAGTGTCCTCTTGTTGCTGCCTTCACCATTCAGGTCTTACCTTAACATGGTACGTGGTTTGTGTCCATGGCTGTGCTTGCCCTCTTAGAGAGGTGTTAAACAATTTTATGACTGTTTTCTGTTAGCTGACTGATTATTCCCTATGTGAATTATTAACATTTCTCAAAATATATGTTTTGACAGAATTCATCTGCCGTAATGAAGCCTTTTGTTACTTCCGCCTCTGGGATTATTGTATTTCTGTTGACCTTGGTACCATGGAGTCATGAAAAATGTAAAGAAGCAGGTTCAAAACCAGAGATGAATCTGAATGTCAACTATCATCTCCCTAGCTTCACTGCAGAAACTCAAGTACAAAATATAGTTTTGTACCAGCGCCATATCTATGTTGGAGCAATTAACAAAATCTACGTCTTAAATGAAAGCCTTCACAATGTCTTTGTGTACAAGACTGGACCTGTGCTGGAGAATCCTGGCTGTGCCCCCTGTGAAGACTGTAAACATAGAGCAAACCATTCCAGTAGCTCTTGGAATGATAACCGCAACATGGCTTTGCTTTTAGAAACTTACTATGAAGATCAGCTCATCAGCTGTGGTAGTGTGGCAAAAGGAACTTGCCTGCGCCATGTTATTCATGCTAATAACCCTGCTAATATTGGGGAGGACGTGGAGTGTATGTACTCAAAACACATGTATGATGAGTCAGGCCAATGTCCTGATTGTGTGGTAAGCCCTTCAGGAACTAAAGTTCTGATAACGGAAAAGGACAGGTTTGTGAACTTCTATGTTGGAAATACAGTAGTGAATTCATCTCAGCCAGACCATTTACTCCATTCGATATCAGTACGAAGATTAAAAGAAAGCCTAGATGGATTTGAGTTTCTCACAGCTGACTCGTATATTGATATCCTTCCACAATTCAGGGATTCCTACCCCATTAAGTATATTCATGCATTCGAGAAGGACCATTTTGTATACTTTCTCACTGTCCAGAAAGAATCTCTTCATTCCCAGGCTTTTCACACAAGGATCATACGGTTCTGCTCTTTAGATTCTGAGTTGCGTTCATATATGGAAATGCCACTTGAGTGCATGTACACTGAAAAACGTAGGAAGAGGTCAACCAAGCAATCAAATGAGGTCTTTAATATTTTGCAGGCTGCATATAT
The DNA here is from genome assembly GCA_029375565.1 of Gekko gecko. NCBI lineage: Eukaryota > Metazoa > Chordata > Lepidosauria > Squamata > Gekkonidae > Gekko > Gekko gecko. Next base: position 118,729,013 of record JAPDNY010000005.1, read on the forward strand.
TGGTAAGCCAGGAGCAGCCTTAGCCCGGGAAATGAACCTAGATATGAAAGATGATATTTTGTATGGTGCTTTTGCCCAAAGTAAACCAGACTCTTCAGAACCGTCTCATAAATCCGCTGTCTGCTTAGTCTCTATTAAAACTATCAATGAATTCTTCAGCAAGATTGTAGACAGACAAAACATGAAATGTCTCCAGCATCTCTATAGAAAGGACAGCAAGTACTGCTTGAACAGGGTAAGTGTGCATGGTGTTATCATGTGCTAATAAGCTGCTCATGTTGTCTAATTACCCTACCCATCCCCAGTCTCATTTGTATTGAAAATTCCATTATTTAATTCATAGACCCATTGATTTCAGTTGTGAGTAATATGTATTTTCAGGGCAACTGTTTTTGGCCTAATTCCAGAGCCAATTGTTATCAATTTTTTTTTAAGTTGTCCATCTAAATAAAAAATAATTAGTGCTGGTTATAGCCAGTGATGATTCATCTTGGTCAGAAGCTTTTCCTGTAAATTGAACATAAAAGTCACTTAAAAGGGTATAAAGGGTAAAGCATGTATTAGAAATGACACTTCCATCACAGCAAGTCTTGCTTAGGGAACTCAGTCCAGCATACTGTTCACATGGGACCATAATAACACTCATGTGCCTAATACAGAGTTTCCCAACCTTGTTGAATCTTTGGGCACTTTTGGAATTTTAAGAAAGAGTTGTGGATGCCACCACAAAATGGATGGTGTGAGAAAAGAGACTATTTACAAAATGACTGCACTTGCAATAGCTTGGGAGGTCCCAAGCCAAACCCTCTTTTGTGATGGAAGCACCCCACTGCAGACCCAAAGGTGATGATTCTGGGATTTTTCCAAAGCACATCCTGCTACAATGAAGGTGAGCCAGGACTGGCTCCTTGCTTTGAGAAAGAAATGAGGGCACCATGAAACACCTGTGTTGAGGAGAGAAGGGTGATGAAGTTTAATCATGCATTCCATCAAAAGTAGATGTGCAGCTGTGCACCTCCTGAGGCTGCTGCTTGTGAGCAACAGTTCCAAAAATCCAGTCACTTTCTCTTTCACTAGCCAGACTCAAAAGTGCCTTTTTTTCAGTTTGGGTCACACCTCTTAGATAGGATGCTGCTCTCAGTCTCTTCCCTGGCTAGTAGGTATAACCAGCATCTGGTAATTGTCCTGATAGCTCATTAATCAGCATAGGTATTGCAAAATCACTACAGGAAAAGGATAACCATTTTAAAGGCAACATAAAAATTCATTAAAATATTCAGGTATTACTTTTAGATTCAAGTCCAATAGCACCAAGATTTTGGGGGTATAAGCTTTCGAGAGAGTCAGAGCTCCCTTTGTCATTTACTATATAACGTAAATAAAAGGGAATGTAGTGTCTTTCTCAAACTTCACTCTAAGTTGTAGGTTACAATAATAATCAAGGAGATGATTAACCAAATTAGAAAGCACATTGAGCTGGAATTTTCTAGTTTCTACTGACTCCCTCCATCTGTAGTCCCCTGCTGCATGAAACTCTGTTATAAAGATCTTTCTGGCCCTTTGGAGCAGCTGGCAGGTAGGAGGGAATGAAGCAAGAAGGTCCCCTTCTGAGATCAGTAGGGTATTTATCTTCTGCAGTTTTTGTTCTGAGCAGTAAAGAAACAGGCAATGCTGGGAAGACAAGCCAAACAAGAGGCCTGTTTAGAAAGCTGTGTCCAGAGCTCATCACTGCCAGTAGGGTTGCCAGGTCCAACTTGGGAAAATTCAGGGAACTTTGGAGGTGGAGCCAGGAGATTTTGGGATTGGTACCTAGCAAGGATGTGACATCAGTTTGTGATGTCATGTCCTGTGATGTCACTTCCAGGTCAAAGGTCAAGTGATGTCACTTCCCAAGCTCCACGTCCTTCCGATGATGTAACTTCTAGTGCACTGCACCAAAACCCCGCTCTTTCCTGTAATGTCACTTTCAGGGTACTAAGCATCATACCAGCAAGTAGCTCCTCTTAGATGCTTTACCTCAGAAAACACCTCCAAATGTTGACCCAGACAGATAAGTCACAGCCATGCACCTTCTATTTGAACACGTACAAAGATTTTATTATGTCTTGTGGTCTGGCAACCTCTCCCTGAGAATAATAGCTATGAATGTATCACTTTATATTGATTAACATTTCCCCAAAATAAATACCTGGGATTGTTAATGCAATTGTACTTCATTCACATGCATCATTAATTTGTATTCTTTAAAGAGAGAACTATAGTGACCATTACACTTAAATCATCAAACAAAGCTGAAGTGCAAGACATCCAAGCAGAGGTACAGGGTGATACAAACCCATGGACGATCCCCCCCCATGCCAATAGCTTCCTTGTTGTTAACACTTATCTGCCCGAGCCAGCAATGATTTGACTTTTCTCCCCTCATGCTCTGCAGCCTTTTCATTTCGTCATGCTTCTCTCTCCCGCCGCCCTGTGTGCATGTGCGCACACATACACTGCTATTAGACATTGCTATTAGAATATGAGATATAACATATCTGGGTGCATTTGGGATTTGGTCTTGTTTATTTAAAGGAGGAAGAGACTTTGAAGCAGAGGGAAGGGGGAAAGGACTATATGCTTAATACACAAGCCCCCCCCCCTTTAGGCTTCTTACCCAAGCAGCTAGATATTAAACATTTTTACTCAAACTGACCTCAAGTAGGCTTTCTGTGTGCATAGGACTGAATCAGCTTGGAGGTGAGGAGCCATGCAGCAGCAGCAACCCTGTCCAACAACTCAGTCCAAGTCAGACCAGCCTGTGTGCGGGCAGCTTAGCAGCTGCAGCAAGACACAGCAGTTGCAGCTGCAACAGCTCCCAGCTCATCCTGCCTTGAATGAGGGCTGCTGTGAGCTGGGGCATATCTTTATAGCAGGCAGCTTGCTGACCCACAGTCTCAGAGCCCAATAAAGCTGTGCACAGGGAAAATGCAGGGGGAAGAACACGGCACTGAGTCCTCCAGTAACAATGATGCTCTAGCCTCCTCTCCATGGCTACCATAGAGACTAGGAGGGAGCGTCACTTGACAGGTGCCATTTTGTCTCCCACTGCCAATGATTTAAAAAACGGGGAAAGAGTATGCAAACCAGGGGAACCCCTGCCCTACTGGGGGATGGCAAGCCCAGACTGCCAGGATGAGAAATTTGCAAAGTAAATTTATTGTTCACCCTGTTAGGTTAACAATCTACATTAGGTAAACTGGAAGTACTTGAATTTAAGCCAGGTTATTCCTATTGTTTTAAACTTGTTAAACTGAAGCTCTCAAATCGTTACTTTGTGCATTGCTCCCAGTGGCCCTTAAGGTTTTTCTAAAAATGCAATTTGTTATTTTCTTTTTCCAGGATATTCTATGTAGTCTGGTAGATATTATATAGTGCCTCAGTTTGTCTTCCTCTAGTGCTTGTCTCCAAACTCTTTTTTCCCCCTTCAAAGTTTAATTTCCTTTGCTCATTTTTCATTCTGGAAACAGCAAATGTTTTGTCTTCAGAATTGTTTCTTCCATAATTGTGAAATAGTGTTTGCATTTTTCTCTTTGTTTTATTTTGGTTTTAAAAAAATCCTTTCTAGCACTAATTTTATCCATCCAGAGCTGTTTACTGTCTTCTTTCCAATGCACTTCATTTTTTTTTTAAAAAAAAGACAGAATCACAAGTCAGTTTCCACTTACTGAGAAAAACTTTCTTGCTGGAGGAGACATTTTAGAGTTGGCCAGAATGTGTTAGTGACAAATATATCAGGAAAGCTATGTGGCATAATTTCAAGAGATGTCATAAGAGCATGAGTTGGGGAGGGGCTTATTTGCATAGGGAGGAAAAGGAATATATGCTCCCATTACTGCTTTATGGTTGTTTGTTTAATTAATTTTTTTTGTCACAGAGATTGAAGGTTTGTACATTCTTTTTATTGGAAAGCACATCAGAAAATTTAGGAAACCTTGGGTAATTTGTTTGAAACCCTTAGCATAGTTCAGCGCTGAACTATTAATACTTATATTCAATGGACTTAGAAGGGTGTAACTCTGCTTAGGATGGCACAATGCAGGGTCTGGAGTTAATAGGGCTTGATACTAATGGCTGCCCTGACCTGGATGAGCCAGGTTTGCTTGATCTCATCAGATCTTGGAAGTGAAGCACAGTCAACCCTGGTTAGTATTTGGATGGGAGACCAGCAAGGAAGCCCAGGATTGCAGCGCAGATGCAGGCAATGGCAAACCCCCCTCTGAATGTCTCTTGTCTTGAAAATCCTATGGATTCCATGTGTTGGCTGTGACTTAATAGTACTTTCCACCACCACTAATGGCTACTTTATGTTAACATACAAAGAAGGCTTGAGTTGCATAAGAATATCTTATGTGAATTAGGTGTGGTGGGTTTTATCCACTGAGATCTGTTTGTGGAACAGGACTTTCCTGCCTCCCCATCCTACTGCACGCCATTTGCCCCAGGATAGGCAAAAGGAATTGTGTAGACCTCTGAAATACCAATTGCTGGGGTCAACAAGAGATTTTGGCTTCCATTTCCTTACTTATGGACCATCTAGGACATCTGGTAGGCACTGTGGAGAGCAGGATGCTGGATTAGATCAGTGATGTTCAAGTTTTCTAGATCCAGGACCTGTCTTTAACCCTTGGGTGTCAGTGTGAGGCCCACTGAGCTTGCAAACTTATGACTGGAAATCAAGTGACATCAGGATCATGTTTCAGGGCCTTGCGGGATCATAGTTCTGCAGGGCCTGCAAGACAGAGCTGTTCCACCAGGCATTTGGTTGAGGCAGCGGGTATCCACATATGGCCTCCCCAAGGTTGCTGTTTCCTACCTGCCAGCCATCCATCTATCAGCAACCATCCATATCCATCTGTATTAACGGGTTGGAACTTTCATCAGTAGCTATAACTATTGATTTTAAATGTTTATACTGTGCTTTTAAAGTTTATTGTATTGTTGAAAGATTATGTGACCCACACTGAACCCACTTTTGGGATGGGTGGGATATAAATACAATAAATAAATAATATGACAAGAGTTATGAATTTGCCAATGTTAAAGCCATGAGTATGGACATGAGTGTGGACAACAGACCAAGAAAACTGGGGACAGGAAACACAAACCAAGCATTGGGAGGTGTACTGTAATAAGGAACAAGCCAAGAGTCAGAACAGTGGGAAAATCCTCTCCATCACTGAGTGGTGTCACTTCACTGTACTGCTTCTTATCCCAACATGTATACAAAGGCAGGTAAGACCTCTACAAACATGCGGTAGGAGCAGGTCTTTCCAAAAGCCCCCCCCCCAATATGGCTACTCTGTAGAGTCTTGCAACCAAGCAGGTGAGGCTTTGTGACCCACCTGAGGATCCTGACTCATGGACTAAACCAGGGCTATTTTGGGGCAGGAACGCACAGGAACAGAGTTCCGGCTGGCTTCAGAGTTGGCCATGCCCACTACAGCCAAAACCTCTGCATGCATGGCTACAGAGGAAAGACCTGGAGAGCGACCCACCCGCGACTCCAAGGCAGGCGGGCCGGGGGGGGGGGCCTGGAAGGATCAGGGAGGCATTTCAATGCCTCCCCGTGCCTTCCCTGGCCTGTCCAAGGGCCAACTTGCCACGGGGTGTGCGGGCAAGCCAAGAGAAGGCAGTTTAAACTGCCTTCCCTACCCTCCAAGGGCCAGCTTGCCCAGGTTCCCTGCAGCTGCGGAGCACCCAGGTAAGCCAAGGGAAGACATGGGGTGTGACCTAATATGCTAATGAGCTGTGCTGCCAGGGGTATGGCCTAATATGCTAATGAGTTTCTGCTGTTGGGTGTGGCCTATTATGCTAATAAGTTCCTGCTGGGCTTTTTCTACAAAAAAAGCCCTGGACTAAAAAGACTGTTAGTCAGATCCAGATCTAATCTTAGGTTAACAAAGTTTCCAAGCTAAATTTCTTTTCTGTGATTATGCCAAGAGATAATACAGTGCTGCAAATATTTTTAATTTTTCATGCTTTGATCTAATATAAATTATAGATGGGTTAAAATGAGAACAAGTTAGGAAGGTTTTCTTATGCTACTTTAAATGCAGAAAAGCTCTGCTGGAAAGATGCTACAAAATCAGTGATTAAATAGTTCCTCTTCCTTTTAACGCCCCCCCTCTTGCAGTGCTCATAACAATAAGCAGGATCCACCACAATTTCTCCTGCACCATCCCATATCCATTTTCCTTGGGGACTTTGAGTAGAAGTAGAAGTTGTGGCTCTTGCCTATGGTAATTTTAAAATATATATATTTTCAGTGAGAAAAGCAAACAGTATCATAGAAATGGAGGAAACAGCACTGAAGTAGTTCAATTGAAACTAAAAGATTATTTGTTAACCATCCTGGAAGCTTCTGAATCATTCCTCTGGCATTTTGTTTGCCACACTCACAGTGGGGGAAATTGAATGCAGTGATTTGGGCACAGATTCAAGCTTAGTCATTTTCAGCATGGATAATTCAAGTCAAAGTAGCTAGCTTTTGTAGTTTATCAACGCTAGGCAACCTGTAATAAAAATGGTTGAATTCATGAGAGTTTCTGGTTTAGGGCTGCTCTTTTTTCCTTCCTCTTCAAGTGAGGGGTGGCAAAATAGCTAGAATTCTTTAATGTTCCTGTATCAAGACAACACACAAGAAGAATTTCTTTATGACTCTTGTTATGGCATGATAAACTGGTTACTATAGTTGTCAAATGAAGATTCAAATAGAGAAAGATGTAGAAAGACTGTGAAATTAAGGCAAGAGTCCTCCTGAAATGAAATCAAGAGAGTCAGTAAAATAAACACACAGTGACTTCTCTTTGCAAAGATGATAGATGAACAAAATTGAGTTATGCTTACATTGTGATGGGAGAAAATAATTGCAGTATTTGATCAGGAAACCACAAAGACTTTTATTGATCTGTTGTTGCCAGGACATGTCCAGTAATATTTAATAAAATAGAGATAAATAAGTCCTTCAAGGCTCTGTAATGATGATCTCTGTTTTTATTACAATTTTTGGAAATATTAAAAACATCACATCTCATAATCATAAGTGGTTGATGTGGTGTTATTTTATAAAGACTTGCAACTTAAATGAAATGGATTGGATGTTGTCAGGAATACCAAATATTTCTTCAGAGAATCAGAGGAGAAAATATATCTCACTTTCCTGTTAATTCATACCTTTTTGCAGTATTACACAGAATAGAAACTAAACAATCGCTATGAATAATGGCCACTGTGCTTTTTAATAAAGTTATAAAGCATAGTAGCCATTATTCACGGTGATTGTTTCATTTCTGTTTGTTTACACTGTGATCCTAGGTTATTTGTATTATACAGAATTGCATAACATATCTGAGAGTATTCATGTAAGAGTCTGAAAATATTTTTTCTTATCCTAAATGGAATGCCACAAGAAACCAAGGTTATAATTGCCTATGCTGCATGTAAGTGTCACATTTATCTCTTATACAAAAAGAACATGCAATGTTTCCTTTCACAAAGGTCCTAACAATGAGGCTGGGACCTGAGATTCCAAGGCAGAGGAAGGTAAAGCTGGAGTATCTTTACATCTCTTTTGCATCCCAGTCTTTTCCTTTGATACTGAAACCACAGTACTAAGGAATTTGGAAGCATGATTTTTAGGTAAACCGATGGGTATGTTTTCTAGTTCTGTTAGCAGTGGAAAACCTGAGCCACAATACAACTCAATGCTGATGTCTCAAACTTAGTTAATTATGAGGATCAAGTGCTTCTTCCCTCCTTTGGTCTTTTCCTTTTGCCTGAAGTCCTCAGACTAGCTCCAGATAGCTGGAACATCCAATTGCAATCCAATTGCGGATGTCTCCACTAATTGAGGGTCATTTTGTAGCACAGAAACTTGGCCTCTTAAGAGTGGTTTCATCCAGGTTAAGAATCCAAGCTAATGGAACAGAGACAGACCTCAGCAAAGGTGCCTGCTATTCAGACATCACAGTTGCTTGGAATTCCTGCACAAAGGAAAAAGGAAGCATTCATATGCTGCTGGCAATTAACCAGGTTCACATACTTAACGAGCAAACTTAGTTTTGCTTATGACAAACTGCCTGTATCTTCTGTTTTGGTCACAACTCTGAACATAAGCACAGTTGATGTAGCAAGTGCAGACCTTGGCTTTTATCTCAGGTGTATTCTTTCATTTTTGTTTTACATATGTCATCCATAGATCCTTCTTTTTCTCTCCTTTTTTCCTGTCCTCTTATCTTTAGAAACTTTTTAAAAACCAGTACTGGAATAATGTATTTACTTTATTTTTACTCCACTTTTCTCCCCAATGAGAACCCAAAGTGGTTTACAATGTTTTTTTCCACTCATCCATTTTATCCTCACCACAGCCCTCTGAACTATTATATATTACCTACTCATTACCATTGGCCTATTTCTAGATGGCATCTTTCTTTCCAGAGTTGGTAGCCCTTCCCATGACAGTTTGTGTGAATCACACCCTACTTTTCAAGTAGCTCTGCCTCCATCATAACTCCCATTTTTGCCTCCCCCCTTTTAAATTTTTGTAACTTCAGAATTTAGCAAGAGTCATTTGCCTTGGGTGTACCATGAGGAAATATAGATAGTGCCAAACCTGTATTTTGTATATAGGAACAGCTCATGCTGAAAGTAAAATGGAAGCGAATGGGCTTTTCCTACCATTTTGTGCTCAGTATATTCATTTTGCCTTATGTAAGAGTTCTGTGAATTTATAATTTATACCATGTTTGTTGGTAGTCTAGGCAACATCACCACAATTCCTGTATTGTTATTTCAACAATAAGTGAAATCTTTCCAGAAAAGTTTATGGAGAAGAAACTCTTGTTGACCTTGACCAATGAGTAGTAAAATATTTGTTATCAATCTCTCATCTTCTTTTCTGTGATTAACACATCTGGTCTTGGTGATACTGAACAAAATACAATGGTTGCATGGGCCCATTATGTCTGTATCTGAATCAATACTATTTACTTAGTGCTAATGTACTAACCAGATTACAAGAATTGATGCAGTGGTAATCAATACCAAAAGAAAATAATAGTATGAATGATTTTGACAGGAAAAGTGCATTGCTTTTAATCTGTATTCAGTAACTTCATCAACATTTGCCTTTTTAAAAATCTTACACAATGTACACATTTCTATTTTCTAACATCCGTAATTAGACTTGATAAATATTAAGTGTTCCTAGAAACCTTTGAAGTGAAATGTATGCCTTATTTTACTACAGATAAGTTGGGTCTGAATGATTAATTTCTGAGTTTAGGGTCAGACTTTGGATATTCAGGCTTGCATTAGATGGCTGGCATGGCGTAGCATTTTAGAGTGTCAGACCAAGCAAGATCTGATTTGACTGGGTTTAGATTTCCACTCTGCCATGGAAGCTCACAAGGTGACCCTGACCCTGTCACAATCCCTCAGCCTAAACTGCCTTACAGGGTTGTTGTGAGGATGAGATGGAGAAAGAGAGAATGATGTGAAAGCCACTCCCAGTTCTGATCAGGGACAAAAGTGGGAAATAAATAAAATATTAAAATATTAAAATCATGACCAATGCTTTCCAGAAGCACCAATGGCCTTTCATTTTAGACCCCATGTTTTTCTAAATACAAGTTTTGTGTCTGGTGAGGCTTCTCAAATAAACAATTTGGTTTTGTAGCTTTTGTAGCTAGAGTCCTAAACAGCACATGTAGAAGTTATGCTAGAGGAATGCTACTTCCCTGCCTTCCCCCTCTCACTGCAGTCTTCTTTTCTTGTGGGGAGCAAGCTAGAATCGGGGGGGGGGGGTTGACAGAAACTCTCCCCCACCCCTGCAAACAGAAGAGCTGGTAGAGGAACGGTTCCTGTCTCCAGGCCTGTTTTAGGTTGGGAATAAGGGTGGGGGCAGTTTGGCACATTGCTTGGAATAAACCTGTGTCTTTCTGTCTGTTAAGATTTCTTATTAAACATGTTGCATTGCATAAAGTTATTTTTTAGTTAAGGTGAATTAAAATAAAATTTTGTTCTGAGAATTTTGTGTCAGCCTTTGAGATAATTGGAAACACACCGGAGTGACACAAAACCAGGTTGGGAATCGCTGCCTTTGAAGACCAGGATACACTTATGAAATGGATACAGAGTACAGCTGTAAATGCTTTACAAGTATTTTTGAATAGCAAAAATTGGTAGACACATAGATGCAAAAAAATTCCCAGCAAACCACAAATTATTATTAGGAACAAGCAAAATATAATTTGTGACTTCACATTCATGGATTAAATGCAATTGCCTGCACCTCATAACATTCCAGTTTAGATTTACTTCATAGGAATTTTTTTTTGTAATGAGTCACAGATGGACTTTGTACTTTCACTCATGTATGGGGAGGAGAGAAGTAACACCAAGCCACATACCGGTAGAGGTTCTGCTGAATTACAATATTTGTGGAATGTGTCACTGGAATTTGGCATCAGAATTATGAATGTATAATCCAGAGATAATGGGCATTTTCCATATTGGCAGCCAAATGAATAGTTTAGAGAATGTGTAGGGGAAAGAAAAGAGATGAACTATTTCCTCAAGGCTGAATTCACGTGGTACAGTTGTTATTCATGGTGGAATGCCTGATAAGATCTTAGGTAAATAGATTTAATATGCTTAACCTTATTGAAATGGCAACATTTTAAAACTTAGTACCCATTGTTCATGTAAAGGAAGGTCTTATATTTATGGAGTTATCAAACATACCTTGTGTTTTCTTCGTTTAACTTCGCTGCTATTGGAGACAGAAGGCTTGAGTTAGAAAGACTACTTACATGTCTCAGCAAAACTTTAAGAAAATCCAGTCACACTTTTTGAAGGTACTATAATGAACACCACCCTCCCAAGTTGATACAGTCTGGCCCACTGTGTTAGGTGAACGAGAATTGACCTGTGTGCATGTATCTTCTGCCAACACATATATGATAAACACATTCTTAGTAAAAATCTAGCTAGTAGTCTGATCACTTTATATCTCTAGCATCCTGATACTGTGAGAAGCTGAGATGAGGTTGATAGGAATTAGCATTTTAAAAATTAATTTCCAGCTAAAACGTGAAAATATTTTCATTGTCATTCTTGGCTTGCAATTTAAAGACTGCTGCATAAACTTCGGAAATTAATGGACACATCTGCATCTGCTGCTTCAATAAGCATTTAGTCTTCCAGTAATCTGTTTTTTTTAAAAAAAAAATCTTTAAAACAACGAAGAAAAATGATCACTAAATTGATTATAAAAGACAGCAATGTTTTGTTACCTCTGGTTTCTTTATGTGCTGCTTCATGGATATGCTAGAACAGAAGCTTGTCACATACTTTGATATTGAATTTCTTATAGAAATCTAAATGGCCCTTGTTTATTATCTGGTACGGAAGATGAAGCATCAATAGTAACTGAATTCTCAGTTAATAGATTGCCACTGAATTGTCTGTATAACATGGATAGGCTCTTTTTCTGAAAACTAACTTACAGTGTATTGTTCAGGGAGTAATTTCCTTGAAAAGAAAGACATATATTCCCTGTTATTGATTAAAAATGAACAAATAATCTATTATGGTAATAACTTTGATAATATAAAACAGTATTGACAAGTATAAATTTTAGGTAGCAGGAGATCAAAATATTCTTGGCCTAATTAAATTCCTTTGGTATCCCTGTACTTTTGCTTCTTGACAGGCCAAGACCTTCTGACCTTCACGTAATGAAAGTAAAATGGATAAGTACCAGAGAGACATTTGAATAACTCTGTTGCTTGGAATTGTGAGGGTCGAAGATTACGGGCGTCCACCTACTCTTGTTTTTAGTTATTGTAGAGTAGAGATGGGTCTGTTAATGCATTTCTGTTTGTTCTGAAAGAATTTCAGGGCTTCCATTTTTAAAAGCAAATTTCGAAATCTTATCGTCTTGTTTGCTGCATACAATAGCAAATAGTTGCTTAGAGTCTCAAATGGTTTTCTTCAACAGTTGTTCCACAGAACTAAAAAGAGGCTTCGTGAATAATTTTCAATATATTGGGAACCAGGTATTCATTGACTGCATTGGTGCTGAGAGTGCCTTACCCTAAAAAATTATGTAATATTTAATTACTTGTTTGAGGACAAGTAATGTTTAAGGAGGAGTCTATATTTTAAAGTTTGTTAAATGTGGGAACATAAATAGATTAACTCACAGATCGCCCCTTAATGGTCTTGGACCTATATACCTGCAGGATAGCCCGCCCCCCCCCCGCTTTGCTTATTTAAATAAAGCCTCCCAAAGGTGCCATCCTACAAATGGGTAAGATCAGCAGCTACTCATTCACACGTGTGTTCAATGGTGGCTCCCACTTCATGGAATGGTCTGCCTGAGGATGTCAGGTGGGCTCTCATGTGCCTGTCTTTCCTCAGAATGTGCAAAACAGTCATGTTCAAGAGGGCATATTTAAGCAAAGTAGAACTGCATTAGAATAGAATATCTTAAGAAGTTACCATTATAAGTATGCTTTAAAAAGTTTACTGCTTGCGTTGTTCCCTAATTCTGTAATTGTATAAACAAAGTAAATAAAACAAATAAATAAATAAATAAGAAAATTTATTTTCCTTGATCTGTGGCATACTGATTTTGTAGCACAATAATGTCATGAAATGGCTTTAAATTATATTTCGGAAAGGAGATGTGCATCTACTTTCAAAGCATCCTCTGTCGGACAGAAATCTTCCTGTTTGCTTGCTTTTTCTGTCTCATAAAACATCTAACTTTCTTACAGTCTTTTTCAAGAAATGCCTCTTACTGTGGAGTGCAGGATGATGAGTATCGAGTGGAGGTTACAATGGCTTTGCAGAGGATTGACTTGTTTGCAAAACAGTTCAACAGTGTCCTGTTAACTTCCATATCTGTCTTCACCAAAGGGGATCTTACTATAGCAAATCTTGGGACATCTGCAGGCCGCTTCATGCAGGTAAGTGATGCTGCTGGTTCATTTTCTTTCAATGGCTTTACTCATGTGGTAGGAAAAGAAATGATAGGAAGAGATGCTTCATGCATACTTGAATTTAATGAGAACAAAATATTTTCTGAGTTGTATAGATTAACATTTTATCTTTTCCCCCTTGCTCCCTTACTGCCCTGTCATATTTGAGTTCAGGGACTGATTGTTACTGCTGCATATTTTCTTTTCTCTTCTTTCGGTTGTTAGCCAAATTGCCACAGATTATTAATAACTTCGGGGAATTATGATATTATAATTGGCAATAGGCATATAAGGGAGCAATCACCTTTGTATACAAGGGTCCCGCTTCTTCCAGAAACACCAGAAATAGACGCAGAGACCAACTTCAAAATGAAATTGTTTCTATACTGATAGTCCTTCACAAGCATATTATTGCACAAACACACTCACAATTACACAGATCTAGGAAAATCAGATAGAAAAGGATAGCAACATTCGCATGAGCAGGATGTTTCGTTGATGGGCAATATTTACCTGTCCTCAGCGGGATGAAGCAATCCACAGGAAAAATAAAGGAGACTATGGGGAATGGGGGGTCATATTCTGGACCAGCAGAACACGTGGAGACTTTGGCTGCGCAAACCAAGGGCCATGGAAGTAGGGTAGGTCTAGAGGTAAGGAGAGAGAGAGAGCACATGGCTGGCTGCCCTCTTTTATGAGGGGGCTAGGGGGATGGGTTTGACTGGCCACCTCCCCTGGCACCTCCCTTCTAGTCCATCCTCAAAACATGCTAACAGCAGTTAGTCTTGGGGAGGGGGGGCTGAGGGATTGGGCAATATTGAGTTCTAGTTAATCTGGGGCAGTGGCACCTAGTAGGAGGGTGACTCATGCAGCCAAAGTCATTGTTCTTGATCATTCATTCAATCCCTTGATGAACTTATGTCTGCAAAATTTCTGTTCAGCGAGGCTGGGGAGGGGGTTGCCTGCATGACAAGATATTCCTCATGGAGTTTGGATTCCCGGTCTCCTGTCTTTGACCTTTGCATAGCATCTGTTTAAACAGCAACAGTTGCTGGCTTCAGGGTGCTTCATGTGGCTAGGGAACTGGCATGTCTTACTATGGGTAAGAGGGCAGGTACTCTCAGGAACCATTGGCACATCATCTCAGGAGAAGGCTTTTCCTCTGCTGGGGTGTGTCTGCAGCTGGCATCATTTCTGGGTTACCATACATTTCAGTCCCTTTTGCACACTAATTACACAGTCCAGTTTCATCACTTATGAACTGTAAGTCCATAAGAGCGCTATACGTGCCTTGCAGGGCAACAAGGTCCTTCCTGCTTTAATTTGTAGTGAGCTATCCCTTTGAAGCAGGGTGATGACATTGCTCTTCCTAAACAGATCGTTCCCCCATAATCATTTGTTTCATTCAGCAGCCAGTGCTTCTACTTTGGTGAATGGTTCATAAAGCTTCCTGTAGTTTTATACACGTTGCAAATTGATACATGCCACAAAGCTTCTATAGATCATTTGTTGGGTTATTTAGAAAATGTATAGGCAACCTGCCTAGAGATCTGCCATTTGCTTGATCTATACTAGGTAAGAAAGTTCTGTTTCATTTGGTCACACTCAGTAGCCTCTTTGATGTGGGGGTAAATGTAGTCTCCATATTGTGAGACAGTACAATATGAACTAATCCTTCTAATAGTAGAAAGTATCTGGTATCTATTGGACAATCTGGAATAGGGTGGAAGATGTCTGTCAGGAGATACTTGAAGGACTGTCTCCCTCTGTATGAACCTGCATGCCGGTTTCATTCTTCCCAGCAGCTCCAGATCGTTGTGTGCCGCCCCCCCCCCAGGAATATTTGTTCTTGAACCCGGGATCATGCTGTTTCAGTACATTTCTAGTATTCCCTGTGGATTGGCATGCCTGAGAAGGACAAAAGACCACAACCTCTGATGGCTTTTAGAAAGATGTAAGGCAGAGAACACTTTACTGATATGTGAGGGCTTTTTTATCACGATGAGGTTTGACTTGGAGTTTCTATTATGAGTGGTATTTCATGGTTGTAAGAGAGTAATGGCTTCAGCCCTGGAGGAGCTGCAGGGATCATCACAAGCCATGTGTCATTTGTTTATGGATTATCTCCAGTGCTCCCTCACCCGGCCCCTGTACAGTACCCAGTCCTGTCTCTGCTTCCACAGAGTGAATCCTGCAGCTTTGGCTCCTGGCTGCTTTGCAGTCTATCCTCTGAAGCTGGAGAGAGGCCCTTCCCCAGCGTCTCCCTCCTTAGCTGTTTGCCATCTTCGTCCTTCTCTGGACTCTGCCGGTGTCTCTTCTTCCTAGGTTGGTTCTCTCCCCCCACCTCTGGGCCATCTGTCTTCCTCCAAATTACACCCTCGCACCCATCAGTCCAGCCCCAGCTGTTTTCTCCTCTCTGTTAAATGCCTCCTCTGGTCTTGTGGGCCCCTCCCCCTTGTTAGCAGGCTCTGGCTGGTCTCCTGTTTACAATGGTGTTAAGGTGTCTTTTGATGCCAACTGAAATATTTGTTGTAAGCTACCTTGACCTCTGTGGGGGAAAGACAGTATAAATATTTTAAGTAATGTTTAAGTTGAGAGTGTTGTTCCAAGTAAGAAATGTTTTAAACTGTGATAGAATATGTGCTGGTTTTAAATTGACACTTTCCACAATGGAAAGCAAACTTGGCAACTTGCTTCATATACATTTTTGGGTTGGCAGCAAGAGAATTTGCATTTTATTTTCAGACTGCATATAACTGAGTGATAGTGCAGTCCTGTTCGTAGTTACTCCAGTCTAAACCCATTGAAATCTGGGAATCTGGGCTGACTAGAGTAATTCTGCACAAAACTGTACTGGGAATAGGTTCCTAAGAGTTGGCTGTATGAAGAATGGTATCATCAACAATATTCTTTCTTGAAAGGCATCCAATGAATTTTGTGCATTTAACAGAAAAAAATTGCAGTAACTTCTACAGATGTGTAACTCATAAGATTTCTTTTTCCCCGCTACAATTGCTTTATTAGTCATTCATATCTTGGGCTAGACCTCCCCCCCTCCCCCTGGCATAAAGAACATTAAAGAACCTAACACAATGGTTTCAGAGCATATTTCCTTTTTTAAGGCCAGCAAAGGGATCAAAAGGAATGCTGTTGCCTGAGATACATATTGCCATTAGCAGAACTGTTCATATCCAGTGACTTAGCTTGGATTGAGTTACAGAGCAAAGTTATCATCAAGATTATACTATAATAACCCATGGAGCTCTCTTTTTCTTTCTTTCTTTTTCCTGAGCAGCCCCAGGGCCTGACATATCCAACAGTAAAGAACACGAGGCCTGCCTCTACTTTTTAGTAACAGCATACCCATGAAACCTATCGTTACCATATCTTGCCTTGAGATAATATGATAGGAAGTGCAGAAAGTGCCTTGTCTCCAGGACAGAGGAATTACAGCATTTTCAGACTGATATGTACTTGCATTATATTTTTCCCTTTCTTTTACTACACAAGTAGTTGCCCAGGAAATCCTTTCAGACAAATGTTCATTATCAAATTCCCTAGTGCAGCAGATAACGAAATTGTAGCTATTTCATATTTCCATGTAATGAATAGATATCTCCTATTTCTGTGCAGTGAATAGAATGTGTTGTATATAAAGACCAGCATATATGTATTTTCATTTCCGTGGGTTGCAGTTCCTTAACTTCAAGGTAACATTGTAGTTACATAATTTGTTAGCTCAGTGTCCTCACTCCCAATTTTGAACCTACTGCACAAGCCAGCCAAGATTTCATACGTATAATGTCATATGATGCAAAGAGGATATGCTTTATTGGACTCTGTGGAGCAGTGATCAGGAGAGCTGAATCTTGCCACCTATCAGAAACATTGGTTGTCTCTCAAGAACTGTTCAAATTCTTGGCTCCTGTGTTCTTCCCTTCCACTAAATCATTGCCACTTAGAATTATTTAACATGCACTAGAGTTAGAGTTCTATGAAGACCTACAACACCTCGTAGAACTAACACCAAAAAATGATGTCCTCATCATCATAGGGGACTGGAATGCTAAAGTAGGAAATCAAAAGGTAACCGGAATAACAGACAAGTTTGCCTTGGAGAACAAAATGAAGCAGGGCAAAGGCTAACAGAGTTTTGTCAAGAGAACACGCTGGTCATGGCGAACACCCTTTTCCAACAACCTAAGTGGCGACTCTACACATGGACATCACCAGTTAGGCAACACCGAAATCAGATTGACTATATAATTTGCAGTTAAAGATGGAGAAGCTCTATCCAGTCAGTAAAAACAAGAGCTGACTACGACTCAGATCATGAGCTACTCATTGCAAAATTCAGACTTAAACTGAAGAAAGTTGGGGAAACCACTAGGCCATTTAGGTTTGACCTAGATCGCATCCCCGATGAATATACAGTAGAGGTGAAGAATAGGTTTAAGGGACTAGATTTGATAGACAGAGTGCCTGAAGAACTATGGACGGAGGTTCGTGACATTGTACAGGAGGCAGCAATCACCACCATCCTGTTAGCCAAATTGCCTTAAATTGTTATTTAATCTGGGGAGTTATGATCTTAAATCAGGCAATAGGCAATGCGGGAGCAAGCATCTGTGTATACAGGGCTGCAGTTCCCTCCAGACCCACCAAATAGACACTGAGACTGATGTCAGTATAAGAAGATGTTGTTTACTGAATGTATTTCAAGCATACAATAACACAAGCACACACACAATTGTTCAGTACCTAGGAAATATAGATAGATAATCAGCACGTTTGCATGAGCAGGATATTCATTGTTTGGGTTATATTTACCTGTCCGATGAGATGAAGGCTTCCAAATGGAAAAATAAGGGACTTATAGAAAAATGGGACCTATGCTAGAAAAATGGAGAGTGCAAACTGAACCAGCAGAAAGCACATGGAAGACTCTGGCGGCCATCCAAGAGCCTCAGGGTAAGGTGTGGCAAGATAGCCACAAGTTCAAGAGTAAGAGAGTATAGAGGTCGTTGGGGGGGGGAGTAGAGAGAGAGCATGTGGTCGGGTAGCCCCTTTTATAATGTGGTGTGGGGAGGTTGGGTCAGGCTGACCACATGTGCTAGTCACACGTCTCTTGGGGGTGGCCCAAGCTGGTCACATGTCTTGGTCCACCTACTAGTCCATCCCCAAAACATGCTGATTGGTGTTGGGTTCAAAGGGGAAGGGTCTAGGGGAGTGGGCAATATTGAGAACTAGCAACTTTGACTGGAGTCTGGCACCTGGATGTAGGTGAGATGAGTCACTGGGCCAAAGCCATTGTTCCTTGATGGCCTTAGCCAGGTCCTTGATGGGCGAGTGATTAGTTTCTAGGCAACCATGAATGGATTCTCTGGGGCTACGTGTAGCTTCGCAGGTGATGGGGGGTTAAAGAGGTTTCCTCTGTGTGTTGGAGAAGTCTCCTAATGGCATTTTGGAGTCCTTTGTCCTCATGCCTCAGCATGGCATGACGTTTGGTGCTTTGTGCAAACTCATGGAACTGATCCATCTTCCATCAGGTAAAGAGGGCTGGTAACCTTGCAGGGCCCTGGAGCAGCAATAAAGAAGGAAAGGTGTCTTCTTCTCAGGGTGCAGTCTCAGCCTGGCATCATAGTGGGCTACCATGCTGTACAGTTCCTTGCACATGCTTTGCACAGTTCATACCTTATTTCAGTTCATAAAAGGCATAAAAAGCCTTGCAGGGCAACAATCCCAAAGAAAAAAAAATGCAAAAAAGCAAAGTGGCTATCTGATGAGGCTTTACAAATAGCAGATGAAAGAAGGAAAGCAAAAGGCAAAGGTGAAAAGGAAAGATTTACCCAACTGAATGCAGATTTCCAGAGAACAGCAAGGAGAGATAAGGATGCTTTCCTGAATGAACAATGCAAAGTAATAGGGGAAAACCATAGAATGGGAAGGACTAGAGATCTCTTCAAGAAAATTGGAGAAATCAAGGGAACGTTCCATGCAAAGCTGGCCATGATAAAGGACAAAAAAGGTAGGGACCTAACAGAAGCAGAAAAGATTAGGAAAAGATGGCAAGAATACACAGAAGAACTATACATGAAGGACCTCAGTGTCCCTGACAACCACGACAGTATAATCACTGACCTTGAACCAGACATCCTGGAATGCGAAGTTAAATGGGCCTTAGAAAGCATTACTAACAATAAAGCTAGTGGAGGTGATGGTATACCAGCTGAGCTATTCAAAGTCCTAAAAGAAGATGCTGTTAAAGTGCTGCACTCAATTTGCCAACAAATTTGAAAAACACAACAGTGGCCACAGGATTGGAAAAGGTCAGTATACATTCCAGTCCCAAAGAAGGGCAATGCCAAGGAATGTTCAAACTATCGCACAATTGCACTCATTTCACATGCTAGCAAGGTCATGCTCAAGATCCTACAAGCTAGGCTCCAACAGTACGTGGATAGAGAACTGCCAGAAGTACAAGCTGGGTTTCGAAGAGGTAGAGGAACTAGAAATCAAATTGCCAACATTCGCTGGATTATGGAGAAAGCAAGAGAGTACCAGAAACACATCTACTTCTGCTTCATTGACTATGCTAAAGCCTCTGACTTTGTGGATCACAATAAACTATGGCAGGTTCTTAAAGAGATGGGAGTACCAGACCACCTCACATGTCTTCTGAAAAACCTGTATAAGGGTCAAGAAGCTATAGTTAGAACCGGATATGGAACAACTGATTGGTTTAGCATAGGAAAAGGAATATGACAAGGATGTATATTGTCACCTTGCTTATTTAATTTATATGCAGAGTACATCATGTGAAATACTGGCCTGGATGAATCACAAGCTGGAATTCAGATTGCTGGGGAAAAGATCAATAACCTCAGATATGCAGACGATACTACTCTGATGGCAGAAAGTGAAGAGGACCTCACGAGCCTCTTGCTCAGAGTGAAAGAGGAGTGTTCCTAAGTGGGCTTGAAGCTCAACATCAAAAAAACTAAGATCATGGCATCTGACCCCATCACTCCTTGGCAAATAGAAGGGGAAGTCGTAGAAGTAGTGACAGACTTCATGTTCCTGGGATCCCAGATCACTGCAGATGGTGACTGCAGCCATGAAATTAAAAGACGCCTGCTCCTTGGGAGGAAAGCAACGGCAAACCTAAACAGCATGATAAAAAGCAGAGACATCACTCTGCCAACAAAAGTCCACATGGTCAAAGCAATGGTATCCCCAGTAGTAATGTATGGCTGCGAAAGTTGGACTATAAGGAAGGCCAAGCACCAAAGAATAGATTCTTTTGAACTATGGTGCTGGAGAAGACTCTTGAGAGTCCCTTGGACTGCAAGGAGATCAAATCATTCAATCCTAAAAGAAATCAACCCTGACTGTTCCCTGGAAGGCCAGATCCTGAAGCTGAAGCTCAAATACTTTGGCCACCAAATGAGAAGGGAGCACTCACTGGAGAAGACCCTGATGCTGGTAAAGATTGAAGGTCAAAGAAGAAGGGGACAGCAAAGGGGACAGTGTCATCGATGCAATGAACATGAAATTGAGCAAACTTCAGAGAACAGCAGAAGACAGGAGGGCCTGGCGTGATCTGGTCCATGGGGTCGCGAAGAGTCGGACTCAACTGTGTGACTGAACAACAACAAGAGTTAGAGTTGCCAGGCTTTATCCAGCCACCAGTGGGGAATCAGATGGGGTGGAGACATGTGGGGAGACATCAGTATGACATCAC
The DNA here is from genome assembly GCA_029375565.1 of Gekko gecko. Taxonomy (NCBI): domain Eukaryota; kingdom Metazoa; phylum Chordata; class Lepidosauria; order Squamata; family Gekkonidae; genus Gekko; species Gekko gecko. Next base: position 118,749,785 of record JAPDNY010000005.1, read on the forward strand.
TTCTGGGTTTTCCTCTCTGGGAATCCCCCAAAATTCTATGGTTTTACCACAGAGTTCCAGCTACTTCCTAGAGAGTCATGATGTTACAACAACAGCCAATAGCCATTTTTTAATTTTATTTTTCTGCCACTGCTGCTTAGAGTGATAGCAGGAAACACTAGCTCAGGTTGCGGAAAATAAAATATATAAATATCGATTATTAACTTTGTTTAGTACAGTTTTCCTAAACCAAACTGTCCATCTCTAAAGGTGTCAGCAATGAAATTCTCTTGGCCTAGTGTTGTTTCGGGAAATTAGCTATGCATCAGGAAAGACCAAAGGGGTACAGAGGACCATACACGAGTTTATACCAAGGTCCAGTATAGTAGGAAGACTCCAGTTTTGAAGAGTAAATTGAATCATTTCTATTTAAAAGTTTCCCTAATTACAAGCACACTAAGCATTAAAAAAAATGCAAGCAATATAGAACTAAGAAAGCAGAGGTGATTGATAGTGAATAGAGAGGTCAGTTACGGGGTAATACTACCTGTCCAGAAGTGCAGAAGTCTTTGAAGAGAATAGTGCCAATGGCTGGCGTTATGCGTTGGGGGGGCAGAGAAAAAGAGAGAGAGTGGGGTGTGCGTGTGCTGACAGATATAGACCTTGGAGAACAATGTTGACCACTAGGAGGTCTTGAGGGGCTTGTCTCAGGTGAAGACAAAAGATTACCTGGACCAATACTGGGTCCCAGGGGTGCAGCATCAGGAGGAGCCAGACCTAGGTGTGAATTAACAATAGCCCTGATGAGTTTAGCCGGGTGCTGGATGGCTAGTTGAATGGAGGCCCATCACAAGTCTGGCTGCGGCATTCTGCACTAGCTGCAACTTCCAGATTTGTGACAAGGGCAGCCCGATGTAGAGAGTGTTACAGTAGTCTAGTTTCGAGGTGACCATCACATGGATCACTGTAGCCAGGTCGTCACAGCAAAGGAAGGGAGCCAACTGCCGAATCAACCGAAGATAGTAAACGGCCAACTTTGCAGTGGCTGCTACCTGGGCCTCCGTTGTTAAGGAGGCATCCAGGAGTACTCCCAAACTCCTAACTTTTGGCGCTGGCACCAATGGTGCCCCACCAAAGGTCGGGAGTGGGAACCCCACCCCTGAACTGCTCCGACTCAGGCACAGGACCTCAGTCTTTGCCGGATTCAGTTTCAGCCAGCTCAGTCTGAACCAACCAGCCATGGCTTGCAAAGCCCAGTCCAAATCTTCCATTCTGGAGTCCGACCGGCCATTCAACATCAGATAGAGCTGGGTATTATCAGTGTACTGATGACATCCCAGCCCATGCCTCCAGGCAATCTGGGCACGGGGGCACATATAGATGTTAAATAACATCAGGGACAGCACTGTCCCTTGAGGCACACCACATTCCAGCGGGTGTCTCCTGGACTGCAATTCCCCTAGCGCCTCCCTTTGTCCCCGACCCTGGAGAAAGGAAGCAAGTCATTGCAAGGCCAGCCCCTGGATCCCCATGTCGGCGAGGCGGTGGGTCAGCAGTTAATGGTTGACCATGTCAAACATGGCTGACAGATCTAACAACAGCAGTACCGCCACACTGCCCCGATCCAGATGCCTCCAGAGTTAATCTGTTAGAGTGGCCAATGCCGTCTCTGTCCTGTGTTCCAGGTGGAAGCCGGACTGGAAGGGATCCAATACAGAAGCAGCATCCATAAAGCCCTACAACTGTGTCACCACTGCCCTCTCAAGTAATTTCCCCAGATAGGGCAAATTGGAAAACTGGCTGATAGTTGGCCAATTCGGCCGGATCCAAAGATGTTTTTTTCAGAAGAGGGCGGACCATCACTTTCTTGAGTGCTCCTGGGAACTGCCCCTCAGAGAGGGTCATGTTGATAATTTCCCTGAGGACATCTTGGAACCCTTTGTGGCCAGTGTTAGTAAGCCAGGAAGGGGGGGGTCATTACTCCTAGCCCCACTGCCGACAACCTTTGGGATGGGACATAGGCTGAAAGGGGGCTGAGCTAGACCACTTCCCGGTCCCCTTTCCTTATTTCGCTACCTAGTCCCACTGGGATGTTACATCTGATCGTTATCAGGCCAACTAATCTTCTCCAGCTGCATCCATGCTTGTTACGTAATTTTGTTGAATAAGCGTCATTTGATTGTACATGAATAAACTACTTGATTGTAGTTTAACCTACATTTTCAGTTGAGGATTCTGGGGCAATGCATGTGATTTATCCATAGGTAGACCCAGAGAACATCAGGTCGACTGAATAAGACAAGACTGTCTATCTAAAGCAGTGATACTCACTCTGTGACTTAGAGAGAGCCACATTCACATTACCATCAACCCAAAGATCCATGTGTCTGCTGTGTTGCCTTGTCTTCACCAAGCCGAGACAAAGAATAATATATAATGTATATTTTAATTTCCAGATTACTTCTGAGCATGTAGGGTTGTCTATCCCCACTGCTGATGAACCTTAGCCAGCCCTTTGGTATCTGAAGTGAAGGGAAGGGCTTCCATCTCTGCCTTCTTGCTCTCTCCTCAGCATGAGCCACAGCTGCTCAAACAGGAGAGTGAGATTGCCAAGGCAGCCTCTTGTTGTGGAAAAAGAGGAGTAAAACCACTACCACTGACTGTGTCAAACTCACTGCCATGGTGGTTGCTACAATGATGGTAGTTGCACTGTTTCTTTTCTGAGGCCAGCTTGCTCTCTTCCTGGCAACCACCCAGGTGCTGGGATGAGATTACAGAAGCAGGGTGGTGGTGGGGATGGAGCACCGGTCCTAGCACTGGACCTGAAACTCAAGCATGCAGCGTACTCATCCTCCAGTCTCTGAGACGGGCACTGTTTCAAGGGTGGGACCCACCTGCCAACCATAAGCCTTACCCACTTTCTGGGAACATGGAGTGGTGACCACATTGGAGAACAGTGCTCAGAAAAGCCACAAGTGGTTCCCAAGCCACTGAATGTATCATTGAACTTAAGGAAAGCAAGTCCAAAAAGACATATTCTGGCTCTTGTTTATCCAATTAGAAAAAAACTGTCTTTGGCTCAAATGCACGTGTATAGCAAAGGACGCACCTCAGACTACCTTCTTGCAATTACTATCTTCTGTTATTAGTTTGGAGATCAAAAACAACTATCAATTAGGGAAAAGGGATAACATCAGGGACAGCACTCAAGTACTACAGGTAATAAAATATTCGCCTTGGACATGCATTTAGTCTACATTCAAGATAGTAATCTAAAATTCTCTAAGTGAATAATGGTCTGAGAAGAAGGAACTGCATTTTCCCTGTCGGAACACTTACTGACCAGTCACACACACCATTGTTTTGACTAGACCAAAAGTGTTAATTTTGTGTTAGTCCCTTAATATCCCTTGATATAAGAGTTCGTTAAATATTGTTGAGTTTCTGTTACAAAGCAAACTGCTAATAATTTTTTCCTAAGACAGCTGCCATGCATGAGAAAGAAAAATTGGTTTTACTTCCTTTCTGGGATGACAAGCTTTCTTTACAAAGTCATCCCCCCCCGCCCCCCAAGTATGCAGCTGTTTCTGCCTTTTCTATTGTGGCTGTTTTTGGTGTGTGGCTGGGAATGCAGTCTCTGAGTACAGCTGTCGGGTACAAAGTGAATCAGGTATTTCTCATTGGGAACCCACCCCAGCAGTAACGCCTTAGTGATCCTGCTGGACCTGCCTCCACAGTGGCTTCTAATACCCCTCCCCCTCCTACATTGGACAGGCAGCTGTCTGTCAGGTGTAGGAGAGGAGGTGGGATGCTTATAGCCACTGGGGAGGTTTGCTCAGAAGGATTGCCTGAGCCCTGCTGCTGGCCCAACCTTCCCGATGCCTTTAAACACAATCCCCCCCCCCCTAACACCAGACAGGCAGGTGTCTGTCGGGTGTAGGAGCAGGGCCAGGGTATTTTAATCCATCAGGGACGCTACCCCAGCAGGATCACCTTAGCGGTGCTCCTGGCCCAGCTTAGCCACACTCCCACTCACAATGGAAATATACTCCAAATTTGTAGAAAACTGGTTTCCTTTATTAGGTTAGTAGGAATTAGGCCCGTTGTGGAAATAAATACAACGGGCTCTAGAAAGAGGCTCTGGGAGAGTGCCCCAGCTTTGAGCACTCAGTGACAATTTGCTGTGGCAATCTCAGCAGGGTATAATGACAGAGTCCACCATTTTCTCCAGAGGAACTGATCTTTGCTACCTGAAGAGAAGTAGTAATTTTGAGTGATTTCCAGCTCACCTCCAAGATTGGTAACAGTGGTTCCCCAGGAGAGAGTGGCTGGTTTGGAGGGTGGAGTCTATGGCATTGTACCTGTCTGAGGTCCCACCCCTCCTCAACACTCACCCTCTCCAGGTTCGACCCCTCAAATCTCCAGGAATTTCCCAGCCTGGAGCTGATAACCCTATCTCCCTCCCAGCCAACCATCAACCTACCTTTAGTTTTCCATCTCCTCCCCCTTCCTCCTAGAGAGCAGTTGTAATTTTGAGTGATCTCCAGCCCCCACCTGGAGATTGGCAACAATGGTTCCCCATCAGGGAATGGCTGGATTGGAGGGTGGAGTCTATGACATCGTACCTGTCTGAGGTGCCACCCCTCTTCAGACCTCACCCTCTCCAGGCTCCATCCCTCAAATCTCCAGGAATTGCCCACCTGGAGTTGGCAACCTGATCGGGACTGGGCCCAATGAATTTTCTCCCAAAGGCCAACATAGGTGTGGAAAGGGCCTTTTACTGATAGAGGAGAAAGTATAGGTGCCAACTGTGATTAGGGAAATACTTGGAGATTTGGAGGGAGTGGATTCTGTGGAGGGCAGCATTTGGGGGGTGGGTGGAAGGACTCAGCAGGGTATAATGCCATAGAGTCTATCCTCCAAAGCAACCATTTTCTCCTGGGCAACTGATCTCTGTCATCTGGAGGTCAATTGTAACAGTGGGAGATCTCCTGGTCCCACCTGGAGATTGGCAACCCTAGGGGAAAGTCAGCCACACAGCGGGGAGATGAAGAAAATGGTTTGATGGTCGCTGGCCCACCTCGTTAGCCAGCCAGTCATGCTGAAGCTAAGCAGGAGAAAGAGCCTTTTTCCATTTATTCTGACAGGAAAGTGGCCACTGGGGAGGGGGTTATGCTGAAAGTCCTTTGTTTTTTTACTCACAGAACCAAGCTTGGTTGCCTACCAACAGCCACTGAGGGGACTTTCCCTCACAGGAGTCAAGAGAACTGTCTTCCTCAGGAGAGAGAGCTGTCTGCCAGTAAATCTGACATGCAGATCTGTCTGAAGGGGGAATGGGTGGGGGAGGAGCAGACCCAGCACCCAGCCAATGACACACAAGTACTCTTGAGTGGCGGCTGATGGGGCAATGGCTGAGGGAGGGCATTTTACAGCCAATGGGAGTGTATGGAATCTTACGAAACCAAAAGATAATTATTATGAGGAGAGATTTAACTTCTCACAGTGTGGGTTCTAGAAAATTGGTTCATATGAACTTGCTTAATATCTGATTGCTTGGATGGTGTTTTGAATATGTAGTTATGTTCCACTTTTTAAATGTAGCATAAATGAGAAGCATTTTTGTTTAGAAAGGGGGGGGTTACCCTAAGGGGGTAAAAGGGGGGCAAAATGTGTTCCCCCAATTGTTTTCCATGTATCTGGCAGGCTGCTGCCTCCCCTCCCCCAATTAGTCAACTGTGTAGTTCAGAGTTCTGAGGTAAAACTTGCCTGTTTGCACCCACCTCCTTCTGATTGCTCAGCTGTGGATGTCAATGTTCTGAGGTAAAAGCACAGTTAGAAGAGACTGCAGACAGTTGAGGACAGTTACAGAAATCAGTGATCCAAGACTCCTGAATAGACATTTTTCAAAAAAGCCAGCATGGCAATTGAGTTAATGCATATTCATGGGGAGATAGTAAAGGACCTTTCTAGGAGCCATTTTGATGTGTGCCTCCCTCATGAACCTGAATAAATGTCCACCACATCACCACTCTCTCACACCAACTCCCCCTCACACCTCTCACCTCTTTCTGCCCCCAAGAAAGCTCCTGGCAAACATCGAGCCAGATACACACCTCTCATCTCTTCCTGCCCCTAAGAAAGCTCCTGGCAAACATCGAGCCAGATACACCAACTCTATAAGGAGGAGGCAACTTAGGAATTCAGCAAAGACATTTGCACATAGTACTCTGGTGGGGCACTGAGCTGTGCAGGCCAAGTACCAGCAAGATCACCCTGAGGTGCTCAGAACAACACAGTCTCCATATGAGCAAAACAATACAGGAACACAAGTAGAGAGGCCATCACTTCTGTGGAAGGTGGCAGAAATTGACTTAACAGACGACTGCTTCTTAAATGGACAGTTCTCTGTTGCCTGCTCCAGAGTGAGTTCATCAAGCAGCCTGGTGATTCTAGCACCTGAGGGCTGAACCACCAATGTGATATACAGAGAGGTCCTTCAGTAGACAGGGGGGGGGAAGTACATATGTCTCACTTCATTTCTTACACTACAATCTTCTCCACTAGAGTTCCTACAACAAATGTCACATTTCAAACTTTACACCATCAGTTTTATAACTGGATTTACGGAACTTAAATACCATAGTGAAGCACAGGTATCAGTAATAAATAAGACTGTGGTCTCAGTGTCCATGCATTTCTCCCTAAAGTGCTTTTTTTCCCCTTAAAGAACTTTATTCTCGTACAGGTCACCTTCGGTGTCTAAAAACAGTTGTTGCAAGTGTTCCAAAATAATAACAAATGGCCAGTTTCCCACATCAGTTCCATAATGACCAGAGAATCTCAGCTCAAGAAATGGTTACCGTATTTCAAGCTGTAGTTTGAACATGAAAATAGCCAGTATTCTTGTGACAGGAAACTGGCTGGGGGGGGGGGGTGGTACATATGGCTTTAGTGAAGGAGGAACTGATGTTAAGTATAAAGCAGTCCAAGATAATGAATTTGAGAACTTTGGCCAACTGGGGAAAATCTGCTAGGCATTTGTCCATCCCCTTTCAGGTACTTCAAAAAGCATAGTACTTTGAGTACTTTAATATATGAAGAAAAAAGAGACAGCAGCAAGTGGAAGGGGCCATATGATATAGAAAATGTTATTTCAATTGGGTAATGTGTTCTTAGTCACAGCTTAATTGTGACAAGACAGAAGTGCAACTGGTGGGTGGAAGGTCTGACCTGGAATTTAAGTTGTCATCCATTGTGGATGGCTTGCACTCCTTTACTCCCTTTGAAGGAACAGATTTGTAGTTTGAGAGTGCTCTTGGATCAAGACCTACTGCTGGATAAGCAGATGGCAGCTGTGGCCAGGAGTGCCTTTTACCAACTTCAACTGGTTAGCCAGCTGCAGCCTTTCCTTGGCAGAAAAGATCAGGCCACTGTGGTGCATGCTCTGATTACATCTGGATTAGATTACTGCAATGTGCTCTATGTGGGATTGCCCTTGAGAAGTATTTGGAAACTTCAGGTGGTACAGAATGCCGTAGCCAGGATTTGACTGGAGTAAGTTATAAGGGAATTTCACATTACCGAGACTCTGCCGGATTGAAGCCGTTTCTGATTCGTCTTGAAGTAAACCGGTACAGGGCTGCCATTTCACACATGGCTTTCCCTGACCGGAAAAGAGCCGAATCAGAAGCGGTTTGGCATTTCAGATTGCACCGCTTTGTTTTCCCGCCGGTTCCCGCCACATCTTTTTTTTAAAAAAATGTTCGCTTTAGAGCGCTATAGCGCTATAGTGCTATAAAAACAACACTGCAGGCATTCCAATGGGGTTGCTATGATGCTATAGCGCTATAGCGCTATAGCGCTCTAAAGTGAACGTTCAAAAAAAAAAAAAAGCCGGAGATCGCCCGCGCGGGCGAAAAAAGGCGGGGAAAAAGCGTATCGGATCCGGGAGAAGAAACTGATGACTACTTGGAAGCGGTTGACAGGTAAAACGCTTCAGCCCCGTTTCCTGAACGGGACAGAAGCGATTCTGTGTGAAATTACAAATATATTCCGGTAGGGAACCGGTTCTAAAACGGTTCTGTCTGAAATGCCAGACCAGAAACCGTTTGGGAACCGTTCCTCTTCCGGATTATATCATCTGTCTGAAATTCCCCATTGAGACCATATCACTCCAGTCTGGGCCCATCTGTACAGGCTCCCAATGTATTTCTGAGCCCAATTCATGGTGCTGGTTGTGACGAACTGACCTCCAAAAGCAGGAGGTTAATGTCTCACTGTAAAGCACAATTTGATTGACAGGCTGCTGCTTTGATTGGTCAGTACCAGCTGAGGAGAGTTTTTAAAAGTCTTGTCAGTCTTGTCAGAGAGAGTAAGTCATCATTTGGACTTTGGCTTGATAGTTGCCAGTCAGGAGGAGTGCGTGTGTCAGTCTGAGGGAAACAGACAAGTTCACTTGGGAAGTGAAGGGACACTACTCCTTGCCCTTACTGTGTACCATCACATTTGAGGAAAAGTTCAGAAATCAGGACTTAAAGTCTTAAGTGTCAGTCCTAGCTGAATTCTGTTTATTCACAGTTGCCAGAACTGGGGTTTAGGTTTGACAGAAGAGACTGGACAGTAGGTTGAAAATGCAGAAAAGGATTATTGTTCCTAGAAAGAGTAGGAGATTTCTTATCCAGTTATTCAGTGGGTTCCTCAGAAAAGACCCCTGGTTTGTGTAAAAAGGGAAACATCTTAGACTCCTCAAGAGTAAAAAGGGAAAGTTGTAATCCCATAAGGGAAGTATTTCAGTACAGGAGGAAAGTACTAACTTCCAGGAAACTCAGATAGTTATATGAAAAATTTATTAAGAAACACTGTTGCTGAAAGAAATCTCCAAGACAAACAAACCTTTCATCTTTGAGAACTGAGCCTCTAAGAATATAAGCTTCAACTATACTCTGTTGCCTGTAATTTGTATCTGCGGCAAAATTTACCTCAATTTCTCATTCCCTGCGTATTCCTAACCCAACTGTGCCTGTCCAATAAAATCAACCTTTCTCTTTGAACTTTACTTTGTGTCAAGTGCCATTTCCAAAGGGATTTATAAGAGGGCTCCTGCTGAGTTACAAAAAATCTCTAGCCTGGGCAAAAGCCAATAACTTCTCTGTAAAAGGGTGGGACACGCAGAAAGTTATAATTCTATAGTTAAAATATGCTACTGCTCAATCAGAGTGGGGAACAGTGTTTTGGCAGGAAAATCTGTCTCATAGTGAAGAAGAAGCAGGAGTCCACCATGTTGGTATTGACCTTCAAAGCCCTAAATGGTTTGAGACCAACATACCTGCCTACTCCCTTATGAATCTACCCAACTACTACAGTCATCTTCAGAAGGCCTACTTTGGGTGCCCCCAACTTCTGAAATCAGGTGGGTGTCAACCCATGAGAGGGCCATTTTAGTCATGACACCAAAGCTCCAGGACTCTCTCTGCAGGGAGGTTTATCTGACCACTTCAGTTGCTGTCTTCCACCAGTGGGTAAAGACTTTTTTGTTTCTTTTGGCATTCCCTCAATGATCGCTCCTTCCTGCTACATATTTTAATTGCAGTTTGTATGTGTTGTATGTATCCTAATTCTGTTTTTAGTGTTTTAATGATATGCTAGTGGGGTTAATTTTAAATGGTTTTAAAATATGGTTTTATTGGGCATGATCACATGCACAATTAGCTGTGCCATAGGCACGAATGCCAGGTAGATTTAAAGGGCACGATCAGACACGAACATCTGGGAAACGGCCTGCACCTGTTGGCGACCCGTTTTGCTCCATCGCAGAAGCAGAGTGAAAAGACACCAGGGAAAGTCAGGTAGCAAATGGTTTGCTACAGGCCACGGATGGACTTTCCCCTGTCTAATTGCTGCAGTGCGCTTTCATGGTGTTGGGATGGTCTGATCAGGCCATCCCAACTCTGTGCCGTTGTTTTTCCCCCTTCTTAGTATGCGCATAATTGCACACTCCATAGGGAGCCCTTGTGCTGAGATGCAATTCATCGATTCCCTGTTTAAGCACATCAGGAACAAACAGCAAAAAAAAAACCCAACTCACCCACTGTTGTGTCTGATCATGCAGTGGTGGACTGCCCCCACAGCTTCAAAGGACTGTGAGATCACTCAACTGTGGGTCAAATTTTTCCGGGGGAAATAGCCTCACTTCCCCCCCCCCGTGTTATCTCGTGTGTGTGACCACCACCGTTGTGTATTCCTTAAATTGTTAGCTGCTTTGGTGATCCTTAAAAGAGTAGAAAGGCAGGATCAAAATATATCTGAACAAATAATAAATAAATTTATGTACAGAAAGCATAAAACATATTGCCTGGTTGTTGGAGATATGATTAAGACACAAGACACATTGATTGGGGTTAAAGTGATTGGTGGGCTTATCTTCTGCTGTACCTCTGAATTCATTTATAAATTACTGTGATCAGTTTTCTTTGCTTCTCCAGCATAACAGTGCAATAATAACACAAAACAATTCCAAAATATCTGCAGTGACGTGCCACTATAGGATCTGAGGGAGGCTCAGCCAATTACAATATCCTGTAGACCTTGTCACATTAAAGCCTGCTAGAGGAGCTCCCCAGTCACCAGAAACTAAGCGCGGTAGCGCACAACAAAAAGTGTATAAGAATTAGCATTTTGAAACATGGCTTGCAGCACTTCATGCCTGTGGAAAAAAACAACAACAGAAGGACAAACCTGATGAAGGACACGTAAATGGATATTGTACTAGAACTCTGTCGTTTGTCTGGATTGCTTTTGTAATTAGGAACTGTATTATTTTGAATGTACTGCTAAGTTGTATACCTTACTTTGTAGAATTATTTTTGCAATCATGCTGATAACTGAAATTCACACATGGCATATATAAAAGAACAAACAATAATTGTTTAATTATACTTGGTGATCGATTGTTTTATTGGCTAACTATACACCGTGTCTTGTTTGTTGTGACTACAGGATCTGTAGCAACTTCACAATTGCTGCACCAGTCACAGCATGGTTTCAGATAATAACTCTGGTAACTGTACAAAAAAAAGTACCAGCTGTTATATAACAAAGTCACTCTTGTGTTGCCAGGGCCCATTAACCCAACCTCATCAGATCAAGGTAATTCCTGTGTGATGCCAATACAAATGTCTTTTAGGAAGAAGGTAATTTACATGTCACTGTACTGAACAGTGTGGAGAACTTAATCAGATGTATGCCGTATGTCCTACAATGCATGCAAGGTTTTCAGTGTGGACTAGCTTTGGCCTGCCTAGTCTTGGGAGTTGCCCCTATATCTGCACAAAACAAATGTGCAGCAGCAGTGCAACACAATCTTGGTCTAAAGCTTGGTTTATACAAGCCAGAGAATGAGGTGGTAGAATACTGAGGTGGAAGAATGGAATGTATGACTTTATTTATTTATTTATTTATTTATTTATTTATTTATTTATGCGATTTCTGCCCCGCTCTACCCATAAACGGGCTCAGGGCGGCTTACAACAAGGGCATCAGTTGCTAATAAAACAATATATAACAATACAATACATGATAAAACTATAAAATCATAAGGTGCTAGTTGATGATATAATTCATTAGATTACAGGTAATGGATTACAGTTTTAGTTGTTCCTTTACCTTAAAAAATCCCATGCAAATAGAAAGCTAATATACTAGGATGAAAGCTTCTACTCTTTGTCTTTGCTTATGCTGGCTTTCCATTTGCATGGATACCTCCATGATCCTCCACCTTCAGTCTGAAGTGGTACAGCCCATTCTGCCACCTTATACCACTTCATTCTCCTGCAGATGTAGATCAGGTTTTAAGTCAGGACTGCAAGAACAGTGGTGGTGCAAATCTTGAAGAAGAGAAGTAGTGTGTGGAGAAGTTAGTACACATGCATCCACTGTAGACAACTGGAAACAATATTAACAGTACTTTGTTACTGCACATAGGGTTGAGGGCTGGTCAAGAAATCGTGTGCATTAGTAGCATTGTTGCCATTTTGAATTTCTTTTTTTTTAATTAACATTTTTATTAAACATTCTGATATGTGTAACAACAATAATACAAGTATAAAAACAAAGTTCACTACAAACTATTTCATCACTATATAAATGTTTACATTATTAACACTCATTCTATAACAGAGCGATAAATTTACTGTTTCTATTATTTTCAAATGAATTTGGATTTTCTTGATCAAAACAACATTTTTCCAAAAAAAGGTACCATTTCTCCAGGTAATCAGAGTTAGCCTTGAGGTTTTCTGATCTTTGAATTCCTTCCATTATTTTGTCCATTATAGCATACTAGGAGTAAGGCCCGTTGTGGGAAGAAATACAACAAGTTCTAGGAGGAAGCTCCAGGTGAGTGTCCCAGCTGTGGCTGGTGGGGCGGCAGAGGGAAGGGGAAAATAGAGGGAGACAAACCTTCTGCTTAGCTATAAGGCAGAGCTATCTCAAATCATTTTGCTGCCCCAAGTGGGTAGCATGGGAGGTCAGCCTCAGGGTACAGTTCTCTCCCCCCTGACTTATATTTGGGGTTATGTAGTGGCAGCTAAGGTAAAAAAGCACCTCCTCCTGTGTCATGACTTCTGGGTTCCAAGCATCTGGAAAGCAGTTCCATAGCCAGTTACAGGGTTGCCAACTCTGGGTTGGAAAATACCTGTAGATTTGAGGGGTAGAGCCTGGAGAGGGCAGGGTTTGGGGTGTGGAGTTACCTCAGCAGGGTATAATTCCATAGAGTCTATTGCCAAAAGCAGCCATTTTCTCCGGGAGAACTGATCTTGGAGATCTCCAGGTGCTGCCTGGAGGTTGGCAATACTAAGAGTTAGGGCCAGACCTGTAGATCTGAGGGGTAGAGCCTGGGGAGGGCAGGGTTTGGGGTGTGGAGGCACTTCAGCAGGGTATAATGCCATAGAGTCCACTGCCCAAAGCAGCCATTGTAATAGCTGGGAAATTTTCTGTAGGGGAAATGACGTGCTGTGGCTGGGAAACACAGTGATTTCTGGAAGATCTCCAGGCCCCATGGGGAGATTGGCAACTCCATTGACCATTCAAAGGAAGATTGGGATATGTATTTTGGCAACTCCAGTGACCATAGAATCATAGAATCATAGAATGTTAGAGTTGGAAGGGACCTTGCAGGCCATCTAGTCCAACCCCCTGCACTCTGCAGGAACACAGCCGAAACCCCTACATACCTACAACATACCCAAGAGATGGTTGTCCAGTCTCCTCTTGAAAACCTCCAGTGAAGGAGCATCCACCACCTCCTGAGGCAGTCTGTTCCACTGCTCAACCACTCTTACAGTCAGGAAGTTTCTCCTGATATTAAGCCGGTAACGACTCCCTTGTAATTTCCACCCATTAGATCTAGTCTTGCAATCCGGAGCAAGAGAGAATAGATCCACTCCATCTTCTACATGACAGCCCTTCAAATACTTGAAGACTGCAATCATGTCCCCTCTAAACCTTCTCTTTCCCAGGCTAAACATACCCAACTCCCTCAGCCTTTCCTCATAAGACTTGGACTCCAACCCTCTCACTATCCTGGTCGCCCTCCTCTGGACCCGCTCGAGTTTGTCAACATCCTTCCAAAAATGTGGTGCCCCAAACTGGACACAGTACTCCAGGTGGGGCCTGACCATAGCAGAATACAGCGGAACTACCACCTCCCGTGATCTGGACACAATGCTTCTGCTAATGCATCCTAAGATTGCATTAGCTTTCTTCACAGCCGCATCACACTGCAGGCTCATGTTTAGCTTGTGAACAACCATAACAAGGAAAGATCCCTTTCACATGTGCTGCTGTCAAGCCAAGTCCCTCCCATTCTATATCTGTGCCTTTGATTTTTTGTACCTAAGTGTAGGACTTTGCACTTATCTCTATTGAAATTCATTTTATTTGTCTCAGCCACTGTTCCAGCCTATCAAGATCCTTCTGAATCCTGACTCTGTCTTTTTCAGAATTAGCAATCCCACCCAGCTTCGTGTCATCTGCAAATTTGATAAGCATCCCCTCTATGTCTTCATCCAGGTCATTTATAAAAAAATTGAATAACACCGGGCCTAGGACCGAGCCCTGTAGTACTCCACTCGAGACTTCCCTCCACGTAGACGCAGAGCCATTTACGAGTACTCGTTGGGTACGATTTTTCAACCAACCATGAATCCATCCAACGGTTGCTCCATCCAGCCCACACTTAACCAGCTTATCCTCAAGGATATCATGAGAAACTTTGTCAAATGCTTTACTGAAATCTAGATACACTATATCCACGGCATTGCCAGAGTCAACCATTTTAGTAACTCTGTCAAAAAAGGAGATAAGGTTAGTCTGGCATGACTTATTCTTCATAAACCCATGCTGGCTATTACCAATTAACTCATTTTGTTCAAGGTGTTCACAGACAGAGCGTTTAATAATCTGCTCCAGAATTTTCCCAGGTATTGATGTCAAACTGACAGGCCTATAAGTTCCCGGGTCCGTCTTTTTCCCCTTCTTGAAGATTGGGACAACATTCGCTCTTCTCCAGTCTTCCGGCACAACACCCGTACTCCAGGGCCTCTCAAAGATTATAGCCAGAGGCTCTGAAATAACATCTGCAATTTCTTTTAGCACCCTCGGATGCAAGCCATCCGGCCCTGGAGATTTGAAACTATTTAAGGCAGCTAGATGTTCTCTAACCATTTCCTTACTTATTCTGAACTGGCAGTTCCCCTTTCCTTCATATGCCCTGCATTCTTCAGTTTGTATATAGCTCACTTTACGGTTAAAGACTGACGCAAAGTGAGAGTTGAGTAATTCCGCTTTATCTTCATCCCTTGTTAAGGCTTGACCATCTTCCCCTAGCAATGAGCTTACTCCATCCCTGTTCCTCTTTTTGCTCCGAACATAGGCATAGAAATTTTTCTTGTTATTTTTTGCATCCCTTGCAAGCCTCAGCTCCATCTGTGTTTTAGCCTTTCTGACACCATTCCTACAGATTTGTGCTCGTGTCTTGTATTCACCCTCAGTAATCTGACCCTCCTTCCATTTCCTGTACATTTCCCTTTTTAGTTTCAGCTCCTCAGAGAATTGCTTGTTCAACCACCTTGGCTTCATTACCCGTCTCCCACCTTTCTTTCTTACCGGAACAGTTTGAGATTGTGCCTTAAGCACTTCATTTTTCAGCATCACCCATCCTTCCTGTGCAGATTTTCCCTTCAGCATTTCCAGCCATGAGATCCTACCTATTAGATCTCTGAGTTTATTGAAATCAGCTTTCCTGAAGTCCAGGATATGAGTTCTGCTACATCCTGGTTTCACAGTCTTCTCTATGTCAAATTCCAAGCTGACAAGGAACCCACCACCTTCACTTCATCAACCAGTTCTTCCCTGTTAGTCAGAATTAAATCTAGGATAGCAGATCCTCTGGTTCCCACCTCCACCTTCTGAGAGATGAAGTTGTCCTCAAGGCTATTCAAGAATCTGCAGGATGTCCCATGTCTAGCAGAGTTAGATTCTCAGCAAATATCTGAATAGTTAAAATCTCCCATAACCACTACATCCTGTCTCTGTGAAAGTTTAGCAAGCTGCTGTACAAATGCATTATCCTGTTCCTCCGGTTGATTTGGAGGTCTGTAGTATACCCCCACAACAATATCCCCTTCTTTTCCCCCTCTATCCTTACCCACACACTTTCAACAGGGCAACTCTCAAAATCCTGAATTTCAGTGCAAGCATATTCATTCTTGACATATAGTGCCACCCCACCCCCTTTTTGTTTATTCTGTTCCGTTTGAACAAGGTATATCCTTCAATCACTGTGCTCCATATATGAGAGTCATCCCACCAAGTCTCAGTGACACCTATCAGATCATACCTATTTTCCAATATTTGGAGTTCAAGTTCCTCCTGTTTATTTCCCATATTCTGTGCATTAGTATAAAGACACCTCAGATTACAGACATCCCTTCCTACCGTAGGTCCCTTCAAATTTACCTGAAGATTACTAAACTCACCTCTCTCTCGTTCATTTATTCTCTGGTCATTCCCCTTCCTGAATTTAGTGTTGGGGATGCCGCTTTTTCTTCCCACCCCCGATGTCTTTAGTTTAAAGCCCTCCTGATCAGGTTCTCAAGTCTTCCAGCGAAGACATTCCTCCCATTCTTTGTCAGGTGCACCCCATCCGTCACCAGCAGTCCTTCGTGTCGGAGGTACATACCATGGTCCAGGAAGCCGAAGCCCTCTCGACGGCACCATCTACATAACCAGTCATTCACTTCCAGTATCCTGTTCTCCCTTCCAGCTCCATGGCCCTCAACAGGTAAAATGGAGAACACCACCTGAACCCCCAGATCTTTCACCTTCTTGCCCAGAGCCTCATAGTCTTTGGAGATCCATTCAAGGTTTCTTCAGGCCGTATCGTTTGTTCCCACGTGGGTCAGAAGGAGTGGGTAGGGATCAGAGGTCTTGATCAGTCTTGAAATTCTCTCTGTCACATCTCGGATGGATGCTCCAGGAAGGCAACAAACCTCTCGAGATTCCTTGTCCGGTCTGCAGACACCTTCCGTCCCTCTCAGTAGGGAGTCACCAACCACCACTACTTGTCTCTTCCTCTGTGGGATGGTTTGGTTCCCTCTCTGCCTATGTGCTTGTGTGCCAGTCACATCCATTTGATCACGAAGTGTGCTGTTCCGGTCTTCCATCAACAGAAGTGGCTGGTAACGATTTTGCTGCTCCACTGGCTGTGATTGTTTTCTGAGTATCTTACTCCTCAAAGTTACTTTCTTCCACTCACCCATGTGGTCCTTGTTACTTCCTTCCTCTTGCTGTTCTTTCAGGGGTTCTTCTTCTGTCATGTCTGAAAAGCTTTCCACCTCCTTGGTGTTCTTCAGTGCACAGATTTGTGCCTTGAGTTCTCCCACCTTCTCCTCAAGCATTTTTACAAGTTTGCACTTGCAGCATGTATAATTCATTTCTTGGTGTGGCAGAAAAATAATCATGGCACAGCCCAGGCAGGTCACTGGAGTAGATCCCTCACTATCCATTATCCCAGGAGCTATGCTTTCTTCTACAGCTTCAGGAACTTCCCTCAAACTCTGATGTAAACTCTTCTTTTTGTGATGTACCCTGAAAACTTTGAGACTGACGAAATGTCTATCTCACCAGAACGTCTACCTCCTGAACTCAGAAGCAGCGCTTTACTCAAGCACTTACAAGGCCTCCAAGTACGACCCACAGGCTGCGACCCACAGGCTAAGAGCCACAGGGCAGCCCTTTATTCCAAGAGGAGCAGCCCTTTATTCCAAGAGGCCCCTTCCTGCTCAGCAGAGCAGAGCCCAGCACAATAGGGGGCGGGGCCTGCAATCCACTCACAGTAATCCACTTACAGCAACACACTCAGCCACCAACAGCCCCCAAAGCACAAACAGTCCCTCACAGACTTACACAGAACCACTCTCTATCAGGCTACAAAACAACCCACTCTCTTTCAGTCCCCACACAGCAGCAAGGAAGGCAAAGGGAGAAAGAAAAATCCCTTACCTTCTCTCAGCAACTCCCCAGGTGCTCTCCACTTCCAGCCTCAGCCCAACTCAGCCCATTTAAGGGAAAACTGGGATATATATTTTACACACATTCAGTGACTCCCAACAGCAACAACAAACTGTTTAGAATGTTAGAGGCAAAGGCCAATCAGGCCGCATATGCAAATAACCTCCGTGTTCCAACTGGCTATTGGGGGGAGAAGAACAGCAAACTGCTAGAATATTGGAGGCAAGACTCAGGCAATGCAGCCAGTGGATAGGGACAGCTTCTGAGTGACAGATCAGGGAGCCATCTGATTTGGGAGCGTGTTGAATGTTCCGGAGAGTCCATGACCAAAACAGAATTATTATACAGAGAGATTCCCAGATTTTAGAATACCAAAAGTCTAATGAAGGAAGATTTGGCATTTTCCAATATGTAGCTATTACATTCTTTGCAGCTAACAAAAGTATGGAAATAAGCTCACAACATATTTTGGGGATGTTTAGATCTTGCCAAAGGTTTAATAAAACTGATTGGGGGTTTTCTGGTGTTGTGTAATGAGTTATAATTTTTATGTGCATTAAAACAGATTTCCAGAATGTTTGGATTTTTGTACAGGTCCACCAACAATGAATGTATGAACCATCCTCACCACAGGCTTTCCTGCATAGTGGTGAAGAACTGGGATTTATATGGTGGAGTTTGTACTGAATTTCAGTAAATTTTCAGTTTGAAAACAGTGGTAGCAAAGTTGGTTCAGATCAATATAATTTCCTTGAAAATTGAGCAATCTGCCAGACTGGGTGTGTCCGTGCGTGGATGAAATTAACACCTGCAACCCGGTGAGTGTTTCAAAGCAGTTCATTCTTAATGGCCCATTCAAATGGAAATTTCAAAGTCTTCAAACTAGATCAGTTGTATACAATGGGCTGGAATTATATACAATGTTTTAAAGCAATCTCTTCACATGTGCTCTTTTAATAAGGATATGCTGAAAATCCTGTGAAACACAGTAAAGTTGACTTTAGGCGTATCTGTTCTGGATAATGGCTTACACCTGCTAGACGACCGTGGAAAAATAACAAGGCAGAACTTGGTTTGGTTTCAAATAAGCCTTTGGTTTTGTAGAAAACGTCTTGAAATGTGCACAGTGTAAATGCAGCTCTAATAGTTAGCAGTGCTGATCCCCACTCTGATAAAGTTACTGCATGCATTTTTAGTGGGAATAATGATGGTCTTAAAATGCAGGCTTCTTTGTATGTTAACTGGTAGTCAAAACTTCTGGCAGTGCTTTAGGATCAGTTGGTAGTAATACATTCTTTCCAGCCCATTTGTCACCTGTGACATGAATGATACTTTAGTCTCTTGTATTTTTCAGTACTCACTATCTTTATAGACAGCAATTATTGAGATATTCTGACCTAGCCGTGGCTTTCGTGCCAAGATGAAGCTATCAAGCCTATCAGCAAGTCCAGCTTACTAAACCTACCCCTGCCATTTAGTCAGAAGCCTCTCATATATATTCCTTGGCCCACGTTCCAGCCTTGTGGGAGAAATGGGATGAAACTGAACGGTCTGGGTCAGATTCTAGTACCTGACAAAGTTTTGTTAATAACACCAACAGTGGAGATAGTTTCAGGGGACCAGCAGTGTTGGTCTGCAGTAGAAGAGCAAGATTTGAGTCCACTGGCAATTTAAGAACTAACAAGATTTTCAGGGAGCTTCCAAGATTCAAAGCTCCCTTCATCCAATAATGAAGGGTGCTTTGACTTTTGAAAGCTTATACTAAGTGAGTCTGCTCAGGAGTAAGTCCTGTTTTATTCAGGAGAATCTTTTTTAGGGTGCAACTTCAGTTTATCTAAAGCTAAAGTCTGTCTAGGCCTGATCAGCACTTGAATGGGAAACTACCTGCTCACCCATGTATCTAGAACTACCTTGAGCTTCCTTGGAGGAAGGGCAGGACACACACACAATAAACAGTTGCAACTTTAAAAGTGTCCTAGTAGAGAAAGTAGATATAATTCCAGTAAATCTATGAGCGGTTCCTAATGAGTTACAGTGCTGATTTATGGGTGGTATTATATAAGCTAGCTTTACATTTAAAAAAATTGTCCCAATTTCACTGTGTAGGGAAGTCATATGTACATTTTTTGCAGCTTCAAAAATAGGTAGTGTTAATGACCAGGAACAGTCCAGGATGGGTTGCAAACCTTAGTGATTGATCTGTGTGCCATAGCGCCATCATAGCTCTGGCATAGCAGCAGTGGCTGTGTATCATTTGTATCATTTAATCAAGCAGCGTAGAGCATCTTTAGTCTGCATTGCCAGGGCAAAGCTTGTTTACTTGCTATGGATTCCAGCTTCAATAAAAATGTGCCCTTTGGTGCTGAAGCACTAGGTTGCTCTCTCTGGTACCATGGAAACAAGACCTAAAGCTTCTGGCATTGCTTTGTGGCGCATCCTAAACATATTCCATGGGTTAACACTGTTGCTTAGTCAAAAAATAACATTTGGCGATAAGAGGAACCTGAATGAATTATACCAACCGTGCCGGTTGGCATTTTCATGCCATGGGAATTCAAGAGAAAACATGGTTAATGATCCATTGTAAAGGCATTTGCAGCTGTAGACTTACCTCGTCTTATTACCAACATCAGCCTATATTTTCACACCACTTACATTTTATTTATTTATTTTTACATTATTTCCTGGCCACAAAACCAAAAATTATCTAAAAAGCAGTGTGTCAAAATTATGTGTCACTTAAACTCATTTGAAGGCATGTACATTTTCTCCCCTTCTGCATTGCCAGGTAGTGCTGCAAAGTTGTACCAAGGTTTATCCATACTTATTTTATTCTCACTGCAGTCAGTTGAGGATGGAATTGCACACTTACAGCAATGCTTGTCACATCAGTCTTTTAACATGTTACTTCAGAGTAACCCCATTGACTTAACTGAGACTTCTCAGAATATGTAACATGAGGATGTATGGTCAATCAACCTCCATTAATTTTTATTGGCACATATTACACCCTATAACAATAACTACCCTTTGCCTAAAACTAAGACTCTCCACACCAGTTTTACTTAATTTAGAAGACTCTGAAAAGGTAAAATGCAATAGTTTTTAACAATGTCTTTATCATAAACTGTTTTGACAGAGTTAGGATAAACACACTTTTCAAAACATGTATATAAAGTTCTCCATTAACCTATGTTGAGATTGATTTTTAGGAAAGAAACATATCTTGCAGATCAGAGCTTTACTTTGTTTGTTGACAGAATTTGCTAGTTTCCAAACTCATGGCAACTTAGAAAAAGTATTACAGATTCAAAAAATAGATAATTTTAAATTAAATATATGGTTCAGATACCCAAGAACAAACATGGCATCTAGCAAAATAAAAAATAAAAAAGAACAGTGGCAAAGAATATTTAAATAACAAATCTTCAATGTCTGGCAAAGAACATATAATGTTGACTCTTGTTTGGTATCCCCAGATAAAAGGTAAGGCAATTGATATAGAAGAAGGTGCTGCCCACCATATTCTAGGCATAGATTGTTCCGCATTCTTAAAATTATGACCAACACTTTAGAACTATGTTTAGGAGAAGCTGACAGGTACCCAATCAACTATGCCAAGGTAGGAGTAATGCATTCGCTGCAGCTACTCCTGTCAGCAATGAACACTAATGCCTGTCACGTGCTCCAGGTCCCCCTAGCAGTGAGCTGCCCATAGCCGTCCCGTCTCCAGGTGAGGGTCAGCCCCGTGGGCCCTGACCACCCCAAGGCATCTTCCTCCTGTGTTGAGAGACCAGGAGCCGAGGGGTGGTTCCAAAGGAAGGAGGGAGTGATGGCCTCAGATGATGGGACCTTCGGAGGGTTGCCTCACTGCTCTTCCCATCCTGGGGAGCTGGTCTCTGACCACTCACACAGTCCAGCTACACTCTCTTCTCTCTAGCGCCTGTACCACTCCAGCCCCATCTTTCCCCTGTTCCTCCCTCACCTTGGCCCCACCCCACCCTAAAGGCTGAGATGCCGTGGCCCATGGCTCCACCCTTCCTCCATGCTCTGGGCCTAGGTCCTGCTGTGCTGCTCTTCCAGCTCCCCCAGCTGCCCTCTCTGTTGTCTCTGAGCCCTGTCTGGACCAACTCCGCTCCTCAGGGTGCAGGACAAGCTGGGCCCACCCTGCGGCCATGGCCCATTGCTGCAGCTCACTCTGCTCCCCCGGGATCACCTCCTGGCCTTCACTGAGATCCTGGGGTGTCGCTGCACCCGCTTCTTGCCCTCCTGTTGCTGGGCCATCCTTGCTGTCATCCTTCCCGCTGTGTGGGGTGAGTTGCACGCCAGGGGGGCTCTTGGATGGCTGTTTGACAATGCCCTGAATGAACTTGGACCTTAAAACAGTCTCCAAAGGCAGTCCTGTATAACATAAGCTAGAAAAACAGAATAGAATATGAAATGTTAGTGCTGAATTGTAGCTTCTTACAGACTTGAGAACCAGTGTGGTATAGTGGTTGAAGTGTTGGACTAGGATCTGGGAGACTCAATCCCAGCTCTGCCATGGAAGCTTGCAGGGTGACCTCTGACCAGTCACATACACTCAGCCTAACTTCCCTTATGTGGTTGATGTAGGGGTAAAATAAATGGAGAAGAGGAGAACAGTGTGAGCTGCTTTTGGGGTCCCCATTAGGGAGAAAGGGGAGTGTAAATGAAGTAAACAAATACTGCATGGGATTATCACTAGTAAGATCATGGTGTATATCATCAATGTATCTGAGAACCAAACTATGGGTTGGATCCAACCAGCTTTTCCTCTGGTGAAAAAAGGAGAAAGGAGTCACCTATGATGACCAACAAAGTTATGCTGGGGAATCATGTGACCTGCATGAATGAAAGCCATGTGGCACAGGAACTGTAATAAGGGGATTTACCAAGATTGCTGGGGGGGGAGGTTGCCTGGAACCAACCCTACATCTTATATGCAAGGTATGTAATTGGAATTCCTGTATCAGGAGTCTGCCATTTTAAAGAAGTAATTCTTGAGGTTGGGCCCCATGGAGGGGGCTTCTAGACTTCTCAATGCCATTTACTGTTCAAAATGTTCAGAATGACCATCCTGGTTGTTGTTTTTCTCATGGACAAGAATGCAAAATGGTAAAGGGTTTAACGCTATTTTTTCCAGTTTCTCTACTGCTTTCACTGCTGCTTATAAGTGGGAGATGGTCATGGATTTCCTGTGTGATGTGCAGCTTGGCCCTAAAACTTGTTAATGTGCACTCAAGGCAAGGAAACAGTGTACAGCACCCCTAATAAATTGCCCAAGGACAGTAGTTTTCAAACTGTAGCAGCCCAAGGGCCCCCGATTACATTACAAGTTTTATACAGACCCCCAAGCCTATTGATGTTTATTTCAGTGTAATCTTACATAGAATTCATGAATGGGATCCCCGCTATGGATATAAATATAGCAGCTTCTCCTAGAATATGATTATTACACATGTCTCCTTGTCTTCTCCCTTCCTCTCCAAAGACTGTGTCTCAGCTGGGATCAAGAACCAGCCTGCTTCTAGGGTGTCCCCTGATTCAACAGACACCTCCCGAGAATACTCCTGTAGAGTGTCAGTGATCCACAGACATCAGATTGGAAGCCATAGCCATACATAAGCTATGTTGTTGTTCAGTCGCACAGTCGAGTCCGACTCTTCGCGACCCCATGGACCAGATTACGCCAGGCCCTCCTGTCTTCCGCTGTCCGCTGAAGTCTGCTCAATTTCATGTTCGTTGCATCGATGACACTGTCTAACCATCTCATCCTTTGCCGTCCCCTTCTTCTTTGACCTTCAATCTTTCCCAGCATCAGGGTCTTCTCCAGTGAATGCTCCCTTCTCATTTGGTGGCCAAAGTATTTGAGCTTCAGCTTCAGGATCTGGCCTTCAAGGGAACAGTCAGGGTTGATTTCTTTTAGGATTGACTGATTTGATCTCCTTGCAGTCCAAGGGACTCTCAAGAGTCTTCTCCAGCACCATAGTTCAAAAGAATCTATTCTTCGGCGCTCAGCCTTCCTTATAGTCCAACTCTCGCAGCCATACATTACTACGGGGAATACCATTGCTTTGACCATGCGGACTTTTGTTGGCAAGGTGATGTCTCTGCTTTTTATCATGCTGTTTAGGTTTGCCATCGCTTTCCTCCCAAGGAACAGGCGTCTTTTAATTTCATGGCTGCAGTCACCATCTGCAGTGATCTGGGATCCTAGGAACGTGAAGTCTGTCACTACTTCTACGACTTCCCCTTCTATTTGCCAAGGAGTAATGGGGCCAGATGCCATGATCTTAGTTTTTTTGATGTTGAGCTTCAAGCCCACTTTTGCACTCTCCTCTTTCACCCTGAGCAAGAGGCTCTTTAGGTCCTCTTCACTTTCTGCCATCAGAGTGGTATCGTCTGCATATCTGAGGTTATTGATCTTTTCCCCAGCAATCTTAACTCCAGCTTGTGATTCATCCAGGCCAGCATTTCGCATGATGTACTCTGCATATAAATTAAATAAGCAAGGTGACAATATACATCCTTGTCGTACTCCTTTTCCTATGCTAAACCAATCAGTTGTTCCATATCCGGTTCTAACTGTTGCTTCTTGACCCTTATACAGGTTTCTCAGGAGACAGGTGAGGTGGTCTGGTACTCCCATCTCTTTAAGAACCTGCCATAATTTATTGTGATCCACACAATCAAAGGCTTTAGCATAGTCAATGAAGCAGAAGTAGATGTTTTTCTGGTACTCTCTTGCTTTCTCCATAATCCAGCGAATGTTGGCAATTTGATCTCTAGTTCCTCTACCTCTTCGAAACCCAGCTTGTACTTCTGGCAGTTCTCTATCCACGTACTGTTGGAGCCTAGCTTGTAGGATTTTGAGCATGACCTTGCTAGCGTGTGAAATGAGTGCAATTGTGCGATAGTTTGAACATTCTTTGACGTTGCCCTTCTTTGGGATTGGGATGTAAACTGACCTTTTCCAATCCTGTGGCCACTGTTGTGTTTTCCAAATTTGTTGGCAAATTGAGTGCAGCACTTTAACAGCATCTTCTTCTAAGACTTTGAATAACTCAGCTGGGATACCATCACCTCCACTAGCTTTGTTGTTAGTAATGCTTTCTAAGGCCCATTTAACTTCGCTTTCCAGGATGTCTGGCTCGAGGTCAGTGATTATACCATCGTGGTTGTCAAGGACATCGAGGTCCTTCTTGTATAGTTCTTCTGTGTATTCTTGCCATCTTTTCCTAATCTCTTCTGCTTCTGTTAGGTCCCTACCGTTTTTGTCCTTTATCATGGCCAGCTTTGCATGGAACGTTCCCTTGATTTCTCCAATTTTCTTGAAGAGATCTCTAGTCCTTCCCAATCTATTGTTTTCCTCTATTACTCTGCATTGTTCATTCAGGAAAGCCTCCTTATCTCTCCTTGCTGTTCTCTGGAAATCTGCATTAAATTGGGCAAATTTTTCCTTATCCCCATTGCCTTTAGCTTTCCTTCTTTCCTCTGCTATGTGTAAAGCCTCATCAGACAGCCACTTTGCTTTTTTGCATTTCTTTTTCTTTGGGATGGCGGTGAGTGCTGCCTCCTTTACAATGTCACGGACCTCTGTCCATAGTTCTTCAGGCACTCTGTCTATCAAATCTAGTCCCTTAAACCTATTCTTCACCTCTACTGTATATTCATCGGGGATGTGATCTAGGTCAAATCTGAATGGCCTTATGGTCTTCCCAACTTTCTTCAATTTAAGTCTGAATTTTGCAATGAGTAGCTCATGATCTGAGCCACAGTCAGCTCCAGGTCTTGTTTTTACTGACTGGATAGAGCTTCTCCATCTTTGACTGCAAATTATATAGTCAATCTGATTTCGGTGTTGCCCATCTGGTGATGTCCATGTGTAGAGACGCCTCTTAGGTTGTTGGAAAAGGGTGTTTGCTATGACCAGCGTGTTCTCTTGACAAAACTCTGTTAGCCTTTGCCCTGCTTCATTTTGTTCTCCAAGGCCAAACTTGTCTGTTATTCCGGTTACCTTTTGATTTCCTACTTTAGCATTCCAGTCCCATATGATGATGAGGACATCATTTTTTGGTGTTAGTTCTACGAGCTGTTGTAGGTCTTCGTAGAACTGGTCCACTTCAGCCTCTTCTGCAGCAGTGGTTGGGGCATAGACTTGGATTACTGTGATATTGAATGGTTTGCCTTGGATTCGGACCGAGATCATTCTGTCATTTTTGAGATTGTATCCCAATACTGCCTTTCTCACTCTCTTGTTGACTATAAAGGCCACACCATTTTTTCTACGGGATTCCTGGCCACAGTAGTAGATATAATGGTCTTCTGAGTTAAATTCGCCCATTCCTGTCCACTTTAGTTCACTGATTCCCAAGATGTCAATGTTCATTCTTGCCATCTCATTTTTGACCACGTCAAGCTTACCTTGATTCATAGATCTTACATTCCAGGTTCCTATGCAGTATTGTTCTTTGCAGCATCGAACTTTCCTTTCACCGTCAGACACATCCACAACTGAGCGTCCTTTCGGCTTTGGCCCAGCCGCTTCACTCTTTCTGGGGTTACTCGTACTTGCCCTCTGCTCTTCCTCAGTAGCATATTGGACACCTTCCGACCTGAGGGGCTCATCTTCCGGCGTCATATCTTTTAGCCTTTTGTTACTGTCCATGGGGTTTTCTTGGCAAAGATACTGGAGTGGGTTGCCATTTCCTTCTCCAGGGGATCACGCTTGGTCTGAGTTCTCTGCTGTGGCCTGTCCGTCCTGGGTGGCCCTCCACGGCATAGCCCACAGCCTCATCGAACCACGCAAGCCCCCTCGCCACGACAAGGCAGTGATCCATGAGGGAGCTATAAGCTATAGTATGAAATAAAGTATTGCGAAATACTTGAAGAATTGTAGTAAGACTTATATTGTTACTAATTGCTGTTTCTGCTAGTCTTTCAAAAATTATTGATAAAAATAATTTTATTTTGTGTTCACATGGAACAGTGTTTGGGGAGGAACTGTGGCTCAGCGGGAAAGCCTCTGCTTTGCATACAGAAGGTCCCAGGGTTTAGTTTTCAACATCTCCAGTTAAAGGGACCAGGCAATAGGTGATGTTAAAGACCTGAGACCCTGGAGAGCTGCTGCCAGTCTGAGCAGACAGTACTGACATTGGTGGACATTGGTCAGATTCAGTATAAGGCAGCTTTATGTGTATTCATGTGCAGGTGGCTAACAGTAAAATAGCAATAAAACACCCAACCTGTGAAATGTAAATGTTGTTAATAGCAAGCATTCTAAATCTTTATTTTCCCAAGTATGATGCAATATCTTTTCTGAAGTGCTGATTTCACTGTTTTTTGAATTATAAAGATATATCATGTGTATATGTGTGGCAGGGTTGGGGGGAGATTCCTAGTGTTTTTAATATTGTGTTTACTGGTAGAACAATAATTATAGAAATGCAGCACTGAACAATATGTATTTAAATTACTTGATGTCTATTTATATGTAATGTACTTCTTTTTTTTAGATAGTGATTTCTCGTTCAGCATATACAACATCATACATGAACTTCCAACTAGATGTTCATCCTGTTTCTCCAGAAGTTGTAATTGAAAATTCACCAGGTGATAATGGATATGTCTTGGCAGTCACTGGGAATAGGGTAAGAACTTCAAATGCCTTTCTGCTACTGTATGCACTGATATGGACTCAGAGAGGCAGTTTTATATAAGGATTACTGCTGTAATTAATGTGCTTCTATTGTTTAAGGTGTGTTTCACATCCATCCTGTTTTTCATTTTTGCATTTTGTACTCTGTTGCTCCAAGGTCAGTCATTGGTTTCTGAGTTGAGATGTGAAATGAAATTTTACAGAGTGTAACCCACACATGTTTGTCCAGGAGGTTGTGTAGCTCAGTTGGATTTTGGACCCTAACATGTTACGTGTCATTTTAACAGTGCCATCCTTAACACAGTTAAGTACTGCAGTCCTAATAAAAGTTACATTCTTCTAAATCCATTGACTCCAGTGGGCTTAGAAGAGTGTAATTCTTTTAGGATTGCACTATAGGTTGTTTTCATTGGTTATGTTAAGCACAGCTTTTATTCTAGAAACCTGTGTATGTTTTAATGCAGGATAGAAAGTGGAAGATGTAATCATCGATGAAATGTATGGCCTAGGTAGAGTAACCTTTACGTTTTAATTAAAGACAGGAAATAAGGAAAAGCTGATTTAAGTGACATTAGTGAAAGAGGCCTACAACTATGTACCTTGGTTTGGTTACTGGGCCAACGAAGCTCACGTTATTTAAAGCAGCTGTAAAAAAAAAAATCCTTTGCAGCCCTTCCAGGCTCTTGTGTATATTGTTTGTTTCCTTAGGTATTTTTTGCTCTGACCGAGGAAGCAAGTAAATGAATATTGAGAATTGTTTGAACATGAGAACTGTGATGCAAACCAGCAAAAGAGAGGAAATGTAAATATAAGCCTGACACCTTTCTTTTTCTTCGGAGCAGGCTGCTGTGAACTAAAATGCACAATGACTTCAGTAAAAGAATGGGGTTTAGAATTTCCTGGCCTTTGTTGGTTTGTATTAGCTTTAATGCCATTTAAGTTAGATTTTCATGTTTAAAAAAAGAGCTTAAAATGTAGATGACTCGTTGCAATATAATCAGTAGTTCTTAATTGCTGTTTTACACTATGCTGCTGATATAATGTTGCCTTTTAGGAACATCATATGTGTTCCTTTATTATGAAGGCAGCATTATTTGTGTCTTACAAGAGAGCAGTTATTTATTTTTTTGATTTCTAGCCTGCCCTCCACTGCACAGCAAGGCTCAGGGCAGTTTACAACAATGCATATAAACAGTAAAACACAATAAAAACCATTAACCATACATTACAATCAATTTGCCTATATAAAATCATTTAATCCTAATCTGTTAGATGGCAAGTAACACAGCCCAAATAACAGTTACTCCCAAAATACTACATCTAGGTGCTCATAGATGACAACATACAAAGGCAAGTTGGTGGGCAAGAGGAAACAGAAGGAGGTAGAACAAGAGACTCCAATGGGAGTTTCACCTGCTCAGCCATAGGCCTGGTGGAACATCTCCATTTTACAGGCCTGGTGGAACTGTATTGTCCCACAGGGACCAGATTTCATTTGGGAGAGTGTTCCACCAGGCCAGCACCAGAGCTGGAAAAGTTCTGGCTCTGGGTACCTCATGTCTGTGGGATCACTTCTACATCTATGATCCACCATGATGGCTTTGCTCATCTGAACAGGTCCTTCTGCAGATTTCACCCTTCAAACAGGCAAAATCAACAACTGCCTGTACACATGCATTCTCTATTGTGACCCCCATCTTATGAAATGGCCTGCCTGATAAAGTCAGGAAGGCTTCCACGCTCCTGGCTTTCCATAAACTATGCTAAGTAGAATTCAGAGCCCGGTCATACGGGCCAGAAAATGCGGGGGAGAGGCGTGGCAGTTCGCCCCACAGCTAAATAAGGCTCAGTAGCCTGATCACAGGGGCCACGGGGTGCCACGCTCCAGCTCTGCGCCCCGATCACACCATGCTGCTGCAGCAGACCACACTCAGCAGACCACGCAAGTGCGAAGTGTTGCGAGGTGCGCATGCGCCGTTGGGGGGGACGGGCCGCTGTCACTGTCTTGTGTGTGCGCATGCGCTGTTCAGCGTTGGTGCGCATCCCATGGAAACTTACAACATCCGGAAACCCTGGGGACATGGGCGGGCGTAGGAAGCCGCGGGATACTGGCGCTCCCGCGATCAGATGCCAGCCTTTGCCTAGGGTTTCCGGAAACTAGTACTTCGGACCTAGTAGCTTTTTACTCTGCGTTTTCCACGGGAAACCGCGGGTTGGCCACGGGAGCACTACGCCTCCCAGATGTACTCATATGATCGCGCGCGGAAAGTCTGCAGGGCTCCCGTGCCTTCAGCGGGGCAAATGCTCAGTGTGAACGGGGCCTCAGTAAAGTTTTTTTTGCAGGTAATTAGGGATGTACTATAAAAACATTTCAGAAAGCTGCTTTGGTAAAGAGATAATGACTGTTGACTATACTACTGTGTATAGTATACATTGTCTGTCAACCTAAGTATGATCCTTGCAATGTAATTTCTGCATCGTTTGTCATGTTTCAACTCCGTTTTCAGATTTCTGAAATCTAAACCTTATTGGATGTCCCATCCTGTTGATTATATTTGATCTACATAGTGTAATCTGCCTTGAGTCTCACTGAGAAAGGCAGGCTATAAATAATGTAAATAAATAAAATAAATATTGTTATCTACTACTGTTTGCATGATCAGTTATCCTGGGTGTGAAAGACAATTGAGTCAAGATTTTTATTTTGCTGTTTAGATATTTTAATGTACTCTATTCTCTGATTCATCCATTCAAGATAATGAACATGCTAGAGGTTGAATTTAGAAGATAGTAGCCAGTGGACACCTTTGGAATTGTGAGACGGGGTGGTGGTGGGTGCAGCCACAAACTAGCTGCCGCAGGAGGTGGAGCCAGCCACAAAATGGCTTCTGCAGCAAGTGGAGTCACACACAGAAGAAGCCCACACGGGGGTGGGGAGAAGAGGGACAATTTAAAAAACATACTTGGAAGGAGGAGTGAGAGTGAATAAAACCAGGTAGCAGTTGATGCTGAAACAGTATTATTTTACTCTGCACAGCCAAGTGGATCTGTGGTGGCCAGTCAGAAGCCCTGCTGAACAAGACCCCCACCCACCCACTTTATAAAAAACACTTGATGGCAGGACAGGTATTGGCAGGTTCCATGTCACCCATGTGCACCATACTGAAGACCCCTGCTGTAAACTGTCTAATATCTATGGTATGACACAAATGCATTGACAAAATATGATACAGCTGCCAAAGGCTAATCTTTCAACATTGCACTAATAGTTTCTCCTGCACAGCCTTTATGAATGGAAGTTGTGCAAGAGCAATATTGTTTTTTACAGCTCTTGTTGATTTCAACAGAGCTTGTATTGAAGGCTCCTTTGATCCGTCAAAAAGTATAAACCTTGAGAACTGTCAAGGATACCAACTGTGTAAGTAAGATGATGGCTAATTCAAATATGTTCTGCAATGGCTTGAAAGTATTACTGACTTTTCTGACCTCTATGAATTTTCTGCTAATCAATACATTTCTGAAGTGATGTTTGTGTCACTTTTCTGTCATTAGATAACAAAGATTCCACTAAATGGACCAGGTTGTAATCATTTCAGTACCTGCAGTAAGTGTCTTTTGTCACCTTCCTTCATGAAGTGTGGTTGGTGTAGTGATCGGTGTACACGGTCCGGCGAGTGCAATGTAGGAGTGTGGACACAAGAGACCTGTTTACCCAGAATCTATGAGGTAAAGTTATTCTTAAACTGCATGAGAGAAATTCTTGAGAAGCTGATGTTTGTGCTCTTTGAAAATAAAGTACTATGAATAGATTCTAGGGCCTTCAAGGTAATTAGTTCATAAAACAAAAGTATATCTGTTTCTTATTTGTTGGGGATTATGAACATATTCTCTCAGAGTTTGTGATTCTGTTGTTAATATCATATCTACTCAGTTCTCAAAATGCAGTATTTTACCACTGAAGAATGAGATTCCTCTTCCCCTGCCCCAGCACAATTAATTGTATTGAGACTGCTGCATTAAATGTGATTGTACAAAGTATCACAGGCATCTATTGGTTTCTATACCATGCCTAATAATAAGCAAACCTAGTTAAGGTACTTAAGGACTGAGGCCTTCTGGCAGTGACATCCTTTCCTAGGTTGATAAGGAAGAAGTTCAACCCCTTCTTCCTCTCTCAGGCTGAACAAAGTGGCCAACTTTGCCCTGGCTAGGCTGGAAGTAACAGAATAGTCCACTCATTTCCTTTTCTTACCTGTGGGTGGCCGTTCCATCAGCAAATGGAACATCAATCCAGCCGTAACTGCAGAGCCTCTAGGACAATATATCTGGGTTCCAGTTAAGTTAATATGCTGCTTCTGTGCCAGTCAGCTTTATTATTGAGTCATGCTGATTGCTGCTAGATCATTCAAAGAATCTCATGAAGTGCTGATTCATAATTCCATCAGAAAATGGGAGAACATCTAGAGGTTGTCAAGGGCACCTTACTGGCAATGTGTCATAGACAAGGACACTGACGGTATTATGATATTCATTCATGAGAGGGAATGCTCATGTAACTTACTCGAACAAGAAGCCCTAAATATGTGTCAATATGTCAAACAGATCCCAAGCACACCTAATTCAGATTTCCAAGTTAAAGAGGTCCAGGCAAAAGAGACGCCTTTTTGGGATGAGAAGTCTGAAATAAGAGTGACTTTTTCATTCTTAGTAGCAAAAGTCATTAAAGCTTGCTATACTGTGGAAAGATAAAACTTTCTCTCCCTCACCCCTCAAAATGGTACCAATATGTATAATGATTGTTTGTGGAATTTTAGGTCTTTGTTCATTTTTTTCTGTATCTTAACTGATTTTTATAAGCTGATTGGAATTTATGAAAGGGATGGGATTTCATTTTTCAAATAAACAAACACAGCTGTCAGTTTTGCAGATGCATTTGGTCATATGCCTTTTTAAGTGCCTCCTTTTCCTATATTGTTTCCCAGTGAATAAAGACACACTGCCAATTTGCCCTTGGGAAAGGGTACAACTGGAAACTCCTTTCAAGTGGGGAAAGTGTACCCCTCCTCCCAAAAGTGAACAAAATTACATAAATGGTTTAGAAGTTTAGTAGCCTTTTGCTGTTTTCATTTAGCTATGGTTATTGCAAGATTTGTACAGACCAACCCTGCATTTAACCAAAACATTTTACATTAAGTGTGACATAATTAGGGAGGTCTGGTTTCACTGAATAGCAAGGACACTTGTAAACACACACACAAATGCTTTTGTGCTTCTTCTGCGGCTGCTGTTGTTATACTTGCATGGCTGAGCTGATAGGGACAGATCTTGAAATTACCAAAAGACAGTTAAAAAGCTTGGCAGCTTGTAAAATAGTGTCCAAATTAAACTTGTAGAATAAGTTTTGAAGTACAAGGGAAAAAACTTCACGAACGTATATGACAAGCCATTAATATGATGATGATAAAATGCAATGTTACAAAGTCTGATTCATAGTTACATTAGACCTCCTTTAAGTTGTTCATGTAGTGTAAAAGGGCCTTGGAGTGAATGTAAATCATAGTTAAAACCATATTAAGGTCCCTTACCCTTGCCATTACAAGGATAACAGATCTCAGTTCAGGTGAGGCCAGTCTATGATTCTATAAGGTCGGTACAAAGTTATTCATAGCTCACCAGTGCAGTTTGCTTTAAAAAAAATCACAAAGTGCATGTGTGTTTTTGTTATATCTGCATTTTCACTTACATGGAGTGACTTTTAAAGGCACTGACTTCTTTACATGGTGATCCTGCCAAGCCCAGAGACCAGACTCTTCTGCTGAGCTGTAGTTTCTCAAGAATAGTTTTATGTGAAGCTAGTGAATAAAAAAAAATATCAGAGTGCAACTGGATTGATTTAAAGCCTGTGTTCATATGCTGCATATAATTTAAAAATGCAATGAATACTAGTCTCTGGCAGTGATAAATGGCAAAGTAGCCTAATAGCTTGTGCCACAGCATGTGTAAGTTTGTGAATTTTGTTTCTAGAAGGAAGGAAAATAATGCAGTTTAGTATCTAAATCCTTTATGGTTGCTAGCTGCTAAGGCAGATTTCACGCTTTACTGGACCGTGACAGTTGGCATTACTACTAATTTAAAAAAAAAAAAAACAGCAAAAATCTGTGGTTTTTCTTCTGGTTTGTATCAAATGGATGATAACCTGCTTTGTGTGACATTTGCAATAGAACCTGAAATCCCCTTAATTTATAAAAGAGGAACCAAGTGATTAAAATATGCTAAATGCTACCGTAGTCAAGTTGGTTGAATACAAAGAAGTAGCAGCAGAGCTCACAGTGAGTCAGGGCTAATATTCCCTTTGTTCTTCGTGTGATAATAATATTGCCCAGCATTCTATAGCATTGAATCCCTAGTAGTATGAGCATCCCAGCTGTGGTAGATACAGTTTCTAGTCTCATGTCTATTTTTAGCTGCAGTTCAGTGGGCTTAAGATAGTTGTGGAAAAGGTATGAAACCACATGAGCTTGATCAGCCGTCTCAAGACTAGTTTCAAGACTCAAAGGATTTGACTCAAAGGCTAAGTACAGACTGGCAGTTTGCTCCGGTAGCCAGTCATAGCAAAAAAGCCCCGGAATAAATTATACCGGGTTTTCCCGTTCACACAGCGGGGGCCGCTGCCAGAAGATACGGGACGGAGTCGTGCAGGAGCGTTCAGACTGCCGTGCCGGAGGCATGCTATATTCGCTGTTTCCCCATTAATTCGGCTGTGGGTGTATGTGCGCATGAGCACCCATGCGCTCATGCACATAAGTGCATTTTGCTGATTGGGGGAGGACCCCGCAGCACCGGCACCACATTGGGCAGTGGAGCGGAGCACAGCCAATCACTCCGCTGCTGCCTTCTGCCCAACGCGGGTTGCTCCCGGCTTTTCGGCTGCGCGTTCAGACTCCCCGGAAACAGAGAAATGCGCGACACACACACACGGGCTTTCGGATTTGCTACAGGTTTTATCAGGTATCTTTTTAATCCGGTGGTGAAGCGCAACAGCACGGGTTGGCTACGGGTGCGGGACACCAGGCAGATGTGCCTGTGTGAACGCCCCATTTACTCCGGGATTGAGTCGTCGCTGGCCCGGGTGCCTACCGGGGCAAATTTCCAGTCTGAACTCAGCCAAAGTAAGCGCAGACCGATTTGACAGCTTGAGTCCTTTGTCAGTGAAAAATGTTGGTTATTTTTTCGTCACTTACAATGAACTAGTCTGGGTCCAGAGCACCTGAAGGACCACCTGTTCCCATAGAACTTCCCTCATTGTTAAGATCTCGTTCAGAGTCTCTCCTCTGGAGGTGAAGTGAGTGTCTACCCCTGTTGTGCCCCCATTTGCTGGCACTTACATTGCTGAGTTTTAAGTGCCCAGTGATGCCTTTCTTGCTTACGCATCTGATGTTGGTGTCAAATAACATTAGTTTTTGTGCTGATGATGTTGATAAGTTTGTTTCTTGGTCGGTATTTATAGGTGTGTATTATTTTTGATTCATGCTGTGTTTATAAAAATCATTGTAAGCTCTGAGGACCCAGTGAGTTGATAAGTAAAATACAGATGTTTAGATAAATAAATACTTCAACAGAGGAAAAATTGTGGAAACACTGAATAAATTCCACTTTTGTATTCTTGGCTTTAAACTGTCCACTGCTCCTTCCCTGATGTATTTCTTTACTGTGCCAATAATACCCAGCTGTAGCTGTGGGCCTAGCAGTATTCACAGTCACATCCTCAAAGCATCCTGAATATCCCAATATAATATCATATGTGTTTGGAAATGTACAATTGAGATGTCTTGAAATTATTGCTTGTGTCAGTTAAAAACATGGTGCCTTTGTTAGTCAAGATGAAAAACAGTGCAAAAACAAGCTGGGAAATATGTGGATGTTACCAGGCAGATAACCTTGCTGTGGAACAATTTTTTTAAAAAATCCTGTAGTAGTTTTTTAAAGAAACTTGTCAGTCCTTGGTAAATTTGGCACTACTAAAATAAAACAAGCTTGCTTACATGTAAGCAGTGCTCTTGAAGACCCTTGGCCGTCACTTCCTTTGGAGCTCATATGGCGCTGTTGGTTTAGAGCAGCCAGTTTGACTCTGGACTAAGGATGAAGCTGCCAGACAAAGACCTCTCTACAGTACTTGACACAGGTTTTAACAGGTTTCTTGCCAGTTGGCCAATCTGATTGGCTGTCAATGTGCGTGTTCAGTGTGGATATACAGTGCATTTCTTGGTCAATCTTCTTTCATAGAATTAAGGACAAGTAAGAGAATTAGTTAGATAAGGTGTTTGCTGCCTCTCATAAAGACAACATTAACATTGAAAGAGAATCCAGGTGAACTCTGTTGTTGTTACATTGTTTTGTTTTTCTTAAAGAGCTCAGAGCAGCGCATTTAGCGTTCTCTCTCACTTTTTTATCCTCATAACAACCCTATGAGGTACATTAGGCAGAGAAAAGGTGACTACTCCAAAGTTACCCAGCAGATTTCATAGCCGAGTGGAAATTTGAATCCAGACCTTGCTGGTATGTTCAGCATTCAGTAACACTGTTCTGGCTTTAGAATAATTTGGATGTGATTCTTTTCCCCTTTTCCCAGAAGCAATAATTTTACTGTTATATGGTTTAATTTGTGCAGCATGTTCATGATACCCATTTTTCTCTTGGCATTTCATTTCTTAAATCCTTCTAGTATTAAGCTAAGTAGATGAACTTTAAAAGAAACCTGGCAGTATTATTGGAAGTTCAAAGAGACTAGTAACCTGAGCATTTTTGCCAGTAATGTTCCTTTCAGATGCAGCATGAACAAGAAGCATTCCTGATGAAAGGCAAAATTGTGCTGTGTGTTAGGAGGGGAATAACTACCACTATAAAAGATTAAGCCAAAGACACTTTAGTAGTTCCATCACAATCATAAGTTAAATCTTTTATTCTCTGGTTGAGGTAAGGGATGTTTACAAAATTAAATGGAATTGTTAAATGCCTTTGCAAGCCCCAAAGCATTTCCAGATTTTTATTCACAGTGTCTTCACTGAATTTTGTATAGAATTCATAGATTTTTTTCCCCACCATTATTATATTTACAATGTTGAAGGCTGTTGAAGGTAGGAGGAAGAAGAACATTTCCTTTTTTAGGTTGTCACTCAATTGCTGCAAGGTAGCTTATTTTTAACTTGAAATTTAAGAATAACCAAATAATAGTAATTCAGCCAAAGCATCGGTAGAGGTTGCATTAAATTTGTGGCTCCCAAGGCAATGTTTGATTTAGATGTTTTGAAAAGCTGCTATTGCTGCAAATTCCTGCCTTTCATCAGCCTGGTGAAATAAGTTACGTGATCATTTTAAGATTCTTTTATTCACTTTTCATACTTCTAATAAAATAAGTACATTGTATTCTTTTACATGCCATGAGAAGGACATAAAAGACAAGCAAAAAGGGTATTAAAAAGACTATTACAATGCAGAGCTTGTTCAGTACTCTCCAAACATAATCATTCAAAGCTTTCTAGCAGCAGCTGGATTATTTATTGCTACTGTGTGAGGAAGCTCATACTGTGATCAATGAAAGGTGGGAACAATTAAGATAAAGGAGAAGGTACTTTCCAGCAGAAGAAATTACTTCTTTCCATGATTGTTTTCCTTTTTAAAAACACTTTCAAAGCCCATCAGAAATCCTAAGTGTGTTACTGGGCTTTCCCTCCCCTCCCCCTTTAGATTCTTCCAAGAAATGTACCTTTTGACAGTGCCACTCGACTGACGTTATGTGGGTGGGACTTCGGATTCAGCAAAAATGACAAGTTCAGTTTACAGACTGTGTCGGTTCTTATTGGTGGACAGCGATGCTTCCTGGATGCCAAAGCAAGTGTCAAAAACAAGTAAGAGATCAATACTCAGCTTCTAAGCAAGTATTGCCATTTGAGGAGCTGGTGCAGTGCTCCCGGCAACCGGGATTATTCATTCAATCTTCAGTACATGTGTAGTTTCTGCCATCTTGATAGGTAGTACATTGCCTGAGGCAATGGAAGCTGGCCCAATTTCCATTTTATGAGCCTTGCTCTGTTACTTCTCAGTAGCACTGAAGTTCCTCTACCACAAAAGAACCATCTGTGTAGGGATAAAATAAATTGTCTAAATTGGAGTCTGCAATATGGTGACTGTGGGTGCCATGGCCCTCGCTGACACCTTTCTTGGTCCCCAACGAGAATTTTTAAGAAAGTGGGTGTGTTTAGGTGGGGCTCTTGCTTACCAGAGTGCCTGAATGGCCACTGGAGATCTGATTGGTGGTGCAGATTTTTAAAAAATTGCTTCAGCAGCATCAGTGATCACAGCACAAAAGTCTTCACTGTATGAATGTATGCTGTCTGTATACCAGAAAATATTTTAAATAATGTGTTCATTTTAAAAGGCATCCTATTAAACAGAGCTTCTGAATGAATGGTTGAAGCATTATTATTAGATGTATACATAAAGTTTGACATTTTGTGGTTAGCTCCGCCTAGTGCACCAGCTATTTTGAGGTTCTGCCCACTACCTTGTGTCAGAATTCCAGGTGCCCACAGGCCCAAAAAGGCTGGGGATCTCTGATCTAAAGATACAGAATAAATATTCCAGGTGAGGAAATGTCCCAGTAGTACTAGTTTTTCCAGGATGCCCTGTGCCTGCTATAGGAAGCTGCAGATCTTCATGCTTTTACACACATTGGATAATGCACTTTAGTGGTTTACAAGTGGATTTTCCTGCATGAAACAGGAAAATCCACTTACAGATGCAAAGGTGCATTGACAGTGCATTACCCATCATTTGTGAAAGCAGCTCTAGTCATATAGCTGGGGTTCTATTGTGTGCTAAAATGCCAAGCACGTCTAGACTGTTCCAGTGGCAAGTGGTGAAACAATGTACACAGTTCTTGGAATCAGTGCCAGATGTGTCTTTCTTTTGGGGGGTGGGATGTCCTAATCGAGTGATCCACAGCATGGATGCCCTGGTACTCACCACTGTGTTTCTTGGCATCCATTTACTCTTTCTCCAAAACAGATAGACAATCAGTCTTGTCTATTCCTCACTGGAGCAGGAGATGCTTCTGAAGATGTCAGGAAGGTATCACCTGAGGGAGCACCCATTCAGAAATGGCTGCCCCCATGATAGGAGAATGCTTGGTGTGGCTTGCCACCTCCCAAGATGTGTAATTATACACCATAGCAGCCACTGTGTGACTGGCCCTGCCTTCTATGGCAGCCCATTTTGTGGTTGATCCTACTGCACTTTTCATGAAAAAATACAAGTGCACACAAGCTCAGGGACTCCTGTCTGACCTAACACCGGCTATTTTACTTTCATAGCTTCATTATACTGGTAGTTATAGATAATTCTATGAAAAGAATGGGAACAAGTTGGCACAAATGCATATGGTTTGAATGCCAAAGTAGTTTGTTGGTTCCTGCAAGTGCTTACTGTTGGCTCCCATCAGTGCTTGCTGTCTCCTCAGATGGTGCCAATTAGCCACTGTTCTGGAGTCCAGATCATGCATATTTGCAGTGTAACTTCCTCATATTATTAGAAAGCAGCAGCATCTATGGTGATAATCTGGCGAAGCAGCAAGAATGATGTCAACTTATGCATTCATTTGCCTGACAAGCATAACAAGTCACAGCCTCGGCCCTTTTGATGCATTTCTGATAATGTTGTCCTAACACATTCTCTTCATTTTGGGATGTTCTTAGGAAAAACTAAGGTAGTAAATACTGCTCTTGGTCAGATAATGTTAGAAGAGGAGCTTTTGAAAATGAGTGAAGTTCTGTTTCTATCTCACTATTCAGATACTAAAAAGATTCTGTGTATATGAAGATAGATTCGGGTGGGTAGCCATGTTGGTCTAAAGTTTGAATCCAGTGGCACCTTTAAGACCAACAGAGTTTAATTCTGGGTATAAACGAGAACTGAGTGACTTAGCATGTATAGTGAGATAAGAACCTGATATCTCTGTTAAGCCATGGGGGTTCAATTGTTCTGAGTGTTATAATTTGTAATTTAGCAGTCTCCAATTCCAGTCTGTTCCTGAAATTCCTTTGCAATAAAACAGCTACTTTGAGGTCCCCCACTGAGCACCCTGGGAAGTTCTCCTTCAAGTTTCTCAATTTTGTGATTCTTAGTGTCAGATTTGTGTCTATTTATCCTTTGGCGTAGGGTTTGAAGTGTATTGTTGGCATTTAATGGCATATACACTGTTAGAAAGATGAGCAAGTGAATGAGCCTGAGATGGTGTATGTGGCAGCAAAGCTGGCATCTGGGTTGACTGCAAGCTCTGGTACCAGTATCCACATTCAAATTAGATGTTGTATTATTGTGGGTGAGGAATTGTTTAAGACTGGGGACTGCCTTTTCTTGTTGGTCTTAAAGGTGCCACTGGACTCAAACTTAGTTCTTACATCTGTTGTTGTTAACTCTTTTATTATTTGTATGCTAATTTGCTGCTATCTACAGGTCTTACCAATTGCTTTAATCCAATCTTAGCTATACTTATTGTCCAGTTACTTATGCATCTTGACTTTAACTAGCCCTTCGTGGCAACTAACCCTCCCCACCACACACACCGTCTCTCTACCTATATGTAAGACTTGAGGAAGTCTGCTTCGATGTATCTGAAGAAGTGTGTATGCACACAAAAGATTATATCCAGAATTAAACTTTGTTGGTCTTAAAGGTGCCTGGACTCAAACTTTGTTCTGTGTATATGAAGTTACTTCTTACGGAGTCAGGCCATTCAGTACATCTAGCTAAGTACTGCCTGTGCCTACTGACAGCAGCTCTCCAGAAACTCAGGCCTCTTCTAATACCTGAGATCCTTTAACAGGAGATACCAAAGTTCACACATGGGATTTTAAGCATGCCAAGCATGCACTCTGTTAATGAGCCACAGCTCCTACATGATGTTGTGGAGATCAGGGAATACAGGGTTCTCCCCTCCTCCCCTTTGTCCTCATAACAACCATGTGATACCTCACAAGCAGAGTGGAGGGATGCAACTGGTCACCTAGCAACACTCAAACCACTACGTTGCACCAGCTTTTATTATGGCCTTGCAAAATCTGTTTTCTGTATAATGTAAATAAAAATAATGTGTCTTTTTCTTGAAGACTAGAATGTACACTTGGCGCTGTAAAGAATCCAAGTTTTAATGTTTCAAGCACTGTTTCAAATGGACAAACTAATATTTCCTTCAATACATTCTCTTATGTGGTAAGTGTTCAACGTTAAATTTTCAGTTATGAAATTATGTTATATTAGTTTTTATTTGTAATTCATTATGTTTCATATTATTTAATATCATGTATGGGCATGAACCAGCTGATAAACTGAGTTCATCACGAATTTTGGCTGGTTCATGGTTCGTGAACTGAAGTTTATGACTTGAAAAACTATGATGAATTAAACAGCTGAGCAGCTGGGAGCTCCCTGCCACTCCCCTTTTAAAGGACTGTGCAAGGGAACCCAACAGAGCTGAGCCCACAAGGAGAAGCCTCCCTGCCAGCCCAGCTTCAGGCTCTCTTGTGCCGCACTGTTTAAAGGGGCTGTGCAAGGGAGCCAAATAGAGCTGAGTCCATGGGGTGAAGCCTCCCTGCTGGCCAGCTTTGAGCCGGAGAAAGCAGTAGCCAGCAAAAAGGGAAGGGCGAAGTGCCCCCCAGGGCATTTCACCCACTTATTTATGCTAGCCACAGCTCTCTGCAGCCAGCAGAAAGGAAGGCGTGAAGTGCCTCTCTGGAAGCATTTCACTCCTCCTTTCTGCTGGCTGCAGCTCTCCCTGGCCAGCAGAAAAGAAGGGGTGAAGCGCCTCCCAGGAGAGCCATGTCTAGTAGATAAGAGGGGGTGAAATGCCCCCTGGGAGAAACTTCACCCCTTCTTTTCTGCTGGCTACGGAAAGCTGTGGCCAGCATAGAGGAGTGGATGAAATGCCCTCTGGGAGGCACTTAACCCCCATATTTAAGCCTCTGATTTTGCTCCACCCACCCACTTCGAAGCAGCAGGAAGCAAAAACAGAGGGTTAAATGGCCGCAAGCCATTTAAATCATCCCAATCTGCCCTCCATCGCTTCAAGGGGAGAGCAGAACTGAAGGGTTTAAATGACTCTGCACCATTAACCCCCTGCTTTCTGTTTCCTGCCACTTTTGCAGGGAGCAGAAAGCGGTGGGTTAAACTTTAAATTACTCACAAACCTATACAAACCGGTTCAGTTCATGAACCGGCATATCTGTTCATTTTGGTTTGTGGTTTGGTTCATCGTTCAGCCACGAACCAAACCACAAAAATGTGGTTCATGCCCATCCCTATTTAATACAACTTTGCAAATGTTAAAAAAGAACAAATTGGATTGTTTATTTTGCAGAATCCTATAATAAGAAGTATCTCACCCAGCTATGGCCCAAGATTTGGTGGGACATTGCTGACGTTAGCTGGGGAATACTTGAGCAGTGGGAATTCTCAAGAGGTTTTTGTCGGTGAAAAGCAGTGTAACATAGCAAGGTATAGTTCATCAGATAATGTTTTTACATTTATTAAGGTACATGATGTGTGGACATTTCTTTTGTCACATGTCGTTTTTATCTTGCCAGTTAACTGTTTTTATGCATTTGCAACTTGTTATTGCTTTCTTAGCTGCCTTAAGATATGGTGGGATATTAATAGCTCAACTTTAAATAAACAAACAAATAAGATATTGTCTTCAGATTCCATAGTTCAGCCTATTGATAAATTATTGTAATTGGCCCAAATAAGGATACTATTTGTAAAGCATTGGATATCCCTATAATTAACTTTTGCTTCCTAACAGTTAAAAATTTGCTTCATCTTTGTATTAATAAATTATATCTAACCATGTTTAAATAAATGTCTAAATTCCACCTTGTTATCTGCAGTGCAAACTGTTCTGACAATATAGAAGGCAAGTTATCTAGTTATTTAGAACACTTTCTGCTGTCTCTGCAGAGGCCTGCTTGAGACAGTTCGCAAAGTATAGCAACACCACAAACATTAAACAAGAAAGATTAAAAAGAACATTATGAAAAAGCTAAAAAAGCACAAGTCTTAAAATGACTGTCAGGCTAGAGGAAGACCATAACAATCTTGGTGAAGAAAAATAATTTGGCCCGTCACCTAAAGGAGAATAAAGTAGGCACCTGGTGAGCCTCAGGGGGAGGGGCATGCTGAAGGCAACTTGCAGGCCATGAAAACAGCTCATCTTGGGGGGGCAGATCACAGAAAGCAGGGTTTACAAAGAGGGTCTTAACTGGTGTGCTGGACAATACAGGAGCAGGCGGTCTTTCAGGTACCCTGGCTCCAAGTCATTGAGAGCCTTAAAGTTAAGTCAGTCCTTTATTTTGTGCCCAGAAGCAAACCAATTTTATCATCTAGATGAGAGAATATGATCAATTCCGGGTTCTTGGGGACCCTAACGTAGGTGGAAAGGCAGCATAAAAATATTTTAAAGAAATAACTCATTTGATTTTTGCCACACATTTTTTTCAGTTTTGTAGTTGGACAGGCCCAAGAGAAACATTATCTTGTTAAATTAGAAATTATTGACTGAATTTTTCTGTGCCTTGAATGAAGATGGCTTATGCTGTTTTAGGCTCCAGAGGAACAATGATGGAAGTTTTGACTGCAGATGTGTCTGCCAAAAAGTGAAGTTACTTTCCTCTTCAGGCAGACTGTTTTCCTAACTAATGAGGTCATTATTAGAACTTCTTGTAACTCCTCTTCCTCAAAACAGCTCTGTGAGGTAGGTTAGGCTGTGAGGTTAGGCTGGCCCAGGGCCAGCCAGCAAGCTTCCATGGCAGAATGGGGATTTGAACTTGGGTTTCCTCAGAAAGGATTTCTCCCACGGCCAGATGGCAGGCAGCGGGCAGAAGCCCCAAAAAGTGAGGGAACCCCCACTGGACCTGGGGACTAGCAACCCTATTCTCACATCATAATCTGATGCTCTAAACACTGCACTACCCTGGTTCTCTGAGACCATTTATAAATATAAGTTGTTCTCTTATATTTATAAGTATAAGTTGTTCTTAAATATAAGTTTTTCTCAGGCATATATTGTAAGATCACCACCTTCTTCAGCAGGTTAATGTTCATTTTAATTCCTCTATGAGTATGGCCAGACTATACTGGCCACGGCTGGATCGCCCATAGAGCGAACTAGGCGCTCGCCTAGGGCGTGCCGGCCTCAGGGGCACCAAATGGTGCCCCACTCCCCCCAAAAGTACCCCCCGCCGCCTTAACCCGGCGCCCCCCACCGCCGCTAGACCCCCGCCCCCTTCCTGGCTTTCCTGGGGGTCCCGCAGCCACAGAGCCCCCAGAAAAGCCGGCGCTGGGGGGAGGGGGCGGCGGCTAGACCACCCGCCGCTTTCCTGGGGGTCCCACAGCCACGGAGCCCCCAGAAAAGCCGGCGCTGGGAGGGAGGGGGCAGCAGCTAGACCACCCGCCCCCTTCCCGGCTTTCCTGGGGGTCCTGCAGCCGCGGAGCCCCCAGAAAAGCCGGCGCTGGGAGGGAGGGGGCAGCGGCTAGACCCCCACCTCCTTCCCGGCTTTCCTGGGGGTCCCACAGCCGCGGAGCCCCCAGAAAAGCCGGCGCTGGGAGGGAGGGGGCAGCAGCTAGACCACCCGCCCCCTTCCCGGCTTTCCTGGGGGTCCTGCAGCCGCGGAGCCCCCAGAAAAGCCGGCGCTGGGAGGGAGGGGGCAGCGGCTAGACCCCCGCCTCCTTTCTGGCTTTCCTGGGGGTCCCGCAGCCGCGGAGCCCCCAGAAAAGCCAGCGCTGGGAGGGAGGGGGAGGCGGCTAGACCCCCGCCCCCTTCCCGGCTTTCCTAGGGGTCCTGCAGCCGCGGAGCCCCCAGAAAAGCTGGCGCTGGGAGGGAGGGGGAGGCGGCTAGACACCTGGAGCCGGCCCTGATACTGGCAAGGCTATTAGAATAGGAAGCCAAGTTAAATGGAGACTGTATTTTTTCTACCCAAATCCCTGATTTAGATCCAGGTTTTAATTGTTCACAAGCGTTATCTTAAAAAGCTAGTCAAATCTGACTCTAGGAGGCAGTGCTCATCTTATTTTCCAAGCCAAAGAGCCAGTGCTGTCCAAAGATGTTTTCATGGTCATGTGGCTAGCATGACTAAACACCGAGGTGCATGGAACACTGTTACCTTCCTACTGAAGCAGAACCTATTTATCTACTTGCAATTTCTTGCTTTCAAACTGCT
Organism: Gekko gecko; assembly: GCA_029375565.1. Classification (NCBI taxonomy): domain Eukaryota; kingdom Metazoa; phylum Chordata; class Lepidosauria; order Squamata; family Gekkonidae; genus Gekko; species Gekko gecko. The sequence goes on from JAPDNY010000005.1 coordinate 118,794,278, forward strand.
AGGTGGGCAGGAGCTGGGGCCAGAGATGGGAGCTCACTCCATCATTCGGCACTAGGGTCTCGAACTGCCAAACTACAGACTTTACGGTCTACAGCTCCACATCTTAACCTCTGAACCACCATGGCCGCTAAAGCATTATCTTACAGCAGAGCAAATCTTTTAAAGCAAGGGAAAACTCACCCCTCCCAGAACATGAACATAATATTGGTGTCTTGTACAATGTAGGTCCCTGGTTCTAGAATCTGAATTACCTCTATATGCTGCTGCAGATATTTGTAACACTGGATTTTCCTATAAAGTCATCGTCTCATTTGGGAAATGTGTTGTATGTGTTTTTGTGGTGATTGTAGCAAGCATTATTCTTATTCAGTGGCTTTTTCTTGTGCAGAGCATCTGACAACACCATAGAGTGTTACACCCCTAAACAAGGAGACCAGTCAGAGTGTCTTGTTAAAGTGAGAATTGATGCAGTCTTTCGTTCTGCGGGTCACTTTATGTACAGAGAGAACCCTGCTGTTTCTAAAATTTATCCAGCCAAATCCTTTCTTAGGTGAGTGACAGTTTCTATTGATATAGGAATAGTAATGAATGAGGGAAGAAAGGCACTGCTGAAATCTGTCAAAAGAAATTTGCTGTGTGAATTTTATATAGGCTGAGAGGTAAAACCTTCCGAAGGTGAAAGGGATTTTTTTGACATGAACGTTACTGCTTAGATTCCTTTTTGCCTTCATCCTCCATTGCTGTCATATGGTGTGATTCCACACACCTGTAGTGTATGTGAGAAAGGGTATTTGAATAATTGTCCTTGACAGATCATTATTATACTGATATTTAAAGTTCCTCATTTAATTTTTTTTTTTGAACTGAATTAACTTTTGGAGGTACAGTGTTGGGGTACGGTCTGTGTTATGATTAAGATTGGTCACTGTGCACCAAGCTAACAGTTTTGTCATTGGTCATCTTAACACAAATCCTATAAAGGGTACTAATAGAATAAAATGTTTGCGTTAAAATATTTTAAAACATTTTTTAATATAGCATGTGAAGGGAAACCTATTTCTCAAAAATAAGAAAGATTCCAAATGCCATTGTGTGTGTGTGTTAATTTCTTCCATAAAACAGTTAGTGTCCAAAGAGTGCATCTGGGGTTGCCAACAGACCTGGAGAAAAATGTTCTGTCCCTTTAATAGAAGCTAACTGTGTGGAAATGGGGAGGTGAAGCTTGAAGTGGCATTGAGGTAAGTAAATAGCAGGTAATGGAGCATGAAACTTGTATTAAAGGGACAGCATATCTTTTTTGCTCCAGGTATTTGGCAACCCTAAACATGCTGGTATTTGTTGAAAGTTAAAATTCAATCAAAATTTCAATTGGTATTCTGAATAGGTATTTAATTGTTATTTTCATTTTCATTTTATTTGTTTTACTTTTGATCAGTGGTGGAAGCACAATTACAGCTCAGGGGATCAACCTGAATTCAGCCTTCTCCGCCAAGATGGTTGTAATAGTTTCTAAACTACACAGGAACTTTACTGTGGTGAGTCTCTAGCATAAGTACTAATGGGTGGGCTTCCAGACAAAAATCTTCAATTTCTTCCTACTTTGAAACTTCCTGAACGTTGAGGCAGATTTCACGATTGATTCTGTTGTTGGCCTTGCACCTTCAGGCAAACTACTTGCTTTTTTTGGTCTTAGACTTCAAGGTATACTTTTCTGTTCCAAGCACTTGCCTTATTTAAATATCATGCCATGATTTTCTGCAAAACTATTGCGGGAGTCTTGTTCTCTGCACTGGGCAATCAGTGCAGTGCATAGCCAGTTGTTACTGGAAGTTAGCAGAACTATCTAAACTAGATTAATGCAATGCACTGTATGTGGAGCTGTGCTTGAAAATTGTTTGAAAACTTCTTTTGGTGCAAAATGAGGCACCCAAGATGTTTGATTAGAGTGAGAAGGACGACCTACTTCTCACCTGAAGTACCACCTATTCCCTAGATCCCTTCCAATCTGGTTTCTTGCCTAGTTATGTGACTGAAACAGCATTGGTTGTCCTTGCAGATGACTCATGCCGGGAGACAGAGCGAGTATGACTATGTTGATTCTCCTGGGTCTCTCAGCAGCTTTCAGTACCATCAGTCATGGTATCCTTCTGCATAGTTTATCATCAGGACTGGGATTGGGGGGCACCATTCCGTGGTTGTTCTGGTCCTACTTGGAGGGTAGGTTTCAGAAGGTGATGCTAGGGGACTGCTGTTTAGCTCTGTGGCCTTTGATGTTCTGCAAGGTTCCATCTTGTCCCCTACGCTCTTTAACATCTACATGAAATGGTTGGGTGGATAGCAAAGGAAAAATCAGATGCCTATAGTCATGAAAAAGAAACAATCTGATAAGGGAGCTAGGACTTTTAGTGGTGACCAAAGAGGCACTAAGCCACAGCCCCAGATTCACATGGGGCTGCTTTTGCAGCCTGAGGGCTTGGTACTGAGAGAGGGGATGAGAGTCCTTTCCCAGTGGCAGCTTGCAGGCAGTGGCAGTTGGGCTCTGGAAACTGATCAGTTGGGGGGGCCTTCTAAGTGGACTTGGAGGACCATGGTTCTGCTCCCAGTAGACTTAAGGGTCTGCTGCTGGAGAACGGGCTTTTCAGTCTGCTCTGACTTCAGAAGAACACTGGCAGTCTATGCAGCTTCAGAGAAAGATGGAAGTGTTCCCGCAGAGGCAGAGATCTTCTGCAGCAATGGCAAGTGGCTTTCCCATGGAAGTGGCAAGCTTTGTTTGACACTTTCAGCAACAAAGGAGGGAGCTAAGAATCACTATTCCCCTCCTTCCCTGGCTGAGCTGAGATTGACTCCATGTGGGGTGGCAGCGTAACCACTCCAGAGCCAAAATTGCTCTTCTCTGAGCTGTAATCACCCCAGCTTTCTGGCTTTCTTGAGGTTGGTGGTGGTTTTGTGTAGGGAATGCAGTACTGGGAACTAATGCCATACATACACCCCTCCCTCCCCCAGCTGACTGAGATGGATTCATCCACACGGGCTAGTTGTTTTCTCTGGCTGCTCTCAGCCATCATGCACATGGGGTGATGGACGGAGTGCAGCATTTTGTTTTAGTGCGGTGCAACCTGTGCATCACAAGGTGCCCTTGGAACTTTGTGGTAGCTCCACAGTAGCTTTCCCTCTGGGCCTCTGTACTACTTTTCCCTTTTGAGTTGATGTGTCTGCACTTGGACTAGCTCATGTCTTGGAAATGTGGCAGTAGTAGCTCATGGAGCTTTTATACTTCATACACAGAAGGTCCCAGTTTCAGTCCCAGGTAGAATCTCAAAGAGGAAGAGGAGACTGGATTTATACCCTGCCCTTCACTACCCAAAGGAGTCTCAGAGCGGCTTACAAACTCCTTTCCCTTCCCCACAACAGACACCCTGTGAGGTTGGTGGGGCTGAGAGAGCTCTGACAGAAATTGCTCTTTTTCGAGAACAGCTGTGCCAGAACTATGGCTTGCCCAAGGTCATCCAGCAGGTGCAAGTGGAAGAGTGAGTAATCAAACCTGGTTCTCCCAGATTAGAGTCCACACACTTAACCACTACACCAAACTGGCTCTAGTTAAAAAGACACCAGGCAGTAGTATTTATTTCCTACTGAGGCTTATTTGTTTTTCCCTCTTAGGCTTCCTTTGGCCCTGACTTACCCATGCTGGGCCTTAGATCTGCTTTCTTTTCTTTGTTCTGGGTGCTCTCCTAAGCCCCCCAAGAAGGCCCCAGTTGGTACCAAGCACCTGGTGGCACCCACAAAGAGAACTACCCGGGCCAAGCACCCACCAGCCCCTGGGGGAAATCCTCAGTGGCCATACCTCTCCTCAGGATGTGTCCAAGTGCGCAGGTCCAAGTCAGCCAGCCTGGAGCCCCTCATTCTGAACCCCCCCCCTGAAGCAGCAGGTGCCCATCCAGGCCTGGGGGTCTTCAGGGCAGTGTGCATCTCTGGCAGCGGTTTGCTAGGTGGTCATGCTGCAATGTATCTCTAAGGCCCTAGACTGCCTTGCCAAGCAAGTGGAGCAGCTAAGATCCCTTAGTTGGCACCAAAACCTCAGGCTGGCCCCATGTCCTCTGCCAGATGGGTGTGGGCAGGCCCAGTCTCACAGCTATCTCCAGTTGGCAGGCATAGGGTCCTTTCCCCCAGCAGGACCAGCAGCTCCAATGCCCCTGAAGAGAAAGCCCACCATATGCAGACCCCAGCCAAGAGGAAGTGCAGCCAATGACGCAAGGCCAAGAATTCAGATCAAGAGCCTGCTTGCGAGGAGGGCAAGGTATAAATTGAAATAATAAATAAGATGGGTAGCCATGTTAGTTTATCTGTAACAGTAGAAAAGAGTAAGAGTCATGAGAATTCTAGCTGTATCTGAAGAAGTGAGTCACTACTCATGAAAGCTCATATTCTACCACAAATTTTGTTAGTCTTTAAGGTGCTACTAGACTCTTACTCTTTTCTACAGCAAGGTCAAGAAGGCATTTTTGGACATGGAAATGATGGACAGCAGTGGGTCTTTGGTCCTGGGTGCATTTCAGCCTGGGTCCTGGGACATAGCACCATGCATTGGGTGGGAATCTACGCAGATGCATCTGATTGGAGGCATGCCTTAGGTCTAGAGATGTGGACCACAATTTCCTGGATCAGACATGGGGACGTGCACTGGGAGGACTGTGCATCAACTGTCACTCATCATGTTATCTAACACAACCCACCGGATACTCTGGTCATTCATCTGGAGGAGAACAATCTCACTAACAGGACTGGGGTGGAACTAATGCAGGCCATGGACTCAGACTTATGGTTCATAAGGTCTTACCTTCCAGACACACAGCTCTTCTGGTCTGAGCTACTAGAATGTCACACATGGTGCAGGGCTGCCTTTCCTGACAAGGTGGATGTGACACAGTGAAAAGTGAGCAAAGTTGTTGGACAGCTTGTGAAGGCACTCAGCAGCCCCATCATCCAGCACTAAGATATTTCGTTCAGACAGACAGCTCTCTTTAGGGCAAACAGAAAAGGTGCCACTGGACTCAAACTTTGTTCTTTCAACAGCAGGGAAGTTTAAGGGCTGGAACTCCCTAGAGAGGCTTGCTTGGACATATGAACACTTTTAGGTGCCAGATAAAGACATTTTTACTCTTCCAGGCATTTGTGGAGTTTTTTCCAGTTCTGCTTTTATCTCATTCTAGGAAAGGCCTGTTGTGGAAATAAATACAGTGGTCTCCAGAAAGAGACTCTGGGCAGGTGCCCTGGCCTTGGGCACTCAGCGTCAATTTGCTCTGGTGACCTCAGCAGGGTATAATGACACAGAGCTTACCATTTTCTTCAGGGGAGCTGATCTCTGTCATCTGAAGAGCAGTTGTAATTCTGAGTGATCTCCAGCCCTCCCCTGGAGATTGGCAACAATGGTTCCCCAGGAGGAAATGGCTGGTTTGGAGGGTGGAATCTATGGCATTGTACCTGTCTAAGGACCCACCCCTCCTCAAACCCCACCCTCTTCAGGCTTCACCCCTCATGTCTCCAGGAGTTTCCCAACCTGGAGGTGGCAACCCTATTTCCTTCTCAGCCAACCATCAACATACCATTATCTGCCCCTCTGATTTCAGATTTCCATCTCTTCCCCCCTTTCTGTAGCCTCTACCTAGGAAAAGTACAGTCTTTATCCACAGTGGGGACCAAAGCAGCTCACATCATTCTCCTCTCTCCCTTTTGATTTGCACCAAAACCCTTTGAAGTAGGTTAGGCTGAAAATCTGTGACTGGTCCAAAATCACCCACTCAACTTCTACAGCAAGAACCTGGGTCTGGCAGACCCTGCCCTGAAGTGCTAACTGCTATGCCTGGGTAGCCAACCTCCAGGTGAAGCCTGAAAATCACCAGGTATCACAACTGAACTCCAGACACCAGATCTTTCTCCCCTTGGAGAAAATAACTGCTTTGGAGGATAGACTCTATTCAGCTTAGGCCTCTCTCTTCCCCAAACTCTGGCTTCCGTGACTTCACCACAAAATATCCAAGAATTTCCCAACCTGGAGCTGGCAACCCTAGTCACAACTGCCCCCAATGAGTTCCCTGGAAAGGGTCTCCTGCCTTGCCTTTTTACTGAAAGAACCAAGCTTGGTTGCCTAGCAACAGCCACTGAGGGAAAAGTTAGTCCCATAGGAGCCAAGCAGAAGTGTCTTTGTCAGGAGAGACAGCCGTTTTGGCAGTTTATTCTGTCAAGGAAGAGTGTCCAGGCTGGCAGTGGGCAGGGGAGAGGATTGGACCCAGCCCCCAGCTAATGGCACATGAGTACTCTTGAGTGGCAGTTGATAGGCCAATGGCTGATGGAGTGCACAGCACAGCCAATGAGAGCTGGAAATGGCCAGTACATAAGGCTACTAGGACTGCATATATATAGGACTGCTTTAGAAGCCTTTCTCTGGTATTAAACTTTCCCTGGTTTTTAGTCTGGTATTGCTTTAAATTGTTTTTATTCACAATTTTTTTGTTTTGCTGCTCTTTTACTGTTGTTTATTTATTGCAAGTCATCTTGCAGATATTTAAATATTTTAGAACAAATACTGGCAGGGCCAGCCCCAGGTGTTTTTTGCACACTAGGCGAGGAAACCTTCTGGCGCCCCCCCCGCTGTTTCCTTGGCAAGCCGAGGAATGGAAGGAGGTTTAAACCCCCTTCCCTTCCATGTGAGTGCCAGCTTGCCTGCGTGCCTCGCAGCTGCGGGGTGCACGCAGGCAAGCCATGGAAGGGAAGGGGCACCCTGTCTATTTAAACAATAGCAGCAGCAACAACACACAGTCTGTCAGACAAGTCTTTCTGTTGCGCCACAATGAAGGACGAGCCGACCTGATCTAACTACACCTGGCTGATTCGGGTTCTGGAAGCCACTGGCCACTGGGTAGTTCAGCCATGCCACATGGGCTCAACACGGGGGGCTCTTACTCCTAGCTCTGGCCGATGGCCACCATTACAGGCTGTGGACATGCAAGTCCAAATCGTAGCTCACCACCACTCTCTGCTGCACCATGCAGCACCACAGCCACGTGGGTGCTCCTCCTCTCTCACCAGGCAGCCGGGTGTGCGGAGTTGTGTGAGTGTGTGTCTGTGTTCCACTATCCCCCCCTGCCCCCGGCTTCCTCCTGTGGGCTTGGCGGCAGAGTTCCCTTGTGGGCTTTTCTTTGCATCTTGCAGGTGGCAGGGTGCCCAAGGTTCCTTGCCCAGCCTCCCAGGGAGCCTGGACTGGGCTCCTGCCACCCCCACCCCTTCTGCCCAGAGTCTGGTGTTGACTCAAGCGAGCGTTTCCCATCACCAGCCATGCAGGCCATCGCAGAAATCAACACTGGCTGCTCGAAACAGGCACGAGGAATGGGGGGGAGAGGACCTCGTGGGATCCGAGCAGCGTGCTTCTTTGACCCCGAAGGCCTTCAGCCTGACTTCACCGCCGCCATCTACTTCTCCTGCTGCTGCAGTGAAGGGCTGACTCAATGGCGTAGGCGTTGAGAAGAGAGCAGACCATCGCGTGTCTGTTCCCAAGCCCCGCCACACCCCCACACTCCTGGTTTCTAAGAGGGGGAATCCACCCAGGAACACGTAGAGCTGTATTGCCATTCAGTGTTTGATTGGGACATTTGGAACTCTCGGAGTTAGCCAGAGATCGCCAGGAGATAGGGCGCGCGTGGGCAAGCCATGGAAGGGAAGGCGGTTTAAACCCCTTTCCCTTCCATCTGAGCGCCGGCTTGCCTGCGTGCCTCGCAGCTGCAGGGTGCACAGCCAAGCCATGAAAGGGAAGGGCTGCCTGCCGGCCTCTGCCGCCCCCCTTCCCGGCACCCCTCCCACACCACCCTCTTGTCAGCCCTCCACCTCCGGGGAGGTCAGGGGCACATTGTGGGGGCCTGGGGGAGGCAGGGGAACTGTTTGCAGCCATAGAGCAGTGGAAAGGCGCCGCGGGCCGTTAACACTTTAAAGAGTGCCTTTCTGCTGCTCTAGAGGCAGCGAAGGGGCGCGCTGAAACAGCATGCACCCAGAAAGGCGGTGGTGGCCAGCACTCGGCATGAGCTTTTGGCGGGGGCGGGGAGGCTGGTGCAGTTTGGTGCCCCTAAGGGCCATTGTGCTCTAGGCAAACGCCTAGTTCATCTAGTGAGTGAGCCGGCCCTGAATACTGGACAGAAGAGCTTTTACTCTGGCAAGAGTGAATGCCCTTCTGTCAGTGGTTTTGGAGGGTAGATATTAAAAAATGCTATATTCAAATAGAACATGTAGGCACTCACATGATAAAATTGAAACAATTGAACATACCATTATGAAATGTCCTATATTGAATGAGCTAAGGGCTAGATTAATTACTCCTTCCCTTAGAAATAAGGAAATGCCCAGTGAGGCATCTGACAGTATGAGGGTACAGGTGACATGATTACTATTGGCTATAAATGATTTTGTTATTCTCTCCATAGCAAAATTTATGGGGTCAATAATTAAACAACAGAAGAATAACACTAAGTAAGGCATTATCTTATTTTATCATTTTATTTTCTGCTCAAGGCTATCGTTGAGCAGTACTAGATAGATGAATAATACTGGACAGGGAAAATAACAGGATTAATATTCAAATAGCCCATCCCAAATATGCACAACTCTGCATGGGAGAAAGATGTTGGGTAGGCAACTAAAAAGGAACTTAGGGTTGAGTGCCTTGTTTACACATAGAATGAAAACAGCACGCTTTGGCTGTGATTGTAAATCTGCTTTCCTGCATTTCAACAGGTCATTTTAAAGACCTGATAGAAGTGTATTTAAAGACCTTATTGTATCTTCCACACATGTGCACTGACAAAAAAGGGGGGAAGCTCGAAAGCACTTTAAACGTACATGTGAATTTTTACCATAAAAGTCTTCCACTTGCATATGTGCTTCTTCCTAGGGCAGCCACTGTTCCTTTCTGTATTCTGTTTTATCCCCAAGTGCCTGATATTGATCTTTTCCGCATCTTGCCGTTCAGCACTATAAAGCATTAGCATTTTAGATTCTGTGTCAAAGGCCACTTATTCTCTGGGTTTTTGTGATGGCCCAGATTCTATAACATGCCAGCCTTTTACCCCTTGCTCCCTCTAGGTCAGCTCTCAGGTGATACCCTAAAGCACATAGAGCTTCTTCCACATTTATCCTGTTGCTGAACAAGTTGGAGAAAAATCAAGTTAGACCCCTGATGGGTCATGTTTGCATTCATTGCCTCATAGGTCACAATTAATGTTGAGCAGGGATACGTCTGCCTTCTTGTTGTAAACAACATTATTTTGTTGAAAAAGACTGTGTTCTTCAGGGCTATTTACATGCTACACAAGATGTCAGCAATACCCCACTTCTTGGAAACTATTCCCATCTGCATTGTTAACAAGAGATTGACGGCACCTGGAAACTTTCATAATAGATGCCTTTTAAAGCCAAATTAAAAAGCCAGCATCTTAATTTAGCTTGGGCTTGATTGAATTGTGTCTTTACTCCCTTATAGGCTTATCAATCTTGTGTTTCATGAAAAGTCTCATATATTTTTCAATTACTAAAACCAATGATTGAAGCAAAAATGTCAACTTAAATTATGTAACAATAAGGGCACTACAAATGCAATTTCTCTTGACCTTCCCAATCAGTCACATTGCATCACCTCTAAAGGGTGTTATTAGATTTTTTTATCATTCTCTGAAAGCATCCTTTTCAGAGACTTCCCTGATAAAGTAAAGAGCTATAAACCGTATTCCAATAGATGCCCACAAACTAGGTTATGAATGCCACTATTATTAATTTAAAGGACATTGGTACTCTTCAGTAGATAAGATGTGCAATGGATTTACATTAATCACATAAGTATAATGATTGCTTGAGACTTATTTTGATATACAAAAAAAATGTTTGTGTGTATGTGTAATCAACTACAATATAGATTTCTTTAGAAAGGCATTTAAAAGGGAGATATTAGTGAACAATGAAATAATTGCTTGAGGCTCCTGCCACAAATGTGGCAGCACTTACAAGCATCAGTCATGTTTTTATCCTGACCTCCCTCCAAAGTCTAAAGTTTGGCATACATGGTTCTCCCATCCTCTATTTTATCCTCACAACAAACCTGTGAGGTTAGACAGAGTGTGTGACTGGCAGAGAGTTGCCCAGTGAGCTTCATGGTTGAATAGAGATTTGAGTTGGACAGAGAAGTCCTGTGCCCAGGAGTAACTCTGGATCGGATGCATATAATCTTCTAAATCCTCCTCTAATGCTCTAACTCAGGGGTCCTCAAACTACGGCCCGCGGGCCACATGCGGCCCGCCGAGGACATTTATGCGGCCCGCCAAGTGTTTATGCCCGCCCCCCGCTGCCTCCTCCTTCTCGGGGAGCGCAGCAGCAGCGCCCCCGCCCACCTGCCGGGCTCCTCCTCCCGAGTAGCCCCATTGGGAGAGGCACTGCCGGCTCACTCACTAGGGCGGCGGGCTCTTAGGGGTGGCAAATTGCTGCCCCCGCCCCCCTCAAAGCCGCCCCCCCGCGGCCTCTTTCTTCCTCCAGCAGCCCTGGGCGGCAAGAGCGCCCAGGAGCTGAGGAGGAGGAAGGGGCGAGCAGGCTGGTCGTGGGGGAGGGGGCGAACGCGGCGGCGGGGCGAGCAGGCTGGTGGGGGGCAGGGGGCAAATGCGGCGGCGGGGCGAGCAGGCTGGTGGGGGGCAGGGAGCGAACACAGCGGCGGGGCGAGCAGGCTGGTGGGGGAGGGAGCCAACGCGGCAGCGGGGCGAGCAGGCTGGTGGGGGAGGGGGCGAACACGGTGGCGGGGCGAGCAGGCTGGTGGGGGGAGGGGGCGAATGCAGCGGTGGGGCGAGCAGGCTGGTCGTGGGGGGAGGGGGCGAATGCGGCAGCGGGGCGAGCAGGCTGGTGGGGGGAGGGGCGAACGCGGCGGCGGGGCGAGCAGGCTGGTCGTGGGAGGAGGGAGTGAACGCGGTGGCAGGGCGAGCAGGCTGGTCGTGGGGGGAGGGGGCGAATGCGGCAGCAGGGCGAGCAGGCTGGTGGGGGGAGGGGGCGAACGCGGCGGCAGGGCGAGCAGGCTGGTGGGGGGAGGGGCGAACGCGGCGGCGGGGCGAGCAGGCTGGTCGTGGGGGAGGGGGCGAACGCGGCGGCGGGACGAGCAGGCTGGTGGGGAGAGGGAGTGAACGTGGCGGTGGGGCGAGCAGGCTGGTGGGGGGAGGGGTGAATGTGGCGGCCCTCCAACGGTCTGAGGGACAGTGAACTGGCCCCCTGTTTAAAAATTTGAGGACCCCTGCTCTAACTGCTACATTGCACTAGCTCTCTCTAGTTTAGTCTATGTCTTATGTATTTCTGTTACACATAGGATGCGAAACATCCATAAATGCTTTGCTGGTCTGGCTTTCTCTGGACTTCTGCCTGGAACGCATGGAGCAAAGAAAACGTCTGTTACATAGTTTGTTCAAGCTGTAGAACATACTTTGACAGCATTGTAGTTTCCTGTTTAATCTGTTTAGTGTATGGTGCCCTGAGTGGGAATCACTCACAACAGTTCCATTAAAAATGGGCCCAAAGGGGTGCCTGTATTTCCTTTTATACCAACTGGTTGTTTAGAATCATAAAGTCGGAGGGGACCTCCAGGGTCATCTAGTCCAACCCCCTGCACAAGGCAGGAAATACACAAATATCTCCCCCTCCACACCCCCAGTGACTGCTGTTCCATGCCCAGAAGATGACAAAAAAACCTCCAGGATCTCCAGTCGTAATGGCCTGGAGAAAAATTGCTTCTGGACCCCAAAGTGGTGATCAGCATTTCCCTGAGCATGTAAGAAAGGGCCTTGAGAACTAAGCACTGATGCAACCCTTCCTGCCCTCCCTATCATGATCTACCTAAGTTCACAGAATCAGTATTGCTGTGAGGTGGCCATCTAGCCTCTCTTTGAAAACCTCCAAAGAAGGTTTTCACCTCCCAAGGAAGCCTGTTCCACTGAGGAACCGCTCTGTTAGGAAGTTCTTCCTAATGTTTAGCTGAAAATTCTTCTGATTTAATTTCAACTCATTGGTTCTGGTCCGACCTTCTGGGGCAACAGAAAACAACTCTGTACCATCCTCTATATGACAGCCCTTCAAGTACTTGAAGATGGTTATCATATCACCTCTCAACTGTCTCCTCTCTAGGATAAACATACCCAGCTCCTTCAACCTTTCTTCATAGGACTTGGTGTCCAGACCCTTCACCACCATCCTCTGGACACATTCCAGCTTGTCTATATCCTTCTTAAATTGCACTGTATGGTCTACTAAGACCCCCTAGATCCTTTTTGCACATACTACTGCCAAGACAAGTATGCATTTGATTTTTTTATCCTATGTTATGCAGAACTTTACATTTATCCCCATTGAAATTCATTTTATTTGTTTTAGCCCAGTTTTCCAGCTTGTCAAGATCATTCTGTATTCTGACTCTGTCTTCTACCGTATTTGCTACCCCTTCCAATTTGGTATCATCTGCAAATTAAATGAGTATTCCCTCTATTCCTTCATCCAAATAATTGATAAAGATGTTGAACAAAACAGATCCTAGAACAGATTGTTGAGGCACTCCACTTGTCACTCCTCTCCAAGAGGATGAGGAACCCTTAACAAGCACTCTTTGGGTGCAATCTGTCAACCAGTTACAGATCCACCTAACAGTAATAGGATCCAAACCATATTTTACCAATTTGTCAACGAGAATACTATGTGGAACCTTATCAAAAGCCTTACAAGTAAAACAAGCTTGGTCTTCCAATGAGGTAGTCAGTTGGATATCTCCGAGGTTAGCCTGTGACTATGGTGGATCTTGTTTTATTGCTTCCCTAAGCTGAGTTCCCTGATGTGCTAGTTCTGTATTTCAGGAACACTTGTTAACATAGGTAAGCATCCAGCAGTTATATTCCCTTCCTTTATTCTGAAATGACAGAATCCATTTTATTTATTTATCAAATTTATACCCCACCCTCCCCGCAAAGTAGGCTCAGGGCAACTTCCGTACAAACATAAATACAGTTAAAATCATACAATCATTTAAAACACAATGGATAAAATACAAACACAAGCTGCTGGCAACTGTTAAAAGCTTAACTTAGATGGCTCATTTTCAAGATGAATTACCACATCCCAGATATTTTCAGATGTTCTTCTGCTCAAAGTTTCGTATGGCATTGGCTTGATGTTAAGGCCATGGGCCAGGGCTCAATGTTAAAACATGAGCCAGGGCTCAATGACAGCAGCGGCCCCTAATTAAATTTCTGGTGGAAGAGCTCCATCTTGCAGGCCCTTCGGAACTGTGAAAGGGAGCTCTGGGAGCTCGTTCCACCAGGTGGGGGCTGCCACTGAAAAGGCCCTGGCCCTGGTAGTAGCTAGTCTGGCCTCCCTGAGGCCAGGGAGGGTCAACCGATTTTGAGACCCAGACCGTAGTGCTCTCTGTGGTATATACAGGGAAAGGTGGTCCCGTACGTATGTCGGACCCCAGCCATATAAGGCTTTAAAGGTAAGAACCAGCACCTTGAAGCGGATTCGGTACACTATTAGCAGCCAGTGCAGTGTCCTCAGCACAGGCTGGATGTGGTCCCACCTGGGGAGACCCATCAACAGCCTGGCCATGGAGGACTTCCGCCCGGATTGGCAAGCTGACGGCAGCCTTTCTCCCCTCTCCTGGGGGAAAGGTCTGCAGACCAGCAGGTAGAGGGGGGGGGCGATCGTACGTCCTCCCCCAGGGTTCAGTATGAGCCCTGAGTCAGGGGGCACTGAGGTTCACCCCCCCGGCTTCTAGCCGGGGAGTGGGGGCGTCCTTTTGCCCCGACGGTCTCCCTGCTGTGTTCCATTAATGGCCGAGGCTTTGCATACCGGTAACCAAGCGGATGGTGATTAAGATGTAATCAAGCGACTGGCTGAATTGGCTTTTTGGCTGAAGAAGTGTGAGTACAACTTTAATGAAGCATCAGAGAGAAAAATATACCCTCTCAAGCATGGGTGGGGGAGACAACTGTAGACCCCCCCATGGAGAACTAGATAAAGAAAACTAACATCGGAGAAATGGAAAATGAAGGGACTGTGATGGAGGAGTACTGAGAGTCATGAATTGAGCAACATACAAGTAAATATTTGGGACTTTAAAAATAGCAACTGAAAACGGCGTATCTGGTTAGCTAGAAATGGCTAGAAGGAAGAATTAGAATCTCCTTTAAAGACTGTTAATATCACAGTGAGAGACTGAGCCGGAATGCATTTCTCCCCCTCCCTCCCAGAAAAGAAGCGGGGGAAAGGGAATTCCCTCCCCATATATAACAATTAATAATTTAAAATAGGGAAGGGGAGAGAAGAGGGAGCATAAAAAAGAAAGAAAAACACTAGTTTGGAGTGTTTTTTGAGTGACGGCTGGAAACGAGGCAGAGCTCCTTCAGCAGGCAGAAGTGGGGGAGTTTTCTCCTCTAGTAAGATTGACTGTGCAAATATCTGAAGGTGATCTTTTGGGACTTTGAGAATCCTCTTTCTTCTTGGAGAAACTTTGAATATCTTGTAAGCGGTGATTGGGAAAGACAGAAGATTGGGGAGTGGGGAAGCCCCCTCCACCTTAAAGAAGAAAAGGAAAAGAAAATGAAAAGAGTGCAATTCGGAACGAGCTGGAAATAAGACTGATTAATTTAGAGAACTTTTAGAGGCGGTGTAAAGACCCGATGGATTTATGGGACCTTGGCGGCTTGATGATAAGGAGAGGAGGAACAGACTGTGGATTTTGGAGTGCTTCCTTTGATATCTTCCTTGGAAATGGCGTCTGTGTGTCGCACCTTAAAATTAAAACGAAACTGAATCTCTGAAAGTAGCTCTGTCTCCCCTGCGATAAGCGGGGAGGGGAATTCTCCTCCCAAAAAATAAAGTTATTATATATTTTGACGGGGGGCAAAGCTAACAGAAGGTTGGGCGAAAGGGGGGTATGTTTTAATAAATAATGGACTTTTAGTCAAAGAAGATTAAGGAAGATTCTATAGTGAGGTACCCTTTCTAGAGATGAGATGGCTGGCTAAGGGGGTATGATGGGAAAAGTCAAGGGAAAGGGTTTTTACAGAAATTGATAATGAATGGTTAAATTTAATTTTAGAAGGTTTTTATTAATTTAGGTTAATTCCATAAAAGGAAGAGGGAAAAGGGGTGTTCCAGTTCGTCTATCTTCTTGTCTTGTTTTTTTTTTCTTTCTCCCTTTTAATGTGAGGATAAATGGAGAGGTTTCTTTCTTTGAAGAGAATCATGTTTAAGTCTGACCCGGATGTCTCTCTTTTTTTTTAACAGCCAGGGGGGCAGAAAGTAATAAGCGAAATTTATTGTAATGAGATGATGAGATTGTCTGATTGTACAAAAGATATGTTAGCATGTTGCAAAGTATACTCCAAACAGTCTGTAGGAGCTTAGAGCTTCACAAGTGATGTACTCAAATGTCACCTTCGAGGTTAACAACTGAAAGTATATATCTGTCAATGCCATATTTGTAAGCACTATCTAAAATCACCACGTTTGGAATTTTCTTTTCTATCTCCCCCTCTTTGTAGTTTGTTTTGTTAGTACCCCTCCCTTTTTCTGTAGTTTAGAAAATGCAATAAAAAACCCCTTCGGGGGGATTAAAAAACAAAACAAAAACAGCCTGGCCATGGCATTTTGCACTAGCTGCAGCTTCTGAATCTGCGACAAGGGCAGCCCCATGTAGAGAGTATTATAGTAGTCTAATCTCGAGGTGACCATCGCATGGATCACTGTGGCCAGGTCGGACTGGTCGAAGAAGGGAACCAACTGCCTAATCAGCCTAAGGTGGTAGAAGGCTGACTTAGCAGTGGCTGCTACCTGGGCCTCCATTATAAGGGATGGATCCAGGAGCACTCCCCAACTCCTAACCTCTGGCGATGGCCCCCCCGAAGATCCGGAGTGGGATCCCCATCCCCGAACTGCTCTGGTTCAGGCACAGGACCTCCATCTTCGCTGGATTCAACTTCAGCCAACTCAGTCTAAGCCAACCAGCCATGGCTTGCTGAGCCCGGTCCAGATCTTCCGGTCTGGAGTCTGACTGGCTGCCCAACATCAGATAGATCTGGGTGTTATCAGCATACTGGTGACATCCCAGCCCATGCCTCCGGGCAATCTAGGCAAGGGGGTGGATATAGATGTTAAATCACACTGGGGACAGCACTGCCCCTTGAGGCATACCACACTCAAGCGGGTGCCTCCTGGACTACTGTTCCCCTAGTGCTACCCTTTGTCCCCAATCCTGGAGAAAGGAAGCAAGCCATTGCAGGGCAAGCCCCTGAATCCCCATGTCGGCAAGACAGTGGGCCAGTAACTGGTGGTCGACCGTATCAAACACAGCTGACAGATCTAATAGCAACAGTACCGCCGCCCCGCCCCAATCCAGATGTCTCCACAGGTCGTCTGTCAGAGCGACCAGTGCCGTCTCCATCCCATGACCCAGGCGAAAACCGGACTGGAAGGGATCTAACATGGAAGTGTCATCACATCACATCAGTCCCACCTAATCTTTTGCATATGTAGATGTGGCCCTAACCAATGTTCCCTCTAAGCTGTGGAGTCTTGTGAGCAAAAATTCTACTTTGGGAGCTCGTGGCATTAAAGTTGTGAGCAAACGATTTGGCTACTGCACAAGTTAGTTTGCTCTGGACCCATCCTTCCTGAGCCAAGCCAAAAACTGTGAGCTAGCTCACACTAACTCAGCTTTGAGGGAACACTGGCCCCAGCCCCGCATTTTCTGAATATATAGGAATTACAGAGGCATGAGACCACTTTTGGGATTCTTGAGAGGAGAGATCCTTGTTCTGTCCTGTTCTGTGCCTGACTATTATCCTGCAGATGTCCCCTCCCACATACACACACTGTTTCCTCCCACAAGTCTTGCTTCTGGGTTTGGGACCTGGTGGTGGGGAGTTAAAAACTTAACATGATGGCATACACAAGCAGCCCTTATAGTTGTGCAAAATAAGCATAATTAGTTAACCAACTTGTGTCATTTCTTTAGGACAACATATAGATGTGTAGACTGTCTAATAAAATGTATCCATGGCTCTCCTGCACCTTCCAGTAATTTATACAGCGAGAGAGTTTACTTTCTCACCCTCCTTCAAATGTATGATACAGTAACTCTGCAATAATTTACTTAGG
Organism: Gekko gecko; assembly: GCA_029375565.1. Lineage (NCBI taxonomy): Eukaryota > Metazoa > Chordata > Lepidosauria > Squamata > Gekkonidae > Gekko > Gekko gecko. The sequence continues at coordinate 118,811,489 of JAPDNY010000005.1, forward strand.
ACAATGAAAGAAAAAATCCTTCCTGCTGCCAGTTTTGAGTTTGAGGTGCCCATAGTGTTCTTGGCAGCAGCTTGGAATGTTTCCTCCGTTGTCTTACCTAAATTATACTGCTGGCTTATTTCCCTGTTTGCTCCAGTCTGAATAGAAGCCCGCAGTCCTTGGTCCTGTACTGTTCCCTCCATGCTGTTCTATCACATAAAAAGAAAAGAAGTGGGACAGAATTTCCCAGAGGCGTGTGCACTAATAATCTCAAATTAATTTGTGAGATGTACAAATGAAGTTAAATAAAGGTGGGTAGAGGTCAGCTCCTGTACTTCGAATTGTGGGTCTGTCACGTATGCACGTCAGAAATGTCTAACTTGCTAACAGAAAAAGTGTGCATGCACATGAAAGTTCATACCTTGAATAAAACTTTGTTAGTCTTAAAGGTGTCACTGGACTCTAAATTTGTTCAACTGCTTCAGACCAACACGCCTGACCACCTGGATCTGTCTTGCTGACAAAAAGGGAGGCATTGCAGCAGAATCTATACATTCTGTGTTCCATATGCATTTTTTGCCTTTCTTACAAACTGGTTACAGTCTGTCTTGTCCATTAGTTGAATGGGAAAGTTTTAAAAGGCAAAAATAAGACCACATTCATTTGGAATGTGTAACTTTTTATAACCCGGGAATAAACTCTTGACTTTGCTCCCCCCCCCCCAGTTCTATAACATGCACAAGCAATGCTTGGCCTGCAGGGAGGGGAGAGAAATCCTAGCATGACTGGGTTCAGTGTTCCCTCTAAGCTCCTCAGTGTTGTGAGCAGAAATTCTACCTTGTGAGCGAAAACAGCTAGTAGCATTAAAGTTGTGAGCGAGTCAACATTTGACTATTGCGTAAATTAGATTTTTAGAAGATTACTTCCATAACCTTGTAAAATTCTTAGAATAAATCTTTTAAATTATATTTAAGTGGTATTTTAAGAGCAATTTAAACATTATAAGAGGAAAACAGAATCAAGTCAAATTTCACCCACCCCTTTCCACTATATTGGTAGACTTGGCCTCTAGAAAACTGGTCTACCCACTGCTTTCCACTATACTGGTAGACCTGACCTCTGAAGAACAGGCCTACCGGCCCCAATCCACTATATTGTTAGACAACTGTCACCTTGTGCTGAGCCTTAGAAAACATACCAGCACTTGGGGGGGGAATCTCTTGCAGTCTCCTTTGGGTTTTTTTAGTGAAATATGACAACCAGCATTACAGGTCAAGTATAATAGAGGAGAAACAATCATTGTCAGAACTCAGCCTAATGGTACCTAACAAATAGAAAGTTGCTTAAATGTTATCAACCTGCCCAAACTACTTATTTATTCAAATAGTTATATCCCACTTTCCCCTATGTCTCAAGGCAACTTACGAATCATACTGAAAAGCATAATAGGGGTGTGCAAAAAAAAATAATTTTTCTGGCTCCATTGTATCTTATGGGGACCATTATATTCAATAGGCTCCATAGGCTATAATAGAGAATTGATCGGGGGATATCTGGGGCTTGGGGGGCTGGATTTTTGAGGTAGGGGCACCAGATTTGCAGTATAGCTGCTGGTGCTTCTCCTCAAACTCCCCACCCATTTCAAAAAGATTGGGCCAGGGGTCCAATTCTATGGGCCCCAGAAGGTGGTGCCCCCATCCATCATTGTTCCAGAGGAGGAGGGAAATGTCTTGTGAGCTGAAACAGAAATCCCTGAGCTGCCTGTTAACATTTTGTGCACCAGTACCTCCTAGCACAGCTTAGAGGGAACTAATGGCAGTTTAAAGATTGTTGCATGAATCATTCATTAAGTTAACCCCCATTTTTAAGAATAAGACATCAGAGAAAGAAGTGTAACTAGATTTATTTTATAAATCTGCATGTACAGTAATTTTTTTCTAACAGGTTTTTAAAATTAAAAAGATCTGTCCTTGGGTTCCTATTCTGCAAGCACACCCAGCTGGGCAAGTTCTTACAGATGCAGGAGGTCGGAAGAGTATATGTCTTTTTTGCATGTGTGGCCTGTTCCGTTTACTTCCTTGGAGCCCTTGCAGAAGTTTAAAAGACAGCACTAATTGTTAACTGTTCTGCTACACACTTCCATGCATATCATGACTGCATTTGAATATCAGGGTCAAATGGAATTTAAGAATGAACACTACTGGCTGTTCTGCTTACATGCCTTGTTCCTTTCAGTTTTTTCCTCTTGTATTCCAAGCTTGACTTAAGGCTTCTGGTTTGGGAAGGCTTGAAACAGGCTCCAGTTTGCTGTGATGTCTTAATGCAGGCACTTGGTTAATGCAGAACTCCCCTCCCTGATTCTGAATCTTAGTTAGGGAGGCAACCTATTCACTTGAATGTTTTTGCAAACTTGATCTTGATTAATTTGTGCTGTGTGAATGAAGGAACAAAAGAGAACGGTGGAGCTGTGTTCCTGACCTGTCATGGACAAATCTCTGTTTGTCCATGATGTCTGAATACAGCCCAGGAATGCCTCTAAACTAACCTGGCTAAACTGGCTGAATGTCACATTGATACTGTACAAGAAAGAGAACAGCATATTCCCATAGAATTAACTGTTGAATGTTTGATATGGATATGAATTTCTTTGATTGATAATTTGTATTGCTATTGCTGTGTTATAGACATCAAATTAAAACTAAAACATTCCTTTTAAAGCCATTGAAGTCCAAAAGCAAACTTTCATATTAAATGTTTAAAATATACAATTACCGTCTAACTTATTGTAAGCCTTATCTTCAGTTAAACTGCCGTAATGACGTTTAAGTTATTACCAGTGCAATCCTGTGCAGAGTTACTCCAGCCATTGATTTTAAGGGAGTAACTGGGAACTGGAGTAGCTCTGCATAGGATTGCACTGTAGGTCAGATAAACAGCATTAGTAATGAAAGGCATGAGTATAAAACACCAGAAATGCATTTTCTTATTTTGAGTTTCCTTTTAACATTACAGGCATGTAGCCATCGCTCCAGTTCTGAGATAATTTGCTGCACAACTCCTTCACTAAAATCCTATAATCTGACACTGCCTTTTGTGACAAAAGTGTTTTTCATTTTTGATGGTGTCAACTCATCACGTTTTAATTTTGATTATGTGAATGACCCCAGCTTTACATTTTCTGAAATACCAGTGGTGATTTCCAAAGGAAACCAGAATATAGTGATTAAGGTAAGCTGATAAGCAGTTTTAAGAATTAGTTGCTGTAGATTTTACAGTTTTTAAGAATGGTAAATATATTTTCCCCCTCTGCAGGATGTGAAAGGTGTATTCAGAATTAATAGGAATTGGTATTCAGAATTAATAGGGATCTGTCCTTCCACTATGCAGCTTAGGGTAGTATACATCCTCCATTTTATTCTTACAACAGCCATGTGAAATGAAGTTAGACTGAGAAAATGTGACTGTAGAGATGAATATGGATTTGAACTTGTTATGTCTGGGATATTCTAAGCTGTTATGGGTTGTGCTAAGGTATCCTAACTCCCTCTGTTGTGATTGGCTGCATAATAAAGACTCCTGTTGGTCCTGAAGCCATGAAGAATGCCTTATCAGGAAGCTCCGCTTAGATCCAATCAGTTTGGAACAGTATAAGTTTGGGTGCCACTCTTAACAGAGCAGATCAGAGCTGAGTAATGTTATGAATGAAAGCCTTGTTATTGATCATCGTCTCCTGCCTGTCAATACTTAAAACTGGCAATGAGGATGGGATCCCAGGCCTAACCGAACGGGGAAATCACTCTCCGCTTGCCCAAACTGAAATCACTGAGGGTGCCTAGAGCTAAATCACTACTGTCACGGCATCCAAGGGCCATATCAAACCGTTCGCCCCCAAGGTTAGGAACTGGGAATCCTACCTCGACCGTTTTGAATGCTTCCTTATAACAAACAGTATTGAAGGAGACAATGTCTGCCACATCACTTTCTTGAGTACCTGCAGCCAGGCCCTATTCGACATTGCTCAGGACTTAGTAGCTCCACCCAAATTATTGGAGACACCTCTTGGCATCATCAAGGCATGGCTCAATAATTATTTTGCGCCGAAGACGTCTGCTGCTGTACACCAATGTGCTTTCCACCAACAAAGCCAGAAAGAGGGCAAGTCTGTCACTGAATATGTCGCCATGCTAAGAAGGGGTGCTCGTGATTGCCAGTTCTTGAATTTAAATGCAGTCCTGACAGATCGGTTACTCTGTGGCCTTAGAGACAACAGCATCAGGTGAGCACTTCTATTAAAAAAAGAACTCACTTATGAATCGGCACTCGAAGAAGTGCTGAGAGTGGAGGCCGCCAACATTTCTCTTCGCGAACTGCAATTGGGTGCTGTCAGAAGACAGCCATGAGCCTTTCCGTTGCCAAGTACACTGTATTCATTGTTTCTTGTATTGCTTCCTGCTTTTGCGCTTGTGCATAGTTGGCCAGCTGCAACTGTGGGAGAACTCTTTTCTGCCGCCTGTTATCAGAGTGGCCTTGACGAGGAGGCTTTGGAGTAATTTCTCAGCCTAGGGAAATTTTCCAGTCTTACGTGACTAGGCAGTGGGGGGGGGAGTTCTCCTGGTCATTAAGTAACACCCCGCTGGGAGTTTTCCTGCATGCGCACTAAGAGTTCATTTGCTAGTTCGGCTTTGCATCATACTATAATTGCACTTGGCCTGGCCTAGACAGGCATTCCTGACAATAGTGTTATTACACTGGGCAACATCCTTGTATTCCAATAAAGCTTCTCTTTCTTAAGAAGAATGCCTGGATATACTTGCTATTGAGCCTGACAGGTGCTCAGAGTCACATGTTATGCCGCACCGACGCTGTTCACCACGGCATTACCACAGACTCGTCTGATTCCCAAGATGACTCTGATGACGGAGTCCACAGAACAGGAGCCAACTAGAAGCCGTGCCATTCTCAAAAAGCCCATGAAGAGGAATGTATGCTCTTAGAGACATGCTCGTAGAGACTGTCAGTTCCGCAATATTTTTTTGTCATTTTTGTGGGAAGACGGGCCACATTGCTAAAATATGCTGTTAGTCGCAAGATCATTCCACACCTGAAGTCTTCTGTCGTCCAGAAAGATCTTCCAGTAAGTCTCGCCACTCATCTTGTTTTTCGTCCTCTTGATCATTCAATCAACAGCTGAAATACAGTAATGAAGCAAGAGTGTCAGACAATTACACTAATCGCCTATACATATACCAAGGTCTTCACACATGTCCCAAGATCAAGGTTACTGTCTTCCTTGAAGGTCGTGCTTGTCAGATGGAGGTCGATTCCAGTTCTGCGCTGCCAATTGTCTCATGGAACACTTTTCAACAAGTATGTCCCTGGTTCTCTGCATGCCATCTCCAGAAGTGCAGTCTGCAACTTTTTGATTTCCAAAGGAACCAAGTTCCTGTTGTCGGTATCGCCTCCATCCAAGTCAAGTATAAGAAATTCAACAGTCGTCTTAATTTACTCGTCGTTGAAGGTTGCTGCACAAGTCTTATTGGTCTGGATTGGTTCACCGCCCTCGGTATTGACATTATCAGCGTCAACCACATCAGTCAGTCGAGAGCAGCCAATTTCACAGAAGAGTTCCCTGAAGTCTCCAGTTCAGAACTCAGCTGTTACAAAGGTCCACCAGTTTCTTTTGATTTGAATCCTGCAGTCCATACGCCTCAAACCACACATCGACGAGCAAATCAACAAGCTGCTAGCTCAGAGCATACTGGAGCCCATTCCCAATGCCAAATGGGAAAATCCGATCATCACTCCAATAAAGCCAGATGGTTTGATTTGCTTGTGCGTGGATTACAAGTGCACCCTCAACAAGACCCTGCAGCAGCATGCATACCCGGTTCCTGTGGTGAGCCATCTACTAGCATCTATCTCCGGGGACCAGGTGTTCACCAAAATCGATTTAGCCCAGGCATACCAACAACTGCCTGTCGACACAGCCGCAGCCGAAGCTCAGACAATCGTGACGCATTGTGGTGCCTTCAAGGTAAACCGTTTGCAGTTTGGGGTAAGCATCGCCCCCAGGATTTCCCAGGAACTGATGGAGTGCCTTTTTAAGGACTTGACAGGTGTCATCCCCTATTTTGATGATGTACTGATAGCGGGAGCCTCAGAACTAGAAATGGCTGCTCGTGTGCTAAAGGTGCTCCGCTGTCTACAGAGGGCTGGCCTTCAAGTAAAAAAGGAGAAGTGCGAATTCTTCATCCCCGCAGTCAAATTTTTCGGTTTTCTCATGGACAAAGATGACATCCATCCTGTACCAGAGAAGGTTGCTGCGATCTACAAAGCACCCCACTGAAATCGAAGAAGGAGCTGCAGTCCTTCTTAGGACTCCTTAATTTTTATCACTCCTTCCTGCTAAGTAAAGCAGCTATCGCTGAGCCTCTCCATCAGCTCTTAGACGAAACAGCTCCATGGACTTGGGGTCGCAAGGAGCAAGCAGCGTTCCAAGCCATCAAAGCTCTTCTGATCTCCGACAGAGTACTTGTCCACTATGACAAGAAGCCACTCGTTTTGGCCTGCAATGCATCACCCTATGGGATCAGGGCAGTCCTCAGTCACAGGCTGCCAACCGGCTGTGAGTCCCCCATAGTATTTTATTCAAGGACTCTATCCGCAGCGGAAAGAAATTATGCCCAGATAGACTGGGAGGCGTTGGCAATCATTGGAGCAGTGAAGAAATTTCATGATTTCATCTAGTACCACTACTCCAGCATAACTGTGGCCACATATAAACATCTGAAAATACTAAACTTTTGTGATAGGATCTCAGTCAGTGTTCTACTGCATAAATTATGCAAGAGGCCCCCACCAACTGTAAGCCTGCTTTTGAGAATTTGTGTTACTTCAGTCAAAAGATCAGTGTGGCCCAGATTTTGAGGACTTTCAGTCCTGCCAAACACATGAAACACAGGGACAAGTTTACATGCCTTATTACTATATTTTTGTCATCTAATAATTAAGCAAGTGCAGCATGAAATTAAATGGCCACTTGGTTCAGTGAACAAGCATTTCTTACCAAACCAAAATTCTTTTATCTGTTTCCTTAATTAGTTTCAGGAGAGTGAAAAAGCCTTTATCACTTGGTTTTTCAGTAAAAATAAGCTAATCTGGCATATTTTGTTTCCGGCAAGTAGTCGTGTACAAAGTAATTTTTATCTCATTCAGATATACAAAATAGTACCCCTTCCCTCCAAAAAAGCCCCCATTTTCTCTGCCACCTTACACAAGATCTTGCCTGTCGAGGCAGGCCATCAGTTTTGTTTTTCAATAATAAAGTGCAAAGAGCTGATTTTAATCACAGTCTCAAAAATCCCTCATGACAAAACTCTGCCTTTGCCAAAGTTTGTGGCTTACCTTAAATCCATTCATAGTAGATCAAAGCTAGTGTAATGGACTTCTACTGCCTGGTGTTGCTACTTCTGCTCTTCTGACAAGCTTCATACTTTTGCCAGAAAAGAGATTATGAAGCCTAGAGAATTGTTTTGTCTAGCAGTCTAGGCCCACCAAAAACAGGATGTGAAAATTCATCATCTTTGCTGAAAAAGGTACTGCTGATTTTATAATCAGTCTCCGGAGGCTGAAAGCTAAAAATGCGCTATTTTAAAACTTAAAAATTGTCTCATGATCTTCTTCCACACTACAGATGAAACTGCTTTGTATAGCTTATGGTTCAGCTCAGTAACTGTCTAAAACTGTTTGTGAGACAGTAGTTACATGTCTTCTGTCCACTAGCCCTATTTGTGCTGTTGCTTATTTTGTCTTGTACAGAAATTTTGAGTTTAAGGTAGCATCTGTTAGAGCCTCCAGCCAATACAGTCTAAAGGTATTGTGCCAGTCCAAACCTCTTCATTAGCTGCTACTATAAAAGGAATAGAGAGCTCTTTGGGAATGTGAATAACTCTGAGAATGGCATTATGCAGAGAAGCTCTGTTCTGTCCATGGGTCTGTGGGACAGGGTTCAGTGATTGCCATATTTGAAAAACCCTCTATGGAACTTTTTGATTTGGTATGTTAGACATTGATATCAAGAGTTATCAGCTTTGGGGCAGCACAAAAGCAGTATTTGAATCCAAAATACAACCAGGGCCGGCTCGCCCACTAGGTGAGCTAGGCGCTCGCCTTGGGCACGCCGGCCGCAGGGGCACCAAACTGCACCCCGCCCCCCTGAAAAAGCCCCCGTCACCGCCACCTCCTCCTCCCCGGCACCGGTGAAGAGCACCCCGGTGGGGCACAGGAGGCAGCGGCGGAGCTTGACCGCCCTCCCCCCTCGGGCGCTGGCAGGGAAGGGGCGGAGGTTTAAACCCCTGCCTCTTCCCTGGCTTGCCTGGTGCTGGGAGGGAAGGGGCAGGGAGTGGGGCAGTAGCCACTGCCGCCGCCATCAGTAAAGTACACATGGCTGGGGCGCAGGAGGGGGGGAGGTAGCCGGCGCACCTGGAGAGTTTCTTCCTGTCCTGCCCCTCCGTCAGCTGTTTTTGCATGCAATGCACCCCCCTCTCCCCCGGCTCGCTCTTCACGGCTGCAGCCCAGCGTTGATGGCGGGTGAGAGAGAGGCCAGCAGACAGCAGCAGCTCCCTGCTGGTAAAGCCCAGGCAGATGGGAGGGAGAGGCCAGTCAGAGTAGCTACCAGGCATCGCCAAGCCCTGCCCAAAAGCCGTTCCAGAGGAGGGAGGGGGCCGCCTCAGCAGAGAAGGCAGGGACTTCCTTGTCTCCAGCCCCCGCCTGGAGGTTGGCAACCACCACGGAATTGGGCGCACAGGGGGTGGCGCCCGAAGGTAGCTCCGCCTAGGGCACAAGAAACCCTCAGGCCGGCCCTGAATACAACCCAGCTGAAGAGTGCTACTATTTTGATAACAAGTATTAGAAGAATTGTCCAAGCTATGTGAAGATGCCTTAATGCCCCAAGCAAGATCAAACTGCCATTGTGTTGCTTCTGGCTAATTTTTTTCTTTAGAAAAAAACAAATAACAAAAAGTATGTATGTCCTGTCTTTTCTCCTTCTTCCTATGCCTAATATATACCTTTTAAAATAAATTCCTAGAGAATTAAGGATAGCAGAATGTGCATTTTCCATAAATAAGTCCATAAAATGTTCCATTTAACCAGAGTAAACAGAAACAAACCATACATGTATGTATACATTTACCATGAATCCCTGTGAGTTGCAAAACAGAGGACTAAATCTGATCTTCAACTTCTGATAAAATTGTTCAACTCCCTGTGCAAGCTCCCATTCACAGTAACAACCTATAATTATTTCTTAGTGAAGAAAAGATAAGTCTTATTTGTTAAGACTTCCATGGTCTGGGTCATGTTTGTTGTTATAATTATTTCTCTTTTATTTTTTTTCTTAGGGAAATAATATTGACTCAGAAGCTGTTAAAGGCAAACTACTAAAGGTTGGAAACAAGAGTTGTGAAAATATCACCTTGGAGTCGCAGTCTGTTTCTTGCACTGTTCCTGTAGAACTGTTGAAATCCAATAGTCAATTTAATATAGAGGTAGGATAACATATACTAGAGGATATCACATCTTTGTCATACTTTAAAGAACACTGAGAAAAGTCATCTGTATTTATATTATTCTTTCCAAAATTTATTTTTTAGATTTGTATCCCGCCTAGCGGGCAAACTGGCTCAAGATGCTAAAATTACAATTTGCCAGCATAACCACCCACTTTAGTTCAGTAGCATTTAATTCAGCAGTTGCTAATACAACAAGTGAGTTATCAGTTTCCACACGTGAAACTTGGATCCATATAGGTAATCATTGTATTTCTCAATAATGGCTCATTTCACTACCAAAATTTTATGTATGGGATAATGAGATATGTAGAACAGTATAACCTTGACTAGGAAATACAAATCTTTCCCCACCTTCAAATTCTAAACTCAGTGCTAAATTCAGTCTCCTGAGGTAGCATCAGTATGCCCCCCCCTTCCCATAGTAGTCCAAAATGGACCCCAAAATAGTGTTCTTGAAGGTCGGGGGACCCCCTCAGGCACAGCATTGAAGTGAAGCAGGAGAATTGGAAAAAATCTCCCCCATCCTTTACCTATGGAAAGCCTCTGTGGGGTCTAAATCACAATCTGTACTCTTGGAGATGTAGCCCTAAGGAGTCTGTGTAACTGAAAGCCTAGGCTGCTCCTTTCCCAGGTCCCACATGCGTTCACTGCTATCTTCTGTGTTGACTTTAGCCACTGGAAAACTAACAGCAGGTTCTCTTTATTAGAGTATGTTGCTGCAAAATACCTAGGTCAAAAGTATGTTCTTTCATTTCTGCTCTGTTTTAGAAATGCCAATTTTGGGAAAAATTGTAATCCCACAGAGTTTTTAGGTGATACTCTTTTTAGAAGTCACTAAAAATGCTGTCTTGCTTTGTAACATGAATATTTGCTGCCTTCCCAGATGTTTCTGTCTTTGCACTTACAGTCAGTGACTTGAGAGCAGGCTACTGCAGTACATTTCTTAGCTGTCTCCCCTCTGCAGTAATCCTTAATCATTTGATTTGATTGCTACTTCCTGATTGCTCTTATTAACTGGGATGGATTGGGAGACTTATACAGTTATTCCTTCCAGTAATGGATTGAAAAGGATTCCTTTAAGCACTTCAGTCACAGTGTAATCCATTTGTTCAGAAAGTATTGCTTCTCTAACTACAGCTTTTTGAAGAAATTTTTCCAACTTCTACACATACACTGAAAAATTCTATCCTCATATTATGAAATCAGCAATAAATGTCTTCAGCCTCCTCTATAATACCAAATAAGTTCTACAAACCATTCAGGCACTCTTGAACACTAGCTGCAGGGCCACAGAGTACGCAGTACTTCCGATGTGCAGACCTCAAAGACTTTCCGCAGATTTCTCTGTTTTGGGTACCTGCTACTCATTCAGTATTTCTGTGACATGCTCAAACCAAGTACCAAAACATTCATCACCCAGTCATATCACTACATTTCCACTGAAAAGGTAGGGCTACCAAGTCCCTGGTGGGGGCAGGAGATGCCCTGCCCCAGGTCCTGTTGTCCACTATATTCTTGCAGTTCCTAGAGCTACCCTTTGTCATTTCCTGTATGTACTTTTGGTAGGTACATGAGGATGCATTTTTTTAAAAAAAACCTCCTGCAATGCTGTGCCTCCCTCCCACAACACTCCCACTAGTGGCAACCCTTGAGTGGGGGTACAGAACCTTATCAAGAGCCACTGCTCACATTTCAGGCAACCTTGAAAGATTAATGAAATATCTAACAAACCAGAAAGAACAAGTCTACTTTCCCATCATTTCTTCAAAATAATGGAACCTTTTATAATGGAAATCTGATTCCATTCCATTTCATTCATTTTTTTAAAAAATACCCAAAATACAATCAGCAATAAAGGTCTTCAGCTCAAATCTCAGATGAACTTCCAAAAAGGTAACTCAGATGTTGATTAGATGACACTATTGCAACAAAACTACAAGTGAGCTAGATTCAGTTGTGTACATTCAATAGGATAAGTTTTCAAGGGGAAGTTCGTCCTTCACTTCCACTCTTCAAAATTAAAATCACCACCAAAAATCTAATATATAAAATGTAAAATATATCATTATTGCTTACTGGTTGGATCCAGACTAAATTTTGCATTGGTGGAATAAAACTTTCTTGGTTCCCTGTGCCTCAGGATAGAAGAACCTGGGAAATTTATTTTTATTTATTTATTTTATCAGATTTCTACCCTGCCCTTCCAGCCGAAGCCAGCTCAGGGTGGCTTACATAAAACATAAAGCATAAATTACAATAAAAACAATTAAAACACTTAAAACAATACTACAACCAATTAAAGAAATAAAATGCTAGTATTATTGTCCTTAGTTGTTGTTGTTGCTTCGGCGATGGCTGCCGTACTCAGTTCTCTCTCCAGATGATCGGCTCTCAGATCTCCTTCAGGTATCACAGCAGCTATTGACACTGGCTCCATTGTTAAAATTCCAGGAACACAGGGCTCTCTGTTCTACTTCTATTAACTATTGCAGATATTTAGTGGTGGTGGCAGCTCCAAAGGCCTGGTGGAAGACCTCCTTTTTACAGGCCATGCAGAACTGTAAAAGGTCCCGCACGGTCCTGATCCCCACTGGGAGCTCATTCCACCAGAACAGAGCTGCCACTGAGAAAGCCCTGTTCTTGGTTGTCACCAGCCTGGCTTCCTTAGAGCTCAGGAAAGCCAGCTTGTTCTGGGCCCCTGAATGCAGTGCTCTCTGGGGAACATATGGGGAAAGGCGGTCCTTCAGGTATGTAGGCCACAGAACATAAGAACATAAGAGAAGCCAATGTTGAATCAGGCCAATGGCCCATCTAGTCCAACACTCTGTCACACAGCGGCCAAAATATAACAGGAGCCATCAGGAGGTCCAGCAGTGGGGCCAGGGCACCAGAAGCCCTCCCACTGCTGCCCCCTCCAGCACCAAGAATAGAGTGCATCACCTGCCCCAGACTGAGAGTTCCCATCTATACCCTGTGGCTTATAGCCACTGATGGACTTCTGCTCCATATGTTTATCTAATTCCCTCTTGAAACTGTCCATGCTTGCAGCTGCCACCACCTCCTGTGGCAGTGAATTCCATATGTTAATCACTCTTTGGGTGAAGAAGTATTTCCTTTTATCTGTTCTAACCCAACTGCTCAGCAATTTCATGGAGTGCCCACGAGTTCTTGTATTGTGAGAAAGGGAGAAAAGTACTTCTTTCTCTTTTTTTTTTGAAACAAAATTTTATTGGGATACATTCAACATTTCCAATCACGTTACCAATACAATTTCAAAAAAGAAGATCCCCGTCACAATCCCCCCACCCCCCTAATAGGCTTCCAACACTGCTAATAACAAACAGAAAAATTATAAGGTAATCAAGCTTAGACTTAAATACATCGATAAACCAGGTAACACATTTCAATTATATATAACCTCTACAATTTCAGCATATTATATATAACAGTACATACAGTTCAAAATTCATTTCACTTCTCGTTCAATATCCATACGTATCCAAGTTATATATTTTCCCCTTCATTCTATATTCAGTTTCTAGATACAATTTCAATCCTTCCCAGTCTTTTAAGTACTGTTCTGCCATTTGTCCATTTAATTTCTTTGTCATTTTGTCCATTTCCGCTAAAAATAACAATTTTCTCAACCAGTCATGTATATCTGGCACCTTCTCCATTTTCCAATGCTGAGCAAAGGCCATTCTCGCCGACGTAATCATGTACCATAACAGTGTCCTTTTTTAAAAGTACTTCTTTCTCAACCTGCTCAATCCCATTCATAATCTTATAAACCTTGATCATGTCACCCCTCAGCCGTCCTTTCTCCAAGCTAAAGAGCCCCAAGCGTTTTAACCTTTCTTCATAGGGAAGGTGTTCCAACCCTTTTATCATTCTAGTTGCCCTTCTCTGCACTTTTTCCAATGCTATATCATTTTTGAGATATGGTGACCAGAACTGTACACAGTATTCCAAATGAGGTCGCACCAATGATTTATACAGGGGCATGATGATACTGGCTGATTTGTTATCAATTCCCTTCCTAATAATCCCCAGCATAGCGTTGGCCTTCTTTATTGCAGCTACACACTGTCTAGACATTTTCATTGAGTTATCCACTATGACTCCAAGATCTCTCTCTTGGTCCGTCTCTGCCAGTTCAGACCACATCAACGTGTATTTATAGTTAGGATTTTTGGTTCCAATGTGCATCACTTTGCACTTGGCCACATTGAACCCCATTTGCCACGTTGATGCCCACTCACCCATCCTCAACAGATCCCTTTGGAGTGCCTCACGCTCCTCCCTGGTTTTCACCACCCTGAACAACTTCGTGTCATCTGCAAATTTAGCCACTTCACTGCTTACTCCCAATTCCAAATAGTTAATAAACAAGTTAAAAAGCATCGGACCGAGTACTGATCCCTGTGGTACCCCACTGCTTACCACCCTCCACTGAGAAAGTTTTTCATTTATACTCACTCTCTGTTTCCTATTTATAAGCCAGTTTTTGATCCACAAGAGAACTTGTCCTTTTATCCTATGACTATTGAGCTTACTTAGGAGCCTTTGATGAGGAACTGTATCAAAAGCTTTCTGGAAGTCAAGGTAAATAATATCTATTGGGTCCCCCTTGTCCACATGTTTGTTCACTCCCTCAAAAAACACTAACAGGTTAGTGAGACAAGATCTTCCCTTACAGAACCCATGCTGAGTCTGCCTCAATAGTTTTTGTTCATCAATGTGCCTACTAATTCTTTCCTTAATAACAGTTTCCACCAACTTACCCGGTATCGATGTCAGACTGACTGGCCTGTAATTTCCCGGATCTCCCCTGGAGCCCTTTTTAAAGATGGGAATGACATTAGCTACCTTCCAGTCCTCAGGAATGGAGGCAGATTTTAAAGAAAGATTACATATTTTTGTCAGGAGATCCACAAGTTCACATTTGAGTTCTTTCAGAACTCTCGGATGAATGCCATCCGGGCCTGGTGATTTATTAGTTTTTAAATTGTCCATCAGTCGGAGGACTTCCTCTCTTGTCACCGCAATCTGATTCAGGTCTTTCAAACCCCCTCCCGAAATCGGTGCTTCTGGAGTGGGCAAACACTTCTCCTCTTCCACAGTGAAGACAGAGGCAAAACATGCATTCAGCTTCTCAGCCATTTCCCTATCATCCTTCACTACTCCTTTTACCCCTTGGTCATCCAAGGGCCCCACTGCCTCCCTGGCTGGCTTCTTACTTCTAATGTATTTGAAGAAAGTTTCATTGTTGGTCTTTATGTTTTTTGCGATATGCTCCTCATATTCCCCTTTTGCTTGCCTGATCACAGACTTGCATTTTATTTGCCATAGTTTGTGTTCTCTTTTATCAACCTCACTAAGACTAGCTTTCCACCACTTAAAAGAATCCTTCTTACCTTTTACAGCTTGCATTACTTTGTTTGTTAACCATGCAGGCTTTTTTCTATACCTATTTGTACCTTTCCTAACCTGCGGTATATATTTATTCTGACCTTCTAGGATTGTGTTTTTAAATAGACTCCAAGCTTCCCCAATGGTTTTGACCTTCTCCACTCTTCCTTTCAATTTCTTGCCCTTTAAGTGCACGGAACAGGAAAGCCCCTCAGGCCCGATCTCTGGTGGGAGATCGGTCGCATGGGGCCGTTTCCCGCCTGCTACATGCACTTAAAGGGGCTCCCTTTAAGTGCAAGGAGCAGGAAGGCCCCGCAGGCCCGATCTCCGGTGGGAGATTGGTCACACGGGGCCGTTTCCTGCCTCCTCCATGCACTTAAAGAGGCTCCCTTTAAGTGCACGGAGCAGGAAAGCCCCGCATGCGGCACGCAGCCACCCTTCTCCCTCCTCTCTTTCAGGGGTGTGTGTTTGTGGGTAGATTGCGGGGGTTGGTGTGGGAGAGCCTCCCTCCGTCCCTATCTCTTTACCCTCCCTTTCTCTCCCTCCCTCCCTTTCTCTCCCTTCTCTCCTTTCCTTCCCTCCCTCCCTTTCTCTCCCTTTCCCTTTCCCTTTCTCTCTCTCTCTTTCTCTCTCTCTGCTCTCTTTCTTTCTCTCTCTCTCTTTCTCTCTCTCTCTTTCTCTCTTCTCTTTCTTTCTCTCTTCTTTCTTTCTTTCTTTCTTTCTTCTCTTTCTTTCTCTTCTTTCTTTCTTTCTTTCTTTCTTTCTTACATTTCAGGACAATATTCTTCCAAAGCATTCTTTTGCATGAGTAACAAGTTACCTTAGCACATTAAATTAGTACCAGAAGTAACTGGAAATATGTGCCTCAGTTGGATAAACTGGTATACAGTCCTAATTTTCATGAAACTTTGTGGTGAAGTCTGAGATCTGGCTAGAGATTCCAGCAGAATTTCTGGTTAAGGATATAGTTTGGGAAAGATTTGTGGGAAGCATATGTTGTATTTGGGGTAGTAAATCCAGTGGGATTTGGATACACATTGCAGTGGGGTAGACTAGAAAAGGCTTCCAAGAAGTATTTCTTGAATACTTAATTTTCAGTTAGAACTGGATGTTGTTTGTACTGAAAAGGGACTGTCCCTGTTTCCTGTGGCTTCAACATTTTGGCATTCTTGTTACGTTTATGTTCACGTAGCATTAAGAGCTAGGTTAGCATTTCTTTGTTTCTTTCTTTTGTAGCCTTTGAAAATCTTAATATTTATGTGATTAGATTATGGAGGCACCTCTGCAGCAGCATATTAGCTCTGAGCTTTGTTTTAATCCTAAATCTGCCCAATATCAGGGCACCTGCATTAACTTTTTTGCATTATTCCTACCATGTAACTGTTGCAGGTGCTGTGAGATTCTAGTAAATACTAAAGCCACTTAACTGATTAACAGGAAAGCTGGAACTCTGCAGGACAGGCAAAACCCCTAAAATCAGAGGAAAATGTCAACAGGCATAGTGTGTTTTATTAGGACCAAGTACAATTATAAACCATGAGCTGGCTGACAAACGTCACAGTTTGGTGTGGTGGTTAAGTATTCGGACTCTAATCTGGGAAACCAGGTTTGATTTCCCACTCCTCCATTTGCAGCTGCTGGATGACCTTGGGCAAGCCATAGTTCTGCCAGCAGTTTCTCTCAGAGCTCTCTCAGCCTCACCTACCTCACAGGGTGTCTATTGTGGGGAGGGGAGGGGAATGGAAAGGAGTTTGTAAGCTGCTCTGAGACTCTGAATGAAGGGCGGAGTATAAATCCAATCTCTTCTTCTTCCTCCCTCTCTCCCTCCTCCTCCTTGATATTAACTACATAAAAATGGGCAGGGAGAAAAATATAAGCCTTGGGCCATAAAACCTGAGTATTTGGGTAAATACAGATCTGTGGTCATAACACTTCACTAATGTGAGACTGGGCAACAGTCCCTGACCATATTGCCTTGGATTTATCACTTTACGTGAGTATTTCATCTTTTTGTCTAAGCTCCTCAGAATGGTGTCTGCAGCATTGACCCATTTTGTCCTCAAAACAATATAGTTGATATGACCTGGTCAAGATCAGTGGTTCAGGGCTAAGCCAGGCTTTGATGCAGGCATCCCTAGTGAAGGCCACCATTCCATTCACTGCATCTCTCCTCTTTGCCTGCATCTTTCTCATGCAAGGCCTGCCTTGCACAATGTAGCTGTTTTCTGCAATGCCAAAGTTTTGTGGGCTTACACTGCTGTACAGGCTGGTTATGGTTAATCGTATTGGGGTTTTTTGCTCTGTGTAGTGGATGGTGGGACCAGATGTAAAATAGTGGTTGCTGCTAATCATGTTGGAAGTTATAATAATAAGTGAGATCTGAGGCCATAGCACCTTAAAGACTAACAAGATTTCCAGGGTATAAGTTTTCAAGAGTCGAAGCTCTCTACAACTGAAACTATCTTCACCATAATCAGTCGCTCTACATAGTGTGCCTATACTGGATAGCAAACACACATTAGCTTTTAGCAGAGTCTGTCTTTCTTTCTTTCTTTCTTTCTTTCTTTCTTTCTTTCTTTCTTTCTTTCTTTCTTTCTTTCTTTCTTTCTTTCTTTCTCTCTCTCTCTCTCTCTCTCTCTCTCTCTCTCTCTCTCTCTCTCTCTTTCTTTCTTTCTTTCTTTCTTTCTGAGCAGATCTGCACGTCTCCTCCCCATAGCTAGCAATCCAAAACAGTCCAGTGGCACCTTTAAGACCAAGGTTTATTCAGGTACAAGCTCTCCCTCCTCTGTGAGGACAGATCTGTGTTTTCAGGGGTGTGGTCTAATATGCTAATGAGTTTCTTCTGTTGGGTGTGGTCTGTTATGCTAATGAGTTCCTGCTGGGCTTTTTCTACAAAAAGAGTCCTGAAAGTACTACTAACATACAGGTTTTTCCTTGCATAGATAGATGTTCCAACCATCTCCCTGCTTCCACTCTTCAGAGCTTCATTCATACTCAGTAGCAGACCTCATGATGCATATAACAACTTCACATTGGGCACTAGAGACTGATATCTGACTTCTCATAGAGTGCAGTATTTTCAATAACATTAAAAAGCAGACATAATTGTGGTAGACTCAGGAAATTATTTAAAACGTCTTTTACAGATGTAACAGTAATTTTTAAAGTGCCACTTCTGGTTTAGTTGTTACAGACAAAAAAGAACTCAGCAGGATTGAGGGAGCCTCATAGTACCAAACTGCATTTAGCACTTGCTAAACCAGAGAGCAATCCTAAACAGGTGTAACTCAGAGCCTTACTCAAACAGTTTTACCCAGGAAAGGGTTCTTAGGATTGCACTCTAGGTTTCTAGTTGTATGTCAATCACAGATTCCTACAAAATCTCTTGTCACTTTCAATCTCTTTCCAGTCCCAGCAAAAGCATGTTGTTCTTAAACTGTAGAAACTAAACTACATGTCCATCTTTGATGGATGCGATTGGTGATCTGGGGCATTGTCAAAAGTTTCAGGGCTTAGGATCAAGGCTAGAGGCCAAAACTGTATTTGGAGTAGTCAGGAGGCAATTTTGTTTAAGTATATGATGAGGCACCAAATTTTGTGCAAGTGGGGAAAAAATTCTGCCAGTGGAAATAAGGCAAAATGGGACATGAGATGGCATGGGGAAGGAGCTGTGTATGTGAATTGTGTGCATGTACAATTAATAGGATCTTTCAGTGAAACTGATTTTTTTTTAATGGAGATCCTGAGTTTTCTCTTTTTATTTCTTTCAGTGGAAGAGAGAAGTTTCATCAGCACTTATTGGGAAAGTCATGGTTCTGCCAGATCAGAATTTCAAAGGACTCATTGCTGGAGTTGTGTCAATATCCATTTTTCTTTTCTTGTTGTTTTTTGGGCTTTTCCTATGGAGAAAAAAGAGAAAGCAAATCAAAGGTAGATGATGATGATGATGATGATGATGATGATGATGATGATGATGATGATGATTGCTACGCTTTCAATCAGTATCACATTTTACTGGATAGGTAAAAAGACCCCAGGAATTTACAAAGGGGGAGGAAGGATGGAAGAGGCAAGGTGAACCAGGGAAGAATTTGCTCAAATCCAATGGCTTGTGCATTGAGTTCATTGTAGTTGGAGATAAAGAACTCCAACTTCTTGCAGAAAGTGGAAGGAGAGGGAGGTAGCACCAGGGGTCTTTTTTGGGGGGGAGCGCACCGGAGCGCAGCTCTGGCAGCTCAGGAGCCAAGCCCCACCCCCAGCTGGCGTCCTGGGAGTCTTTCAGGCAGCCGCATGTCAATTTCAGGTCCATTATATCCTATGGGCCATTGAAGTCAATGGTGAAAACATAGGGTATATTCTGAGGGCTGGAGGGAAGGGGTTTGAGGGAGAGGCTCCAAACCCACAGGGTAGCTGATGGAGCCTCTCCCCACCAAAAAGAACATTGGACCAGGGGGTCCAATTCTATGGGCCCCCAAACAGGTTGCCCCCATTCCCTCCATTGGTCTCTATGGTGGGAAAAACTTTTTCCCTCCATTGGTCTCTATGGTGGGAAAAACTTTTTCCCACCATAGAGAACAATGGAGGGAATGGGGGCAACCTGTTTGGGGGCCCTAGAACTGGACACCCTGGTCCAATGTTCTTGAAACTTGGTGGGTATCTTGGGGAGAGGCTCCAACAGCTATCCTGTGAGTTTGGAGCCTCTCCCTCAAACCCCCTCCCCTCCAGCCCCCAGAATATACCCTATGGTTTCACCATTGACTTCAGTGGCCCATAGAATATAATGGGGCCGAATTGCTGCCGAATTTCTTTCATTCCCTCCTTTCCTTCTCTCCTTTTCCTCTTTCCCTCCTTCTTCTCTTCTCTTCTCTCTTTCTTTCTTTCCCACCTTCTTCTCTTCTCTGTTTTCCTCCTTTCCCTGTTTCCTTCTTCCCTCTCTTTCTTTCCCTCCTTTCCTTCTCTTTCTTTCCCTCTTTCCTTCCTTCTTTCCTTCTCTCTACTCTCTCTCTTTCCTTCCCTCTTCCCTCCTTCTGTGGCCCAACTCTAGTGTGAAGGAGTTTAAACTTTAAACCCCTTCTCTCTTAGCTCCCCCACCCAGGCCAGCTTTTGAAGATGCCTCCCCCTTTTGCTTCCCCTTCTGACATCACTTCCAGTGATGTCAGGGTGTGTGGCATATGTTAATATCCTAATCGTTCATTAGCATATCATATGCTAATGAGCTCCTGCAGCTCTTTTTCTACGAAAAGTCCCCTGGGTAGCACCATATAGGAATTTTGGGAGTGCATTCCAGCCTTAAATAAAAAGGTTAATTGAGTACAAATGAAGAATTGGGGCTTCTTCTTCATGGAAGATGGACTGCTTAAGCCAATGAATAGACATGCTGAATAGACTCAGTTTGGTTCTAGTTGTGGAAGCCTTCCTGCCTGGTAGTTATGTGGTTAAATACATAGTGTTGCTGTCAGAACTGCTTGACTCCCTACAACTGACCAGGATGGTTATTCTGTAGCTCAGCTATCTCTTCTCAGCCCAGCGAGTTTAACTTCTTACCTGCTAGTAAAGCTGCCTTCCCATTTATAATGTGGGAATGGAATATTATGTTACTAGCTCTGGATCCAGGCTAACATGCCTCTGAATTGGAAATCAACGTTATTAAAAGTTGTACCTTGGTATAATAGTCAGATTGGTGAAAGCTTCTAGCAACAAACCCATTTTTAATTATGCTGCTGTTCTGTTATATGGAGGAAGAAAAATATTTTGCTGTGTCTTTTCTATAGAACATTAGCCGCCTGCCTCAATGTAGCACTCCCCCTGGTAATTTTGATTTTTAAAGCTACTCAAGTTTGCACAGATTCATTATAAGAATGTTGCTGCTGTCCTGAAGCTTGGGACAAGTCTTTTAGGTACTCTTGAACTCAGTATTTGACACATTATTTTTCCATTTGAAGACTTAGGCAGAGAGATTGTACGCTATGATGGAAGAGTGCATACTCCTCACTTGGACAGGCTTGTCAGCGCAAGAAGTGTGAGTCCCACGACTGAAATGGTGTCAAGTGAATCTGTGGATTATAGATCCACATTTCTAGAAGGTATTGTTTTTCTGATTTGTCATCTCACCTGTCATCATATATCTTACACTGTGATATATATGTGATTCTAGCCTATTCAATGGATTTTTTACCTTTTGTTGAGTCTTAGAAATTTGATCTTTTTTGTATAGATGTTGCACTTAAAAAAAAAAATTAGTTTCATCCTACAAACACTAAAACACTAAACTAAAAATTAAGCTACACAAGGATCATACAAAATGATTAGCCATTAGCTTAATCAAAGTTCCCTCTATAATAAGGTTAATGGAATTCAGCTATTTCTTACGTTTTCTGTTACTCACTGATAATTATTTGATTAAATCAGGTAAATACAGCTTAAACAGTTTAAACTTTCAAGCTTATAAGATTAAATTATTTAATTTCTTTCCTCTATGTTTCTTTTATCAAATTTCCATTGGACTTTCAGAAGCTTGGGGGCTGCAGCCCCCTTTTCAGAATCGGAGTCCTCATCTGGGATACTACTCGCCATGCTTTCCGAACTTCCCAACCCACAAGTGCTGCTTTCTTCTTCCATGTCTTGTTCCTCTGTTGTTTTCTTGTCACTCGCTAATCCTTGTTGCAGTTCCAGAAACATCTTTGCTTTTAAGACAGAGCCTATTTTTTCTTTTTTATCTTTGTAGTTGAAGACAAGTCCCTCAGGAATTATTCATCTGTATGGTGTGGAGTTTTTCTGCAAAAAGTTTTTATACTGTTTCCTCTTTTTTCTTATTTTGAATGGTATATCTTTTAACACTCTGATTTTCTCATCTTTGAGAATCTCACCATTATCTCCCCAGGCAGGTTTTTCTTCTTGATACATTCTGGATATGTCTGATAGATCATATCCATATCGATTTGTAATCTATCTGCAGTTAAACCTGTCATTGGGGCCAACGCTTCACTTAAGATTTTCTTCAGATTCTCACCCTTCTGTTCAGGAACACCTTGAAATCTCAGAACAAAAGTTGATTTTTCCATTTGGAGTCTTAAAAGTTGATCTTTGACAGAGGTTCTCTCTTTCTCCCCTACCTCCAGTCTTTGCTTAATTGCTTTTGTCTTGGCTTCAACCTTTTTCACTGATTTTGCCATCTCCTCTGCTTTTAAATTAGTCTCTTTCAGCTGTTTTTGGAGTGCTTCAAAGTTACTGTTGAGATTAGTCATCTGATCCAACAGAGGGTGCGGTGTTGTCACCAGCATATTAGGAAAGTCAGTATTTACTTCTGGTTTACCAGCCAGATGTGCTGATCTTCTAGTTCCAGGAGAGTGCTTCGTTCTCGTTGCCATCTTTTCTGCCTGACCAGTCATTGTTAACAATTTATGGAAAGTTTTTAAAAGCCAGAGAAAGTTTATTTATCAAGTAACTTCAATTAAATCTGTAGTTTACTTGATTCAGTGGAAAATCACCGTTGCTCCTAGCCCCTCCTATCACTTAAACAGTTCGTTTAAAGTTGCGAGGGGGGGCAGACTCCCTTCCCCTCCGTCATTACAGATCAGGGCTTCAGATGGACGCTTAACCGCATAACCAGGTAGAGAGAAACAACACTCACGCTTCATTCCATGCCAGCTGCAGAGGTAGGGAGAGCTTTGTAATTTTGCTAGATCACTTGTTCATCCGGTGTGCGCCTCTTGATGCCATGTTGGCGCCGCAGCAGCGGGATCATACAGGGCAAAGAGGAGCCTCAATCCCTTGGCTGTGGCCTTGGAAGAGGCACCTTTCATGCCCCAGGCTGGGAGTCCCCTCCAAGGACTTGGGGGGGAGTCTGGAATCATCCAGTACCCCTCCCATCCACCTCATCATGGGCCACTCCTATCAGAGCTCCAAAGGAGCGCACCCGCCATTCGAGTCACCAAAACCAAACCCCCTAGATGTTGCACTTTTGATTCATTTACAGTGTGCCTCAGACTGCCACTTTGTGAACCCACTGTAAAAAATAGGACAACCACTCCTTAGCTGCGATCAGACGAGGCCTTTGATCCATTGTCATTGCTTCTCCCTAACGGATTTAAAGTGCTTCTCCAGGCAGCAACATCTGTGTCATGTCCCACAGTTGTCAGCCCCCCCCTGCTTACCCCAGACTTTCCCGACACTGCAGAAAGTCCTGTATTTATGTATCCTACCAGTTTCACAGTGCTTCTGTGGATGTGTGATTGCTTTGACATGGTGAAGCCTTTTGGGAAGTCAAATTGCTGACTTCCTTTTTTGCTGCCTTTTTTGTGTGTTACTAATGTGTGCATAAGCAAATACATGCTTCAAGCAGTACTTGTGAGTTTTATCGTCATCCCCCCGCCTACTCCAGCTGAACCAGAGAGAGCTCCCTGCTCAGAATAAGGCTTATCTCTTTCATTCTCTCCCACCTGGCTTTCAAAAGCACAGTTTAAAAAACACTTTCTCCACATTGAACTACAGATCCCAGCAGCCTCCTCCAGCAGTCCCATTGGCCACCAGCTGCAGCCATCCTGCCAGGAGTTTGAAGTACTGCTTCCCATAAGTGCCTGTGCCCATGCCCAGAAGATAAATGATTAAGGAAAATTGTTCCCCACCCCACTCCATGGCTGCCATGTCTGATCCATCAACCATGGGTGAATGTGTAGTAAGGCAGGTTAAGGAAGGGGATCTGATCAAACCTCTCCATTTCAAAGAAACCTGGATAAATTAGAAGTGGCTCCAGAGCGCAGTAAGCTTGACGCCTGAACACAGCCCTTGTCTTCCAAATTTATGGTTGTCACTACTCTTCTTCAGCTTCTGTAGCAAGGTTCTGGTGATTCTGATAATGGGGATGAACCATGGCGCAGTAGGAAGAGTGTGCTTCTTATACAGAAGATCCTAGGATTCATCTCCAGTTAAAAGTTTCTCGGGTAGCAGGTCTTTGATTAGATACTCGGAAACCATATTTTTCCCCACTCTGTCATGTATGACATGGCTGTGAAAATAATTTGACAGTTCTAACACAGCAAAAAAAGAATCTTTGGCCTAAGTTGAGACTCTCCTGGGGATTTAACAAGCTGTGCTCCTTCCATGATTTCCTGTAACTATGCACTGCTGCAGCATTAACAAGTGTTGGTATCTTTCCTAGAGTTAAGCCACTAGTTTACACCCTGTTTAAATAATAGTAATAAAATTTGGTACGGAGACAAAATAGTTTTAGTTGAACTTTTGGTTATTGATCAATAAGGGTTGCCCCATATAGTACTTCGGCTCAGTTATGTACTATGGATAACAACAACAAGTACCCCTCTTCCACAGACAGCTGTGAGTAAAGTTGTCACATGTGTGGCAGTGTAGAGAAAATTGGAAAAATCATTGCAACAGATCTTTAATAAGCACAAAGAGAGAGAAAACATTTTTTTTTGTGGTGCCATGGTGTCTAAGCAAGAGCTATAACATTTAATCAATCACTTTAGGGGTTTTTTTTTAAGTTCCTTCATTAAAATATAGTTCAGGAAATAATCTAACAAGATGTACAGCAGAGCAGCATCTGATGGACTCAACATGTAGATGTCCAAAGAGTGGTGAGAGTATTATTGTGTACAAACTGAATGCAGTGTTTAAAATGAATCATTGTAAGGGATTATTTAACTTGGAAAGCTGCTACCTTTCAAATCCTTTAACTATAACTGGTATTGAAGTAAGAAAGGCGGTTTTTAAAAATATATTAATTGGAGTCAATTCATGGTTAAAAGGAAAACAGTTAAGTAAAACTTTTAACAGATCGGAAAGGCTAAAGCACAATTAACCTGTGAGCCAACATTTATATATTTTGTTAACTTCCAAATTCCTGGGTATGAGCACAACTCAACATGGTAGTGCTGGAACTCATTCTTGCCTTCCTGTATCATAGCAAGCGTTGCTTGATGAGGTGGCCTGATAAATACCAGCCCAGATTCCAGACAGCAGCCCTGGGAATTTTTAGCATGGCTTAGAATGTTTCTAAATATCACATTAGTGCTCCAGTGGATCACTAGAGCACTGAAGATATAGGTCAGTTCACAAAATAAATAAGGGTTCATCCATTTATGCCAGCCACCCACAGTCTGATGTAATCTTCTGGCAGCCCCAGGGTAAAACAGTTACATATCCATGTCTTAATAACTTTTTCAAAAAAATCTTCTAAATGCTCCATAATTTGTTCAATACAGGAGGCAGCCATGGGAAATTTGGCACTCATTTTGCCATGTTTGTATCGCACTTTATACAAATTGGTAAACCCAGGAGAATGAAGCAATCACCTCATGGGATATTGTCCTTCTGTGAATGGGCACATACTTAGATTGCTTGATGTTTTACAAGCCATGGTTCTGTGTTTTCACTCCAAAATCACTGGCTTGCATCCAAAGCCTTGTTTCTACTTATACAGCACCCTTTATCGTTGCAGAGGCACTCCTATGCTGCAGAGTTTGTTCCTCTGGTGCTAGGCACCCCTGCACACACAAAACCACTGTGTTTCAATGACATTAGTGCCAGAGGAACAAGGTCTAAAGCAGAGGACTGCTTCCAAAGGACAAAGGGGGTGCAAGCAGAAAAAATGTATAGGGTTTTCTAGCCACTATAATTAAAAAATAATACAAATATTTTGTTAATATGTATAGCAGCAAAGGACTGAAACTACAAATAATAATGTTAAAATTGGATCACCTACAGATATTGAATCACTTACAGAAGCTGAAAAGATTCTAAGCTGTTAGGTTACATGAGTTGCAGTTAGTTTGCAGCTTAAAAAAGTCTTGCTTGTCTAGTAGAATTCCCATCTACAGTATGGTGTTTTTTGCTATCAGAATATGATAGCAAAAAAAATAAAAAGACACATACACATTATGTTTCTTTCCCATCAGCCGTTCCCAATTGCAGATGATGCCCGCCCTTGCCATTGCCTCCCCTTGCACTCCCCAGCTGCTTACAGCCATTCCACCTCAAATGACCTCCTTTTATATCAAGCTCCAATTTCTCATGCCCTCTTCTCCTCCCTCCCCTCCAAAAATAAAAGCTCAAAGCAGCAACTCAGCCGAGCCCAGTGTGAAAAAATACAACCAAACATATCCCCTCCTGGACAAATCCTCTCACACACACAAAAATAGCATTAACCACAGAGTCCCACTCTTGCAATGCTGCTTTGCAAACCCCACGACAAGCCCCCTGAAGCAAAGACAGAAATCTATTTATACAAAATCAGGGGTATGAACTTGCAGCAATGCTAAAATGGCCTGGCCAGCAGTGTCTTGCACTGGGACAAAAATCCCTGCACTACCGGTTGAAGATTAAAGCGTCCAAGTGCATGTAACTCACCCTAGAGGAACACTGGCTGGGGGGGCTGTTTTTTGAGGTAGAGGTGCCAAATTTGAAGCATAGCTGCTGGTACCTCTCCTTAAAAAATCCCCCAAGTTTCAAAATGACTGGACAAGGGGGTCGAATTCTGTGAGCCCCAGAAGGAGATGCCCCCATCCTCCATTGTTTCCAATGGAGGGGAAAATGCTTGTGAGCTGGAAGCTAAAATCTCTGAGCAGCCAGCTAAAATTTGTGCACCAGTGCCCCTAGCGCAGCTTAGAGGGAACACCAGTTAGGTCTCATCCCCTTAGCTCTCACAAAGCACACCTTGACATAGAGAGTACTCCATGTTTCTGTGTTATACCTCTGAGGATGCCAGTCACAACTACTGGTGAAACGTCAGGTCCTACAGTGCCAAGACCACGGCCACACAACCCAGAAAATCTACAGCAACTAATGAACTCCAGCCGTGAAAGCCTTCAACAACATAATTACACAATTGTCCCTGTGTCCCAATTGCCTGTGCCATAGCCTGGAGCAATCTTTGTGTTTGTATTGTTCTGCAAGGTTTGCTTTCTGTGTATAAGCCTCAAGAGTGTACAAATCCTGATTCACAATTCTAGTTGCAATTAATTCTTCTCTGTCTGATAAAAACATCTTATGACAACCTCACCAATTTCCCTCCCTCAGAGGCAGAATTTTCCCTCCGTTTTTCTGTCCCTTTCTGACAGAGCAGCCCTTTTTAGCTAGTTTCTTCTTCTCTGAAGATCTGTGGCTTCCCCACCCTGTCACGGTATGATATTTTGCTGTTGGCTCAGCCCAGGAACCTGAAGGAAGGGACAGGATCACCCTTTTAACTTAAATTACTGAAATGGCACAAGAAGTTTTTTTTAAATAACAAAATATTTTATTCAACGTAGAGGAGAAAAGGTCAGGTAAAATTGGGATAGAATCTCTGAGGTAAATCAGTAAGGAACTCTGAGGTAAATCAGTATAAGCACAGCTTTTCACACAGTCTTAGAATCTTTAAGATGAAAGGCTTTTGTTTCAGTGTTTCAGTCCAGTATACTTTCTTGAGCTTAACTGTCTCTTTTGGTTTCCAGAAGACAGGGATACAACTATCCAGTTCCCAAATTCCTTCACTAAACACACCAGTATACTTTCTTGAGTTTTATTGACTCTTCAGGTTTCAGAAGGCAGTCTCTGAACACACCATACCAGGGATCACTTCATTCTTTGAGCTATCTCCTTTTTTAATTGGGTAGGGAACTTACTTACTAGATGATCTATCTCTTTTTCTGGCCCAAATGGGAGTCTTCACCGATCTACCCATCCCTCCTGCCAACCCTCCCCATTCTCCGTATGGGCTAAACACAAACCGAGTTAGCACCCAACTCTTCTCAGTCAGGGCTAGACTCAGACTGGGTTCTCTTTAGCATTCAGCTCTGAAGTCTTTCTGCTCCACTGATGCTAACCAATCAAATTTCTTTGAGCAGCCTGTCACTCAAGCTGTTTGGCTCTGTGAAGCCTTAACCCTTCGCAATCCTTTGCATATTTACACAGCACTTCTGAATTTCCCCCCCATTTTTTATTTATTAAATTGTTTATTAATACAGTTAATACAATTCCAGAAATAAGCAACACCAGAAATCATAACTTATAACATCCATGCCTTGTCCACATTATAATAAAGTTTAATATTCCATGTATTTTTGAAACCACTCCCACCCGCTTCAAGTGATTCAATGCAACAGACTACACTTTGACAAAATTAGGTGAATTAGAGCTGATCCTGTTCACGGGGAGGGCGGGGTATAAATCTAAATAATAATAATAATAATAATAATAATAATAATAATAATAATAATAATAATAATAATAATAATAATAATAATAATTCTTTCCATCACAAACCTCTCCCATACCTTACGGTGCCATAGTGATAGTGTAGGGGCACGCAAGCATTGCCATATGGTAGCTATTGATGTTTTAGCTGCTACTAAAAGAAGCAAAATCAGCCCTTTCCTTAGTTTTGGGACATTGTCATCTTGCCAATAATTCAGAAACAACACTACTGGTGTGAAAGGAACTATGTGGCCTGTGATTAGGTATATTTGATCCAAAATTGTCTCCCAGAACTTTTTAATTTTTTCACACTGCCACCAACAATGAACATATGTCCGTACCTTCTCACAGCCCTTCTAATAAAGTTGCAGGTACAATGTAAAGATTCATGATAGCTGTTGTGGCAAATGGTACGAATGGGATAATATCTTAAATAACTGCACCCTCACGCTTCTTATCTGAGATGAAAAAGCTGAGCTTTTAAAGTGCAGTCCATCACACATCTCTTTCCAAAAGATGCTATCATTCCTTTCTTTGTCAGTGCTCTTACAGAGATAAGATTATTTGCCAGAGTCAACCATTTTAGTAACTCTGTCAAAAAAGGAGATAAGGTTCGTCTGGCATGACTTATTCTTGATAAACCCATGCTGGCTACTACCAATTAACTCATTCCATTCAAAGTGCTCACAGACAGAGCGTTTAATAATCTGCTCTAGAATTTTTCCAGGTATTGATGTCAAACTGACAGGCCTGTAATTTCCAAGGTCTGTCTTTTTTCCCTTCTTGAAGAATGGGACAACATTCGCTCTTCTCAAGTCTTCTGGCACAACACCAGTACTCCAGGACATCTCAAAGATTAGAGCCAGAGGCTCTGAAATAACATCTGCAATTTCTTTTAGCACCCTGGGATGCAAGTCATCCGGCCCTGGAGATTTGAAAGTATTTAAGGCAGCTAGATGCTCTCTAACCATTTCCTTACTTACTCTGGACTGGCAGTTCCTCCTTCCTTCGTATGCCCTGCATTCTTCAGTTTGTATACAGCTCGCCTTATGATTAAAGACCGATGCAAAGTGAGAGTTGAGTAATTCCACTTTGTCTTCATCCCTTGTTGAGGCTTGACCATCTTCCCCTAGCAATGAGCTTACCCCATCCTTGTTCTTCTTTTTGCTCCAAACATAGGCATAGAAACCTCTTGTTATTTTTAGCATCCCTCACAAGCCTCAGCTCCATCTGCGCTCTAGCCTTTCTGACACCATCCCTACAGATTCAAGCCTGCTTCTTGTACTCACCCTCAGTAATTTGCCTTCCTTCCATTTCCTGTACATTTCCCTTTTTAGTCTCAGCTCTTCAGAGAGTTCCTTGTTCAGCCACCTTGGCTTCATTACCTCTCTCCCACCTTGCTTTCTTACCGGAACAGTTTGCGATTGTGCCTTAAGCACTTCATTTTTCAGCATCTCCCATCCTTCCTGTGCAGATTCCCCCCGTCAGCATTTCCAGCCACAGGATCCTACTTAATATTTCTCTTAAGTTTTTTTTTTAAATCAGCTTTCCTGAATCCAAGATATGAGTCCTACTATGTCCTGATTTCACATCCTTCACTATGTCAAATTCCACCACTACTATTTATTTATGTACTGGAAATGTTAAATGATATAGTAAGAGAAGATCCGGATATAAAAGGACTTAAAATAAGAGGAGAAGAGTTTAAACTGCAAGCCTTTACCAATGATTTAGTATTTATACTGGAAGAGCCTATAACATCTGCCCTACAACTCCTTAATGTAATACAGGAATATGGTTCTGCTGCAGGACTTAAAATAAATCTCAAAAAGACCAAAATATTGACAAAAAACTGTACGCAAGACTTAATAAATAAGATTCAGGCCTTTACGAAATTAGAGGTGATAAATAAAACTAAATATTTAGGTAAACTCTGACAAATAGAAATAGTATGTTGTTTGAAAATAACTATAAAAAATTGTTAGATGTTAAGAAAGATTTACATAGATGGAAAGATTTACATCTATCTCTAATGGGTAGGATCGCCACAATTAAAATGAATATTCTTCCTCACTTTCTATTTCTGGCACAGAATTTACCAGTTTTGAAAAATAACAACTTCTTGGAACTCAATAAATTACTAAGAAAATTTATATGGCATCCTAAAAGAGCACGTATTAAATGGAAATTACTCCAAGATAAGAAAGAGAGAGGTGGCCTTGGCTTACCAAATTGGTCTTTATACTACAAGGCATCAGCTATGGGATGGATTAGAGATTGGATTTTGTTGGAAAATACGAGGCTTTTACAGTTAGAGGAGCACAATTTATACATGGGCTGGCATGCCTATATTTGGAATGAC
The DNA here is from genome assembly GCA_029375565.1 of Gekko gecko. NCBI lineage: Eukaryota > Metazoa > Chordata > Lepidosauria > Squamata > Gekkonidae > Gekko > Gekko gecko. Next base: position 118,842,002 of record JAPDNY010000005.1, read on the forward strand.
AAGGATAAGATCCACTCTAATTTTCATGACCATATAATTAGTAAAGGTTCCCTTGCTTGAAAGCCAGTCGAATCCGACTCTAGGGTTGCGGTGCTCATCTCCGTTTCAAAGCCGAAGAGCCAGCACTGTCCAAAGACATTTCCATGGTCATGTGGCCGGCATGTCTAAACACCAAGACGCACGGAACGCTGTTACCTTCCCACTGTAGGGGTACCTATTTATCTACTTGCAATTTCTTGCTTTCGAACTGCTAGGTTGGCAGGAGCTGGAACTAGAGATGGGAGCTCACTCCGTCATGCGGCACTCTTGGGTCTCGAACTGCTGAACTATTGACCTTCCACAGCCTGCAGTTCAGTGTCTTAACCACTTGAGCCACCGCAGCTCCCTAACCATATAATTAGAGGTGCACTAATAAGAACAGAAGAGAAGCCAATGTTGAATCAGGCCAATGGCCCATCTAGTCCAACACTCTGTCACACAGCAGCCAAAATATACCAGGTGCCATCAGAATGTCCAGCAGTGGGGCCAGGACACTAGAAGCCCTCCCACTGCTGCCCCCTCCAGCACCAAGAATAGAGTGCATCACCTGCCCCAGACTGAGAGTTCCCATCTATACCCTGTGGCTAATAGCCACTGATGGACTTCTGCTCCATATGCTTATCTAATTCCCTCTTGAAACTGCCCATGCTTGTAGCTGCCACCACCTCCTGTGGCAGTGAATTCCATCTGTTAATCACTCTTTGGGTGAAGAAGTACTTCCTTTTATCTGTTCTAACCCGACTGCTCAGCAATTTCGTGGAGTGCCCATGAGTTCTTGTATTGTGAGAAAGGGAGAAAAGTACTTCTTTCTCAACCTGCTCAATCCCATGCATAATCTTATAAACCTCAATTATGTCACCCCTCAGCCATCGTTTCTCCAAGCTAAAGAGCCCCAAGCGTTTTAATCTTTCTTCATAGGGAAGGTGTTCCAACCCTTTTATCATTCTAGTTGCCCTTCTCTGCACTTTCTCCAATGCTATCATATCCTTTTTGAGATGTGGCAACCAGAACTGTACACAGTATTCCAAATGAGGTCGCACCAATGATTTATACAGGGGCATTATGATACTGGCTGATTTGTTTTCAATTCCCTTCTTAATAATCCCCAGCATAGCGTTGGCCTTCTTTATTGCAGTTTGTTGTTGTTCAATCGCACAGTCGAGTCCGACTCTTCGCGGCCCCATGGACCAGATCACGCCAGGCCCTCCTGTCCTCCACTGTCCGCTGTTTTGTATTGTGTATTGCAGTTACACACTGTCTAGACATTTTCATTGAGTTATCTACTACAACTCCAAGATCTCTCTCTTGGTCAGTCTCTGCCAGTTCAGACCCCATCAACATGTATTTATATTTAGGATTTTTGGCTCCAATATGCATCACTTTGCACTTGGCCACATTGAACCCCATTTGCCACGTTGACGCCCACTCACCCATCCTCAACAGATCCCTTTGGAGTGTCTCATAATCCTCCCTGGTTTTCACCACCCTGAACAACTTCGTGTCATCTGCAAATTTAGCCACTTCACTGCTTACTCCCAATTCCAAATCATTAATAAACAAGTTAAAAAGCATCGGATCAAGTACTGATCCCTGTGGTACCCCACTGCTTACCACCCTCCACTGAGAAAGTTTCCCATTTATACTCACTCTCTGTTTCCTATTTATAAGCCAGTTTTTGATCCACAAGAGGACTTGTCCTTTTATCCCATGACTATTGAGCTTACTTAGGAGCCTTTGATGAGGAACTGTATCAAAAGGTAAACTTTCTGGAAGTCAAGGTAAATAATATCTATTGGGTCCCCCTTGTCCACATGTTTGCTCACTACCTCAAAAAACACTAACAGGTTAGTGAGACAAGGTCTTCCCTTAAAGAACCCATGCTGAGTCTGCCTCAATAGTTTTTGTTCATCAATGTGCCTACTAATTCTTTCCTTAATAACAGTTTCCACCAACTTACCCAGTATTGATGTCAGACTGACTGGCCTGTAATTTCCCGGATCTCCCCTGGAGCCCTTTTTAAGGATGGGAGTGATATTAGCTATCTTCCAGTCCTCAGGAATGGAGGCAGATTTTAAAGAAAGATTACATATTTTTGTAAGGAGATCCACAAGTTCCCATTTGAGTTCTTTCAGAATTCTCGGATGAATGCCATCCGGGCCTGGTGATTTATTCGTTTTTAAATTGTCCATCAGTCGTAGGACTTCCTCTCTTGTCACCTCAATCTGATTCAGGTCTTTCAAACCCCCTCCCAAAATTGGTGGTTCTGGAGTGGGCAAGATGTGGAGGAAAATAAAAGAAAGATTTTATTCTAAAGTACCAAAGTGGGTGTCGCCACTAGAGGCCTTTATAAAACCTACTTTGATATCTATAAGCAAAAGAGCAACTTATGAAATACTTCTGAATGAGAATAATGACGCAAAACGAGGTATTGCAAGTAAATGATATAAGTCTTACATGGTGGGAATATTTACAGTTACAATCGAGATACACTAAAGATAAAACAATAAAATTTTATAGTTAAAAAAACGACTTAGATAAAATATGGCTATCAACTTCAGACAAATTGATACAAAAGATCTATAACTTTCTATTGTGTGATGCTATGCAGGACGAATTGGTTAAGCCATCAATGGTAGTTTGGATGCAGGATATAGGACATAGTCTGGAGATAGATGATTGGTCTAAGATATAGAAAGCTGTTAAACTGTTAAGATAAACATCATTTAAAGAAAATATTCTTAAAATGTTTTATAGATGGCACTGGACTCCAGACAAACTGGCCAAATGTTATAAAGAAGTATCAAGAAATTGTTGGAGATGTAAAAATAATATAGGCACATTTTTCCATATGTGGTGGAGGTGTGAGAAGGTTTATAAATTATGGATATATGTTAAACAGTTAATAGTAGAGATTGTGGATATAAATTTACAACTGTTACTGGAAATTTCCCTATTAAATGTAATACCAGATGGTTATGGACGCAATGATACATATATCCTGATGTATACTCTCACTGCAGCAAGAATACTTATAGCCACACGTTGGAAATCAGAAAAACTGCCCGCAAGGGATGAGTTGGTTACAAAAACAATATTGCAAGGGAAAGACACAAGAACCTTTTAAAAAAGATGGTATAAAGTGTATAAATGGTGTGGAGAGAATGTTTAATGTAAACTCCAAAGAATGAAATATGTATATCAATTTATTTATTTTTACTTTTTGTTAACAACAAAACTTATAAACAAATGCTTAAAAAAAAAAGCACTTCATTTTTCAGCATCACCCATCCTTCCTGTGCAGATTCCCCCACTCAGCATTTCCAGCCACAGGATCCTACCTAATATTTCTCTAAGTTTTTTTTAAATCAGCCTTCCTGAAGTCCAGGATATGAGTCCTACTATGTCCTAGTTTCACATCCTTCGCTATGTCAAATTCCAAGCTGACATGGTCACTATTCCCCAAGGATCCCACAACGTTCACTTCATCAACCAGTTCTTTCCTGTTAGGATTAAATCTAGGATAGCAGATCCTCTGGTTCCCACCTCCACCTTCTGAGAGATGAAGTTGTCCGCAAGACTATTCAATAATCTGCAGGATGCCCCATGTCTAGCAGAGTTAGATTTCCAACAAATATCTGGATAGTTGAAATCTCCCATAACTACTACATCCTGTCTCTGTGAAAGTTTAGCAAGCTATTGTACAAATGCGTCATCCAGTTCCTCCGGTTGGTTAGGAGGTCTGTAGTAAACCCCCACAAAAATATCCCCTTCTTTTTCCCCTCACTCTATCCTTACCCACACACTTTCAACAGGGCAGCTCTAGAAATCCCGAATTTCAGGGCAAGTGTATTCATTCTTAAAATATAGTGCCACCTCACCTCCTTTTTTGTTTATTCTGTTCCGTTTGAACAAGGTATATCCTTCAATCACTGTGCTCCATATATGAGACTCATCCTACCAAGTCTCAGTGATACCTATCAGATCATACTTAATTTCCAATATTTGAAGTTCAAGTTCATCCTGTTTATTTCCCATACTCTGTGCATTAGTATAAAAATATCTCAGATTACAGACAACCTTTCCTACTGTAGGTCCCTTTGAATTTACCTGAAAATTAGTGAACTCACCTCTCTCCTGTTCATTTAGTCTCTGGTCACTCCCTTTCTTGAATTTAGTGTTGGAGATGCCGCACAACATCAGGCTTTTTCTTCCCACCACCAATGGCTTCAGTTTAAAGCCCTCCTGACCAGGTTCGCAAGTCTTCCAGCAAAGACATTCCTCCCATTCTTTATAAGGTACACCCCATCCATCGCCAACAGTCCTTCAACTTGGAGGTACATACTATGGTCCAGGAAGCCAAATCCCTCTTGACGGCACCATCTACATAACCAGCCATTCACCTCCAGTATCCTGTTCTCCCATCCAGCTCCATGGCCCTCAACAGGTAAAATGGAGGAGAACACCACCCGTGCCCCCAGATCTTTCACCTTCTTGCCCAGAGCCTCGTAGTCTTTGGAGAGCCATTCAAGGTTTCTTCGGGCCATATCGTTTGTTCCCACATGGATCAGCAGGAGCAGGTAGCGATCAGAGGTTCTAACCAGTCTTGGAATTCTCTCAGTCACATCTCGGATACACGCTCCAGGAAGACGACAAACCTCTCAAGATTCCTTGTCCAGTCTGCATGCAACTTCTTCCATCCCTCTCACTAGGGAGTCACCAACCACCACTACTCATCTCTTCCTCCGTGGGATAGCTTGGTTCCTTCTCTGCCTATGTGTTTGTGTGTCAGTCACATCCTTTTGATCTCAGAGTATGCTACTCTGATCTTCCACCATCAGAAGCAGCTGGTATCAATTTTGCAGCTCCACTGGCTGTGAGTGTTTCCTGATTATCTTACTCCTCAAGGTCACATTCTTCCATTCACCTACCTGTTCCTTGTTACTTCCTTCCTCTTGCTTAGGATTTGCTGGTTCTTGCTGTTCTCTCAGGAGCCCCTCTTCCTTCATGTCTAAAAACCTTTCTCCCTCCCTGATGTTCCTCAGTGTACAGATTTGTGCCTCGAGTTCTCCCACCTTCTCCTCAAGCATTCTTATAAACTTGCACTTGCAGTATGTATAATGCATTTCCTGGAAAGGCAGAAAAATGAGCATGGCACAACCCTGGCATGTCACTAGAATAGATCCTTCATTATCCATCTCCCTAGGAGCAAATCTGTCTTCTACATTCTTATGCTAAACAAGCGTTCTCTGGTGGTCCAGGGAGTGGGGCAGTCCTTGACTCCTTACTCCTTGGACTTGCCCCTCCCCTTCCCTAGGCAGGGCTGGCAAACTTTCAATCCTTCAGGGGAGGGGCTTGTCCTCTGGATCACCCAGTCTTATGGGCCCTGCCTTTCTTGCAGGATATTTGGCCGTGCTTGGGAAGAGCACGAAGATCCTGGCCTTTGAAGATAGAAGAAAGAAGAGCAAGTTGGAGTGGAGGTGGAGGAAGGGGAATTGCCTTTCTACCCCTCCCAAGTCCTCTGTGAGAGATGCGGAGAGCGGCTGCCGGCAGCTCTGGGAGGCCCCCAGATGGTCGCAGCAACTGAGTGCTACCCCTCGCCCTGTGCTGCTGGAGGACTGCTCTCCCACTCCAAGCTGTCGGGGGGGGGAGAGAGTGGCGAGGGTAGGGGCAGTGGCTGGGTGATGCAGTTTATACTGGCACAATCCCGGTCTGTCCTGGAGCCGTGCATTGTCACCTGCAGGCTTGCCAGCACAGGAATCATGGAGTCTCCAAGCAATCCTGCCTGTGTGCTTCTGAATCACTGTAGGAAAAACTGCCTTCCTTTGAGGGGGAACCAGGTGGCAGTGGGCGGTCCAGTTGCATGGTCTAGCCTTGGTTTTCAGCCCTCCAAACCCCCCCCCTTTATTCGTGTTGCAAATGTGGAGGAGGTTTTTTGCTCCCAGTTCATGTACTAGGGAGGGAACAGGCAGAAGACAGGAAGTTTTTTCCTATTTTTCCTTTGCCAGCTAGACTGGTTGGTATTGGGGAAGGCAGATTTGGTGGGAAGGGCTGCCATTTTAGGCATGGGATGGTGAAGGTGTTTACTTTCACTTTTCAGAGCTGGTCCAAAATTGCGGAGACAGCTGGTGCATCGAGTCCACCTTCCCAGGAGGAATTAGAGTCTTCCAAGGTCCCTAGGAAAGATTCCCATGGGGCAGATATGTTCAGGGAAGAAGCCCAAACACCTCTGCTTACCTGGTTGAAGGAAGAAATGAGGAAAGAGTTTAGAGACATCTGAAAACAGGCACCATCCTCTTCTCATGGAGGCAAAAGGCATAGGAACTTTGATGTTCAAGATAGTCCACCTCCTAGAAAGAAGGACTGGAAAACTTCCTTGAGAGAGGGAGAGCAGAGTCCTCTGTTTAGTGATCTGGAGGAGGATCCTGTTTCCCATGTCTCTGGATCATAAAAAGAAGAGGAAGAATTGTTAGAGGAAGAAGAAGTAGTTCCCCTCACTCAAGGTAGGCTGTTTCCTCTGGAACTTTACAATAGGTTGTTACCAAAGGTTCTGTGTACATTGGAACTTTCCTATATGCCTAAAACTAAAGAGGACACAGAGGTGGCAGACTTTCCTGTGGGGTCTGACAAAGCCATACCCAAACCCAATTCTAAAGCAGCAGGGGTTCCTTTGCCAGCCTCTTTCTACAACATCATGATGGCAGAATGGGAGCATCCTGCTAATCCTAAATCAACTAACCCACTGTTTGTAAAATTGTACTCTCTTATTCCAGAAGCCACCAAAAGGATAAAATTACCAGTGGTTGATGATCCAATCAACTCCCTATCATCTAATTCTATTCTGCCTATGGATGAAGATGGCCTACCGAAGGACAACTGTGACAAGTGAGTGGAGAAAGTGTTGAGAAGGGATTTTGAAGCCTCTGCCAATTCCCTTCAGGCATCTGCAACTGGGTCCCTGTTCACCAGAGCAGCTTATACGTGGGCTTCTGACCTTACATCGGGGGACAGTGGCATCCCCAAGAGTCTGAAAGACGAACTAAAGAAAATAGCTTTGGCCACAGCTTTTGCAGCTGATGCTTCGCTGGATGCTCTTTAATTATCTTCTAGAGCGATGGCCTGCAGTGTCACTGCGAGACATAACACTTGGCTCAGGAATTGGGACGCTGATCCTTCAGCTAGGGCGAAGGTGGCAGCAGTGCCTTTCAAGAGAGTAAATCTGTTTGGTGCAGGTTTGGAGAGATATTTGATTGAAGGCAAAGATAAGAAGCGGGTCCTGCCCTCAAAGAGGAAAGATGGAAAATCAAAGAAAAGGTTTCAGTCCTTTCATGACATCAGGCAAAATGATAGACAGTCCTACAATAGAGCCTTCAAGGGCAGATGGCAGCCTAAGAGAGTCCAACCCTTCTCTGGAAAACCTGGTCAGAGCTCAAAAGGTCCCAAGAAGGGTGCTTCAGGGTGACTATGTGGAAAAGTCAGAACCAACAGGGGTAGGGGGACATCTTCAACACTTTGTTCGCCAGTGGCGACAGTCTGTCATGGACAGGTGGGTGTTGAAGACAATCTCTCTCGACTACTCCCTGGAATTCAAGAGGTTCCTCCAAGTTGGTTTCTGGAGTTGCCAAGGAAGCAATCAGCAGTCAAGCACAACCTTCTCAAGAAAGTGATCCAATATCTACTAGACATTGGAGCCGTGGAGAAAGTTCCGGACAAGGAGAGATCAAAAGAATGGGGAAATCAGGGTCATTTTGGACCTAAAATGGTTAAACCAGTTCATAAGAACTCAGAGGTTCAGGATGGAAACCTTGAGATCGATTCTCACATCTTTAAAGACAAGGGACTTCATGGCCTCAATTGTCAGGTAACCCTGCCGTTGCTGTGAAGGGGGGGGACATCTTTCACTGTTCTGGAATGCGGGAGTAACTCAGAGTCTCCAGTCTCGCTAATTTAGAGTGTCTGTTCTGTGTTTTATCACTGCGCCTAACCTTGGGTCTCATGCTGCCTTGGCATGGGAAATTTACTGATCTGAGGTGTTTTTCTTTCTTGGCTTAGCATGCACACGAATTGTACTCATTGGCTTATAGGTGGGGGGGTAATTTGAATGGGCTATATTCATTATTGCTTTGCATTGTCGGCCATCACTGACAAAGAACTGGTTCATGCAGCTCTAAGACTGGTCTTTAATAAATGCTATCTTCTTATGAAGCCTGGTGTTTGAATGACTATCTGGAGAACTTGACACAATAGACCTTTCGGAGGCTTACTTACACATTCCAATCCGGGACACTCATCGTCCATTCTTGAGGTTTGCCTATCATGGAAGGCATTTCCAATATTGGGCCCTCCCATTTGGCCTGAAGTCGTCACCAAGAGTGTTCACCAAGGTCCTGGTGATGTTGGTAGAGGTGTTGTGGCTGAAGTGCATGTCCCTTTTCCCCTATTTCAACGACATCTTGGTTTGGGCAGAGACAGCTCCACAAGCGTGGCAGCACCTGGCCTTAAGGATGCAAGTTCTTCAGGATCATGGGTTCATTATGGAACCGTCCCAGACCCTAACACATCTCGGGGTGCTGATTCATTCAGTGCAGGACAAAGTCTTCTTGACACAGGAGAGAAGAGACAAGCTTTCACACTTGTTGAACCAGGTGTTGTTGGCTCCCACAGTGGAAGTGATGACTTTGGCCTGTCTGTTAGGACTTTTGGTTTCCTATCAGGATCTGATACCTTGGGCCAGGTTCCATACCTGACCACTGCAGACTTTTCTCCTTCAATTCCAGAAGGATATAGTGCACAAGAGAACCAGGAGGGTGTTTCTGCCATCAATGGTGAAACAGGAGTTGCGATGGTGGTTGGAACCATCCCGGCTGGTGGTGGGGATGCTTCTGAGGGAGTCCAAGATAATTGTGGTGACAACGGACACCAGCCTGTTTGGCTGGGGGGTGCACACCTTAGGTCATATGACACAGGGAACCTGGTCGGGGGGAGAGCTGAACAGAAGCATCAACTTCCTCAAATTAAGAGCAGTCAAACTCATCCTGGTCAGGTTCCAAAGCCAGTTAGCAGGCAGGCATGTCCTCATTCAGATGGACAATGTGACGGTGAAGGCCTTTATCAACAAGCAGGGCGGAACGAGATTCAGGAGACTGAACAAGGAAGTGTTGTAGGTGATGACATGGGCAGAGTCTCATATTCTGTCTCTCAAAGCAATCCACATGCCAGGGCAGGAGAACGTTCTGGCAGACTGGCTGAGTCGGCAGACAGTGGACGAGTCTGAATGGATGCTGCACAGGGAAGTTTTCCTTCAAATAAGCCAAAAATTCGGAAGGGCAAAAGTGGACCTGTTTGCAACAGAGCAGAACAGACAAGTAAGAAGATTTGTGTCAAGATCACAGGACCTGGAAGCATTGGGGACAGACACTCTGAGCTTCCCTTGGCTAGAGGACTTGATGTATGCCTTTCCACCCTTCCCTCTCATTCCACAAGTAATTCAAGCTATGGTGGACCAGAGGGCAGAGTTGATCTTGATCATTCCCTTTTGGCCAAGAAGGGCGTGGTTCCAAGACCTGTTGAGGTTCTCAGTGGAAGATCCTTGGCATCTACCTTTTTGAAAGGACCTGTTGATGCAAGGGGATTCGGTGCATCTGAGACCAGAGATATTAATCCTTGCAGCCTGGAGATTGAAAGGCAGAAGTTAAAGGACATGGGTTAGGAGGAGGGGGTAGTCGCCACTCTGTTAGCCTCTAGAAAACAGTCCACATACAGTGTGTACAATAGGACGTGGCAGGTCTTCCAGACTTGCTGCGTGGAGAAAGGTTTGGATCCCTTCTGGGCTTGGGTGGGGGATATCCTGGCCTTCCTTCAAAATGGGTTAGCAAAAGGCCTACAAGTACGCTCAAGAGACAGGTGGCGGCACTGTCCACAGTAAGGGGGGCCAAAAAGTTCCTTGGGGCAACATACACATGTTAGGTGTTTCTTGAGAGGTACTGCACTCATTAATCCCCCGCAAGTGCACGGTTTTCCCACCTGGAATTTAAATACGGCGTTGAATGCACTCTGCAAGGCGCCTTTTGAATCCATGGCTTCCTGTCCATTAAAGGAACTGACATTCAAGACAGTTTTTCTAATAGGGGTCACCTCAGCCCACAGGGTATCTGAATTACAGGCGCTGTCCGTGAATAGGGAACTTTGTATTTTCCACACGGATAGGGTTGTCCTCAGACCAGACCTTGCCTTCATACCTAAGGTAAATTCAGTTTTTCACTGGTCTGAGGAGATCATCCTTCCTTCCTTTTGCCAGAACCCCAAACATGAAAAGGAGAAACTCTGGCACCATCTGGATGTGCGTAGAGCCTTGCGTTTTTATTTGGACTGGACTAGGGAGTACAGGAAAACGGAGTGCCTATTTGTTTCCTTTAGGAAGGCAAGCCTGAGGAAACCTATTTCGATGTCCACTATAAGTAAGTGGATGAGAGGATGCATCATTGAGGCCTACAAGGCTCAAGGATTAGTGCTGCCAGAGGGGGGCAGCAACGTCAGCAGCGTATAGGGCCTTCCCATCCCTTGAAATCATCTGCAAGGCTGCCAAATTGAGATCTGTCCATTCATTTACAAAGCATTATACGGTCAATAAGTTGGCTTCGGCTGAGGCCGCCTTTAGTAGGAGAGTGCTGCAGCATGCCTTGTAAACACTGAAAGTCATTAGACCCACACTGGGGAGGTACTGCTATATTTATGTCCCAGAATAAGGAGTCAAGGACTGTTCCACTCCCTGGACCACCGGAGAACGGAAAATTTTATTCACTTACCGTGAAGCTTCCTTCTCAGTGGTCTGGGAGTGGGACAGTCCTACCCACCCGTTTGGATGAACAAGTTCCGGTGTTTATTAAGGATGGTTGATTACAGGATGTTTCTTATGGTCTGTTTTCTGCAGTGGGCGGTACCTTAGTCTGGAATTGTGTATGTTTTCTCTGTTCTGAACAAATTAAGTTCCTGTTGGTTTGTTATGCCCATGGTGCTCCCGTTTTCTGGTGGGGATAGCGGGCCTCCTTTCTTCTTTATGATACAGGTGTTGTACCGGTGGTTGAGGGAGAAGTTTTGGCTTGGTTTACAACTGGTGATCCAGAGGACAAGCCCCTCCCCTCCAGGATCGAAAGTTTCCCGGCCCTCCCTAGGGAAGGGGAGGGGCAAGTCCCAGGAGTAAGGAGTCAGGGCATCTTCCCCACTCCTGGACCACCGAGAGGGAAGCTTCATGGTAAGTAAATAAAATCTTCTGTTTCTGAAGATAGAGCTGGCTCTAGTTTGGTGTAGTGATATAGTTTGGTATAGTTTGGTGTAGCGGCTAAGTGCGTGGACTCTAATCTGGGAGAGCTGGGTTTGATTCCCCACTCCTCAATTTGCAGCTGCTGGATTACCTTGTTCTGCTGGACTACCATAGTTTTGTCAGAGTTGTTCTCACAAGGGGAGTTCTGGAAAGAGCTCTCTCAGCCCTGCCTACCTCACAAGGTGTCTGTTGTGGGGAGGGGAAGGGAAAGGAGTTTGTAAGCTGCTCTGAGACTCTGAGTGAAAGGAGAGGTATAAACCCAATCTCTTCCTCCTCCTCCTCCTCCTCCTCCTCCTCTTCTTCTTCTTGGAGGATTTTACATGAAATCTTTCCAATTCAGCCCAAACAGCCTTAGCAGTTGGCATCTGAATGACTCTTAATACACATCTGTCTGTCACACCAGCAATAGTAGTATGTCTTGCCTGGTCATTTTTGACATTCCAAGTAATATATTGCTCTGTACCTTTGGCTGGGCGGTCAGTCTGGATAACAGTCCACATGCCTTTTTCAATGAGTTGGATCTCTACTCTTTCTCTCCGAATTGGAGAGTTGCTCCCTGTGAGCCTGTCTATTAAGTGACCCTGCTTTGTACCACAGGAGTCGCCAGGAGGTTGTTCCTTTGTTCTCACCTGCTTGTGCCAAAGAGTCTCGGGTGATCTTTCTGCCTTTGATCAGAGATGCCCTTAATCTGGGCGATCATAACTTCTGTTGGCAGAGTAATTAACACAGCAACCATGCATAACCTAATTAAAGAGTAGATAAAGGTTTATTTAGGAATTAATATACTTGATAGTAAAGAGGAGAGAGAGAGAGATAGGTTCCTAACTACATCTCTATCAAGTGTTGAACTTCTGAGAAGAAGTAGGAAATTTCCCTCAGAGTAACAATCTGGAGACAGACAAGGAATGATACTTAACAGGAGAGAAGGTGCTAACCTCACTATCCTATCTAATTGTCTTCTTGCTGCTCCCTTCAGGATCTTTTCTTCTTCTTTGTACACCAGACATCGTCTTTTCCAACACCTCACAGACTGTAAATCATTTTCTTAGCCTTGAGGTTCATTGATTCCATTGTTAGAGATGCATGCTTTAATCTCCCAGCAAAGACAGTGATAGTTAACAGTTCTAAGTTTGATCACATTGTGAGTAGAAAGCCATGGTAGGGCGAGACTAAGATATGGCTGACTTGGGTTCAAGTTCCCACTCCAGACTCCACCATGATAACCAGTGGTCTAGTTACACTCTTTCAGCCAAACTCTTTCAGGGAAATTTTAAAGTTAAAATTGGGAAAGGAGAGCTATTATGTATATTGAATTCCTTGGATGAAGAGTAGTAGGGAAATGTACTAGATAGGTAGAAAGTTTGATGCCATTTCAGATGTACTGTATGTGTTATTAAATGAGTCGTTTTTGCAAGAGTACAAGCATGCAGAAACAACGCATCCAAGCAGGTTTACTGATGGTCCCAAAGTGATATTTGTGTGGTTGTGTACAGATGAGTTGCTACACTATATCATATGCTAGAAGACACAGTCCGATGATCTTGACATGTTGCAGTTTTCATGTTTTGCACTAGGATATATGCATGGGAATCTGGGCTGCAAAAAGTCTTGCTGAGTAGCTTTCTCCGGCTTGCACGCTCTATTCTTATACATCAGTGGGACCGTTCCAGGTCCACTGTCATTCTGTTTTATGATATTTATACTTCTAGATTGTATTAATCTAAAAATCAAAAAGGAACTGTCCCATCAGTCAATTAAAAACTGTTTTTAAGTGAGATATTGTGGTTCTTGTGTTGAAAGAATCATGGGTAAATGTTATTTCATCTCCTGTGCTAACTTCGTTATCTTTAAAAGCTGCAGGATATGAATCACACAAGCCATTTTTCCTAGTTGAATGTTTACCACTAAATAAATAGAGTCTCGGGCACTTGGGGAATATTCATCAGGTTTCCAATTGCCCGCCAAATTATAATCTGACAATAACTGATGGTCTTCACTATTTCCTCCTTCTCGCTAATGTGTCATTTTCCCAGTATCGCTAGATAGCATCAGTAGAAAGACTCTGGGAAAATAAAAAGTAAACTGGATCTTTACCATTCAGTACAGTCCTGTGGCAGCCTCGGTCAGCTTTGGCAGTGGTAATCTGGAGTGGTGTTACTGTGTGTGTACAAACCTGGGACAATTGAATGCTAATGTAGGAAATGCAAATGCTGGGAAAACTGCATTTTGATAGAGAGGTGTGAGATTTAAAGCCTTTCAGTAAATTGTGCTGTTTGGCCTGAAAGCTCTTTCTTACCATTCCAGTGCAATCCTTAACAGATTTACAACTTTCTATGCCTATTAACTCCGTAGATTTAGAATGGTACAGCTCTTTTTAGGATTGCATTGCAAATCTTTTGTTTCTTGTTAGGTTGAGCATTCCAAGGTACGGAATTGTTCTGAGGCTCAGGCCTAACTCAAATGAAACCCTGCTATGAATAAACTTGCTTTTGATGCAACCAGTTCCTATTTTCCCCTTTTGTAGATCAGTTTCCAACTTTATCTCAGAATGGATCATGCAGGCCAGCCCAGTATCCTCACAGAGATTTATCACCCATTTTGTCTACTGGAGACTCTGATTTAGCCAGCCCATTGCTGCAGACAAATGTCCATATTGACATCAGCGCCTTAAATCCGGATTTAGTCAAAGAAGTTGAACATGTGGTGATCGGCCCTGATAGCCTGATAGTGCATTTCAGTGAAGTAATAGGAAGAGGTAAGTGTTTCACTGGTCAAAGCAATCAGCACTTTCCCACAGCTATGCATTGTGTGCTTTTGTGAATTTATATAAATGAGTAACTACAGCATCCCAGCATCTGTGTAATGCAGTTTAGCATCTTGCGGTAAGGACTTAATGTTTGGCCTTCTTGCATTACAGAGATTTATATTATAGCATTTTACAGATCCCAAACATTGGGCAGAGAAGGGGGTTTGTACTCTTTTAAAAAATGTATAGAAGAAGAAAGTGTTAATATGGTTGGGCTAAGCATATTCATGAATTTCAACAGCTTGATGTTTTATGTATTCCTGTAGAGATGAAATACGTGGACTATTCTCAAGTCAGTGTCCTTGGATTGCAGCTGAAGCCCACAGAGAATGATTTTTCTCAGCATGACTCTTTTGTATTCAAGTGATGCCAGTTTTCTGTGGGTCTAGAATTGTCATTTGTCAATAGTACTTCTGTATCTTCGAGAATTTTTCCTCTTCCTTCTCCAAAGAGCTCAGAAGGGCTTATATATACAGTTCCCAGGCCATCATTCAACCTGCTCACATCACAGCCAGGCATTTAGCGTATCTGTTGAACACCATATCACAAGCCTTTTAAACCATTCTCTGAGAATGAGCCAATGGTTCCATTTAGGAACATGACAAGATTCTAGTTGCTGTTCGTGAATATGCCAAGGCTTCCAGCAAAAACTACAAAGCAGAACAACCACATTTGATATGTTTCCACTGAGAGGTTTAAAGCAGACCATCCTCTTTAGATTGTAGGAGCAGCATTGACATTACAACAGTAGTTTATGGACACTAGCTATTCTTTTATCTGTGTCTGGTCATCTGGTCTCCAAGATCTGTTCCTTTAGCCAGTTGAGGTACATTTCTGGGAGATATTTAGTGTAGTCTTGCAAATCGCTATATAACTGGGAACTGAATAACACATAATAATATCCCACAACAAAGTTTACTCTGTTGTCTCCCCACATCTATTTATGGTAGTCATTTTTTTAGCCTAAAATAACCTTGCTTGGTTAACTAGGAAGCAATTATTACTTGGCATTAGCAATAGGATGAGTGGCTGTTTACAAGCCTGTTTCAACAAAAGACTGTCCAAGAATACTGGCAAACATACCTTGAAATCTATATATTCTAGCCAGTTAAGAACATAAGAACATAAGAGAAGCCAATGTTGAATCAGGCCAATGGCCCATCTAGTCCAACACCCTGTCACACAGTGGCCAAAATATACTAGGTGCCATCAGGAGGTCCAGCAGTGGGGCCAGGACACTAGAAGCCCTCCCACTGCTGCCCCCTCCAGCACCAAGAATAGAGTGCAGCATCTGCCCCAGACTGAGAGTTCCCATCTATAACCTGTGGCTAATAGCCACTGATGGACTTCTGCTCCATATGTTTATCTAATTCCCTCTTGAAACTGCCCATGCTTGTAGCTGCCACCACCTCCCGTGGCAGTGAATTCCATAAGCTGAGGCTGTGACATTGAAAAATAGTTTTAGTATTGTTAACTCAAGAAAACCTTGCTGGATCAGATCAAAGGTCTATGTAATTCAGCATCCTGTTTCCAATAATAACCAATTAGATGCTTCTGGGAACCATACAGGCAGGGCACTGATGTGGCAATTGGTCTCCTCTTTTTGTTCCTACTATCTGGTATTCAGAGGTATATTGTCTCTGAACATAGAGGTTACATCATTGTTAATAAAGGCTGATATATTCATCCTTCATAAATTTGTCCAACCTCTTCTTAAAACCATCAGGGCTAGTGGCCGTCATGACATCTTGTGGCAGGGAATTCTATAAGTTAATGATATACCATGTGTGGAAATACTTCCTTCCATTCATCCTGAATCTACTATTAGTTGATCTGTTGTTGCCAAGCCATATATTAGCATTATCTGAACGTGATGTAGTATACAGCACTGGCCGCAGCAATTACCATCATCCAAAAGAGCCAGCTTTATTTCTGACCCAGGCATGAGGCCTACATTCCAGGGAGGATTGCAGCTTAGCTGTTACTCCAGCAGTGGCTGTTTCGAGGTGGAAACCACCTGAGAAACACAAGCTTCACTGGGCAAGGGTTTTCCCCACTTTCCTGAAACATGGGGCAGGTTGCCAAATTGCAGAACAGTGCTTAGGAGAGCCACAGATGGGCCCAGCCACTGAGTGAGTATCACTGTTCTACAGTGACTTGGTTAACCCATGATGGGAAATAAAGCTAATCTTACATATTCTTTTTGCAGGACACTTTGGGTGTGTCTATCATGGGACTTTGCTGGATACTGATGACAACAAAATTCATTGTGCTGTGAAGTCCTTGAATAGTGAGTCACAATAATCTTTCGTAGCAAATACCTAACCAATTTCAGAGAAACCAGAGGCAATTTGTACAGCTGTGTAGTAGAGAGCTGCACTTTCACCAGTTGAATGGGGGCCACTTTCCAGTGGGGGTTTTCACCAGAGCTTGGGAAAAGCTCCACTAAGGATGTATTTGCCTTGCTGTGTCTTCTATGAAAGAATGTTTGCATCTTGCCTTCCCCCTCTGACAAATACAAGATTAAATAAACTGCAGCAGTATCATCCTACATGCCACCAGGCTGTTTTGTGTTTGCTTTTTCTGAGTGAGGCAATTGGAAAACAGCAGGAGCAGGTTGGTACACACCCATAATGACCTCTCCCTGGCTTTACATTAAGATGTTTCTATTTATTGTGCCTAGTGGATAAAAAGGAAGGGCAGTGGAATATAAAAAAGGAAAAGTGCTGGAACTTCAGGTGTATGTTGTGAATATGTTCAGTATATTCTGGCAATGACAAATGTTTGGCAGAACATTTCCAGTTCATTTGGCTGTGGAAGTGGAGTGCCCAGTCCTGTAAGCACTTCATAATTTTCCTTTTCTGAGTAGACTTGCTGTATGTAATTTTGAGAGGAGCCCTTATCCAGCTTTTACAAACTGTACGTCAACTGAGTTTATTGAACTTTGAATGGAGGGAATGACAAAGGAAAGGATTTGTAAACATCCTACAAGTTTCAGACAAGTTCTAACCTTGATGATATGAAATGTTGATACTTTTTGATTTGGTTTTGCTACTGGATTTCTCAGGGATTACAGACTTGGATGAAGTAGCCCAGTTTCTAAAAGAAGGGATCATAATGAAAGATTTCACTCACCCCAATGTCCTATCACTGCTTGGAATTTGCTTGCCCAATGAAGGGTCTCCATTGGTGGTGCTTCCATACATGAAACATGGAGATCTTCGAAACTTCATTAGGAATGAGACTCACGTA
Organism: Gekko gecko; assembly: GCA_029375565.1. Lineage (NCBI taxonomy): Eukaryota > Metazoa > Chordata > Lepidosauria > Squamata > Gekkonidae > Gekko > Gekko gecko. The sequence continues at coordinate 118,859,416 of JAPDNY010000005.1, forward strand.
TGTATACTTCTGGGCCCCTTCAATGACAGTCATCCCGTATATGTAACCATGGTTATGTTCACTTGAAAATATTAATTGATTGATGTCATAATAAATAAATGTGGTTTTATTTATTTTATTCATTTAGTTGATTTATACCCCACCCTCCCTGACAAAGGAGGCTCAGGGCAGCTTACATTTGGCCATAAAACATTAAAACAATAACCGTAAAAACACAATAATGTCAAAAATATAAGGTGTTATGTATGGTAGGATAGCAGGAACAATTCTAATCAGTTGCTGTAGGATCAGCGCTAGTTGTATGGCTGGTAATTTGGTTCCTGTGTACACCATTCCTCTGTATAAGTGAGGAATTTTAGATCAGGGAGCCAAGATGGATTAAGAGGCCTATCTTACTTGGTTGGTGTTATTTAATCTGTTATTTAATCTGTTTGCTCGAACGCTTGACAGAAGAGCTCCATCTTGCAGGCCCTGCAGAATTGTGGTAAATCCTGCAGCGCCCTGATGCCATTCGGGAGCTCATTCCACCAAAGAGGTGCTGTTGCCAAGAAACCTCTGGCTCTAGTCATGGTCAGCCTGATATCTTTGAGGCCAGGAAGAGTGAGGAGATTTTGAGATCTAGAACACAGTGCTCTCTGGGGAACATATGGGGAAAGGCAGTCCCTCAGATATGCAGGCCCCTGGCCATAAAGGGCTTTATAGGTAAGAACCAGCACCTTGAAGCAAACCCGGTATGCTATAGGTAGTCAGTGCAGTGCTTTCAGCGCAGGCTGAATGTGTTCCCACAAAGGGAGACCCAATAACAGCCTGGCTGCTGCATTCTTTATCAGAGGTAGCTTCCGGATTTGGGACAAGGGCAGCCCCATGTAGTGGTCTAATCTCAAGGTGACCATCGCATGGATCACTGTTGCCAGGTCATTGCGTTTGAGGAAGGGAACTAACTGCCTAATCAGCTGAAGATGATAAAAGGCTGACTTGGCAGTGGCTGCTACATGGGCCTCCATTGTCAAGGAGGCGTCCAAGAGCTCTACCAAGCTCCTAACCTCTTACACTGGTACCAACAGCACCCCATCGAAGGTCGGGAGTGGAATCCTTAACCCCGGACTGCTCCAATCCAGGCACAGGACCTCCATCTTTGTTGAATTCAGTTTCGGTCAGCTCAGCCTGAGCCACCCAGCCACAGCCTATAACAACAGGTCTAAATCTTCCGGTCTTGTGTCAGACTGGCCACCCAACAACAGATAGAGCTGGGTGTCATCTACATACTGGTGACAACCCAGCCCATGCCTCCAGGCAATCTGGGCAAGGGGAAGCATATAGATGTTCAATAACATCAGGGAGAGTACAGCCCCTTGTGGCACTCCGCAAACCAGCAGGTGCCTTTGAGACAGTCGCTTCCCTAGTGCCACCCTTTGTCCCTGACCTTGTAGGAAAGAGGAGAGCCCCTATAAGGCTGACCCCTGAATCCCAGCACCAGCAAGGCGGTGGATCAGTAACTGGTGGTCAACCATGTTGAACGCCGTCAACAGGTCTAACAACACCAGTACCGCCGATCTGCCCAGATCCAGATGCCTCCAGTGGTCGTCCATGAGGGCAACCAGTGCCATTTCAGCCCCATGACCTGGAATGGGTCCACTATATTAGCATCATCCAGAAAGCTCTGGAACTGAATTGCCACCACTCTCTCAATGATCCTGCCCAAATAGGACAAGTTAGAGACTGGCCGGTAGTTTGCAAAAGCCGCACAGCCAGTCTCCAATTCTCTAGCATTTGGTCTGCCTTGAGGCAGAGTAGTCAGAGATCGAATTGTTCTAAATAATTGGGCTGGGCATGAGCTTCCAGACGCCACACAGTACTCTTTTTCAGTGGCCCTGACTGCCATCTCATAGGTTCTCATAAATTACCTATGGGATGCTCTTGTAGCTTCGTCACAGGCATGCTGCCATTGCCTCTCTAGCCATCTTAGCCTCCACTTCATCTGCCATAGTTCCAGGGTAAACCACGGAGCCAGTCTGGAGCAGGGATGCAGAGGTTGCCTGGGAGTGATCTCGTCGATGGCCGCAGAAAGGTGGCTATGCCAGTCTTCCACAAGCTCATCTAATGAGCTGCCAGGGGACATAGGATCCCGCAGAGCCATCTGAAGCTGTCCTGGTTCCATTTGACTCTGCAGGCAAGCTAAAATATGCTCACCGCCCAAACAGGTTTGGGATGGTATGTTCACATGGGCATTTAGGGCATAGTGGTTCAACCATGGCACTGCCTGAGCAGTAATCCCCTGCACTGTGACCCCCACCATGAGGATCAAATCCAGCGTGTGCCCCGCCTGATGGGTGGGAGCCATAATATATTGGGCGATTCCTAGCACCATCATGGACGACACTAGGTCTGTTGCCTGTGTGAAGGTCACATCCTCAGCATGGACATTGAAGTCACTCAAGACTATTGGCCTAGGGTGCTCCAATGCCCAGCCTGATACGGTCTCCACCGGGAATGGCAGGGCATTGGCTGGTGCGTTGGGCAGACGGTACACCAGCCAAATAGCCAAAGTCTCTATGGCTTCCCATATCAGGCTGGTGCATTCTATGCTGGGGCTCTTCAGTGGCAGGAGTGCCCTAAAGGAGTAAGCCTCATGGATGAGCAAAGCCACCCCTCCCCCCACCCTCCAGTTCATGATTAGTGAAGGACCGAGAACCTGGGGGGGGAGCCAATTGGGAGAGAGCTACTTTCTCCCCTTCCCACACCCAGGTCTCGGTTGTGCATGCCAGGGTCCACTCTCTGCTCTAGTAGGAAGTCCTGAAGGTCCATGGTCTTATTATTTATGGACCTGGCTTTGCACAACACCAATGTCGGAGGAGGGTTGTTCATCCCAGCCCCACTGCCTGCAACCATTGGGATGGGACGGAAGCTGGAAGGGGGTCGAATTTTTTTGCATCTCGAGCCCCTTCCTTTATATGCATGTTTCATCCCACCAATGCTCCCTCTAAGCTGTGGAGTCTTGTGAGCAAAAGTTCAACGTTGTGAGAGCTACTGGCGTTAAAGCTGTGAGCGAGCAATTTGGCTACTGCGTAAATTAGTTTGCTCTGGAGCCATCCTTCCTGAGCCAAGACAAAAATGTGTGAGCCGGAGGCTAAAAAGCTGTGAGCTAGCTCACACTAACTCAGCTTAGAGGGAATGCTGCATCCCACCATTGTACTTTCCCCTCCCCAAAAGAACTGGAGTGTCCAACCTGGTCATTGTTCTTAACTGATGGTCTCCGCAGAAGCCTCAGACCACTCAGCTATATTGACTGATATTAGTCAGTCCACTTTTACATTCCAGTTTTGAGCCTCTCTTTTCCCTGTGAAATAATATGCAAGGCCATGAGAATTGTTGAAAATTGTCTGTGAGAATTGCTTGATTCCTTGTACTTTAATGTCGTTTTCCAGACAAGAAATTATTTCATTTTGCAGTGTCCATCAAAGCTGTTATCACTCAGTACCTATTCATCTGCTAAGCTTTCTTTAGCACAAATGCCACAAAATCATTTTTCAGAATTCTTTTGTCTCCCTAATTTTTTTCCTTTCTACTATTGACTCAGGAAGCTATCTCTAAGAGATGGGGTCTAAGGTTAGTTACAGTAAATAGAGGACAGTGTTTACTCTACCAAGAAATATTTTTCCAGCTTAAGAATTGTCATTCATTAACTTTCTACCCAGACTGTACAGGAATGAGTTTGTGGCTTGTGCATTCCTTTTGTACACAAAAGAACATTGAAAGCTAACTGGTTTAGGAAGTCTTTGATCTAACCACAATTTGTTGTGATGGTTACGTTTAAACAGTGTACCAAATTGGTGTTGCCTGCCCACAAATTTCAAATATATCCAAGGAGCAATCTGGAAAGTTTAATGGGGTGGTAAAGTGGTCCTGGCCCTCTTTCAGCTTAGTTTCATGAGTTAGCTTCAGCTGATGTTTCCCAGTATACTTCATATTATTGTAACATACTAATATTTTAATTTTTATTATCCTATTTTAATCATCTTAACTTGACCCTATTTTTTCCTCCAATTAGCTTGACCCAATTTTTTTCACCAATTCCTCCCTCTTGCGATACTGTCAGTTTCCCCAGATAGTCAGTCAAACACCAGGCTTCTTCAGAAGATAGTATTTATTTCTAGACAATGCTGGAGATGCAGTACATGCTCTTTGTCAGTGATACTTTGAAACAGCAAGCATTCTAAGTTATAGCCCATTCAAATGGCCCCCCTACCCCCTAAGCCAATAGCTACCTTGCGTGCACGTGCAAAAACCCCAGAGCGAAAGTTTAAGAAAATAACCCAAACCAGTAAATTCCCAGCGCCAGGATGGCAGCGACATGAGACCCAAGGTCAGGCAAAGTTGATAAGATACAAAACAGACACTGCTAAATCAGTGAGAGACTAGAGGCTCCAAACCTCCCACATTCCAACAGTTGAATGAATGCCTCCTTCTATTTTACAATGGCAGGGTACCTGACAGGTACACACTTCCTCTTCATGCTGTCCTTGGAAGTCCTCAGGCACCAGAAGTAGTGTTTCAGGGACATGTTGGGCTGTGGTAGGGGAGGGAGAAATTCTTATTCTACTGGTGGACATCTTTCTGTCTGTAGATATGTTCAGCAGGGTACAAATCACTAATAGCAAAGGCATAGCTGCCTCGGGTATGTTAAAAGAGAATTGCAAATATAAATATATTGCATAATTGAATAGAACCTAGAACTAAAAAACAAAAGGCTAGCTTCATTGCTTGAATTTTGTCAGAGAAATTAATTCTGCTATATTACATTACTGTCATTGCCATTATGTTTTACAGAATCCAACAGTAAAAGATTTGATTGGCTTTGGTCTGCAAGTGGCAAAGGGGATGAAATACCTTGCAAGCAAGAAATTTGTCCATAGAGACTTGGCAGCAAGAAATTGCATGTAAGTATATGTCATCCAGTTTCCATGCTATCTGTAAAATGGTGTCGTGGTGAAAACTGGATGAGAGAACATTCCACTTATGCATGGTGTTACTTTATTACTCATGTTGTGGAACATAGAGGTTTGCACCTGGTGGTCTCAGGACCATTGCATTCCATGTATGTAACTGGCATTAAGGAAGGGCACGAACCAAATCACAAAGCAGAATTCATCACAAATTTTACCCTGTTCATGGTTCACAAACTGAAGTTCCTTTTAAAGCAGTTTGTGGCAGTTCATGGATAGAGCTGAAAGCAGGAATTTAAACAGACTTTTAAACCCCTGCTTTCTGTTTCCATGAAAGCCACAAAAACAGCTGAGAGGTGGGGAGGTGCTCCTGCTGCTCAGCTATTTCAGGCTGTCTTGTACAGTCCATTTAAACTTTGAAGGGACTTCAGAAGAAAGCCCAAAAAACAGTGGAGCAGCAAGGAGCAGGCTGCTCCCCATCACTCAACTGTTTTTCAGGCTTTCTGTAAACTCTGTTAAAAGGGACTGTGGTCACCTTTCAACAGAGTTTGTGGGGCAACAAACCTGTTGGATTCGCAAACGAACCTTTCAGTTCGATTCATGATTTGACCACGAACCAAGATGAACCCCATTTTCCCGGTTCATGCCCATCCCTAATTGGTATGTCCATTCCAGCTGAGCTTCACAAAGACTTTTAGACTTTTCTTCTGCATAGAAGTTTCCCATTGAAATTTGTTCTACATCTTTTCTGCTGTTCTAGCAATTCTGGTATAAAAACCATCTTTCCTATGGTCCTGACTGCATCCTTTAAGACTTTCTCTATGCCCTTCCTGAAATTTCATTTCTTCTGAACAATCCGTAGAGTTTTTTGGTTTTGTTTTAATTCATATTCTTTTGTTTGACACCTTTTTAAAATCATGAGCTATTCTCTTGAAAATAATTACAGAGGAATTGATGAAAGCAAGGGTGGTTTCTTAGTACTAACAGAGGAATGATTGATCTTCTCATGATCCCACAGGCAGCTTGGGATTGAGGCAGTCTAGGCAAGGCCCTGTGTTTGTCTCTAATAATTTATTATTATTTATCTAAAACATTTCTGTGCCACCTTTCCATCAAAATAGGGTTCCTGAGGAAACAAATGTCAAAACATTATGTCAGAGACCCAGGCCAGGATTCCCCTGGGTCACCACTCCTTGAGCATCACCCAGCCCCCTGGGTCCTAAAGATTAAATGTACACAAATAAAGCAGACCTTTGTCAAAATATATAAAAGTTTATTCAGAAGTTTTTAAAAAAAGACATCACTATTCTGTACAGTCTCTATAGCTTAGCAACAAAGAAATAAAAAAGCTAGCTTTTCTATTTAATGCATTTAGTACTTCGTGTTAGATGGCACACCTTCTTGCAGCATAAGAATTCAAGCAGTAGCCTAAAGCGTTCTGTATGTTGCAGTCCATCATGATGTAGCATAGCATATCAAAACATACTAGCATCGCTTCCCTTTGGTCTGTATCCTTATTATAGCTTTTTGCCATCTGGTGTCAGGTGGTTCTTTGGACCCAATCAGGAATCCCTTTTGATGAAACTTTCCGGAGGATTTCAATGTCTGCTCCTAATTCCCCCCTCCCATTTGATTATACAGCTGAGCACAGCATCTTGTGATTAATTGATGACCTCATTCTTAACTCCAGCCTTGAAAGAGATAAGGATGGTATCTGCTGGAAGGCCCAAACCATGGACACCTGCAAGCCAGAGCAAGCCTACTAATAATAAGGGAGGAGAGCCAACAACAGTTATTGGGGGTACACTAAACAAAACAAAAATAGTCTTTACCCACTGGCGACAACAACAACAGAAGGAGACAGAGGAATCTTCCTAGGTTGGGAGTTCCAAAGCTTTGGTGCATTGAGCAGTGGGGGGAACAAAAGCATGACTGTCATTCTCAAGGTTCAACCATCAAATAGTTTTTCAGATACTTAATCATTACTGTCATAACTTGCCTTTTAGCTTCCTTATGCTGAATTAACTATAAACTTCATAACTTTTCTATATTACCTCACTGCAAAGAAACAAACACCATGGAATCATGAGGAAAAACAAACAAAAGATGGTTTGATAGTTAGTTTTTCTTTACATAGCTCTGCCTTAGTTTTGCTTTGACCTTGGTCATATAAGAATGTAATAAACAAAAATTATGCACAGAATCTTATTAGTGGCTGGATGATCCAACAGTTTAGTTCACACAATGACTGATGGGTACAGTGATTAATTAATTAGCTAACATTAATTAATGGAATTTATGTTTTGGATTATTGATGTTTGACTTATTTAGAAAGCAACTATTGCTTTGAATGTGAGGGTGTAGATTTTTTCCAGGCTTCATAAGAGTTTATGCGGCATGACAGTCTCACAGCTCCATACTATCAATCTAGACTGAGCACATGAAAGCATGCAGCTGCCAGTTGCCAATTAATTACACACTGGTTTGTTACTCTTAATCATCTTTTTATATTGAATGAGGACCTGAGATAATGGAACCCACCTCAATGAGGAAAAAGGTTTAGGCCTCTCCCCATACCATTTGTCTACAGTACACCAATTCAAAAGGAACCAATGGCACATAGACTAAGAGCTTAGTGGAGGCACTTGCAAGTTTTCTGGAATTTCCTTGTTCAAATTTAATCTCAGCTCTTAAGTTTTAATTGTGGCTCACATGTGAAGATGTGAGCACTGATTCACGAAAGCCCAAGTTGAAATAAACGTTGCTAGTCTAAGGCACCACTGGACTTCTGTTTTCTTTAAGATCCTACCTATTGGAAGCCTTGCTGGTGAGCATTTGTTTGACCAGCAAGAAACTGTTATACAGCTGAGCCATGACTGGCTTGTCGTGGTGTGATCTACTCCATGAACACAACATCCAGTTCAGCCCACATTCAGTGTGCTGCAGAGTGGATTTGACTATGATTGTCCCTTTTGATATGAGCCCACCATTGTTCTTGACCAGTTCTTCCCATATTGAGACAGGAGGTACAATAAGAGAACGTTTAACAAGACAGCAGCTAAAAACATTCACAGTGCCAGCCATACTGATAAGAATGGACATTGTCTATACTTGTCCTCAACTTGCATTCCTTTCAGTGTGCAGGATAATGGTTTCATAAGTCTGAGAGACTTCATAAGACACTGGGGCATCTACTGTTAAAGATTTCCACATATGGGTTCACTGTGGTTTTGTTGTTAAACAAGTGCAGCTGCTGTTTTAAAAAGGACAATAAGAGCACAGTAGAGTTGGTATTTTTTCCTGTTTAGTATTAATATTTCACACACTGCAGTAGTTCTCCAGCCTTGTTAAAATATTATGTATCTTCAAACACTCTGGTTTCAGAGATATCATAAAGGCCCTAAAATATTCATGGACAATGTACATTGTGTCTTCTCAGCTCCAGATAATTTGGGGGGTCATTTTTTTCTCCTAGGCTCGATGAAAAATTCACTGTCAAGGTTGCTGATTTTGGCCTTGCTCGAGATGTCTATGATAAAGAGTACTACAGCGTACACAATAAAACGGGAGCAAAACTGCCAGTAAAATGGATGGCCTTAGAAAGTTTGCAAACTCAGAAGTTCACTACAAAGTCAGATGTGGTAATGTGCCTATAATTATTTATGCTGCTCTTGCTGACTTTTCACATTTCAAGACATTCCTGGAAGTATTTAAGGAAAAAAAGAAGGGATGTGGTAGATTAATGCAAAACCTTGGAATCTAAAATCAAAACTAAGCTTCAGCTCTTCTATTTTGTAAAACAAATGAGACTAGATTTTCTACCTATTTTTCTTTTGACTGCTTCCTAAAACTACAGATAATGCTAGCTGAGATTGTGAAACTTGTAGAACATACCCTGCCTGCAAAATCAGTAATAAATTTGTGACTGATTTCAGTCACCCTCCAGTTACATATCTGAAAGGAAAGCTTTTGCCCTAACTTTGAGGTTAGGTCAAATTAACTTGAAGAAGAAGTCCCTTTCTCTTTTCCAAGCCTAAAAGCTTTCTGTTTGAAGCAGAATTAGTCTGTGTTGGATTGCTGCACAGCTGCGATCCTGTGTACACAATTTTGTATGTCCCTATTCTGTTGGCTTCTTTCTCCAGCCTGAAACTGCTTGACTGCAGTTTGAGACTGTATTTTAAAAATAACCCACCATATATTTTTTTTTAAGTGTACCATGTATATTCTACTCTTGCACAATTTTTGTTGGCATAAACACTTGCTGAAGTTCATACCTACCAAACAAGCAGCAAGTGTATTTTCCAAGCCTTCTGGCTTGGTTTTTTTCTTGGCTCTTGTGTTCATTGCAATATTTTGTTACCATGCTTGGAATGAAGCAGCCTGTTCTGAAAATATTTGTTGTAAGACATTTACTCGCCCTCAGTCTCTCCAGTTGTGTGATGCAGTTCTCCTTTGCTTTTGTCAGTGGTCCTTTGGAGTATTACTTTGGGAGCTGATGACAAGAGGGGCCCCACCCTACCCAGATGTCAGCTCTTTTGATATCACTGTTTATTTGCTTCAAGGAAGAAGACTCTTGCAGCCTGAATATTGCCCAGACCCACTGTAAGTAAATGCAAGATGTTGCCAGTGTGTCAGGTTCAACTGCAAGTAAGTCCAGGCACTTTTCATAAAAGATATGCTTTATTGAAATACCAGTAAGTTGCCCTTAATTAGCAGAGTCATTGTCGGGAATACTCCACCAGGCACAATGGCCTCCAGATATAGTATGATGCATAAGCTCTATTAGCGAATGAATTCTGAGTGCGCGCGCAGGAATACTCTCGGCGAGAGAATACATAATGACCGGGAGAAGGGGCCCCCTCCCTACCCACTATCTAAGGCATGAATATTTCCACCAGCTGGGAAAGGCGCTTGTATCTCGTGTTCAAGGACACGAGATAGCAGGCAGCGGCAGATTCCTTCTCCCATGAGTTACAGCCAAGCAACCTACACGCATGTGAGCCAATTAATTAAACAAAACAATGAACACAGTGTCAGAGGCAAGACAGGGAAGAAACATGGCACCTGACATTCTGCCCCCCTATGATCTCATCATACACATTCAAGGGGAACTGCTGGGCTTATGGGGAAAACGTCGATGGAAGTCAGAGAGTAAACGGTTAGCATTAATATCAGCCCTTTTTACCCATTCCCTGTGTTGAGGACCAAAGTGTACCCATTCAATTAAATAATACAATTGACCACATTTCAGTTTTGAGTCTAGAATCTTGGAAATTTCATAATGTTCTTCTCCATCCACCAAGAGGGGCGGGGGTGTTGGGACTTCAGGGCGCCATTTGTTCGGTGGGTGACTCCTCTTGAGTAAACTGAAATGAAAAATTGGATGAATATATCTGAGACTCTTGGGTAACTCTAATTCCACAGTCACAGGATTAATCAGTCTATTGACCTTAAAGGGGCCAATATATTTCCAGGCGAGTTTCCAAGACTTCTGGGGTAGTTCCAAATTCTTAGTGGATACATATACATAGTCTCCAGGCTGCAGATCCCAACCCTCCACCCTCTTTCTGTCAGCCTGAGCTTTGTAGGCTGCCTTTGCGGCTTCTAATGCCTCGCAAATGTCCGGCCAAGAGTCTTTGAGTTTATTACACCAGTCAGCAGCTTCCCCTTCCCTCCCTGGATTTGAAATGAGGAAGGGCAAGGGGGAACTGTCATACCCTAGCTCCTGTTGACTCCTGTTGAGGCGTGCCACATATTATTGTATGCAAACTCGGCTAGCGGCAAGAGATCAGCCCAGTCATTTTGTTGAAAATTAGTAAAACAGCGGAGGTATTGTTCCAAGGTCTGATTCACCCGTTCCGTCTGACCATCCGTCTTTGGGTAGTAGGCGCTACTCAAAGGTCTTTCTATGCCCATCAGAGTCATCAGTTCCCCCCAGAACTTTGAAATGAATTGTGTGCTGTTGACCGGCAACAAGTGCAATCTTACAACGTGGTGTAGAAACGCTTTCGCCAGTGCTTGAGCTGTAGGCAAACCAGGAAACGGGATGAAATGCGCTTGCTTGGTGAATAGATCCACCACCACCCAAATGACAGTCATTTGTTTACTGGGAGGCAAATCTGTGATGAAGTCCATAGAAATTACTTCCCAGGGTCTCCGGGGTGTCAGTAAGGGCTGTAGGAGACCCGGGGGCTTGCCCACCCTTGATTTGCACATATTACATGTTTGACAGGACTGAACAAAGACAGATAAATCCTTCCTCATGTGTGGCCACCAAAACCGTCTTTGCAACAGATGTAGTAACTTAACAAAGCCAAAGTGGCCGGCTAGCTTAGTGCCATGGACTGCATGTAATACTTCATTTCTCAAAGTTTCGGGGACAAAAAGTTTCTCGCCTTTATACCAACACCCATCTTCCCAGTGCTCAAGAGTCCCATGTGGCTGCAGGGTCTTGCCCTCTACATCAGTTACAGCTTTTGGAAATTTCTCCTCCCACAGAGGTTCCCCAGGTGGCTGGGGGGATTGGCGGGACTCTTGGCTGCGGGTTACTACTGCTCCGCTCAACTGGATTGGTGTGAAAAAGGATTCACAGATTTCCACCCTCTTGCTACCGTGCTGGGGTAGACAGGAGAGCGCATCCGCTAGGGAATTGGACTGGCCCGGGAAATGGTGCAGGGTGAATTGGAATTTGGAAAAGAATTCAGCCCACCGGAATTATTTAGCATTGAGATTCTGGGGTTTTCAGAGGACCCTCAGGTTCTTGTGATCCATCCAGACCTCAAAGGGGACCCGGGACCCTTCCAGCCAATGTCGCCAGGTGCCTAGGACCAATCGGATCACCCCTGCTTCTTTATCCCACACGGGCCAATTTCTTTCAGTATCATTAAATTTGCGGGACACATATGCCAGGGGATGGAGTTGCCCATCGTCCCCTTCCTGAAGGATCACCCCCCCCCCCATAGCCGTATCAGAGGCATCTATGTGGACTATGAACTTCTTTGTCTCATCGGGGTGCACTAGCACCGGCTCCGTGATGAACAAAGCTTTTAGTCTCTCAAACGCCTCTTGGCACTTAGGGCCCCAATCCAAGCGTGCCCCCGGTTTGGTGGCTCCTACCCCTTTCCCCTTTGTTTTTAGGAGATCAGTTAAGGGTAGGCTGATCTGGGCAAAGTGAGGCAAAAAATGGCGGTAGAAGTTGGAGAAACCGAGAAAACTCTGGAGTTGCCTCCGAGTCTTTGGGGGCTCCCAGTTGAGTACGTCTTGTACCTTCTTAGGGTCCATCTCAAGCCCCTTTGGTGAGATCCGGTACCCCAGAAAGTCAATACAGGTGCGATGGAACTGACACTTGGAGAGTTTAACAAACAGTTTATGCTCGAGTAACGTTTGGAGCACCTCTCTCACCAGCTGAATGTGGGATTCCAAATTGGGGGAGTACAGTAAGATATCATCAAAATAAACGACCACCCCTTTAAAGAGGTGTTTATGCAGCACCTCGTTGAGCAAGTTCATGTATACCCCCGGAGCCCCCTGGAGCCCGAATGGCATCACCCTATACTCAAACTGTCCCAAGGGGGTATTAAACGCCGTTTTGTATTCATCCCATTGCCGGAAGCGTACATGGAAGTAGGCATCTCTCAAGTCCAGTTTAGAAAACACTTTGCCTTTGGCCACCTCCGCTAACAAATCTTTAATTAGTGGCATGGGGTATGCATTGGTCGCTGAGACGGCATTCAACCCGCAGTAATCCGTGCACAATCAGAGCCCCTCGTCTTTCTTTTTGCAGAAGAGGACTGGGGCTCCAAACGGGGAAGATGCCGGTATAATGAAACCCCTTGCCAAATTCTTGTCAATAAACTTCTGTAACTCCTCCTTTTCCATGGGACTCATAGTGTAAATCTTTCCTTTGGGCATTTTTTGCCCCAGGAGCAACTTGATTGCACCGTCTGAGTTGCGGTGGGGGGGGAGCTCATTGGCTTCCTCCTCCTCGAACACTCGGGACAAATCACTGTACGCCATGGGGATCTGGGCCGATTCCTCGGCCGCCAAGCAAGCCCTTGGGAGTTCGCTGTCGGGGGGTATTCCCCACACAGGGTCCCAGGCGTGGGCAGTGCACTTGGGGGAAACGAATCGCACGATGTCATCGTCCCACAGAATGTATGGATTGTGGCCATGAAGCCAAGGACTGCCTAGCACCAATGGAAATTTAGCCCCCGGCGCTAACACGAAGGGCAAAGCTCCCAATGATCACCCGCCCCTACTAGCAAGGGTACTGTTTCGTACCGGCAAGATTCTTTCATCGGGGACCCGTCCATTAGGGTAAAAACTATGGGCTCTGCTAGCCGGACCATGGCCGCATCTAGTCCGGACATGAGGGAGGGATTGATGAGATCCCTCCCGCACTTCAAGTCTATGAGCCCCCGCACTCGAATATGCATCTTCATGGCAGGATTCATAATAGTCACAGTCACAAAAAAGAGGGGTGGATAGTTGCTCACCACTTTTGGCGCCTCTGGGGTTGGGTCCTGTTATGCTGTGCCTCTTACAACAGGACCAGTTCGTTTCCCACCGGCTCCTCGTCACTTGATCCTTGTTCTGGATACTCCGTGCCAGCAAGCAAGGCCTGGGGGTTTCGTGGTTTAGCCGTACCCCACTTACCCAGAGTCTCAGGGCGACGCTTGTCACCTTCCGGGGTCGGGGTCTTGGCGCCTTCCCCCGCAGGACAGGATGCGGTGTAGTGCCCTTTTCCCCCACACTTTAGGCACAGACCTTGCTTCATGCACTGGTCTCTCATGGACTGTTTGGCCTGGGGCGGCTTGGGCTTTTGCTGTGGAGAGGCTGTTAGGCGTCCTGTAGCCATTGCGTTGTCCAACCTCATGGTACGAAGCCTACTTTTAGCTCGCTCGGCCACCTCCATCCAGCTGTGCAAGCTGCGTGGTTCCTGGGAGCTCATGACATTATTCCGAATGTCTGCGGAAAGTTCCAATCTGTATTGCTGAGCAAGGACTGGATCGGTCCAATCCCGGATCTTCACGGCGTGGCGTTGGAACTCCGTGGAGTACTCCCACACCGAAAGCTTTCCTTGCTTAAAGGTACGGAGGAAGGCCTCCACCTTCTGCGCAGCCGTGGGATCTTGAAAGTGGTTTCTCATCACCCACGTGAAGGCATCCACGCTTCCTAACTCCACTGCCTCTTGATCATGGAGCGAAACATACCAGTTGGTGGCCATACCCCTCAACCGCGAGGTGATAAAGTCCACCTGTTGCTCCTCATCCTGGAACAGGTGAGCCCAACGCTGCACAAACTTCATCACTTGTAGTATGAAAAACGAGAGATTCTCAGGGTCCCCAACAAACGTGATATCCAGCAGATCTTTAGGCTGGGGCAGAACCGGAGGGGCCACCGGGGATGCGGTCGGTATAGGTGCAGGGGGAACTGGTGGAGGCAGCAGTTACAGTTGCAGGGCTGGCATGCCCCGCGGCGGCCCCGGCAGAGGGGGCGCTGGCTGCGGCACAGGGACCGGAGGAGGCACGACTGGCGGAGGCAGAACCGGCAGAGGCAGAACCGGCTGTGGGGGGGGCTGACGGGAATCAGTACAAGGCCCCATGGTTGACCCGCCATGTGTGTCTGTATCACCTGGGTCATCATGTTTGGCAACGTTTGCAGCAAGTGTCCCAAATCCCGCATTATCATATGGCAATCAGCTTCCAAGCTGTCCAGCCAGGTATCCACATCCTTTCCCAGGCTGGGACGCGATGGGGCTCTGGCCAGGCGACCTGGGGTAGATCCAATACTCCCCACACTTAGGCAAGGGTCAAATAGACTGTCCCGACTTAAACTTCCTGGCAGGGACCAGGTAGTCTGAGTAGAGTCCCTGAGGCATCTTGCCCAATCGTGCGGTTTCCGATGGGTAACTCCTCTGTCCCACAGCGGAGTAATAAACGGGACTATTGAGCACGGAATGGCCCCACCATCCGACGTTGGCAGCCCGGCCAAGCTATAGACAGGCACCCCTACGGTTGACACCGGTCCTCCGGTTGACAGCGGGGTTCCCCCCCGGTCATCGTAGTCGGGGGCGATGTCATGGTCGGCAGCGCTGTGGTAATCAGCAGTGCCGTAGTGGTCGGTGGCACCATGGTAATCAGCGGTGCTACGGTAGTCGGTGGCACCGTTGTGGATGGGGTTGTAGTTGGTACCCCACCTCCGTCAGCTCTGCTCATCTCCAAGGGAGAGATGCGTTCCGGGCAGAATAAAGGATTCCTGACAATTTCTGTCAGGTTCAACAGCAAGTAAGTCCAGGCACTCTTCATAAAAGATATGCTTTATTGAAATACCAGTAAGTTGCTCTTAATTAGCAGAGTCATTGTCAGGAATACTCCACCAGGCACAATGGTCTCCAGATATAGTATGATGCATAAGCTCTATTAGTGAATGAACTCTGAGCACGCACGTGAATGAACTCCCAGCGGGAGAATACATAATGACCGGGAGAAGGGACCCCCTCCCTGCCCACTATCTAAGGCACAAATATTTCCACCGGCTGGGAAAGGTGCTTGTGTCTTGAGCTCAAGGACACAAGATAGCAGGCGGCGGCAGATTCCTTCTCCCATGAGTTACAGCCAAGCAACCTACGCGCATGTGAGCCAATTAATTAAACAAAACAATGAACACAAGTGTCAGAGGCAAGACAGGGAAAAACAGGGAAGAAACATGGCACCTGACACAGTGATGTGACAGCTGCATCACTGTAGCCAAAGGGCTCCCGTAAAAGAGTAGAGACAGAGAAAGAAGGGTACTGTCCAGGCAACTCCTCGTTCAATATGAGTGGTAGAGCAAGACCTGACTTTTCCCTGCTTACCTCTTAAAGACATCATCCTGGAAGGAGCGGGTAGAACAGTTGCTCAGATAGAGAAGCTAAAAGACTAGGAGTCAAAAGGGAGAGGCAAGAAATGTTCTCTTTTTATGTCTTCCAAGCTACTTTGAGAACTTTGTAGTAGAAAAGCAGGATATAAATATAAAAATAGTGAACCAACCAACAGTTTTAAAGATAAAAACTAATTTTTTATCTCTTTCAATTGCAGGTACAAAGTCATGCTTAAATGTTGGCATCCCAAACCTGAACTACGGCCAGCGTTCTCTGAGCTAGTTTCCGATATATCAACCATCTTTGCCACTTTCATTGGGGAACATTATGTTCATGTGAATGCTACGTATGTCAATGTGAAATGCATTGCACCTTATCCGTCTCTTCTGTCATCCCAAGACAACATTGATAGGGATTCAGATACATGACCAGATACATTTTACTATACAACCAGGGGAGGAAGAAAAACCCAAATGATAGCCAACTACTTTTTTTGCCACCTGGTTTGTGTAAAAGTATTGTCATATACGTCATACAAATTGCACTATTTCAAGAAGGCAATTTCACATTGCTGAAAGCTATAGCAGTCTGTACCGTCCACTGTTACCACAACATCTTATCTCTTGCCAGCTTTGTGACCAATCCAGCTGGTGTTATAAATTATATCGTGTACAACTGATGAATTCAGAGAGTCATCAGTAATGCAGAGTGCCAGGCACTAGAGGATGAATTATCACTATTGCTGCCTGTAGTCAGCATTTTTTTTTTTTGTTGCATAAGTGCCAAGCCCGATAGTGACTATTCCAGGATTGGAAAAAAATTTCTCATCTGTATTTCATGAGATTTGCTTTGCTTGCTCTATCAGTCTTGGCTATTTGAAAATTATTTCCTTGGTTGTCTGGGAGAATAACCACTTTTTGTGGTTTTAAAAACAATTTGGAATTCTGAGTCACAGTTTTATTACATGATAAAATTATTGCAGCAGCTTTACAGAATCAGAGGCATTGCAAATAGCTAACAGAATACTTCCACCCAGCATTGTCATGGAGAATGCCTATTAAACCAGTAGGCCAAAGAATGATCATTAGTATTCCAGAATGTAGTTTAAGAAATCATAGTTAAACAATTCAGAAGGTCAGAATGGGCAGCTAGGCAGCTGAACAAGATTTAGTAGCCATGTGTATATCTGATTCAAAGGAAGAGCTACAGCTGAAGAAACAAAAGGATGAGTTTGACCAACTCAGAACCAAAAGACGTGCAGCACTGTGTGATTGCTGCTCCTTTGAGCAATGAAATACACAAGTGGATGGTAACATCAAGAAGAGAATGTGATGCAGCTGATAGCTGCTTGTTGGATTCAGCTGGTTCTGCAGTTCTGACATGACCAAAATAAAGAGGGATTTTAAAGAGAGATGTAGCTTTCGGAACAAACATGCAACCGTGCTGTTAATGTTAGATTGAGTGTCATGTTTCAATTTCTGTTCCTGTGGAATTCTGTGCATACTACTGTATAGACTGTCTGGTGTAGGCAAATAGCTAGTTTTGTTGGTGTAAATCCTTTCAAAGCATTCTATTTTTATATGGGGAAAGTTTTATTTTTAATTATATATATGTGTGTATATATATATATATATATATATATATATATATATATATATATACACACACATATACACACATACAAAGTTTGTTTAGGCCATAAAATATTGCACTGTGAATGATTCAAAAATATTTTATCAGCCTGTGATTCATAAGTGGTAGAAGATGTTCAAAAACTTTGCTCTGTAAAAACTGGAAAGGTAAAGAGTTTGTTGTAAGCCATCATCGTGCCACGTGTTAAAATCTCCCATTGCTAGAATTAAAAACACAACCCTTAAAATCTTTTGAGGAGACAATGCCTACAGAGAATCCAATTCTAAAGGAGATGTATGTTTCTTGAGAGACAATGCTGCATTAAAAGATTTATGACTAGTTTGCTGATAATATTGAATTGTATTAAATGGCCACATCCATTTCCGTGGCAAACACTTTATATGTGCTGAGAGCAATGCTAATTGTGAACTGCCTAAGCACAAAAAAACCCTGCTATAAGCAAAGATGAAAAATGATTTTCAGAGTTAAGGAAACTTGTGATGCCAAGAGCAATTATTTTAAACCTATGTACACAAGCTTTGAAAGAAATGGGGGGGGATAGGCTCAACAATTATACTGTCTTTGAAAAAACATTAATGTTGTGTCTGGGATACTAGTACCTAATGTGTGATTCTTGTAGAGATTTTGATGTTTGTACATTCATATGCCTGCCAATAAGATGGATGGTACTTACATTTATAATTGTGATGACCTAACAGACTTCTTAGTAAAAATAAAGTAAAATATTTGTATGTCAGCTATTCATGTTTCAAGCATGTGTATGTGTCTAGATGAAAGCAGAGTTCATCCTGCAAAGATTTCTTTGTTTCTGGAGTATAATTGGATGGTTACTGGCCCTTAATGTGAATGGAGGAGACAGATGATTTTCAAACTTGAAGACAAAATGAACATAAAACCACAGGTTGCATGCAAAGGTGACCTCCTAAATGCAGAAGGCACCTGGTGCTCATGGAATGGCAGTGTTTTATCACTTGAGTTCACAAAGAGGGGAATCAAAATAAAGCCTTTCTCTCATACAACTTCTTGTATGAGCTAAAGTAATAATAATAATAATAATAATAATAATAATCTTTTGATTTATTAATCGCTTACCCCGCGCATTTGCAGTCTCTGAGCGATGTACAGTTACACATTTTGACGAGGGGCTAACAATATAAGGGGTAGGGAGGACAACATATAATTTCTTAATTCCACACACATTGCACCTGACGGAGGGTTCATCTCTGTCTCAGACCTGTCGTATTCCGGATGGCGTTTTTCAGTCGGTCGGCTCGTGACGTCAAGCTTTCTGGACTCTTCGTGTCGCAGCGCCATACTGCCACCACCTGGCCAGATCAACCCACTGCAGGGCTTTCTGACGCCGAGAGATTTTTTTCTTTAGCTTCCGATCTTTGCAGCAGGACGTTTTTACCATTGGCTAACACCTCCCCCACGGGGGGGGGGTGCATGCCCACCCTCTCTAAGGAGTGGTACCCATTTTATCTACTTGCCGAGGCTTTCGAATCACTGGGTAGACGGCAAGCTAGGGACACAGGTTGGTAGCTCACACCAGCACAGGGCTAGAACTAACAGTAGTTCAGGTGTTACTTATTAAGCAGTGGATATATCCACTGTGCCACTATAGCAGTATGACAACTGCTATAGAATCTGCCTTTTTATTTTACAATGTATTTTATTTTATTAAGTTCTTACCCTGCTTTTCATCCAAAAACCTCTCATAGCAGATCACAATGTATGTAAAGACAAAAAACATTTTTGAAAACTCAATAAACATACAGTAAAATCCCCATAAGATCAAAATGAACAACAAACAAAGCAGGAAAAAATCCACTTCTTAATCAAGTTCTTACCTAATGTCAAATGTTCAAGAAAGAATAGCAATCATTTCCTAACTTGTAGAAAGAGGTAAAAGAGAAGAATCATCAAACATCCCAGAGGAATGAGTTTCATATCAGGGCAACCACTGAAATGCTCCTGTTCCTTGTAAATGTATCTATTTGAAATGGAATTTTAATGACAGTCCTGTTGCAGATCTTTAGTAGCCAGTAGGGTTCGTAATGGAGTAAATGCTTCTTTGGATACTTTGGACTGAAACATTATGGGGTTTTAAGAACTGAAACCAGAATCTTGAATTGTGCTGAGAAGCATATACATATAGGTAACTAATGGAATTCTTAGAGGAGAGATGTAATATACTCCTGCTTATTCCTGGCAGGGGCTAGGTAGAAGAATTTTAAATAAATTGAAGTGCCAGGATATAGGCATACCGTTGTTCAGTCACACAGTTGAGTCTGACTCTTCGCGATCCCATGGACCACATCATGCCAGGCCCTCCTGTCTTCTGTCGTCCTCCGGAGTTTGCTTAAGTTCATGTTCGTTGCATCGGTAACATTGTCTAACCATCTCATCCTTTGTTGTCCCCTTCTTCTGTTACCTTCAATCTTTCCCAGCATCAGGGTCTTCTCCAGTGAGGGCTCCCTTCTCATTTGGTGGTCAAAGTATTTGAGCTCCAGCTTCAGTATCTGTCCTTCCAGGGAACAGCCAGGGTTGATTTCCTTTAGGCATACTACTGTAATCTAATCTAGAATTTATCAAGCCCTTAATGACTGTGGCAGTGATATTTAGAGCATTTTATGGAATCTATGCATGAATGTGCAGAACACAGCTAGCAGCTCATTTCTTACCAATTACAGTACCTCAGATCCAAACTTCTAGGAAAACTTTCTCCAACTTGTTCATAGATACTTATTTTCAGAGATGAAAATTTAAAGAGGTCCTTATATGGAATGCTAATGGCCAGTCTATATGCTGTCTCTTCCTGATTACAAAGTGTTGCACATCAGCTTATTCCTACAGGACTGTACATCAATCTCTCATTAATGTTCTCTCACTCATAAATTCTGATCAGAAAACTACACATGCAACTAAATCCTGTTGTTGGCTATGGAGGGTAAAGGCTAGCAAGCGTAGCAGTACTAGTAGAAAAGAACATTCCTGCCTTCTCCTACTGTGCACCTGGTAGTCAGAGGACCCAGGAGAATAGTATGGGGTACAATGTGGAGTCTGCAGCAGGAGAGGGTCCAAAGCCTCTCCTTTTAGCTCTTCCATCTTGTTTCCTCTGACAGCTCACTTGAAGGAGGTTGTGCCACTTGTTTTTTCCCCTCTGCCAACCTCTGCTCTTCTGCAGCCAATCGTCTCCTCAGCTTGCCTGTGGGCCCTCTTTTAACTTGGCCATGGGAGGCCATGCCCCTGTTTGTTGACCAATCCAAGTTCCCCCAGGACCAAGAAGTCCTGTGGGAGGGGCCTATGCTGTCTATGGACACTTGGCCATCACACCCACTGGAAGGTGGTCCTGCCGTGTCATTCAGACCTACTCCTGCCAAACCACCATCTTTGGTGATGGTGCTGGGCCAGCCTCAATCAAGGCAGGCTGCATCTGACTTCATGGGACCAGCATATACCAGTCCCTTCTTCAGGTGTCACAGGTTCCTTGGGGTCCTGCCACACCTCAGGTGTACAGATAGGGTTCCACTGCTGGACATTATGTGCAGATGTCTACCTCTAAGATATTCCATAGTTCAGAGAGTGCAGCCAATGAGCTACAATCTAATACATCAAAAATATGAAGAGGTTTCCTATTTTGTTGTGTATAATTGAAGTTAGAAATAGCATCCCTGTACTGGTAGCATCAAGTAACAGCTGAAACAGGAGTGTGATTGCTGTGCACATAACAGTTAATTAAAGAGAACTCCAAGGAGGTAATATTTCAAAATATTGCAGTATTATTGATGCAGCTATCTAGATTTATTGCCAAACTACACTGGAAAGTTGCTTAGATTTATAGGCTGCTGTATTCCAAAGATTCAGGAACAGCTAGATCTATCTATCTGTCTGTCTGTCTGTCTGTCTGTCTATCCATCCCATTTTTGTACAGTGATTGTTCAGTGTCACCTGCACTCCATTTTCATCTTTGAAACAATTTATGATCCTGTTAGCTTTGAACTAGAATGAGGGCCCTGTCAGCAGCAGTGGAAAACTGAGTAAAATTTACTGCACTGTAGGAAATGGTTGTAGGCAGTATTTTTGTATCACATAATCAGAAAATGACACTTGGGTTGTTTCTTTTGAAATCATAGATCCATATGCATGGGTCTGAGCAGGCATTCAAAAGGTGCAAGTAAGACATCTCCATAGTGGAAATGCATATTTTAAAAAAAAAATCCTGGAAAACTTGATCAGAACAATATGCACCTTGTCTAGAAATAAGTTGTTTTAGTACCATTATGCTATAATTTGTTCCTTGCCATTGATTCTCTCTAATGGTACTTCCTAAGATCTGCCTGAAATGCAGGGATAAGAACATGAGCCCTTCTAGATCAGACCAGTGGTCCATCTAGTCCAGCATCCTGTCTCAAACAGTGGCCAACCAGTTCCTCTGGATGGCCAACAATGGCATAGAGGCTAAGGCCTTCCTCCTGGCTCTAGGATTCAGAGGCTTAGTGCTTCGGAATGTAGAGGTTCCCCTCAGTCACCATGGCTAGTAGCCATTGATAGACTTATCCTCCATGAGACTATCTAAGCCCCTTTTAAAGCTGTTTTTTGCTGCGTCCATCACTACATCTTCTGGCAGCAAATTCCACATTTTAATCACTCTGTATAAAGTAGTATTTCCTTTTGTCCATGCTAAACCTACTGCCCATCAGTTTCACTGGATGCTCTCAAGTTCTATTTTGGGAGAGGAAGAAAAAATTCTCTTTGTTAACTCCATCTCATGCATAATTCCATAAACATCTATCATGGCCTGTCCCCCCTTAGTCATCTTTTGCTACTGAAAAGTCCCAGACTCTCAAGCCTTTCCTCATAGGGAAGGTGCTCCATCCCCCTACTCATCTTGGTTGCCCTCCTCTGCACTTCTTCCAGCTCTGCAATGTCCTTTTTGAGATACGGGGACCAGAACTGTACACAGTATTCTAAAAGAGGCCGCACCATAGATCAATACAGGGGCATTATAATATTGGTCATTTTATTCTCAATCCCTTTCCTAATAATCCCTGACATAGAGTTTGCCTTTTTCACTGCTGCAGCACACTGTGTTGGCACTTTCATTGAGTTATCCACTATGACCCCAAGATCTCTTTCCCACTCAGTCTCAGCAAGTTCAGACCCCGTTAGCCTATACTTGAAGGTGGGATTTTTTTGTCCCAGTGTGCATCATTTTACACTTAGCACTGAACTTCATTTGCCACATTATTGTCCACATACCCAGTTTGTGGAGGTCCTCTTGGAGTTCTTCACAGTCAGCCTTGGTTTTCATAATCCTGAATAACTTGGACACTACATTACTCACCCCCAGTTCCAGATTAAATAGTACTAGCCCCAATACTAATCCTTGTGGGACCCCACTGCTTACTTCCCTCCATTGTGAGAACTGTCCATTGATTCCTACTCTTTGCTTCCTGTCATTTAACCAGTTTTTAATCCATAAGAGAACCCATCTTATCCCATGACTGTAAGTTTACTCAGGAGTCTTTGATGAGGTACCTTGTCAAAAGCCTCTTGAAAGTATAGGTATATAATGTCTACCAGGTCACCATTGTCTACATGGTTTTTCACTCTCTCAAAGAACTCCAAAAGGTTTGTGAGGCAGGACTTCCCTTTGCAGAAGCCAAGTTTATTTTCCCTCAGCAAGCTTTGTCCCTCCATATGCCTAGCAATTCTATCTTTGATTACAATTTCTACTAATTTGCCTGGGACACACATTAGGCTGTCTGGCCTGTAATTTCCTGGTTCCCCTCTGGATCTCTTTTTAAAAACTGGTGTCGCATTGCTACTCTCCAGTCTTCTGGTACAGCAGCTGGATTTAGTGATAGGTTACATATATGGGTTAGTAGATCAATGATCTCCTATTTGAGATCCTTAAGAACTGTCAGATGTTTGCCTTCAGGACCTGGAGACTTATTGGTTTTTAATTTCCCCAGTAGGTCTAGAATTTCATCTCTGATCACCTCAATTTGGCTCAGTTCTTCAGACTACCTTCCTGAAATAGGAACTGTAGCATGGGTATGTGTCCCACACTTTCCACAGTGAACAAAGAAGTAAAAAAGTTATTGAGCTTCTCTGCCACCTCCCCATCTTCCTTTAGCAATCCCTTTATTCCTTTGTCATCCAAAGGCCCCACTGCTTCTCTGACTGGTTTCCTGCTCTAGATATATTTTTAAAAAATGTTTATTGTTTGTTTTGATGCTTTTAGCAAGTCACTTCTCAAAATCTTTTTTGTATGCCAGAGGTTGTGGTCCCTCCAATTCAATTCATTGGAGTAGACTTTCCACTATTTAAAAGAAGCCTCTTTACTTTTTATAGCTTCCTTATCTTGCTTTGTTAACCACGCAGGCTTCGCCAGACTCTCTTAATCACTCAGCGGTTTCACGTTTTAACCTGGGTCCTAGACTCAAAACTCTGAGCATGAGATTTCTGTGGTGAATGTTAATAAATCAAAAGTAGGTTTGCAGCTTACAGAGCTAATGTTTTAAGCATGTTTTTATTTTTAAGTAAAAAAAAACCTTTGTGTTTGTCCTTTATAAGTTTGTATCTCCGCTACCTGGCATTTTTTAAAAAATCAAATGTTACATGACTTCCCCTTCTATTTGCCAAGGAGTGATGGGGCCAGATGCCATGATCTTAGTTTTTTTGATGTTGAGTTTCAAGCCAACTTTTGTGCTCTCCTCTTTCACCATTTGCAAGAGACTCTTTAGGTCCTCTTCACTTTCTGCCATTAGAGTGGTATCATCTGCATATCTGAGGTTATTGATGTTTTCCCCAACAATCTTAATTCTGGCTTGTGATTCATCCAAGCCAGCATTTTGTATAATGTACTCTGCATATAAATTAAATAGGCAAGGTTACAATATACATCCTTGTCATACTCCTTTTCCTATGCTAAACCAATCAGTTGTTCCATATCCGGTTCTAACTGTTGCTTCTTAGCCCTTATACAGGTTTCTCAAAAGACATGTGAGGTGGTCTGGTACTCCCATCTCTTTAAGGACTAGCCATAGTTTGTTGTGATCCACACGATCAAAGGCTTTAGCGTAGTCAATGAAGCAGAAGTAGATGTTTTTCTGGTACTCCCTTGCTTTCTCCATAATCCAGTGAATGTTGGCAATTTGATCTCTAGTTCCTCTTCAAAACCCAGCTTGTACTTCTGGCAGTTCTCTATCCACATACTGCTGAAGCCTAGTTTGTAGGATCTTGAGCATGACCTTGCTAGTGTGTGAAATGAGTGCAATTGTGCGATAGTTTGCATTGCCCTTCTTTGGGATTCCAATCCTGTGGCCACTGTTGTGTTTTCCAAATTTATTGGGGTATTGAGGGCAGCACTTTAACAGCACCATCTTTTAAGACTTTCAATAGCTCAGCAGGGATACCATCACCTCTGCTAGCTTTGTTGTTAGTAATGCTTTGTAAGGCCCACTTGACTTCACATTCCAGGATGTCTGGCTTGAGGTCAGTGATCACACCATTGTGCAGGGCCAGCCTGCTCACTAGGCGAATATCTTGCCTAGAGCGCGAGGCCATCATGGGGGCACCGGACTGAGCCACCCGAGGGCCCTGCTGCCGCCGCCCGCCCACTTGCACCTGCCAGAGTTGCCCCTGCTGCCTCGGTGTGAGCAGCCAGGCACCTGGGGAGGAGGGAGGCACTCCACAGTCTGCCCCCCACCCCACCAAAAGCTCGGCTCCAAGGATCCTGTTGCTGCCGCTCGCCGCAGAAGAGCAGCCACCCTTGGGAGCCCTCCCCACTCTGCACCCTGCAGCCCCCTCCGCAGGCCGGCCGCTTCGCCCCACTGCCTGCAGGTCCGGGAGACTGCCGCAGATGCCACCACTGCCTCCCTGCTTGGCTGGGGCTGAGCCACATGGCCATCCCTTCCCTCTGAGCCGCATGGCCTTCCCTTCCCTCTTCCGGCCTTTCCCTTCCCCCTGAGCTGCACAGCCGGGGCTGAGCCATGGCCAGCAGAGCCCACATCCCCGGAAGCCCTCGGCCCACCGCCTCTGGCTGCCCCCCGCAGCAGCCCTGCTCGGCGCTCCTGCTCCCATCTTGCCGCCACCAAGGAGGAGGATCCCTTTGTTAGGGGCAGCAGCCGCCAGAGCTGAACCAAGCCCCAGAGGAGCCGCTGAAGGTGGAGAGTGACCCGGGACTGGGAAGCACTGGCATGGGGACCTCTCCTTCGCCATCAAGCTGGCTCATGTAGGGCGCGCCGCTGAGCAGGCTCACGCGGGGCGGGGCAGAATCGGCACGACAACGAGCCCTGAGGAAGGGCTGACACCGCCCTTGAAGTGTCTGCACAGTCAGCTCCGCAGGTCCTGTGATTGGGCGAAGGGGAAGGGATCACCCTCGGCTGAGGAGAAGATCAAGGTTAGGTGCTGGCTGGGGGCAGGGAGGGACCTCTCTAAATCTCAGGCAAGCAGAAAGGGGGGTGTGCGCGCAAGTGCACCTCTCATGGTGCACCCAGGCAGGTATCCAGGCCCCGCCAGGAGGTTGGCATCTGCACTCACCTAGGGCGCAGGAACACCTTGGGCCAGCCCTACCGTCATGATTGTCAAGGACATTGAGGTCATACATAACATAAGAACATAAGAGAAGCCAATGTTGAATCAGGCCAATGGCCCATCTAGTCCAACACTCTGTCACACAGTGGCCACAAATACCAGGTGCCATCAGGAGGTCAAGCAGTGGGGCCAGGACACTAGAAGCCCTCCCACTGCTGCCCCCTCCAGCACCAAGAATAGAGTGCATCACCTGCCCCAGATGGAGAGTTCCCATCTATACCCTGTGGCTAATAGCCACTGATGGACTTCTGCTCCATATGTTGATCTAATTCCCTCTTGAAACTGTCCATGCTTGTAGCTGCCACCATCTCCTGTGGCAGTGAATTCCATATGTTAATCACTCTTTGGGTGAAGAAGTACTTCCTTTTATCTGTTCTAACCTGACTGCTCAGCAATTTCATGGAGTGCCCACAAGTTCTTGTATTGTGAGAAAGGAAGAAAAGTACTTCTTTCTCAACCTGCTCAATCCCATTCATAATCTTATAAACCTCGATCATGTCACCCCTCAGCCGTCCTTTCTCCAAGCTAAAGAGCCCCAAGCGTTTTAACCTTTCTTCATAGGGAAGGTGTTCCAACCCTTTTATCATTCTAGTTGCCCTTCTCTGCACTTTCTCCAATGCTATAATATTTTTTTGAGATGTGGCGACCAGAACTGTACACAGTATTCCAAAGGAGGTCACACCAATGATTTATACAGGGGCATGATGATACTGGCTGATTTGTTTTCAATTCCCTTCCTAATAATTCCCAGCATAGCGTTGGCCTTCTTTATTGCAGTTACACACTATCTACACATTTTCGTTGAGTTCTCTACTACGACTCCAAGATCTCTCTCTTGGTCCGTCTCTGCCAGTTCAGACCCCATCAACGTGTATTTATATTTAGGATTTTTGGCTCCAATGTGCATCACTTTGCACTTGGCCACATTGAACCCCATTTGCCACGTTGACGCCCACTCACCCATCCTTGACAGATCCCTTTGGAGTGCCTCACAATCCTCCCTGGTTTTCACCACCCTGAACAACTTCATGTCATCTGCAAATTTAGCCACTTCACTGCTTACTCCCAATTGCAAATCATTGATAAACAAGTTAAAAACCATCAGACCGAGTACTGATCCCTGTGGTATCCCACTGCTTACCACCCTCCACAGAGAAAGTTTCCCATTTATACTCACTCTCTGTTTCCTGTTTATAAGCCAGTTTTTGATCCACAAGAGGACTTGTCCTTTTATCCCATGACTAGTGAGTGAGCTTACTTAGGAGCCTTTGATGAGGAACTGTATCAAAAGCTTTCTGGAAGTCAAGGTAAACAACATCTATTGGGTCCCCCTTGTCCACATGTTTGTTCACTCCCTCAAAAAACACTAACAGGTTAGTGAGACAAGATCTTCCCTTACAGAACCCATGCTGAGTCTGCCTCAATAGTTTTTGTTTATCAATGTGCCTACTAATTCTTTCCTTAATAACAGTTTCCACCAATTTACCGGGTATCGATGTCAGACTGAGTGGCCCGTAATTTCCCGGATCTCCCCTGGAGCCCTTTTTAAAGATGGGAGTGACATTAGCTACCTTCCAGTCCTCAGGAATGGAGGCAGATTTTAAAGAAAGATTACATATTTTTGTAAGGAGATCCACAAGTTCACATTTGAGTTCTTTCGGAACTCTCGGATGAATGCCATCCGGGCCTGGTGATTTATTTGTTTTTAAATTGTCCATCAGTCGTAGGACTTCCTCTCTTGTCACCACAATCTGATTCAGGTCTTTCAAACCCCCTCCCGAAATCGGTGCTTCTGGAGTGGGCAAACACTTCTCCTCTTCCACAGTGAAGACAGAGGCAAAAAATGCATTCAGCTTCTCAGCCATTTCCCTATCATCCTTCACTACTCCTTGGTCATCCAAGGGCCCCACTGCCTCCCTGGCTGGCTTCTTACTTCTAATGTATTGGAAGAAAGTTTTATTGTTGGCCTTTATGTTTTTTGTGATATGCTCCTCATATTCCCTTTTTGCTTGCCTGATCACAGACTTGCATTTTATTTGCCATAGTCTGTGTTCCCTTTTATCAACCTCACTGAGACTAGTTTTCCACCGCTTAAAGGAATCCTTCTTACCTTTTACAGCTTCTATTATTTTATTTGTTAACCATGCAGGCTTTTTTCTATACCTATTTGTGCCTTTCCTAACCTGCGGTATATATTTTTTCTGAGCTTCTAGGACTGTATTTTTAAATAGTCTCCAAGCTTCCCCAATGGTTTTGACCTTCTCCACTCTTCCTTTCAATTTCTTCCTCACATGTCCCCTCATACCAGAGAAGTTACCCCTTTTAAAGTTAAAAGTGGTTGCTTCTTGTATAGTGGTCCTTCTTGTATAGTTCTTCTGTGTATTCTTGCCATCTTTTCCTAATTTCTTCTGCTTCTGTTAGGTCCCTACTGTTTTTGTCCTTTATCATGGCCAGCTTTGCATGGAACATTCCCTTGATTTCTCTAATTTCATTGAAGAGATCTCTAGTTCTTCCCATTCTATTGTTTTCCTCTACTACTCTGCATTGTTCATTCAGGAAAGCCTCCTTATCTCTCCTTGCTGTTCTCCGGACATCTGCATTCAGTTGGGTAAATCTTTCCTTTTCAGCTTTGCCTTTCACTTTTCTTCTTTTCGCTGCTATTTGTAAAGCCTCATCAGACAGCCACTTTGCTTTCTTGCATTTCTTTTTCTTTGGGATGGTGCTGATTGCTGCCTCCTGTACAATGTCATGAACCTCTGTCCATAGTTCTTCAGGCATTCTATCAAATCTAGTCCCCTAAACCTATTATTCACCTCCACTGTATATTCATAAGGGATGTGATCTAGGTCAAACCTGAATGTCCTAGTGGTTTTCCCAACTTTCTTCAACTGCAACCACAAAAGTGTCACTAGCTGCAACATGGAAGCAGATGAAACAAAGGCAGAAGGGGCTATTGTGCAGGCAAAAAGCTGCTCAGTATAATATTTGAAATGAACATAAGACAGCAACACTAATATAGCCAGTGGGTTCCATTCTCCCCCAAGAAAGAAATTTGACCAAGGTCAGCTTGGCTGGTGGTTGCATTTGTGTCACATGGTGTTTTTTTGGGTATAGGAAAGGATGCCATGCTAAAACTGGTTAGTGATTGACCAATTCCTAACACAAGCATAACCATGGCTGTTTCTGGAGCTGGTCAAACACCATGTCATGATGCAGACATATCATGTGGTATTATCTTCTAATACACTCTGAGAAATTGCTTGGTCCAGGATATGAAATCCTTTAAAAAAAATGAAAAATCAGAGGCAACTTTAAACTTAACCACTAATACCATAAGAACACAGGAAGTACTTATCCTGGATCAGGTCAGTGTTTCACCGGATGGCCAGCCAGTTGCCTGGAGAGGAAACCAACCAACAGGTAGATGCCAAGGATTTCCGCCCCCTTCCTCTGATGTAGCAGTTGTATTCAGAAGTTTACTGCCTCGGGGAAGATGGCGTACGCTCGCAGAGGATAGACGTGTGGGGAAAGAGCTCCTCACACTTCTACATTGTAACCTCACTTTTTGGCTGTTATTCTTTAGCCAAAATACTTCTTTATTATTTAGAAGTATTTGCAAGAGACTTAAACCTAACCTGAGGGAGTGGCGGCTTTCTCAGGGGATTATTTTTGGTTAGTTTCATCGCAGGAGTGAGGGAGAAGTCAGCAAAGAATTTTTTCCTTTACTGTGAAAACTCGCAGAGCACAGGAGTGGAATGGGAAAATAGACAAAGGAAGGAGAGAAGAAAATACTCAGTGGAACCGAAGCTAAGTACCTTAGATACTTAAATTTATTTATACTTGGTTTATAGGAGAAAAAACAGGGGGGCAGTAAATGATAAAAATCGAGCTAATAAGCAAATAAGAGAATAGAGTAGACGGTGAAAACGACAGCAGTGAAGCTGTAATATAGCAGCTAGTGAAAGTAATGCGCAAAAAAGAGTTGAGGAACTTACTAGGTAGAACTTAAAAGATATAAATGTTAAAACAATATTACCTTACTTAATTGTATTAAGACGTCTCTATCTCTTTAAGTAGAGTTGAAGGTTCCCAGCGGTGGAGTGATGAAGCGAAATCAGGTGGAAACAAGAGAAGGTGACGAGAGAGCGGTGCAGAGAGGCGGGAGAGCGACGCTGGGTGGAGAGAGAAAGGCGGAGGGAGGAGCGATGCAGCGAAATTGCAAAAGAGAGCCAGGAAACAGTCTGGGAGATGATGAGGCAAAATACGATGGGGGAGCTTCATAGAAGGGGCGGAAGAGAAGTGGAGAAAAAAAAAAGTGGAGGAGAGAAGCAAAGCGATAAAGAGTCCATTTGAAAGGGCGGAAGAGCGACACCGAAAAGAAAGAGAGGGGAGGAGGAACTGGAAGTAGAAGAGGGTTGTACATTTACAAATGTTGATTCAAATACAGTTGGAAAGTTCCAAAAGCATAAGTTAAACAAGTAGGAGTACTATAGGACTGGTGGAGAGAGCCAAAAAATTCCATAGATCGATTATTCAACAAGAAGAAACAATAACTAAACAAGCAAATAGATAAAAGTTACAAACCAATGAATATTTAGTGAATAGTATAATTAATAAGCAGAAATTAAATATTAAATTGGAGTACATAGATAAGTTGGTGGAAAATTATTAATTAATTTTAATTAACTAATTAGTATCGGTCAAATATCTAATTAAGATTATAATTAAAATCCCCAATAAATTAATTGAGTGACTAATCAATTAAGTAATTAATTGGAGCGTTAGTAAACATAGGAGCAGAGTAAAAAACTTGTATAAATAAATTAATTCTAATTAATTAGGACTCTATTAGTTATATTAAGTTAATTTCCATTTAAAATTAAATTTTAGGAATTATATAATATCAGAAAACTAAAAATAAATAAAAGATAAATAAAAAATAAAAAATGGCCACAGGAGCAGGTAGAAAAGGATCCACAGCATCTCCCAGCCAAACATCAGGGCTATCCCAAATCAAATCATGTGTAACAACAGCAGATCTACAGATGATGATACAGAACCTCTTACAAATCGCAGCAGAGCAAAATGCAGAAATTATAAAAAAAGAGTTGGAGCCATTACAGAATAAAATGGATCAAGTAGCAAAACAGTTAAAAAATGACACAGAAGAAATTAAATTAGAGATTAAAAAACTAACCAAAACTACAAAACAATTGGAAGAAAAGCTGGAAGATATTGATCAAGAGGTCTCGGAATTAAAAGTTAAAACAGAAAGAATGGAAGAAACCCTGATGACATTAGAAACGGAAAAAGTGAAAACCACTCTTAGATTCCAAAACGTTACAGAAAAATTAGGGAAAAATTTAAAAGAGGAACTTACATGAAATACTGTTGAACAATTTAATATATCCAACAAAAAAGAGTTAATGGAAAATAATGAAACAATATACAGAAGAAACTTGGCATATTCTAGAAACCATAAGACGCCAAGAGAAGTACATGTAAAATTTGAAAGGAAATACATAAAAGATCAAATCCTTCAAGAAGCAAATAAAAAAAATCTTGAAGGATATACCTTGGCGAATTAGAGAGAAACGTCAACAATATACAGTTCTAGCTGAATTATTAAGAAAAAACGAGATCCAATATAGATGGTTAATTCCAGAAGGGCTCCAATTTAGCCATAGAAGCCAAAGACATAAGATAGATTCTGTATTTAAATTGGAAAACTTTCTAGAAAGATTTGGTGAAAATCTTGGTTGGGAAAGACCATCGGAAGAAGAGGAGGATCCCGAAGAAGAAGAAGGAGATGAAGAGAAGGAAGAGAGGGAAGAAGGAGAAAGCAAAGAAGATCGGGAGGGTAAAGCACATAAAGAAAGTACAGATATAGCCCAAGCAAAATATCTAAAGGAAAAGACTATAAAAAATACCAGCTAAAATATAAAACTGCATCTCAGATACAAACAAGGTGGCAACTTAAAAACATAGTTCTTAAAAAGAAAGGTAAAAAAGATGGTGAGTAAAAAGGTATCCTTAATATCGGTAAATGTGAACAGCTTAAATAGTCCACAAAAAAGAAGAAGAATTATACACCAAGCAATTAAACTGAAAAACGATGTAACTTGTTTTCAAGAAACACACATAAAAGAAGATCATGAAAAATATTTAACTTGTAAAAAATTAGGTATAGCATTCATCGCATCAGATAAAGTTAAAAAAAGAGGGGTAGTAACTTATGTTAAAGAAAACCTAAATCCCATACTTAAATTTAGATCTACTAATGGAAGAATAATTGGAGTACAGGTAAAAATTAATGAAATAGAAATATTAATTGTAAATATATATTCTCCAAATCAAAATCAAGATATATTTTTCGCGGAACTGAAAAACTATATTGCTAAAGAAAATATGCATAGTGGGAGACTTTAACACTGTATTAGACCCCAATGAAGATAGGAAAAAAACGAAGACAACCCATAAATCAGGAGTAGTCTTAATGAAAAATTTTCTAAAATTAGTAGATGAATTCAATCTTGTAGACCTATGGAGAACTAGAAACCCCCCCAAAAAAGATTTCACCTTCTTTTCAAATAGACATAAATCATTGTCAAGAATAGATATCGTATGGGTAAATACAAATATAATAAAACTCTTCACAGATGTCGAGATTCTGGCAAGAACCTTCGCCGACCACAATCCAATGTGGGCATCAATCCAAGGAACACATAAAAACAGTCGTTGGAGAATAAACTTAAGTTTAATTAGAGACAAAGAATTTATAAAAAAAATTAAGCAAGAAATAAAAGAATTTATTGAGATAAATAAGAGGGAAGATACGAACCTGAATAATACCTGGGATACTTTAAAGGCATATATTAGAGGTATATTCATAAACCAAGAGGCGTGGAGAAATAAACAAAAAAGAGAAAAATTAAAGAAAATAACCACCGAACTAAGGAATTTGGAAAAAACAAGTCAAAATAAAAAGGATTTAAAAGAGATCAGAACAAGGATAAAATTAAAGCAACATCAAATAAATTTATGAATAACAGAAGAAATAGCGAAAAAAAAATGAATATACAAAAGCATATTTCTTTGAAAACGCAAATAAACCTTCTCGCTGGTTAGCCTACAAACTTAGGAAAGAGAGGGAAGAGAAAACCATTATAGCATTAAAAGATGAAAAGCAGGAAATGAAATTTAAAACACAAGAATTAAAGATAATAGTGGAGAACTTTTATAAAAACTTATATAAACAGACAGTACACAACAACCAGGAAATTGAAGACTTTTTATTGAAATATAAAACAGGTGTATTTACAGATGAGCAAAGAAAACAAATGAGCGAAACAATCTCCATGTTTGAAATGGTAAATGCAACTAAAAGTCAAAAAATAAAGAAAACATCAGGTCCGGATGCAGTCCCAGTAGAAGTTTATAAGCTAATAGACGATGAAATAATAATTTTATTTAAGGATGTAGTTAACAATGTCATGATAACAGGTAAAATCCCATTGACGTGGAAAGAAGCATTAATAACCCTCATACATAAACCAGATTCAGAGAGCAATGACATTAAAAATTATAGACCTATTTCTCTATTGAATGCAGATTATAAAATATTTACAACAATTTTAGCAAATAGGTTTAAAAAGATCTTGGCAGAAATTATTCATAAAGACCAATCAGGTTTCCTTCCGAAAAGGCAAATTAAAAACAACATAAGGAATATAATTAATATATTAGAATACTATGAACAAAATCCTGGAAAACAGCCTTAATTTTCTTAGACACAGAGAAAGCTTTTGATAATGTCAATTGGGAATATTTAAAACAGAAACTTACAACGTGGAAGTGTGGAGAAAATTTTTTAAACTCCATTAAAGCTATATATAGTGATCAGTATGTGAGAGTTATTATAAATGGAGATCTAACAAATAACATACCCATACAGAAAGGTACTAGACAGGGATGCCCCTTATCGCCGTTACTATTTATATTCGGATTAGAAACATTAAATGATTTAGTGAGAAATAATGGAAATATAACGGGAACAAAAATTTAAAAAGAACATTATAAACTCCAAGCGTTCGCAGACAACCTGGTATTTATTTTGGAAGAACCAATGATATCATTACCATATCTATGGAAATATTTACAGGAATATGGGCAATTAGCGGGTTTAAAAATTAATATAAAGAAAACAAAAATTATAACAAAAAATGGTACGATCACACAAACCACTAAGATTCAAAATATTTCAAATATACAGGTAGTCGATAAAGTTAAATATTTAGGAATTATGATGACAAATACCAATAAAAACCTTTACAAAAATAATTATATAAAACTTTTAGAAGAAATAAAAAAAGATCTTAATAGATGGCAAGATTTACATATTTCATTTTGGGGTAGAATTGCCACAATTAAAATGAATATCCTACCACGCTTTCTATTTATGGCCCAATGTCTTCCTATTTTAGTAAACAAAAATTTTTTCGAGGAATTAAATCGTTTGGCCAGGACCTTTATATGGCAAGCCAAAAAACCTAGAATTAATAGAAGACTACTCACAGAAAAGAAAGAAAATGGGGGTCTCAGTTTACCAAATTGGAACTTATATTACCAAGCGGCAGCAATGGGATGGATAAGAGATTGGCTCCAACTAGAAGAAGAATTCTGAAACTAGAAGGACATGACCTCCCCATGGGCTGGCATGCTCATATATGGTATAATATAGACAAGCGTCAACAAGTTTTTGAAAATCATTTAATAAGAGGCCCGTTGATCAAAATTTGGAGAGAAATTAAAAATAGGTATTATCGTAAAATACCGAAATGGTTGTCCCCAGTAGAAGCATTCACTCTGCCGGCATTATGGACAAAAAAAAAAAGTTAACTTACGAAACGTTATTGACAGAAAACAAAGAATTAAAATCTTTTGATACAAAAGAAATTCAAAAAGCAAATTTAACTGTCTGGGAAAAAATTCAATTAAACTCTAGGTATATCAAGGATAAAAAAGT
Organism: Gekko gecko; assembly: GCA_029375565.1. Taxonomy (NCBI): domain Eukaryota; kingdom Metazoa; phylum Chordata; class Lepidosauria; order Squamata; family Gekkonidae; genus Gekko; species Gekko gecko. The sequence continues at coordinate 118,894,502 of JAPDNY010000005.1, forward strand.
AAACTATGCCCATACACAACTCAATAAAATCTGGCTCTCTTCATCAGATAAATTGATACAGAAATTGTATAACTTCCTCCTATCTGAGGAATTAGTAGAAGAAATTATTAAACCAAATATGATCTATTGGATGAAAGATATAGGATATAACATTTCTCTGGAACAATGGTCTAGATTGTGGAAATCTCTCAAACTCCTTAGAGCTACAAATTATAAAGAAAATATTTACAAGATGTTTTACAGGTGGCACTGGACACCAGACAAAGTAGCAAAGTGTTATATAAAATCATCAGATATTTGTTGGAGGTGTAAAAAAGAGGTGGGAACTTATATACACGTTTGGTGGAATTGTGGGGAAATTAGAAGATTTTGGGAAATGATTAAAAAAATAATTGAAGAAGTTATTAAAGTGAAATTACAATTAAACCCAGAAATATTTTTACTTAACATTTTACCGATGGGAATTAAAAAAGAAGATCAAAGAATTATTCTTTATATGATGACAACAGCTAGAATTGCCGTAGCTAAATGGTGGAAAAAAGAGAGTGTCCCCAATATAGAAGGAATAATAGATAAGATACTGGAAATAGCTGAATCAGATAAATTAAATCTTATACACTCAGGGAGAGATGAGCTAGTACATGTAAATAGATGGGGAAAAGTATATGAATGGATTGAAAAGAAAATATGAAACTATGAAAAACTACCCATAACCACTCCAACTATATCTAGATATGTTACCAGAAATGTATGTTAAAAAATGTATACTATCAAGAGTGTATTATGGAATCTCTTTTTCTTGGCCTTTTTATATATTTTTCTTTTTTGTGTATATATTTGAAAAACCTATAAATAAAACTTAAAAAAAAAGAAGTTTACTGCCTCTGGATATGAAGGTTACCTTCCGGCTTCAAGGACAGTAGTCATTGATGGGCCTTTCCTTCATGAATTTGTCTAATCCCCTTTTAAAGGTATCTATGCTAGTGGGTATTATCATATCTACTTGCAGTGAATCCCACAATCTAGTTTCTTGCTGACTGAATGAATTCCTTTTGTCTGTCCCAAATGTATTGCCCATCAACTTCATTGGGAGAGTTAAGCACATAAAGTGCTTAAACTTTACCGCATAGACAAAATGCCTTTAGGGCAATGTTGGAACAGCTGCAATGCACAAAGTTCTTTTATTTTCCACATGTGGTAGGCTTGTAAGGTCATATTTCAATTCTGGACAGATATTTCAAGAGATTAAGAAAGTAGCACCACACAGTCTTAACCCCAGCCCAAATATTTCCTTGTTTCCTGAAGAACCAAAGCATTTTAATTACACAAAGAGTTAATAGTATCACTTACAACTGCAGTTTAAAACGGCTTACAATACCAAGCCACAACTCCATGCACACTGAGTGTTTAGTATTAGAATATGGGAAATTGCACTTATGGAGAATCTAATGTATCAGTTAAAATTATTTAGAGGCTTGGTTAAACATAACTTCCAAAGTAATATTCATTTGATAGTGGTGAAAATGAAGATCTTCCTCTTATATGACATCCCTTTACTTGCACATCTTTTTAAACTGATTTTATCCCCATACAAAGTTTAAAAACATACCTCTAGACTTTTGGTTATCCCAGAAGTCTCTCTTCTGCTATTATCACCTCTTGTTTCCAGTTTTTAAAACTGTTAAATGAATAATCAAAATATAATTTAAATCCACAAAATGCACTTGCAAATCCATATCTAGAAGTACTTTAGTGACTCCTTTTTATATATCTTCCAGCCATTTTCTGACATCAGGCAGGAAAGTAGTAGTTTAAATTATGTTACAGATCTTTCAGTGTAAAAAATGCTTTAAAAATCTTTACAACAAATGGATAGGCTGCAAGCTGAGAACTTGCTGAAGGGCATCTAATCTGCACTTTGTGCTAGTACCTGAACTTGAGTGCCCTACATACATATCCAGTACTCATTTATCTGCAGAAGATAGTTTCCATGTCCTGTTTAGGCAGCCTACAAACCATGAAACTGCCCTCTATACTGGTAGTGCTAATCATCAGACAATTGCTGCTTTTCTTAGCAAAAAATAAAGTTATTGTGAAAGAACTGAAAAAGAACTTAGCCAATATTCTATAGAAAAAAAAGTGTATCTCAAAAGCTAATGCCACGATACATTTGTTAGTGTTTAAGATGCTACAATACTCTTAAAGTGTGTGCTTCTTGTTTGCAAGATATGTTGATACTCAAATGTGAAATACATGTGGCTTGTAAAAGGCACATATGCACTTAAGTAGTGACTTTTCTTGGCAGGACATTAAGAAGTGGAGGGCCCATTCTTGTGCCAGTCACTGCTTCCATATATTCTGAAATCATTTTTGGATCAAGTCAGCTGATTCCAGAACACGGGAATGAGGAAGTGGACAGAAAAGAGGAGGGTGAAAACCAGGATCTCAGAGTTTATAGAAGTAACTGTGATGTTTGCTAGTTTGCCTTCAATAACAGCTATATATTCTAGGAAACAGATCCTAATTCATATCTGAAAATCATGATTAGAAGACAAAAATAAAGAACATTTGCTAAAGGAATGTTGCTGTCAGAGAACACAGTCTTGAATATGTTTTTATGATGTGTCATATTAATATTGGTTTGTTCAGGTGTTTTCCCACACAAGGTCATAACAGTAAACAACCCCCAACTCATTCATATTGTTGCTTCAAAAGAAATCACACTTCCGCCCAGTAGCTCCAGTGGCATTTGATCCACAACTAGATAGAAGTTAAAAATTAATTACTCTTCCAACATATTGATTACACGACCATAAACATAAAAGCCACAGCCCAGAACAATGTACACTCACCCTCTGTTGAAACTGTGAGATTGTTTTCAAAAGAAAACTAATTAAGGTTTCAAAAACCAGACCCTTTGAGGCTGAGAGGGGATGAAAATTAAACCAACAGTGCCATCTAGAGTGCATGTTCCCCACCAAACATGTGATACCTGTCAAATATCAGTCCCAAACTTTAGAAAATGCTTCTAAGTATGTTGGATATTTAATTTGCAACTACATACAAATAGGAAGAAATTTATTTTTTTTAAGATGGCAAAGATGCTGATTTGTGTTTTACTGGTACACTGCTTAAACAGATGCTTCTGTAAAGTCTGCCAGCCACAGTACAGAATTACATTAGCCACACAAACCAATTCATGCATCCAAAATAGCAGTTTGTGAAGTCAGATAATGACAAATCAACAACAGCTGAACTGAAACAGTTTCTCTGATGGAATGAAATTCCCGTTTGTAGGGGATGGAAAAGGTAAATTTTGCCAATTCCTTCTTGCTACAGATTCTCGCTTTGCCTATCCCTTCCCTCACTACCACCTTTTGAGGGAGTCCATTGACCCATAGAAGCATGATTTTGGAAGCACAGAAAGCTGCAGTTGGAGAGAGGGGAAGTTAACTTTGTCATATACAACTCTACTTCTTCTGTTTAGGATCAAAGTCTTTGTTTCTTTTGGGCCTTTCCCTGTGACTTCCTCTTATAGGAACTAGAAGCAGAACTTTAAATTGAGTGGAAGTTAGGGCCCTATTAGTGGTGTCCCCTTTCTTCTGTCAGTTTTTTTTATGTATTGTGTTTTCATCCCAGCCTTCTTCCAAATTGCTCAGGGCAGGATACATGGTTCTTTCCTCCATTTTATCTTCACAGGAAACCTCTGAGATACGCTAGTCTGAGAGAGAATGACTGACCTCAGCTCATCCTGTGAGTTTCATGGACAGTAACTTGACTAAGATAGTTCAGGCTAGCCTGATCCTGTGAGATCTCAGAAGCTAAGCAGGGTTGGCCTTGACTAGTATTTGGAAGGGCAACTTCCAAGGAATACTAGAGTCGTGACACAGAGGCAGGCAATGGCAAACCACTTCTGAAATGTCTCTTGCCTTAAAAACAAGTCTAACTCACCACCAAGTAGTGCATAACACTAAAGAGCTAGAACTTCTGGCTGCCAATCTTAGGATTTCCTGGCTATTCTACACACAATGTCATACAAAGACAACGATGGCAATGATAATAAAATTATTATCATGGACAGTAGGAATTTGAAACTGGTTTTCAACCAGGCATAGTCCAGCACATAGTTCACCACTGTACCACATTGCCTCAGTTCCATAATGAAGCTCAGAGCTGCACAGAGATCTGAAATGGTTACAGCCTTATACACTATAAGTTCAAGGAACTAAAGGAATTGACAAGAATGTTAGTCCACAAGAAAGCATTCTGGAGCTTTTTTAGAAGAAATAGCAGTAACGTAATTATGCTAGTTGTGTATATGAAAGGTGGAAAAGCTCTCTTCAGTAAAACAAACTTTATAGTTTTAAACATTTTTCAGAGTTTGCTCTAATATCTGGTGATATTTGAAAGGGAAAGTTACCATCCCTTGGTACCATTCCTTCAGGTAGATTCCATGGAGGAAAGCTTGTCAGTTTATTTCAGAATTGCCCAGAAATCATACTGCCCAAGTCTATAACATATGCTTACATCTTCTTAAACCATAGAAAATGGGTTTAGAGAAGAATTAGATCATGTGTATTTATTTAAAATACTTATATCCTGCTTTTCACACCAAAATGGGACCCAAGGTGGGTAACAATGAAACAATCCTGGAAAAAAATCAAACACCCATAACAAAAGCTTGGCAACACTGTCTGTCAAGCACAGAGTTTTGTGTATTCTAATAGTGTACAGGCTTTGAGCCCTCTCACCCCCAGTCCAGGGGATAAGAGAGGCACAACTCCTGAACTCTGCCAGCATGTACAGGATCTTACTTCTCTCTCACACCCCTCCAGGAATGAGAGATACCAAAATCCCATATGCTTAAGGAACACTTAAATCAGTATTCTGCCACCAGGACCTCTTTAAGGATGTTCCCAACTCAGACAGGAGCAGAGGTCCCACCTCCTGTCTAGTCTCTGGGAATTAATGACTTATCACCTCTGTCAGAGCTGCAGATAATTAATTAACACACAGTGGTAGCCTTCTAGGTGAACAGCTTAGGCACAGAGATCTAGACTTAGAACCCAGTTGCAATACAGGACACAAACTCAGATAATATTGACGAAATATTATCTTTAATCAAAGCAGAAACATGCATATATCATAAGACTTGCAGAGGTAGAAAAAAACAAATAAGATCTATAGCTTATTTAGCTCTAACTATACATAGAGGTATTCATAGCTACCAGTCATTCAGAAATACCAGATAAGTCAATGTCCTTTGTGGAACCAGGGAATCTTCAATAGGAACCACATGGTTGCAGTGGGCAGTTAAGGCCAGCTTGCTGCCCACTAGTAAAATTCCATGTTGCAGGCATAGGTGTCAACTTCAGGGGGGCTTGAGGGCTGAGGCTACCCCCCAAATTTTCCAGGGGTGACTAAGCCCCCCCCCGGGCAACCAGGCTCACAAGCTTTGCCACCCCATGCCACCTCCAACCCATTTTGAAAGCAGAGGGTTTTTTCCCTCTGTTTTCTGAGACTTCGAGTGGGGTAGCAGGAAACTCAGGGCTTGCTTCCTGAAAGCTAATCCCCACCGCCAGCTCCCAGAAACCCTCAGTTGGGCCTGGTGGAGCTGGGGGTTGCACATGTTTTCAGTGCTTTCAGCTTTCCCATGCTGTCCTGGGGCTCCAGCGAGGGTGTGGGGGGGGTGTTTTCAGGGGTGGGTGGTGGGCATTAGGCAGAGAGTGCCCAGGCTGGCTGGCTGAGGCCAGCCTCGGGGTGGCTGGGTGTCCGAGCACCTTTCCTGCGGCCTTGTGCCACTGCTGTTGTTTTCCCACTTCCTGCAAGGCTTGCCTTGCAGAGAGCCATGCAAGGAGGTTGGGGGGGGAGGCTAGTATCCTTGGAGGATTGCCGGCCTCGGGGAGGCTGGGCACCCTGCACCCTTGTTCTTCTAGTTCCCTCCCTCCCTGCAAGGTTTGCCTTGCAGAACCATGCAGGGAGGTTAGGAGGAGGGGAAAGTGGGGGAGGCCAGTATCCGTGGAGGATTGCCCACATTGGGGCGGCTGGACTCTTGGGCACCTTTCCTGCAGCCTCATGCCGCTGCTGTTGTTTTCCCACTCCCTGCAAGGCTTGCCTTGCAGAGAGCCATGTGAGGAGGTTGGGGGGAGCCGGCATCCATGGAGGATTGCTGGCCTTGGGATGGCTGGGCACCCTGCGCCCTTGTTCTTCTGTTTCCCCACACAAGGCTTGCCTTGCAGAGCCATGCAAGGAGGTTGGGAGGGGGGGAGGCCAGCATCCATGGAGGATTGCTGGCCTTGGGATGGCTAGGTGCCCTGTACCCTTATTGTTCTGTTTCCCCACACACACAAAGCTTGCCTTGCAGAGCCATGCAGGGAGGCCGGCATCCATGGAGGATCTCTGGGCGGCTGGGTGCCCGGGCACCTTTCCTGCAGCCTCATGCCACTGATGTTGTTTTCCCACTCCTGATTTCACTACTTAACCAGAGCCCTTTATTTTCTCTGAGAGGAGACTCTTCTGAGTTCTTTGTTGAGCTCCACCCCTTCCCTTGACAGAGAGAGGATATTAGGAAAGCCAGAAATTAGCAGTTTACAATCACTGAAATTGCACACACAGCCCATGCAGGGGGAGGGGGGAGGAGGGCAGGTGAAACCTTGAAGAGTTTAAATGCATACATTCAAGACCAACTCTCCCCTGAACTCCTGGATAAGTTATGGAGAGGGATTTCTATTTTCTTTCTTTTCATTTCTCCCCTCCCCTCCCTCCCCCTTCTTTCCTCCCTTCCTTCCCATCTATTTGCTTTCTTTCCACCTCTCGCCTCCCTCCCTCCCTTGTTAAAACATCCCTAGTTAGGGTTGCCAGGTTCCCCCTGTCCACCTCTGGGGGATGGAGGGCGAGGGGTGGCCCAATACAGGTTGGATAACTCCTGGAGATTTGGGGATGGAGCCTGGGGAGGACTGGGAGTCCACCCTCCAGAACATCCATTTTCTTCAGGGAAACTAATTTTTGTAGTCTGAAAATGAGCTGTAACTCCAGGAGATCCCCAGGTCCCACCTGGAGGCTGGCACCCCTAGCTCCAGTGCTGAAACTTGAAGCTCTGGTTCTTCTGTTTGAGATGGTGGATGCAGACCACTGATATTGGCTTGCATCTGCTGAATCACCCTTTCTTTCAATCTCCGTTTCATTTTTAAATTGTAAGCCCATCTGCATGAACAAGATGGGGGGGGGCATGCTGATCAGAGGCCTTTTAAAATTTCCTTTTGATCTGTGTGCGACCTAGAGAAAACATTGGTAAGGGATGTGCACTCTATGTTCATGCTCTTCATTTTGCTGTTACTTAAAATTGTGTGGTAGTTTCAAAGGGGCAACCAACTGGGATGTACTAAAAGGAATGACAGGATTGCCCATTGGAAATAATGGGAGCCAGGAATGCCAATTGATTTGCATGGGCTCTGCTGAAATACACTGCAGCCCCAAAAAAAGTTGCAAAGAAAATGCAGAATGGTTTTTCCAATAAGGTTTTTGGGCCCAGATAGGCTACTCTAGGACTGTAATGACAGTTCCCAGAGTGGAAAAACAGTCCCTAGCAATAGAATCTGTGCTACATTTTAAGGTGGAGTTTCTAAGCAGTGTGCTAAGAAGGCACCTGTTCCTGGGGTTAGCCCAGCCCAGGGGCATTGCTAGGGGGTTCCCAGACCACCCTAATTTTCCAGGGAGGCCCAACCTAAATGCCACATAGTTCCACCTCCATACATAGTGACAATGGCCGGTGATATCACTGGCTCCTCCCTATGATGTCATTGGGTCCCAGTTCTTTTAATGATTTAATGATATAGCAATGCCTCTGGCCCAGCCCCAGCCCCCCCTGGGAAATTGCAAAGTCTACGCCCTTGGTTGCAGGTATGTAATCCAAAAAGGGACTCACTCTCAGAAAGAAGCTAACTTTCCAAGAGAACTCTGTCTCTCATCCCACAGGGTGAGCACAACTCCCTCCCTCTCCCATCATAATTGGATATGGCCATTTATCCAATCACAAAGGGGATGAAGAGGTGTGTCCAACTATCTAGGTGCAGGCATTGCTGACGCGACTAAAGGCACATCTGCTGAGCTTTGATGTGTTAATGCATGGGACATCTGTGTCCCCCCACAGCTTGGGAAGAGCCTCAATGTCTACTTCTTCCCAGCAAAGGTGTCAAAGTGGCTTTGTATATGGATATCAGGCTTGGCATCTGGCATGCCAACTGTTGCAGGTGACGAAAGTCACATGGAGATGTTAGCAGCTAGACCATTTGGCATAGCAGGAATGAATCAGGAAAGTCTTTTCTTATACAAACAGTACTAATTTCATTTTGTTCTTACAGTATTTTGTGTTGCTTTTACTATGTCAACCTCATCGGCCTGGACTAGGGCTTCCAACTCTGACTTGGAAGAATTGGGGATGATACCTAGGGAGAGTGAAGTTTGGGGAAGGGAGACAGCTCAGCAGGGTTGTGATGCCAAAATGCCAACCTTCGAAGTTGCAATTTCCTCAGAGGAATGGATCTCTGTAATCTAGAGATCATTTATAATTCTGGGAGAACTCCAGGCCCCACCTTGAGGTTGGTAACCCTAGCCTGGACTAGTCTTAGTCTACAAGGTAAGATACAGTCACTAAGATGTGGCAAGGTCTCAGGGTGGAAAAGCATATGAAATATGAAGTTCCCTAATTAAGAGTACTGATCTTGTTGTGCCGAGCAATGTTCCCTCTAAGCTCCACAGTTTGGTGAACAGCAATTCTGCCTTGTGAGTAAAAAAAAGCTAGTAGCATTAAAGTTGTGAGTGAGTATACATTTGACTATCGCATAAATTAGTTTTTTAGACAATTACTAATATGGGCCCCAGAAGGAGGTGCCCCCATCCTCCATTGTTTCCAATGGAGGAAAAAATGTCTTCTGAGCAGAAGCTCACATCCCCTGAGCTGCCTGTTAAAATTTTGTGTGCCAGCACCCCCTAGCACAGCTTAGAGGGAACTGTGGTGCCAAGTGGAACCTTCTTTGGTGCTGGCACATGCATGCATGTAAAGATACAATTTATGATCTTGACACATTCCAACAATTTGACTATCCTCTAACAGTTGCCACCCATTGACTAACTGGTCAGCCAGTCATATTGCTGCAAATGCTGGCTGACCATTGCCTCGTTTGGTCAGTGGCTCAGAATAGTCAGGGTCCTAATTTCTTGTTAAGGGACAGTGTTCTCTTAAGTGTCCATACAAACTTGGGGGAAGTAACTGTCTCAGATTAAGGAAAGGGGGAAGGCAGGGTGCATGTGTAATGTATGATGTACCACAGATTTTGAGTGTAGAAGAGACTGAGAGGGAAGCAAACAGAAGCTGCCATGAGTATCTTGGAATCCTGTCTGTCTGTCTCTGGAGATCTGAGGAGTATCAGATTTGTTGTACTGCAGAAATATATCTTTGTCTCCACACATATTTATAAATACAGTAAATATTACAGATACTTCACAAAACTTTCATCCAAAGGGAACCAGATCCAGATAGCTTTTTGCTTTTCAGAGGACTTCTTGCTGTTCAGAGGACAGTATATAACAATATTAACATTCAAGTAGACAAATGATCAGCCTGTATCTGTGAGAGCCACAAAACATATAAACCCGTGGCGTCTAGTTGGTCCCAATATAATATCTTAGTTGCTTCTTATAATTTCCCAGTTTACTGTTTTCATCTTATACATAGCCGCCAAGCCTTTTGCAGAAATAGCAGCCTTCCTTGTAACTTCCATTCCTGCGACAATGTGTCTGAAAACCCTTGATTGCTTATTTGGTCTTTTCAGTATGGCTTAAGAAATTAAAACCTATTTTTAAAGACTCCTTGGTAAGATATCAGCCACAGAGATTTTGCAAACTGGATCTCTGCAAAGATATAGACTCTCAAGTTAGGGAGTTCTTGCTATACAGCTGTACTAATATATTACTCTATTTTTAAGTGTAAACAGTAAACAAAAGTTTGGGATTTCCCCTTTTCAATACAAAAATAATAAGCAATTAATCCGAACCTTTCTTCAGTTTAATAGAAATATGTGTTTTGCCCTACTTTTGAAGCTGTTCATCCCATAATTCTGGCATATTATTTCTAATGCTTCTTAAGTACAGGTTATACCTTGTATGTTTCTAGGGGAAGTAGTCCTCTTCTCTTCAGGTCATTTCAGCTGTCACCTAGCTTCTACCTGGAAAAAAATCTCTTCACACCCACTCCTTTTGATGGGTATATTTTACCTAACAGAAAGCAAGTCTTCTTGGTTCCTTCAGCTATTTCACCTCTTCTTTATTCCTTTGTGCTTCTTTCTCTTTTATACCATCGTTGCACACTCTTCCAACCAACTTTCAAGCCATCCTATTATAATACCTTATTATGTTATTAGACTGCCTGACATAGCCACATCCCTTGAAACTGAAAATGCTTCAGTGCCTCTTTCTTTACTCCTGAGTTGGCACTCACCATATTCAATTGCTGCAGCCTGTTCAGATGCTTAACATAATTCCTAAATACAAGTGAGTGCCGCCTGCCCATAGCATGAATGCTTTCCTTCCTAAAACCTGCTGCCTTTCTACAGAATGCATGCATCCTAGATAGTTGACACCAATCTTATTCAAAAGCAGGCTCAATCATAGCCCAACACTGAGACTGGATCAGATACTCTGCATCCAAATGCCCCCCCCCCCAAAAAAAGAGCCAGTGTGCTTCAGCTGTGGACAGTGGTCCTGGCCAAGTAACAGTACCCTTGGTGGGATCATTCTGGGGTGCTTTACAAGATGCCTTTTTAAATGAACATATTGTTTAAAAATATTTTCTTGCATACACATTCAGCCCTGCGGTATAGATCTTTGTGATGTGGTAGCTGCTGCTCCTGAAGCATCTTTTTTAAAACCTGCATAGCCAATGAGGTCTGCAATGGCCTTGCTGGGCAAAAGCTCCACCTGGCCCTGCCCACTTTCTAAAAACACTTGATGGGCACCATGGAAGGTGTGCAGGGGACCTATGGCACAAAATGTTAGTGCAGTGAGGCAACATTTTGGGTGGCCCTGCTCCTTTATGAAGGGCTTCATATCTAACAGGCCCAGAAACCCCCAAAGCTGCATCATCTGAAGAAATAGTCCTCTATAGCATAGGTGATTCAGGTGACAAGTGCTTGGCTCTGAGTTCCCAAAAACGGTGTGCCACGTAGTGTTGCCAGACTCCATGTAGGGCCAGAGACCTCCCAGAGTTACAATCACTTTCCAGACAACATAGATCAGTTACCCTGAAGTTAATGGCTGCTTTTGAGGGTGTAGTCTATGGCATTATACCCCACTAAGTCCCTCCCTACCCCAAATCCTGCCCTCCTCAGGCTCCAAAATCTCCAGGAATTTCTCAGCTCAAAGTTAGCAACCACAGTACCATAGTGCTTGCCAGTACTTTCCCTGGCATCTGCCAAGATTTTCAGGAAGTGGGCTGAAACATTGTAAGGCAGGGCTTGTTATTAGCTGCCCTCATTCAAATGAATGGGTTTTCTGCAGCTGAAGTAGCAGCTGCAGCCACTGAGGATTAGGGGAATACTGGTAAATATCTGGGTCTTCTCAGTGTGTGGCTCCATTCCCCTTTCAGCCTTTCTTTCTTTTATTCCCCTTCTGCTTTCTCTCTCTCCTCCTTGGGCTTGCCTTAGTTTCTTTTTATTTTGCTTTATCTTTCTCCCTTCTTCTCTCCTCCTTGGACTTTCCTTTGTTCCTCAGTATTCCCCTTTCACTTTCTTCCTCCCTCCCCCAAGGAAGTTTTTGTGTGCTCTACATCTCCTGCAGTAGCCATTTTGGGGTGGTGCTCCCCAACTCTTCTAAAAATTTCAAAGGCTTTGGCAAACTCAAAAAAGTTGGGTGGCCCTGGGCTTCCGGTTGGGGGAAAATGGCGATCTGACGCACCTTGCAATCACGCAGGGTGGACGGGCTCCTTTCGACAGTTTGGGCGAGTACCAGCCCAACGCAAACTCCCCCAGATAGGGAGAAAGTCTGGCAAGCATCAAGACCCAAGAGAGAGTTGAGATTGGTGTGATCAAGTCTCGGAGGAGTATTACACTTTGATCCCCTCTCCCAAAGCAGGCGTTGCATTCAGCACTCAAGGAGCTCACCGAGCTGAGTATTCAGCTTAAAATTGCCATTTTCTGATCTCATGAACTAAAGGGAAAAAATCTGGAATGACAGAGACAGTGTGAAGATCAGAAGTAAATAAACAAAGTAACGAAAACAATTTTACTTACCGGGAACCGGCTGGGTGCGCATGTGGATTTATCCAGATAAGTGGTAACGAACTTTAAAAATGACTAAGTAAAGTTTGACGGTAAAAAAATAAATAATTGAAGCAAAAATACAGAAAAAAGGAAATTGTTTAACATTCCTGTGGTGGTGGGAGAGATAAGAAACAGAAACCCACGCTTAGAGATCGCGGGACTACAGGAGACAAAAGAACTGAAAGTGTTTGAAAAGGTGGGGTGCCAGAAGTGATGCAGAAGAGCAACAGAAGAGGCACAGGAGTGAGCCTAGACAGGAATCTGGAAGGCTGGAAAGAGACCGGAGGTGAAGCGACGGACCGGAAGAAGACGGGGAGCAAAAAGGAGTAACACCGGAAGGTAAAGAGAGGAAACGAATAAGCGATGGACAGGAAGTAGCCAAGAAAAGCCTACTCTACAATATAAAACAATAGAGAAAAGGCGCCCGACATTTTGGGGAGGACTAAGTTTTAAAACTTATTTTACAGCTTGGATTTAAGGTTTAGAAGAGCGAAAATAGGGTGGATCTGCTAAGCGCATTGAGGACTATCGAATTGTATAAGTGGATCTTTATTTTAAGGTGGAGTAGGTCTAACAATTGTCAACAACAGATTTAAGGCAAAGACAGAGAGCGGCGTCATTTTTGACCCCAAAGATGTCTACTAAAAGCAAAGACTGGCAAGTAGCAATGGAAGCTATGGAAAAAAGGATGATGGACGCTATTCAGCAGCTGGGAAAACAGATGGAAGAAATTCAAGGAAAAATTATGGATACAATGAAGGAACTGGTGGTGGCAGAGGTGGCAGACCTTAAAAAAGATGTGGGAGAGATTAAGAAAGAGCTTCAAAGCTTATCACAAAAGTCTTCTGAAATAGAGCAAAAACCACAAGGTGTAAACCAAAAAGTGGAAACTGTGGTGAAAGAAAACAAACGGATAGACACAATGATGGAATACAGAGCCATGCAGACACAGCTCAGACTACGAGGGGTGGGAGAGAAATTGGATGAGGATATTCGTGACAGAGTGATCAAAGCATTTTCAGAGTACCTACAAGAGGAGGCTGATGATATAGAATACAACTTTGATTTGATCTATAGAGTGAATTCAGCTTATGCACAACAGAAAAATTTACCAAGAGATGTGATTGTACAATTATTAACTAAGCGATTCAAAGAGATTATATTCAAGAAGCAATTTACTGAGCCTTTGGAAAGAGCTCCCCAGAGCAATCATCCAGGACAGAAAGAAGTTCAGGAAGCTGACAGATAAATTGAGGCAGTTGAATATAAGATACAGACGGGAAATAACGGAAGGATTGAGCTTTACCTTTCAAAGTCAAAGACATACGATTCTGACTGCAGAGCAGATGCATAGATTTATGGTGGACAATGAAAGAGACTTTGGAGAAAAGTAATTGGACAGCATGATGGATTACAAATTGATATTGTGGAATGTGAATGGGCTAAATTCGCCCAATAAAAGAAAAATTGTGAAACATTGGTTGGGAAAACAAAAATCTAATATAATTTGTTTGCAAGAGATGCATATTAAAAAACAGGATTTTAAGTATCTGGTTGACAAACAATTAGGAGAAGAATTCTATTCATTGGCAGTGAAAAAGAAGAGAGAAACTGTGATATATATTAAAAAAGAATTTGAACCCAAAGAAATTTTTAAAGACAAGGAAGGGAGATATATTGTGGTGGAAATGAATATGCATCAAAAAAGTACTCTGATTGTAAATATCTATGACCCAAATGGAGCAAAGGAGAAATTCTTTGAAGATTTGACGCAAGAATTGGATCAGGTGACCTATGATCAAATTGTATTAACGGGATACTTTAATGGCACTATTAATAACAAATTAGATAGGAAATCGAAAAGATTAGATGAAAAAATAGGGAAATTGCCAAAAGCATTCTTTAATTTGGTGAAACAAGAGAAATTGGAAGATGTATGGAGGAAATGGAATCCTACAATTAAAGACTTTACATTTTATTCAAACAGACATGATTCTTTTTCAAGGATTGATATGACATGGACAACTGGTGACTTAGCTTTGAAAACACAGAAAGTGGAAATTATGCCGAAAGTGAACTCAGACCATAATCCAATATTATGGATATCAAAAGAAGGAAGAGGGAAACCTAGGTGGAGATTGAATGAGGACTTATTGGACCAGCAAGAGATAGTAGATATTATAAGTAAAGAAACCAAACAGTTTTTTCAAATAAATATGACTCAGGTTATGCAGATACAAACAATTTGGGATGCCTACAAAGCAGTGATGAGAGGACTATTAATATCTTTGAACAGCAGAGAAAGGAAAAAGAGATCAGAACAACAAACTAAGGTGTTGGGGAAAATTCAAATGAAGGAGAAAGAGTTAAAGAAAAGACCAGGGAAAAAGAAAATTATTAAAGAAATTCAGATTCTACAAGAACAGCTGAACACATTAATGAACCAAGAAATGTATTGGAATCTGAAAAAGTTACAACAGAAATCTTTTGAAGGGGCAAATAAATCTGGAAAATTTTTGGCATGGCAATTGAAAAAAAGACGGGAGAACAGAATCATAAATAGAATTATAGAAGGGGAAAAAGAAATTGTGGACAGTAATGGAATTAAGAGAGCTTTTTTTAAATATTATGCAAACCTTTTTGGAAAGAAGCTAATAGAGAAGGATAAAATTAAAAAGTACTTGGAAAAAATGAAGATGCCAAAAATATCGGAGAATATTAAGGCAATGCTAAGTAACCCAATAACGAAAGAAGAGATTTATAAGGCAATTTAAGAGGCAAAGTTAGGGAAAGCTCCGGGACCAGATGGTTTTACTGCAAAGTTTTATAAGAAATTTAAAGAGGAGTTTGTTCCATGCTTTGAACTTTTGACAAATGAAATAAGAGAAACAAAGTACCAGAATCATGGACAGAAGCCACAATTTCACTTATCCCCAAAGAAACACAAGATTTAACAAATGTGAAAAATTATAGACCAATCTCTCTTTTGAACAACGACTACAAATTATTTGCGAAAATTATTTCAGAAAGGCTTAAGATATATTTGCAGGATGTAATTGCAGAAGAACAAGCAGGTTTTTTGCCCAACAGACAAATAAAAGACAATATAAGAGTGGTGATTGATGCTATTTAATATTATGATAAGCACCCGGAAAAAGAAGTTGGGTGTTTTTTTGTAGATACTGAAAAAGCGTTTGACAACTTAAACTGGGGCTTTATGTACAGTGTGGTGGAAAAAATAGGCATTGGTGAACAATTTAGAAATATAATAGAAGCAATTTACTCAGAACAGAAAGCAGCATTGGTAATTAACATTGAAATGACGGATCACTTCAAAGTACAAAAGGGGACAAGGCAAGGCTGTCCTCTTTCCCCGTTACTATTTATATGGATACTAGAAGTACTGTTGGGACAAATTAGGCAAGACAAAGAAATCAAAGGTTTAACCAATAAAGGTTTTTCTTACAAGTATAGAGCTTTTGCAGATGATGTAATGTTTATGGTTGAAGACCCTATACGGAATTTACCATTGCTAATGGAGAAAATTAAAGAATTTGGAGATTTAGCAGGTTTTTATGTAAACAAAAGTAAATCCAAGGTGATGTGTAAAAATATGACTGGAGAGAAACAAGTGGAGTTACAGAGGCTGACACAGTGTGAAGTTGTGAAAAAAACTAAATATTTAGGTATCAACTTGACAATGAAGAACATAGATTTGTATAAAAACAATTATGACAAGCTTTGGTCTAAAATACAGCAGGATACCAAAAAGTGGAATACATTGAATTTGTCACTATTGGAGAGAATTTTGGTGGTTAAAATGAACATTTTTCCACGGTTGATGTTTTTATTTCAGACAATCCCAATAGTAAGAGATGTAAAGGTATTTATTCTTTGGCAAAGATAAATTTCAAAGTTTGTGTGGGCTGGGAGGAAACCACGGATTAAAATGAAGATTTTATGTGATGCAAAAGAGAGAGGCGGATTTCAGTTACCAAATTTTAGATTGTACCATGATGCGGTATGCTTAACCTGGTTGCAGCAATGGATTATGTTAGTTAATAAGAAACTGTTGGTGTTAGAAGAATATGATTGTAAATTTGGTTGGCATGCTTACTTATGGTATGAGAAATCAAAAATGGATGGTTTTTTTAAACACCACTATATTAGAAGAACACTATTTGATACATGGGTTAAATATAGAAGGTACTTCTCAGATGAGAGACCACTTTGGATTGTACCGGCAGAGGACCAGTTTTCGACATATAAAGGAGAAGACTGGGTGCAATATAGAAACATCTTGAAATTAGTGGGAAAAACGTTTGAAATGAAAATGGAAGAAGAATTGGCTTTTAAGTATGGTTGGTTACAATATAGACAAATTTATGATTTGTTTAAAAAAGATAAAAAAGCTTTTGGATTTAGGGAAAAATATAATGATATTGAAATGGTATGGTTTGAGAGAGGTAAAAGAATGATTTCTAAAATGTATAAAATATTGTTAAGATGCTATACAGAAGATGAGACAGTTAAAGGGCAAATGATAAAATGGGCGATTAACATGAACAAAGAAATATCTATGTCATCTTGGGAATTTTTATGGAAAAATGCAATGAAAATATCAACATGTAATAATTTAAAAGAAAATTGCTATAAGATGATGTATAGATGGTATATGACACCAAAAAAGATTGCAAATATGAATAGTAATATGTCTAACAAATGTTGGAAGTGTAAAAATGCAGAGGGCTTGTTTTATCATATGTGGTGGACATATGACAAAGCAAAAATGTTTTGGGCTAAGATACATGCAGAAATGGAAAAAATTGTGAAATGTAAGTTTAAGAAAGAACCGGAAATATTACTTTTGGGGCTTAAACTGGAAGAAGTCGATATGGCAAAAAGAACATTGATGTGATATATGATCACAGCTGCCAGAATGACATATGCTCAATATTGGAAACAAGACAAGGTCCCTGAAATTGGGGAATGGATAAAGAAACTACTTTTTATGGCTGAAATGGACAAAATGACAAGGAAACTCAAAAACTTGGAGGCAGAAGAATTTTTTGCAGACTGGAAAGACTTTAAAGAATATTTAGAGAAATATTGGGATGTAAAGGACAATTTGCTTTGCCTTGATAATTACTGAAAATTAGAAATAGTAGAAAAGAGAGATAAATGTATAAGAATAACAGCTGGAAGAAAAGTTACCTGTAGATGTGATCAATGAGAAAAGGAGGGAGGAAGAGAATATAAGTTTTGGGCTGGAGGTTGGAGCACTGTGGGAAGCCATAAGGGGAGGGGTGAAAGGAGGAAAGGATGTATAACAATTTAAGTTTTGATATATGTTTGAACTTTTACTATATCCTAATAAATTGTTTAAAAAAAAAAAGTTTGGTGGCCCTGGCTCAGCCAACCTTCCCTTCTGTGTGTGTGGTCTTGTTTTGGTCCCATGATGCAAGTACACACCTATGCACCACCCAGTGAAGCCATGGGTCCTGGACTATACTGGCTATCCCAGATTATCATACTAGGAATTCAGTGCTGGATTCCAGCTTCTCAACAGTTTTGCTTTCCAGTTCAGTTTGGTTCTTGCTGGCAGACAGTTCAATTCAAAGTTTCTTCCTGATACACCTGTCATGGTTTTGCACTCTCACCCCAGTCCAGGGATAAGAGTTACAATCCCATGCGCTGGCACTATGTCATGGATTCTCCTTCTCACCCCAGTCCAGGGATAAGAGCCAGAAAAACCCAAGACTTCAATAACAGTTAAACAACTCCAAGAGAATGTCTGCACACTCTCTAGGGCAGGGGTCCTCAAACTACGGCCCGCGGGCCACATGCGGCCCGCCGAGCACATTTATGCGGCCCGTTGAGTGTTTATGCCCACCCACCCCCCGCCCGGAGCCGCCTCCTCCTTGAGGAGCGCAGCAGCAGCGCCCCCGCTGCCTCTTTCTTCCTCCAGCAGCCCTGGGCGGCAAGAGCGCCCAGGAGCTGAGGAGGAGGAAGGGGCGAGCAGGCTGGTCGTGGGGGAGGGGGCGAACACGGCGGCGGGGCGAGCAGGCTGGTGGGGGGGAGGGGGCGAACGAGGCGGCCCTCCAACGGTCTGAGGGACAGTGAACTGGCCCCCTGTTTAAAAAGTTTGAGGACCCCTGCTCTAGGGTATCAGTAGTTCTGCCACCAGGACCTCTTGACAACAGGTTCCCATCAGCTCAGGAGCAGAGGTCCCACCTCCTGTCTGGTTTCTGGGAATTAATAACTTATCAGCTCTGTACCAGAGCTGCACACAATTAACACAGTGGTAGCTGCATCACCAGAGATAGCCTAGGCACGAGATTAAGCCTTAGAGTCAAGTTGCAACAGAGTCACAAAAACAAATAATATTGATTATATATAATCTTTATTCAATGCAGAAGCATGCATATATAATGAGACTAGCAAAAGGTAAATACAAACAAATAATGCCTATAGCATAGTCAGCTCTAACTACACATAGAGGTATTCCATAGTTACCCAGCTTTCAGAAGTCTCAAATGGTTCATTGTGCAGATAGTCCAAAGTCTCCCCAAGGAATCTTGAGAAAGAACCACATGACTGCTGTGGGCAGTTAAGTTCAGCTTCGCTGCCCACTAATAAAATTCCATGTTGCAAGGATACAGTCCAAAGGGGAACTCTCTTCCAAAAAGGAACTCTCTTTCCAAGAAAACTCTTCCCCTCTTCCCATAGGGTGAGCACAACTGTCCTCCTCTTCATCACCACTGAATATGGCCATTATCCAATGGTGAGGGAATGAAGGGGCATGTTCAAATCTCCAGTTACTAGCCATTGCCTACGTGACAGAAGTCATGTCAGAGGAGCTTTGTTGTGTTAATATCGTGGAACAGCTGTGTCCCAGGCTTGGGAAGGAGCCTGCAAGTCTATGTGCTCCAGCAAAGGTGTCAAAGTGACTTGTATATGCAGAGAAGGCTTGCCATCTAGCATGCCATCTGCTCAGGTGACAAAAGTTACACAGAAGTGTTAGCAGCTAGGCCATTTGGCCCTGACAGGAATAGTTCAGGAAAGGCTTTTCCTATACAACACCATTCTAGGTTTCTACTCTCTGTGTGGCCTCTTCTTCATAATATATCACTGGTCCAATTGTTTTCACCAGTCAGGTGAGGGAGAAATATTAACTACTCACCACCATCTGGGTATTCTGTTTCTCTTTAATCTTCTGTGTATTTGTTTCTTTCTTGGTCATTTATTGGCTAGCAATACCTCCATGAGAGGAAGACTAAATTCAGGGTGAGGGAGAATTTATTTCAATGGGTGCGGGGGGGGATCATGTAAACAGCCCATTTTACCGATTAACCTTTCTCAAGTGCCTGTTAAGCTTCCATTACTTGTTGATGCTGTCATTGCTGCTACCTAGCTATGCTATCTATATATCTAATAGTGAAGGGTCCCTCTGCGTGCGGATACTTATTTCTGCAGAACAAGGGGACCTGGAGGCTAAAAAGATTTTTCTGCATACTTGAAGTACTCTCCAGGGTTGCAGAAAAATGCAAAAAGTTAAAAAAATACACGGGGGGGGGTTAACCCCCCCAAATAAAAAACCTGAGTTGTCTGCGCTTGCGCAGTCGGAACCCATGATTCCTCCGGACTTGGAGCTTCGCTCAGTGGCCGGCTTCCCCTCAGCCAGCAAGACAGCCTTGGAGTAATGGGGCCGGGTCCTTCCGATGTCTCCGGGTCCTTCTCCGGGAAGGCAGCCCTGGAGCCAGGGGCAGAGGACGACGACGCCAGATCCCTCCCAGGCAAGCGGCCTCCCCACTGCTGTCAGAAAAATGAGGAAGCTGCAGAAACGGAGGCTGAAGAGGGACGTTGTGTGTGTGAGAGAGGGGGGGAGAGAGAGGCAGGCTGAGTAGGTGTGGGGGAAAGAGGACATTGTCTGAGAAGGGCTGGGGTAAGAGAGGGGTGAGACATACAAGAGGTGAGTGGAGAAGGGGGGTGAGAAAGAATTCCTAGAGAAGGGAGTAGGGAGGAAAGCTAACATAGAAGGGTGAGAGGGGGAGGTGAGGGAAGATTGATAGAAAAGGGGTGGGTGCAGAACAACAGGAGGGAACTTTGGCAGAGAAGAGGGGACAGGGAAGAAAAGATGGGGAAATGCCCCCTCCCCGCAAGTTTCTTGCGGGTTTCCCCTTGTACTATACTAAACAGGCAAGCAGCTTTTACTGGGAAGCCCGGCCACAGAATAAGACTGACATGCGGAATGCTGCTAGGACAGTTTCTGTTAGTCTAGCCTTAATCCCTTTGTCCAGCTGTTGGAATTGGCAGAAGCAAAATAAGCATCATCTGACCTTTCAACATGGTGCTGGCTTTTGTCCTGAGCTGCTCTTTCTAATAAATGTCTCCATTCCTACCATTGCTACAAGATTTATTTCCCTTTGGTTTGCCTCAGGCTTCTTTCAAGTGCTTTGCATTTCTCTAGGGAGACTTTTAGGATACAAATTTTAACAGCTCTTTTACCAAGAAAATGAGCTACATGAATAGTACACTGAAATAATATATTTTCAGGTATTTCTCCTCCTTTCTGAAGTGCATATAGCTCAGAACCTGGGATGGCCTCCTTCACATTAGGCATTGGTCCCCTTGTTGAAACTATGTAAATGTCCAACCATACAAATTAAGTTTGTAATTTGAATATACAACCTTGCTGGAGAATAGAATGTAGGATCTATTCCATCTCCCTGTATCCTGCTTCGTATATTCAAAAACTGTATTTCAAATAGTTATTAATGGGTACAATTCAGTTAAAGTTAACTACATCTAGGTCCTATTCGAGAATTTACCAAAGCTGCTTATTAATAGCCAATGAAATCTAGCCACTACAGTAGTGGTCATGGGCAAGGGAAGCCTGGCTTCAAAGCTCACTAGGTTTCATTGGCCCACTCATTATCTTTCAACCTAATCTTCAACATAGGGTTGTTGTGAGTATAAAATTAGAAAATCCCTGTCATGCTGCCCTGATCTTCTGGGTGGAAGGAAGGATACAAATGTGATAACGTTTGACAATGTATCATCCAACTACCATGGATACTCAGTAACACTACATGTTGATCATGTCTCAAACTACATTTTGCTCAGGATGCTTTGAAAGTGATATTAACTTTTGTCAGCTTTTGTCTAAGTGCCTTTTAGATGTGAGAATCTACATAAGCAGCTCCCTGGTAAATGGGAGAGCATTTAAATGACCCAACCACATGACTCAATTGCATGTGTTTTTCCCATGGAATTGGCACCTGTGTGACTTATTTATTTATTTTATTTAACTTTCGATTTCTATACCGCTCTGACCCCAAGGGGTCTCTGAGCGGTTTACACAGGATTATGATTCCTAATCTAGGGCTACAATTCATAGGGGGATGGCATCCTACCACTACCCAGGCAGCAGGGTCTTCTAGTTCTTTTGTCCTTATTCCGGTGGGCCTCAGACGTCAGCACTCCATCCATGATGTTCTGGGGCAGGTTCTTTCTGGCTCAGCAGCTTTCTTCCCGGAAGGCCTCGTCTTCGGTGTACGGCCTCGTGTCAGCTGCGGTTTCTGGCTATGTCCCTTTGGCTCCGCCACACTGCGCCAACGCGCCACTCGTCGTTCCGCAACTCCGCCCTCCTTCTGGACTTGGCCGCCCAGCGCTGCCTCCACGCCGCCTCTGCTGCTGTTGCCATCCCCGCCAGATCGCCGATGCTTTTCTGCTGCACACCCCAAGGAGGGATGGTGCCCCCTGCCACCTACAGGCAGGTACCCATTTATCTACTTGCTCTCTATATATTTTAATGCTTTTGAACCACTGGGTGGGCGGGAGCTGGGACTAGGGCCAGGAGCTCACCCCGGTCGTGGTGGGATTCGAACAGCCATAGTGGCTGTTCCCAGATGTTACAGCAGGTGTGCCTTACTGCCTGCGTCACCGCTCCCCCTTGGAGAACATGTAAAGGACACCTACCTGACTCTGTAGTAAACAGCTTATGTGACAGTTTGCACCATTGCACCAAAACAGTCTATGTTTAAAAAGCTGGATGGATAAAAGGTTGCATAAAGTAACTGGATGAACTGCCCATCTGAATTTTATAAAATACCTTTTCCTATTTTTTTACTATTTTGCAAAAATATTTTTGTAGGATGCACAATGACATATTGAAGGTAATTCAGCAGTGATACATGCATCAACACTGAATCCTTCCAGCATTTCACATGAAAACCATGAAGAGCTGTCATAATCAGAAATCTCCAGCAGTTTAAGAACTTCCTCTTCCATTTCCCTCTTCACAGAAACATAGATAATCAATAGTGCTCACCAGTAGGTGACTGTCTGAGCATTCTGACAACACATATACTCTCATTCCGTCCTTAGAACTACCTGATGTTTACCATAAGAGTCCTTTGGGAGTTGCTCAAATTGATTCATAAGCCATTGATCTGCTGCGATTAAGATGGCGGTGTCATGTTTGTTCTTTCCTCATCCATCCAGTACTTAGATGAACTTAACTTTCTTAGTTCAATATGATGCTGAGATAAAACCCATGCATCTAGCTAATAATGCATGAAAACTTGTAGTAATTGTTATCTGCTCTTTTAACCCATCATTAGAAATTACACTAGTCCTTTTAGTACATTTACAAATAAATATAAATAAGATCACACACAAGTAACTACATGTGTAGCATAGGTTTCTTTCATTATTGAAAATATCTCCAATTTCAAACAAATTTACAAGAAAATATACCTTTCATTTTTATTATAATGTTTGAGAATTAGGATGTGTATGCATATATATGTACTGCAAAAATTGCTTTCACAAAGAACAATTTAAAGAACTATTGAATATGATTTACCTTACAAGGTTCTATGGAATAGTAATATAAAAATTTAATATATTATAAAAGGCATAGTACAGCTGCCACATAAAATAATTTCTGGACACAGAGAGTACTCTGTCTTTCTGTGTTATATCTCTGAGGATGCCCGTCACAGCTACTGGCAAAACGTCAGGTCCTACAATGTCAAGACCACAGCCAGAGAACCCAGAAAATCTACAACAGCTAATTTCTGGAATGTCAGAGTGGAATTATCTTTCTCAAACTGTCTCATACTTCAAAAGAAATGGCCTCTTATCTCAGTAGTGTCATTTTTTTGGAAACTGATTTTCTACTGCTAATATGTAATCACTAACTGTAAGCATTATAAAAACCAAACTTTAATTTGCACATCAAACAGCAGTGAGGCTGTCAGCTAAGGTGACAGCACTCTCATGCAGAGACTGGCCAAAGAACACTCTGGAGCCAAGCAACTGGATATTCCATGAAGTCCATGAGCAAGGCATGAAAGCAAATTCCCTTGCCTGTTACTTTCCCAGCCCACCTCCTTCCAGCAAATAAAATTCAGTAGCACACTGCTTCAACCTGAAGAGCACATGTGGCCATTGTGGCTAATAGCCACTGTTAGACCTACCTTCAATGTTTTTGTCAAATTCATTTTTAAAACCGTCTAAGCCTGTTGTCCTTTGTAGCAGTGAATTCTTTAATTGTGTTCTATGCGAAAAAACTACTTTTTTCTTGTTTGAATTTACTGCCAAACAATTTCATTGAATGCCCAGGAATGTTAGTATTTAATTACAGAAGTATAAAAATCTCCATACCGTTCTTTCCATTTTCATCACTTATGGTCTGCCTGCAACTTTCTCTACATTGTCCACAATGTTATACACCTCTGTTATGTTAATTACATATTACATACTAGTACATATAACAGTGTCCTTAACCAAAGATGTTTCAGAATAAGAGAATTTTGAGAAGAGAATTTAAAGAGTAAAGCACCTGGAAAGTTGCTTAATCCTTAAACTGTCTCTCACAGCATCACTTCTGTGGTTGCCCCTACTCTGTTCTAGCAGTGCAATCCTAAACAGAATTAGAACCTTCCAAGGCCATTACTTCAATGGACTTAGAAGACTATAATAGCACTTTAACTCTGGATGGCCCAGGTAAACCCAATCTCATCAGATCTTGGAAGCTAAGCAGGGTTGGCCCCGGTTAGTACCTGGATAGGAGACCACCAAGGAAGTCCAGGGAAGCTATGCAGAGCCAGGCGAAGGCAAACCACCTCTGAACATCTCTTGCCTTGAAAACCCTTAGTTGCAACGTGACAGCACTTTCCACCATCAACAGCACTTAGGATTGCTCTGTAGGTTAAGGATAGGTGACTTTCCATTTGGCCTTATCTCAAGGACCTCTCCCTCCATAGTACACATGGACATTATTGTGCATCCCAGTTACTCAGGGAAGACTTATTTAACCCCTTCTTTTCCTCACAATGTGACCATCAAGGTTTGGGTTTATACATTCAGCAGAATATTTTCCAAGATCCTATCACTTCTGGACAAAAGTGGACACAACAAAAACGAAAGCCCCTCTCATGTAGAACACCAGTCAGTCTGGGAGTAATATTGAGTCTTGTCATGCTACTTTTGTATGTGTAAGGTTTGGGTAAGGGTTGTATGGAATCTGAAATGTAGTCTGAAATGGTATGGCCCAGGTAAAGCTTCACTCTTGATTCTGCTGAATGTATAAACTGGGGAACTGTTAAGAGTTCTGCCAGAATGCCCCTCCAGTGTTCATCATTCCCATGTGCAATCCAAGACATAGCAAAATTGTATTGTGCAGTGATGCTCTGCTACAATCTCTGATGGCAATCACTTTTCAGGGAAAAAGGGCTAAAAAGTTCTTTAATGAATTACAACATGCATGTTAAAAGGGTGAATCACTGTTGCTAGCCTTCCACATTTTCAAAATATGTTCTTAATGTAAATTAATAGGATCTAAGCAGTAATATAAGAGAGCAAGCCAAAGCGGGTCTACTCAGAATTCAGCTCAGGTTAATTCACAATGCAGTCCTTCTGCAGGGTTACTCCAGTCTAAACCCACTGATTTCAGTGGGCTTTAGTAACTGTTTAGGATTGCACTGTTAAAGGGGCTTATTCTCAGGAAGTGTTCTTAGCATTGCACAATTCAGTTATCTGAATTTGTTGGTGGAGTATTTCATTGTGTTATTCTGAATTATGAACTGCCTGAGTGAAATGGCTGGAAAAGGGTATATAAATGTATCAAATAAATATACCATTTTGTGTTGTACACTCAACTTTATATATTGTACACTCACTTTATACCGAGTAAAATCATTATGCCAAGGACAATTTCATAAGGTACTGTTTCATAAACAGATATTACTTCTCTGTAGAAAAAACTGTAAACTATGATGACATCAGAAGCATGGCACTGCCATTTCTAGCAGATGTATATGCATGTCTTGGGGAGATGCTGCCAGTTACAGTTTCCACCACCACTACTGAAAGTAATTTGCACCAGGAAAATTGTTCAATGAAAGCCTGAGGAGAACGGCAGAGTCCTAACCTTAGGAGAGTAGAGAAGGAAACACGAAAAACCACAAAAAATGAAACAACATAAATACCCCCCCCCCAACTTAAACTTCCTCGGAGGATGATATTTCGTAATATAGGGATATATAATAGCAGACACTAGGACTTTCCTCGGGGTGTCAGTGCGGAGTGGGAACCTCTCATGGTCTTTCTACGCATGCTTCTGCGCAAGGCGCGCGCTCTCCCCCCTCGATTCGGCTTCTCGCTCGCTCCCGCTTCCCAACCTCCCGCCGCGGGTGCGCGCTGGGACTCTTCCTCAACCACGCACCGCCCTTCTCCGGGGACGCGCCCAGAGCCAGGACCCGCCCTTCCTGCTTGGCTGAGGGGCGGAGAGAAGTAGGCAACCGGGCCTTGGGTGGTGTTGGGTCTGGTGCTTCTTTCCGTGGTCGGCCTGGGGGGAGGAAAAGACGAAGATGGCGGACTTGGAGGAGCAGCTCGCCGACGAGGAGAAGGTGAGGCCGGTTGTGGGAGAAGGAGGAGGAAGGCGGCGGCGCTTCCTCTGCAAAGCTTCCTGTCCCCTCTCCGTGGAAAGGAAGGGGGGGGGTGTAGAAACTAGCGAGCCCGGCCTGTCAGTCGGGGCATCTCTGCTGCTCTCCTGCCACTCCTTGTACGGTCTGGGCGCTGAAAATAGGCTCTAGGCGCCGAGCTGGGCCGTAAGCAAAGCAGGCGGGGCAGATCCAGTGTCTGATGAATGACACCCCGCCCGCCGCCGCCGCCGCCGCTGCTCTCCTTTCCTCCCCCCCCTCCCGTTTTGGGCTTCTCATTCCCTTCAGACCCAGGAGGGTGGGCCGTTCCTGGCTTCCTGGTGTGCGTCTTGGGCAGGGCAAAATCCGGCCGCCTCACCTCTCCCCGTTTCCCTTTTGGGGGTTGTCTGTAGGAATGATTGTGATAGATTCAGAAGACGCTTACCGGGGATTTTAGTTTCCCCTTAAAACTCTTAAATCATGCTGATTTCGAGAGGTTGGGTTTCCGCTCCCCACCCCCGCTTCCTTTTTTGAAAATATTTGTTGGTGAGCCAGGAATTTTTTAATGGCAAAGAGTCTTGGGCAAGAATATTTATTCAATTTGTCTGATGCACAGCGGGATATTGGTATATATGATATAGTACCTGTTGGATATTTTAGGAAAGAAGGTTTGGCTCCCCCCCCCATACCTGTTATGACCTAGTCCCGTTAATACTTAAGTCTATTAATTTAGGGAAGCTGGGTGGAAAGGTCTAGTAGTTTGTTTTGCATGTTCCTTTCTCTCCTCCAAAAATATAGTGCCCAGGTGTTTTGATGGTTATCATTTTCTTTCTCTACTTTTTTAACTTTTTATTTTCCATTTTTAATATATTGTATAATATAGTATAAACAGTCAAGCAAACAGTCTACAATGAAAAAAACAAACATTTGAATAGTGTGTAAAAAAACCTTAACAATTAACTTTAGTCAACTGCTGAACAAGGGGAAGGTCAGTATAGTATAATAAGACAGAATGCATCCACCATACTCCTTCTCTTTTGATTAGCACTTTATGGTTGCACAGGTTATGCAGCTGCAAACCTGTGTCCTGCCAAGTGTACCCTTGAAGAGCCACAACCAAGCGTGTTCATAAACATATAATTGTCACATTGTGACATGTTATGGGCACACATTTAAAATTTTTGATAAACACCTCTTAAATCAGATGTCAAACAGATGTCCCGCAAGCTAGATCTGGCCCCAGCAGGGCTCAGGTCCAGTCCACGAGCAACTTCCTTTTTCTGCTTCCTTTTCCAGGGCTGCTGCTGCAACTGCACCATAGCTTGCTTTTTTCCCAGCTCCCTCAGTGGCTCTTTGCTTCCTGTTTCCTGTCTCTTGTGTCCCTTCCCTCTCCACACACACAGCTCCCTCAATGTCTCCTTCCTGCATGCAAGAATGATATAAAGACAAGGCCCCCCCCACACACACACACAGCTTCTGATTCCTTATTCGGGGCTGCACCTCCTGTTTTGGGGAGGTAGAGGAGAGACAGCAAACAAAGTTGGAATCCCATGGCAGCTTTAAGACCAACAATGTTTTTTTCTGTGTTCAAGTACACTTCTTGGGAGAGAGGAAATTATTTTGATTTATTGTGAAAAGTCTCTTTTTTTTTAAAGACTGGATTTCTCTGTTTCTATCTGGGTTTTCTTTTCTTTCAAAAAGATCCTGATTAGGAATTAAAACACATGGATTGGTCTTTATATCTTGGAGAGTGGAGTGATTTCAGATGCCAAATGAGAATAGCACACATTGGTAATGAGACAGGAAAACTAGCTCTCAATTCTGGAGGGTGCATTGTCTTGAGCTTCATTATCAATTGCAATTCAGCAGTCTCTCTTTCGAATCTCCCTTTGAAATTCCTTTGCAAGAGCACTGCTACTTTTAGGTCAGCAACTGAATGTTATGGTTTCTAATGTCAGACTTGTATCTATTTATTCTTGTATCCTCCTGGACAGAACTGAGACTTAGGTTTCCTGTCTCATTCCCAGTGCTGGTATTTCCATGCCTACTACTCCTCTGCATATCACATCTAATCCAATCGAGCCTGCTGCTGTCATTCAGCAACTATTGCCACTCAGCATCTAAAATCACCTTTATAAAGTTTTTATCTCCAGTACCTCGTGTTACATTTTATGGCACACATGGGCCAGTCCAACAAAATGATATTTATGTCAGATCCAGCTAGGGTTCCCAAGTACTTACCGTATTTCGGCGGGGGATGCACAGTCCCCAGCCGGAACATTTCCCCAGGCAACACCCACGCCGCAGGATGCCGTCACCAGGAAGTGATGTTGGGAGACGCTCTGGCAATGGGGCTGGAAACTCAATGGTACCAACGAGTTTCCATCCCCATTGCCAGAGTGTCGCCCAGCGTCACTTCCTGGCGATGGCATCATGCGCGCATCTTTCCTTCCCCTGTGGATGGTCCTGCCAGGATGTATCCGTCCCCCGCCGAAATATGGTAAGTTCTTGGCAAGCCTAGATCCAACCCTCGTAACAAATGAGTTCAACACCTCTGTTTTGAATATCTGGATCTCCAACTTGGGGGGGGGTGGCAGTTTTGATTTTTTTCCCTATCAGTAGACATTCCTTCCTACATTTTCTGTTTTCTTCACGGTTGTCACAGAGATTACGCTATAAATAGTTATCCCATAATAAAGAATCTTTTCAACCCTGTAAGTTTTATTTATGATGGTTCAGTTCCTGCTTTTTCCTTTAGTTTGTTTTGATAACTTGGGAAGGAAGGATGGAGCCTGAATTTTTTCACTGCTCACATGCAATGGTCTTGGGTTTGAGGAAAGTTCCAAATGAGACGCCCAACCTGAGGAATAACTTGCAACACACAACCCAAGTGTTTGTCTCACTCTGACTTCTCCATCTTCTGTGTCCAAATCCATTGCAGTAGAACCATGCAAGAGTCTGGTGGTGGAAATGCACCTTACATTGTCTTTATGTAACAAACTACCATAAAAGTAATTTTCAGGACTGAGCTAGCTGCTAGAACAATGTGTGGGTGTGCTTAAATAACCATGTGCAGCTTTGTATCTTTGTGTAATGAAAATACTGGTGTACTGGGAAGTTTTTTTAAAAGACAAAAATGGCTTTAATGACTCACTGGATCCTGTGGGTGACTTTGTATGTGCTTTTTAAATGAGTTCTATCAGATGTGTGTTCTGCTTTCTCTTGCATTTCTTATTCATAGTCAAGTAAATGTCCATTCCCTCCCCTCTTCTCCAGTGAAATTTTACTAGCAATCCTATGCACACTTATTTGAATGCATTCAGAATTGCTTCTGTGGAAATATAGCAGCAAACAACATGGGGAGTTATTTCCTGTTGTCTTAATTTTGATTGGTGTAGTTGCACTCTGTGGCACTTCATATATGCAGCTAAGTAAGAATACAGTCCTGTGTGCACTTACTCATGAGTCCCATTCATTAGAACCTGGTAAATATGCATAGATTGTGGTTGTAGATAAGGCTAGGCAGTGTTTGCCTCCACTGTCACAGAGGTGAAAACAAACAAACAGGTACTTATTGGGTGCGTTTAGACAGCGTGCTGGAGCGGTTTAAACTGCTCCGGCACGATGCATTTTTTTTTTTAAACTGGAGAATCGCGATCACACTCACCTCCTCCTTCCCTCCTTCGGAGCTCCCTGCCGTCCTCCTGCAGGTGGGGGGCGTTCCCCTCTCCTTTGAGCATGCTCACAGGCAGCCCTCTCCCGAACAGGAAGTTTGGCGCGTGCGCAGAAGAGCGATCTTAACTGGTCCCTTTAAAGTTTAAATGAAGACTCCTTTTACATTGTCTCCCCGAAAATGGCCTCCCTGAGATCCCGGACTCGTCTAAATGCCTAAATTAGGCACCAGTGAAGCTTTGTTTCATTTAACTTAGGAGCGGAGCTCCGCTCAAGCGCACACCGCTGGGGGGGGGGGAATGGCGGACTAAAACTGGAAGCTGGAGGCAGCTTCCCAGAGGGGAGGGGGGTTGAAGCACCCGGAAGTGGCTGGATAGAGCGATCAGACAGGGAAAAGTGCGGCTTGAAACGGAGAATCATGGAAAACACCACTTGGGTAAGTGGTGTCAAAATACTCCGTTTCAAAGGGGGTTTGCTCCAGAAAGCGACGGCTGGGGACGGTAGGCAGATGTTGGGTGTGTGAACGCGCAGGTAAAAGCCGTTTCTGAGCCGTGCCGAAAACGGCTCAAACGGCGCATCTGAACGCACCCATTTAGTTTCAACCTGCCAATGATTTATAATTTTAACAGGCAGGAAGATAAAATAAATACCAGCAGTTTTCTCAGTTTCTTACATCATGTAATGAGATATAAAGGTTGTGTATGCTATACATGTCACATATCAGTAGAAGTTACTTTTCAGGTTTCATTGAGTTAAATGACAAATTTAACTCAGTGGAGGGTGGTAAGCAGTGGGGTACCATAGGGATCAGTACTCGGTCTGATGCTTTTCAACTTGTTTATTAATGATTTGGAATTGGGAGTAAGCAGTGAAGTGGCTAAATTTGCAGATGACACGAAGTTGTTCAGGGTGGTGAAAACCAGGGAGGAGTGTGAGGCACTCCAAAGGGATCTGTTGAGGATGGGCGAGTGGGTGTCAACATAGCAAATGGGGTTCAATGTGGCCAAGTGCAAAGTGATGCACATTGGAGCCAAAAATCCTAAATATAAATACACATTGATGGGATCTGAACTGGCAGAAACGGACCAAGAGAGAGATCTTGGAGTCGTAGTGGATAACTCAATGAAAATGTCTAGACAGTGTGTAGCTGCAATAAAGAAGGCCAACGCTATGCTGGGGATTATTAAGAAGGGAATTGAAAACAAATCAGCCAGTATCATCATGCCCCTGTATAAATCATTGGTGCGACCTCATTTGGAATACTGTGTACAGTTCTGGTCACCACATCTCAAAAAGGATATTATAGCTTTGGAAAAAGTGCAGAGAAGGGCAACTAGAATGATAAAAGGGTTGGAACACTTTCCCTATGAAGAAAGGTTAAAATGCTTGGGGCTCTTTAGCTTGGAGAAAGGACGGCTGAGGGGTGACATGATTGAGGTTTATAAGATTATGAATGGGATTGAGCAGGTTGAGAAAGAAGTCCTTTTCTCCCTTTCTCACAATACAAGAACTCATGGGCACTCCATGAAATTGCTGAGCAGTCGGGTTACAACAGATAAAAGGAAATACTTCTTCACCCAAAGAGTGATTAACATATGGAATTCACTGCCACAGCAGGTGGTGGCAGCTACAAGCACGGACAGTTTCAAGAGGGAATTAGATAAACATATGGAGCAGAAGTCCATCAGTGGCTATTAGCCACAGGGTATAGATGGGAACTCTCAGTCTGGGGCAGGTGATGCACTCTATTCTTGGTGCTGGAGGGGGCAGCAGTGGGATGGGGCTTCTAGTGTCCTGGCCCCACTGCTGGACCTCCTGATGGCACCTGGTATATTTTGGCCGCTGTGTGATAGAGTGTTGGACTAGATGGGCCGTTGGCCTGATTCAACATTGGCTTCTCTTATGTTCTTAAATTATGTGTGTATATGAATAAAATATGTCTGCAGGCACTTAATGGAGAAGAAATTACATCTCAGTGCAACAGAACTATCTCTTGGTTCCATCTTGTTTTAGAAGGTTGGGCATCTTCTGTTGACATATGTGACAAGTCTGGGAACTTACGAATGCGAGGTGTTCCGGGAAATAGTGGGAAAGCATGAGTGCACGATCCATTTGTGCTTGTCCACCTAAGCTGAAATAATAGCATATGAGTAAATGACAACATGGTCTCTATAACATGGTACAAATCCACTAATCTTGCAAATTTACTAAGACCATGTACAGGTGTTGTCTGCAATTGTTTCTGGGTTTCTGTAGAGAAGTATATATGACTCTCATATCACCACAGAGGCCTGTTTGCAGCAATGCGCTGGGGGCGAAGGGGGGAATGTGCCGCAGAGAAGGGGCAGGCAGCCGCATTGGTGGGAAATTCTGGCCCTCCCCTTACCTGATGGGCCAATGGCTGGTCCAAATTAGGGCTTGGGAGGGGGGAGCAGTAAAGGGACAGACCACTTGGGCCTTTTAAGCGCCTGGACCGCCTGCCCCCATCATCTGGCTGAGGAGGCCTTTCTGGCTTCCCACTTTACACCAAGCCTACATCTATATCATGCAGCATATTATAAGAAAACTGGTCTGTGACAGTTTTCTTATGCTTCAGTCCCTGAGTTCTCTTAGGGCCCTATGAAGAACATAGTTCCTTGGTACTGTTAACTTTTTTTTTTGACCCTCTTGGTTTTAGGCTAATTGGCTTGCATACTTTTATCTATCCCGTTTAGGGGATAGTTCAGAGGTATTTAAAGTTGTGTTGCTGAAACAGAAGAATACCATTGAATTGGTTTGTCAATATAATTTTTGAAAGCTATACTTAAAAAAGAGAAAATTATTTAAGCAGTAGTTTATAGCAGACTTTTTTATAGACAATTTTATTAATTTCAGAAATAAAGAAAACAAATAAGACCAAATAAAACAACACAAAAAACTGAATAACACACAGCAGTAAACAAATATTGGAGCTTATACTCTAATCTCTGATTAAGTTTCGCATGGTATCCTAGAATCTTGTTCTTATGCACCTAAATTAGCTTATGTATTTATTTTCAGAGAGTTATTTCACCAAGATAATTTTCTATCCATTTTTATAATTTTTTATTTTGCTTTTCTAAACTACCATCCTATAGGGTCTGGGGAGGGGATATAAACTAAAATAAAGAATAGCAAGGATCATAATGCAAATGATTAAAATGTTGATGTTTCCCTCTTGCCCACATAGTAAAAAGTGAGTGTTATATAAAAGTATAAAGCAAACAATCCCAATCCTTTTCAAAAATAGTGTGTATATCTTAGCATTAAATGTATAACAGGCTGTCAAAATTAGTTTATTTTGCTTTTTTCTTTCCTCTAAGCTTCTTTTTATCGAAATCCAATTTAACTTTTAGAGGTTTAGGAGCCACAGCCCCTAAATCTGCTCCAAAATTAGATGATTCTGCCGAGCTTGTCGAGCTGTTGTCAGAGCTTTCCTCCTCTTTTTCTTCTTCATCTTCTGGTACTTCGTTATCCTTCACTGTTTCAGATCCCTCCGTCGCTTTCTGCTGGTGTTTTAAGAACCTTTTCGCTTTGAAAACAGAGTCAATCTTTTCTTTTTTTCATTAAAGTTGAAGATGAGCCCTTCCGGTATTATCCATCTGTATGGTGTGTTATTTTGCTATAAGAACATTGCCTAGTCTCTGTATTGTCTCCTCTTTTTCTTGATCTCAAATGGTATATCTTTTAGTACTTTAATTTCTTCTCCTTTAATTTTCAGGAGTATTCCATTTGTCGCTTTCAATACTGTATCTCTTGTTGATCTTTCAGAGAATTTCACATATACTTCCTCAGGTAGTTTGTGTGTTTTTTTGAAAAATTCTGGATATGTGCGATAAACCAAGTCAATATCATCTTGTAGAGCTTCCGCTGTTAGCCCACCACGGGAGACAATTCTTCACTTAGAATCTCTTTTAAATTCTCACCCTTCTATTCTGGGATGCCTTGAAATCTCAAGACATACACTGATTTTTCCATTTGGAGGAGAAGCAATTGCTGTTGTCCAGAGATTTTTTCTTTTCCCACTACCTCCAGTGTTTGTCCAAATTCTTTTGACTTAACATCAACTTTTTTCAGCTTCTTTGCTATCTTCTCTGTCTTTGTTGAATTTTCTTTAAGCTCTTTCTGCAATGTGTCAAACTTTTCGTTGAGGTTAGTCGTCTGGTCCAGTAGAGGATGCAAAGCCGCAGCCATCATTTTAGGAAAGTCTGTGGTTACTTCCGGTTTGGTGGCCGGAGATGACGCGCTGGCAGTTCCTGCTGCAAGTTTCCCTTTAGCCGCCATTTTTTCTGCTCGCTGCATCATTGTTTATATTAAGAGAAAAGTTTTTAAAAGTCTCTGAAAGCCTGTATATTTATCGGTTTCTTGCTGCTTTTGTCACACTAAATTGGATATATGCTCCTTTCAAGCCACCTTTTCAGACCCTGCTTTAAATTCATTCATTTCGGGATTGGGCATTCCCCTCCCCCTTCCACTTGATTGGGGCTTTAGTGTGGCTTTATTATTACCGATTCGGTGGATTGTTTGCTAGTACATGGATCAACTCACATTTTTATTCACACTTCTTCAGAAGGTAGGGAAGATCACCTTTCTTTGGATCTCTTGCATACAATATCCTAGCTATTGTTATAACATGTATAATCATATACATCTGCTTTCTTGTAGCTTTGTGGTACAATATTTAATAAAAACAACTCTGGTACAAATGGTATATTTATGGCTAACATTTTTTGCAATATCTCATGTATAGCAGACTTGATAGACAGAATTTGAGGAACATCATCTGTGTACTTAGTGAGGAATACTACACATTGTTATTTAGCATACATTAATTTTTTTCCATCATCCCTTCACAGTAGCGCTGTCAGTTCAGTTCTGGTATTTTATCTGCTCACCATACTATTAAGCTAGCAATGCTTCAGGTGAGATTTCTGAGTACAAGCATAAACTGGCATACTAGGTACATATTGCCCAAGGAAGAGGTGCTGACAGGGAGAAAGAGAAAGCTACTGAGTGTGTGGGACTGAAGAACCTTACTTCAGGATGAGTTGTGGAACGAAAACCTGTGTCCAGGAGGTGCTGCTGAACAGAAAAGAGAAAAAAATTCTGGAGAGTCATTTTTCAAGAGAAAAAGGTTATAAAGCCCTGACAAATGAATACTTTGTTTCACTTCTATATTTTGACTAGAATGGCAAATTAGATTCCAGTGCACATTGGGAAGGAGGCACCTTGGAGCAAAAATTTTCAGTATTAGTATTTGTTGGTATATGTTACATTAATATCCTTAGAGCTGCATTCCATATCCCTGTTCTGCTTCCATAAAAATACTTGTTTTCTTGTAATGATGCCAAAGTACCTTAGTTATGCTTATATACTGACTGTTGCCACTGAGCTCCAGCCTGCATGCTGTTTCTTGACATACTCCATTTGTGCAGATGAATCCAGTTTGCCTTTTTATGTTAGCAAGTGCTTCTGTAGACATTAACACTGGAATTCCACAAAGCTCCTAGTTGCATCCATAATCTTCTAGAAATTCTATTTGCACCTTCTGACTAGCCCATGATCTTGTGTAAGATTATTTTTTGATTGAAAATTATTGAGCTTGCACAGAGGCCAGCATTTGAGGCTGTAAAATATTTCAGAATTCTGAGTGCTAGGATCAAAAGTCTGAGTTTATGTATTTGCCTGTTTTATAGTCCACCTTTCTCCTCAATGAAGACCCAAAGTGGCTTGTATTATTCTCTTCTCCCACACTTAATCTTTATCCTCACAGCCACCCTGTGAGGTAGGATAGGCTGAGAGGATATGACTGTCTCAAGTATATTTGGCAAGTTTCAGTGGCAAAGTGAAGAATAGAATTTCTGTCTCCCAGATTCTAGTCTGATACTCTGAGGACTTCACCACACTCAATTAAAGCTATCCTTAAAGTTTGTGATTTTTCCTGAAATGCGATAACAGTTGCCAGAGAACGCTGACAATGGATGAGTGATGTTGCATCCTTGACCTCTGTATTTTTGGCAAAGTAGTTTGCTTGTGAATAGTAAGAGCATTAGAATGTGCATATGGGAGTGTCTGTACACCTGATTATATTAATAACCTAAGTAAGGTTGTAAGCTATATAACCTGTTGTGGAAAGTGAAAGCAGCCAAAATAAAAATCAAAACATGAATGTTGTATTCTCATCATAATGGGCCTTCTTGTAATTCAGTAGAATTCTATAATCCTTCATATGGGTAATCCTTTCTGCAGTTACCTTATATATTTGCCTAGAATCCCAGCATCCTACACAGGATTCTGTGGCCTTTCTGGAATATTCTTACATTTTGCTTAGGAACACTGGCTACTAGGCTTCTCATCATTGCCACATACAAATTAAGATGGTGTCTTAAAATGTGCCCCACATTTCCCTGCAGTTACACATTCCAAGGAATTATAGATAATGGTTTGTCTTCAAGTTAATTTTATGTTATTGCTGATTTTTAAGAGAAGCCTAGGCTCCTATGAATAGTAAGAAAATCACTGAATGTGCGAGTGCAAAAGAGGGAAAAGTTATATTCCTACAGGTATAATTACAGGAACAGGGAATTTATCACAGGGTTTTTGTCATTTGGGAATACGATTTCACAGCAAATAGTGCTGGTTGATCCTTTCCAGAATCTGTTTCCAAGTCTTTGACTGGGGGGCACTATTTAGTTAGTAGGTCAGATAAAATTTCAAGCCGTCTATATGACAAGATGGTTTGCCTAATATTTATTTATTTATTACTGTTGTCTGAAGGTTTTGAATTGAATCTGAGAAGACTTGCAGTAAATAATATTTTAAGGAATCCTTTTGGAGAAGGGATTGATGGCTCCAGGAAAATGCATCATAAATTGATCCTTACTGATTCAGGCTATTGCACAACTTAAGAACATAAGAACATAAGAGAAGCGAATGTTGAATTAGGCCAGTGGCCCATCTAGTCCAACACTCTGTCACACAATGGTCAAAAATACCAGTTGCCATCAGGAGGTCCAGCAGTGGGGGCAGGACACTAGAAGCCCTTCCACTGCTACCCCCCAGCACCAAGAACAGAGTGCATCACCTGCCCCAGACTAAGAGTTCCTATCTATACCTTGTGGCTAATAGCCACTGATGGACTTCTGCTCCATATGTTTATCTAATTCCCTCTTGAAACTGTCCATGCTTGTAGCTGCCACCACCTCCTGTGGCAGTGAATTCCATATGTTAATCACTCTTTGGATGAAGAAGTACTTCCTTTTATCTGTTGTAACCCAACTGCTCAGCAATTTCATGGAGTGTCCACAAGTTCTTGTATTGTGAGAAAGGGAGAAAAGTACTTTTTTCTCCACCTGCTCAATCCCATGCATAATCTTATAATCCTCGATTATGTCACCCTTCAGCCGTCATTTCTACAAGCTAAAGAGCCCCAAGTGTTTTAACCTTTCTTCATAGGGAAAGTGTTCCAACCCTTTTATCATTCTAGTTGCCCTTCTCTGCACTTTTTCCAATGCTATAATATCATTTTTGAGGTGTGGTGACTAGAACTGTAGACAGTATTCCAAATGAGGTCGCACCAATGATTTACACAGGGGCATTATGATACTGGCTGATTTGTTTTCAATTCCCTTCCTAATAATCCCCAGCATAGCATTGGCCTTCTTTATTGCAGTTACACACTGTCTAGACATTTTCATTGAGTTATCAACTACGATTCCAAGATCTCTCTCTTGGTCAGTCTCTACCAGTTCAGACCCCATCAACGTGTATTTATATTTAGGATTTTTGGCTCCAATGTGCATCACTTTGTACTTGGCCCAGTTGCCATGTTGACGCCCACTCAACCATCCTTGACAGATCCCTTTGGAGTGTCTCACAATTCTCCCTGGTTTTCACCATCCCGAACAACTTTGTGTCATCTGCAAATTTAGCCACTTCACTGCTTACTCCCAATTCCAAATCGTTAATAAACAAGTTAAAAAGCATTGGACCAAGTACTGATCCCTGTGGTACCCCACTGCTTACTACCCTCCACTGAGAAAGTTTCCCATTTATACTCTCAATCTGCTTCCTTTTATCCCATGACTATTGAGCTTACTTAGGAGCCTTTGATGAGGAACTTTATCAAAAGCTTTCTGGAAGTCAAGGTAAACAACATCTATTGGGTCCCCCTTGTCCACATGTTTGTTCACTCCCTCAAAAAACACTAACAGGTTAGTGAGACAAGATCTTCCCTTACATAACCCATGCTGAGTCTGCCTCAATAGTTTTTGTTCATCAATGTGCCTACTAATTCTTTCCTTAATAACAGTTTCCACCAACTTACCCGGTATGTTGTTCTTATGTTGTTCTTATCGACGTCAGACTGAGTGGTCTGTAATTTCCCGGATCTCCCCCGGAGCCCTTTTTAAAGATGGGAGTGACATTAGCTACCTTCCAGTCCTCAGGAATGGAGGCAGATTTTAAAGAATGATTACATATTAATGTAAGGAGATCCACAAGTTCACATTTGAGTTCTTTCAGAACTCTCGGATGAATGCCATCCGGGCCTGGTGATTTATTAGTTTTTAAATTGTCCATCAGTTGGAGGACTTCCTCTCTTGTCACCTCAATCTGATTCAGGTCTTTCAGATCCTCTCCTGAAATCGGTGGTTCTGGAGTGGGCAAGCACTTCTCCTCTTTCACAGTGAAGACAGAGGCAAAAAATGCATTCAGCTTCTCAGCCATTTCCCTATCATCCTCCAGTACTCCTTTTACCCCTTGGTCATCCAAGGGCCCACTGCCTCCCTGGCTGGTTTCCTACTTCTAATGTATTTGAAGAAAGTTTTATTGTTGGCTTTTATGTTTTTTGCGATATGCTCCTCATATTCCCTTTTTGCTTGCCTGATCACAGACTTGCATTTTATTTGCCACAGCCTGTGTTCCTTTTTATCAACCTCACTGAGACTAGCTTTCCACCACTTAAAGGAATCTTTCTTACCTTTTACAGCCTCCATTACTTTATTTGTTAACCATGCAGGCTTTTTTCTATACCTATTTGTGCCTTTCCTAACCTGCGGTATATATTTTTTTCTGAGCTTCTAGGGTTGTATTTTTAAGTAGTCTCCAAGCTTCCCCAATGGCTTTGACCTTTTCCACTTTTCCTTTCAGTTTCTTCCTCACATGTCCCCTCATACTAGAGAAGTTACCCCGTTTAAAGTTAAAAGTGGTTGCGTCAGTCTTTTTGGGCAACTTCCTATTTATACAAATGTTAAACTCAATAACATTATGGTCACTGTTCCCAAGTGGTGCAATCATTTTTACATCTCTCACCAGGTGTTGGGCGTTACTTAGGACCAAATCCAGGATTGCCTCTCCCCTAGTAGGATCTGTGACCATCTGTTCCATAGCACAGTCATTGAGAGTGTCTAAAAACTCAATCTCTTTTTCCCGACTAGAACTCATATTGACCTCTTTCTTAGTTTAGTGTTGTTTAGTAGCAGCTCTCCACATGCCCCTTAACACCTACTACTTGAGGGAGATTCCAGTGTGAAACTGTGACGTTCTATACACAAACCATATGCGCTGCCACTGAGCCACAATCCTTATTATATTCTTGATTTGGATTTTAAAGCTAGTAGCCTGCATTGCAAAGCATGCTTTTATAAAATAGGATTTCAGTATAGTGTGGTGACATTCAGTGCCTTGGGAGTTACAGGTTTGTCTATTTGATTAGCTTTCTGATAGTCTAAAGACATGTTTAAAGGGGCAGATATGAGGTTAAAATGCTTTTGTCTATCTTTCTCTTGTCCTTCCATAAAACATTTTCAGAACTGCCATCAGAAATAATTAACCCTCTGAATCTTGCTGGACATGAAAACATTGAGGGCTGCAAAGAAAAGAGTAAAACCACGCAGGAGCAGTCAGCATGAAAAAATACAACCTGGCTGCAGTGGGCTGGGGTGGAGGTAGTGATAGTATTCCCCTTTTGCCACAGGTCAGTGGCTCTCCTCAGTGTGCCTTGGCAGTCTCACTCTCTCACATGAGTCTCTTGGCCTCGAGTTGAGGAGAGAGTGAGCAGGCAGAGAAGGAAGCCCTTCCTCTCAGTGCAGTTTCACAAAAGCTGGCTAAGGTACAGCAGTGGTGGGGAGAGAAGCATCTCTATATGCTCAGAGATAGTCTGGTAATTAAAAAGGTAAGTTATATAATTAGTGTTAGTCGTTACATTTTATTATTTCATTGTGTGTCTGGGGGTGCACAAGATATACAAGGTATACAGTTCATGTGTGTGTGAAGTGTTGTCAAGTGCCTTCCAACGTATTGCAACCCTATGAATTAATGTCCTCCAAAACATCCTATTGCTAACAGCCTTGTTCAAGGTTTGCAAACAGAGAGCTGTGTTGGGTCTTCCTCTTTTCCTAACATTGTCTTTTCCAGTGTCTCTTTTCATCTCATAATATGACCAAAGTACGACAGCCTTGGTTTAGTCACTTTAGCTTCTAGGGAGAGTTCAAGCTTGATTTGATATAGAACCCATTTATTTGTATTTTTGGTGATCTGTGGTATCTGTAAAACACTCCTCCAGCACCTTGAACAATTTCAATATTTTCATAGTCAACCTTAAGAGTTGTGTAATTCCCCAATAGTCATTACTTTTGTCGTCTTATATTCAGCTGTAATCCTGCTTTGGCACTTTTTGCTTTAACTTTCATCAGTAGTTGTTTCAGTTTTCATTCCATCTTCATCTAAATCTAATCCAGTTTTCCTTATAATATCTTCTGTATATAGATTGAAGAGATAGGAAGATAAAATACATTCTTGTCTGACACCTTTGCCATTGGAAACCATTCTGTTTCTTTGGTGAACGGTGGATGGTAAATATGAATGTGGCTCTCCAAGAGCAGCAGTATGAGTATCACTGTCTTTTACTGATTTGAGCACTCTCGTACTTGCAGCTATAGTTGATGAAATTTCTGTGCAGTCTTGAAAGGCTCATCTATTCTGTCCTATTGTTGAATCTGAAAATTCTATTCATCATGAAGAGCTATAGCTTGAGTAATTTGGATGTTTGTATGACATATGAAACATAGAGATAGATCAAGATGGGTAGCCATGTTAGTCTGTCTGCAGCAGTAGAAAAGAGCAAGAGTCCAGTAGCTCCATAAAGACTAACAAAATTTGTGGCAGGGTATGGAGCTTTTGTGAATCATTGCTCACTTCTTCAGATACCTGAAGATTTAGAAAATATCAGATATTTGAAGAAGTGAGCAATGACTCACGAAAGCTCATACCCTGCCACAAATTTTGTTAATCTTTAAGTTGCTACTGGGTTCTTGCTCTTTTCATATGAAACAAAGGTAATTAAATTAAATTTATATCTAGTTGTATCCAGTTAATGACTAGTGGTTTTGAGAAGTCCATGGTTTTTCTGTGATCCCATGCATCGGGATTTATGACAGAAGACTCTGTAAAGGAAGGTTTATCTCCCTGTCTGGACAGACATTGTCTCATAGAAGGCTGCTTTTTGTAAAAAGTTGTGGGAAGCTTTCTTTGTACTTTGACCTGGTTCATATATAACTGTAAACCATGCATTAGTCTTATGTAAATTACCACTGTCTTTCCATGTTCAGTGTTGATGATTCTGCTGAAGTAGAAGTTATAGTGTGCCACTCCATTTGAACTAGCAGATTTTGATTTGCACTTGCATTGCGAAACAAACTAAACTACACTGTACCGCAGGGTTGGGTGAGAGCAGGTAAGAAAAGGGCTTTTTCACCGACTGCCAAACCAAAGGTTGGTGATCTGACTTATGCCTTTGTGTGATTTGGTGTTTTATGCTGCATGCAGTTTGTGGCTAAGTGCTGCATACTACTGTTATTATACCCATTGCTAAAATAAAGGAAGACATGAGCAAGGGACGCGCCTGGTATGATATAGTCAGTTATCTCCTGCCTGTATCGTTTTACCAAAGAAGTGCTCTATGACTAGAAGTAATTTTGATAATGCTTAGTTTTTTTCTGCATTAACATTGAGCGTTGCTTTCTTAGTGGATTTGCGTTTGGTCCAGCCTTTTACAAGAGCTCAGAATAGCAGGCAATTGACTCACTTTATCTTTACACGATCCTTGAGAGAGCTACCCAGTGAGCTTCATGACTGCATAGAGTTTGAAACCAGGCTTCCCAAATTAATGAAGTCATATTGGCTCTCAAGGACTAGATGTTGTTGCAGAACAGTCCCTGAAAGTGCATCTGTGTCAGGCTCCTTAGGTCACACAACGCAGGGCTTGAGTTTGAAACCAGGCTTCCCAGATTAATGAAGTCATATTGGCTCTCAAGGACTAGATGTTGTTGCAGAACAGTCCCTGAAAGTGCATCTGTGTCAGGCTCCTTGACCAGGTCACACAATGCAGGGCTTCAGTAGAAGGATCTCTTTATTGATGAATCATAACTAAAGACACGTGTACAGCTTGTGTCAGGAATGCTAAGATACAGTAGAGCTCCCTAAATTATAGTGGAATAAAACACCCCCTAAACGAGCTGAAGCCAATGAGTATAATTTGCGTGTGCAGGCAAAGCGCGCAAAACAATTTAAAAACTGTTGATTCCCAGCAGAGGAATTCTGCAGCTGGCGACACTACAAGGTCAGGAAGATGATAACATACAGACAGTAGAATAGTAATGGTCAGAGGCTGGTAGACTGAGAGTACTCCCCTCGCATTCCAACCCCATGACAGGGATACCTGACAATCTGTTCTGTCATGGGATATGTGGAATTTACTTGTTCTCCAGCATTCTTTTACCCTCTCCAGCAAAAATATGATTTTACTATTTGTCACCATCTAAGTGTTGAAGGGAGATACTGGTTTAACCTGTCTGGAAATTAAAGTGTTTCTTTAAATACTATTTTTTTCCTCCAATTGAGAACTCCAGGCTTTTTCCTAGACTCCCTGTACTTTGGCATGCATCAGCCATGTTTGGTTGTGTGTGCAAAATGACCATGGCAACATCAAATTGAGTTTACTTGTAATTAGTCATTGATTTCAAAAAGCAAAAATAAATACATGGGAAAGTAAATGCCTCATTACTGTAGAACAAGGGTAAAATAAAATGGGTGATAAACACAGATTTAGATCTGAAATTTACTGATGATGAATTAAGAGGGAGGCAGAATAATCTTAGTTACCAGATTTCTGTTTCCATCTTTTTATCACATTCTTGGACTGCATTTTGTCTTCAGATTGGCAGAAACCATAAATGACATTCGTATTCCCCCTCCCAATGCTCCCTAGGAACTCCTGGTATTCTGAGTAAAGTCTTCCTACCTGATGGAAAATTCTGAACTTTTGTAGCATTTCATTTGAGAACATGACTCTCTGCCTATATCTAGAAGTGGCCTATTGTCTTGTTAGTTACTCTTTATTAACATATTAACTATAGTTCTCTCCCAGACCAGCAGACTGAGATTTAGCTAGCTCTGTACTGCTATATTTTTAAACATGAAAAATTATGAATTTAGTCAGTATTAACTGATGTGGGTTTTATGTTGGAGATGGAGAAGATAGTGTGAAGTTGCTTTGAAAGTGGCCCCTGAATAGCACAGCAAGTTTAGAAATGAGTTCCACTTCAGAAAGTTTAAAAAGTTACTTCACTCATATATGAACTGCTTTAGTTTGGATTCAGGAACTCATAATGACATTTGCTTGCAAGTTGTAATTGCCTTATATAGGCAAGTTCATTACAAGGGACTTTGCCTTGAACAAAATCAGTTTCCGTTGTGGCCAGAACAGGAAGACTATGGGTTAGGAGGAGCATCTTGTTTCATAGCATCACATGTGTGGCTTTAAAAAAAACTCTGCCACTTCTTAGTTGTATCATTTAAGAGGCAATAGAATTATTAACAGGATATGTGTAATAGTATCAAGATTTGGCCAGAAGATAAGACACAGCAGTGACTGATAACTTTGTTGGCCACTGTTTGCGTGCATTGATACTATGCGTAAAAAACACAATGTACATATTTTATATTTTTGTTTCTTAACACTTTTTCATCGATATTAAGCATGCTTTCTTAGAATTATGTTCCATTTAAATGCATTGGACTTGATTCCAAGGAATTTCAGCCTTAATTATATGAAACCCAATTAAGATTTTGACCTTTTATGAAAGCAGAGTGCAAAATTCAAGTGAATAATAATATTGTAGGTCCAGCAGTATTATGTAATCCGTGCATTTTGTCCTTATCTTCAGAATTTCTTTGCAGAAGACCATTTCATAAAGCGCAGTAGTTCAGAGGAATTGAAATATCCCATCTGCAAAAGGGCCTGTTCCAGTAAAGAAGAATAGGAATGGTAAAGGAAGACAACAGCTGAATACAAAATTTCAGTTATGGTTAAGCCTGAAATACAATTTGATTACTAAAAGAGGGCAATACTATGCCAGTAAGCAGACTTCTTTCTCTTCTCTCCTGTCAGCAGAAACCTGTCTCACCTTAAATAATGGCATTGCATTCAGGCTAGCATGGGCTG
The DNA here is from genome assembly GCA_029375565.1 of Gekko gecko. Taxonomy (NCBI): domain Eukaryota; kingdom Metazoa; phylum Chordata; class Lepidosauria; order Squamata; family Gekkonidae; genus Gekko; species Gekko gecko. The sequence continues at coordinate 118,938,940 of JAPDNY010000005.1, forward strand.
ATCTGCTGGCTCTTTTAAAACTGAGGGAGAAGAACGAGGGGAGCAAAAACTTAACCCCAAAAAATGAGTTAAGAACCTGAAAGGTTAAATACATGTATTTATTACAAATTAGTTTAAAATAATTATAGCCCCAAATATAGCCTCAATAAGAATTAAAAATTGTACAGTATGCACAGTTGGGACTTTGTGCGACCCTAAAAACAGATGTGTTTCAGCCAACTGGCCTTCTTCGGTGGTCAAGCATAAATGCTGCACATTGGCTCAGTTATTGCAATACTAATAAGTGAAAATTATGTTCTGATAAAGATCAGTGACATGAGGCAAGGATGTACTGTATAAACCTCATGTGTCATCGCCTTGTGCCCAAAATCAGGTAGTTATAACCATGGTATTTCAAATGTGTTTCAAAAGCAAATGTGAAGCCATCCCTGCCTTGTGTGACTGATATTTATCAGAACATAATTTTCACTTGGTCCTAGGTTGACTAATATTAGTATTGCAGTAATTGAGCTTATGTGCAACAGTTATGCTTGACCACTGAAGAAGGCCGGTAGGTCAAAACACGTCTGTTTTAGGGTCGCATAAGGTCCCAATTGTACATATTGTATGATTTGTAATTCTTATTGAGGCTATATTTGGGCCTTTTAAAACTGAGTCACCTACCTGTCCAGTATCTCTTTGTTGCAGATTCCAAGCCCACAGTATGACTCCTTGAAGCAGCACATACTTCTTTTAATAGTGAAAACAATTACCCACTGTTGAAAGTGTCAACCAGTAGGAGGTTTGGGCAGCTGATTGGTTAGATCTTCTTGTCTGTTTTAGGACTTGCTCTTTATAGAACATGCTGACATAGGTGAAACATTTATCAATTACACTTTAATTTTTTTCCAGAGAATAGTCATTGAAACCTAACCAGACCTCAGGTTTTTCACCTCTGTAAGGTTCAGAGGGTTATCTTTTTTTATGGCATTTCTGAATGTTTTTATGCTAGGTTAAGTGGAGAAGGATGGATAGTATAGACTAAGGCAATTTAACTTCACATCAGTCCTTTTAAACATGTCTATTTAGTTTTCATGGTAAGTCTAAAGACAACATAACTTATTAAGTTCACAGTGCACAGTATGCTTGAGTGTTTTGCCTGTACTTGTAAAATACTTTCAGACCACTTGTTTTAATTTCACTTGGTAACACATCTGCTCTTTTTCCCATAAGGTTTTGCATTTTATGAAAGAATTAATGCATTATTGGGAGAACTCAATTCTCAAAAGTAAAACTAGTCAGTTTTGTGAGTGCCTCTAAGTTCTGAAAGAGTAGTATGGGTCCTCTGTTATAAACCAAATTACAATTATTGAAGGATATATTATTTTCAATTTCAGGTGCGCATTGCAGCAAAATTCATCATCCATGCTCCTCCTGGGGAGTTTAATGAAGTTTTTAATGGTGAGTATTCTTGCTAGTTTTTGGCTCTAATGTGAATTTTCAGACATGTTTCTGTTTGGATTCTTTAAAATGCATGGTGTAAAACAGATGGCATTAAAGCATTTTATTTGTACCCATAATTTTAAAAAAGTTGACAGTTACATTTGTAATATGTAATATAATGTGAGAATTTTAGCCTATTTTAAGAATCTCAAATAGGTGGTTGCTGCTGCTGCTTCATTAATAAAAACAGACTGGACAATTGGAATGTCAAGATCTGGTAGGAGATCATGGGCAGGTTTTTCCGTACTTTTAGAGATTGAGAAAAATCTTACAGGACAACTTGCATTTATTTTATGGTAATTTTAAAGAGGAACTGATGGGTCATATAATAGGAGCTGGCTTTTGATGTGAGGGGAAAGACCCTTGTTATTATGAAGAATGACATCCCACTCTTGGCATCTATGTATGTTTACTCAGAAATCTCACATTATGATGGCTAGAACTTACTCTGGAATAAACTGTACATTGAATTGGAGCCTTTGGGGATAGTTGAAAGGCACATAGTTCTGCAGCGAGGTTGGGGACTGGATAGTACCTGAGTAGGAACCCTTCTGAGAACTCTTTGAATAATTCTTTGAGTTTCATAATGATTAAAAGCTGAAATATAAATGTAAATATAAATATGAAACAAAAACAGTGGTATTGAGCACTACCCAAAAACTTCTGAAGAGTTTCCAGGTACAGCTTGATGCAGAATGCATTGCAGTAATCAGTATTCCAGGATATGTAGGACAGTCATTAAATCCTTGGGCTCTAGGAGGGAGCACAATCAGCACATTGTATGTAATTGATAAGATGCATCCAAGTCTACAGTTGTCACTTATGTGAAGCTGGATTCAGGAGTTGTCTCCTGTTTGTATATATGCTCATAAGCAAGAAGATACCTTAGGAACAGGAATAGAATGGGAGTAATAATCATAGAACTACAATGTTGATTCTAGAGAAATCAATGCTATAGTTTTTCTAAAAAGTTTCTTTGGCAAACAATTTTATGTCATTTCAGCTCTGTTAATGTGTCAGTGTTTGACCTTGAGTGTATTTTGATGCATTGCTGCATATAAGTGAATGCATTTTTGTGCATTGTGTCCTTGCAGTTCTGCCTAGGGGCTCCTTAGTTTGTAAAGACACTGTGTACATATTGGAATTGGAACACCATGAGCATATTGGGTCAAACTCTATTCTTCCCAAGAATGGTGATCATTCTGTTTTTTTAAGATGTCCTACCTAATTTCCATAGAGAAGAATTGTTCATTTCTGGATTCTGTTGAAAAATTATGGCCAATACTGGAAAAATTCCAAATGCATACCAATCATATATTGATACAAAGGAGACTGAAATGGTTTTTTTTTAAAAAAAATCCCTGCACTGAATGAAGAACATTTTCTAGCTGTGATTGTGGCTGACATGCATACATAGACCATTGTAATAGACAGCCTTTTCTTATATGAAAGCATATACAGATTACAGTGTAATTAAGTATTTTCACCATTCACTAATACTCAGTATTTTTCAGATGTTCGATTGCTACTTAATAATGATAATCTTCTCAGGGAGGGAGCAGCCCAGTAAGTATTATCACCTTTCTTTGATTTCCATCTTCTTTCACCATGTTAATAATTGAAGAATACTAATAATTAATATGATGAGAGGGCAACATAAAATCTCTCTCTTGCTGCTTCAAGGTGCCTTTTCCTGAGTTGGAGCTCTGAAAATTTACCCAACTCAAATCTGATCTTTTTTTCAAAGTAAGAAAGATCCTTCTATTCAAGCTGGCTTTTAGAGACCTGAGTTAATTTGGCAATCAATCTGGTCCTTTCCTGCATGTGAAGTGTGAATAGTGTTAATACATTAACTTCAGCCTGTGGTTGTAAATGTTTTTTAAAGTTTAGAAGAACATATTGCAAAATTATTATTCTTACTTGATGCCTATTATCTTTATATTATAGTGCATTTGCACAGTATAACTTGGACCAGTTTACTCCAGTAAAAATAGAAGGCTATGATGAACAGGTATGAATATAAGCATTTTTAAACACTTGCTCTTATTTAATGATTTTTTTAATTGTAAGCTGTAGTGATAACTAATTCTTAGTGCTTGGGGAGCAGCAATTACATTATTGCTTGTGCTCTTTTAAAAGGTAGCAAAGGCTCATTCAGAGAATTCAGACAATTATGTCTCTGGTGTGGGTTATTTGAGTAACTTAGTCATGATAATTGTTGGCAAAAAACCAAAAAAATCCCCATATTGTACAGTGATTGTATAGTGGTTGATCATTCTTAGCTTTTCTGGGAGGCTTTGGTTTCCCTTAGTGTTTTACAAAAAGCTGTGTTGAACCTGTTTTGTACTTCAAGCAGGTCTCTGGAACATTCACTTAAAAGTCCATGCAGCAATGGCACCATAATATTGTTTATTTCACACTCTTCCTTTATCAAATAATGTATGCAAAAATTACTTTTTGTACAATTTGAAATATAGTTCCTCATAATCACTAATTTTAATCCACAGTAAGAAAGTGTAATCCCAAAGCTACCCTCATTGTCTGATACCATTCTGTATCTTCTGAAATATCTGACAGTGAAGTGGAGAGAGGATGGTTATGTTTTCTTTGATAATAGGAGCCGACAATTTGCCCTAGCTTCACTGTCAGACGTGGACATAAATTTAGAACCACTTCAGTTTGTGGGGGTAGGGAGAGACATGCAGACAAGCAAATGCTTGTAGGTTCTGCTTCCAAAAGAGGAACATTCAAGTTTAATTCATTGCCGTATCCATCCTTCTGCATGGACCAGCAGAAACTTTAAGGCAGGATAGAAAGTACCCAGAAATACATCATGCCTGTGTGTTCTAAAATCAGTACTGACAATGAGGTTTAAGATCTGAGATTCAAGTGTGTACCCGCAGTAATACAGAAACATTTAGTATTGAATTTGATCACCATTGAAATGTAGTCAAAATATGAAACCTTTTACAGATCACTCTTTGGCTTTCAAGGGAAGTCTTACCACAAATTCTGATAAGTAACATTTCACAAAAAGAGTCACTGGAGATCATGAATGATAGAACCATCATGTGCTGTCATAGTAATCCATAAACTGCTCCTGCAAGGAGCAATTTCCAGTTCTGAGTTTGGAATGTTATTTTAAATAACCTGTTTTTAAAAGTACTGTGTTAATTTTATGTAGCACAGCTCTGAAAGATGTGCACTGTTTATATTCTGCCTACTGTTTTGATATTAAGAAGCGGTAAATGTTCTGCCATATGCTTTACAGTATTTACAGTATCATATACAACCTCATCTTGTTTTTCAAAGCACAATACTTTCATTCTGTAGTTTGACTGGCTAATCATTTTCAAAGATTATGGGAAGTAGTTTAATTTGCTCATGGCTACTTGGGCCTCACCAGACCAGAACTGGACTTGAGGACCAGCCTTAGCTGATTTGTTTCAAAAGTCTTTACCTAAAAATATGTATAGACAATATTTGTTACTGTTCCATTATAGTTGCTGTAACTATGTTGTATCGTGTTTTTATATAATCTGACAACTAAACCAACTTGTTTTTCAGGTTTTAATAACAGAACATGGCGACCTGGGCAATGGAAAATTTTTGGATCCTAAAAACAAGATCTCTTTTAAATTTGATCATTTAAGAAAGGAGGCTATTGATCCAAAGCCTCATGAAGTTGAAAATGCAATTGAGTCTTGGAGAAATTCAATAGAAACTGCAATGAAAGCATATGTGAAAGAACATTATCCAAATGGAGTTTGCACAGTAAGTGTTAGGGGAGCTGAAAAATGCTTTGGCATAAGTAATTCTTTAGTCTACTGGTTTCATTTCTCTATTTCAGCCTGTCTGTGGTAAACACATTTTTCATGGATAACTGTATTTATGGGTTACTATATTTATGTTAATGCCTTTGCCTGCCGTCAAATGACCGTGAAACTCGTCTGTAGTGGGTGAATTATGTACCCAGACCTTTCCCACAACTATAATCTAGAATTATTCATATACACACAAGAATCCATATAATCTTCAGGGGTTGCTAGATCATCAGTGGCATCAGAAATTTAATTTTGAGAAACAGAATGGACAACCACAAAAGTTAGTAACTTTTGAAAGTGGCCAACAACAAAGAGAGGTAGAATATAACTTTTGTCAAAATGATGCTAGGCTGTGACTTATTCTTAGAGAGTAGCATCTGTATCATGGATTGGTGGGGGGGGGAGGGTTCACTACTAACAAGCACACAGCCGGTCTGCTACTCCTGTCACTTCACTGCCCTGTGCATACAACAGGAATGAACTTATTTCATCTTTCTAGATCCAGAAGTAGATCTCACTAGGAATAGTGGTTGGCAGCCAAGTTTGTAGACCACTACTTTTCCTGCACAATTTGGTCAGTGGCACTTTCCTCCTCTTGGTAGTAATTTATATAAACTGATCTCATAGTATTGCACTAGTGGAGTTTTCCTATTTTAAGAAGTACACAGATGTGATGGTAATTTAATTGTTTCTCTTATCAGGAAAACTGATAATGATTAGAGACCAATTTCCTTTTTGTATCTTTAAGTTATAGAATGGGAAGTAGTGTGCCACGTTAAACTTAATATTTAAAGCATGAATTTGGAACTTAGCATTACTGCTTTCCATTCCATTTGTGATTAAGGTTTATGGGAAGACAATTGATGGGCATCAGACGATTATTGTATGCATAGAAAGCCATCAGTTTCAAGCAAAAAACTTTTGGTAAGTATAAGCTACCTTATTAGTCATCTTGTAAATTGGTGACATTTCCATTTATTTTTCATTGTGTTAAGTTGCTAAATTGGGTATCCATTTTCAGCATTTTTAGCATTCACAATAATATAGTTGCATTATTACTCAGTTTTTGGACACAATTAGACTTTGAAGAAGTATATCCAGTCTAACAATTATGAGAAAACATTTGAAAGTATATTTGGGACAAAAAGTTGTTACATTTTGAAAGAGGTCATAAGAGACACCTCCATATTACAGAAAAGTCTACCAACATTTGATATTGAAAAATGCCCTAGTAAATTGGGTAAAGTCTCTTTCCCAAATGTAAAATGCCATTTAACTATAAAAACCGATCCTCAACAAATTAGTTTGTTTTTATGGACGTCAACACAATATGTCTTTGTTTTCTCAAGCAAGCTTACGCTGCCATCCTAATCAGATTTAAACCTTTCATTGTTGACCTGTCTATTGAAGGCAATGGATGTGTAACTCTGCTTGGGATGGTACTCCTAGTACTTATTTACAGGGTTCGAAATCTATACAATTTTTGTTTTTAAAGGAATGGCCGTTGGCGGTCGGAATGGAAGTTTACAATCACCCCTTCAACCACTCAGGTGGCTGGTATCTTGAAAATTCAGGCAAGTTTTCCAAATTTATTAAGGTTATCTTGGCAGTATCTCATTTTATTGATATATCCCAAACTGTTGTCATAGCAGGTTGAATAAATATTTGTAACTTTTTCTGAAAGGAAAGCGGGTTTATTATCAGTCATTCAAGAATTAGAATTCTAAACACAGCTACAGCATTTTACTAGTACACAACTGGCTAATCTACTCCTAAATATTATTTTGCGAAAGAGTGTGCTTAGTTTAGTAGCCATAATGGTGTAAATGAAATGAAAGTGCAGAATCACTGCACTAAGACTTGGTTAACTGCATTTTGGGAGGATGTATTGCCACTAACTTTTCTTAATATATCAAAACACTTTTTTTTTTTTTGGCTTGGAGGGTTTATTTTTAATCCTTCTTAACTATCTCATGCTTAGGTTCACTATTATGAAGATGGTAATGTTCAGCTAGTGAGTCATAAAGACATACAGGATACTCTAACAGTGACTGTGAGTATGTGTTTCTGTACGCTATAAAAACAATTTTTAATTTATCACAGATAAAATCTTTAGTGTTCATTATTGCTCATTGTTAAGAAGAATTAAGAGCTGATTCATATATACTGTAGATCAATAAATGGGCCTGGATCCCACAGATCGCTTCTGCTGATGGACTAGATTTCCATTAGTGCAGTTGATTTTCCTTGGCTTCCCACTTCCAATGCAGTCCCAAATACCCTGCTAGTATTTTACTATATTTGTCTATGTGCTACCTTAGTATTACCACACAGCTTCCACAACTTCCATCTTTTGCTTAGCAAAAGATCTGAGTACTGGAATGGCACCACAAAAAGAATAAACTGATGTCTAATATGCCTTCATGTGAGTGAAGCCTTTCTGAAGCTAGCACTGTTCACTGCCTTGCTTGCTTTGTGTGCTAGTACTATTTCCATGTGGTTGCACAAAGCGTCATCTGAATACATGCTCTTCTTCCATCTTTTAAAATAGATATTATAATACTGATCTTGGCGCTATCGAGCTTTTCCCAAGAGCTGTGTCAACTTGTACAACAGATTAGGAAAACTACCAAAAAAAATTTAGGCATGTTCAAGCATTCCTATTGAAATTCTTGCCTGTTTTCCCTGGCAGACCCTCTCCCAATATCACACCTTGCCTTTGAAAGCCCTTGTTTCAAAACCAGTTGAAGGTCTGTTAACAAAACACCAGTCTAATGTCCTTTGTGCAGTTAGAACTAGAGCTGTTTATCTTAAAACAGAAAGTTATGGCCAAAAGTACTGTGATCACCCATGACATTTGCTTCAGTGGAAGTTTATCAGTGTAGTTTTTGTTTGTTTGTTTTTTGTGGCTTCATGCTTTTCTAGATTGTATGTGATCCTGTGTGGGTAGAAAGTGCAGAGACAAAATGTAGGATCTTGATAATCTAATCTCCCTGAATTCTGAACATTTTCCCACTGTATGTAAGATGAATATAATATGGAAGGTGGTCTGCATTTCTGAGCTTCAAAGCAGAGCTGTGGTGCAAGACATGGTAATAAGAGCTGGCAAACTGAGGATAAGCTAACAGTCCCATTACCATTGTTCTTCTTGTTTCCTCTTCTGTCTGGTCCAAATAGCTCTTGTCTGTATCTTTAAACAGGAGATGTGGTAGACAGATATAAGATAGATACAAGATAGAAAAGGATAGAGAGAAGTTGCACTTTATGTTCCTCTTGGTTATCATTAAACTGCAGTAGAGTGATTTCTGGAAAAGTGTGCTTAAGTGCTTTGAACCCTTGGGGGAAACAAACAAATTCTATATAATCATAAAGTTCTGTATCACATCTGGAATAGCACTTGGTCTTAAACAAATAATTATTTCTTTGTTCTAGAATGAAGCCCAAACTGCAAAAGAATTTGTAAAGATAGTAGAGGCTGCAGAAAATGAATACCAGGTATATAACATGTCTGTAATACATAGTTTAAGCTAATATTCTAATGGTTGTTTCTGACTCTCCCACCCCCCACCAAAAGGTGTTGGGAAAATGCCAGAAAATGGCTATAGGTGTGTGTGTCTTTATAACTGGAATTATATAGAAGATAGGCTGAGCTGAGTTTGTGGAAGGAAGAAGATTAAAAGCTTTGGATGTCCACCTTGAACATACCTGCTTAACAGGTATATACAGTCATTTTCTGCCAATTTCCCAAAATAGCAGTTCAGTATCCAAGTGTATCAGAAGGGTCTTTTATTTCAAGTAAATAGGAATTAGCCTAAGGTTCTAGTACCTGTTAGTGGCTGACATCCAGTGAGAGCAATAAATGGAGCGGAGCTCACAAAATGAGATTTTCCTATCTTTCCCTGTTGCTCAAGCTTTCCCATTCCCTGGGGTTAAGGGGCCCTTGGGAACAGCATTGGGCAAAATGTGAATATCTGCATTGGTAGAGGGAAATGGCAGAAATCTCGCCCTGCCCCCCAACATGTTCCTACCACAGTGTAAAACAGCCATGGGATAGAAGCCACAATAACATTTTAAAAAAGATTTTGGAACTGGTCTTAAAATTAGACTTCAGTTGTGACAATAGTGTGTAATATATAATGTGTTAGAAAAGTTACTGTTTTGCCAGATAGCTCCAGTAGATGGAAGATAAAAATAATCAGAACATCATACTATTTGCTTTCTGTGGTTAATTTGAATTAAAAGATTTGCTTGATTCCCCCCCTTTCCCCCCAAAAAACGTGTTCTATAAGGTATGTGGCAAAGTTAGTCCACTTTGAGATATTTATCACACTCAGCATATGTATATTTAACTCTCAGAAGTGCTTGGGTAATTTAAGATAATACATTGTAACACAGATTATGGCACCCAGTGTTCTCAGAAGAAGCAAAAAATGTTCATTTTTAAAAAGAAAGATTTTAATATAAAAATTTTGGCTAATCGTGTAATACATGTTTCATCTTCCACCTGAAGCAAATTAAATATCAAATAAGTTTTTTAAAATATGTTAATAGCACTTGAGGCATGTTGCTTTTAAATCAATTCTTTCTTGTTCATAGTTTATTTTGATACAAGATCAGTAATAATAAGGATAAAGATAAAAAACAATAAAGAATGCGATAAAAAATAAGGAATAAAATATAAAATAAGGGACAATGTGACAATAAGCACTGATTGAGAGAGGATGGAGAGAGATGGTGCCTTCCTCCAACAGGTTATTATTAAGACTCGGTCAGCTGCTTGCATATCCCTCCTTTATCCCTACAGCAGTCAAGGTCTTCCAAGAAGAGGTGGTCTCCTAGCTCTTATATGGTTCCCACCTCCATATTTACATAGAAAGGTCCTTACTGGAAGTGGTACAATCCAAGTTCCTACAATCGATCCTTAGAGTCCTGCGATGTATCCTGGATGCCCTTCTTAGATTAGAGACTGGGTTGATCCCCTTGGAGACTCATATGTGGCTACTCACATGTGGCTACTTGCATCTAACTATTGGCTCATTTTCAGCCTGTTGGGCCAAGCACCATTGATAGCCACCGTTCAACCTGGCAAAGAGCAATCGAGAGGAAAATCCAGGAGCATAGCCCCCCACAAGTCCTACTGTGTCTTAGGTACCAAAAGCAAAAGAAAAGTTAAACAGTTGCTCTGGGATCATGCCCTACAATCAGACAGGGCACAGATACAGAAATTCCCAGTTATTTTGCAACATACCAAATGGTTCCAACCAGCACATTTTCTTAGATCCCTTGAGATTTTCAAATGCTGGCTAATCTTTACCCTTGCATGCTTTAACATTCTACCCTCAGCCCTCCTTGAAGGCAGATACCATCACGTCCCACTCCCTCAATGGCTCTGCCTATGCCATGTTCTGCAACACTGCCCATTCTATGACATTAGATCTCAGTATACAGCCCCAATCCTATCAACTCTACCAGGAAGATCTGAATCAGTTCTTTCTGCATTGTACCGTTAAGTTCTAGCTCTTAACAATTTCATCTTTCCTGTGAACAGACTGCTATAAGTGAAAATTATCAAACGATGTCGGACACTACTTTCAAGGCCTTACGCCGACAGTTGCCAGTTACGCGCACGAAGATTGACTGGAACAAGATCCTTAGCTACAAGATTGGGAAAGAAATGCAGAATGCCTGAAATGAAGACGACAAAGCCGGATTGTTTTGGTTCCCATGTATACAAAATAAAATTGTTACGAAGGTATTCAGAACTGTTAAGTCACCTAGTCAGCATGGGCATTTGCCATTGAAAATCACTGTAAGTAGTTTGGTTAGGTCACAAGGCTTAGCTAATTGAGCATTTTTCTTTGTCCTTTTGTTTTTCGTATAAACGGTTACAAAAATCAGTGTAGCTGAAACTGTTGAGAGCTTCTGATAGACTTTTTTTTATAATGATGACATGCCTTTAGTTTTCAGTTAAAATTATTTGAGAGATATTTTTGCATAAATTTTCTCCCAGTCTCACTTGCTTTCATATAAAAAGGGCAGCTTCTGGAACACAGTATCACTGAGGAGGTTGTTACCAGACAGCATCAGTTTGTCATTCAATATGGATTTTGGCCATGTATGCTGTTGTATGTAAACCTGGGGAAAGCATTTCCTATATTGAATCCTTTTCAGTTATTTAGATAGCTTGGTGTTAAGTTATTTTTTTTAAGGCCAAGGTCTAATGCTGTTTTTAAGGTGTTGAAATTAAATATTAATGCTTATTTTGGATATGCATTTAGTCCTGTATTCCTGACAGTTACTCAAATGAGTTTGGATTCTATCAGCCCTCAAGTTATTTTTACCATACAGCCACAATTGTATTATAACAAGGCATATTGTAATATATATATAATCCTGCACTCATTACTGTGTCTGTCAGTTTAATTTTTTTCTTGGATTGAAATGTACTAAAATTCAATGTGACATTAAAATGCAAATTTTCTATTTACTTGAACAGCATCCATTCTCTGATTCCTGCTGTTTGTTGTTTTAAAAAGAATATACAGTGCTCTAGTTTACAGTTTACCCATTATTTTCATCATGTCCTTCCTTTAAGGAATCAGGTGGAACAGTGCATAGAGGTATCACATGGCTTCCTGTGACCTTTTATCCTTCATCATATGGTAAAAATGTGAAGGTAGGTCATCCTACCCTGGAGTAAAGATTCTAGGGAATTTCCAGCATAGTTGAAAGAAGGGAAAAGGTGGAGAGGGACCAGCAGAGAGAAGCTGAAATCAGCTAGTTTTGTGGGCAGAAAAGGGGGGGGATAAGGCTGCCCCTCACACACTTGGCAAGTTCCAATAATAGTTTTTAAAAGTCAAAATGTATGGGTGTGAGTTGACCATTCTGTCAGTGTACTGCTACAAAATAGCAGTACATGAGCATTTGTTTGTCTGATTTTTGCTGCAGTTTTGTCAAAGTGAGGAACGCTGTTTCCTCCTTATTCCTAGGGTTCCTGGGTATTGGTCAACTAAATAAAGAGATAACGGAAGGGAAGAAAGCAAGAAACAGTCATGACAGTGTGGTAATAGTGAGGTGAAAGCAAACTGACATTACTTTTGTGGAAATGAACACTTCAGCCAAAGTTACTTCTGCTTTTGCCACTTGGTTTGTCTTCGCGATGCACTCACTGTAGAAGTATATACCCCCTCTTGTTTCTTATAGATACATCTAATAAACTAGCTATCCCTGTGTGGATGATGAATGCTTTATGACAGGACTACCATAGTAAAAGTCGGGGTCTCTGGATAGATACGGAATAATTAAGTGAAAGGTAAAGAGCACTAGTGTCATAAAACATGAAAATGCTCAAGAAAGTTTCGAGTATATAGAGCAGACAAGGGTGTGGGGATGGGGATGTGGGGATGTGTGAAAAATTCAGTCCCTAAGAATTCTGGATGTGGAGATTCTGAGCAGTGGGTTGAAATTTCCAGTTTCTCTGCCCCTTGTCCTCAGTGATTTCTTGTAGGCTTGCAGGCTGCCACTATAATAATGTAGCTGGCCCCATTATGGTTCCAAAAGCAGAAAAACCACATTATCCACATACAAGTTAACATACCTTGAAGGACTCCTGATATATGCAAATAAATATGTAAATTAACCAAATGGACTGAATATGTTTCAGATTGTTAGAAGCGGCTGTCAGTGAAAGTGGAAAGCTGCCTACTCTAGAATTTCTCTAGCATCTATGTTTGCTTCAAGTGTCTAGTCCTGCCTCCACATAGGGATGATTCCCCATTGTTCACTCATCACTGCTGCAAATGCCTCTCAGCAGCAATGGAGTGTCTGTGTGGGGTTGGCCTCAGTATCCTCTCATGTTCACCATTTGCCAGCTTTAAAAACTGTAGAAGCTATGACAGTATTGATATGGCAACTGCTGATTATTTTTTTTAAGCAACCAAATGACAGAAGGAAATGACACCTTTCCTGGGCAAGGAAACCTGCATCTTCCCATCTACATGGTAGGGAAACCAGGTCTCACAATCTTCCTGGAAAGATCACAGCTAAGCAGGTCTGGAGAAGAGCATGCCAAAGATTGAGGAAGGACAATCAACATGCAATTGGGAAACAATGCCATGTGGACAATCCAAAAAACCCCACTCCTGCATGGAGTTAAAACCAGCCGGAAAGCTATTGTATGGAAGCAGTCTGTAGTTCACTGTGACTGTTTAAAGCATGTGACATTTTATTTGAGTGATGCATGAAAAAAGTTTTCAAAATACATAGTTTTTGAAGCTATCCTCTAGCACAAAAGAATATGTGTTTTCAGGAATGGCTTCAATCTGTTTTCACTGTTGCTTATATAACAAGCAGAAAGTGTATAAGGTCTGAAACTGATGTTTTCTGGTTTAAGCATTTTGCTGTTCGGTCACATCCCTGTCTTGCTTGCTCCGATGGGGTTGTGCCAAGACTCGGCTGATGGGAAGAGGCTGAGAGTGTCCCGGACCCTCCCAGGGTCTCTGTAGGAGGCCCTCAGCCTGGTGTTAGCCCAATTGCTCTATTTTAAATATAGCAATTGGTTTATTATTATTATTATTATTATTGGATTCTCGCCTGTATATACAGAGAATGCTGCTAGTCTGTAATGGTTCCCAGTAAAAGACACAGAGACCAGGTATAATTAATAAAATATTATTTTACTGAATATAATCCTTATTTATTCATTCACAAACACACAAACAGTATTCAAGCATTCACACACATAAAATAGAACTAAGAAAGCAGAGGGGATTGATGGCTTATGGAGAGGTGATACTACCTGTCAGATGTGCAGAAGTCCATGAAGAAGGATTGTGGCCTAAACCCAGAGGGTTCAGGGGTGGGCTGCCATTTTGGCTCATGGCAGAGACACACACGGTCTGAGGCCATGTGTCTGCTGGGATATACCCACTGTAAGACAATGCAGCCCAATGGGTGGCCCTGGGGGCTGGTCTCAGGTGAGAACAAAAGATTACCTGGGCCAATCTGGGGTCCCAGGGGTGTGTGTGATGTCAGTAGAGGCAGACCTTAGGTTTGACCAATGGGCTTCCAGAGAGGCAGGGTCTGGATTTAACAATAGAAGCCAGGTGTTGGGTGGCTAGTTGAATGGATTATAGGACTTGCTGGCCAGGTAAACAAAAGGTGGGAGACTTCCCTGATTGTCCCTAATTAGCATCAGGAAGGGTCGTTAACAATTTGAATGCTTGACTGGGTAATCCCTTCATGCACTGGCAGAGGAAAAGTCCTTTGTCTGCTGTATGGCCCTTAATCCGTGTATGTGACATGCAGCAGGTATGTAATGGAGTCCCTCAGAGTAAAAAGACAGCTTTTTCCTTTCTCTATGGGCTTCTACCTTGGCATCCATTTTACAGTCTAGACAGACCATGTGGCAACAGCAAACAGTCCATAGCAAAGCCCCATAATGGCATCGGGGCTAACACTGGAGAGCTGAGGAGAGCCTCTTCCACCTTTATCTCCGAAAGGTCCCTTCGCCGCAGAGCCAGCATGGCGCCGAGAGACGACTGCTGGACCAGCAGACATGATCAAAAGTTTTGAAAGGCTTCTAAAAGACTTCCAAGGTTTCAAAGCATGAGTTAAGCAATGCTCAGGTGATTTAAGCGAACAAAAGAGCCTTGGCAGCAATTAGAAGCGCCTAAGGGCAAAGCGGCAGGGGGTAGGGAGAAGCTCAAGAATTCACCCCCCCCCCCATCTAAAGCAAGGCGGTCTTAAAACAGAACTAAAAACCTTTGAATTAAGCTAAATGCATTAGAGGATTAGCAAAAACAAAAGCTGCATAATAATGAAAAGCGGATTAAGTTCTGCTAACCTTTACTTTGTTTTGGGAAACTTACTTCTTGTTGATATTATGGCTGGGAGAGGGCGGAAGCCGAGTCTGGAGAAAAAAGCGTCAACCAGAAATAGCCTACCAACAACTCCTTCCCACAACCAGGAAGTAGCTGTAGATATGTCTACACTGTTGGCAAATGCATTGCGCCCCCTAATGGAGCAGATAACTAACCTCAACGTTAAAATGGATAATATGCAAAAGCAGATGACTCAAATAGAAAGAAGGACTTCAGTAACCGAAAAGACGTTAAAAAAAATGGAAAAACAAACTGAGAGTATCAATAAAAGAACGGATGAAGCAGAAAAAGAGAGATCCTCCAATAAAACTCAACTAATACAGCTCCAGCTGGAAAGATCCATGTACATCCTACATTTCCAAGGGATCCCAGAAGAAAAGAACGAAGACTTAAAGGCTCTCTTAGCAGAGACCTTGGCTCCAATAATTGATTACAAACAGGAAGATTTCCTGAAGGAGATGGGCTTACAGGACTTATCCAGACATTATAAAAAAAAATAAACTCCCAGAAGAAATGTTTGGAATTTATGAGAAGGTCTACCAGAGATCTGGTGCTGAAATCTACACCGGGGAACCCCTTAAAAATCAAGAATGAAGAGATAAAAATCTTGAAGGATATCCCTCTTAAAGTTACAAAGCGGAGGAGCCTCTACAGGGAGCTTACTCTCTCTGCAGAAGAAAGGGGTCCCTTACAGGTGGTTTTTTCCCAAATGATTGAGTTTCAGATATGAAGACAGAAAGTATAATATTGACACTGTTCCTAAGGCCAAAAAGTTTGTGGATCATAGGTGTCAACTTCAGGGGGCTTGAGGGCTGAGGCTACCCCCGAAATTTTCCAGGGATGACTGAGCCAGCCCCCCCCGGCAACCAGGCTCACAAGCCTTGCCAACACCACCCCATGTAACCCCAACCCATTTTATTCTTTTTTTTAAAAAAAACCCTCTCCTAAAAAGGAGAGAATTTTATTGCTTTTTTTGTGTGAAAAAAGGGTCGGGTATATAGATGGATTAAGAAAAGATTTTGAGTGAATTTTCTGTTAAAATGTTAGTTTTAGTTAGTACAAGTAGAGTTTTTGGCTTCCACCATGGTTGGAAGATCTTCTTTTCATCCTACCGAAAGTCCAAAATAGATCTATTAGTTAAATTAGTAAAGTCCTTTGGGGTTAGTTGTTGATCAGCTCCCTTCTGCCGCCTCACGAATAGCTGCTATATCTTGGGGTGTCTTCTTTTTAAGTCTCTCAGATTATACGATGGGCCCTCTTTTGCCTTCTCGTCTCCCGCTCCGGCACCTCCCTCCTCCGGGCCGCTGTCCTCTTCGCTGCTTAACACTGTCCAAATGGTGAGTTCTGCATCTTCCTCTGAGCTGGCGTGCCTCTTCAGAAATTCTTGAGCTTTGAAAACGGAGTCAATCTTCTCTCTTTTATCCTTAAATTTGAACACCAGACCCTCGGGAAAGCACCATTTATAAATGGTTTGGTGCCTTTGTAAAAACATGGTCAATCCTTTATATGCTTTCCTTTTCATACGAATTTCATATGGAACATCCTTTAAAGTTCTGATAGTCTGCTCTCCAATCTTCAAGGGCACCGCTGAAACTGCACGCAGAATCTGATCTCTAGTACGCTGCTTAGTAAACTTGACAACCACTTCTGCTGGCAAATTATTTTTCTTTGTAAAGCTGGAATAGGCTCTATAGGCCACATCCATCTCCTCCTTTAATTCTTGCGCTTCTCTGCCAGTTTGTGGTGCCAAGGCATTCGCCAGTATAGCTCTAAGATCTTCTTTCTCTTCTTCCTTTATGCCCTGAAAGCGAAGAGTCAGATTTGCTTTTTCCATCTGAAGCATTAAAATTCTTTTTTCTTGCATATCTTGATGTTTTTCTAATTTGTTGACCCTTTTCTTAATTTTCTTGGTGTCTTCCGTCGAGACCAGACACTTCTGTGCGATCTCCTCCATTTTCTTTGCTGTTTCTGTTAGTTGTTTTTGTTGACTGTTGAGAACACTTTCCATGTTACAAAGGGTTTCACTGATTTTCTGCATTTGATCCAGCAGAGGGCGCAGTGGCTCGCTTTTCTGTTGATTGACAGCTGGCTCTAGGGGGAGGTTGCCTGGACCGGAAGTCCCTCCCCCCTTCTTTACCGGCTTCTCTGGGACCTTTTTCTGCCGCGACACCCAGGAGACAAGCTGGCTTCTTAATCGTCAGTAAAACCCCAAAGGTACTTTTACCAAACCGCTTTTTTGCTTCGCCCCCCCTTCACTCTTCCTTTAACAGTCCCATTTTTAAAAGGGGGTGGGGATTCCTCCCTCCTCCCATGCGCTTATACGTTTACGGGGGGGAGCGCATTTATGCCGCTTCAAAACAGATCTCCAACTCACAGTTCACTGCCAATTCTTCTTTTATTAATTCATTCCGCTGCTTCTTCACTCCTTGAAGTCGGTGGCGTTGCTACTTCCCATACGGGCACAACACAGCGGGGCTGCCTGGGGCGGGGAGAAAGCCTCAATTTCCCAGCTATCTGCCGGCAAAGAGACTACTCCCCAAGCGCCCCCGGTTCGGAGCCTTTGCCTAAGGCTCACTAGGGTCTTTCGCATGAGCGAAGACCCCCCCAACCGTGTGTGGGCTAACCATCTCCAGGAGTGTCCCAAGAGGTGGCCGCCATTCGCTCCGCCGAAACCAAAAACACCCCAACCCATTTTGAAAGTGGAGGGTTTTTTCCCTCTGCTTTCTGAGACTTCGGGTGGGGTGGCAGGAAACTCAGGGCTTCCTTCCTGAAAGCTAAGCCCTACCCATAGCTCCCAGAAACCCTCAGTTGGGCCTGGTGGAACTGGGTGCTGCACATGTTTTCAGTGCTTTCAGCTTTCCCACGCAGAAAGGTAAGGAGCTGTCCTGGGGCTCCAACGAGGGGGGGATGTTTTCAGGGGTGGGGTGGTGGGCACTAGACAGACAGTGCCCAGGCTGACTGGCTGGGTGCCCGAGCACCTTTCCTGTGGCCTTGTGCCGCTGCTGTTGTTTTCCCGCTCCCTGCAAGGCTTGTCTTGCAGAAAGCCTTACGAGGAGGTTGGGGGGGGGCGATATCCTTGGAAGATTGCTGGCCTTGGGGAGGCTGGGCACCCTGTGCCCTTGTTCTTCTAGTTTTTTCCCCCTTTCTCCCTGCAAGGCTTGCCTTGCAGAGCCATGCAGGGAGGTCAGGAGGTGGGGGAAGTGGGGTGGAGGCTGGCATCCATGGAGGATTGCCCACCTTGGTGCCACTGCTGTTGTTTTCCCACTCCCTGCAAGGCTTGCCTTGCAGGGAGCCATGCAAGGAGGTTGGGGGGGAGGCCGGCATCCATGGAGAATTGCCAGCCTTGGGATGGCTGGGCGCCCTGCACCCTTATTCTTCTGTTTCCCCCCACACACAAGGCTTGCCTTGCAGAGCCATGCAGGAAGGTCGGGAGAGGGGAAGGCCGGCATCCATGGAGGATCTCTGGGCAGCTGGGTGCCCAGGCACCTTTCCTACGGCCTCGTGCCGCTGCTGTTGTTTTCCTGCTCCCGAGTTCGCTACTTAACCAGAGCCCTTTATTTCCTCTGGGAGGAGACTCTTCTGAGTTCTTTGTTGAGCTCCACCCCTTCCCTTGACAGAGAGAGGATATTAGGAAAGCCAGAAATTAGCAGTTTACAATCACTGAAATCGCACACACAGCCCATGCAGGGGGAGGGGGGAGGGCAAGTGAAACCTCAAAGAGTTTAAATGCATACGTTCAAGACCAACTCTCCCCTGAACTCCTGGATAAATTATGGAGAGGGATTTCTATTTTCTTTCTTTTCATTTCTCCCCTCCCTCCCTCCTTCCTTTCCCATCTATTTGCTTTCTTTCCACCTCTTGCCTCCCTGCCCCCCTTGTTAAAACATCCCTAGTTAGGGTTGCCAGGTTGCCCCTGTCCACCTCTGGGGGATGGGGGGGAGCGGTGGCCCAATACAGGTTGGGTAACTCCTGGAGATTTGGGGAGGTCTGGGACCTCAGTGGGGTACAATGCCATAGAGTCCACCCTCCAGAACATCCATTTTCTTCAGGGAAACTAATTTTTGTAGTCTGAAAATGAGTTGTAATTCCAGGGCATCCCCAGGTCCCACCTGGAGGCTGGCATCCCTAGCTCCAGTGCTGAAACTGGAAGCTCTGTTTCTTCTGTGTGAGATAGTGGATGTAGACCACTGACATTGGCTTGCATCTGCTGAATCACCCTGCTTCATGTAGGATGCACAACAGCCAGGTGGAGGAAGGGAGGGGTGTATTTTACTTAGGTCTATATATCCTTGATTGGGAACAGTTGTTTTTTTCATGGTAATAGGGGGTGGGCTGCTTCAGCCACTCCTAAGCTCTTCTTTCAATCTCTGTTTCATTTTTAAATTGTAAGCCCATCTGCATGAACAAGATGGGGGGGCATGCAGATCAGAGGCCTTTTAAAATTTCCTTTAGATCTGTGTGCAGGCTACAGAGGACATTGGTAAGGGATGTGCACTCTATGTTCATGCTCTTTGTTTTGCTGTTACTTAAAACTCTCAGTCTGGGGCAGGTGATGCACTCTGTTCTTGGTGCTGGAGGGGGCAGCAGTGGAAGGGCTTCTAGTGTCCTGGCCCTACTGATGGACCTCCTGATAGCACCTGGTATATTTTGGCTGCTGTGTGACAGAGTGTTGGACTAGATGGGCCATTGGCCTGATTCAACATTGGCTTCTCTTATGTTCTTATGTTAAAATGGTGTGGTAGTTTCAAAGGGGCAACCAACTGGGATGTACTAAAAGGAATGACAGGTGTGCCCATTAGAAATAATGGGAGAGGCTTGAAGGCCCCCTGGAGATAATGGGAGCCAGGAATGCCAATTGACTTGCATGGGCTCTGCTGAAATACATTGCAGCCCAAAAAAAGTTGCAAAGAAAATGCAGAATGGTTTTTCCAATAAGGTTTTTGGGCCCAGATAGGCTACTCTAGGACTGTAATGACAGTTCCCAGAGGGCAGAAACAGTCCCTAGAAATAGAATCTGTGCTGCATTTTAAGGTGGAGTTTCTAAGCAGTGTGCTAAGAAGGCACCTGTTCCTGGGGTTAGCCTGGCCCAGGGGCATTGCCGGGGGGGGTGGTTCCCAGGCCATCCTAATTTTCTGGGGAGCCCCTTCCTAAATGCCACATAATTCCACCTCCATAGATAGTGACAATGGCCTGTGATGTCACTGGCTCCTCCCTATGATGTCATTGGGTCATTTAATGACTTAGCAATGCCTTTGGCCCAGCCCCAGCCCCAGCCCCCCTGGGAAATTGCAAAGTCTACGCCCCCAATATTGTAATTTAAAGCAACACAACAAACGTAAGAAACCTAAAAAGGATGACGAGGAAGAAGAAGAATCCTACTCACAGCAAGTAGTCCAAAACTCTTTAGTTCTTCAGATACATCAGAGTCAGAGAAAGGAGCAGCCACTCCAAACCCCGAGGAAAAACGAAACGCAAGAAGAAAAGAACCTAAGACTAAGATAATCATTGATAGTACAGTTTTTGCTAACCAGTCAGTTTATGCAACTTTTTATTATTTTTTGTTAAATTTTTATAAGCAATAATAACTTTGTAACATTAGGTGACAATGACATATATGTAACCAAATCATGTCACTGTGTTAGTCTTCCCTTCCCTATATCCAGTAGTTTGTTTAGAGTTAGGGTTTAGTCTCCTTTCCCCATTCTTGTAGACTATGTTGTATTAGTTTTCCTTCCCTATTTCCCATGTTTTAGAAGTAGGGATTTAGTAACTTTTCCCCATATCCTGTAGTAATGCAAAATCAATAAAATACTTAGAGGGGGAAAAAAAGTCTGAAACTGCTATTTTTTCCATAAGGTATTATTTAAAGCTGCTGATGTCACTCTGGACAATACACAGCTTCTTTAGTTTCTTATTGGCCTCAGAGCTCTAACTGTAAGATTCTCTGAAGTCTGTTGTGCTCAGCATCTTAGACCAAGGCTGCCAAGGCTTTCTGTCAACATACGAGTAGATAAGCCAATGCCAGCCAAAAATACAATGATGCTTCTGTTTGCTAAGCCTCACTATGCCATCAAAGAGGATTATCTCTTCTTGTAGGGCAATACTCAATATGCTAGTTTCAAATATGTTACAGAGCCACAAATACTGAGCCAAAACTTTGTTCGTTTAGCACTTGGTTAATAAAGCTACAATTTAGGGATACCTCAAGTGATTCATTTGCAAGTAGTGCTGCACAGGAAACAAAACACAAATCTTGTCTAGGTTTCTGCATGTCCTCTCTTATGTCCTCTGCTTACATCCTCTGGGAAGTCTCCATTTTAATTTGTTTTCCCGTGTCTGTCTAGACTTATAAATTTCCAGCTCTAGGCTGCGGTACATTAGTGTGCCACGAGGAAACTGCTATTGGTTCAGGAGAAACAGACTCCTGTGAGCCCAGAGTATAAATTCACAAGGGAGGCTGCCAGATGGGTCTCTTAAGAGGATTATTTATTTATTTATTTGACTATTACGCCTCCCTTCCCTGCAAGCAGGGCTCAGGGCGGTTTACAACAGAATAAAAACACAATAATTCAAGTTAAGTTAAACCAGTGTATAAAATACAGTACCAAGTCATAAGTAAAAAGCAGTTTCAAGGTGGCAAAAGATTTGAATAGAAAATTGAAACTACCCAGAGCCTCCAAGGGGACAGGTGGGGGGAGGAAGAAACCTGAGAGCACCAGGCTACATGCTGTCCCATTGCTGTCCTCAACCGAAAGCCTGGCGGAACATCTCTGCTGTACAAGCCCTGCAGAGAGGTAATAAATCCTGCAGGGCACGGATGTTCTCCGGCAGAGTTCCACCAGGCGGGGGATCACTAGGAGATTTTTAAGTACCCAAGCATAACCGTCTATTGGGGGCATACTGAGATATACAGTCCTTCACAACCTGGCCTCCATTAACAAGTTGGCATCCAGGGTCATGCCCAGGCTCCTGATGGTTGGTGCCACTAAAGGGGGCACTCCATCGACAGCCGGGAGTTGACAACCCAACTATGGCTCACTCCCAGCCACAGAACCTCCATCTTATTTGGATTGAGCTTCAACCAACTCTGCTTTAGCCATCCAACCATGGCCTCCAGACCCTCAGCTAAATTCACAGGAATGGCATCAGGTCAGCTGCCCATCAACAGAAATAGCTGAGTGTCATCAGTGTACTGATGGTACCCCAGCCCGAAACTCCACACCAAGGAGGAAAGGAGTGCCCCCTGAAGAACCCCACACACCAGCAGTTCCTTGGGGACACTTCCCTGCCCAGTGCCACCCTCTGTACCTGACCATGGAAAAATGAGGCGAGCCATTGCAAGGCTACCCCATGAATTCCAGTATCAGAGAAGCGGTGAGTCAGAAGATAATAATTGACTGTGTTAAATGCTGCTGTAAGATCAAGACGTATCAGCAGTGCTGACCACCTCAATCCAGCTGCCTGCTGAGATTGTGAGGGTGACTAATGCCATCTCTGTCCTGTGGCCTTTTTGATTAATTGATCTGGCCTTTTTGCTAGAAAGAACACATAGAATCATAGGTTTGAAAGGGACCTCCAGGGTCATATAGTCCAACCCCCTGCACAATGCAGGAAATTCACAAATATCTTCCCTCCCACTCCCCCAGTGACCCCAAAGTGGCCTGGAGAAATGTAAAATATCTGCTTGCCTTAATTATAAGGTGAAAGAAAGACTTTCCCCCCAAGGATTAGTGTCTCATGGGATGAGGGATGAGGATTCCAGTGTGCCTAAGTGGCCTAAGTTTTCAATTTTAGTGACTAATTGGTGGCAAATACAGATGTTATGATTTAATGATTAGCTGATGTCCAACTATAAGAAAATCTGATTACAAATAGATTATATTTGTAAGTAATTTGCTGTTGATTCATCAGAAAGTTTTATTTATTTACTCCAGTTATACCCTGATGGGGCTTCAAAGAGGCTTACATCATTCTCCATTTTAACCTCATAACAATCCTGTGAGGTAGATTAGGCTGAAAGCCTGTGACTGGTCCTATGTCACCCAGGAAGCTTCCACGGTAGAGTGGGGATTTGTACCCGAGCTTTCCAGATCCTAGTCTGACACACTAACCATTCAATAGTGAAGTTAATTCCAGATTCCAAGCCCTGTTAGTCTGTAACAGAAAAATGTTGGAAGAAATTTTGTTAAGTCTGTTTTATAAGAAAGTAAATGCCTGAATGCGAGGAGATACGTTTTGTCTGACTAGGGCAAGTACCCAGATCATGAAGAGGCTTGGGAACTAATCCTTTATATAATGAGTAGGAATACACTGGTATTCCCAGAAGGGTCTGCTGTCTGCCTCCTCTGACCAGGGTTCACTCTACAAATGCAGGAGCCCAGCCTTTTTTGGGTTGCTGCTCCATATTTATGGAGCAACCTCTCAGAAGAGGTCAGGAGGTTTCCACTCTTCTGGCTTTTCAGTAAGCTGTAAAATGCACTCATTTTGCAGAGCTTTGTGGAAAAGTTTTGAGTCTGGGCAAATTTTTTAAAAATTGTGTCTGTTAATACAGTGTTTCTATTTTGGCTGTCTGAGTGTGTATTTAGCGCAAGGAACTCTGTATGATGTTTATTGTATTTTGTGGGTTGATTGTTACCCACTTCAGGTCCTGACTTGTCGTGGGAGGGGGCTTTAACATATTTTGAACAAATAAGCCAGACTCTATAAAATTTTCCTCTATGAAATGTTGGGCGGCTGCTGGCATCTGGCTTGAAAAGCTGCGAACACCGCACCGAGGGTCAACTTGACTGCGCAAGAAGTGTCAGTTCCTGGCCACAGCCACCTCTCCCCATCAGTTGCTGAAGTTTATGCCCCGGCAAGTTGGCTGGGGAGGAACAGAAGCTGTGCGTGCAGAATGCAGACCAACAGAGAGGCACAGGTGAGTTCTTCTGCCTGCAGCGTTTTGTTTACTTGTCGTGCAGCGGCTTAAATAGAGCCTGCCTGGCAATCCTGAGGGGGCGGGGGTGGACACGTTACTTCGGGAGCCATGAATCATCCTCACAGCTACACAGGGCGAGCCTGCGGCAGCAGAAAGCAAGGCTGGCCGGAGAGAGCGTGTGGGGCTTTCTCTCCCTCCTTCCCCCTCCTCCGATCTTTCTTTCTGTCGCTCCAAAAACATGGCTGAAACTGGGGCCGGCTTTCTGGAGCAGCTCAAATCCTGCATCGTCTGGTCGTGGACTTCTCTATGGACTCTCTGGTTCTTCATCATGCTTTTCCTAGTCTACATCCTGAGGGTACCTTTGAAGATCAATGACAATCTGACCACAGGTAACTGACGGCGATCAGGCGCGCTACTCCTGCTCGAACTTTACTCGGGGGCAACTTGCTGCGGGAAAGGGCAAGAGAAGAAGAAAAGAGCGGCACGGCGGCATCTGGCCAAGAAGGCAGGGGAGAAAGGGCGGCCGTCGCCTGCAAAGGTCTTTGAGGCAGAAAACCAGCTTCTGTTGGAAACTTTCTGTCCTACCTCTCCCCCCCCCCCAGCCCGGCCCCACACCGCACCGCCTTGCCTTATGAGGCACCGTTACTTTGTGAGCAGCTGTTGAAATTCTTTACTCCCCCCCCCCAGTGGTGGGGAGGTCGTGTTTGAAAGGCAGTTTAGGATAGGGGTATGACGGGGTGGGGGGGGAGCCATAGCGTTCCCTCATCTTCTCTTATAACCAGCTGCTTTCCAGACGCTTGAGCCTCAATACGGACAAGGCATACGCAGAGGATAGTTAATCTCCCCCCCCTTTCCCCTTGTAATAAATTGTGGCTTTATTACCCCCTCGCCCTGGAGGAGTGGGGACCTCACAGCAGCATGCGGGAGGGGAGGACTATTTGACAAGGCTACTGATCCCTTTTCTTCCTACATTATATTTATAGGAATATAATAAAAGGAAATCCCATGGGTATCTTCTTTTCCCCCACCCCGGTAATTTTGATCTGTTTATATGCATATTTTTACTTTTCTCCCTGCTGGGGACTTGAAGCATCTTACAAAGCAATACAAAAATATAATTTAAACAAAAACAAAAAGGAGTGAGAAAGAACAGCAAGCCACATAAAGAAGCCTGGATTCTGTTATCACTGGCAGCTAACTAACCACTTTTGGAAGTTCACAAGCAGAGCCTGGACACTTAGTTTGCTCCACAGTCTCTCATATTCAGAATGATACTACTAATTTTGTACATGAAAGCTCTGTTGCATTATCATAACTGTCAATAGACTTCTGCCCTGTGAATTTGCTAATTTTCTTTATTTGAAAGTCATCTATGGGCAAAACAACTAGTGCATTTCATAACTGAACTATGAGTGCATGAAGTAGGTTTTTTTGTGGGATGGGTTCCTGGACAATACAAATCAGTACAACTGGACAAAAATATTACTGTATCATTCTTTCTCTTCACTGTTCTCTCTCTCTTAATTACATTGTTCCTTAATATCCTTTTCTAAAATAAACTGTCTTTCCTTGTAGGGGAGATACTGTGGCATCTTAATATTTATGTATTCTGTATATTTCAATGGAGCCTTTTCTTAGAGAAGCTTAATTGGGGCAGCATATATCATTCTCCTTTCTTCCATTTTATCTTCACAATAGCCTTGTGAAGTATGATGGCCTAAAAGAGAGTGACTGGGCCAAGGTCACTCAGTAAAGTAAGAGTCTTCCAGATCCAATCCAACACTCTAACCATTATACCATGCTTAGCTGACCTTCTCCAACTCTCTTTCCTTCTTGAAAAGGAGCAACCAGGGTTCAGTGTTTTAAATGATTGTGTGTACTTGTAGCAGATCTTGTCAGGCAACATTCAAAAGCCACGAACAGGGTGGGAGAGATAATAAAGCCCAAAACTGTCAGAGGCACTCATGTTGAACAGGGACAGAGATCTGCGGCGAGTTTCAAAATTTCCTGTTAGGTAAATAGTTGCATTTGATTAGCATTGTGTTTGTTCTTTTTTTTTGGTGAGTCTTTTGTGTGCATGTGTATATGCATGGAAGTCATAGTTGACTTCTGTTGACTCTTTCAGAGAGATGGCTTAATATTGCCTGCCTCTGCGTCCCAGCCCTGGTATTCCTTGGATGTCTCCCTTCCAAATTCTTGCCAGCATCGGCCCTGCTTAGCTCCTGAAATCTGATGAGATTGGGCTTTCCTGGGCTATCCAGGTCAGGGCCGCATTGTGTTTGTTCTTGAGAGGAAAATATGAATGCTATAGAATGCTATGAGTACTGGTATTTTATTTATTTATTTATTTACTTGGTTATATTCTGCCTATCTCCAGAAAGGGACCCAAAGCAGCTTACATTGCTCTTATGTCCTCCACTGTATCTTTATTCTCACAACTACTTTGTGAGGTAGGTTAGGCAGAGAGTGTATGATTGGCCCAAGATCATATATCAAGTTTCCATGGCAAAGTAAGAATTTGAATTAATTTACTTCCTAATATATGGCTGTGAGAGTTGAACCATAAGGAAGAATGAGTGCCGAAGAATAGATGCTTTCGAATTATTGTGCTGGAGAAGACTCTTGAGAGTCCCTTGGACTGCAAGAAGATCAGATCAGTCAATAGTAAAAGAAATCAACCCTGACTGTTCTCTGGAAGGCCAGATACTGACACTGAAGCTCAAATACTTTGGCCACCAAATGAAAAGGGAGCCCTCACTGGAGAAGACCCTGATGCTGGGAAAGATTGTAGGTAAAAGAAGAAAGGGACGGCAAAGGATGAGATGGTTAGACAGTGTTATCAATGCAATGAACGTGAAATTAAGCAAACTCTGGAGGACAGCAGAAGACAGGAGGGTCTGGCATGATGTAGTCCATGGGGTCGCGAAGAGTTGGACTTGGCTGTGTAAATGAACAACAAAAAGTCTCATCTTGAGTATTTTTAAAAAGGTGTGGACCCAGGAATATGGATTAGAACTTGTAAACTTCTGTATGTGACAATGGCAATGTGGAATGTTTGTGGTTTGTTAACTTAAAGAAAAATGAAATCAATCATCCCACAATCCTTAGAAAGCGTTTTGAGGAAACTGAAACAGTACTAATTAAGAAAAATGTTTTATTCAAGAGAATGACAAGCCTTGTAGATAACTGTGGACTTTTATACTGGAGAGTTCTATTGAATGTCAATAGTTGCATTAATTATTTTTTAAAAACCCATGTATTCAGGCTTTGTTCATACTGTCTACCAGTTTCATCTGCTACATTAGCTATGACCTTTCCTTAGTGACGAGAACTTGCCCACTGTCATATGTGTTGTCGATAACCTCTAGGCTGGGTTTCTGTAATGAAATTTATTTGAGGTTGCCTTTCAAAATATTTAGAAGCTGCAAAGGCCTTAGGGAGCATCATTTTTATTTATTCTTGCTCACCTGCATTGGCTGCAAATTTGTTGACAGGCCCAGTTCAACCTTTGAAGGCTCTTTGCTGACAAAGGCCTTCCAATATACTTGCAGTGTACCTTCAGCAATGCCTTCCTCCACACCTACTTTCTTGTTCCTTAACATCAACTGTGAGGGCTCTGCTCCAAGTTCTATCATATGGAAACAGGGCTTTTTCAGTAGTGGTGCCAGAACTTTGTACTGGCCTGCAAAGACAGACCTGCCAGGTAATACTGGTACTTAGCTTTCATTTCCAAATTGTAGACATTGCTGTGCTCCAAGGCTTTAAAATAAAAGCTTTAAAATGCTTTTATTTTACTGTTCATTGAGTGGATCAGTGCTACTTTATATGCTGAATGATTCTAGATGTTTTCATATATTTTTCTACCATATCTTGGCAATTTTGATCAAAGGTAATTCTTATTAATTCATTAAAACATTTATGTTCCACCTTTCCTCATGATTCAAGGCAGCTTACAATAATAGTTAAAACATCTCCCACTAAAACAAAAAATAAAATAGCAAATCCAGATCTCTCCTTTCCTCTCCCCACTTAAAAGATGCCTGCCATTAACCCCCCCCCCCAAAAAAAAAAAATCTGGCAAGCAGGACTTGCAATGCCTCCTGAAGATCTCCAAGGAGGGCCCCTCATCTCTTTAGGGAGCCATTTCAAGGAACTGAAGCTATGATGGAAAAGGCCTGGACTTTGGTTGGTGCCAGATGGGTCACACTAAGTGGTGACATGGCTAACAGATGGCTGCCTGTTAACCATAGTTGACACACAGGGACGTATGGAAGGAGATGGTCCTTCAAATATGTGGGTCCCAGGTAATGGAGGGCTTTAAAGGTCATAACCAGCACTTTCCATTGAACTCAGGAATAGACTGGCAGTCAATGTAGCTGTTTCAAAATGATAAACATATGTTCTCAGCAGTAGCCCTTGACAGTAGTCAAACTGCCACATTCTGGACCAGTTGTAGTTTCCAGGTTGTCTTCAAGGGCAATCCCATACAGAGTGTGTTGCAGTAATCCAGCTATGAGGTTGCAGAAGCATAGATCAGCTGTCTAGGTAATAAGAAAATTGACAAATCAGATACATCTGATAGAAGGCACTTCTGGCTACCACACCAATCTGATTTCAGACAGTGAGGCAGGATACAAGAGCACCCAAGGTATTAACCTGCTCTGGAAAAGCCAATGTCACTCTGTCTAGAACAAATGGATTCAGTCCCTCTAGAATATCAGCCTTCCCTACCAGCATTACCTCTGTCTTGTCTGGATTCAACTTCAGTTTGTTCTGCCTTAACCACCTAACCACAGCCTCAAAGTACTGGTTCAGAACCAAGATGGATGCATCTGAAGGCTTGGATAATGAAATATAGAGATGCATGTCATGTGCATTGTCCCCTGTCCAAATTTAAATGAAGACCGTCTACCATTGCAACTAAAGCTGTCTGAGTACCAAACCCAGGCCTGAAACTAGATTGAAATCGGTCAAGAATAGATGTGTCACCCAGGAAATACTGGAGCTGTTATAAACAGATAATGATAATGATAATATGGCTAACTGTTCATCTCTTAGCCAAGTCTGTAACTCCTTTCAGTTTGAGCACAGTCTTACTGTTACAGCATGTTTCAACAAATATGTTGAAATATCCTTGAAAATATTCATATCACTGTGATTTAATAATTAGCTTTCTTTTAACTACTGATGTCCTTTGGCACAATTTTTGTGAGGTACAATACCCTAAAGTGCCTTAAAAGGGGAAGCCCACTATCCAGAACTGTGCTTTTCAAAGCATTCAGGAAACAAATGGCTGCAACCACAATCTGTTCTGAAACATGGCTCTGAGAATCAATTGCAGGGTGAGGGAAACAGAATTAATAATATCACTTTTGTACTAAATTTGATCCCATGAACATATGTTTATTCTGCACATATAGATAGTAACTATCTGTACTGGAATCTGGTTTTCACCAACAGTGCTATTTATATTATTTATTTAAAACATTTATAACCTGTATTTCTCCTGGAAAGCTGTGACCCAAGGCAGGTAATGCCATACAGTTAAAATAATAAGAACTTACAAAAATTATAACATAAATTCACAAAAAAACAGATTGCCATTAACATTACCATCCCCTCATAATTACATACTTATGTGTTGTCAAGTCACAACTAACTTATGGTGACCCCAGCAGGGGACTTTCAAGGCAAGTGGGAAGCAGAAGTGGTTTGCCATTGCCTTTCTCTACAAAGTTTTCGTTGATGGTCTCCCATACAAGTAGTGACACTGTTAGCTTTTGAGATCTGATAAGATCAGGCTATACCATGTTGCTTCCCCCCCCCCCCAAAAAAATACTTACATAGGTATATTTTTCTAAAAAACTTGAGTCTGAAATCTAACCCCCAGTCCTCATTTTTGCTTACGTGGTTATCCATGCTTCTGATGGTTAGATTTCTTTGTATACCAGGGCTCCCAAATCTTGGTAAGCCTGTGACCACATTTAAGAACAGGGAGTATGGGTGCACAAAATGTTGGGCAGTTCCAAGCTCTAGCATCCTTCTGTGGTGGAGGTTGCTGTTTCTTCATTGCTTCTTCCTGAAGATAAAATGGTTTCTTTGGAACTGTCTCTTGTTCCAAAGAGGTACTAGGAGTGTTTGCTTTGGATAAGAAGAAAATTGGGCACCAGAAAACCTATTGATGGGCACCATGGTACCCATGGGTGCCACATTCAGGATCATTGGTATGGGTATCTTTTTATATAGACAATCATTCAGTCATGTGAATCAAAATCGAAAGCTCATACACATGTATATCGCATCAGTAGGCTGTAAACTAGTATAGTATTCTTTCTTTTCTCTTCTGCCTACATATGTCTTTTTATATAGAATATAGAAAAAAAGATAAACTGAGAAAAAGGCAAAAATTAAAAAACAGAAATCCATAGCATATTAAATTATCACACTTGAGTTAAAATTAATTATCATGAATACACATCTTCCAAATAATTATATATAATTTAGAATTTCCTCTGTAACATTCTCATTATACTTAGTTCTGTTCTAGTATCTTAGTATCTTATAAATGGTTTCCAATTATTAATAAATTTCTTCTGAGTCGCAACTTTTCCTATATGCAAAATTTTTTTCCATAGTCATGTCATAACGTATCTTATGCAGCCAAACCTCAACCTGCAGTAAGTATTTTTGTTTCCAATTGTGTGTGTGCAGATATTTAGATCTAGTCTGTATTTCTTTTGGGAAAGCACCTAGGAAAGCTTTCTTAGGTTCACATGGGCTCTTAACTTGCTTTATTTCTTCTGAGATGTTAAAAAAAATCCAGAACTTTTTGGCAGTTGCACATTGGCCATCAGATATGGAAGAAATAATTCAACCTTGCTATTACACCTCCAATACAACTTACAGGTTAATGGAACCACTCTAATTACTCTGTTTGAGTGCATTTTCCCTTATGCCTATCTCAGCAGATATTTCCTTGATTTCCATATGAGGAGTAAGCCAGAATGTTCATCTCTTTCCCATTTATCTTAATACTAATGTTCTTTTCTTTAAATTACCCAGTATAGATGCTATTTCTGTTTACTTGGTTTATCTATCATTCATTAATTCGAATGGACTTGTATTGTTCAAAATGTGTCACGTATATTATCACAGCAGTCTTTACAACAGGCCTGTTAGGTAATGCAGTATCCTTAACCCCATACTGCTAATGGGGAGCTAACTGAGATGAGATTTGAACTTCTGATCTTTATGGATCTCAGTCTGTGTATTTGCCCCTGGGGGCAAGAGATTTCTCACCACCAGTGGGCCTTGCCTGCTGGCACTCCAGTGGCTGGCAGGATAAATAATTTTTTTTCCAAAGCCATCAGTGATGGTGTGATGTCATTTACAGGTTTTCCCCAGAAGTGACATCACATCTCTCTACGAATTGCTACAAACTCTGTGGGGGAAATCCAGAAATGATGCCACACCATTGCTGGCAGCCACCCCTGTCTCTGCCTCCCCTCCCCCAGTCTCCCATGGGTTGCCAAGCTGGGCCTGGCAGCTGTACCACTACGGTATAAATTAATAAATATATGATGGAGAATAACCTTTGAAATATTATGATTATTGCTAGCAAGGAAAGAGAATAGCACAGTAATTGTCAGGCAAATAACTAAAATAAGCATGCAAAGATTAATGTGTTCTTGTCTTAGTAAAAAAAAACCAGTGTATGTGTTTAGCTTTGGCAACTTTTTTTTTTTTAAATCTCCCTTAAAGGTGCATATTTTCCAAATACCTCAGAATGTGAAAGAGGATAAATTGCTTCAAAACTCCTATTTTTGCATCTTGTTTATTTAAATTACAAATTAAATGCAATGGTATTTGTCACAGTCTGGCACAGAGTTAAATGTGTTCATTGAAATTAATGGGCTTAAGCATGCTTCTCTGTACTGGATCGACCTCTTGATGTATGAATGTGAAATTGTGTTTATAAAATGAGCTGCTACCATTCTGTCCCAATGCAACAGACCCTGTACTTCTTTTAAAAAGGAGTTAGATAATTCTGGCTTTGGGGGGGAGGTGTTTACATTCTGTATTAAACAAGAAAGATAGTAAGTAGATAAAAGAACTTGGTAAAAGATAGGAAAGCGTTAGATGATGGGAAGGGTGAAATGCACAAAATATGAGGGTGTGAGGGAAGCATATACTGATTACGGATATAGCTGGGGACAGAACACTGGAGAGTCCTTGGTTAAAAACAGCAGCAATATCATACCTTTTATTAGTACCAACTGAAATAACACAGCATTGTATACCAGTGGCTGAGTTCTTTGGAACTCTTTGACAGCTTGGACATTGAAAAAAAAAACTGGGAGGAAGAGAGGGGGGAAAAGATGTACCAGGCCATGATGTTGGGAAAAAATGTAAACAGGTGGGATCTTTCTGTCACTGTTGGTGGCAATGCCCCGCCAATTCAAGGGTTTTGGAGCAAAATACTTATGGTGATTCATAAGATCTATAAGGTAAAGTTATAACTAGATCACAAATGGCTGTAACCAGGGGTCTTTTTTGGGGGGAGCGCACCAGAGCGCAGCTCCGGCAGCTCAGGAGCCAAGCCCCGCCCCCAGCGGGTGTCCCAGGGAGTCTTTCAGGCAGCCGAATGTCAATTTCAGCTCCATTATATCCTATGGGCCATTAAAGTCAATGGTGAAAACATAGGGTATATTCTGGGGGTTGGAGGGGAGGGGGTTTGAGGGAGAGGCTCCAAACTCACAGGGTAGCTGATGGAGCCTCTCCCCAAGATACCCACCAAGTTTCAAGAACATTGGACCAGGGGATCCAATTCTATGGGCCTCCAAACAGGTTGCCCCCATTCCCTCCATTGTTCTCTATGGTGGGAAAAAAGTTACTTTTGGAGCCTCTCCCTCAACCCCCTCCAGCCCCCAGAATATACCCTGTGTTTTCACCATTGACTTCAATGGCCCATAGGATATAATGAGGCCGAATTGCCGCCGAATTTCTTTCATTCCCTCCTTTCCTTCTCTCCTTTTCCTCTTTCCCTCCTTCTTCTCTCTTCTCTCTCTCTTCTCTTCTCTTCTCTTCTCTTCTCTTCTCTTCTCTTCTCTTCTCTTCTCTTCTCTTCTCTTCTCTTCTCTTCTCTTCTTTCTTTCTTTCTTTCTTTCTTTCTTTCTTTCTTTCTTTCTTTCTTTCTTTCTTTCTTTCCCACCTTCTTCTTTTCTCTTTTTCCTCCTTTCCCTGTTTTCCTCCTTCTTCCCTCTCTTTCTTTCCCTCCTCCTTTCCTTCTCTTTCTTTCCCTCTTTCCTTCTCTCTACTCTCTCTCTTTCCTTCCCACTTTCCTCCTTCTGTGGCCCAACTCTAGTGAGAAGGAGTTTAAACTTTAAACCTCTTCTCTCTTAGCTCCCCCACCCAGGCCAGCTGGGGAAGGGGAGGTTTTTGAAGATGCTTTCCCCCCTTTTGCTTCCCCTTCTGACATCACTTCCGGTGATGTCAGAGGGCGTGCCATATGCTAATAGCCTAATAGCTCATTAGCATACCATATGCTAATGAGCTCCTGCAGCTGTTTTTCTACAAAAAGACCACTGGCTGTAACAGTGTTCTGTATTTTATTTGTTTGTTTTTAAAAAATCAGGCCATGATGTTAAGGCCTCATCTTGTAAGCATTCTGTGTAAAAAGCTGATCAGAGATAAAACTTTAAAGTGGTGCTCACCTGTGATTTTAGTTGATGCACAAGATAGAGTCAATGGAAGACAGTGAGTAGTGTTACTTTCTGTTGGGTGTGTGCATGTGCATAGTCCTTTCCCAGGTTCTTTTTCCTGTAGTTCACATATCCCTCTCAGCTGATATCAAGACAACAGAAATCAGTTCACCTGGAGAAAATGGCCACTTTGGAAGGTGGACTCTATGACATTATACCCCATTGAAGTCCCTCCCCTCCCCAAACCTCACCCTTTTCAGGCACTACCCCACAAAAATCCAGGTATTTGCCAACCAGGAGCTGGCAAACTTAATTGATGGCAAAAAAACAAAAACAGAAAAAATCTCTTGCAGCCCTTTCAGTTAAGGACTAAGAGTTGAAGCTTTCATAGGCTAACATGGAGCCAATGAAGTTTCTTAAGGTATAAATAAATTAACATATGTGATTACATCTATTGGCAGGAAGTAGGTGTAAGTGCTATAAACTGATAGAAGAGGAAGCGAGGAAGAAGGGGGGAGACATAAAAGAGTACATTGTACATACCCTTGCCAATCTGGAAATTTTAGAACTAGAAGTTTTGTTCTGGCCTATTCAATGACAAATTAACAGAAGTGGTGGGCAGTAATATGTGGGTTAGATCTAGCTAATTTTTCCATGCAATTTTGGCCAATTCTCCTCCTTACTATAATGTTCATCCCACATAGTTTTTGCTCAGGCAGCTCCCATGAATCTCTACATTGCCTGTTTTGGTGGTCAAAGGGGATCTGTTCTTCCCTTTTCACTAGCCGAAAAGTCATTTGGATCCAATCCTGTATGTGGAAGCTAACCAAGAGGAAAAGTCCAAACAGCAAACTGTCTTGGTATGGGGTCTTAAAAGTAATCAGTACAAAATCGAAGCTTCATTACGTATGTGTTTCTGGCAGACTGCTCAGCAATTGCCCTTCTTAATGCCTATAGGCAAGGGACTGGCATAGGCCAGCTCTTGGCTCATGTGCCTGAATGATCAGATTCACTGGATAAAATCCCTTTGATGGAGCCCATATAAATAGTGAACATTTAAATTATTCCTTAAGTGGAAGACAGCTGTTATGTAAATTGTTAAAATTCTTACATGGCAACAGCGAATTGGTAGGAGTCCAAGTGATCAAGCCCCTAGGATATTTCATGGCCCATTTATTATACAATAAGCATGCCCAATAAATATTGCAAGTATCATACATGTGTACATGCCCCAGGGACAAATGTTAACAAACCTAGACAAGTGGTTTATGATGGTTACTGTATTATTGGGTTCATTTGCTGCTTAACAGTGCAGTCCTATGAACACTTGGGAATAAGTCCTATTGAATAAGCCTCCCTAGGATCCTGACTAGATTTGCTTAGGACTGCTCTCTTAGTATTCTGTGTTGCATGAATGCAGTGGCAGATGAAGTGAATAGCAACCGGCTTTTAAGTCATCTTCTTGAGCAATCCATGCAAGTCTTTAAAAACAATAATAATGGTAGCAAATAACATCTCACTCTACGAGGACAGCTGTCTAAGAGGGCCAGTTATTCCTTTTATTCCTTTATTTCCCTTTGGTTTGAGTTCACATGTTCTTAATATATTAGTTGCAAAAATGTAAGATAAGGGGACAAAAATATACAACATAAATATGTTAAATATCTTTATATAACAAAGTTTAAGATGACCATCACATAATAATTTGTATAAACTCAATATAGCCTATTTGTGGAATATTACTAGCTTTTATCCATTTTTTTCAAACCCACCTTGCAGATGTCTGCATGAGGTTAGCAATTGGAATGTTTCACTAGAGAAGAAAATGACACTGAACGTTTTCTAAAAACCTCAGTGTATCTTAGGAAGTTAATTTTGTTATTTTGCAGAAGACAGCGACTAATTTGTTTAGTCTGTGCTTTTTAAGGAGTCCTGACATATCATATCTGTTGATTGCCATCTTCAATTCTGAATGATGGCAGTTTGGGTTGTACTGGCTGCAAAGCTGTTTGCATGTGCAATGAGGAGTGCATGGACTTTTTGTTTTTTGCTTTATCAGAATGTTGGCTGTATGGAGTTCGGCTAATTCTTAGGACTCTGCATACTATAAGATCTTTTTTTATAACTTTATTTTAAAAACTTTTATAACATTTTACAATAAACAGATCAACCGTTGTATAATAAAAATATCTTTGAGAAATACAATTTTCTAAGAAAAAACAAATCAATAAGATACTACCTCAGTTATAAAATCCCGAGCCTCTTGATGAGGAATATTAGTATACATAGATTTTTATTTTTATAGATATTATTTAGTCAATTGGTTAGTGGGAAGATCAGACACTGAATATAAGGATATATTATTTATATGAGTTGAGCTGCATGATTGGCTTTGCCCTTTTAATTTTGAAAAATATTTGGACAGTGTTGATATATATTGATTTTCTGTAACTTTTGATGAGTTTTTTGAGCAATTCTTGTTATAAATATTTTTGTTGTAAAAGCAAAACCACAGGAGCATAAAGGAATACTAGAGTTACAGGCTTTCCATCCAGTTTGCCTTTTACAAAAATAAGTCTTCCCTTTGGGTCCTGTTTTGTGGCTTCCCATTGAAAGGGAGTATTCTTGGAAATCAAAATTGCTATCGCTCATGCTTAGAAGAACCTGGGGATTGATAAGACTGTGCAAACCAAACCAACTTTAAAACATTTGTTTCTAATTTTTTATAATGAGTATCTTGGAGACAAACAATGTTAGGTTTTTCTTTTGTTACCATATTTGAAAGCCTTCTCTTTTTAACAGGATTATTCAATCCTCTACAATTCCAGGTGAGAATTTTATATTTATCCATTTTAAATAAAAATATGCACCCTTCCTGCTGTTTTTTGTTATAAACTTAACTTTAAATGGGGTTACTCCTCACTAACAGTAACAAAACTAGTCCCTAATGACCAACACAGCAAAAGCCTTCCAAGAAGCTAGATTCACAGAAATTCTGCCTACGGGCAGAAAATTGGGAAGAAAACAAATTACTTCCCATTTGTCAATCAACACTATTCTAAATACTGGTTATTAATGTATTAGATGTCTCAAGTCTCCCCCCTCATCCCAGCCAAATTTTGTATAAACAAAATACAATATTATAATATCACTTTAAATACTTCAACCATAATACAAACAAAGCATTTTCCCCTCCCAAGAAGATTGTAACTAAAGGAAGTTAAAATATGTTATGAATTGTTCCTTAGCCCATAACTACTATAAGAATTTTTTCTTTAAGAAGAAGAGAAGAAGAGATTGGATTTACATCCTGCCCTTCACTACCCAAAGGTGTCTCAGAGTGGCTTAAAAACTCCTTTCCCTTCCCCTCCCCACAACAGACATCCTGTGAGGTAGGTGGGGCTGAGAGGTCTCTTGACAGGAACTGCTCTTTTTTCAAGAACAGCTGTGCCAGAGCTATGGCTTGCCCAAGGTCATCCAGCAGGTGCAAGTGGAGGAGTGGGGAATCAAACCCAGTTCTCCCAGATTAGAGTCCATGCACTTAACCACTACACCAAACAGGCTCTCAGTTTAAAGAGAGCTTATCCCCAAGAAATAAAACCACAAAACCTTGCTCAAAGCTAAGGTTAATCATTCATGCTAGGCTAACTTACCGTACTGTATTTTAAACCAATCATAACAAAACAATATTATTATTGTTGTTGTTATTATTATTATTTAGGCTTGACAATCAAGTCTTAAACAGCCATTTTATAACCAAAAGAATAACTTCCTCTTATTGTACTTTAAAAGTACTGAGATTTCTATATCTTCTCTTAAACCCTTTTTAATACAACTAATCAACAGATAAACTGTCCATGCTTGTAGCTGCCACCATCTCCTGTGGCAGTGAATTTTACCACATGAGAGCCATTTCTCAGTTTTAAAAAACCTAAATTTACACTTTCAGGTAAGAATAATATACCCCATTGATGAGGTAAAGAGGTCAGTCTTCTGAGTAATCATTATGCTCAAACGTCGGGTGTGCTTCAATGGCTGCTTTCTCTTCTTGGGAAAGTTTCAGGTGCAAAGAGTTAAGAAGAGCAACACCAGTCGTTAAGTCCAAGGCTTGAAATAGAGTTCCATCCTGGTAAACAGTAATGCTTGGAGTGGGGCTCCATCTGAATCTGATTTTTGCCTCTATTAATTTAGTTGCAAAAACTTTTAAAAGCTTCCGTTTTTCTAAAGCCTCAGGAGGAAGGTCTAGAAGAGTCATGATTTTCCTTCCATTAAATGACAGAGAGTAATTTTGTCTGGCTTCACAAAGAATGCTATCTCTGGTTCTTGCATACACAAATTGTACCAAAATGTCTCTAGGATGGTTTTGGCAGGCTGCCACTAAAGGACCCAGCCTCTGTGTTTCGGCAATTGCTGGAGCAAAACCCTCCTCCAAATTTAAAGATTTGGCCAGCCATCATGAAATGAAAATAGATAAGTCAGTCATACCTTCAGCTCCTTCCTTCATCCCACGTAGCTTCAAGTTAAACTGCCGCCATTTATTTTCGAACATGATGATTTTAGCTTGCATCGCTCTTTCAGATCTTTTTAGAGTTTTCATGTCATCTTGGAAAGCTTCAGCTGTTTCCAAGGCTGACTCCGCCACCTTGCATGCAGTACTTAGTCCTTCAGTGAGTTCTTCCAGTTTAGAACTAACAGGCTGCAACAGTTCAGTCATAGAGTCTCTAAAGAAAAGTTGTAGGCCCTCTTTTAGGTTGGATAAATCCTTTTTGTTAAGTGGAGCCTCTTCTGGAAAGGGAGAGCTGGTTACATCCACCATTTTAGGTGACCTTGGGCTCGGAGATTTTCATGAAGCGTCTTTTAGAAAGAATGTTGCTACTGAAGTCGAGTCTTTCTTTGATGATTTGTTTTTACTGTTGCCCGATTTTCCTATTTTTTGTACAAAATCTATGATCTAAGTCTTTTTTTTTGGCCAGGTAGGGGAGCTGATCTGGAGCGCTCAAATCATGCATCTGCCATCTTGTGATGACGCTCCATCCTCCTACTATAAGATTTTATGATGGGTGATATCTGAGAACATGCAAGTTTTCTATTACCTTATAAGAGATAAGCTGAGGACAAATTATAATACATAGACTCTGTGGATACATACTTCATAGCAAAAAATAACATATAAAACTGTTGATTGTTCAATGAGGTTTATGCCAAATAAAATGCATGTAAGATTTAATCTTTCAGTGGTAACCATTTTCTTCATTGTTCCTAGTTTTCTAAGTATAACAAACACAGGAAGTTGCTATTCTAAAATTGAAAATATAGTTTGAAAATGTCTGTCACATTGAATTAAAAAAACAAAAAGAATAACAGGATGAAGGTTACATCTAAACATTGTTTATCTTCTCGGTTTATAATGTCATAAGAACATAAGAGAAGCCAATGTTGAATCAGGCCAATGGCCCATCTAGTCCAACACTCTGTCACACAGTGGCCAAAAATACCAGATGCCATTAGGAGGTCCAGCAGTGGGGCTAGGACACTAGAAGCCCTCCCATTGCTGCCTCCCCCAGCACCAAGAATAGAGTGCATCACCTGCCCCAGACTGAGAGTTCCTATCTATACCTTGTGGCTAATAGCCACTGATGGACTTCTGCTCCATATGTTTATCTAATTCCCTCTTGAAACTGTCCATGCATGTAGCTGCTACCAGCTCCTGTGGCAGTGAATTCCATGTGTTAATCACTCTTTGGGTGAAGAAGTACTTCCTTTTATCCATTCTAACCCGACTGCTCAGCAATTTAATTGAGTGCCCATGAGTTCTTGTATTATGAGAAAGGGAGAAAAGTACTTCTTTCTCAACCTGCTCAATCCCATGCATAATCTTATAAACCTTGATCATGTCACTCCTCAGCCCCCCTCCTGTTTGTTCCTTGTGCTTTCTTAGGCATGTGAACATTAAAAGCTTTTTACCTCCCCTTGAAGGGAAAGGATCTAAAGTATCCCTGTGACTCGGTTGAAGGTTCAGTCCCTGGCATCTCCAAATAAAAGGACCAGGCAGTAGGTGATGTGAAAGACCTCAGTTTGAGACACTGGAGAGCTGCTACCAATCTGAGTAGACAATATTGACTTTGATGGACAGTGGTCTGATTCAATATGAGGCAGCATCATGTGTGACATAAGACCTGAATTACATCATTGAGTTTGTAACAATAGCCTCTGCTAAACTCATAGGAAAGGTATTCAGGAAACAGCTTTCTCTCTTCCTATTCTTGGGCCTAGCAGCATGGATTCAGAAATATCAGTTAATATATTAGCCCCACATTCTTGGTATAAAATGTTCAGTGTCTACTGTCTTTGAACATAGAGGTTTCATTTAATATCCTTATCAGATAACAGAGGTATAATATAATTCCACTTAGCTAACAGTGGCACTTTCCCCTGATGCAAAAGGCTGTTCTGCCAATGGAAGTGCCTATTGTATTGGTGGAACCTGTGGCCATTATCTATCATGTTAGGGTATTGCCCAATAACTTTTGGTGGACACATCTTCCATGAATGTGTATAACAAATGGAATTTATTGCTGCAAGACCCAAACATGAAAACAAGCTTAGGTAAAGGTAAAGGTTTCTCTTGCTTGAAAGCCAGTGGAATCCGACTCTAGGGATGCGGTACTCATCTCCATTTCCAAGCTGAAGATGTTTCCATGGTCATGTGGCCAGCATGACTAGACACCGAGGTGCATGGAACGCTGTTACCTTCCCACCGAAGCAGTACCTATTTATCTACTTGCAATTTCTTGCTTTCGAACTGCTGGGTTGGCAGGAGCTGTAGTTTTAAATTAATCATGCATTGTTTGATGAAGTATTATCTTTTTCTCCTGCTCTGAATCTACTACCAAATCAATTTCATTGAGCAAATGCACATTCCAGAATTGTAAGAGCAGAATAGAACATTCTGTATTCACGTTCGACAACAGTCGTAACTTTAATTCTGGTCACTCAATCTTAAATGGAATATATGGTTGGAAAATGTGCATTAAATGGCAACTGAAGTTATTAAATGGTTAGAATAGTGGTTCTCAAGCTTCAGTGATTTGCAGACCCCCACTTTCATTTAAAATATTTTGTAGACCCCAACTTTTAAAGTATAGCTGATTCAGTTGTCACAAGAAGATGGAGGCTTCCATGGGGTATGCACAGCTTGTCACACACATTTTGAAAAGGAACTGTCCAGCATCTGGCTGGTGCCAGTAAGGGAGAAGAGGGCTTGATGGTCTTAGGCTTGTTCTTCTGTGTGCTCAATAACTCTAGATGTTATAATATGGATTTATCAGTATAAAAGATATTCAAAATGTCTTGCACGTATAGCTTACAGTCACTTTTGATTGTTTTGTTTGTCTGCTGTATTTATCATTAGGTGCAGATAAACATAAGGTTATTTCAGTAGTTGAATATCCACTATATCAAAGTAAATGAATATTAGGGCATCTTTAATGCTGATTTATATGTTCTTTTTGGGTCTAAGTTTTTATCATCTTTCTACTCTTTCTTTAAAGCAAGGTTGGCAATTCAAGTACAAGGAAATGGATTACAATTGTCCACTGAGACTGTGGCTAATGATAGGAACTGCCTGGCAAGATCTCGAGGCAGCAAGAGGAAGGCTGTGGGCTTAACAAATGTGGGGACACAAATGCTAGAAGTATCTGAGGTAAAATCAGGAAGTTGGAATGCTTGGTGTTGGGGGGGGGAAATAGACATTGTGGGTATTTCAGAAACTTGGTGGGATGAGGAAAATCAGTGGGATACGGTGATTCCTGGTTATAAATTATATCGGAAGGATGTGGGGGGAAGGGTTGGAGGTGGGGTGGCTCTGTATGTCAGAGAGGGTATACCGTCCAGTAAGATTGAGAGGGTAAGAGAATTGGATTCGCTTCTGGAAATGCTATGGGTTGAAATAGTGGGTCCAAAAGGAAGCTTTACAGTGGGTGTTTGTTATCGCCCACCAGATCAAAAGATAGAGGAGGATTATAAAATGATGAATGAATTAAAGATAGCGGCTAGACGAAATAACTGTGTCGTAATAGGCGACTTAACTACCCACACATTGATTGGG
Source organism: Gekko gecko (assembly GCA_029375565.1). Lineage (NCBI taxonomy): Eukaryota > Metazoa > Chordata > Lepidosauria > Squamata > Gekkonidae > Gekko > Gekko gecko. The sequence goes on from JAPDNY010000005.1 coordinate 118,980,852, forward strand.
TCAATATGAGTTCTAGTCGGGAAAAAGAGATTGAGTTTTTAGACACTCTCAATGATCGTGCTGTGGAACAGATGGTCACAGATCCTACCAGGGGAGAGGTGATCCTGGATTTGGTCCTAAGTAACACCCAAGACCTGGTGAGAGATGTAAAAGTGATTGCACCACTTGGGAACAGTGACCATAATGTCATTGAGTTTAACATTTGTACAGATAGGGAGTTGCCCAAAAAGACTGACGCAACCACTTTTAACTTTAAAAGGGGTAACTTCTCTGGTATGAGGGGACATGTGAGGAAGAAATTGAAAGGAAGAGTGGAGAAGGTCAAAAACATTGGGGAAGCTTGGAGACTATTTAAAAATACAATCCTAGAAGCTCAGAAAAAATATATACCGCAGGTTAGGAAAGGTACAAATAGGTATAGAAAAAAGCCTGCATGGTTAACAAATAAAGTAATGGAAGCTGTAAAAGGTAAGAAGGATTCCTTTAAGCGGTGGAAAGCTAGTCTTAGTGAGGTTGATAAAAGGGAACACAGACTATGGCAAATAAAATGCAAGTCTGTGATCAGGCAAGCAAAAAAGGGAATATGAGGAGCATATCGCAAAAAACATAAAGACCAACAATAAAACTTTCTTCAAATACATTAGAAGTAGGAAGCCAGCCAAGGAGGCAGTGAAGGATGATAGGGAAATCGCTGAGAAGCTGAATGCATTTTTTGCCTCTGTCTTCACTGTGGAAGAGAAGTGTTTGCCCACTCCAGAAGCACCGATTTCGGGAGGGGGGTTGAAAGACCTGAATCAGATTGCGGTAACAAGAAAGGAAGTCCTCCAACTGATGGACAATTTAAAAACTAATAAATCACCAGGCCCGGATGGCATTCATCCGAGAGTTCTGAAAGAACTCAAATGTGAACTTGTGGATCTCTTGACAAAAATATGTAATCTTTCTTTAAAATCTGCCTCCATTCCTGAGGACTGGAAGGTAGCTAATGTCACTCCCATCTTTAAAAAGGGCTCCAGGGGAGATCCGGAAAATTACAGGCCAGTCAGTCTGACATCGATACCGGGTAAGTTGGTGGAAACTGTTATTAAGGAAAGAATTAGTAGGCACATTGATGAACAAAAACTATTGAGGCAGACTCAGCATGGGTTCTGTAAGGGAAGATCTTGTCTCACTAACCTGTTAGTGTTTTTTGAGGGAGTGAACAAACATGTGGACAAGGGGGACCCAATAGATATTATTTACCTTGACTTCCGGAAAGCTTTTGATACAGTTCCTCATCAAAGGCTCCTAAGTAAGCTCAATAGTCATGGGATAAAAGGACAAGTCCTCTTGTGGATCAAAAACTGGCTTATAAATAGGAAACAGAGAGTGAGTATAAATGAAAAACTTTCTCAGTGGAGGGTGGTAAGCAGTGGGATACCACAGGGATCAGTACTCGGCCCGATGCTTTTTAACTTGTTTATTAATGATTTGGAATTGGGAGTAAGCAGTGAAGTGGCTAAATTTGCAGATGACACGAAGTTGTTCCGCGTGGTGAAAACCAGGGATGATTGTGAGGCACTCCAAAAGGATCTGTCGAGGATTGGTGACTCGGCGTCAACGTGGCAAATGGGGTTCAATGTGGCCAAGTGCAAAGTGATGCACATTGGAGCCAAAAATCCTAAATATAAATACACGTTGATGGGGTCTGAACTGGCAGAGACGGACCAAGAGAGAGATCTTGGAGTCGTAGTGGATAACTCGATGAAAATGCCTAGACAGTGTGTAGCTGCAATAAAGAAGGCCAACGCTATGCTGGGGATTATTAGGAAGGGAATTGAAAACAAATCAGCCAGTATCATCATGCCCCTGTATAAATCATTGGTGCGACCTCATTTGGAATACTGTGTACAGTTCTGGTCACCACATCTCAAAAAGGATATTATAGCTTTGGAAAAGGTGCAGAGAAGGGCAACTAGAATGATAAAAGGGTTGGAACACCTTCCCTATGAAGAAAGGTTAAAACGCTTGGGGCTCTTTAGCTTGGAGAAAGGACGGCTGAGGGGTGACATGATTGAGGTTTATAAGATTATGAATGGGATTGAGCAGGTTGAGAAAGAAGTACTTTTCTCCCTTTCTCACAATACAAGAACTCGTGGGCACTCCATGAAATTGCTGAGCAGTCAGGTTAGAACAGATAAAAGGAAATACTTCTTCACCCAAAGAGTGATTAACATATGGAATTCACTGCCACAGGAGGTGGTGGCAGCTGCAAGCATGGACAGTTTCAAGAGGGAATTAGATCAACATATGGAGCAGAAGTCCATCAGTGGCTATTAGCCACAGGGTATAGATGGGAACTCTCAGTCTGGGGCAGGTGATGCACTCTATTCTTGGTGCTGGGGGGGGGGCAGCAGTGGGAGGGCTTCTGGTGCCCCGGCCCCACTGCTGGACCTCCTGATGGCACCTGGTATATTTTGGCCGCTGTGCAGGGGTCTTTTTGGGGGGGAGCGCACCGGAGCACAGCTCTGGGAGCTCAGGAGCCAAGCCCCGCCCCCAGCCGGCGTCCCGGAGAGTCTTTCAGGCAGCCGAATGTCAATTTCAGCTCCATTATATCCTATGGGCCATTGGAAGTCAAGATGAAAGTTCAAGAACATTGGATCGGAGGTCCATTTGAAACAGGTTGCCTACTCCATGTCTCTGAAAAATACCTTTTTTTCCCACCATAGAGAACAATGGAGGGAATGGGGGCAACCTGTTTGGGAGCCCATAGAATTGGACCCCCTGGTCCAATGTTCTTGAAACTTGGTGGGTAACTTGGGAAGAGGCTCCAAAAGCTATCCTGTGAGTTTGGAGCCTCTCCCTCACACCCCTCCCTCCAGCCCCCAGAATATACCCTATGTTTTCACCATTGATTTCAATGGCCCATAGGATATAATGGGGCTGAATTGCTGCCAAATTTCTTTCATTCCCTCCTTTCCTTCTTTCTTTTTCCTCTTTCCCTCATTCTTCTCTTTCTCTTTCTTTCTTTCTTTCCCACCTTCTTCTCTTCTCTTTTTCCTCCTTTCCCTGTTTCCCTCCTTCTTCCTTCTCTTTCTTTCCCTCCCTTTCCTTCTGTCTTTCTTTCCCTCTTTCCTTCTCTCTACTCTCTCTCTTTCCTTCCCTCTTTCCTCCTTCTGTGGCCCAACTCTCATGAGAAGGAGTTTAAACTTTAAACTCCTTCTCCCTTAGCTCCCCCACCCAGGCCAGCTGGGGAAGGGAAGGGGAGGCTTTTGAAGATGCCGCTCCCCTTTTGCTTCCCCTTCTTACATCACTTCTGGTGATGTCAGGGGGTGTGGCATATGCTAATAGCCTAATAGCTCATTAGCATACCATATGCTAATGAGCTCCTGCAGCTGTTCTTCTACAAAAAGACCCCTGCCGCTGTGTGACAGAGTGTTGGACTAGATGGGCCATTGGCCTGATTCAACATTGGCTTCTCTTATGTTCTTATGTTCTTATGTTCTTATGTTCTTAAGTTGTATGTGTATGTGGGAGAATGAAATGGTACATTTGGAGAAGACAGTGGGGTGGGAGGAAACATAATTCATGTGGTTGCTGTCAGGGGACTGATACTTATAAAAGCATTATCACATAGCTTCTCCCTCACTGTTCGACACATAGCTTTGGCCATGGCAATTAGACATTCTGATGTATCATATTCTCTAACCATTCAGGAAGCAAAGAGTAAAAGTTATTTTGTATTCTTCAACAAGTGCTTGATGTACATTGAAAATTAAACAGGCATCCAGTTTAAGGAATGTGCAGAGTGAGGCAGTAGCATGGTTATTTATAGCAGTTATTTGCTTTTAAAAACACATGCACAACTACTGGTAGAGGCTTCAGTGGGGCTACGCACTGAAGTTTTAGAAAGGGGCCCAGCTATATGCAGAAGGAGAGGAGAGAGTACAGGGAGAAGGTGGTGTTTCCTTGAGCTATCCATCCTAGTCATTGTAAATTATCCACTTCTGATCTATTTATTTAGCTATTTGCATATCTCATTTTTATTCCTTTTTCTAAAGAGCTCTGAGTGGCATGTATCCTTCTCGTCTCCTACATTTTATCTCACATCAAGACACCACACACATCCACCAATCACAGAGTGGCATGCTGAGAACTCTCCCATGTCAGTCTTATATGGAAGCAATCAACCAATGCATGCTGATAACAGCATACCTCCCTAAACTCACCCTGCTCTACTACCCCCAACAGACAGCACAAACGGAGGAACAAATGCAGCAGAGCACCTTCCACTGTAGGAGAAACTGTGTTCTGACTAGTATGAGCCAGGCAATGACATGTTTCTGGGACCTCTGCAGAAGTGTGTTCACATCTCCATCTGCAAGAAAGATCATTTTTTTAATTTTTTAATTTTGCTTTTCTAAACTACAAACCTATAGGGTCAGGGGAATGGATACAAACTAAAAGAAAGAGTAGCAAGGATCATAATACAATTATTTTTTAAAAAATTGATACTTCCCTTTTGCCCCTATAGTAAAAAGTGAAAATTAGTTATAAAAAAGTATAAAGCAAACAATCATGTTCTGATTCCACTGTTGTGTGTACATCTTAGCTTTAAGTTTATGTATTAAAGCTAAACATCAGGCTATCAAAAATTAATCTATTTTGCTTTTTTCTTTCCTCTAAGCTTCTTTTTGTCAAAATCCAGTTTAATTTTTAGAGGTTTAGGGGCAGCAGCCCCTAATTCTGCTTCCAAGTCAGACAATTCTGCCGAGCTGGTTGAGGTGTTGTCAGAACTTTCCTCCTCTTTCTCTTCTTCAGCTTCTGTATCTTTGTTATCCTCCACTGTTTCAGATCCCTCTGTCGCTTTCTGTTGTTGCTCTAAGAACCTTTTCACTTTGAAAACAGAGTCAATCTTTTCTTTTTTTCTGTTGAAGTTGAAGATAAGCCCTTCAGGTATTATCCATCTGTATGGTGTGTTATTTTGCTGTAAGAACAGTGCCAAGTCTCTGTATTGTCTCCTCTTTTTCCTAATCTCAAACGGGATGTCTTTTACTATTTTAATTTGTTCACCTTTAATTTTCAGGGTTATTCCATTTGTCACTTTCAAGGTTGTATCTCTTGTTGATCTTTTTGAGAATTTCACAAATGCTTTCCCGGGTAGCTTGTGGTTTTTTTTTTTATAAATTCTGGATATGTACAATAAACCAGGTCAATATCATTTTGTAGAGCTTCTGCTGTTAAGCCCACCACGAGGGCAAGTTCCTCACTTAAAATCTCTTAAGTCCTCTCCTTTCTGCTCCGGGATGCCTTGAAGTCTCAGGACATACATTGATTTTTCCATTTGGAGAAGAAGCAGTTGCGGTTGTCCAGAGATATTTTATTTTTCCACTACCTCCAATTTTTTGTCCAAATTCTTTGGATTTAACGTCAGCTTTTTTCAGTTTCATTACTATCTTCTCCATTTTTGTTGAATTTTCTTTAAGCTCTTTTTGCAACATGTCAAACTTGTCATTGAGGTTAGTCATCTGGTCCAGCAGAGGGTGCAAAGCAGCAGCAATCATTTTAAGAAAGTCTGTGGTTGCTTCTGGTTTAGTAGCTGGAGATGATGCGCTGGTAGTTCCTGCTGCAAGTTTCCCTTTAGCTGCCATTTTTTCTGCTCGCTGCATCATTGTTTATGTTAAGAGAAAAGTTTTTAAAAAGTCTCTGAAAGCCTGCTGATTTATCACTTTCTTGCTGATTATGCCACACAGTCAAATATTCGCTCACTTCAAGCCACCTTCTCAGACCCCACAGTCTGACAAATTAAAATGTACCTAATAAAATCATATTTTAAAACTAATAAATTGGCCTGATCTGGCTGACCTGTGCTGCTGCTACATGGCCCAGTCCTACTGCCAGGCCCCTTCCCAGATGATTTGCGGAGGCATTGCCCAGCTGCCAGAGTTCTGAGCAGAACATTATTACTGTTCTCATCCTTGGCTATTGCTACAAAGTGCCCTTTCTCTAGATTTCCCATCACCAAAGTCCATTCGTGCCTTTCAATCATATGTCACCTGAAGTCAGAGAGTTGTAGATCCATGCTGCATGTCCTGTGTTTTAGGTTATGGGTGTCCTGCCTGGAATTTATATTAGTTTTAGAAGAGTTGTAATTGATTGTAGACTTAGCTGTGCAGTAATGAAAGGCATAAGGAGGGACTTTGTCACTGTCATTATGTTCATTGGAAATCTTTATACTTACCAGTGTTTTCACCTATGTAACATTATGTGGAAGTGTGTGGTGGAATGTCATCTGAGGAAGCTGTCTGGGGCTTCAGAGGGCAAGAGCACCAGCAGCACTAAAAGTGGGAAGCCCCACAGCACCCACAGCCCAGACACTGCCATCTGGGTCACCTGGCCAACCTGCGGCTTTAGGAACATGAGCACCCACTGGCTGGCTCTCACTCAGGCTGCCTAGGGCACCCAGAGCCTGTCGTGGCGCACGCAAATGCTGGCTGGCACGTTAGTGCCCAAAGGGAGTTAGAGTACCCAAAGAAGACTGGAGTCCAGAACTTAGGTGCAAATACAAAGTGAATTTTATTTACACTCTGCCACCACCTATATACAGTTCTCAGTGTCAAAGTGCTCCGCTGCAATCAATCCAAGTGAAGGACATAAAACCACTGTACACTCTGTACATTTATACAGCCTCTGGCCAATCAGCACACAGCTGATCCAATCCAGATGCAATACTCAGTGTCAGGCTGGACTGCCTCAGACCGGTTATAGCCAGCCTCTTTGCAGTCACATGCTGGCACTAGCTGTCATTCCCTTTGACACTAGATCAAACTCATCTAGGACAGCCTTACCAAAACCAGTGAATCACAACACTCCCCCTTAAGGCTGAGCCTTGATGTACAGTTTGTCCTTCAATTTACAAAACTGTTTTTACATCCAAACATTTGGTAAAAGCATCTGCTACATTTTCATTAGAGGCACAATGTATTAGTTTTACAAGACCACGTTCAATTGTATCCTTAACATTTCTATATCTGTTGTTAATGTGTCTACTTCTGACTTTTATACTTTGAGTTTCAGCCAAATGTTGAGCAGCAGCATTGTCACAATACACATTGACTGGTACATCATATGTTATGTTGAAATCAGTCAACAATTGCAGAAACCATTCTATTTCTACACAGCATTGACTTAAAGATGCATATTCTGCTTCACACGTGCTTAATGTGACAAATTTTTGTTTAATGGACTTCCAGTGCATTAAGGCATCATTTAGACACAATATGTAACCTGACGTTGATTTGGCATCCTTTTGCTCTCCCCAACTGGAGTCACAGTACACGGTTACACCATTTGCATTATCAGTTTGCAGCACCAGTTTGTCATCAATTGTACCTTTCAGATAGCGCAGTACATGTTTTGCGGCTACCCAATCCTTCTGGAAGGGTTTGTTACATTGTTGGCTTAACAAATGCACAGCAAAACATATGTCTGGCCTGCCCCAATTACAGATATAGGACAATGAACCAATAAGCGATTGAAACAGCTGGTTATCATCAAACACTTTGTCTTCTGGCTCTTTGACATACCCAGTGGTCATTGGGGTAGACACAGAATGAGCATCCTGCATTCCAAATTTTAACAGTGTCTCTATTTTCCTTTTTTGACTTAGCATAAATCCACCTCTGCTATTCCTGGTCACCTCTACCCCTAAGTACTGACCAACTTTTCCCAAATGTTTCACCTTAAACATCTTTTGGGCTGTTTCTTTAAACCATTGCAGTTGGTATTCGTTGTGTGACAAAAAACACAAATCATCAACAAACACAATGAGGTAGCAAATCTCATTTCCAAGCTTGATGTGGAACAAACATGGATCAGCGACGGCTTGTTCAAATCCAACTGCCTTTAGACTTAAACAATCATACCAGTTTCTGGCACTCTGTTTGAGCCCATAAAGAGGTTTTTTAATTTCAATACCTGTTTCCCATCTGTACTTTCAAAACCAGGTATTTCATTCATGTAAATGTCCTCAGTGATGGGTGCATTCAGATAAGCTGTGATGAAGTCAAAATGATCAACCATCATATCATCTTGCCTAGCCTTTATAAGGGCAAATCTGACTGTTGGGGCAAAGATTTGATCAAAATCTTGTCCCTTAATCTGTGCAAAACCTTGGGCCACGAGTCTGGCCTTTCTTATAGCACTGCCATCTGGCATCTGTTTCACTTTAAACACCCATTTGCACCCTATTACATTTTTGTTACTTGGTGCCTCAGTTTTTTCAAATACTTTGTGTTCCACCAGTGAACTGTACTCACTTTGCATAGCTTGAAACCATGCCTCCTATTCTGCATTAGGCATTTGCAAAACTTCATTATTACTTTGAGGCTCCCTGATATACACATGATTTATATCAAAACCATACCTCACTGGTGGTATGCCCTTAGTGCTACGTGTAGACACTCTCTGTGGCACACACTCATTTTCATCTTTTGCAGATATTTGTTCACCAGACACATCAACACTTCGTTCCTGTTTTACCTTAGGTTCTGCTTTAACATTGGTTTTGTTACTTGCACTTTCAGTGCTACTTGTTCCAGGTAACTCAACAAACTCAGGAACCTTGTTGGCATGAATTCTTTCCCAGTTTTCATCTTCACAAAAATTAGCAGACCTACTGTATGTTATTTTGTGATTATTATCAGCAAACCTGTAACTCTTAATGCCTGTCTGGTATCCAAGAAAGATTAACTTTTTTGCTTTGGGCCCTCTTTTTCTTCTACGTTCCAAAGGTATATTAATCCATGCCTTTGAACCAAAAACCCTTAAGTAATCCAAACATGGAACTCTTTGGTATAACAACCTATAAGAGATGTCATCCACAGAACGAGAATAAATGCGATTACTCAGGTAACATGCATTCTTAATAGCTTCAGCCCAGTAAGCAATACCAAGATTTGCATCTTTTAACATGGAAAACATCATGGTTTGCAACACTCCCCCTTTCCTTTCTGCAAGACCATTTTCAGCGGGGGTGTAGTGTTTGATTCCTTTCTGTTGCATCCAAACCTTGAAAGCATTTGATGTAAATTCCCCCCCCATATCAGACTGTATGGCAACAACATTTCCAATTTGATTTGTTATTTTCTTGTGCCAATACTTAACAATGGGGAACACATCCAACTTGTGCTTCATTACGTAAAGCCAGGAAAAATGTGAGTGGTCATCAGTAATAATTAACACAAACCTGTTACCAGAATGACTGTTTGGGTAAGGCCCCACCACATCCATATGAACCAGATCTAAAGGTCTTTCAGATTGTCTCAAACTCTGTTTTGCAACAGGGCACGCCTTTGACTTTGTCATTTTGCATATTTCACAATCTAAGTACACTTTACAATTGTTTACATCCTCCTTTCCTATTATTTCCAACGTTTTCTGAATTGTTTCATAGGAGACATGTGCGAGCCTTCTATGTAGAACATGTTGACAATTGTTATGGGGTTTAACATTGCTAACCACCTGTGCAATTTCAGTACCACCATTCAGCATATACACATTGTGTTTCAGCCTGCCTATTGCACACACTTTGTTAGCCTTAACCACTTTACATTCATTATTTGCAAACACTACTTCAAAATCAGCTTTGTCAAGACACACCACACTAAGTAAGTTTGTTTAAGAGCAGGGACACAGAGAACCCCATTCAACATACAGCCCAAGCTAGAGAAATATACATCTCCCTTAGCAGTTACTTTGGACAGTGTCCCGTCTGCCAAACAGACAGAGGACAGAGAAGGTTTTCGTTTATTTAACAGCATACTTTCCTTTTTGCAATAGGTCAAAGTTGCTCCTGAATCCACTAGCCATTCAGTGGTATCTGCCTCTTCCTGTAGCACCACAGAAGCCTGGTGACGATTTCCAGGCTGCTGCTCCTTTTTCTTGTGTTTCTCTGGACAAGACCGTAACAAATGGTCAAGAGACCCACATCCAAAACACCAACGACTTTTTCTCCGTTTGTTGTCCTCCTTGCTGCTCTTCCGGTTGCTTGATAACGTAGTTACACAGCTGCTGGCAATCTCGTGCGTCACCTTGGTTACCTCTTTGGCTTTCTGCCCGGAATGGTTGGCACAGTTCCTAGAGAAACTTGTGTGCCTTTTGAAATCAGCCCTGCGCATAGATTCCTGAAGAATCTTGCCATTCACATATTCCACAGTTAGATGGGCAGCATCCATAGCCTCAAACATTGTAATCAGTGTTTGATAATCTTCTGATAAGGAACTTAATATCACATACACCTTATCCAGATCAGTAAAAGTTTTACCTCGCTCCTGTAGTTGCTGGAAATAATCCATTAAAGTGGCCAAATGTTCCTTAATGGGCTCATTAGGCAGCTGCACCGTCCTATACAGGCGCCTAGTGAGAGAGATAACGGAGCCCATATCTGCTTGCTGATAAATGGCCTTGAGAGCGTCCCAGGCATCCTTACTGCTCTCCTTATCAGCAACATAAATTAAGTTGTCATCACTCACACTCAGGATGATGAGGGCCAGAGCTCTTTCATCATTCCTCTCTTCCAGAGGTGTTGGCTCTTCAGGAGGATCAGACACGCAAGCCCAAAGACCCTCTTTAACCAGAAAGTACTTCATTTTTAAAGCCCAGTTATTGTAGTTAGTTGCAGTAAGCTTCTCCACAAGCCGAGATGTCGGTACCTGTGCCATGCTGGTCTCTGCCACTGGTAACTGGCTGTCTGCCTCTGCAGCTAGACATCTGTGTAAGCACACGACTCCCCCTCATCGCTGCCGGCCTCAGACTCCTCCAGCACTTTCAGCACCTCTGAGCACTCCGTCTGCAACAGCTTCTCCACAGCTCTGCTGGAACACTGCTTTCAGGGGGGGCGGAGCCAGCCACAGAGTATGGCAGATGTGCTTTGAGCTCTCTCCCGGCTTTACTTTCCTAAAATCTAACTTGAAATCATCCTGCTCCCTTGGATAATGCCAAAAAGATATGGGAAGATCTTCTAAGGGGAAAGCTTCAAAATCCACAACTTCAACAACATCGGTAAAACATTATTTTACCAGAAGAGCCACTACCGTGGCCTCCGGCCTACCTCATTCTGATACTGTCAGTATGGCAACTGGAGGCAGTTCAACTAGCCCAGCAGAGGCTAATGATGCAGCACCTTTGACTAAGAGTGATTTAAAACTTCTTAAAGAGGAACTTTTGAAATCCTTTAGTACTCTGGTAGCTGACCTGATCCAACCAATGCAGATGCAATTAAATGAACTAGTAAAGGACTTGAGAGATACATCAAAGATAGCAGAGCAGAATGCAGAGCTCACCCTTACCCTCCAAGAAGAAATAAAAACACTACAAGCTTCGAACAAACAGCATTCAACTCGCATTACCTCACTTGAGAACCGCTGGAGACTTCTTAATCTCAAATTTTGAGGGATGCCTGAAGGCATGGAAGAAGGTAAAGAACTGACACAGTTTATATCTAAATGGTTGGTGACCATCTTGGGACTGGAGGAGGGGAGGGCTCCTATAATTCTTAAAGCCTACAGACTAGGCCCTCTTGCCACGGTTAAGAAAGACAGACCCAGAGATATACTAGCTCAATTTCTATACCCTAATACTAGAGACAGAATCCTTAAAGAAGCACGCATACAGGGTTTTTTTCTCTACAAAGAAGCCAAGGTTCAAGTACTCCTCGACTTGTCGGCGGAGACTCTTGACAAAAGACGGAGCCTTAGTCATTGCAACTAAACTTTTTCATGCCAAAATCAGGTTCCGATGGAGCCCAAACTCTGACATTCAAGTCTATAGAAATGGAGTTTTACATCAAGCTTTCGACATTCCTTTCGGGAAGAATCTGATTTCAGCTTTAGGGCTTAGCTAACAACAGAAGAAGAGCAAGCATTTGTACACCCCTGAAGGCTACATTATGTAAACGGTTTTAAAAAGTATTTTGCAATATTTGGAGTGCTTTATCTTTGATATGAAAAACTATTGAGCTATTATTTCTTCCCTCTGAATAATAGACTAAGAGAATAATATATTGTTTTGTTTTATATAGTATTAAATGTATTGCTTATGACCAAGGTCGGATTTTTCTTTGATAGATTCAGATAGTGAGAATGTAATCACTACTGTCATACCTTATTTTACTTTTGATATTACCTTTCAATTATAATTTATAGGTCTAGGATTTAAAAGTTTTACTGCTATATGTATGATTCACCTCAAGATTATTAATTTCTGTTTTTAGTAATGATATTATGATCTGTAATTTTAAGCTCATTTAAGACCTTCTTTTTAAAATATTGATGAACCTGTTTGTGAGAAATATGTATACGATATAGTATTGAACTTATTGCTTATGACCAATATTGGTTATTTCTTTGTTAGATTCAGTTAGTGAGATAAAAATCATTACTGTCTTACCTTATTTCATTTCTCTTATTGCCTTTCAAATACAGTTGAGAGGTATAGGATTTAAAAGTTTCAATGTTATATTTAATGTATATATATATATTGATGATCCTGTTTGTGAGATGTAATTATAGCACCTTTTATTGTATAGACCTTAGAAAATGTTTTTTGGATATTTATGGAATAAGTTTAGATCCTTATTCATGAATCTATTTTATTAACAGAATTGTAGTTTAATAATATCAAATCTATTTATTGATAAAATAGTTAATACTTTAGCTGTAGTACTATATGGAAGCAGGAATTTGATCCGATAAAAATATTCAGTTACTTAGATAAAGTTTTATAATTCATAAGGAGAGGAGGCTGGGTAGTTATTTTACATTTGGAACAGTTTAAAGAAATTTTCCTCCCAGTAGAGTAGGACTCTTCCAGCTAGGGTGACTTCTATTGTTCACCCTTCTTCCGTTTAGGAAGTCTGGAAGAACACCTTGCAGTTTAGCAAGGTTTAATAAGTTTTGGTATATTTATAAGTTTATAGGGGTTTAGGATATTATAGTTAACAAAAGTGTTTAGATTTATTTTTCTTTTTTATTGAGTGTAACCGTTACCTACTAGGCTGTTTAATTAATGTCTCATATTTTTAATGTCGTTTCTTGGAATGCTAGGGGACTAAATAGCAAAACCAAACTTCATAAAGTATCATCATTTTGGACTAAACAATGTCCTGATATCCTATGCCTACAAGAGACCCACTTGAAAAACCCACAGAAACAGGTACTGAAGTCTAAATGGTTCAGCCAACATTTCCATGCAGCTGGCACATCTAAAGCACGGGGTACTGCTATATTACTTTCTAAACAGTTTCCTTTTCAATGTACTGATGCTAAGCTAGATCCCTTGGGGAGATACACATTTATTAGAGGGACTTTGAACGGGGAACAACTTACTATTGCATCCCTTTATGCTCCTAATTCTAATCAACTGAAATTTCTTAAAGAGACCCTGGAAGTACTGATGAAATTTAAACAAGGTAACCTCATACTAGGAGGTGATTTGAATTATATTGTAGACCTTTCTTTAGATCGTACATATAAACCTTACACCAAAACTGAAAAACATTCTAAAACAACCGAATTAGCAGCACTTTTAGAATCTTACAACTTATCTGATCTGTGGAGAGTTTTAAATCCAGGAATTAGACAATACACTTTTTATTCAAACACACATGATATATACACCAGAATAGACTTTATTTTAGTTTCCCATTCATTAGTAAATCATTTCACCCAAGCAGACTTAGGTAGTTATACCATGTCAGACCATGCATGGGTAGAAGGTAAATTGGGCATGCGTCAAAATGATGGAAAAGGACCAAACTGGATGTTGAATAAACTTTTGTTACAGAATGATATTATTTGTGAGGGGATTAAAACAAAAATGATTGACTATTTTAGGTTTAATACAGTTGGAGAAACAACACAAGTTGTGGTGTGGGACGCATTTAAGGCGGTCTTGCGTGGTCACTTAATTTCTACTGCCTCATTCTATAAAAAAGAACGACAAAAATTAATTTGTGATTTGCAAATCTCAATCAAAGCTTTAGAACAAAAGCATAAGAATTATGGAGGCAAGAAACTCCTGAAGAAATTGAATACAGAGAGGAAAAAACTAGACTTACTGGAGACATCTAAGGTACAGAAAAATTTACTGATTTTAAAGCAAAAATGTCACAAAAACCTATAAATCTATTAAGATTTTAAAACAAGAATAGACAAAAAAGAAGCAAATACAATAATACATGTTATCAGGGACTCCCAGGGTATAATGCAGGTAACTTCTAAAAATATTATTAAAGTATTCTATGATTATTTTCAACAATTATATTCATCTACTAATCCAGACAGGCAATCTATTCGGGACTATCTAAATAAAATTAAGTTTAATATTAAATTATCTGAAGAGCATCAGGATTTTCTGGATAAACCCATCACTATTGATGAACTAGCTACAGCTATGTCTAAAACTAAAAATAATAAATCACCTGGAAAAGATGGGTTCCTGATTGAGCTTTATAAGAAATTTTTTCCTGAACTAGGCGAACATCTTAATCAGACACTGAACTCAGTTCTTACCACTGGCCTAATGCCTCCTTCTTGGTCAGAGGCTAGAATAATAGTAATCCCAAAGCCTGGTAAAGACAGAACTAATCCAGGTTCCTATAGACCTATATCAGTTTTAAACCACGATTTCAAGCTCCTTTCTACTGTTCTAGCCTCTAGACTTAACATGATTATAACGAAATACATTCATCCCGACCAAACGGGATTTATGCCTGGTAGATATATAACTGATAGTATAAGAAAGACATTGAACATTATAAACTACACATCAATCAATAAAATCAGTACTATCCTCCTGTCAATAGACGCTGAGAAAGCCTTTGACAGAGTGGAACCTGTATACCTTCAAGAATTGATGCAGGTAATGAACTTTGGTCCTGTATTTCGAAATATTATTCACACTTTTTATCAAAAACCATTGGCCCAACTTTGTATAAATCATTTTAGATCAGAAAATTTAATTCTTGAAAGAGGAACTAGACAGGGATGTCCCCTTTCCCCTTTACTTTTTGCCCTTTCAATTGAGCTGTTAGCCTATGCCATTAGGCAAGACTTAGCAATTTCCGGTATACAGATTGATCAAAATCATTTTAAAATTAGTCTATATGCTGACGATATCATTTTCTATATCACCAACCCACAAAGTACTCTATCCATCATATTGAACCATATTCAGGATTTTGGTGTGGTATCAGGATTTAAGGTTAACTATCAAAAATCGGAAATATATCCGATTGAAGTAGCACCCTCACAAAAGGCATCTCTACAGACACAATTTCCTTTCAAATGGGTGGACTCTACTTTGCGATATTTAGGGATCAATATTCCTATAAATCTTATGAATCTTTATAAAAATAATCATGTCCCTCTTTTTCAACAATTTAAAAAGACTCTTGAGGATTGGAAGTCTTTATATTTAACATTATTAGAAAAAATAACATTATTTAAAACTATATTATTGCCAAAATTTTTATATCTTTTCCAAACCCTTCCTATAGAAATTCCTGCTAAAGACCTTATGTCATGGAAAAAGCAATTATTGGAGTTTATTTGGGAGAATAAGAAAGCTAGAATAAATTTTGCCACATTAATTAAACCCACCAATATAGGAGGACTTGGCTTACCAGATCTCGAAAAATATATTGCTTCCCAATTAAGAATAATACACTACTATGCAAATCCATCAATGACAACACCTTGGTTACAAATAGAGAAACGGGAGATTTACCCTAAAAAGTTATACGAAGTTATTTGGCACTCCCTAGGGAGCGGGTACTTTTCAACAATTCAGAACCCCTTTTTAAAGCTCACAATGCAACTATGGCAAAAATACAGATCAGCTCTTTGTCCAGGGATTTCCCCTATAACAGCTATGTTCGATCAACCTTGGTTCATTCCTGGCACTAACCCTTCTTTTCTACAACCGCTAAATGATAAAAGCATTTTTAGAATAGTTGATTTTTTAATTAATGGAAAAATAGGTACCCAACAACAAATTGAAGATAAATATGGGATTAAACTCCCCTGGATGCAATATTATCAACTCTACCACGTACTACAGGCCCTTGCTACATCTTCCCAATTAGATAGGCCTTTAACGTCTTTTGAAAAATTTTTAAAACTCCAAGGTTTTAAACTTCAAGTTTTATTGGCAATTATTTACTCTGGTCTAAATCATAACGCCTGGCAGTTACTTTCAGCAATACAAAAAGCATGGCGCAAAGACTGTGGAATAACATTTTCTGAACAACAATGGTTTGAAATATGGTCAAATTCTTTGTTTTCTCATCGAGCCTTACAGTGTCGACTACAACATCTCAAAATATACATGAGATGGTATCTTACCCCTGAACGTCTATTTAAAAGTAAATACAAAGCCTCGCCATTGTGCTGGAAAAGGTGTAATGAACCTGGCTCGTTCATCTACTGTTGATGGGCCTGCCCTAAAGTTAGAGTTTTTTGGCAAGCAGTTTTAGTAGAAATTAAAAAATTAACGGGTTATGAACTTTCTGACAATCCAGCATCCATTCTTTTACATTTTTGGCCGGACCTACAAGTAACCAAACAACAAGCTGAATTTATTTCTCTTTTACTTATAGCAGCAAAAAATCTTATTGCACTTAACTGGAAATTGTCTAGGGTCCCTACTTTAGCACAATGGAAGGCCAAGCTATGGGATATAATAGCATCAGATAAAATGGCTACTCAGTCAATTGTATTTGATAACCCTAAGATTACCAATAATTTTGTAGAAAAATGGTTTCCTTTTTTTCAGTATGTGACGGAACACTCAAATTCTCAATATAACTTACCTTTGAAATATAAACGTATTGTTTTTTATTAAGAGATTGTTGTTAATGATGAGTTTTATTGATAAGAATTGTTAGTCGTCTTGATATACACAAGTTTGTATATTTGAAAAGAATTTTTATTGTTTGATGTACAGTGTTGTTTGTGACACTGCGTTGTGTTGTGTTAGTTGTGTTTATATGGTAAAAAAATTAATAAAAATATTAATTGCAAAAAAAACCCCACTGCTTTCAGTTCAGCACACGAAAGCCTCTGTTAGCTGACACAGTTCAACTCCACTGGTACTTACTTCCAAACTCCACTTTACTGCCAGCCGCGGCCTGGGCCCATAACCCTGTCGTGGCGTGCGCAAACGCTGGCTAGCACGTTAGTGCCCAAAGGGAGTTAGAGTACCCAAAGAAGACTGGAGTCCAGAACTTAGGTGCAAATACAAAGTGAATTTTATTTACACTCTGCCGCCACCTATATACAGTTCTCAGTGTCAAAGTGCTCCGCTACAATCAATCCAGGTGAAGAACATAAAACCACTGTACACTCTGTACATTTATACAGCCTCTGGCCAATCAGCACACAGCTGATGCAATCCAGATGCAATACTCAGTGTCAGGCTGGACTGCCTCAGACCGGTTATAGCCAGCCTCTTTGCAGTCACATGCTGGCACTAGCTGTCATTCCCTTTGACACTAGATCAAACTCATCTAGGCCAGCCTTACCAAAACCAGTGAATCACAACACTCCCCCTTAAGGTTTACGGCCACATGGCATCCCTGTTATACCAGTGTCTCTCTCTGTTACGCTGGTGTGAGTGTTAGTCACCATCCTACTCAGTTATTGAGATGAACAAGCTGCAGTGACACTGTTCTATAAACTGTAGATTGGGGGGGTGTCATCAGTCTTTAATGAAAGCTACTTTGAGAATGAAAAAATCCCAGGATAATCCCACCCCCCAGCATATTACTATGATTTGGAAAGAACATAGACTAGGAAGAGCACCAGAAATGAAGTTACTATGAAATAAAAACATTTTTTAAAAGTGTAGAGCAAATCTTTTACTGGTCTTTGGCTGGGTCTTTTAGGGGATGCATGACCTACTCGGAAGCAACTAGTGAAGCAGCTGTAGCTCACAAACAACCTGTAAGAGACCCCTGCTTTAGATTACTTCCCATCAAATGTTTTGTACACACTAATGCATCTGTAGAAACACTAATGAGCTCCTTAACAGTTCAAACTGACATCAGAGTTTTTATTAGGATTTTGGCACAGTACTGCAGGAGCCTCCTAATCCCACTTCTAATAGCAGGGACATGTAGCTCATACAAAGGAAAGCCACAAGGCATTTACAGCAAATGGCAATGTTGTGCATTAAGCAGAAAGAGCAAAGAAGCTGCTACTGTTGAGCCTGAGGAGAAGCTATAATATTTTGAGTCTGAATAAAAACTGGCCAGCTGCTAAAACAGGATACAGATTTATTATTGCTTAGTCTGGAGTTCAAATTAACTTCTTAAATAATTGAGTGTACTTAAATACAGCAATTAGCAGGAAAAAACAGGAAAAATTAAACTATTTAGAGTTATCATAAGCAATTGCCTTAGATAAGTCTCTGCAAACTAACCTTCCAAATCTCAGCTTGGCATTGAAATAGCCTATGGGTTCTTTTGCTTTTGACTTTTCAAACAGAGTTATTCATTTCTAAATATGCTTATTCAATTGTTCTTCTATTGTCATTCCTTTTATTCCCTCTTCTGTTGTCTTTGTCAATATAATTGATAACATAAATTGTCTGAATCTGCACTACTTCCCTTAATTAAGCCTATCATTTGTGTTATATCACGTTACATACTGAATTTTTTATTGTACACTTTGATCTAAAGTCCTTTCTGATTAGCTGAGCATGTGAATGTTTTCCAGATGAAATAAAACTGTCCTATATTTGTACCATAATTTAATGTAACAATCCAGAGTTTAACGCAGGGGTGTCCAAACTTCGGCCCGCGGGCCAACTGCGGCCCGCGGGTCAGTTTTTATTGGCCCGCAGCACGAGCTCCTTTCTTCTCCTTCTCCTCGGCGCGGCCGCTCCCTGGTTTCGCTTCTCCTGCGGTGGTCTCGGGATGAGGCAGCCAGTCAGAGCCCCTCCCCGCGCCGCCTCAAGGAGGCTCCGGGCAGCCGCAGCATCCTCCTCCAGCGAGGGCTGGGCGGGCTCACGGACCAGCTCCCATCGCTCGCCTCACTCCAGGAACGTGGCAGCAACACGACCATCCGCGGCGGCGCCTCTCGCCATACCAAGCGGGGAGGGGGGTGGAGACACTGTGCAGGCGTGCCGGTCCGGGAGGCCCTGCCCTCCTTTCCGCCTATCGGGAGAGAGAGGATCGATCACCGACGCGCACGCCCCCTTTCCTGCCTCTCTCCTTTGGACGTGAGAGGTAAGTGACAGGAGGGACGCCACGCCCAGCTGCTGTGCCGCGCGCTGCCCTCTGCCCGCTCTCAGGGGGGGAGAATAACGGCTTAACGGGCACCTGGCGGGCTCTGTCAGATCGGAAGAAGTCGAGCCGACCCAGTCAGGGGAAAGGGACCGGCAGGAATCTCGTCCCGCTCTGTCTCCTGAGGGATGTTCAGGGAGGAGATTGTCTGATGGGCCATTTCTTGGTCATGATAAAAGTTATCCTGGCATCTTCAAAAAAAACAAAACTAAGGGCTCCTAGAAATTAATAAGGGGGAAATGTAGCCCTAAACTTGTGAAGAATTCGTGACAAAAAGGAGAGGCTTCTCTGAGCGTATGCAGAATGTGTTTCCCATTTCCACAAGATCATACACACTGGTCTCTGACACTGTGGATCAAGAGGAAAGGATTGGAATATATTGGGCTAGATTGAGACCGGTAACACCCTAGAAACCAACAAGAATTTTGGGGTTATAAACTTTCGAGAGTCAAAGGTCCCTTTGTCAAATATCAGGTATCTGATGAAGGGAGCTTTGACTCTGGAGAGCTTATACCCCCCCCCAAAAAAAAAATATTGTTGGTCTCTAAGATGATACTGGACTCAAATCTAGCTCTTCCACTTAGGACCAGCATGGCTATCCTCTGAATATATTGGGCAGAGCCCCTAGATGTGACAAAAACATCATGTTTTGTTTAAAAAGAAGGTCCAATCTGAGAGACCACTAAGTACATAGCAATACAGTTCGTCCCCTCCCCCGCCAGAGGATGGGAGTAGGGTCACCAGTTCCAGATTGGGAACCTCCTGGATATTTGGAGGTGGGGGCTGAGGAGGACAGGCCTCTGTGTGGTACAATGCTGTAGAGTCCACCTCTAAAGCATCTATTTGCTCCAGGGAACTTAGTGCTGCATGAGGGAGTCCTGCCAACCTAGCAGTTCGAAAGCAAGAAATTGCAAATACATAAATAGGTACCACTTCAATGGGAAGGTAACAGCTTTCCGTGCGCCTCGGCCTCCAGTCATGCCGGCCACGAGATGGGCACTGCATCCCTAGAGTCGGATTTGACTGGCTTTCCAGCAAGGGAAACGTTTACCTTTACTATGTTATGTTTAGGATTCTGCACTTCAAGGTGGGGAAAGGGGTGATGAGATGAGGAGGGGTCCCTGCAGACCCACAGGATTAGATTCAAAGGGGGAAAAATCTTCCAGAGTCTGACTTCTGCGCAAGGTTGAAACCCTGTATCCTTTAACCCCCCACACACCTTTTTCCAACTTTCACCTGCAGATTCAATATGTCACCTCTTGTGTGTGGCCCGGGCCTTTGCTTATTTTTCTGTATTTGGCCCTCACCAAAAAAACTTTGGACACCCCTGGTTTAACGGGAGATTCCAATATATTTCCATCTTTCTCTTTATGCCTGAAACAGTCTTTCCACCGCCACCCCCTTTTTTAGAGTTCTCCCCTTTTCATCTGAGTCTAGGTCAGGGGTGTCAAATCTACAGTGCATGGGCTACAACTGGCCCGCCCAGGGCTTTAATCCAGCCTGTGGCTCTCTGTCCACCCCACCCCCTCCCCTGCCTGTCCTCACCCTTCTGAGGGAGATCGCGGCTGCTGAACTTCCCAGCTGGCTGGGCCTTGTTTTCTCCTGTTTCTCCTCCAGGAGGAAGCTCTTCTGGGCTAAAGCACAAAAAAAGTTGCAAAGAAAATGAATGGATTTTCCTCTAAGGCCTCTGGGCCCAGACAGACTACTCTGGGAATGATGGTCCCTGGGATTAGCAGAAACATTCTGGAAATGGAATTCTACTCTGGGGGCTGTCAATCCAGTACCAGAGTAGTCTGTCTGCCCCCAGAAATCTTAATGGAAAATCCATTTTGCACTTTCTTTGCAACTTTTTTTGAGTTTTTTTGAGGAGGTTTGGGAGGTGTCAGTTATCAAAGACTGTTAAATAAACAAAATATGACAAGAATGTTACTGTTTTAAGCATGTTTGTATTTTAAGGTAAAAAGCTCCTTTAATTGTTTTTCTCAGTGTCCTTTATAAAGTTAATATCTTCACTACCTGGCATTACATTTTATGACACACATGGCCTGGCCCAACAAAGACCAATTTATGTCAGATCCAGCCCTCATAACAAATGAGTTTGACAGACCTGGTTTACGTGCTTTGGGCACTAAATCTAAGTGAGCCATTTTCCTGCTTTCAGCATCTATGTCTTTTGGTGAAATATCATTTTGCCTTGCATACCAAAATGGTGCCATTGTTCTGTTCTTTTTATGCATTAAGCTCTCTAGGCAAGGCCTGACTCTGTCTCTGCTTTCAATAATACCAAGCATATTAACATCATGTGTAAATATAATGATGATAATAGCAGTATTCCTTGATATAGTGCACATGTGCACATGGTCACACATTTGTCTGTTTCTGCTAATGGAATAGTTTCATATAATCTGTGTAAAGAGGCTTGTGCTTTTCCAGATTTACCAGTACCTTGATGTGGTGGGGAACAATGGTGCAATTAGTGTGGAGTTTGTTATCTGTGTATCTAGAATGTTCCTGACCCTTTGAGGTGGAGCCAAACTTCTACATAAAAATGGCCTTTCTTGAGGAATTGTGTGTGGCACTGATGGTGTGTATTCCTCAAAAAGACAGTGGAAATACATGCACAGTGGAAATACACGCACAGCTTCACAGTCTAAGCACACTCAAACATCCATACTGTGCATCTATCAGTACAGCACTGACCATGGCTATGGTACTGTAAGTAAGGTCCAGAAGATGATGCACTTGATGATGTCACCTTCTGTCCTGTCCCATCTTAACTAGAGGTGAAAAAGAGGAAATATAAGGCACTATATGACATGGTTGCTACTTCTGTGCAGCAATATGAGAAGATTGAACAAACTCAGTTTGGTATAGTGGTTAAGTGCATGGACTCTAATCTGGGAGAACTGGGTTTGATTCCCCACTCCCCCACTTGCAGCTTCTGCATGACCTTGGGCAAGCCATAGTCCTGTCAGAGCTGTTCCTGAAAAAGAGCAGTTTCTGTCAGAGCTCTCTCAACTCCACCTACCTCACAGGGTGTCTGTTGTGGGGAGGGGGGGGGAAGGAGTTTGTAAACCGCTCTGAGACACTGAGTGAAGGGTGGGGTATAAATCCAATATCTTCTTCTTCTCCTAATCTTCTTAAGGAGATTGGCTAATTTGCAATGAAGAATTTATACCTGAGTTATTTTTGTTGTTATAACTATACCTCTTTTTTTTGGGTGGAGCAAGGGAGCTGCCATGACAAGAAGATGATCTAGTGTGCTGCTGTCTACCACACTTGCCAGAGGCTGCCTACCTCATGTGCTGTTCTAAAAGTGATGCTATAGAGGCTGAAATCAGATGTGCATTCTAAAGTACTATATTTCTTGGGTACTGAGTTTAAAAACAGATATAAATGCTGAAAAGGGTGACAAGAATTCTTTTTTCTGATTTATTAGTTGGTTTTTGTTTAACCTAGTAATTTATAATATAAAAAAGGCAAGTCGTGCTGGCGACAACTCGCCTATTCTCCCATTGGCCCCCGGGGAAGCTGCCTTGGCATCCTATTGGTCCATCCCACTGGCATCTCCATTCTTACACCATCACTTTTGATGTACTGCACCTTGGGAGCTGTAGTTCTCAACTGGCCTTACTGCAACCATAGCAAAGGGAATTAGAACTACAACTCGCAAGTTGGGAGTCCCAAGAGGCCATGGGGCATTAGCAGGGAGTCAACTGAAGTGGGGGGGGAGGCCTGGACATATCCCTGAATTACAATTGATCTCCAGACTACAAAGGTCAGTCCCCATGAAGAAAATAGTCGCCTTGGAGGGTGAGCTCTATGGCAGTATACCTCACTGAAGTCCTTCAACAAACTTGGCCCTCCCCAAAGCATTGCCAACCTCCAGGTGGCACCTGGAGATCTCCAGCTGATCTCCAGATCATAGAATCATAGAATGTTAGAGTTGAAAGGGACCTTGCAGGTCATCTAGTCCAACACCTTGCACTCTGCAGGAGCATAGCCAAAAGATAGCCCTACAACTTACCTGAAAGATTGCCATCCAGCCTCCACTTGAAAACATCCAGCGAAGGAGCATCCACCACCTCCCAAGGCAGTCTCTTCCACTGCTCAACCACTCTTACAGTTAGGAAGTTTCTCCTGATATTTAGCCGGTATTGACTCCCTTGTAATTTCCACCCATTAGATCCAGTCTTGCAATCCGGAGCAAGAGAGAATAGATCTGCCCCATCTTCTACATGACAGTCCTTCAAATATTTGAAGACTGTAATCATGTCCCCCTAAGCCTTCTCTTTCCCAGGCTAAATTCACACAACTCTTTCAGCCTTTCGTCATAAGACTTGGATTCCAACCCTCTCACCATCCTGGCTGCCCTTTTCTGCACATGCTCAAGTTTGTCAACATCCTTCCTAAAATGTGGTGCCCAAAACTGGACACAGTACTCCAGGTGAGGCCTGACCATAGCAGAATAGAGTGGAACTACCACCTCCCGTGATTTGGGGTGCGTTCAGATGGGCAGCTAATCTCACTATTATGCCAGCTCGAATTTGATCCCGAGCTTTTTAATCCATCGTCTCATGACCAGACATCCCCCGGTGGAATCGCCTTACCACGTCCTGCCTCCGTTGTGGATTGTCTAGATGGCACCCACTGAAGGAGGCTCATGCGGTGTTGTTATTTTTAAAAACTTTTTGTGCATGCGCATAGGCATCACAGCGTGTCCTCGTTGATCCACGCATGTGTAGAGATTTTTTAAAACGTCAGACCACCCCGATGGGAGGATTGCGTGCCAGTGGAACGATCAGACGGATGAAAGTCCGCAGTTGTCCCGCAGGTAACCGAAAACCCCAGATTTAAAGTGGTATCTTTTAAGTACGGCTCTGAAGCACGGCAAAATGGGATGCCCACGGAAGAGGGATGTTTCCCAGATGTTTGTGTCTGGACATTACCTTAGATCCATGAGGCAATTGTGCCTTGCACGGATCTAAAGAGCCGTCTGATCAGACCCTTGGCCGCAATGCTTCTGTTAATGCATCCTAAGATTGCATAGCTTTCTTCACAGTCACATCGCACTGCAGGCTCATGTTTAGCTTGTGATCAACCAGAACACCTAGATCCCTTTCACATGAACTGCTGTCAAGCCTAGTCCCTCCCATTCTATATCTGTGCCTTTGATTTTTTTATACCTAAGTGTAGGATTTTGCACTTATCTCTATTGAAATTCATTTTATTTGTCTCAGCCCACTGTTCCAGCCTATCTAGATCATTTTGAATCCTGACTCTGTCTTCTTCAGAATTAGCAGTCCCACCCAGCTTTGTGTCATCTGCAAATTTGATAAGCATCCCCTCTATGTCTTCCTCCAGGTCATTTATAAAAACGTTGAACAACACTGAGCCTAGGACCGAGCCCTGTGGCACTCCACTCAAGACTTCCCTCCACATAGACACAGAGCCATTCATGAGCACTCGTTGGGTATGATTTTTCAACCAACCATGAATCCATCCAACGGTTGCACCATCCAGCCCACATTTAACCAGCTTATCCTCAAGGATATCATGAGAAACTTTGTCAAATGCTTTACTTAAATCTAGATACACTATGTACATAGCATTGCCAGAGTCAACCATTTTAGTAGGTATGTCAAAAAAGGAGATAAGTTTGGTCTGGCATGACTTATTCTTGATAAACACATGCTGGCTACTACCAATTTACTCATTCTGTTCAAGGTGCTCACAGACAGAGTGCTTAATAATCTGCTCTAGAATTTTTCAGGTATTGATGTCAAACTGACAGGCCTGTAATTTCCTGGGTCCATCTATTTTCCCTTTTTGAAGATCGGGACAATATTTGCTCTTCTCCGGTCTTCCAGCACAATACCAGTACTCCAGGAAATCTTAAAGATTAGAGCCAGGGGCTTTGAAATAACAGATGACCAAGATCAGTTCTCCTGGAGAGAATGGCTGCTTTGGCCAGAAGACTCTATGGCATTATACCATGCTGAAGTCCCTCCCCAGCCCAAACCCTGCCCTCCCCAGGCTCTACCTCTCAAATCTACAGGTATTTCCCAACCCAGAGTTGGCAGCCCTGTAACTGGCTACAGAACCACTTTCCAGACTCTTGGAACCCAGGAAACCTGGCATAGGAGGAAGTGCTTTTCTACCTTAGCTGCCACTGCACAGCCCCAAATCAACTGAAGTCAGGGGTGGAGGGAACCATACCTGTTACCATAAGGCTCTCCTCACATATTACTCACTTGAGACAGCCCTGCCTTATAGCTAAGCAGAAGGAAATAAACATGGCTCGCCTCCCTCTAGTTTCCCCTTCCCTCTGCCACTAGGACACTCACCTGGAGCCTCTTTCTAGAGCTTGTATTTCTTCCCACAATGGGCCTTGCTCATAGCAAAATATAAAATGCCAGGAATAAATGGAACAAATCTCAACTTATTTGGCACTAATTTCTTTGTTGTGTAGTGGAACTGCAAAATTACCATGTATTGGAGAAAATATTGACTTAAATGCATACACTTCCTTCCATTACACTTTGAATAAAACTTTGTTGTCTTAAAGATGCTACTGGCCTCAAATTTTGTTCTGCTGCTTCAGACCAACATGGCTACCCAGCTAAAATTCTCAATTAATCTAGTGACATTTGCATTGTATCTGATGGGCTACATATAGCTGGTTAGTATTATGATGGGCCTATAAACATTTGCTTATATGTATTGAAACTGTGAATCTCTAATAGTATTTTAGAGTTTTATGCAGACTTTACCGCTTCCCAAAATGAAGTCATGAAACTTAAATAGTATATAACTGCATGTTATGGAGCTTTCATGTTTCACAAAGACCGCTAGCATGTCCTGAAAGTGTGCACAATCGTGTGGACAGGAGCATCATTGAACATAGTGAGATATGCTTCTGAGTAGTTTTACACAGGATTGTGCTGCATGTCAGTTCAGTAGCTCATTTACTATCCCTACAGATTTTTCCTTTTTTGTGTGTGAGTATTGTGTGTGTGCATGCATGCGTGCCTGGAAGTCATAGTTGACTTCTGGTGACCCCTAGTGGGGCTTGAACATTTCATAGAGGTGGCTTGCAATTGCATGTCTCTGTGTCCTGGCCCTGGTATTCCTTGGAGAACTCCCATCCAAGTACTTGCCAGGATCAGCCCTGCTTAGTTTCTGAGATCTGATGAGATTGGGCTTGCCTAGGCTGTCCAGGTCAGGGCTACTACCCTACAGATGTCATGCTTGCTCTGCATGAAAATAAATTTATTTCTCTTACTTTGTCTTCAGTGGGAATTTAACTAGTATATGGTAGAAACTTCTCTGTGGCTCAGTTTAGATATCATGCAAAATTGTGGTTTAATTATGCTTAGTGTGATTGTCTGAATCCTTGGTCTTAACAATGGTTTCCCTTGACACATGAACACAAACATGACTTAATTGTGGCCTCTTCCCCAACACTGCCATCCCCAGCTATAAGATAAAGCTGATGGAACCAGCATTCCTTGAGACAAACCAAGATTTTAGTAGGGTTGCCAGTTCTGGGTATGGAAAGTCCTGGAAGTTCAGAAGTAGTGCCTTGGGAGGGTGGAGTTTGGGGTGGTGATGTCATCAAATCCACTCTCCAAGGCTGCTGTTTTCTTCAGGGGAACTGATCTCTGTAGTTGGGAGATCACTTGTAATTCTGGGAGATCTCCAGGCCCACCTGGAGGTTGGAAACCCCAGATGTGAGTTATCTTCTGCAAGATGAATCCTGGTGTGTGGTCAGGCGTGCATTTTAATCCACTGTTGCCCCGCCTTTAATTGATCCAGAGTATTTTGGATCAGAGAATACTGATCAGACGCATGCCTTTAAGCACTCTTCAAAGCACTTTTACCCCATTCTTGAGTGATCGGATGCATACCAGACCCAGCAGCCAAGGAGTGTTGCCATCAGCCATTTTTAAAGATAGTTTCTTCCTTGAGCATGCCCACAAGAATGGGATATGAAGTTCATGGGGCCATCAGCCATTTTTTAAAAAGTTTGTCCTCTGGGCAGGAACACAAGTGCTGATCAGCCTGCTGGGACATGTAGTCTTCCTCTCTAAACTTTTCAATGTACCCCTTCCCCAAAGCACAAGAAAAAGCTGAAGTACAGGGGTGTTTTTATTTGAAAGTTTTTATGAAGAAAACAAAGTTTAGAGCAGCCCCTGTGGGAGAGGGGGAGAGAGAGAAAGGTGTGAACATGCAGTTGAGCGCACTTTGCTAACTAGTTAAAAAAACATGGTGGCTGAAAAACAAGAGATCAGTCAAACCTGCCTGACAGCTTGCGTGTGCAACAGAGCAATCAGACAACAGAAAATCCAGTTTGAAACCAGCTCAGCCCAAAAGGACTGGACTTTCATAGGTATCACATAAACACACAGTAAAGGCGGGGGGGATGGGACACAGAAAACTGGGGCATGACAGACAGATGTTGCTGTCTGATCATGCTTTTTAAATCTATAAGGGAACAGCAACAGCAATGTATTAAATTGCACGTCTGATCACAGCCCTTATTTAACCATAGTCAAATCATGATTTTTGTATTCTATCTAAACCAAGTCTCTCTCCCCCTCTCTGTGTGATTGAAACCAGCCAGATGAAACAGTTCTTGAAAGAAATAAGATACTCCAGAGCAGGGGTATTTTCGTAGAAAAACAGCTGCAGGAGCTCATTAGCATATGGTATGCTAATGAGCTATTAGGCTATTAGCATATGCCATGCCCCCTGACATCACCGGAAGTGATGTCAGAAGGGGAAGCAAAAGGGAGGGAGGCATCTTCAAAAGCCTCCCCTCCCCTTCCCCAGATGGCCTGAGTGGGGGAGCTAAGAGAGAAGGGGTTTAAAGTTTAAACTCCTTCTCATGAGAGTTGGGCCACAGAAGGAGAAAAGAGGGAAGGAAAGAGAGAGAGTAGAGAGAAGGGAAGAA
Organism: Gekko gecko; assembly: GCA_029375565.1. Lineage (NCBI taxonomy): Eukaryota > Metazoa > Chordata > Lepidosauria > Squamata > Gekkonidae > Gekko > Gekko gecko. The sequence continues at coordinate 119,009,132 of JAPDNY010000005.1, forward strand.
GGAAGGAAAGAGGGGAAGAAAGAGAAGGAAAGGGGAGGGAAAAAGAGAGGGAAGAAGGAGGGAAACGGGGAAAAGAGGAAAAAAGAGAAAAGGAGAAGGCGGGAAAGAAAGAAAGAGAGAAGAGAAGAAGGAGGGAAAGAGGAAAAAGAGAGAAGGAAAGGAGGGAATGAAAGAAATTCCGCGGCAATTTGGCCCCATTATATCCTATCTGCCATTGAAGTCAATGGTGAAAACATAGGGTATATTTTGGGGGCTGGAGGGGAGGGGTTTGAGGGAGAGGCTCCAAACTCACAGGGTAGCTTATGGAGCCTCTCCCCAAGATACCCACCAAGTTTCAAGAACATTGAACCGGGGGTCCAATTCTATAGACCCCCAAACAGGTTGCCCCTATTCCCTCCATTGATCTCTATGATGGGGAAAAAAGTTACTTTTGGGGCCCATAGAATTGGACCCCCTGATCCAATGTCCTTGAAACTTGGTGGGTATCTTGGGAAGAGGCTCCATAAGCTACCCTGTGAGTTTGGAGCCTCTCCCTCAAACCCCCTCCCCTCCAGCCCCCAGAATATACCCTATGTTTTCACCATTGACTTCAATGGCCCATAGGATACAATGGAGCTGAAATTGACATTCGGCTGCCTGAAAGACTCCCCAGGACGCTGGCTGGGGGCGGGGCTTGGCTCCTGAGCTCCCTGAGCTGCCCTCCTGTGCGCTCCCCCCTAAAAGACCCCTGCTCCAGAGGCTTTTGAGGCTAATAAAACACAGAGAAAGCCATGAGAATTAAAAGTGCTTCTGGTGGTATCTGTGATAACCTACAGACTGACAACATGTGTGGGCTTCATTTTAAAGTTGTCAACCTCCAGGTAAGGCATGGAGTTCTCCTAGAATTACAACTAATCTCCAGAGTATTCCCCAGGAGAAAATGGCAGCTTCAGAGAGTGGACTTGATGGCATTACATCATCACTGAGTACCCTCCCCAGGCTTCCCCCAATCTCCAGGCATGTCCTCTCCCAGAATTGGCAACCCTATATTTCTTCCTGATACTGTTAATAAATGGCATACCTAATTTTCATTATCCAGTCTTGGACAAAAGTGGATTAAAACATGCTGACTGAAAATGTAAATTAAATTAATCTCATTTGAATTTAGAGGTATTACATAGGAATTTCATGCACTTTTCATTAGTTTCCCCATTGGCCTCACAAAAACTTTTGACTTATTTTTAATGACCAAGTTTGATTATTATGAGAAAAGGAAAAGAAATTTCATAGTGATGAAAGAATATGTTCTTTTGACAGAAGATTAACGTACTTTATATATAGCAGACACTAGAGGTCAGCCTTTAAATGCTGTGAATACTATAAAATCAAATTTGTTGACCCCATGGAGCTGAGAAGCTGTAGTTGACAATGAGAATTCTGGGAAATGTAGTACAATCATTTTGAGGTGTTTTGTTTATGGAGAGCAAGCAGCAGAAGCAGATTTTTCTTTTGTTTTATTACATTGATCCTCAAAACAACTGAGGCGAAAACTTCCTCACTGTAGGAGAATAAAGCACATTTTACATCCTTTTTTTTAAATAGGGTGGGCTTCAAGGAAAGGTCAGCATAGGATTCCCACAAATCTAATCTGCTACAATTGAAATAGAGTCTAAAAATCATACTACTGATAAAAAATGACTAAGGTACCAAGACTGTCAGTGGGGACTATAAGGATGATATCACTTAAAGTGGATTGTTACCATGAAGGGTTAAGAACATAAGAACATAAGAGAAGCCAATGTTGGATCAGGCCAATAGCCCATCCAGTCCAACACGCTGCCACACAGTGGCCAAAAATACCAGGTGCCATCAGGAGGTCCAGCAGTGGGGCCAGGACACTAGAAGCCTTCCCACTGTTGACCCCCCCAAGCACCAAGAATACAGAGCATCACTTGCCCCAGACTGAGAGTTCCTATCTATACCCTGTGGCTAATAGCTACTGATGGACTTCTGCTCCATATGTTTATCTAATTACCTCTTAAAGCTGTCCATGCTTGTAGCTTCCACCACCTCCTGTGGCAGTGAATTCCATGTGTTAATCACTCTTTGGATGAAGAAGTACTTCCTTTTATCCATTCTGACCCGACTGCTCAGCAATTTCATTGAGTGCCCATGAGTTCTTGTATTGTGAGAAAGGGAGAAAAGTACTTCTACCTCAACCTGCTCTATCCCATGCATAATCTTATAAACCTCAATCATGTCACCCCTCAGCCATTGTTTCTCCAAACTAAAGAGCCCCAAGTGCTTTAACCTTTCTTTATAGCGAAAGTGTTCCAACCCTTTTATCATTCTAGTTGCCCTTTTCTGAACTTTTTCCAATGTTATAATATCCTTTTTGAGGTGTGGTGAGCAGAACTGTACACGGTACTCCAAATGAGGTCGCACCATTGATTTATACAGGGGCATGATGATATTGGCTGATCTGTTTTCAGTTACCTTCCTAATAATCCCGAGCATAACATTGGCCTTCTTTATTGCAGTCACACACTGTCTCGACATTTTCAGTGAGCTATCTACTATGACTTCAATATCTCTCTCTTGGTCAGTCTCTGCCAGTTCGGACCCCATCAGGGTATATTTATAGTTAGGATTTTTGGCTCCAATATGCATCACTTTGCACTTTGCCACACTGAACCCCATTTGCCACGTCGACGCCCACTTGCCCATCCTTAACAGATCCCTTTGGAGTGTCTCACAATCCTCCCTGGTTCTCACTACCCTGAACAACTGTGTGTCATCTGCAGATTTAGCCACCACTGCTTACTCCCAACTCCAAATCATTAATAAACAAGTTAAAAAGCCTCGGACCAAGTACTGATCCCTGTGGTACCCCACTGCTTACCACCTTCCACTGAGAAAATTGCCCATTTATACTCATTCTCTGTTTCCTATTAATTAGCCAGTTTTTGATCCACAAAAGGACTTGTCCTTTTATCCCATGATTTTTGAGCTTACTTAGGAGCCTTTGATGAGGAACTTTATCAAAAGCTTTCTGGAAGTCAAGGTAAACAACATCTATTGGGTCCCCTTTGTCCACATGTTTGTTCACTCCCTCAAAGAACACTAACAGGTTAGTGAGACAAGATCTTCCTTTACAGAACCCATGCTGAGTCTGCCTCAATAGTTTTTATTCATCTATGTGCCTACTAATTCTTTCCTTATTAACAGTTTCTACCAACTTATCCGATACCAATGTCAGACTGACTGGCCTGTAATATCCCTCCTCTGGAACCCTTTTTAACAATGGGAATGACATCAGCTACCTTCCAATCCTCAGGAATGGAGGCAGATTTTAATGAAAGATTATATATTTTTGCCAGGAGATCCACAAATTCACATTTTAGTTCTTTCAGAATTCTCGGATGTATGCCGATGTATGTATCAATTTTTAAGTTGTCTATCAGTTGTAGGACCTCCTCTCTCATCACCTCAATCTCACTCAGGTCTTTCAAACCCCCTCCTGAAATCGGTGGTTCTGGAGTGGGCAAGCACTTCTCATCTTCCACAGTGAAGACAGAGGCAAAAAATGCATTCAGCTTCTCAGCCATTTCCCTGTCATCCTTCAGTAGTCCTTTTACCCCTTGGTCATCCAAAGGCCCCACTGCCTCCCGGGCTGGTTTCCTACTTCTAATGTATTTGAAGAAAGTTTTATTGTTGGCCTTTATGTTTTTTGCGATATGCTCCTCATATTCCCTTTTTGCCTGCCTGATCACAGACTTGCATTTTAATTGCCACAGCCTGTGTTCCTTTTTATCAACCTCACTTAAGACTAGCTTTCTACCGCTTAAAGGAATCCTCCTTTTACTGCTTCTATTACTTTGTTTGTAAATCATGAAACATTACGCCCTTAGTAGTAGCAGGTAATAGGAAGCAATAGTTTATACAGGTGGATTTGATTTTATACTGTACCTTGAATCTAGAAAGTTATTAGTACAAGACTATAAGGAAGGCCCAGCACTGAAGAATAGATTCTTTTGAACTATGGTGCTGGAGAAGACTCTTGAGAGTCCCTTGGACTGCAAGGAGATCAAATCATTCAATCCTAAAAGAAATCTAGCCTGACTGTTCCCTGGAAGGCCAGATACTGAAGCTGAAGCTCAATACTTTGGCCACCAAATGAGAAGGAAGCACTCACTGGAGAAGACCCTGATGCTGGGAAAGATTGAAGGTCAAAGAAGAAGGGGATGGCAAAGGATGAGATGATTAGACAGTGTTATTGAGGCAACAAACATGAAATTAAGCAGACTCCAGAGCACAACGGAACACAGAAGGACCTGGGGGTCGTGAAGAGTTGGACTCGTCTGTGCGACTGAACAACAACAACATGATAAAGGGCTGTAGTCTGAGAACTTATATGGCATGAGGGGAAAAAATGAATGGTACATTTGGGAAACCCATACTGCTCTCTGGTATTAAAATTAAGAAACTATTTTGAAGGTGGCTCTGTTCAGTGATGTTATTATGAAGCATTAAAAGTCACAGAAGATATTGGGGGCAGATATTCAGGGGTGCCAAAGGAGCAGGCCCAGCACCAATAAGACACACAGGAGCTACATCAGTCTATGTATAGATTCCTCATATACTAAATGCTGCCGTGTGAGTCTAGTGACATAATTTAGTGGGTACAATCCAGGAGTCAGAGTCAGTAAAAGTGAGTCCCACTTGAAAAAAAAGTTTGACAGCCACCATGCTGTTCTGTAGGGAGATGTATAAAGTAAACCAGCTATGTTGTATTTAATTTGTCCATTAGCAAGAGGAATAAGTGTATCTATTTTTATTATGGTTTAATTAACTAGCTGTTATTGTCAGATGATGATATAAAATTATAAATAATAGATGGAATCAGTGCTTATAGATCTATGGAGAAAAATACTGATCTGACAACCTAGCCCCATTCCCTCACTCAGACGCAGGATTTTCCCTCTGTTTTTTTCCTTTCTGGCTGAGCAGCCCCTTTAGTTATTTTCTTCTTTTCTGAAGATCTATGGCTGTCCCACCCTGTGATTTAATTGTATTTTGCTGCTGGCTCCAGGCAGGAACTTGAAAGAAAAGGCAAGATCTCCCTCTTAACTTAAACTTCTGAAAATGGCATGCAATAGGCTTTTAAAAGTTCAAAAATAAACAACAATATTTTATTCAACGTAGGAGGGGAAGGTCAGGTGAAATCAGGGGTTATATGTCTGAGATAAATCAATAATGAACTCTAAAGTAATATAGTAATTTTATATTCATATATTTCCAGCAAGTGAAAGTTTTTCACAAAGTCTTAGAATCTTAGAGATGAGAGGCTTTTTGTTTCAGGGTTTGTGCAACACTCCAGTACACTTTATTGAGTTTAACTGACTCCTCAGGTTTCAGAAGGCAGGGATACACTAACGAGCACCCACATTCCTTCTCTGAGCACACCTGGGATCATTCTTCTGAGCTATCTCCTGTATCAGCTGGGCAGGAAATCAGTTCTCTAACTCAACAATCTATCTCTTTTTCTGTCCTGAATGGCGGGTCTTCATCAATCCACCTACTCTTCCTTGCCAACCTTCCCAGTCCTCAGCAGGCCCATAACTACAGTGGGGCATTCTGGGGGCCTGCCCCTTAATTAAAAGCCCTGCCCCACAAAGAACAATGCCAGAAACCTTATTTTTTAGGAGAGACCCCCCACACACACTGCCTGCTGCTGGTGGCTGGCAGGATGAAAGCTTAGGCTTCTCTCTCCCTCCCATTGAGGAATTGTGTGTGTGTGTGTGGCATCATGGGACCTGGGAAAAGAAAACTCAGAGGGCATTTAAATGCCTTTTGAGTTCCCTTCCATAGGGAAAGAAAGTTTAGAAGGGGATTCGAGAGTGGTGCCTTCCATACATCTCCAACAATGCATCTCCAACAATTGGACCCTCCCCCTTTAAAGACTAATTTAATTAACTGTAATTTAAGTGCCCCCTTAAAATTTAAATGCCCCCTGAACAAAAAAATTCTGGCTACGGGCCTGGTCAGTCAGCATGAAACTGTTTTCAGTCAGAGCTAAACTCTCCCCAGTCAGAGTTAAACTTTTCAAAGTCAACTGAGTACTCTTCAGCAATCGGTTCCCAAGTCTTTCTGCTCACCAATCAAATATCTTTGAGCAGCCTGTCACTCAGAGGCTCTGTGGCTCTGTGAGGCTTTTATCCTTCACAGTCCCTTTCATCACCACCATCATCATCGTTGTCATTGTCGTCATCATCATCATCATTGAATTTCTAAAGTGCCCTCCCCCAAAGGGTTCAGGGTGGTGTGCATCATATTTAAAACACAATTCAGTTAAAAAACATAAAAGTGATTGTAAATTAATTATATCAACTATAAATTAATTAAATCAAAATCCAACCACCGATTATGGTTTCCAATAAACCAGTGAAACGGTTAACCTTCAGTCCTAGATGGCATTCTGCATGTGGTCGTGTCCTCCAAGGGTCAGGGTCCTGGGGTGGATGAGATGGGAAAACCATTACTGTCCTCAACCATAGGGCTGGTAGAACATCTTTGTTTTGCATGCCCTGTGAAACTGCACACATGTTTTAACAGCACTTAAGGACTTTTAATTTGCAGTCCATGACAACTGACTTTTAACTTTGTAGTCAATTAGGAGGAATATAAAGGGATGGCTTGGTCCTGTTTTGCAGTTTTCAGAAACTGAAAGTCTGGTTGAAGTGAGCAAAGTTTCAGCCTTAGATCTGGTTACACATCTAGTTTTTTTCAGGATTTAGATTTCAGTGCAACAAGTGCAGAAAATTCACTTTCACAATGAGCCCAATGAACTTTCAGCCCTTGACAGAACAATTGATAGATGCTTATCTATTTGATTTTAACCTTGGTTTCCATTGGTGTTGGCTCCCAAAGGAGCTCACAGTTATCAGCATCTATCACAAATAATAATTAAAGTGCAATACAAAATGTTTCTTCTGAGAGAATTCTTAATTGTGTTGGAGCAAGGTATGCTCCTCGCATCCATCCCTGGCCTTAGCAATGGCTCTTGGATTGAAGGAAGGTTGACCTCATTTCCAGAATATGTTGACAGATCTCTGGGCACATGTATTGAGCTGCTAGTCTTTTTGACAAGTGATAAATGTACTGATTACTAATATGCCTTCATCCAACAGGTATTTTAGAAATGGATAACGGGTGACAGCCCCTCTTCCCTCATACTTATCAGGCTGCTCTGGGTGATTAAGAGGGAGGAGCCATATCCCAGTAAAGTTCCTGGGCCCTGAAAGCTGCCTGAGGCAGTTCTGGGTCTTCCCGAGCTGACTGATACATAGGAGGGACCAGGAAAGCCAACTAACAGGCCTGCAATGAAGTCCTGAGGGGAATACCTTCAACCCATCCCTCTGTTGAAGGAGTGGGCATTTGCAGCTGGTATTGGAGATGGGAGGAGATGGGCAATGGAAGCCAATACCTCCCAGCCAAGCCTCTCATGAGGAATGTTCTCCTTGAGAGTAGGCAAGTGTTCCTGACTAGGCTTGTGTGCCCATGGGGGTCTCCAGCAGAGGCTGGCCTGATGCTGCCTGCCTGCATGGAAGCTGGAGGAACATGGCCAAGCTGTAACAAGCTGGCTGGTAGATGAAGCCCAGCTGACACCTGAGCCTACATAGAGGTGGGGGGTATGCCTTTTATCCCTTCCTGTAACCTACTGGAATTATATTCTTTGGCTTACTTCTTTTTTAAATACAATAAAAAAATTTAAAAGTTCACTATTGTTTACTCAGACCAGCACCAGCTCTTTGGTGTATCAAGCTGAGGTCTTTCACAACACCTACTACCTGATTGTTTTAAGTGGTGATGCCATGGATTGAATCTGGGATCTTGTGCATGCCAAGCAAATGTTCTGCCACTGAGCTATGGACCCTCCCCAGGGATCCCTTGCCCACAGGTTAGGAACCAGATAAAGAATTATTTGGTTAGTGGTAGTGATGTCCCTGAGCCTCTCTCAGATCATATTGGTAGGCTGTCCTGCTGGCTGGCATCCTTCAAGCAGGCACACACAGATGCATCCTTCAAGCAGGCACACACAGATGCAGTTTCCAGGCATCAAAATCCAGTTCCAAGTTCCAAGTTCCAAGACAACACTCACAGCTGCAAATACGAAGGGCAATCCAAGAGCAAGACAACAAAGATGCAGGGAAGAGTCAGGGACATGGACACCAATCCAGAGCAGAGGCCAGCAAGGTCAGTAGCTATCATATGAGTTGTTTCCATATAGCCACTCCCTTCTCTGTTGCTTTTAAGCACCACACTGCTCAGCAGCCAGTACTGCGTCGTGCACATGCTAGTTGCCTCAGTCCTGTTCCTGCAGGCACTCATTCTCTCTGTTGGTGCTGGGCCAGTGCTGTTCTGCCAGGTGAGCACTATGCCTTCTGTCTTGCAGGTCTCTCCTTATTCTCCTCCTACAATATTCTCAAGGCTCTGGTGACAAAGGGGGTGAACTGACCAGCAATTCGCTCTGTGTTGCCAGCTCAGGGCTGGAAGGCTTATGGGGCCAGTGGGCTGATTCCTGGCTGAGGATCTGTGATTGTGTTCAGACTGGCAGTTTGGCCGAATATAGGCATATTTCACAAACAGATTAAATGGGCCCAGTCACATAGCCACATCTGTCAGGTGTTCCCCGGGTGTACTCACCCCATCAGAGGATGACTTGGAGCCGGGTTAAAAAGCCACCACCTCCAAAGTGGTGCTTTTGTTTCCCTATGCATGGCTGGATGTCTGAACACAGGGGAGCATGCACAGAGCAGATTTGGCAGTCTGAACCTGCAAATCTGTTCTGCTGCTAGGGAGGGTTGTTTTTTTTTTAATGCCTGTATGCACATGCACACAAGTGCACATGTGCTTATGTGTCACATGCACACTTATGCAAGCACATGAATTTTGAACTTTTTTTGCAGTGCGCTCCATGGCTGAGGCTCTGCAATAATGTGGATGCTTGACCACGGGATGTCTCCATGCGTAACCTGCAGCAGGGTGTGCTGTGTGGCTGATATGCCCCACAACACTTTAAACCAGTTTAATTAGAGGCGGCACCATATCGTGCCAAACTGCTAGTCTGAACACAACCTATGTCTGGTCTCTCAGGGACTGCCTCCTCCTACAACACCTCTGCTGCAGGCTTTGGATAGGAGTCAGGTCCACTCACTGGCTGACTCTTCCACAGAGGAGTCCTCAGTGTCCCTTTACTCTGCTGGGCTTGGCTGGTCCGTGACATAGGCTGTGGGAGCAGACATTTCCCCAGCTCTGATTCTTCTCCTTTCTCCCTGAGATGTCATGATGTTGTTGAAAGTCACTGGGTCCAACAAAACTTTCACACAGTCAAGTCCACAGTTCCAGGTGATGGCCAGTGTTGTGAGTGTGTGTTGCAGATGAAAGTACATCAGGTTACATTTAATATACAGCACTGAATATATAGCAGTCTGTTCAATACCAATTTAAATAAATGCATCAAGTATTGCAAAGAAAATTACAGACACAGAAGGATGATGAAGCTTTAAATACTTCCTTGAAATATGACTATCTGGAAATGTGACTTACTTCTTTAGTTATCCAAATTCCCAGTCACATTTCATGCAAACTATTAATACAAAAACCATGAGGGAAAGGTTGTCAGTTAATGTAAGATCAGCCTCATTTATTTTGTTAAAATACTTACCAATTCATATTTCATATAACACATCAATTCCTTAAAGATGCAGGAAACCAATTTATTTTCTTGAATTATTCCCAGTATATTCAAGAAAATTTATGAAGCCTTTTCACATTTTGTGGAAAGGGAATAAGCATATTAACATAAGCAGAAATGCTGCTGCACTAAATAATGATCATTTCCTTGAACTGAGTACTGTTAACTAGTAAGTGGGAGACATAGAGGATTCATGTCTTAGTTTCCAAATCAATCTTCCTTCAAAATGATGGAAAGGATGACTAAGCCCCAGCACAATGGTTCTAAAAATTAATCATACTTTATTCCCAGGCATTGGTTTTGAAATGTGTATTTGAAGTGGGGGAAAATGCAAGACATGGTTAATCTCCAAAGAAAGTCTGGAAAAGTAAAGAAATAAAAGATGATGATAAAAGATGACAAAGGAAAGTACCTATACAAAGTTCTGTTTAGATTCATATAGTATTCATATAGTATTTGCTTTGGTACTTTCAAAAATACTTAATGCAAAGCTTGTTCAATGGAGTATTACCCATGAAATAAAAGTTGTATCTATATTTGTACAATTGGTTCCTATTCCTATTTCTATTCCTATTGGTTCAAGCATGGCAATGCAGGAATACTATCATTATTCTAATTGCCAAAATGTGCGGATACCTATTCCCACCAACAGGGGGCTCACTCTCCCCCAACAGCTTTTCCTGCATAGTCAGACTTCCTGGGTTTGTAGAAAAATCCAAAAAGTGAAAGAATCCCTTTGGGAACAGTTGAATTCCCCCAAAACCTTTTGAAATGGCCTCTGCAGGGATCTGCTTCAGGCATCAATGGTGAGAGATTAGAATGTTTGGGGGTGGGGGGGGCATCTAACTGGCTCTATTGGTAAAAGGGGGGAAGGGCCCTTTCCAGGCCTCTTTTGGCCTTTCAGGGAGGGAGGAAGGGAGACTTGGGGCCAGGCTTCACAAGAGTTGCCAGTGCCAGAGATTTTGTGGTGGACTCTAAGGAGGGCTGGGTTTGGGAAGGGAGAGGCCTCAGCTGGGTATAATGCCACAGAGTGCACCCTCCAAAGCAGCCATTTTCTGCAGGGAGACAGACCTCTGCTATCTAGAGTCCAGTTGTAATTCTAGGGGGTCTCCAGGTCCCATTTGGAGGTTGGCAACTCTAGGCTTGGTAGCAGTCTAGGGTTGCCAGGTCCCCCCTGATTTGCATGACTCACCTAGCCTTGGCTGCTTGCTACCGTTCATCAGCAGCCACCCTATGAAAGCCAGTGAGGTGCAGCAGTTCGAGCTTCAAAGTAGGGTCTGCAAGACCCAGGTTCAGATCCCCATCTTGCAATGGAAGCTGACTGCGTGATTTTGGACCAGTCACATATTTCAGCCTAACCAGCCTCACAGGGTTGTTGTGCAGATAAAAAGGAGGAGGGAATAATGAAAGCTGCTTTGGTCCCCACTGTGGAGAAAGACTAATTTTCCTAGGTAGAGGCTGGGGGGTGGAGATGGAAAGCAGAAGACACCCATATAGGCAGATAAAAGTAGGTTGGCTGTTGGGTGGGAAGGAAATAGGGTTGCCAACTCCAGGTTGGGAAATCCCTGGACATTTGAGGGGTGAAGCCTGGAGAGGGTGGGATTTGAGGAGGGGAGGAACTTCGGACTGGTGTAATGCCATAGATTCCACCCTCCAGCCATTTCCTCTACGAGAACCACCATTGCCAACCCCCCTAGTGAGGACTGGAGATCACCCAGAATTACAACTGTTGTCCAGGCGACAGAGATCAATTCCCCTGGATAAAATGGCTTGTTTTGGAGGGTTGAGTCTATGGCATTATACCCTGCTGAGGCTGCTTGCCTCCCCAAGCCTCACTGTCCCAAGGCTCCACCCCCAAAACTCCAGGAATTTCCCAGCCTGGAGCTGGCAGCCCTAAGGTGAATTGATCTCTGTAGCTGGGAGATCAGTTGTGATTCCCAGAGTGCTGCCACTGCTGCTGTGGGGGAGAGGAAACAGGTGAGTGGCTGAGAGCACTGCCACCACTGTTGCTGCTGCTCTGTGGAGTGGGGGAGGAAGCAGGCAGGAGGCTGGGAGAGTGATGGGGGCAGAAAGAAAGAATGATGGGGTGGGGGGCAGAAAGAGAGAGAAAGAGTGATGAAGTGGGGAAGCAGAAAAACAAAGAGAAAGATGACAGGTCAGAAAGAGAGAGGAAGTCACATGCATGGAGGAGAAATAGAGAGTAAGAAAAGGGGGGCAGAGGGGAGAAATAGTGTGAGAGAGGTAGGGGCGAGGAGAGGAAGCAAAGGTGTGATAAATGAGATAACCATCCCACAAGTTTCTTGTGGGTCTCCACTTGTCAATATATATCTTCTTCCCATAAAATGTGTTGTTATTTTAAGGGGGTCAGGGCTTTTTTGGGGGGGGATTCCACCAAGTCAGTGTTTTAGGTGTCTAGACAACAAAGCATTAAGAAATGGACCTGGGAGATAACTTTTTCAGGACAAAAGACAAAGAAAAAAAATCAGCTTCTTTCTTTTGTACCTGAAAATGAAGGCACAGTCCACTGAAAATCTCTTTTTTTCCAATTTTGTTATTGTTGTTTTTTTTAATAATATATACAAACATATATATTTCATATTTACTACAATTCAAATCTGTTATTTTCTTTTATCTTTCATCCATGTATAGACCCTCGACCATCTCTTTTGATATACTTCATCATCTTTGCCTTGCATTAATACATTCACCCTATCCATTTCTGCTATATTTAACAGTTTGTTAGTCAATTCTTCCTCACTCGGAATTTTATCCAATCCACTGAAAATCTCAATGAAATAAATGTGACTTGCCTCTGAGAAGGGCAGGAGATGGATATGAAGTCAGCCACTTGCTGACTGACCTCAGTATCTGGTACTCAGAGCAGCCCCTTAGCTAAGGATTTTTTGGGGAGGGGGGCCTCAGGGGGGCCACCAGCCAATTAAATCAATGTTAATTAAATTAACTTTGACTTAATTGTTGGAACTCCTAAGGCAGCCCTGCACCCAAGCTCCAGGGCAAGCCAGCATAATGCCCAGTGGCCGCAGCTTCCCTTCCCAGCCCCCTGCAAGGGCTGGTCTTCCCTGCAGAACATTTCGCTTCCTCCCTCCCTAAGGAGTCCCAGTTCCCTCTCCCACAGTGGCCCAGTACCAGGGACAGCCTGACCTCCATCCTCGGCTCTCTCCCGGGGCCAGGAGAGGCAAGGCTTGCAGTGGATGGGCTGGCCATGAAGGTGCTGCATGCAGGGTCATCGGTGCACTGGAGCACAGCCAAGCATACCTGGCCAGAGCTAGAGGAGGCAGCCACCTGCCTCCTTGCCTTGCCTGGCTTACTTGCTGCTGGATAGCAATGCAGCAAGTGTCTCATGGAAGCCCAAAAAGGAGGCTTCTTTCCACACCTTTCATGTATGCTGTCTGCCCAGGCTGTTTTGTAGCCCAGCCTGGCTGCCTCCACTGCTGTTCGTGCTGCCCTCTTCCTCCCTGCCGACAGTGGGGGGGAGGGGGCCCAGGAAGGAGCAAAGGCTTGGGGAGGGCCTATAGAAACTGCTAGGGGGCCAGACCCCATGGGCCCCACGGTAGCTACGGGCAGGGCTCGCTCACCCACTAGGTGAGCTAGGCGCTCGCCTAGGGCACTGGCCCTGCAGGGGTGCCAAAATGCCCCTCACCCCCTGTGAAAAGCCCCTGGGCCGCCCAATGCCGGCAGCCCCAGTGCTGCCACCCCGGGAGGGAAGGGGGCGTTCTAAGCCCGCCCCTTCCCCGGCTCTCCTGGGTGCCTTGCAGCTGCGAGGCACCCGGGAGAGCCACTCCGCCACCGCTGTGAGGGAAGGGATGGGCTTCTAAGCCCGCCCCTTCCTCGGCTCTCCTGGGCACTGGGCCATCTCCAGGCCCCACCGGGAGGTTGGCATCCCCGGTGGGGTGGGCGCCCCAGGCTGTCCTGCCTAGGGCACCCAGACACCTGGGGCCGGCCCTGGCTATGGGCCTAACTCAGAGGCACATTACATTTGGACTGGAGGTTCCATTTTGTAGTAACAGCTAAGAATTACTTATCCCTCATGAATTTGTATAATCCTTTTAAAAAGCTGTCTTATTTATGTGCTGCATGCAAATGCATGTAAAAAATCCTTGATGGTCACCATGGGAAAATAAATAGATGAGGAGGGGAAAGTGAACTCTTTTTCATGGCAATTCTTCAGCTAGAATTTTTAAAATATTGATATCTGTGGAAGCAACTAGGATGAGTGAATTCTCTTGGCTTCATCCTGTCTTAATTTCTCTGTGTGAACTGGCAAAATTCAATTGGAAAGTGGATTGAAAGTGGATCATTTAGTGTGTGTTATTGCAGCCATGTAGGCATTTAGTTCCTCTACTTATTTTTTCAGCATTTCCTCAGAAAATGTATATCTTAATATGTATTTTACTTCACTATTTGCAACAACTTTTTGTTTGAGTTTGACAATGAAAATTGCAGTTGTACACTGTTCCCTAAAATGTATCTGGATATGATGATTTAGGTGATAAAACTAAGGGAACAGGGGGAAACTGTAGCTGAGTTCCTCAATGTTGTACTGAGTTGGACGATCAAAGTTGAAGATAAATAAATTTATAGCTGTGAACCAAATTTATATATCTGATGGTATCATTAGTACATCAGATATCTGGGGCTCTATTGTTAAAGATGAGAATTGTAAAAATGGCTGTTTTGGTATATAATAATGTATGAATTATAGTGATAGAGCTGCTATTAATGAGCCTGGGCAAGTACATTGTTTCTAAAAGCAATAAATGAAATGCCGAAGTAGTTCATACTATAAATATGTTTATGCTTGTAGTGGGCTTGTTCTATGGCTCGTTTTAATGTTGATAATTTTTAAGTTTTTGTCTTATGAATTTTATTGTTTTTTCTTTACTTTGTGAGCTCCCTCAAGCAAATCTCTATATAGATGGCATATATGTTTTCCAAACATATAAATAAAATACTATTCATTCTATATTTACTTAATTCCTTATTTATTCCTCTTTTCAAAAGCCATATAATGCAGGAGTCCATCCAGATCCTATGGCAGTGCATTCCATATGCTAATCACATGCTTTACATGAAGATGTTTGTCAATCTGTTTCCCCTCAAAGTAGTCAAATTAGTGTACTGGCCCTGGTGGGTCTGGTGTGGCAGCAGGCAGAAGTTCTTCAGAATAACCAGGCAGAAAGTACCAGGTAGTCACTCACAGCAAGGGTTCAGGCAGGAGAGTGGTCAAGAGACAGTCCAGGGTTCAGTTATACAGAAAGGGGAGTCATCAGGTAGTCTAAGTTTCGTGGGTCCAGAAGTCGGGTGGTCCAGGATCCAGTCCAGATTCAGAGCAACAGAGGTTCCAGTCAGAGATTCAGGAGACAAGGTGTGCGGTTATGCAGTTGTGGTACAAGCTACATCCACAATGAGCACCTTCCCCATTCCTGGATTTATAGCTGGCTGTCCATGGGCTGTTTAGCTGCTGCTAACTGTGGCATGCATCCCTGCAAGTACTCATCTAACAATAAATATCTGCGATCCATCAGATGTTCACTGCAGTGGGCTCTCTGGTCTGATCTCCACTGATGCTGTCGGTGCTCAAGGGGTGTTGGAGAAACACTGGGCCCAGCCTCCTCCCCCTCCTCCACTTCTGGACTGGATACAGCCTGTTGTCAAGAGTTTGCATCTCTTGTCCTTGAAAATTGATGGGCTCTATCTCAACTGGGTGTTCCTCCTCTTCAGAGGAGGTTTCATTATCAGAGGAGGTTTTGTTATCAGGCTGGTCATTTTTCCAGTCAGGCTGGCTACCAGGGAGATGTATAACAATTAGTTTCCTTAGATGACCTCAAATTTTAGCGTGTTTAGAGTGAACAATTTCTCTCTTTGCATAGTTCATAATGTTATAAGCCCTTATCATATTTCTCCCTCAGTCATTTTTTTTAAAAAAGCTGGACAAATAATATAATTCTTCCTATTAAGAAAACACAATGGAACAGAAAACATTTAAAATAATTACCTATATTTTGTTTTAGAGGAGAAGTAGCAACCCACAAAGTCCTTTATACTTTTAGGGCTTTTGCAGCCAAAGTTATAGGGACACTCCATCTTGGATTAAAACAGATAATTGGAATTAAGTGAAATAAAACGTCATTTCATTATAAAACAGCCATGTGTACATGAGGAGCTCTCACGCCCCTTCATCAAGGCTTGCCTTCAATGCTCCCTCTAAGCTGTGGAGTCTTGTGAGCAAAAATTCTACTTTGTGAGCTACTGGGATTAAAGTTGTGAGTGAGTGATTTGGCTACTGCATAAATTAGTTTGCTCTGGAGCCATTCTTCCAGAGCTAAGAGAAAAATGTGTGATCTGGAGGCTAAAAAACTGTGAGCTAGCTTACACTAACTCAGCTTAGAGGGAACACTGCTTGCCTTGTGACTCCACAGGATCTAACTACAACCGAGCTTTTGGGTAGCAGCACCACAAGGTGTTGGGTGCTCAGTCTCGCTCCTGAGCCCTGCCGGCTGTTCGTTGCTTTTATTGGAACTCTGGGTCTTCCCAAGTTTCACCAGACCTCCCGCAGAGAAGGCTAGAGAAGGAGACTTGATCTGAGCCCCCCACAAGCGGCAGCAAGTGGGTAGGAACTGGGTCATCTCAAAGCAAGAGCACGATCCAGCACAGTCACGGTCCGCCATGATTGCTTAGTGATGAACGCCTGGTCAAGAGAGCACCATACCTCATCTCCAACATTAAAGAAGCAAAAGATCCTTTGATTAAACCCCCTTTGCATCCACGATGGAGAGAAAAGGGGAAGGAGAAACTCCCATCCCCCTTGCCTTTGCTTAATCCAGTAGCAAAAGCATTGGATACAAAACCTTCTAAAGAACTATAAAGGGGGGGAGAAAAGGGACATAAATAATCTTATCTGATCATTCTAGTAATCGTTTTGGAATTGCTTTTATCAACAAGAAGAAAAAATACAGGCATTTCAAAAGGAACTTCCTTATATGGTAATAGACTTCCTGTAACGTCAGTCCTACTTCTGATGTTTTCTGGGCGCAGAAGACATTGGTTAAAAGCAATCACCTGGCTCTTTACTGAAAGACTCTCGGTTGTTAGTGCCTGCTAATAGCTTCACAATTTGATGCTTATAGAATTATTAAATGTTTCATTGTTAATTTTATCACAGTGGTTCTTTGTTTGTTGGCATAACAACTTATCTAGCAATGCGGTTTAACTGCTAGATTGTTGATGGACTGATCTGCTTATACTGTCTTTGGTACTAGGGTTGCAGAAATTGTTTTTAAAATGGATTTCCAAGAGGGAAGTGAATCAAAAGCCCCAAACACAGATGATACTGCAGGCGCTGAGCTGGCTCAACTTTCATGGGATGCTCTTGAACATATGATTCGGGACTCGATTAAGCTAGCAATCAAAGAAACATGTGCTGAACTATCTGACTGATGCTCAACTGCTCTATTGAAATCTACAAGCAACTCAGAGAAACTGCAGGATCAGTCTTCGGGAGACACTGATCAAAACTGCAAGCAAGAGGACCTCTCTGCAGCTGATTGGAAGATACCCTACAAGAAGAAAAACACACCAAAAAAGCAAACTACACCTCGTAGGGAATTCATGGAACTATGTTTTACAGAATCCAAGAAACAGGTATATCTAGGAGCAACTAAATCATTTATGCAAGAGCCAACTCAGGAAGAGAAGAAGACAAAAAATATCCAATCAAGCTTTATTTTAAGCTACTTACTGCAACCCTTAAAACAAATGTATGCAGTCCACAAGGGCAAAAGGCACAGAGACAAGATCTTTCTGAAGAGAAGATACCAGACAAAGAAAAAAGATGTTAAGCTTTTTGTATAAAATTATTATTAGGGAAATTCTCCCTCACTCCATATAAGAAAGCCTTAGGGAGTTTTTATCCAAGTGTAACTAAACAGATGGCTTATTTTGATAAGAAATCAACTGAGAGACGTGAAAATGTAACAAAAAGATGTTAAACTTTATGTCTAAAAATACTATTAAGAAATTTACCCTTTTTGCATGTAAGAGTGCCTTCGGGAGTTTTTATTAAAGCCAAATAGAATGGCTTGGTTTGGTGAGAAATCAACTGAGAGAAGTGAAAATGTAAGGATTTTTAGTAAAATAGCAGATAAGATAGACTTGTAGGCGAATTATAAAGAAGGACCATTTACTTTTGTGCGTTTTAAATAAGGCAATAATTCAGAAGAAAAATGGATATATTTGTTTTATAGGGAAACTTGAACTTGTAATGGAAAACAGGAGGGGAATTACCTTGTTAAAGATAAGAATAGATTATGAAAATCTGAAATTTTACAGTAAGAGCCTTTGAATATATATTACTAAGATATATTATTATTAGAATGTTTAGATAATTTTAAAAGAAGCCATTTATGTATTCTTGATATTTGTAGTGGTAGCTATTATTAGGATTGATAAATTTTTCTGCTGTAAGACAAGTAGGAGAGACCTAATTGGAATGTACCACAAGATACTACTCTCATTTTATTTGTATTTCTGGGAAACTAATAAAAACCTATTATATATATAAAAAAGGATCTAACTACAACCAAGCCAGTCTGAAGGGTTTGTGCTTGTGAGATAGTACTGTCTAGGGCAGGGGTGTCAAACTCATTTGTTATGAGGGCTAGATCTGACATAAATGAGACCTTGTTGGGCCAGGCCATATCTGTCATAAAATGTAATGCCAGGTAGTGCCAGTGCTTTACCAGCCTCTCTCAATTGAACAGGAGAGGCTTGCTGATCTATCTCTCCTGTGCAACTGAAAGAGTCTGGTAAAGTAAGCTGTGATGAAGCAGCAGCAGCAGAACTGGAAAAGGAAGCAGGAAACAGCCATGGCCTTGTGGGCCAAAGTGTAGCCCTCTGAGGGCTTGATCCAGCCCCCAGGCTGCATGTTTGACACCCCTGGTTTAGGGGTGTGCAAAAAAAAAAATCAGCATTTTTTGGTTTGGGTCTATTGCACCCCAATATTTTTTCCCCCATATTTCCGAAAAATCCCAGATCCCAATACCGGTATGGTATTTGGATATGGGCTTTTTCAGAAATCCCATTTCCCCCCAGGTCCAATAGATCCGAGAAGAAAAATGCCATTTTTTTTTTAAAAAAAAGCCAGTTTAAACCACACTGCAGGAGAAGCTGCCCCAGAATCTTCATGCGGTGGGGAGGTCTCTCTCCCCACTGCAGGCAGACCTGGCTGGGAGGGCTTCTCCTGCTGCACAGTTTAAACTCCGCCAAAGAAGAAGCCAGCCCCAGGATCTGCATGCAGTGGGGAGCTCTCACCTGTTGCCACTCTGGCTGATCCTGGGCTGGTTCCTCTTGCAGCTTGGGTTAAACTGGTAGGATCAACTGGGGTGGTGGGATCAGCTGGGGGGCGGAAACTGAGAGCTCTGCACTACCTCAGTTGGGGCTGATTCCTCTTGCAGCTCAGTCTCAGCTCCTGCCACCCCAGCTGATCCTCAGTATAGCTGAATATTTCCAAATGAAAGCCAAAAAACCCCCAGCTTTTATTCTGGCTCAGCTATTCCAGTAGCCATTCAGATTCTCGGAATCTGTATTTGGCTTAAATAATGCTCAAAAAATACCAGTAAGGTATTTTTTGGCTATTTTTCCAACTCAGTTTCTGCAAAATGCACACCCCAAATAGTGTCACATTCTATTCCCCTGAAGAGCTTATGTTACGATGCAGATGTGCCTGGTAACATAATCAAGTCCTTAATCAATGGGATAACATCATCTTCTTCCTCATTAGCATCCCCTTCAGAGTAGCTCAAATACCCTAACAATATGGTTCCCACCACAAGCAGAAAAGGGTGTGAGCTTTAAATATATAAGAACCCTCCTGTGTCAACTAGCATTTTTTAGCTCAATTATTCCCCCACTAACTGTCCTCCACCACTGAGACTTGGATTCTGCTTCTCCACACAGACTATGTTCTCACCACTACGACTCTTGAAAATGCTTGCACTTCAGATCTGGCAGCATATAAATCTTTGTCTTTCTGTTTTCTAATATCTTCCTATCATTCACTCCCTGCCCCGGTCTTTCTGTCTCCTGCCTTCATCATTCTCTGCCCAGTTCTTCCAGCACATAGGTATACCAGCCTCCAGGTGGGACCTGGGGATCCCCCCAGAGTTGCATTATAACTTTTGTGGGCCCTATGCACTTTTGCCTTTGTGGGCCCCATTCCAGCATAATAATATCAATATTAAACATTATTTTTGATATAACTTTAGATACTTCAGCCTTTTTTATTTTAGGCAAAATTTAATAAATTTTTGTGGGCCCTAAACAATTCATTTTTTTCTGATGTGAGAAGAAAATTAAAATGTTTCCTTTAACCGTAAAAATTTATTTTTTCTTCTGATTTTAAAGGAAATTAAAATATTTTTGTGGGGTCTTTAAATGTATTATGGGCCGCAGGCACTGTGCCTACTGTGCCTAATGGATTTCAGCTCTGGATTCCCCAGCTCATCTTTAGGCTACATTGATCAGTTCCCCTGGAGAAAATAAATACTTTGGAGGGTGGACTCTGTGGCATTGTACCCCACTGAGATCCCTGTCCTCCCCAGGCTCCACTCTCCAATCTCCAGTTACCCAACCTGGAGCTGTCAAACCTACCCCTCCACCCCCTGCTGGTGGCCAGGGAGGACCTAGCCACACATCCCCATTTCTGGTTCCCTTCCTTGCTTCTCTTGCTCCAGCAACTCTCCTCTCTCCCTCTCTCTCACCTCCTCACTTTCTCTCCATTTTCCCACCTTTTCCTTTTGCTCTTAGGCATTGTGCTTACTTTCTTCTCTTCCTCCTTTTCCCAGCCACTCTTGGTAAGCTTCAAATCCATGGTGTGTCTTTGTGCTTCTCTTCCTTTAATTTTCCCCTCTTAAGCTTGGTCTCCCTATCTTTCCCCCCAACA
Organism: Gekko gecko; assembly: GCA_029375565.1. NCBI lineage: Eukaryota > Metazoa > Chordata > Lepidosauria > Squamata > Gekkonidae > Gekko > Gekko gecko. The sequence continues at coordinate 119,029,828 of JAPDNY010000005.1, forward strand.
CCCCCTTTTGTTTCCCTTTCTGATGTTGGCTTCTTTGGGGATGCCACTGTCTTGGGGCGACCCGGGACTCCTGGCACATTTGTCAGGGACCCCACACCCTCCCAGCCTCAACAACCCCAGGACCTGCCCCCTCGACACTCACCGGCAAGCACAGGGGCGAGAGAGAAGGAAAGCAACGACGAGCAAACGACAGTGACAGGGCACACTGTGGGACCACTGTGACGTCAGGAGTGTGTGCCCTGGGTTAGCAACCAGCCCACCGGGCCAGGGCCTGGGAATGAGGATGGAGAAGGCCAGATGGAGCCAGCAGGGAGCCGGTGGAGGCCACCATAGGTACCAGAGAGTCAGCTCACAGCAGCCCAGTAGAGGCCAGTGCGGAACACAGCCCCAGGGCCAACACGGAAGCCAGGAAGTGTGCAGCACCCAAGGAGGGATGGGGCGGGCATCGGGCAGGACAGCATTGGTCCTTTTGAGTGGGGGCGGGGCTGAAGCGAGGGGATGGCTTGGGGAATTGGAGCAGCAATAAAAGGAGGAGAGGGAGAGAGGCCAGGGAGGAAGAGGAGACAAAGCACAGAGGAACAGAGAAAAGCGAGTTGGTGCACACTCTCCTAGGGACATGATGTAACCCCTTTTGCAATGTCCCTTGTCTGAGGCCCCTCCTTCCTTGAAGCCCTGAAAGCCTCTGTGATCAAAAATTGGGTGTGTGTTTTTAAAAAGCTGTTGTGATGCCTTTATTTTAATTGCTTCTGTCATGTTGTTTGCTACTCACCCGATTTAGAGACAATCTCTTGTAGCTCTTCACAATCTGCCTTGGTTTTTACCACCCAGAATAATTTAATGTATGTAAATTTGGTAACTACATCACTGTCTATGCCAATAATTTATGTACAATAATTATAATGTAGCACTGATTCTTGTGGGATCTCCCTGCTCACTTCCCTCCACTGTAAGAACCTATTGATTTATTACTACTCCCTGATTCCTGTCATTTAACCAGTTTTTAATCCATAAGAGGACCTGTCCTCTCCTCCCATGACAGCTAAGCTTACTCAGGAATCTTTGTTGAGGTACCATGTGAAAAGCCTTTTGGAAGTCTCCCAATATATAATGTCGCCCTTTATCCACATGCTTGTTAACCAGTTCAACAGACTCCAAAAGGATGATGAAGCAGGTCTTTCCTTTGCAGAAGCCATGTTGATTTTCCTCCAGCAGGCGTTTTTTTTTTTTAATTATCCAGCTTTTCTCTCTGATTGGGGATCACGTAATTTCCCTCCTCCACAATCCTCACAACAACAACCTTGTGAAGGTAGGTTAGGCAGAAAGATTGTAATGGGCCCAGGATCACCTGGCAGACTAACATGGTTGAGCACAGGATTTGAATTCAGTAATCTCAGGTCCTAGTCTTGCATTCTAACCACTATGCCACACCAGCCATGTGTACTTAAGAATTCTGTCTTTAATAAAGCTTCTGTTAATTTACCTGGATGTTTATTTATTTATTTATTTATTCATTTGATCCAATTTTTACACCGCCCTTCCCTGTAATTCCTTCCATCTCCTGGCCTGTAATTCCTTGGGAATCCTTTGAACTCCTTTTCAGATATCTATGTAATGTTTGCTACTTTCCAGTCCTCCAACAGGGAGGCCTCTTTTAGTGACAAGTTACTGGTTAGTATATCAACAGTTCAACATTTGAGTTCCTTGAGAATCCTCAGGTGTATGCAGATTTATTTGTTTTCAGTTAGCCTAGTAGTCTTAGAACATCATGACTTTAATTAAAATTTTCAAATGCTCTTCCAGAAAACAATGGCTCTGGCATGGGGGCATGCCAAGGGTTCTCAGCACTCAGCTGGCAACCTGCATGAAACTGGCAGGGGTGGTACTTACCCCAGTGGTGATCTTCCAGTGCCACAAGGTCACTTCTGCCTACCTAAATGGAAGTGACATCACCATGTTGTGGGATGCCCTGAGATTCACCTGAAACTGGGTGAATCCCAGAGCATCCAATAATGTCACTCCCAATTATGAAGCTTGGAAATGATGTTGCAGCCATTTTGGCCACCATCTTTCCCCTATCGCCTTACTGAGTTCTGACAGGGACAGGGAACAGCAGAGCACTGGTGGGTTCCCCCCAGCAGTGGTGGACAATTCACAACCTTATACATGCCCCACATTTTCCACAGTGAAAATAGACACAAAAGATTTCTTCAGTTTTTCTGCCTGGGGGGGGCTGCCTGGGGAGGGCCCCCACATCCAATCGACCCTCCATCCAGCAAGAACGTCACAGGGAAAAAGCAGTTGCTTTTCACTTATTTATTGTGTTGTAGAATACAATACAACATTCCAGGACTCAGTCATCTCACCTCATCTCCTGGGTGCCCTGGCTACTCTTTCTTGGCTCTTTGCTGGGCCTTAGAGATCTCCCTTTCTGAACCCCCCTTCCTGTTGCCTCCCCTGCCTCCTTCATAGTGGACCCTACCTCAGCCCCTGCCTCCATATTCTTTCCAGGCTGCTTTTTCTTGGCCCTCCTCGAGGCTCTCCTCCAGGTGATAAGCCACAGGAGCAGATAAAGCCAATTCACTGACTCCCACCCCTACTTCATGCATTGGCCCTGTAAACCAATATGTCATGTATACAGGATTGCTCTTCAGCTTCATCTGCAAAACCACCTTTTCCAATATATTCCTGTGCAGCAGTTCTAGGGTTGTCTGGTCCTCTTCTTATGCCAGCAGGGGTGGTGGGAGACAGCTTCCCGGGAGAGAGGGGTGGGGCTACGTTGCCACGTATGACATCCCCAGCGTGATGACATCACACAGCAAAATTCTGATATTTGGGGCAAAACTTTATGGTTTGCCCAAAATACCAGAGCATTGCTGTGTAACGTCTCTGGAATGATGATGTCACTTCTGTGTGATATCATTACGCCAGGGATGTCACAACTGGCCATGGCTGTTGAGGGTGGAGCCTCCACCCTGCCGGCAAGTTGGCTGGTAGTGGGCTGGAGCCTGTGAAATTGGTGGATGCCCCCCCACTCCCACCTGGGGGCTGGCAACCCTAAGCAGTTCCATTCTTAATTAAGATCAAGCCTAAGGTATAGTTTAGGGTAGACAGTTCAGGTTACCTGTTGCCTGTACAAGAGCTTTCTCAGTTCTAACCTGGGTAGCCCAGGCTAGCCCAATCTCATAAGATCTTAGAAGCTAAGCAGGATTGGCAAATAAAATGCAAGTCTGTAATCAGGCAGGCAAAAAAGGGAATATGAGGAGCATATAGCAAAAAATGTAGAGGGAACATTGCCTGCTACTGAGGGCTTAATGTTTCATGGTTAACAAACAAAGTAATAGAAGCTGTAAAAGATAAGAAGGATTCTTTTAAGTGGTGGAAAGCTAGCCTCAGTGAGCTTGATAAAAGGGAACACAGGCTGTGGCAAATAAAATGCAAGTCTGTGACCAGGCAAGCAAAAAGGGAATATGAGGAGCATATAGCAAAAAACATAAAGACCAACAATGAAACTTTCTTCAAATACATTAGGAGCAGGAAACCAGCCACAGAGGCAGTGGGGCCCTTGGATGACCAAGGGGTAAAAGGAGTACTGGAAGATGATAGGGAAATGGCTTAGAGGCTGAATGCATTTTCTTGCCTCTGTCTTCACTGTGGAAGATGAGAAGTGCTTACCCACTCCAGAACTGCTATTTTTGGGAGGGGTTTTGAAAAACCTGAGTGAGATTGAGGTGATGAGAGAGGAGGTCCTACAACTGATAGACAACTTAAAAACTGATAAATCACCAGGCCCAGATGGCATACATCCGAGAATTCTGAAAGAACTCAAATGTGAACTTGTGGATCTCCTGGCAAAAATATGTAATCTTTCATTAAAATCTGCCTCCATTCCTGAGGATTGGAAGGTAGCTGATGTCATTCCCATTGTTAAAAAGGGTTCCAGAGGAGATCTGGGAAATTACAGGCCAGTCAGTCTGACATCGATACCGGGTAAGTTGGTAGAAACTGTTATTAAGGAAAGAATTAGTAGGCACATTGATGAACAAAAACTATTGAGACAGACTCAGCATGGGTTCTGTAAAGGAAGATCTTGTCTCACTAACCTGTTAGTGTTCTTTGAGAGAGTGAACAAACATGTGGACAAAGGGGACCCAATAGATGTTGTTTACCTTGACTTCCAGAAAGCTTTTGATAAAGTTCCTCATCAAAGGCTCCTAAGTAAGCTCAAAAATCATGGGATAAAAGGACAAGTCCTTTTGTGGATCAAATACTGGCTAATTAATAGGAAACAGAGAGTGAGTATAAATGGGAGGGTGGTAAGCAGTGGGGTACCACAGGGATCAGTACTCGGTCTGATGCTTTTTAACTTGTTTATTAATGATTTGGAGTTGGGAATAAGCAGTGAAGTGGCTAAATTTGCAGATGACACGCAGTTGTTCAGGGTAGTAAAAACCAGGGAGGATTGTGAGGCACTCCAAAGGGTTCTGTTGAGGTGAGGATGGGCAAGTGGGCATCAACGTGGCAAATGGGGTTCAATGTGGCAAAGTGCAAAGTGATGTACATTGGAGCCAAAAATCCTAACTATAAATACACCTCGATGGAGTCCGAACTGGCAGAGACTGACCAGAGAGAGAACTTGGAGTCATAGTAGATAGCTCACTGAAAATGTCGAGACAGTGTGTGACTGCAATAAAAAGGCCAATGCTATGCTGGGGATTATTAGGAAGTGTATTGAAAACAGATCAGCCAATACCATCATGCCCCTGTATATATCAATGGTGTGACCTCATTTGGAATATTGTGTACAGTTCTGGTCACCACACCTTAAAAAGGATATTATAGCTTTGGAAAAAGTTCAGAAAAGGGCAACTAGAATGATAAAAAAAGGTTGGGACACTTTCCCTATAAAGAAAAGTTAAAGCAATGGAAGAGGAAATGAGATTGTATTATATCTACTGAGGGAGACTTATTGTTAATTTGCTTTTGCTTTTAATGGTGAAGGGATAAATAATGGTTAAATGAGAAGTCATTATTCTCTGTAATTTTTTTCTAAGTTAAATAGCAATTCTCTTGGACTACTCTTCATAGAGTAAGATTTGTTCGGATGTTTTTACAAGCCATGATGATGATTGATCACTCTCAATGTTAAAGAAATCTTTTTACTATTGTTAAGCAATTTTTTACAAGCTATATGTGACCTCCAACCCTTGGGTTTTTAGTGGGTTTTCTTTTCTTTCTCCTATAGTGTGTAGATTCCCTCCCTAATTTCGTTGTAGTTTTAAATAAATGCAAATAAAAAATCCCCTACGGGGGGCCATTAAAAAAAAAAAAGGTTAAAGAGCTTGGGGCTCTTTAGCTTGGAGAAATGACAGCTGAGGGGTGACATGATCGAGGTTTATAAGATTATGCATGGGATAGAGCAGGTCGAGATAGAAGTACATTTCTCCCTTTCTCATAATACAAGAACTCATGGGCACTCAATGAAGTTTGTTGAGCAGTCAGGTTAGAACGGATAAAAGGAAGTACTTCTTCACCCAAAGAGTGATTAACACATGGAATTCACTGCCACAGGAGGTGGTGGCGGCTACAAGCATGGACGGCTTCAAGAGGAAATTAGATAAGCATATGGAGCAGAGGTCCATCAGTGGTTATTAGCCACAAGGTATAGATAGGGACTCTGGGGCAAGTGATACTCTGTATCGTTGGTGCTTGGGGGAGTCAACAGTGAGAGGGCTTCTAGTGTCCTGGCCCCACTGCTGGACCTCCTGATGGCACCTGGTATTTTTGGCCACTGTATGACACAGAGTGTTGGACTGGATGGGCCACTGGCCTGATCCAACATTGGCTCCTCTTATGTTCTTATGTTGGCCCTGGCTAGTATTTGGATGGGAGATATCCAAGGAATACCTGGGTCATGATGCAGAGGCAGGCAATGGCAAACCACCTCTGAACGCCTCTTGCCTTGAAAACCCGACAGGGCCTCCATAAGTCAGCTGTGACTTGACAGCACTTTCCATCACCAGAGATTTCCCTGTAGCCATTCCCACCCTACATAATGGTTGTCTGGAAAATGTCAGAAAGTACTTACACTGTTAGTGCTGCATGAGTAAATAAATAAACAAACTCAAATGTGTTTTTTCTAGACAAGATGGAGGCGATTCTGGCTGGGAGGGCAGAGTTTTTGGCTGGTATTGATTAACCAGCCTTACATGGGATTAAACTCACTTTAGTAGATCAAGTTGAGAACTTGGGAATGCTCCTTGATCTAACTATCAGTGAGTAAGCAGGTTGGTGATATTGCTCAGAGAGCTTTCTTTCAACTACATCTAGCTTGTATGTTGGCTCCTTATTTAGACTTTGCCAGTCTAGCCACACTGATCCACACTACTGTAATCTCCATGTTGAACTATGTAATGTACTCTATGTGGGGCTCCCTTTGAAGATATCTTGGAAGCTTCAATTGGTACAATATGTGGCAGTGAGATTTTAGTATGGGCTCCGCTGCTTGGAACATACAACTTCAGTGCTATGTCAGCTGCACTGGTTCCCTATTTGCTTTTACAACCAATTCAAAGTTCTGGTTATTACCTTTAAAGTCCTTCACATTCTAGTTCTCCCATACTTGTCAAACTACATCTCCTGGCATAATCCCCCACGTCAGCTACATTCTTCAGGCATCCTTCTAGCCGTGGTACCCCCTTATAAGACAGTACAGATGGCAACAAATCATGGGCTTTTGCTGTGGGTGCCTTCACTTACCGTGTTCAGGAAGGCATGTAAGATGGTTTTATTGCAGAGGATATTTGGTGGAATGTAAACTGGCAGATTTGGCTACATTTTTAACCTGTGTATGGTTTTTATTTTGTGGATGGACTATAGCCACCTTGAGTCTGAGGAGAAAATGTATAAATCAGTATGATCAATACATAAATAAATTCTGGGTCTGTCATTTTTCACAGTTATGCTAAGTTTTACAGTCAGTTATATGACGGTGACCAAGCCTTGATAGTACTGATGTGTTAGGAGATGGCTATTTACCTTCACGTTTACCTTCAGGACTGGTGACTGAGTTCAGAGATAAGGATCAACATGACATGTTTTCTTGTAGTATGTGGCAAAACCTGTTCTTAAATACGCACACAATGGTACTATTCCTGTTAAAATTTGTGGGTGCCAACAAAGGTGTCTAAAGATACTACAGAATCTTCCACAGTTAGGTACTCATGGACTGTACAGGTAAAAGCAATATTTACAAAATGTTGATTTATGCTGTGTTAATTTGCTGGATATATTTGTTAGAGCATGCCTGTGGTTTCCTTCTGAACAATTTCTAACAAACCAAGCAGTCAGCCCACTCTCTGCCTTCTGCTGGTGATTTCAAATTTATTTGTCTTTAAAAAAAAAAAATAAGTGCAACAGATCTGTTGACTTTCATTGCTGGGAAATGGGGGGTTACAATGTGTGGGAAATGTGTGTATTACATATAGTTTGTTCTGTATGCAAGTTAGTTGTCTACAGCTTTTCAACAGAGAAGGTCAATTTGAGTGTGTTAACTATGAGTAATATATTATTTGTGCACACAACATAATTAGAGTTGCCAGCCTCCAGGTGGTGGCTAGAGATCTCCTACTATTACAACTGATTTCGAAGCAACAGAGATCAGTTCATTTGGAGAAAATGGCTGGTTTGATTAGTGAACTCTATGGTATTATACCCTTCTGAGGTCCCTCCCCCTCCCCAGACTTCCCCTTCCTCAGGTTCCACCCCCAAAATCTCCAGGTATTTCCCAACCCGGAGCTGGTAGCCTTAAGCATAATACAGCATAGTAAAGTCTTTTTGAAGGTGTTTTTCTATAACAATGTGGATGTATGGCTATGGGAAAATTGTTCAGAAATCCATTGGAATGAGAAGACTGTATTATTCAGCGGGGGGCATCAAAAATGCCTGTTACATGGAGGTGAAAGAGATCGCAACATGCATGAGAATTGTGTCTGGCCTCCTTCAACATTTCCAGTGGCCAAGCTGTTTGGTGAATTTCACTGTATCTGAAGAAGTGTGCTTGCACATGAAAGATTATACCTTGAACAAAACTTTGTTGGTCTTAAAGGTGCCACTGGACACAGACTTTGTTCTACTGCTTCAGACTAACACGGCTACCCATCTGGATCTTTCTTTTCTTTAAATAAGTTTAGTTTTCTTTCAAACATTACATGTGGTTCCTGTCCTCCACTGTTATATTTAACAGTGGGTAGTGAATGTCCATGTGGATAGTGAAATGTAAAAAGCCAGCTAAGATTCCCACTTAGGCTTCTGAAAACCTGGGGGAAATCTAAAAGATCAAACAAATTTGTGGGCAAAAAAGTCAGTCAGTCAGTAAATAAATAAATCTTTGTAAGGACATCAGCAAAGACAGAAAAAAGCAGGCTTTTAGCTGCCCTTGTAGGTTGCCATAGCAACCAAATGTGTACTGCGATACCTATCTGGACACTTGATGCAGGGCTCTGGAGTATGATGATGGGTGAGAAGTGAGGGGGAGAACATGGGAGTTCTGCTCCCACACTATTCTTGGTGGGCCTTCAATTTATCCAGATCTAAGACTGTCCTCCCTTTGGATGCAATGACATTGACTGAATTTTGAAGGGACTCTCCATTTCGGCTGGTACTGGTAACTGCAGTTTCTAGGGGGAAATTTGGTAAGGTGTGTGTGCAGCACCATCAGCACACATGTTAACATAATGAACTAGGCAAGAAATCTCAGAAACACTCCCCCCTTAAGCACTTGTTGTAAGAGTGCTTAAAAGTTGAGCAGTTTCCCAATTGAGGTATGGAGACCTTGCCTCTCAACAGTTCTAGATATTATTTCAAACTGTTGTGATTCTTTGGATAACAGCAGCATATGTACAAATAAGATAGTAGCCACTAAGAAGATGGGTAGATTACTATTCACATCTTAACTTAATTTATATTCCTTTTAAAAATTTCTGTGCTTCCTTAAGGGTGTACAAATATGTCCTTTTTAATAGCTAATTGTTTTCAAATACTGTGTGGTTTCTTATTTTGCTTATTTTCATTGGTGCAGTGGTTAAGTGTGCGGACTCTAATCTGGGAGAACCGGGTTTGATTCCCCACTCCTCCACTTGCACCTGGCTGGATGACCTTGGGCAAGCTGTAGTTCTGATAAGAGCTGTTCTTGAAAAAGAGCAGTTTCTGTCAAGAGCTCTCTCAGTCACATCTACCTCACAGGGTGTCTGCTGTGGGGAGGGGAAGGTGTTATGTATTGACATACATAAATGTAGGAGCTTGAGTCCAGCTCCCATTACAGCATGGTATCCTGAAACCTGAAGTCTGATTGGACACTCTGCGCAGCTGTCCAATCAGAATACAAGATGTGTGCAGGAGGGAAACGATGTGATTGGTCTTTATGTATATATCCTGATTGGTCCTTACTGCACTAATGGCCGTGGTTTAGCAAGCCCGGACTGTTGCTCCCTAGTTTTGCTGTCATTCTATCTTGTTCTTGCCTCTGTAAATAAAGCTGTTTTCACTGTTCAATGAGCTGCTGCCTCTCATATCTAACAGAAGGGAAAGGATTTTGTAAGCCGTTCTGAGACACCTTTGGGTAGTGAAGGGCGGAGTATAAATCCAATCTCCTCCTCCTCCTCTTCCTCCTCCTCCTCCTCCTCCTCCTCCTCCTCCTCCTCCTCCTCCTCCTCCTCCTCCTCCTCCTCCTCCTCCTCCTCTTCTTCTTCTTCTTCTTCTTCTTCTTCTTCTTCTTCTTCTTCTTCTTCTTCTTCTTCTTCTTCTTCTCTCGTGTTCCCTACTCATGATTTTCTTTTATGCCATTTACACATCATGTGTACACAACTGATGAAAAAAATAGAGTTGCTTAACTTTAGTGGAAAAAATTAACTGTAATAAAATGGCATGAAAATAAAGATTAACCAGGTCAGTTTATGGGGGGAGGGGGAATTCAGGCTGAAACTGCTAGGCTGTAAAATTCAGTAGCATCCCTTTTATTCCAGCATAATTTATGAATGCTGCTAAGGAGTAATAATTTATGCAGCAAGTAAATTCAGAAACCTGTGTATTTAGTCATTTGTAGTGGTATATCTCTCTCCTATATTATAAAGCTGATCTGGGGTGGCAATATTTGACTCATGCCAAAATCAGTTGGCTGCAAGAACTGCCACTCCAAGTGTCTGCCAATCCCCTGACTGCGTTGGGTGGCTGCTGGCCTGAGTCCCGCCCACACAGCCAGCAGCCACACTCTTGCTCTCGTCTACAGGCAGCTGCTAAAGAGGATGGACTCTGCAGCCAGTCATCCACGGCTGTGACAGGAGCCAGTCGGGCTGTGAGAACAGGCAGGGAGAGGCCTCCGGAAGCCCCCATGGCACCTTTCCCCGGTCACCCGCTGAGATGGGCGTGCAGGGAAAGGCCTCCAGGGGCCTCTGCACCACACTTCCCCACTCCCCTGCCCAGGCAGACATGTGGAGAATGGCCTCCACACACCCCCACCCATCTTTTCCAGCCCGCCCCCTGAGGTGGATGCGTGAGAAAAGGCCTCTGGAGGCCTCAGCGCCACATTTCCCGCTCCCCCGCCAAGCCGGACGCGCAGGGAGAGGCCTCCGCACCCCCCAGCTTTCCCACACACACCCCAGGTGGACGGGCAGGGACACGCTTCCAGAGGGCCCCCTCCTTTCCCCGCTCGCCCACCAAGCTGGTGCCGAGCTGCAGAGCCCCCCCTTTCCTGGCCCTGCCTCCCTGTTTCTCTTCCCAGCATCTCTGGTCTTCTCTCTCCTTTCCCTCCTTCTTTCCTTTCCTTCTTTTGCCTTCTGTCCCTCCCTCCCTCTGTCTCTTCTTTCCTTCCTCCCTATCTCTTTGCATTCTTTCCCTTCCTTCCTTCCCATCTCTTTGCATTCTTCCCCTCCCTCCCTCTTTCGTTTCCTTCCTTACTCCCTGTCTCTTGCCATTCTTTTCCTCCCTCCCCCCACCCCATCTCTTTGACTTCTTCCCCTCCCTCTTTCATCCTCTTTTCCTCCCTCCCTCCCTTTCTTTCTTTCTTTCTTTCTTTCTTTCTTTCTTTCTTTCTGTCTGTCTGTCTGTCTGTCTGTCTGTCTGTCTGTCTGTCTGTCTGTCTGCCTGCCTGCCTGCCTGCCTGCCTGCCTGCCTGCCTGCCTGCCTGTCTCTATCTTTCCTTCTTTCTCTCTTACTTTCTCTCACTGTCTTCCCTCCCCCCTCCCTTCCTTCTAGCGCCTGTTGTCTTGCATCTACAACAGGCCTGATTCCTAGTCTTTATTTAAATTTATCAGCATAGGGGGTGTTCACAGAATACAGTCAGTCACACAACCCCATGGAGAATGGTAGAGAGAAGCTTTACTTCTACTGGGAAGGAGGTTACATCCAAAGGGACTAAAATGTGACTAGATCCTTGGTTTTGGGTCTTCCCAACTTCTTTTTCTGGGTCCATCCACACCCACCCACTTCTAAACAGTGACTGGAACAAATGCCATTTTAATCTTCCACAGCAATCTGTTGCTGATCTAAAAATTAAAATTCTCTTACAAATGGAAGATCTAACCCAAAATTGCTGAATTGGAGTTAATTAGCAGTAGGGAAGGGCATGAAATGCAGTTTGGTTCAGTTCCTGGTTTGTGGCATGCCCAGTTTGAGAATCATGAACTGTCTTGAACTTTTGGAGACTAAATGAACTAGTTTGGTTTATCAAATTTGTGATGCAGTAACCTCCCTCGCATGCTAGAGACATCACACTGTCAGGGAATCTCTGGCTGACTCTCCTCTACCAGCTCTCCAGGTTTAGTGAGGATTGGATTTACAGGGTCCAAGTTACAGCCCTCTCAAAGTCCACACTGAAGTGCCAGGGGTCCCTACCCAAGTGCCAGGGGATGCTCAAAGAAGGTGCCTCCAGAAAAGTGCCTTATGGGGTAATGGCAGAAATGACAGGTGCAGGTTCAAAAGGTTCAGGAGTGTATAGAACAGACCCTGTGCAAGCTAGAGGTTTCAAAGTCACAGGGGATCTCCAGCTGACTCTCCTTTACATGCCGTCCAAGATATGTGCAGATGGGACTTAGGGGTCCAAGTTAAGGCCCTCCAAAGAAGATGCCTCTAGGAAAGTGCTTTTGGGGGAAATGTCAGGCCCAGGTTCAAAAGTGTATAGAGTGGACCCCCTGCAAGCTACACATACCGAACACACAGGGAACCTCACCCTGCCACCTGCTCCTCTATAATCTCTTCAAGTTGAGGGCAGATTACATTTCTGGGGTCACAGACCTCCCAGTGCTGTCTCTGGAAAAGATAGCTGCAGTTACAGGAGTCTATAAAATGGCTCAGGAACAAGCCAGTGACACAAAACTTACAGGGAAACTTCACCTGGGCAGACCCCTCCGAGCCTGAGACAAGGCAAGCATCCCCCCTAAGCTTGCAGCCCCCCAAGTCTTCAAAGGCAGGTTCTGAAGGACAGAAAGGCAGACATCTCCAGAGTTTCAACAGGGCCCCCCCCCCAAAGTAACCCCATGGCAGCTTGGCGGGCACCCCAGCAACACCAGATGAGCAAGAGAAGTGTGCCCGCAACTCTTGCAGCCCCCTAAGGGCTGAAACACACAAATCCACAAGGGTGTGTTCTTCTACTCTGCAGAGTAATGGAAACAAATGTTGAGCTGGCTGAGATTTGCTTATCCAAAAGCAAATTTTGAGTGACAGAAAGACAGACATGACAAGAGTTCCGACAGGGGCTCCTCAAAGTAATCCCATGACAGCTTGGGGAGGCACCCCAGCCACCCCGGCCAAGCAAGGGAAGTGTGTCCACAACTCTCACAGCCCCCCACCCCCAGGCTGAAACATGCAGGTCCAGACCACACCTTGTACTCTGCAGGAAAATGGAAACACATGTCAAGCTGGCCAGACCACCCCAAGTCTCCAAAGGCAGGTTCTGAATGACAGAAAGGTAGACATCCCCAGAGTTTTGACAAGGGCTCCCCAAAATAACCCCATGACAGCTTGGCAGCAAGCACTGGAACCAAGTGTGGCATGCCCATAATGCTTCCAGCCCCCCTCAGGCTCAAACACAGAGATCCTCTGATCACAGCCCACCCTCAGGTGGAATTTCTGGTTATTCACCATTAGCATAACACATTGTACACAAGAGACCACCTGTTGTGAATTGTGCAAACACAATGGAAAGGGGTAGTCAAACAGGGGCTTGCTTGTACAGAAAAATGTTTGTTGAGGTAGATGCTTGCTGATGTGCATGTTGTTCCAAGAGGTACGTGTTGTTTTATGAGGTAGATGTTGTTTTATGAGGTAGATGTTGTTTCATGAGGTAGGTGTTGGGTGAAGGAACCCACCCCCATAAATTACTTTGCTCTGGAACCATCCTTCCTGAGTTAAGAGCTGGAAGCTAAAAAACTGTGTGCTAGTTCACACTAACTCAGCTTAGAGGGAACACTGGTTGTGTCAGATGGCAGTTGTGACAGACTGCACTTTTAAAAGCTTGGAAGTGCTGTGTAAACAGATAAAGGACTGTGAAGGGTTAATTTTTCACATAAACAGAGAGCCCTAAGTGACTGCTCCAAGCAATCTGATTGGTTAGCATCAGCTGAGCAAAGAAAGTCTTGATGGAGCTGCTTGCTGAGGAGAGATTCAGACAGATTTCTGCCTTGACTGAATCCAGCATGATTTCATCCCTATCTGAGAACAGTGGAGTACTGACACTTTTGTTTTGTTTTTTTTATCAAAACCCTCCTAAAAAGGAGAGGAATTTATTCTTTTTATAAATAGAAAAAGGTAGGGTATATAGAGGGATAAAGAAAAGAGCGGAGTGAGTATTCTGTTAATAAAGGTTAGTTTAAATCAATATAGATACAGTTTTTGGCAATCTCCGTGATTTGAGAGTCTTCTTTTCATCTAACAAAAATTCAAAATAACTCTGTTAATGAGGTTAGTAATGTCCTTTGGGGTTAATTATTAGTCATCTCCTTTTTGACGTTTCCCGAACAGTTATTTCTTAGGTTGTCTTCCTTTGGTATCCCTCAAGTTATAGGATGGGCCACCTTTGGTTTTCACTTCTCCCGCTCCGGCACCTCCCTCCTCTGGGCCGCTGTCATCTTCACTACTCAAATCTGTCCACGTTGCGAGTGCTGCCTCTTCCTCTGGACTGGCGTGTCTCTTCAGAAATTCCTGCGCCTTGAAGATGGAGTCAATCTTCTCTCTTTTATCCTTGTACTTGAACAAAAGGCCTTCAGGATAGGTCCATCTGTATATGACCTGTCTTCTTTGTAGAAAAGTGGTCAATCCTTTATAAGCTTTCCTTTTCATCCGGATTTCATAAGGCACATCTTTCAATATTCTGATGGTCTGCTCCCCAATTTTCAAGGGCACCGCTGCAACTGCACGCAAGATTTGATCTCTGGTACTTTGCTTGACAAACTTGACAACCACTTCTGCTGGCAGATTATTTTTTTGTAAATGTGGAGTAGGCCCTATAGACCTTATCCATTTCTTCTTTTAACTCACGCTGATCTCTGCCAGTTACGGGTGCCAAGGCATTCGCAAGTATAGATCTGAGATCTTCCTTCTCTTCTTCTTTAATGCCCTGAAATCGAAGAGTCAGATTCGATTTTTCCATTTGCAACATCAAAATTCTTTTTTCTTGCACATCCTGATGCTTTTCTAACTTGTTGACCCTTTTCTTCACTTTTCCGATGTCTTCCGACGAGACCAAACATTTCTGTGCGATCTCCTCCATCTTCTTTGACGTCTCTGTTAGTTGCCTCTGTTGACTGTTGAGAACACCTTCCATATTAGTTAAGGTTTCGCTGATTTTCTGTATTTGGACCAGCAGAGGGTGCAGTAGCTCGCTTGTCTGTTGACTGACAGTCGGCTCTGGAGGGGGATTACCCGGACCGGAAGTCCCGCCTCCCTTCTTCTCAGTTTTCAAAGGGACCTTCTTCATGGCAGACATTTCTTGTATTTGTTTACTTTATAAAAGTTCGTGACGCGTCGCTCAGGAGTCCCGCTAACTCATTCGCTTCAATGGCACCCCAAAGGTAATTTCACCAACCCTTCTTCCCTTTCATCCCCCTTAGCTTTCTTATGCAAGTCCCGCTTCTCAGTGGGGGGGGGATTCCCCCTCCTCCCAGCCGCTTATTCGCTTACGGGGGAAGGGCTCGGGTTTCGCTTCAGATTCAGACCTCCAACTCACGGTTCCTGCCGTTTCTTCTTTTTGCTTTAATTCATCGCTGTTCCTCACTCCTGTTGGAAATCGGTGGCGTTGCTAAGTCCCATTACGGGCACACCGCAGCGGGGCCGATTGGGGCGGGGAGAAAGCCTCAATTTCCCGGCTGACTGCTGGCAAAGAGGCTACTCCCCAAGCGCCCCCGGTTTGGAGCCTTTGCCTAAGGCTCACTAGGGTCTTGCAAACCTGCAAAGACCCCCCCAAACTGCGTGTGGGCTAACCACCTCCGGGGGCTTCCCGAAAGGTGGCCGCCATTCGCAACGCCGGAAACTGAAACCGAGTACTGACACTTTTGGAATACAGCCTTAGCTGAGAGCACTTTAACACAGATAGGAGAACTGGCAGAAAGTTCGCAAGGAAGTCTGGGAAGTAGGCAAAGACTCCCATTCGAGCCAAGGTAATGGGATAGATCTTCTAGAGAGAGCATTCCCTACGCAGTCAAACAGGGAGTTAGCTCTGAAGAGTGCAGAGATCTTTGGTCTGGTGTGGTTAGAAACTGCCTTTAGATACCTTAAGAGTCAGTTAAAAACTCAAGATAAGTTCTGGTGTTTCAAGAGAAGGGGTTTGGGTACTGGAAAGAATGTACCAGCCTTCTGAAAATCTAAAGAGAAAATACTCAAAGAAAGTCTACTGAAGTGTTAAGGGAAAACACTGGAACAACAGCCTCTCAACATACTAGATTATATGATTTAAGTCACTGTGAAAAGCTTAAGAAACTTTAATTAGCCTGAAACATAAGAACTAAAGTCTGTACGTGTCCTGTTTTTACTGTATGGGTCCTGAGCCGAGGCATCCAGTAGCTGAGCCCCTCTGCTCAGTATGAGCAGAAAGATGGGGTGGCTCAAAGCCCTGAGCCCACTACCACCCAAACCCCAACAGGGCAGAGGAGTTTGCAATCAAAAAGAATGTGCTGTGCCTTTAACAAGTTTCCTGGCTCTTTGTTTAACTGCCAATAGAGGAGAGGGTGTGGAGCTCAGGTGAGGATATATATAACATTTTGATCCTAAAGAGTAGAATGAGGACTCTGTTATTAGCAGCCAGCAGTGCCTGTTAAGCTTTGGAGGGCCCCTATTGGTGTTTCCAAGGCTGGAGAAGTCCACCCCTATTGCTTTGAAGTTTTGTAAACAGTTTAATTGAGCAGAGACAGTCTGGAAATGTATCCATTCATGAACCACTGCAAACAGCACGAAAGTTTATGGAATGTTTGTGCTGGTTGCCCTTCTGTGAACATTGCTTTGCGAACCACAAACTGGCCAAAATTTGTGACAAACTTTCAGTTGTCAGCCAGTTCATGCCCATCCCTAATTAGCAGACTGAAGACAATGTACCTTACTACCACCACCACCACCCTGCTTGACAGAAAAAGAGGAAGAATTTGTTTTTATACCCTGCTTTTCACTACCTGAAGGAGTCTCAGAGTGGTTTACAATCACCTTCCCTTCTTCTCTTCACAACAGACACTGTGTGAGTTAGGTGGGGCTGAGAGAGCTCTGAGAGAACTGTGACTGACTCAGGGTAACCCAGCTGGTTTCATGTGGAGAAGTGGGTAATCAAACCTGGTTCTCCAGATTGGAGCCCACCACTCTTAACCATTACACCAAGGGACCTAGAATTCCTAATGCTCTTAGGGTTACCTACTTTGGGTTGGAAAATTCCTGAAGATTTAAGGGTGGAACCTGGGGACAGCAGAATTTTGGTAGGGATAGGGACCTTAGAGAAGTGTAAGGTCATAGAGTCCACCCTTGAAAACAGCCATTGTCTTCACAGGAACTGATCTCTGTAGTCTGGAGAACAGTTGTAATTCTGGGAAAACTCCAGACTCCACCTGGTGGTTGGCAACCCTAAATTCACTATAGGTGCTAATACCTTTCCTATCCCACCCTAGATATTATTAAAAGCAATACCTCTGGAACATCCTATTGTTAGGATTGCGAACCTCCAGGTGGGGTCTGGAGATCTCCAGATGACAGATATTAGTTCATCTGCTTTGGAGGGTGAACTCTATGGCAGATCCTGTTGAGGTCCCTCTCCTCCCTACATTCTCCTTTCTCCAGGCTCCAGCCCCAAATCTTCAGGAATTTCCCAACCTGGAGCTGGCAACCGTACCTATTATATCTGCTTATGTCATTCCATCCCATACTAGATTTTACATTGTGTCTATTTAACAGCAATTGAGAGTGTCTCAGACCCACTCTGAGTGAACTGATTATTCTTTGGATTGGATCTTGTTTTGAACCAGCCCACATCCCCGCCTGTCTGGGGTATATATAAACCAGTGTGATACACTTCAGTGCATCTGTTGAATTGAGCTCTTACTCATGAACACTAAATTTTGTTAGTCTTTAAGGTGCCTCTGGGCTCCTGTTTTATTCTCAGTTACATCTGCTCTGGACCAATCACCTATCTTTGCATTCCTATTGCCTGTCCAAACCATGCATTGCATACACTAGTTTACGGTACTGCAGGAGAAGTCATGAAGCTGCTTTCCTCTTGCTCATAGTCCTCTGGCATCCCATACTCTACTAGGAATTAAAACCTCGGAAAGAGAGCTGTGTGGTGGGTTTTTTTTAGAAAGGAACAGAGATTCAGTAAAGAACGTCTCTTCATGTTTAAAGTCTTATTGTTCTGCTTGATCTCAGTTTATTAACCTGTGCTACAAATCCAAGTGGCATCTGGGTAGTTTCCTTAAGGTTATGAGAATCCACAAAGCTGTGCAAGTGCTTAGTAGTGTTTCAGCTTGGAAAATATATTTCAGAAGTAGTTAATTTATAATCCTCCCTTTTGCAGCAGTCTTTGCATGGTATGTCTGCAATTGCTTGTGCACTCTCAATGGACGCTATTAAAAAGGTTTTCTTGTTTTGCTCCTTTTGTACAATAACCGAAGAGCCTTCATGCCTGCTAGCCTCAACTCACTGAGTTACTGCTTCAGCGCTTTTGATAGTGATTCATAGGGGCTCTTTCTTGGTGTCTGAAAATTCACTTAGCAAATCTACTGTTCTCAGTTGTAAGGAAAAGGAATGTGGGGTTGGTGTTGCAATTGTTTTTTTTTTCTTTGAGTGCTTTTAAAAAAATATAAACAACCCCAGCTGTAAACATAAAATTAATCAAATTAAAATGATAGAAACTTACAGCAGTATTAATCAACTGTACTGTAAATGTGTGTATATTTGCAGATTTTTAAGTTGTACTTGGGGGATAGAGAGGCACATCACAAGATAGTATGATGTGATTTGTTTTTAATAAGCTTATATATAAGCATATAATAAGCTTATATGATGCCATTGTGAAGGTTCCAGCCATTTTAAGTTACCTAAGTTTTAAAAAAGTAAAGAAGATATATTTTTGTTTTTACCTGCTATTGAATTTCCCACAGCATAAAGGGAAATCCTACAGTACAATATTTTACCTCTTTGTTTTTTAAAATTCTGTTTTGCTTGAGGTGAGAATATGCCCGCTATTACAGTATACAGGAAAAGCAAAATGGAGAGAAATTATTTATATAGAAACACAGGCTATAATACTGCAACTAGCTGCATGTAGCCTTTACATTCTAATGATCTGTCTTTAAATTATTTATAATTTAGTGTGTCAGACTAGTATCTGGTAGATCCAGGTTCAAATGCCCATTTTGCCGTGGAAACTTACATGGTGACCTTGGACCATTCATGGGTTGTTGTGAGGAGAAATGTCCATGAGGAGAATAATATCAGCTCCTTTGGGTCCCATTGGTGAGAAAGGCAGGGTATAAATTAAGTACTTAAGTAAATAAAATACTATCTAAAACATATACTTATCAGATGATAGGCCTATGACGGCTTCCGGTCTGGGATTCATGGCGTCCTAAGGTGTTCTGGCTTGCTCGTTAGAGCTCCCAGAGCAAACGGAGGGTCTTGACGACAGGGTGGGCTTCAAATAGCCCACCGCAGATCCCCCCAGGCAGGGGGGTGACTGGCAGGGAGCCTGGCCCGAGAGAGGAGTTGAGATCGGCTGATAGCGGGGCTTTAAAGAGCGCCGCGACCAGCCTTGATCCCCTCCCCCAGAGAAGGCACTTCGGAAAATCTCTACAAGACCCCACCGAGTTGGATTCTCAACATAAGAACGCATGACCCAGACCTCCAAGACATTCTATGGAAACTGATATCAAGGAAACACTGCTATAACAAGACACGGACTTTGAAGGTAATTTTTTAAAATTGCTCACCGGAGACGCGTCTCGGCCGAAAATAAACAACATCCGATGAAGCGCATGATCGTGCTGTATCTGTTGTACTAACATTGGAGTGGAAAAAGTGCAGTTAAACAGCTAAAAAAGGCCAAAAAGCCGAATTGTTGATCATTCCTGCGGTTAGATTATTGACTTTAAAATAGAAACTAACAGTAACTCCGCGAGAACTGCAGTGGAAAAGTACTGTAGCTGCTGCAGCAGAAATCGGCAAAACAGGAAGTGACTTCAGAACAGACAAGTAATCATCCTAGAGAAGACCAAGGAGGCCGGAAGAAGGGAAGAAATCAGGAACAAGGGGGACCATTAAGATTGCCGGACAGGAAGTGAGTACCCGGAAGAACCATTTACCATAGAGAAATTGCACCCGCCATTTTGGGAAGGTCAGAAAAATTTTCTTTGATTTTAAACGAAAGACTTAATATAAAAAAGTGAAATTAGTGCGATTTAGGTGGGCACAAGAAGGACTTTGATTTAGAGTGAGTTGGAGGGAAAATTCTGAACAACGGCTTACGACCTGCGGCAACGACAGAGGGCAAATACCTGGTCCTCCCCGAAAATGGCTGGGAAAGAGGAAAAAAAGCTACAGGGCATGATGGAAGCTATGGAGAAACGAGTGATGGACGCGATTCTGAAGCTGGAAAAGACTGTAATAACAGAAGTAACAGAGTTGAAAAAAGAAATGTCTGGAATTACAAAAGAGATACAGACACTGACCAAAAGAGCAGATGAGATGGATGTAAGGGTGAAGGGAGTAGCATCTAATATAGCTGAGGTCACTTTAGAAACAGATAAAGTGAATGTGATGGTCCAATATAATGCAATGATTAACCACATGAGATTCAGGGGGATCCCTGAAGACAAGAATGAGGACATCCATTCAGTCATGGTAGATGCTGTTGCAGACTTTTTGAAAATGGAAGAGGAGAGAGTGGCGGCACAGATTGATGTGGTATACAGAGTCAATTCTGCGATTGCGCAAAGGAAAAAATTACCTAGAGATGTAATTGTCCAGTTTATATCTAAGAAGCTGAAGGAGGATTTGTTCAAGCAACAATTTCAGGATGACTTCATAATTGACAACAAGAAAATCATGGTCCTAAAGGAACTACCCAGAGCGATGCTTCAGGACAGACGACTTTTTAAAGACCTGATTGACAAGCTGAAAACAGAGGGCATAAGATATAGATGGGAAATTCCTAAAGGTGTCAGTTTTTCGTTCAAGCAGAAGAGAGTCACCATCAAGTCAGTTGACCAAATGACCAGATTCATCAATGATAATTTTAAAGACTCTGATAAATAATTACAGAATCAACATGGAGAGTCAAATAATTTCATGGAATGTTAATGGACTGAATTCACCCCAAAAAAGGAAAAATATCAGACTCTGGTTGGAAAAACAGAAATGTGATATTGTTTGCTTGCAAGAAACACATATTAAAAAATCAGATGCCAAATTTTTGATTCAAAAAAGATTAGGAGAGGAATTTTATTCACTCTCCTCTCAAAAGAAAAAAGGAGTTGTTACATATATTAAAAAAGAGCTGGAACCAAAAGAAATTTTTAAAGACGATGAAGGGAAATTTTTGGCGGTAGAAGTTGTGCTGCAGAACAAAAAGACATTAATTGTTAATCTCTATGCTCCCAATGGGGCAAAAGAAAACTTTTTTCAGGATCTGTGGGAACAACTACGACAGTTGACCTATGAGCAAACGATTTTAATGGGCGATTTTAATGGTACTGTTGACAATGTTGTTGATAGAAAATCAAAAAAAGGAATTGAGGCCATGGGCAAACTTCCTAAAGTCTTTTTCCAATTGACTAAACATGAACACTTGGCAGACGTTTGGAGAATCAAACATCCCAGAGACAGAGAGTACTCTTTTTATTCATCAAGACACGAATCTTTTTCCAGGATAGATATGATGTGGATGACAGAGAATTTAATCTTGCAAACACGCAAAATTGAGATATTGCCTAGGATTCTTTCTGACCACAGTCCGATAAAATGGTCAACGTATGTTAAGAGGAAAAAATTTCGATGGCGACTTAACGAAGATTTGCTGGACAAGCAAAATATCGTGGATAAAATAAGGTCAGAAACCCAAACATACTTTCAATTGAATTTAAATAAAAGTGTACAGACGCAAACGGTATGGGAAGCCTACAACGCTGTGATGAGAGGACATCTGATTGCAATTAATAATAATGAAAAGAAACAACAAATGAAGATAGACAAAGAAATTATGGAAAATATTCGGAAAAAAGAAACAGAACTTAAGAAAAGGCCTGGTAAAAAGAAGATTTTGAGAGAATTGAGGATTTTAAGAGAGCAATATGAGGCAAGGTTGAACAAAGAAGTATTTTGGAACTTGAAAAAATTGCAACAGAAATCCTTTGAAGGTGCAAATAAACCTGGCAAATATTTAGCATGGCAATTAAAGAAAAGAAGAGAGAATAAAACAATCACCTGTTTGAAAGACGGAAATAAAGAGATTTTAGACCCAGGAGGAATTAAAAGGGAATTTTTAAAATATTACGCGACTCTCTTTCAATCGAAGCAAGCGGATCCTCAAAAAATGTTGGATTACTTATCCAAAGCTAACTTGATACAACCAAACCCCGAAATGAAAACATTTTTAAATGCTGCAATAACTAAAGACGAAATCAGTAAAGCAATAGCTGAGGCAAAAATCTCTAAAGTCCCAGGCCCGGATGGCTTTTCAGCTAAATTTTATAAAAAATTTCATGAAGATTTGGTCCCGGTGTTGGAGATTCTTCTAAATGAAATTAGAAAGACAGGAAAGATCCCAGACTCCTTGAATGAAGCTGCAATCACCTTAATACCTAAAGAAATGCAAGATTTAACAAATGTTAAAAACTACCGGCCCATTTCATTATTGAACAACGATTATAAAATATTTGCAAAAATATTGGCAGAGCGCCTTAAAAAGTTTTTGAAAGATACTATTGTTGAAGATCAAGCTGGTTTTTTACCAAATAGACAAATTAAAGACAATATGAGGGTTGTTTTGGACGCAATTGAGTATTATGATAAACACCCTGAAAAAGAAGTTGCTTTTTTATTTTTGGATGCAGAGAAGGCCTTTGATAATTTGAATTGGGAATTTATGTTTAAAGTGCTTGAGAAATCTTTGATGGGCGTAGAATTTACAAGAATGATTCAATCGATATATAAAGAACAAAAAGCTTCGGTGATTGTCAATGCAGAATCAACAGATATGTTCCGGGTAAGAAAAGGTACTAGACAAGGTTGTCCCCTGTCACCATTGTTATTTATCTGGATTTTGGAGATTTTGCTACAAGCGGTCAGAGATGATGATAATATAAAAGGTTTGAATATTGGAGGTTTTTCATTTAAATTAAGAGCATTTGCGGATGATATTATGTTTATTGTTGAAGATCCTGTTAATAATATGCCTAAGGTATTTGAAAAAGTAAGAGAGTTTGGTGATCTTGCAGGGTTTTATGTCAACAAAAATAAATCTAAGATACTGTGTAAAAATATGATTGGTACAAAGCAACAAATGTTACAAAATGTGACAGAATGTGAAGTGGTTAAAAGGGTTAAGTACTTGGGAGTTGAAATTACAATGAAAAATATAGATTTGTTTAAGAATAATTATGAAAAACTGTGGGGTTCGATAAAGAGTGATTTAGAAAAATGGGAAAAACTAAGGTTATCTCTTCTTGGAAAAATTGCCGTTATTAAAATGAATGTTCTGCCCAGGTTAATGTTTCTGTTTCAGACAATACCAATTGTGAAAGATGGAAAAGTGTTGGTAAAATGGCAAAGAGAAATCTTTAAGTTTATCTGGGCAGGGAAGAAGCCAAGAATTAAAATAAAGATAATGTATGATATTAAAGACAGAGGTGGCTTCCAAGTCCTGAATTTGCGTTTGTATCATGAAGCAGTATGTATGTCTTGGTTATCTGAATGGGTAAATTTGGAAAATAGAAAACTTTTAGCTCTTGAGGGGCACGATTGCAGATTTGGCTGGCATGCCTATCTTTGGTATGGGAAAAACAAAGCTGACTCTATGTTTAAGCATCATTATGTAAGGAGGACACTGTTTGATGCATGGATCAGGTATAAGGATACAACTTCGGATGAAAGGCCTCTGTGGATTGTTCCAGCTGCAGTTATACATTTGTTTTCAGAATATAAAGGTAATGACTGGTTGAAGTATCAGGAATTGTTGCAAAAAGAAGGGAAAAAATATGTTTAAAAACCAAATAACGAATTAGAATTTGAGTATGGTTGGCTACAATATTGTCAAATAAGGGACATCTATAAAAAAGACTGTAAAGAGTTTGGTTTTAGAGCTATGAATGATGATATTGAAAATATATGGTTGAAAAAAGAACGGAAAATGATATCAAAAATGTATAAAACTTTGTTGACTGTATATACTTTGGATGAAACTGTTAAAGAACAAATGATAAAGTGGGCCATAAATATGAACAAAGAAATTTCTATGGAATCATGGGAATTTTTGTGGAAAAGATCTTTTAAAATGTCTACCTGTATCAATGTAAAAGAAAATTGTTATAAGATGATGTATAGATGGTACATGACACCAAAAAAGATTGTCAATATTAGTATGGATAAGAACTTGAGTAATAAATGCTGGAAATGTAAAAAAGTAGAGGGTTCTTTTTACCATATGTGGTGGTCATGTGATAAAGTGAAAGCATACTGGTCTAATATACATTGTGTGATGCAGAAAATACTGAAAATCCCAATTGAGAGAAAGCCAGAACTTCTTCTCCTCGGTTTGACAATGGAAAAAATTCCACAAGAAAAAAGGACATTGTTATGGTACATGATTACGTCGGCGAGAATGGCCTTTGCTCAGCATTGGAAAATGGAGAAGGTGCCAGATGTACATGACTGGTTGAGAAAACTGTTATTTTTAGCGGAAATGGACAAAATGACAAAGAAATTAAATGGACAAATGGCAGAACAATACCTAAAAGACTGGGAAGGATTGAAATTGTATCTAGAAACTGAATATAGAATGAAGGGGAAAATATATAACTTGGATACGTATGGATATTGAACGAGAAATGAAATGAATTTTGAACTGTATGTACTGTTATATACAATATGCTGAAATTGTAGAGGTTATATATAATTCAAATGTGTTACCTGGTTTGTCGATGTACTTAAGTCTAAGCTTGATTGCCTTATAATTTTTCTGTTTGTTATTAGCAGTGTTGGAAGCCTATTAGGGGGAGTGGGGGGATTGGGACGGGGATCTTCTTTTCTGAAATTGTATTGGTAACGTGATTGGAAATGTTGAATGTATCCCAATAAAAATTTTGTTTCAAAAAAAAAAAAAGATGATAGGCCTATGACAAAATATGAATGTGAATCGCTACTTCTTATTCATTTGCCAAGAACTAAAATCCTGAAGTCTTTCTGTTCTAAACACTCTATTTAGGATTGCCAACTCCATTCTGGAAAATTCCTGGAGATTTGGGGTAGTCCCTGGGAGCATGGAGCTTCTACTGAGAGAAGACACACCAAACTGTGTCAAAATATTGCCTACCACCTGACTGCTCGATTTTAATTGTATTATTATTTTGGTTTTAATGTTTAATTATTATCTTGTAATTATTGTTTTAATATTATTTGTTTTTGATGTTACCCACCCTAAGCCCTGCTGTGCAGGGGAGAGTGGGCTATAAGTCAAAGATAATAAATAATAATAAACTGGGGAGATGAAGTGAGCTCTATGCAGATGTGATGCCATAAAGTCTGCCCTCCAGAGCTGTGCTTTCTTCCAGAGGGAACTTTCTCTGTAATCTGGAGATCAGTTGTCACTCCAGAAGAACCTTGACATTGGTAACCCTGTCTTGAGGATCTTTTACTGTTTATGTGTGTACAGAATCTTCAGAAGGTATGCATCTTGATGAAGTTGAAAATGGAGCACCATTCCTCAAAATAACTGCAACAATAGGCTGTAAGGTTATAAAGCAGGGCAAAGAAAACTTTTTGGCCTAAGTGCTTCAAACCCCATGTCTATCTGTGAAGATGCTGATCTTCTGTTAAAAAAAGGATTCTACTTAGTCAGACACACTGAGAGCAAGCCTTACCTGTAGCTACTGCGGGGCCCATGCCCCCCCGTGGTTTTTACAGGCCTCTCCCCCTATCCTTGGCTCCCCTCCCTTCCCAGAGCCCCCTCACCCCCGATTGATTGCCTGCCTGTCAGTGTCGTCCAACCCCTGTTCCCCTCCAAGCCGCTTGTGCTTTGCCTCTCCCTGATAATCGCTTCTATTTTTCTTTCCTGGGTCAGTTTTCTCCACTCCCCCCTCCCTGCTCCGCTTTTTCCTGTTAGCCCGATTCCAAGGGCTCTGTGCCCAGAGAGGGCTGGAAACTCATCTTTCTGCAGAAGTGGGAGGTCGCTAAATCTGTGTTCTTTGTACATTTAAAAGTGGCTTAATTTCTCTCTGACTGCTGAATCCCTATTTGGGGACCACTGCTGCTGGGTTTCCACGTCACATGGCCATTTGAATACAGAGTGTGGTAAGCTGGGTGCCCTCTATCCATGCCTTGGCTCGGCATCAGGGAGGGAGATCGGGGGGGGGTTCGGCAGGAGCAGCATAAGCATTTTTTATTTTTATTTGATTTTTATTTGTTGTGACATCAGTGCACATGTGGGACTTTGCCCCCTACTTTCTCCAGGCCCCCCCATTAAAATTTCCTAGCTACGGGCCTGGAGCAAGCTGACCCACAGCAGCATCTCAAGGGCACACCTTGCCTTTCCTGTGATGTTGCCCCTATTTGTGCTGTTAGCATCATAGAGGCTCACCTTGGGTGTTTAGGCAAAGAACCTGGGCTGGAGGGTCAAGCAAAATGATCTGGAGTTCCACTGTCTGGAACCCATGCTTGGGGTTGCCCAATCTTTTATGATCTAGCACATAATCAACCAGTGTGCTAATATATCCAGGTCCAGTAGGGTTGCCAGGTCCCACCAGCCACTGGTGAGGGATGGGTCCAGTTCAATATGGCAGTGTATGAGTAGTCAAACACTTGCCACATTGAATTGGATTTGGATGTTGTTTCAGTAGTCAAACTGTTCTTTCTGACTAAGAAAGTGATTCAGTAATATTGGTATATGGATACTCTTCATTAATTTCAATGAAGTGAAGAAGAGTATGCCATTGAGTCAGAACTGACTATTGGCAACACTTTCCACAGGATGTTCCAGGCATGAGATGTGCAGAGATGGTTTTCCATTGTTTTCCTTCACATTTCAACCCCAGTCTTCCTTGGCAGTCTTCCATCCAACTACTGACCATGGCCTACCCTTGCTTAGCTCCCAAGCTCTGATGAATTTGGTCCAAACTGGGCTAATTGGGCTGCTTCAATGAAGTGAACTGCAACAGAAATATAATTGCACAAAAAATGTAGACAGCCACATTGGCCATAGCAATATCAAAAAACAAAAGCTACATAATACCTTTTATTAAAGGCCATCAAAATACAAGGCATTGTTAATAAATGACAACCCCTTTGTTTTTTAGAATTAAAATCAACATTCATTTGTAACTACAGGAAACACTGCACAGGAGAAACTTTGCCTACTGTGACCCATTTCTAGTCATAATACAGGGAGGTGAAGGTAAGAGAAATGGTGGTAGTACAGGCTGGTTAATGGGGGAGGGATAAAGAGGGGGGGAGAAAGAAATGCAGTATCCTTATTTGTGCATAAGCTGGGGGAGAGGCTCTGAAGAAAAAGCAAAATGGCCATGGAGGAATACATGTCTTCTTTATATGTTGCCCCTATGAAAATACTGCAGTGCATCCTAGGTTCTTACAAGCTATTGGCCATCTGGAAAGTGGGGCCAACTTTATCTTCTGGAATATGCGCGTGGGGACAATTCCAATATTATGTGTATATACTGAAGTTTGAATATTGAAGTTTGAAATATTTCCGTTTCTTACATTATGAAAATGTTGGGATTTTTTTATTTAAAACCCAGATACTGACACAAAGTTTGTTGGGCCATCAGAATCAAGAAAAAATTTGATTGGGGGCCACATACAGCCCAAGGGTCAACTCCCCCTGACACCTGTCTACTAGATATTCTCAAATATAGATTTCTTACTAGAAAGCACTTCTGAGTAAATAAGAGCCCCAGATGGTCCTCCCCCATGTCCTTGTTATAGAAAACACACCATCAGCTTCAATAAAGGTAATAAGAGAATTTTGGGACAAAGTATTCTTTTTTAAATGATTGTAGCTGATGCTCTTGCAAGGAGGCACTTGCTGTGGCTGAGCAAATGTATTTGAAAATTCACCAAGGAGCAATATATTGTTTCTGGCCCTAAAAGACGTGGAAGGTTTCTTCTAATCTGTAGGGCAGGGGAAATATGTGTGGTTCTTTGTCTTCTGCATTTTGTGACAAAAGAATTCCCATTTGAATTGCAGAGCTCTATTCAGGCTCCCTCTGAGCCCGTGGTTAACAGCAGTCAGTCTTTGCAGTGTTCTGACGTCATCCCCTGTATGCATAAACTATGCTATTGTCTTACCAAGAGCAGGGGCTGTGGATTGCAGTATCTGGTGTCTGCTACCTATTTCTGCCTCACTGCATCAACAGAGGAGACACTGGCCTTTCCTTGTCTACTGGATTTTAAAATACCTCCAGATTTTCCCCCCCACCCCTGGTGCTTCTGCAAAGAAGACCCACTTTTTGCTTCCAAAGGAAAAGGCAGTCTGCTAGAGTGAAGCTTGGGAAAGGCAAATCTGGCGGCTGGATAGCAGTGAAGGGACTGCATTGTCCGGCTTCATGACCCCTGCTGTGTAACAGCCTCATCCCCTCTCTCACACACTCCGTCTATCTCTTTTTCCCCTCGCAAGCATCTGGAGACAGCCATGTTTGGCACTGAGTCGTCGTGTAAGTAGAAAGCGTGTCTCGTTTGCTTTTCTGCTGGGAGTGGGGGGAGGGCAGGATTTGTTCTGTGGCATCTTTCTGTGCCCAGCTCGCTGCATCTGTTGTGGTGTACTGCGGGATTCTGAACGGAAAATCCGTGGTTCTAGCTGTTTAGAAAGCGACCGAGGATGCTGGGGAGGAATCGACCATCTCGGCTTTGTCGCGCGTCTTAGGCACCGGCAGCAAAGACAGTTAAGGACAGTCAGTGATGCTGAATCTGGACTGCTGGAGGAGGAAAAAGAAGATGTGGTTTTACTTGAATGTGTTTGGCCGGGGGTAGGGGGGAGAGGGGGAGAGAAGGTATATCCAGAGAAGCTTGTGGTTGCAGATGAAATACTCAAAGCATTAGCAATATGATAATGAGGATTTTCGAAGTGCTACAGCATTATAAGTGACGAATCCAGGGCATGTTTGACTGAACAATGGAGGATCAGCTTGCTCCCATGGAGTAATAGGTTTCTTTCAAATGTTGTTTAATATTGCCAAAGTGGGGTTGGCTGGCTGGATTTGCTTTTGTTTTTTATACAAACTTAGAGCTGACATCACAAAGGCATGTCTCTTGAAAACAAGGTATATGTGTTTCTTTTTAAAGAACCATTGTAGACTTACCAAAAAGGAGTGAAGACTGGGAATGGGACAAGAGCCTCCACCCCTTAATAGGATTATTGATAACAGTGTGGTTATGCTGAAACCACTGGGGATCTGTTATTATTCAGTGCAGCTGATAACCAAAAAGGAAACAAATGCATTATGCTCAGTTAACCTGTACATTAACATAAATTTCTATAAGTGTGTGTTAAATGCAAAGCCATTCATTTTCCATAGTGATTAATCCTGACTCCTGGTTGCAGGCATCACCATTAACTGCAAATAGTAACATTCTAGGACATAATCTCTAACCCTTTCAAGAGCTTGATGTTTCAGATGGCTCCTTGGCTTCTTTGATTCAGGGTGGCAGCTTCCCACTCTTTCAAACACAATGCCAGTTCAAGGTCAAGGCAGAATAAAGTACATCATTTTCCTCCTCAGCCGCATATTATGGTCTTTTTCCTTTTTGAGAGATTAAAAAAAATAGCAGCCTCTTCTCAGCTTCCCTTGATTTTTTTGGTTTCTCATGTAGTTGAAATGGGCGGGGGGAGGTTGAATACTTTTAATTTGGTGAAACAGCACCTGCCAGTTATCTGGGGAATATAACTTGTAAGGATCTGTAAAAACAGATTTAGAAGAAAAGACTGAGGAAATTAGTGTTATTATTTTAACGCCTGCACACAGCATAGAATATACAGTTAAATAGCCCTCTGTATAAATAGTCCTTTACATAAAGAGCTTCCTTATTGTCTGTCGAACAGACTCTTTTGTTGAGTCACTAACGTGCTCTCTAACTGGCTACCCTTCTGAGAACAGCTGTGCGAGCTTTTGTTTCCATGACACCCAGATTAATATATTATCTGTTCTTAAAAGAATGTTTGTGGTGCTGAGAGCTAACGTAACAACAACTTATCTTATAAAATGAACAATATTCCTGCTTTAGAACAAAAAACTGTACCAGAAATTATAGCTGAGAATTTCAGAAAAGATTAATCACCTTAGTATGGGCTTCTTACTGCCCCACCCCGTTCTAGACAGGTCAATTGCTCTTGTAAACTGCTGAACAGCAGCACCAATCAGGAAAAGTGTTCTAAGGCTTTTCATTTCTCTTTTTCCCCCAGAAGGCCATTATGAGTTCTTTGTTTTAACAACAGCTTCAGATGCATGTTTAGCATGCTAGAGGTGCAAGCTGCTGCACAAACAGCCATTTCTAGAAACTGGTTTCAAAGTAATGTACTACAGAATGTGGCACAATGGTATATTCCCAGTGCCAGTTTCCTCTTAAAGATGTTCCCAAAACGGTGACATCCAATGTGTATGTTGATGCATGCATACCTAAAATCATAAACTTTGGGCCTGACAAGTTAACGCTTGAAGCTACCCCAAATCTATTCTGTTCCCTTATGTATTTCTGACTTCTGGATTTATGGCCACTAGTGTTCTGGGAAATTCAAATGAGTTTTAAAGTGGTAAATGATTGCTAATCTGTTCTTAGAACATGTGATCTGAGATCTAGTTGTATCCCTCAAAGAGGGTTTTTGAAACCTTTGGAACCAGGGTATCCCTTTGACCTCATGCTAACTTTTTTGTATGTATCCCCAACCTAGCATTAGCCATCTGTTTGTTTATTGCTAACAGATTCATATCCTGCCTTTCCACATAGTTCAGGGTAGCTTATTATATGACCAATCAGGTTTGTACAGCAAATGAAGGGATTTTGGCAATTGTCAGCCCTCGGTAATATAGGTTATAATCCCAATCCTCAATAAAATCCTGTCAAACAAAACAGATGTGTGGGTACCTTCTGAGGAGATGGGAGGGGATAAGGATCTCTGGGTTGACTGATGGTATAGCAATGGAAGAAAAAAATTTTTTGAACAAGTGACAGCAGTGTGTGGTGCTTCCCAAGAGGGTACTGTAAGAAAGAATTGCAGAACCAATCAAAACTGCTATACAGGCTTGCATAGATCAGTATTACTATCCCCGTATAGTTGCTGCATGCAATGGTAGTATGCATTGATCAGAGTACTGGTCTGACACTGACATTAGAAGAGGAATAGACTAGAATATCTGATGTCCCTCCCCAAACCCCCACATATAGGATTTGTCTGTTTCTGCGCTTCCCAGATCACAGTGAGGTGATGGGGGAAGGCTGGGTGCAGTTATCTCTTCAAATCAATTGTGAATTAATGAGAGTTCTATGCCATGAGGGTTCTTTGCCAGATTTGGCTGATTGGGGTGGAAGAATCACATCCACTAGCCTCAGGATCCTATCCTTAGCTGGTATTTCACACATGCCTTCAGTTGTGCTATATCTAGAAAGAGGTACATGTGTAAAGCATTTCCACCAGCTGATTATTTAATGGGTCCTTTATTGCAATGTGTTTTGAAAAATCTTGTAAATACTTTATTTAGAATAAATATTTGGAGCATAGACACATGCTTGTATGACTGCGAAACACACACACACACACAAACACACACACACACACTATTCTGCTATAAAAACAGCCTGTCGGGGCTTTTTTCCTGGGGAATGCACTGGAATGGAGTTCTGAAACCTCTTTGACAAAATTCTTTTAAAAATGTTTAAAAGTTCATGAGTTTTCAGTAGACAGATTGAAAACTTCATTTCCCTCTGGCACCTCTTTTTCCAAAAAACAAACACCAAAAAACTCTTATGAGCTTGTAAAAAACCATTACAGATTTGAAGGCCAATCAGTGTCCACAAAGCATATACTGATAGTGATATCGTGCATTCATCTGTTGTATTATGCTGTTTTAACATACCTTGCTAAAACTATAATAATGAAAGAACAGAAACATGCCAAAAGCTGCCTTACTATAATAACCAGAGGCCAAGTCAACTATCTACATGCAATTCAAGGGCCATATGTTAAGCGTGGGAATGAGGCTCATTCAGTTGTTTCCGGCTGGCTGCATGAATAGAGACTGCACCCTAGGGGTTGGGGATGAGCCATAGTTCAGTGGCTGAGCATCTGCTTTGCATGTAGAAGATCTCAGAATCAATCCTTGGCATATCCACTAGAAGGACCAGGTAGTACTAAATATGACAGACCTCTGCTTGGCACCCTGAAGACTTACTGCCAATGATAGTAAACAATTAGGGGTGTGCACACACAACCCCCCCCAAATACCAGCACTTCCCAATATTCCTGAATCCCAGCATCAATATGGTATTGGGATTCGGGCAATATTTGGGATTGCCAATTTTTTTCAGCTCCCTTATACTCTATGGGTACCATTATAGTCAATAGTCCCCATAGGCTATAATGGAGAATCAATCTATTTATTTATTATTATTTATTTATTAATTTCCATTTATATCCCGCCTTGCCTGCATATCTGGGGGTATCTGGGGCTCTGGGGGACTATTTTTGAGGCAGAGGCACCAAATTTGCAGCATAGCTGCTGGTGCATCTCCTCAAACCTCCCCCCCATGTTTTAAAAAGATTGGATCAGGGGGTCCAATTCTATGGGCCCCAGAAGAAGGTGCCCCTATCCTCCATTGTTCCCAGTGGAGGGCAAAAAGGGGAGGTCTCTCAATGCTGCACACAGACCTGGCTGGGAGGCTTCTCCTGCCCCGAGGGCCAGGAGAAGCTGACCCCAGGATCTGCGTGTGGCCTTGGTAGCCAGCCATTATTTGTGATCACTTTGACTCTTTTCCTTCCCAGTATCTTCTGGCACACCAGAGGTCTCAGGAGAGAGTCTGTTCTTACTTTTCACAAGCTGAAAATTCAAACACGTATAAGCATAGAGAGAGCTTCTCACTGAAGAGGCTGAATCTTTCCTTCCCTTGGAACTTGGAGGAAAGGTAGAATAATTTAATTACCTCATGCTGTCAGGAACACAGAAATGGCAGTCATCTTAACCACTGCTCTCCAAGTACCTCCAGAACACAGCATGAACAATTTGAGACCTCTGGAAGGACAGAGACATTCATTCACCTTGCACTGGGCTTGTAAGCCCAGATGTTGCTTTGCTTCTCAGCCAGTAGAAATCAGTGAACAATCCTGCCTTCCCAGAAGGAAGTTTCTTAAATTTTTTAATCTTTAACCCTGAATAGGATAATATGCTCTCAAGGGTAGGAGCATGATCTGTCTCCACCACCCAGACTGCCATGAAGTCAGAGACTCCCCCCCCTCCGAATCTTCAACAATGTGGAGAACTTGGGAGAAGACAGGGATTTTTCATATCGTGCTGATTCACACACACAAAAAAGGATCCTGGCAACCACATTTGTGGATCCGTGAATATTATGAAAATTATGCAGAGGTAGACATTTCTCCTGAGCAAAGGAAGGGAGTATGGAATAGGGGGTATCACTACTTTGGGCAGAGTCCCTTTATTTCCCCAATCCAGTGAGAAGATCTTCCTGGCACAGGAGCAAAAGGACATTGGAAGGGAGAACCCTACATCTAGATATATGCAAGGCACTCTAGCATTATGGAGTACGGCCATCTGTTTGATGGGCTGGCACTAGACAGTGTCCTTCCTCCTCAACCATGCAGCAGGTGTTCTGAAATTTGGGAACTGGACAAAGGGGCAAAGTAGAAGCTTACAGCCTCCACATATGTCCCTGGCCTGGAGAACTGAGATGCTTGGGTCCCTTACTGCTACCTTCTACCTGACAATGTGGTGTTAGAATGTTTCTTCTCTCCTTGAAGCAGACACAACTTCTTTGCAAAACCTTGCAAAAATTGTTTCTAAAATGCTCTCTTCCTACCTATCTCTAAGGACAGTGGCCAACCATCACACCTCTGTGATCTTTTATGTGCTTCCTGCACAAACTAGAAATACCACTATCCATACCACTGTCTTTGCCAAATTAATGTGCTGCATCAATTCTTGTTGCATTTCTAACTGGAATATATAATATGTGGACCTGTATATATTTAATGGAAGAGAGAAGGAATGGGAGATGGAGTGATATGCTGTTTTGATTTGTTTTTGAACTTTCAATATTTTATTAAAAAAACATTTAGGTATGATTTTGCTACCTTGATGTGTGTAACTGTAAAATAGTAAATGTATCTCTTTCTAAAGAGACAATGTCTTAGTGAGATTGTTTAATAAACCTTGTTGCAGAAAGAAAAATAACATACTTTATTTGTAGAAAAATTAATTGGAACTTCTAATTATAATTCCGTGATATCTTTTACAATACGTGCCAACAGTTTTTGTGAGTTACTATGAAATGTGGAAAGCTCAGTTGGCCCAAGTGCACTACGAAACTTTTCTCTCCCACTCATACACACACAGAGACACATATGTGTATGCACATGCAATCAAATTGATAATCTCATGGATTTTCCTACCAACTTTAGTGTTACTAAGAGCTAAAACAGACATTACAATGATCATGGATCTCTGTACACCTTTAAATGAAAAATTACATGAGTACATAGCCCTGATTTAGTTTGGGACCATGTGGGGATGGAAGATGGGGTTTAACTCATCCCTTACTTCATCTGGCTTATTGGAACCAACCTTTCCATCTTGTTGTTATCTCTTTAAAAAGGAGTAAAGAGTGTTTTTTAAAAGTCCAGTATTTTCTTTCCTTTAAAATGCCCCTAACAGTATGGAGCCACCGGTTTTGGTTAGCAAACCACATGGGGGTTGAAGAGTTAAACGTCTTCTCCTGGTCTCCTTACAAAGCTCTGATCTAAATCAGGGCATGCCTGTAATTTACCTTTTAGAGATAAATAATTTACATGACCTTTGTCTTGTGCATTTGTGTTCTAAATTTAGCATAATTATGTATTGATTATGTTACATTTGAAAGTTGAATTAGTATCCCAACCTTATTTCAAGAGGCTCAGAGCTGTTTATAAGGGGATCCCAGAGCAAGATCTACACATGCAGATCTACACACTTTATGTTTCAGTGCTCCCTGTGTAGGACTCCCAGCCAGCCACCTGCAATTTAATAAAAACTAGAACAGTGGGCTAAAAACTTGGGCTACAATTGTCTCCTTATTGTACTAGTTTTTTTACTTGCAAGGAATGTTTTTCTGTTACTGAGAAGCACTGGAAAATGGCATTACACTCCTGCAGTCCACTTTAATACCTGACGACTCCATCATTTTCTTGCTTGTGTTGATCTGGTGCTTTGGCAAGTTCAGATGAACTGGGCTTGAGCAATGTCATTGCCTTAGGTCCAAGCCAATATCTGGCTGTATGATCTCATCAAACTGAATATATAGGAAGAAATAAATAGAATAAATTGTTATAAGTTCTACCATTGTTTTAAGAACATCTGAAGGCATAAAAACTACTTGGGGCATGTTTGACTAGCAGTTAGTGGCATGAAAAGAGATCTGTGCCTATGTGGCATAGAATTTAAGAGCGCTAGACTGGGACCAGGGAGACCTGGGATTGAATTTCCACTTGCCATGAAACCTACTTGATGACCTTGCACCAGCCATTCTCTCTCAACTTGACAGACTTCACAGGGTTATTGTGAGGATAAAATGGAGGCAGAGAGAACCAAGAATGTGGTGTTTGTCTCTTCTGTAAAGTGTACTCACTGCGGAGGTGGGTAAATGGCCTACATTAGGGCCAGAGAGACCCAGTGGGCAGCATGTCTTCAAAACCTTCTTTAATGTGCAGAACAGCAAAGCAGGGAACAACATAGACTTAACAAGGGCTGAAGTCCTAACTACCAACATCCCAGTTCTAATTAGTATATTCCTGAAGACACCTCCATTCGTGTGAAGATGGGGAGTTCCACTTATGACCTAAGCCTGTCTCTTAAAGAGACAGGTTCCATATATTATATCCCCCCTCTTTACATGGATATCTCCTAGCATGACATGTCCCCAAGTGAAATACCTAACACAAGTTTGGGGACAGAGGTTCAAATACGCACCTGCAAGGAGGAGTGCTTTTCACTTCTGCATAATAAAATCAGCATATTTGCATGGGGAGCGATTGACTCACCTGCTCCTGGTCTAGGTGAATGTTTGTTGCAGTCAGATTTGTTGACAGTTCTGGCAGATTTGCAGAATGAAGTGTGTCTCCAGGCATGGACTCAATGTCCTGTACTGGTGTTAGCTCTGGGAGCTTACAGGAATCAGGACGGTGCTCAGACATCAAGGTGCTGTCTTTTCCAGGGAAGAGTCCTGTGGGAGCAGGTTGTAGCATCCACAAATCTGTGTAGGGCTTCAGTGCATGAATCCTCCTGTTCCTTCTGAAAGTTGCCCCATCAGGGGTCTTCACTGTACATGCTCTTGGTGCTCTTCGAGTCCTACTGGTTCCCAAGAGGTAAGAGTGGCCTTGAAGTTCAAAAATGTCAGCTACCACCTTGAACCAAAGAAAACCAGGTATTGCATGTGGTAGCATGGTCTCTCTGTAATTGGCAGGTCACAAGAACAGACATTGTGGGCAGTTGGTAACCCATTGTTCAATATGTGCATTCATGTTGGGCCAGTACATAAGAGGTTAAGCCCATGGTTTAGTGTGTTAAATTCCTTGATGTGGAAATAATCATGTCTCCTGCCTTGGGGTATGTCTATCTTTGGGTCAATCATTAACAAGTCATTTGCAATACAAATCTGGTCCTTCAGAGAGCAGTATGCTCAAAGTTCTTGTTTGACTTGTTTCTTTTTAAGGGGCCATCCATTTAGGTGTTGAGTCCTGAGGGTCTGTAGGACAGGGTCTGTGGTAGTGGACTCTTGCAACTAGTGCAGCAAATGATCACTGATTGGATCAGTTGTGTAATTGCATGGATTACTTTTTCATCTAGGAGAACGTCTACTTTCTGAGGAGCCGTTATGGTGGCCCTGGACAATGTGTCAGCAATAAACATGTCATTGCCTGTTGTATAGACAATTCTGATGTCATATCATTGTAGTTGCAACAAGTGTATTCTCTGTAGCCTGGCAGAAGCCTTGCAGAAGCCTTGCAGACTGCCTTACTGAAGGTTGCTACTAGTGGCTTGTGATATGACTAGATCACCACTGGTATACCAAACATATATTGATTAAACGTGATGAGACACCATGGCCAGAAGCTCTTTGTAGATCTGTGCATCGTTTTTCTCAGCCTGTGTAAGTGCTTGAGAGGCACAGGCAATGGTCTGCATCTTTTAGAGAAGGCAGGCACCCAAGCCGTCTTTGGATGCATCAGCTTGGACTACCAGCTTCTCTGTCAGATCAAATAATCTGAGCACAGGAGCTGTGGTGACTGCTGTTTTAAGAGCATACAGTGCATTTTGCTTATCTGGGCCTCACTTCAAGGTTGCCACCTTCCACAGGAGTGCATGTAGAGGTGCTGTCAGGGCTGATTCATTAGGGATGTACTTGGAGAGATACTGTACAGTACCCAAGAGACATTGTACACCCTTTCTATCTGTTAGTGGGGACATCTGAGTTATGGCCAGTACTTTGGCATTGTTGGATTGATGACCATCTTTAGAGATGAAGTGCCCCATGTACTTGACTTTGTCAGCCATGAACTGAACTTTGTCAGGGTTGAATTCTACACCTTACTGGCAAGCCCTCTTTAGGACTTGCTCAAGGATCTGCTTGTGTTCTACTTCCATGGAGGCTACAATGACCATATCATCTGTGATGTGCATACCTGGGATGTCACAGAAGCACTCATGATTCTTTTGCTGGAAAACGTCACTGGCTGACTCAATGCCAAAAGGCATCCTATTGAAATGATAGTGACCCTATGGAGTGTTGAATGTGCATAGTTCAGTGGATTCCTTGTTGAGTTTTACTTGCCAGTAGCTATCTTTTTCATCCAAGATTGTGAAGAATTTTTTTACCAGCCAGGCTTTGGTGCACATCCTCAGTGGTAGGGATGGAAAAGTGCTGTCACTGGATGGCTTTGTTTAGGGCTCAGTGGTCAAGGCAAAGGTGAAGTAATACATTCTTCTTCTGTGTAATGAGAAGGCTATTAACCCATTCAGTTGGCTTCGTCACCCTAGAGATGACTTCGGTCTTTTCCATATGGTAAAGAGTTTCCTTGAGTGCAGGTAGTGTAGCATAGGGAATTTTGCAACAACCATGTAACACCAGTGGTATCTCAGGATCTATGTGGATATGGTAGGTGCCGGGGAACTGTCCAAGCCCTTGGAAGACATCAGCATAGATTTGCAACAGGTCATCTCTAGAAGCCACAGTGGACAGTGACATTTTATGACCTTTCCTAGGAAGGTCAAGGGCCATGCAGGCTGGTTGTTTGAGAGCCATTTGTGCAGAGTGCTGTGATTGTTGCTTTTGGCCTGACTTTGGACCCTCCAAAAGCAACCAGAATGACATTTGCTGATGCTTCCTGCATGGTAGCTGGCAAGGGTACAATGCCTTCAGATAAGGTATTTGGTTGAGCACCACTATCCAGCTTGCAAGATAACAGGAACACCTGCTATAGTAATGGTGGAAAACCATGACTTAGAACTGTTAGGTTTTCTCCTTGGCTGAGATGCTGTAATGACTCCGACGAACAAAGAGTTGTAGTATTATCAATAAATCAAACACAGAAATGTCTACCTAAACATTATTGGCTTAGCTTGCAAGCACTGACTTCTAAACTACTAGGAACCTGTCAGGAAGTAGAAGCAACTATGATGAGCAAATTTATCTTTTGGTAAGATTAGAATTGAGATTTGGTTGAGTTTTGGGTTTTTTTGTGTTAGTTTGTTTTTTTGACTGAGAGTCTTCTCTAGGAATATGCACCCAAACTTCATTTGGAATTTAGTTTGCTTTATTTATTTTGTCTGGATTCTTTATTATTGTTCTGACATGTGCTCACAATCATTATTGTAGTAGGGTGAAATTTGCCATGCTTTTTATGGAAAACAGGTCTACTTTATTTTTTGATTGTATTTAGAACATTTTTGTGCTTCTTCTCCAGGAACCTGCCTGAGGCAGCTTACAAAGTAAAAATAATAAAATAGAACATTAAAAGATATAAATTAAAATCTAGCATTAAAAAATCCGCAGCCCAGCATAAAAACATGGATCATACAAACAGATCACAGACAGCATAAAATAACAGTTTCCAGGTTAAAAATAGTGTTAACAATGAATTCCTTGATTAAAAGGTTTCCAGCTGTACCTTTTTTTGGTCTTTCGAACGGCCAAGTGTTCAGTGCAGCAAAGTAAAGGGAGCTCAGGGTTTGCCTCCCCTCACCCATGAGGTCCTCTTCCAGACTTCTCTTCATTTACACATGAATGGATGGGTTCATGCGTATTGGGTTGTCCCCTCCAATCAAAAGTTTTAACTATAATTTAAAAAGAGGTCTTAGGACATTAATCAGTTTGTCCTTCTCTTAGAGAGATGATCTGATCATTTATTGTATATCTAATTCTGAACCAAGCCATAGAGTGTGAATTACTACAGCTGCAAAATGGAGCTAGGGACAGATAAGGGAATTACTTTACAAACATGCAGAAAGTCACAATCATGCAGGAATTTTGCAGAAAAACCTGAAATCTTAAAAGGGGGTGGGTGGGAATTAAAAGTCCACAGAATAATAAATAATGCCTGTAGCTTTATAAAATAATGCCGACTGAGCTCTCTATTGCCATTTTGGAGCTTGCTAGGCAACCAAAACAATATTGTTGAGCCCTCCAAGCCTTGGTTTTGTAAAGTAAAGCCATGGAGTGGGGAGCAGGGATGGATAGAAGATGACTCATGATTGGCCCAGCAGCAGCCACCACCACATAACTGAACCTTGCCCAAAAGCAGCCACCACACAACTTGGTCAGGCATTTTCTGGAGAGAAGTTGCCTGGGGGAGGGAAAGCTGACAATGGGAGGGGGAAATAAAGGCAGGTTAGCTGGCAGGAGGGAAGGTGGGAAAGAAGCAGGTAAAGAGGAGAGGCTATAAGAGCAGACAGGGAAGAGAAAGAGGAAATAGTAGGAGAGGGGGATATGGAGGAAACAGATTCCCCCTTTGTTCTTGTGGGTCTCCCACTTACCATCACTGATTTCTGTCACTGCTCTGTGTGTTTGCTATTTCTTTACTCTAGTGGTCCAGGAAAGAAACTCATATCCTTCCCATCTGTGATGAGGCAGGCAAACTGTCTAACATGGGGAGGAGGAGACTGGGTCTCTGTCTCTATTTCCATCAGCAACATTTTGTTCCTGCCTGACTAGAAAAAAATGGAATAGCTTGACCCCATATAACAAAATAACTCAGGCAAATGTATCCCGTGCTTGAGAAAGGGCCTGAGTCAGTGCAATGATTGGCATGTCTGTGCACAGCATTTCCCCAGCTGGCATGATGCTGCTTAATTATGGGCTAAGGAGTCTGAGTCTTGTCAGGCATGTATCTCCTGTGAGACTTTCTCCTCTCATGACCCCCTCCTACCATCCCAGTGCCCCAGAAAACGAAACCAGATAGTATTGTACCCAAATAATGGTATGTTTATCAAAATTATGTTTCCAAGGTTAACAAAAAGGGTGTGTTTGAATGAAGAATGAAGCAAAAGGACTAATGGAAGTTGTGACAAATTTTGTGAGCATGTTGAGAGCTAGTTTGGTGTAGGGGTTAGGAGCACGGGTTTGAATTCCCCGCTCCTTCACATGCAGTTGCTGGCATGACCTTGAGTCAGTCATAAATTCTTTCAGAGCTCTTCTTTCAGGAGCAGTTCTCAAAAGAGCTCTCTTAGCCCCACCTACCACGCAGGGTGCCTGTTATGGGGAGGGGAAGGGAAAGGAGATAGTTTTTTATTTGAATGCAGCTACTAGTCTACATAGGAAAAGCAGGTTATGAATATTGTAATAAATGTGAGCCTATTAAAAATTGGCCAGGATATATCTATTGTACTTTGTTCCCCTCTGCCCATTTTATGACATCCATTTCCCCCCATTTTACACAGGCCTTGCAAGCTTCAGTTGTCCCATTTATTTAACTGAAAGCCCCAATTACATTTCCTAGCATTTCTCCTGCTCTTCCCAGATGGCCCCCTTGTTGCAAATTGGGAACAATCCTTTCTTGGCAATCTGTGCTGCAAAGACTGGCACAAACCCAACCCCATAGACTCTTGCACAATATGGATCCACACTGTATATTGCTTCAGACTAAATTAGTATCTGAATTTAAAAGGGTGGAACCGCTGATTCAGGGGGAAAATTAAGAACAATTGTTGGATGGTGGGGTTTTTGTTTTGTGTCTGGCTGGCACTTAATATTGATAGTCATTCTGCTGGGGTGGTAGCAATGAGCTTGAATACCAGCTGTGCTCTGCCATGTGCTGTTATGCTGTTCTCAGCCACTGTGAAAATCAGGCATTTCCATTTAATTTGCATCTTTGTTTTTTCCAGAAAAAGAACTAGGAAACAAATGAGCACAGCCAATGCAATTATGCCTGTAACATTCATTCAAGACATATGTACAGTAGGTTCCCTTACACTCCTTGATGGTGTAGTATTTTGTTTCTTTTCTCAATTGCTATAATATGGCTTATGGCAAGGAAAGGGGAATTTGTCATCTACTTTTCAACTGTGTTTTGGGGGCCGCTTTATACCATTTTTTTCACCCATGGAAGAACAGCAAATGTTACCAAATTAATCAGGTTATCATGGATATGGGAGTTCATATGGGAGAAGGACAGATGTAACTTGTATGGAGTTGTGAGGCTTCTGTGAATGTGGCTTCATTTTCCAGGGCATACTCTGGAACATTTTTTCCCATTGCAACTTTTAAAAGTAGCTTCAAGTATTTTATAAAAATGTTTAATGGGAGGTTGGATTTTTGTGCATACAAGGAAGGGTCAGAGTGGATATTTAGTAGGGAAAATTCTGGTGAGCTATTGCCATGAGCCCCCCCTCCTGTGGTGCGGCTGGCAAAAAGAAGCTTGGACACAGTGGCACTCGACCTGTCCTTCTTCCACAGTGGCACCCTGCCTGCCCCATCGTGCCCAGACCAGCAAGGAAAAGCATTGGCATGGCATGGCCCAGCTTTCACCTGTGCCACTGTCTGCATGGGGATCAACACTTCAAAATAAGATATAGTGATTGTAGAATTCTGTATCCTAAGATTTTTAGTTTTGTTAGTGTGTCTCACCCAATGGTTACTGGTCCATATGAAAGTACAGATAGCTGAGAAGTGGTATGGCCAGAACTACAGTGCTGTCGTGACAATCTTTTTGTCTCACTTTGTAGTGTATCTCTATCAGAAGAAAAATACTTTATACAACATTAATTATTGCAGATATATATGCTGCCCTTCTTCCAATTTTTTTTCCAGATAAATTTGCATATTGATTCTCCAGACTTTAAGTTCCATGGGAGGTCAGAGACATATCTGCTTTTCTCTATGTACCTCGGTAAGGTACAAATACTATGATGGTGCTGTGTTAAAAACAATAATAAAGATTGTTGTTGTTGTTGTTATTTGAGACCATAGGAGTTACTAATCAACAAAAATGCCCACAATGATAGTAATTTGTGATCTAAAGAAAAAGGGAAATGAGGTTATAATTCTGTATCACTTGCCAAATTGGAGAAAGTGGGACTTACTTCTGACTAAACAATCATTAGCTTTCATTGTAAATTTTGTAAAGTGTTCTTTGCAGTCTACCCCATCCTTGCTATATTGCTAAGTGAAAGCCATTAGCCACTATAAAAAGTACAAGTACATTTTAATTAATACAGAACACGTTAACTTTATGGTTTCCTTGAAAGCACCCAATAATGCAAAAATATTGCTTATTCTCTCAGTTGGTCATTATTTTTATTAGGTATATTGTAGTAACAGTAATAGGCCACATCCACACTTTTGCTAATTTCAATGTGCATGTGCAGAAACAGATGGTACTGCTGATTTCTTCTAGCCCCTACCTTATCTCAGGAGCCTTTCTGTTGTGCTATAATTCTTGCTGCAGTTTAGGCATGCATTACTGAGTACTACTGTTACTTCAGAGGAAACTAGAAAATCATGTAGAACATTCTTCATGCTGTACACATACAAGGGATTGGAAGGAATAGCTCTAAAGATTTGTGAGACTGTAGCTTTCTATGTCAAGCTTACATAACTTTGCCCCACTTAAACCTTTATTTAGGGCTTTACTGTTGGATCTGATGTAGTCTGGGGAAAGCTTTATTTCAAGACTACACCAGCATCTGTTTCTAAATCTGTTTTAAAGTTACAGAATCTCATTGCATCATCACATGTTATATGGAAATTGTAGGGGTTTTGTTTTTTATTGGTTTTTTAAAAAAATTAAAATCCACAGATAGAATACCAGTTCATATGTGTAAAATATTTTGTATATTTCCATGCAAATACAGAGAAGGGCTCAAGGCAAAGTCTGGCTTTCTTATAACAAACTTTGGTTCTGACAGCTCAGAGTCCCAATTGTGAACAGCAAGAGAGTGAACTGCTCCAGATTGTGATATGCGATGCCTACGAGAAAACATGGTGTTGATTTCTAAACATCACAGTGTGGTGCTCCCATGACTTTTCTTTCATTTCAATTATATAAGAATGCTTTTTATACAGGAAAAAATGAGCTTGGAGTATACGGAATAGGGGCAGTACTTACAAGTGAGGAGACACCCTAGCTCCAGGTATACCATGGGTCTATGGATGACCGTAATATCAAAATGTAAGATAAAATTGCTTTAAAAATGGCAAAGCCTTTCTAGACTCAGGAAGAAAGTAAATTCCTTTGGACTTTAATGAATGGTTCTTTGGGAAATGCTAGTACTGCAAAAAAAAAAACCCCTACCTGTGATATATGTCACTCTAATAAACTCCAATAAAGAATTATTAATCCATAAATGTTTTGTTGCTTCATTGTATATTCACATACTATGCATTATTGAAATTCATACAAGAAGAATAACAAAGTTCTTTAACAAACCACAAGGTCATAGAAATTCTATAGTCCAAGGATCAAAGATGCAAGACATACAATTTCTTCCACAGTCCGAAGACCAAAAATACATAACACAAAGTTGCCTGTAGATGCACAACACAGAATTGTTGTTGTGATTTCTAGAATTTTCAATAAAGTTTTACACTCTTCATCAGATAATATTATAACTCCAATAATCAATTTTACTAAGAACATAAAGTCTCACACAAAAAAACTTCTCTCAGGAGGTATCTTAACTTTGACTTAACTTGGCAACCAGCTCCAGACATTAATTGTTGGTAAGCCTCTCATTGTC
The DNA here is from genome assembly GCA_029375565.1 of Gekko gecko. Classification (NCBI taxonomy): domain Eukaryota; kingdom Metazoa; phylum Chordata; class Lepidosauria; order Squamata; family Gekkonidae; genus Gekko; species Gekko gecko. Next base: position 119,074,002 of record JAPDNY010000005.1, read on the forward strand.
GATAAGTCTCCTACAAGATCCAGTGGAGACCCTTTTGGCTTTCCATCAGCATATTTTCTACCATGGAAGAAGCCCCTCCCCCCAGACTTTGCACACATGCTGATTGAACTATAATGATACAGATTTTGATGTAGTTAATCTCTAAATGTTTAGAGAATCTTCAAATTATTCTGTTGGCAGGGATCAGGAAATAATCCAGTCCATGCTTTGGAGTTTGCTTTCAATAAATTTACTGCAACAGGATTTTGCAAAAAGACAATAACTGGTTGTAGTCCATTAATGCAACAGAGAGGTCTTTAGAGTACAAGCACTAACACATACTAACACAGAGAAGAGAGAGACAGACAAACAACAAGAGGTAGGCTGAACTACAAGAGAAAAACATTCAATAAACCCCAAACCATGCACCACAGCTCCCCCCTATCCGGTAACACATCCAGGCTGTGCTAAAGGCACTGCACTGGCTGCCAATAGCATACCGGATCTGTTTCAAGGTGCTGGTTCTTACCTTTAAAGCCCTTTATGGCCAGGGACCTGCATACCTGAGGGACTGCCTTTCGCCACATGTTCCCCAGAGAGCACTTCAATTAGGGGCCCAGAACTGACTGGCCTTCTCAAATCTTAGGGAGGCCAGGTTGGCAACAATCAGGTTAAAACTGTTAATCCAGTGACAGGATAACAGCAGGAGCTCTATAAGTCTCCTAGTTTAAAAAGAGGATTTCTCCTCGAGGCCGGCATTCCGAACCTAAAGGCTTGCCAGGCCCACTGACCCTCCTGTCCACCATAGGAGTTCAGTGGTCCGGAACGCCATGGCCCAGCCTTGCCCTCAACAGGGAGAAGCTTGAATTTATCTAACATTTTCTCAGGGTGAGATATTTTGGAAATGCTGCTATACTTAGTGTGTGAATGTTGGAATGACTATTAGTAATTTTCTCCATGAACTTGAATTGAATCATGAATACAGAGTGCATGAAAACTAGTCTAAGTGTTTGGTTTAATTTCATAAAAAATGTGTTTATTCTACTAACTGTACTCCCATGGTACAGTGCGATACAGAAGAGGGAAGAACTGTTTGCTATGCAAAAATACTCCCTTCCTTGTGTCAGTGAACATGCGCACGTTCTGGAATAGACTTGCCCATAGTTCATTTACATTTAAGGAATGGAAATCTCTTGTGGAAAGAAGAGAGAAGATTTGAAGACTTTTACAGTCTGCTTGTAGCACAAATGAGACTTCAGCCTATTCCTTTTCTTATTGACACTGAAGACTTGAAGACATTGCTTGTATGTTTTTCTTGTTTATAAATATTCTCATTTGTTTATAATTAAAACCATGCCTTAAAATGAGGACTGCCCTCTGAAAAGGAATAGTATGTTTCAATACAGTATAGTCTATACTACTGATTTTATAACCAATTTTTCTATTTTTGTACATTTGTTATGCAATAGGTAATAGTCTACCTCAGCAATGCCAATGCTATTGGTTTAATGTACATAATTGTTATGTAATACCTTAGTAGTAGCATGCATGCACCCATGTGTGTACATATACCTATGGAGACACCTGTGCTTGTTTGCTTCCTTGGAGTTTGACATTCACAGTGGCAATTTGGTTTTTTTTATAGGGCTAGATTTTTCTTTTTAGTCCGTCCCCACCGACTAGCTTAAGATAGGTGGTCCTCAGGTGCAAGGAAACCTGTTCTTGCTTCAGGTCCACACCAGCTGAGATGACATCCACTGACAAGCAATGGGTTACCAACGCTACTGAACTTTGTTGTTACATCCTGAGTTATGACGTGTTCATGCTACACACGCCACACCCCACACGAACTGTGTATGGTTGGCATGGCCATCACTTCGCTTCACTCACTGAGGCCATGAAAGGGAGGACTGTTAGGAGATGTATTTTGAAAATGTTTTTGTTATTTTCTGACCTGCACACACACCTGAATGATGCTAGCAAGTGTCTTTGGTTTGGGAGAACTGTGTGCTTTGTTTGATGTGACTCTCTGCACTAGGAAGGTACCACACAGCCTGCACTTTCATGCTAATGAAGTCACAGACACACGCATATGCATACATCTACCCAACATGTATTGGGAACAAGAAAGCATCTCCATTATGGTCTGCTAGAAGGATGTTATAAACAACAACCTGTCCACCATCAGGAATCTGAATTCCACATGTAACCCACAGGATGCTTGGACTTTGCATGTGTTAAGACTGTTTCCTGTTTGTCACTTGGACCAAGCTAGAGTCATCTGCATTCTTAAGGTTTCCATGACAACCCATCTTCTCACCTTGGACCAAAAGGTTCCCCTTAGTAAAGGTGTAGACTTTCAATATTGCCCCACCTTAGTAGGAGGGTACCCCACATCCTATAGCCAATGATATAGGGATGGGATGGACTGAGAGACCCCAAAGCCAGCCCCCAATACTAGCCGATAAAAGTAAGGTTGACCTTTTGTTGGGGGGAACTGGATCGTCGACATCTACCTCCCAACTAGCTAGCAAGTCATTGATTCCTCACACATGTTGGCTGGTTCTAACTGTGTGCAGTATAAGTAAGAATATCCTTAGTTAGAAATAATTCTTATATTATTCACTGTGGAAGGTCGAGCTACAGAATCAGATAAGTATCACGTGTATTCCTTTCCTAAATACCTTTCGTTTAAAACCCAATATTGTGTTTCCATTTCTACTGTATCTAAAGGAACTTGTGTGCATGTGTGAGTGCATCAGTATTGTTTGCCTGTGAAACAAAGATATCATTCAGTAAAGAGAATATTTGATTTTACTAAAGAAACCTTGTCAAGCATTCTCTTTTGGGAAACTGGGTCTCTAAGCGAAAACACTTTCTCTGTATACATAGACCAGAACTCAATATAAGTTAGTCCAGTAAATGCGTAAATAAGCATTTTGGCTAACAAGAGGAGCAGAGGAGGTCAGGCCTGATGACAAACCATTACTGCCCTCAACCATAGGCCCAGTGGAACATCTCTGTCTTGCAGGCCCTGTTGACCTGTACTAAATCCCACAGGGCATGGATGCCACTAGGCAGAGAATTCCACCAGGCCAGTGGCAGGGCCTTTTTGGTCCTCTGATCGAGGACAGATGGATATCTTTCAGGGCAGGGATCACCAGGAGATTTTTCTCCCCAGAGCATAATGCTTTTCGGGGGGTATGCCATATTGAAATGTCTGGTGTCTGGAAAAGTGTGAAAGTGTGAAAAGAGGGGTGTTTATTTAATATTCACTACATAATAATTATCTTATATTGACTTTATTCTAGTTGAAGATTTTTTTAAAAAGTTATTGGGCATTATATAGAGCAGTTTATGATTTATGCTAATATTAAGTATTTAGTATTGTGAAATCACTTGGTAAAACATCATTTCTAACTTACCACAATTGTGGATTTTTTATTTTTTATATATTGTTTATGGATAATTGGAATATGTTCTATTTATTTATTTTTTATTAAATTAGATTTCTTAACCGCTTTTCCCTGCTTGTGCAGGGCTCAGGGCAGTTTATACCAATTAATTCAATACATTATAAAATCAATTAAAACCATTAAAAATCCCAGTATTAAAAATATTCCGAGACATTTAAACATTGAAAACATTTTAAGACAAGATGGCAGTGCTAGCATTTGGTCACGGGGGAGGGGGGTGCCAAAGGGGAATTTCAGACAGATGATATAATCCGGAAGAGGAACGGTTCCCAAACGGTTTCTGGTCTGGCATTTCAGACAGAACCGTTTTAGAACCGGTTCCCTACCAGAATATATTTGTAATTTCACACAGAATCGCTTCTGTCCCGTTCAGGAAACGGGGCTGAAGCGTTTTACCTGTCAACCACTTCCAAGTAGTCTTCAGTTTCTTCTCCTGGATCCAATACACTTTTTTCCTGCCTTTTTTCGCCCGCGTGGGCGATCTCCGCCTTTATTTTTTTGAACGTTCGCTTTAGAGTGCTATAACGCTATAGTGCTATAACGCTATAGCGCAATAGCATCATAGCAACCCCATTGGAATGCCTACAGTGTTGTTTTATAGCACTATATAAAAAAAAGGTGCGGCGGGAAATGGCGGGAAAACAAAGCAGTGCAGTCTGAATTGCCAAACCGCTTCTGATTCGGCTCTTTTCCGGTCAGGGAAAGCCATGTGTGAAATGGCAGCCCTGTACTGGTTTACTTCAAGACGAATCAGAAACAGCTTCAATCTGGCAGAATCTCGGTAATGTGAAATTCCCTAAAGAGATTTAAGGAACCATCACTGCCCTCTACCAAAGGCCTGGCGGAACATCTCTGCCTTACATGCTCTGTGAAACTTTAATAAGTTGGGCAGGGCATGGATGTCACTTGGCAGAGAGTTCCACCAGGCTGGGGCCAGGGCAGAAAGGCTCTGACCCTGGTTGAGGCCAGCCAGATATCTTTGGGGCTGGGGACCACCAGAAGATTCTTATCTGCAGATCTTAATGTCCTTTGGGGGACTAATCCGGAGAGGCAGTCCCAAAGGTATGTAGGCCCCTGACATAGGTTTAAAATTTGTTTTGCTTTCTCCTTCCTTGATGCAATTATAATTACAAATGCTATGATAGGATTTTTTTCTTTTAAATATTTCTCTATTAGGTGTTCCTTTTATATTTATATTTTTAAAATAAATATATTTAAAATAAATACATGATTTCCCTGTGGTGAATGGGGTAAGCTCATTGAAGATGCTTGAATAAGGACACCAAGATCATTAGTTATATCTAGACTGGACTATTGCAATGTTCTCTGCTTGGGGCTACCCTTGAAGATTGTTTGGAGGCTGCAGCTCATGTAGAATGCTGCTGGTTCAGGCCAGTTATTGGGATCATGTGACCCCAATCCTACAGGAAGTGGTTTTTATGTATTTTAAGTATTTTACTGTATTTTATTTTTATTATTTACATGGTAAGTTGCCTTGAGTTCCTAGAAGGTAGAAAGGTGGTGAGTAAATATTTTAAATAAATAAAGTGCTCCTTTACCACACCACAGGATTCTTTCCTCCCGATAGCCCTTCCTCCATTGTCCTCCTCTTCAGCTCCTTTTGTTGCCTCCATCTGCTAGCTCCCCACAATTGTTCTGTACTCAAGACCTTTTACTCCTTCTAGCCAAACCCTTCAGCCAACTAAAGTTTGCTATGTCTCAAGTCCCCAGCTCAAGACCCAGTGAGAATGGACAGATTGTCTACTAGCTGACCAGTCAGTAGTGACATATTTTGAATTATTCAATCCCATATAAATATTAGATGGACTCACTGAGAGCATCAGAGAAAGAACCATTCCCTTGATAACTATAACTGTGAAGCAGCTTCACTGCCTTGAAGGCTTCCCAGAAGCCTGTATGTTTTGTTTCCCCATTTTACATCCAATGCTCCCTCTAACCTGTGGAGTCTTGTGAGCAAAAATTCTACTTTGTGAATGTCTGGCATTAATGTTGTGAACAAGTGATTTGACTACTGCATATATTAGTTTGCTCTGGAGCCACGCTTCCTAAGCTAAGAAAAAAATGTGTGATCTGGAAGCTAAAAAACTGTGAGCAAGCTCACTTTAATTCACCTTAGAGGGAACACTAGTTACATCATCTATATATCTAATTCCCAAGTTGCCCCCTGTGTGTGGATATCTAAATCCAGACATCGGGGACACCTGGGGGGCAGGGAGTCCCCAGGTGTACAGAAAAATCTAAAAAGTTTTTTAAACTGTACAGGTGATATTTAAATCCCCCCAAAAGTAAGAGCGTTCCCTGCGCATGTGCAGAGAACGCTATGGGAACTCTGCGGCCGGCCAGAGGCTGAGAGGCACTCAGACCTTGCTGCCGGTGCCGGGGGGGAGGGAAAATCAGCAGGGGGGAGATCATCGGGCCCGGCGTCTGGGAGGCACTCAGGCCTTGCTGCCGGTCGTGGGGGGAGGGAAAATCGGTGGAGGGGGAGATCATCTGGCCTGGTGGCTGGGAGGCACTCAGGCCTCATCGCTGGTGCCCGCAGGGGAGGAGGGAAAATCAGAGGGGAATTAAGAACATAAGAACATAAGAGAAGCCAATGTTGAATCAGGTCAATGGCCCATCTAGTCCAACACTCTGTCACACAGCGCCCAAAATATACCAGGTGCCATCAGGAGGTCCAGCAATGGGGCCCGGTGGCTGGGAGGCACTCAGGCTTCACCGCTGGTGCCTGCGGAGGAGGAGGGAAAATGGGGGGGGATTGGCGAGATCGGCGGCTGGGAGGCACTCAGGTCTCACTGCCGGTGCCCGAGGGGGGAATCAGTGGACTGGGGGCAGAAGACTTACCTGCAGAGCTGCTTCTGCAGACTGGGAGCCTTTAGGAATACTCCCCCCGCCCCCCGTGAGTATCGCGGGTCCCACTTCTTGTAACCATCCTAATTCTGATTCTTGAATATTCAAGAATATTCTAAATGCACACACACACACACACACACACACACACACACACACACACACACACACACCATACAGGATTCTAGGTTGTTTCTCTATCTCCTGCCCAACACTGAAGTGATACTTTCTAGGAAAGACTCTGTAGGTGAGTATAGCAATTTTTTTTTAAAAAAATCCCTGTATCTCTATTCTTTAATAGAAAGCAGTACACTGAAATAATATTACGATTTTTGTTTGTATTTCGACATTGCCCTTTTTATTTATGTTCTTGTACACAAAAACAATGTGTTTTATATTTTTTTTAAAACAGAAAGGATATAAGATACACAAAAGTGGTAAATAGGTCTTTCTCAGTAGTATTGCATAGTTTATAGAACTCCATGGAACTGGGACAGGCTTTTTGGACCCACACTGTTGGGGTTCAGATGACAGGTAAACAGTCTATTCAAAGGACATTCAATGTAACCAATAACTGGTAACGGAGAATTCTATTTTACTATTGTACTTATAGCTTTATGATTTTAGCCATGTTTTCCTGTTTTAGGTTGTTGTTGAACAGCCATGTGGACTTAGATGATGGAAAGAAAAAGGGTTGGATCCTACAGCAACACCAGTACAAACAATTCATATGTCATATCTTTCCCCTCTGTATTCTAGAAATCCTCTACAGATGTTCAGGAAACCCTGCACAAAATATACTGTGCCCTGGGGATAAGGTTACCAGGTCACTCCTGGCAACTGGTGGGAGATGGGTGGGACTGACTAGTAGAAAGAAGAAGGCTGAGGCCACATTGACAGCATCACACAGGAAATGATGTCACCATGCCTGTGATTTTCATGTGATGCTCTGGTATTTGAGCAAAAACTCTACAGTAAAACTGGCTTCTACCATAGAGTTTTTACTCAAATAACAGACTGTTGCTTGGAAGTTGCTGACAAGATGACCTCACTTCCTGTGCAATGCCAGAAATGTGGCCTAGGCCTTTCTACTGGTAAGTCTCTCTGCTGGCTAGCTGATCAGTGGCTAGAGGGTAAGGCCTGGCAGTGGGGGATCCCCGCCTCCACTGAGGATGGTCTGGCAACCCTATCTGGGGAGCTGCACTGAAGAAAGGGATTTGGGTAACATTATCTTCCCCTTCTGCTGGTGGTGGTGGAGGAAGTATGATGGAGCAAGATCCTTTCTGCACAAGAAGACAATGGGTTTTTTACTTGATTATCTCACATTACTGCACATACACCTGCCACAGTGCATTTTGTTTACAAGGGTTGTCTAGCTCTTATAAGAGGATTTTATGAGTATTTGGGTGGTTGCTGGGGGAAAGATAAGGCAGGAAAGATCCACTCAGTTCATTTTATCATAGGATTCGACCTAAAGTACAAATGTTTAAAATACATAAAATAAGAAGAATTTTGGGATGACAGAAGGATATCACCCATATCAGACTTCTTTTATGTAAATCTATGATGGATGCGTTTCTCTTTATAGTTTCTGTATAATATTGAAAGTATCCAGAGAGAGAAAAGTTAGACATGATTTAAAATAGACCCTTACTGAAATAAGTTGAGTGGCATCACACAAGGAATGAAAGGTTTGTTGGCAAGCGTTAGTAAATTCCATCCAGTAGTATGTGTGGTTGCTATTTTTGTCTTGTGGTGCCTAACAAACTGTCTATGTGCTTCAGCTCCAGAAAGAAACAATGTTTTTTTTTAATTAGTGTTTCATATTGCACCACTATCTTAAATAGAAAATCACGGAGGCATCTGGAGATACCTCTTGCCAGATTGCCGAACCAATATATTTCATGGTAAAGCACCACCTTGATAGGTAATAAGTGTGTGGGGAGTAGTACTTCTATTATTAGACCTTGGAAGATCCCTAAAAATGAAAGTTCAGAGTCTAGTAATTCAAAGCTCTCAGTCTAGTGATTGTGTTAACTTTTTTCTAATTGGATGTAATATGTTTGCCCCCCCCCCCCATCAGAAGAAAGAGGCAGACACAAAGGTTGGGTTAAATAAAGGGCCAGGAAAGTACCAATGGCAAGGACCAATAACCTAGTGGAACAGGTCTTGGGCAAGCCACTATATGCCCCAGGTGTGAGCCATCATATGCTTGGCTTGAACCCAGCTGGCCAGGCAAACAGGTTGCCACCCTGAAGCTCCAACCCCACAAGCTGCACAACTTGAAAGGAGGACCTATTCGGGGGTCTCATAGGCAGTCTGCATTCACAGCTGTGAGCTGCACAACCCTCTAGCTGATCCTGACAGACTCCTAACCCCAGAAGTAGGGGTGCCAAAAGGTGCTCACTGGTCTGCTATAAATTGCCCCAACTCTCTCCTGCTAAGTGATCAACCTATTGAAATGGCTCAATGATTAAATAGCATCTTTTCTTTCTCAGCAAATGACCACCTTCCATTTCTAATCAGGCCATGGCTGTCTCCTTTCTTGCTTTATGTTGTTGTCATTCAAAAGGCCTGAGCAGCTGAGATCATTACCCCCCCCAATCTTTCTAAGTATGGCATTTGCCTGAAAACAAGTTAAAAAGTTCTTAACATTTGCATTTTATCTCCCTGTTTGTTTGATTTGAAAAGATGAAGCTAAATTAAGGCCTGATCTTGGGTAGAAATGTTCAGCGTTACTGGATCAGTTCTGGCCCCAAACTGCTTTGGTTTCTCCCCTGGTTCCTGCATGTTCTCTTAAGCCATTTGTTTTCACTTCACATTTTCCCAGCTTCTTTCCTCTGGTTCTTTGGGGTCCACTTTAACCCCATTTTTTTCCCTATTTTGAGTCATGTTTGTTCCTGTGTGTAGTGTTTTCTGTGCTTTTGCTTCCTCCACCCCTTCCAGCCCCCTTTTTGCTGACTGGATTGTAATGACTGTGGGACAAACCTGCCCCGTCCTCCGTCCTGCCCCAGAAATTTGGTTTTTATCTTCTTACAAGTTTGCAATTTTTTTTAGTTAAAACTCGCCTTACGGCAATATACCATTCACTAAATTGACATATCACTATAAGATTGTGCAACAGTGATCATGGCTCTTCTAGGTCTGTCTCCATATACCCTGACTCTTTCCCCCCATCCTACCATTGAAAGAAGGATTTTTTTTTCTTGTATAGGTATAGGCAAAGACTTTTTTTTTAATATAAGCATGCACTTGACAGTGGTATGTTGATATGAGATGTGCCTGTGTGCCTCTTCATAAACGTCCCCTCCTTTAAAAAAAATCTTTTTTTGGGGGGGGGGGTTGTTATCACTTTGTATTTTGAGGGGTCAAATGGCAATTCTCATGCACACACATTTTTCAGTGCCACAGCCAATCAGAGAATTGCCATCATTACAGTCTTGCAGCCAATCACTGGGAAGCAGGTACTGTCAGAGCTAATGAAATCACTTCACATTATGGGTAGTAATTTTGTGCATACAAGAAGCACCTTTAACACAACACCAGTAAAGTCAAAACTGACATAGCTGGAGGACTGTTGTAATGACAGCAAATTATAAGGGAGGATGAGAGCAGGGCATAACCTCCTTCTAGCAGTATATCAATATAGTGCATGCACACAGACAAGAGGAAGGAAAAAAGGAGTAGTGGGCTGTGACGCCACTGACATCACGGATGACAACAGCACCCTTTCTTAGACAACCTGATAGTGTTACAGCAGTGAGTAAGAAAATAAACTGATGTGACAACTGGAAAGCTGGAGGGAGGAGCGACATACAGGAGGTGCATGCTAAATGTGATTCTGATGCCAGGGGATCGATGGCAAAGAAAAGTCAGAATAAAGCTGCTGTGCAGAAAAGCCCCTGGATTAGTTCTTTGATTCTCTTGACACTGTTCCTATCAGTAACACAATTTCTTGCAGCATAGGTTGGATTGGTCTTCTTCAGATTGCTAGACAGAAGTTGCATTTTCTGTAACGATAAACTGCAAAATAGTAATGATGATTTAGAAAAAGGATTTCTCCCACATGGATTTTGCAAGCAAATTATATCAGACTAGGAATAAGGCCCATTGTGGAAAGAAATACAATGAGCTCTAGAAAGAGGCCTCAGGTGAGTGTCCCAGCTGTGGGTTGGTGTGAGCTGTCTTTTTTGCCCAGGGAAGTGCTTGTGATGGTAAACTATTGAGACTGTATCTTGAGATTGTGTGTGTCTGTAGGGTAAGTAATATCAGTTGGCAGCCAGATGTAGTGATTCCAGTGGTTCCCTGGAGACTCTCAGGGCCCAGTGGAGGTTGGGACCTCAACAGGGTATAATGCCATAGAGTCCACTGCCCAAAGCAGCCATTTTCTCCAGGATAACTGATCTTGGTCATCCAGAGATCAGCTGTAATAGCTAGAGATCTCCAGGTGCTTCCTAGAGGTTGGCAAGACTTAGGGGAGGGCTAGGTGTGTTGAAGGACTTCAGAGAGGTATACTGCCATAGAGCTCACCTCCAAAGCAGCCATTTTCTCCATGGGGACTGATCTCTGTAGCCTAGAGCAGTGTTTTTCAACCACTGTGCCGTGGCACACTAGTGTGCCGTGAGATATTGTCTGGTGTGCCATGGGAAAAATTCCAATTTCATCCGTAACATATGAACAATTATAAAATAAAGTATTATTATTTCATAATAAAGTAATTATAAAATAATTTCTTTGTGTTTATTTGATTCCTATTCAAGAGAATTACTTTATATATAGTCAATATAGGCACAGAGTTAATTTTTTTTAACATTTTCTAATGGTGGTGTGCCTCGTGATTTTTTTCATGAAAAAAGTGTGCCTTTGCACAAAAAGGTTGAAAAACACTGGCCTAGAGATCAATTGTAATTCAGGGAGATGTCCAGGCCTTCCTTTTTCCCCCAAACCCCATTTAACAGTTTAACTGATTAACACTTCAACTGACTCCCTGCTAATGCCCCACAGTTTCTTGGGGCTCCCAAGATGCAATGCATCGAAAGTGGGTGTGTAAGAATGGAGGAGCAGGTGGGATGGGCCAATAGGATGCCAAGGCAGCTTCCCCAGTAGCCAATGGGAGAATAGATGAGTTGTCACCAGCACAACTTGCCTTTTATATATTATAGATGTCCTATTCCACAACAGTGTAAATAAGATGTGCTTCTGATGCAGGGGACAAAATAGGCATTTCAAGATCTTGCCCATGGCAAGAACATTTTATCACTCCCAGGGATCATCCAGAGCTCACAGTTCCTACCACAGCTGACATCTGACAGTGGCTGCTTAAGTAAGTACAACAGAAGCAAGTCACATGTGTGCTGGTGTTTCCCCATTTTGGTGGGTGGCTTCATATGAAGATTTGCTCAGAGTCTTATTATGTATTTTTCAAATTTTATTCCACCCTTACTGCAACAGGCTCAGGGCAGATCACAACAATTAGGCCATTTGGCATCACAAAAACAGAATAATAGTTTATTTAAACATTTAAACAAGAAATTTAAAAACAGATTGTACCAAATATTGTACAGTCTCCAATACTGGTGCCGCTGGCTTATAAATTTGTTGAATCCAGGCCATGTAGAAGTGGTGTCTTCAGTAAGGTGAGCTGATTATTTTACTGGATGCCTGCCACCTCAACCAAAGGCCTGGTGGAACAGCTCCATTTTGCAGGCCCTGCAGAATGATACACGGTTCCACAGGGCCCTGATCTCATGCAGGAGCATGTTCCACCAGGCTGGGGCCAGGGTAGAGAAAGCCCTGGTCTTGGTCGAGGCTAAATGGATGTCCCTTAGGCCAGGGATAACCAACAGATCTTGATCAGCAGAGTGCAAGGCTCTTCAGGGCACTTAAAGCTAAATGTCATGGTCTGGGGTGCCAGTCAAAGGGAGTCCAGAACAGGCCAAGGTCAGGAACCAAGAAGACAGTGCAAGGTCCAAAAAGCCAAGCCAAGCTCAGGAGCCAGAAACACAGAGCCAAGTCCAAAGCCAGGGGGTCTGAAGGTCTAGGTGCAAGAGCCAAGCCAGAGTGGATACTAGCAGCACAAAGCTGACTTGTTGCTTCCACAGAGTACTGCCCAGAGTGTGGAGTTAAATACTGCTACCAGTTAGCCAGCTGCATGATTGCCCAGGCTCCCGTTAGAACTCTGGGCTAGCTGAGTGTCTCCCTTGTAGCATGGCCTCTCTTCGCCTGGTTGCTAAGTTTTGCTGGAGTCGCTCCCTTAAACGAGTCACACGTGGGGGTGAGTCAGAAGGACTTTCAGCTTGCAGTTCTTCCTTCTTATCTGCGCCAGGTGTGAAGACTGCTATTGCAGGCACTTGCCAGCTATCCTCCTCTGCTGCTTCAGAGGGGCCAGCTGTGGTTTCTGCAGGTTCTGTCAGCTCATCCTCATCCATGCCCGTGACACTAAGTTCATTTCTGACGATGGTAGGATTGCCAAGTCCACCCCGGGGGGTGGGGAAAACCCCACCCAAGAGGCCCATTCCCCACTGGCACGGATCAGGCCACTGGGGGGGACTCCATCCCCAAAGCGCATGATGTGCCTGGCGTGAACACATCACTCGGAAGTGACATAATCATGTCAGGCTCGTTGCAGGGGACTGCTCTATCATCCGAGGGAAAACTATATGGTTTTCCCTCGAATGATTGTGGCCCCACTCCCAACATGCCCGATTCGATTATGTGATTGCTTTGTGCCAGAAGCCTCCTGGGGACGTCTGGGCCTCCCCCAGCTATTTCAAAGGTAGGACTTGGCAACCCTAGACAGTGGCTTGGCTGATATCTGTCTCAATTTGCTAGTTTGCAGCTACTTGACCCAGTATTTTGTAATTTAAGAACAAGTGGCTTTCACTTCTCTGTCCATACTTTTTACAAACTCATTTAGCAGAGAGTTGAAGTCCTGCGCTATAAAACAGTCAGGATTGAAAGAGCACTAGTGGACAGCTGCAGAGCTGTAATTAACAGAAAAGGCATTTACCAAGCTGTTTCCTCCCCAGAGCTAATAAAGACAAAGGGATATATTGGGACTAGAAACTGACAATTTTATGCCCTTGTGATGGGCTGGTCTAGATTGGGACTAGAAATCGACAATTTTATGCCCTTGTGATGAAAATGCAACTCTTTGTGTTTTACCCTCCTATGGAGTGGGAGTGTTGTCGGGTTTACAAAATTTGTATAACAAAACAAAAATCTTTAGAGAGAAAGCATTTTGTATTTTGTGTTTCTGTGTTCTTTTCCATAGAGTCACTTTTCACTTTCTTCCTGTAAAATAGTCATTAGCAGTTCTGAACATGCAGCAGAACAGAGTACTTAAAATCACAGACAGCAAGATCATTGTGAAGTTAATCTCTGTTAGCCTTCTGGCTGGGATTTGCAAAGCAATCTCTGAAGGGTTTTCCTAGACAAAACTATTAAATTAACCCAAGGAAGCTCCCAGGTGAAAAACCCTGCTATCAGCCTGCTTGAGGGAAGAGGTAATGACTCTCTGGGGTTTAGCTAATAATCCACAGCATGCGTCCAGCCACAGCAAGACTGAAATAGCACATGCAGGTTCTGCTTTCTTAGCAGTGCTTCAGAGGGGGACTTTTAAACAGTCCTTGGTTTAAGCAGTGCAGTATCCTCACATGTCATTTTTATACAGGGGAAGAAAATCAGGTAAGTTCCTAAAATAATACTGCTTGGATGTTGGGACAGAAGCAATAGGAAATTAGCAACAAAACTCACTTCTTGCACCTGTGAAAGCATCTGCACATGTTGGCCTCTGGAAAATAGTTCTGTATGAGAAAAGATGCTGAAAAAATATAAAATGTACTCAGTCTTTTAGAATGTATCTATGTATGGCTTTTAATCTTCATTTGCAGGATCCTAGGGGACTATAAATTCTGCTTTTTCTGTGTCAGCAAAATTAAATTCTACTGTGATGTATAAAACAACAATTAGCTCTTTGGTTTAGAAGAAATGGAAACAGCTGACACAATCAGATAAGCTGTCAAGTGTTGAAATGAAATAGTTGGACATGTGAACCATCCCAGAGGTTCTGAGTAACATCTGTTCTCTTCTGAGGACACATCTATTTGAAACTTCTTGAGCCGTGCACTCTTGAGATTTTGCTTACTCTCTGTATCCTATGCAATCTCCCAAATCAATCCAAAGGCCTCATCTCACCATTAAGGTGCTCAATCCACAAGAAAGGGATAAAGAGGGTCGATCATAGAGGCTATGTAACTCTAGGTGGAAGACAGTTCTCTTGAAATTTTCCCAAATTAGAGATTTGCTAAAGAACAGGCTGTAAGACTTTGCTGTCTGGGGTAACTGTTAGTAGTTGGCATTAAGCTGATTGCCCTAACTGCCTCTAATATTCATAATGTATGTAGCTACTACAGGTAAAGTGCCAAATGTGTCCTTTAAACTGTTGCTTTCTTCCCAAGCCTTTTTTTAGTTTGGGAAACATTTTCTATGGCTTTCTTAAAATACTTCCCCCCCTTTAATTTGCAAATGTATCTGCTTGTTTTCTTGGTTTGATCGGCCACGTTACACCTTTCCAGCTATCCCTGAGAGAAATTTTCCCCACTGGCCTCACAAGGAGAATCTCTTATTGGTCTTGAACTCATGTAAGGTGTGCTGCTGACTGATACAAATGTGGCTTCTTTGCAGGAACAGATTTCAATATGTTGAAAGGCCTGAGTGTGTTCCCCAGTCCAGTCCAATGAGCAATGCAAGAGAAAGAATGAAGACTGGTTTATCTGTGCCCAAACCTTTGTGCTTTCATTTTGTCCTGGAAAAAGAAGCCAAACCAAGAGCCACTAGACCAGGGAAGTCAACCATACGGCCTGTGGGCTGGATCCAGACCCTGCAGGGCTCCTATTTGGCTGGAGAGCAACTGACTCTGTGCTGCGTCCTGCTTCATTGCAGCTCCTTTTGGCCAGTCTCTCCTATTTCCTGCTTCAGAGGAGAGAAAGAAAGCCTTCCTTCGATTGGTTGAGAGCTCCTCCCCCCTACTCCTCTGCGGAGGGAGGGGGAGTGAAAGAGCCAGAGAGAAGGAGAAATGGTGTTTTGTGGCACTTTTAAGAAGACCAGCAACTGGTGTGTGTGTGTGTGTGAATGTAACAGCACGGCTTGCATTCCTTATTAGTGAAAGGGAGCAAGAGTCCAGCAGCACCTTAATGACTAACAAAATCTGTGGCAGGGCATGAGCTTTCATGAGTTGCTGCTCACCTCCTCGAATACAGCTGGAATGTGAGTCCATCTGTCCTTATATCTTGGAGAGTGAAGTGGTTTCAGACACCAAATGACAATAGCAGGCACTGGTGATAAGAGAAGAAACCTAGGCAGGCCTATAGCCAGGATTTCCTTTTTCAGGGGGCATTTAAATTTCTTAGGGGGCACCAAGTTGATAAAATTAAAGCTAATTAAATTAACTGTCCCTTTTCCGTCCCCCCAGGGAAGACAGGCAGGCAGTAAGGCAAGGTGGTGGAAAAGCATGCCAGTGTGCTTGCCTGCACTGAGAGCTACCAGCCAGCCAAAGCGAGCATAGCCAGCCCACCAGCTCAGGACCCACATCCCCTCCCCTCCCCTCCCCCAAACTGCCAGCCCAGGATGAAGCTGGCCGGGCTGTGTCAAGGTCTGGAGTGCAGGCAGAGGGAAGTCCAAGTTCAGTCCAGGGTCTGGAGCCAAAAGGGTGAAGCAGGAGCTGAGAGTGAAAGTCCAGAGCATAAGCCAGAAGCAAGGTTGTTCAAGCCAGAGTCAGAAGCCGGAGGAAGTTAGCAGGAGCCAAGAGCAACAGTCCAAATCACAAACCAGGAGCAGGGTCGATCGAGCCAGGGTCGGAAGCCAGCAGTAGATAGCAGGAACGAGGTCTCAGAACCAGGGGGTGGAGACCAGGAAGGCATCACAGAGTAATGACGAGTTTGCGTCCACAAACGAAGCTGGCTTTGCCTGAAACTACATAGCCCTCTGCTGCTGTTTCCAATTAGAGCAGCGGCAGCAGCAGCTCAACATCTGTTAATACTCAGGACTGACAGCTCGCCTGTTTCTCAGCCGAGCTGAGTTTCGCCTTGTTACTAAGTCTTGCCGGAGTTTATTTCGCAAGTGAATCAGGAGGGCTGTCTATCTGTGTCTGCTGCTCCTCAGCCTTCTCTGAGCTGGGTGCCAGTGCAGGCTGTGATGGTACATTGCTGATTTCTGCAGCTTCAGAGGGGCCACCTGTGGGTTCAGCTGAAGCTGGCAATGGCCCTTCCTCCACACCCATGACAGGCTGCTGGCAGGCGGGGAAGTCACTTCGAACAAGCCCCATTGGGAAGGGGCAGTGGCAGTGGGGGAGTCCTCCGGGAAGCCCAGAGAGTCAGGGGCCTGGGCTGGAGGGAATCTTGTGGGACCTTGGCAGGAAGTCGGGGGGGCAGGCTCCAAAATGCCCCACTGTAGCTACAGGCCTGAACCTACAGAACCTAGGTCTCAGTTCTGTGCAGGAGTTTGCATTGTCTTCTTGAGCTTAATGATCAGTTGCAATTCAGCAGTCTCTCTAATATCCCTTTGAAATTCCTTTGTAAGAGAACTGCTACTCATAGGTCAGCAACTGAATGTCCTGGAAGGTTAAAATGTTCCCCCACTGGTTTTTGAATGTTGTGGTTTCTAATAGCAGTAGAAAGAGTAAGAGCCCAGTAGCACCTTAAAGACTAACAAAATTTGTGGTAGGATATGTGCTTTTGTGAGTCACTGCTCACTTCTGCAGACTTATTTTCATTTATTCTATTACTACCACTACCACCACTACCAATGGTGTTGGCAACAAATGGAGTAAGGAGACAGCCCTATGGAAGTTCTGGCCACAATACAGTGCTGGGCGGGTATCGCTGGACTGGACAGTTTAACATCTACTGGACATTACCTACCTGCATGAAAAAACATCTACCTCAATTGGATGACCATCTTGTTTAAATTTGAGTACTTTATTTGTAATATTTGTTGGTTTTTACTGTTTTTACCTTGTTTTATGTATGGGCATATTTTGCCCTCTTGTAAGCCACTCATGAAATTGAGCAAACTTCAGCAGACAGCAGAAGACAGGAGGGCCTGGCGTAATCTGGTCCATGGGGTCGCGAAGAGTCGGACTCGACTGTGCGACTGAACAACAACAAAGCCACCCTGAGCCCGTTCGCGGGGAGGACAGGGTATAAATACAAAAATAAATAAATCCTCCTGGACTGAATCCTCCTGAACCAAATCGAGGCCTAGGTTTCCTGTCTCATTACCAATGCTGATATCTCCACGCCTCTACATATCACACCAGTGCTGATATCTCCACCCATTTGATATCACACCTAATCCAATCACATCTGCTATTGCCATTCGGCATCTGAAATCATCTTTATAAAGTTTATATCTCCAGTACCTTGTGTTACATTTTATGGCACGCATGGCCCAGCCCAGCCTGACAAAGTGACATTTATGTCCAATTTGGCCCTCATAAAAAATGAGGCCGACACTTCTGCATGGGACCATTCTTTGTACACTGTTCTTCCCTATATTTGACCCCTAGCAATGCATTGTTTTGGGATTTGCTGATAATAACACAACGTGGGAAGAGACCATTGATTTTCATTTATGTAGACCTGCCATTCTGGATTCTAAGTATGACCATGCAAAGATGTCCTGTGGTGCCAAAAGAAATACATTGATAGTCAATTCTGGGCAGAATTACTCCAGTGTAAGTTCACTAAAATCTTTGAGCTCTACACTCTACACAGGGCTGTGCTCTGTTTTTTTGTGGGGTAGAACTCATTTTGACAGATGCATGAAGTGCTTGTCTGAAAATGGAGGAGAGGAGGACAAGACCAAGAAAAGTCAAGATAGGTAAATAGTAGGTAGCATTTCTAGCAGAACCCAAATGAATGCAAGATCCTGTCAGACTGGGTATGACCTGTGCCCAGTTCTAGGGGGCAAAGGTGATAAATTTAGAGATGTCCAAGTGTAACTCCTCTTTTATAAAGTATAGCTTAACTCAAAATCTATCCTTTTGATGGTGAGTGATAATGACTTGATGATAATTCTGTGTGCAGCAATGCATGGCACTTTAAAGCACATTTAGCAGCTTTAAGAAGAGCTAATGCAGCTGAGCTGACAGGCAGCTTGAAGTACAACTTCCCACTTGTCTATAATTATAGCTTGGTCTCCATGGAGCTTGGGTGTTAGAGCTTGATTTTCAACACACTGACTTCTTGAGCACAGCACTGTATTTTTACAGGATTTAAACACTTAGCTTTGAACTGTTTTGCTGACTTGCTTCTCCCTCGAAACAAACTTGGTTAGGAGAGTATGGCTGTGAAAATTTCTGGTGCCACAGCAGGGGTTTTCTTTGTTCAAAATAAAAACAAAAACAAAAAAGAACTGGATAGATTTACTTTAACACACCAAACAATCTACAAAACAATCTTCAGCCACATCTGTTTCCGATCCCTCAGACAAAGACTCTCACCTGCAGAATCTACAACAGGCATTCTTGGAATTATCATAGTAAGTAAGAAAACAAAACAAAGAAGAGATTATGATATCAAGGGATAACCTGCTACAAGACAGGCCCAAATGTCCCAACAGTAGAACACTACTGGTGGTCATATACATCTCTCAGCTCAAACCAGTTGCATCATTAATGATCTAAAACCTATGCTGGACAATGATACTCATCTTTCATAGTCATTGGGAGGCAAACCTTTCTTGCCCACAGACTCGGGCTCTGAATCCCCAGGTCCCAGTTGGGTTCTCCCACTTTCCAGGGCTTCTTTTCAGGAGGAAACCCCGCCTCCAAACAGCCATGTCCAGGCATGACATCCCCAATGCGATGACATCAGCCGAAAGTGGGGGCATCTTACAGGATACTTCGGTTTAAGGGCAAAACTCTATGGTAAATTTGGCCTAAAACCATAGAGTTTTGCCCTTAAATCAGAATGTCACTGCACAACATTGCCAACACAGTGACATTACTTCTGGGTGATGTCATCATGTAGACGACATCACAGAACACCCCCCAAATCCCCCTGCCAGCACAGTGAGGGGACCTGGCAACCCTACCACAGACAGCCTCCCAACTTTAACTTCTCATCCACAGCAATACTCTTCCTAACAAAAACGCAGACTCTGGGAACAGGACCTGCAACAAACCAATATGCCAACTCTGTCCACTATGTCCATATCTGTTCTGGCAGCACAATAACTGGACCTAACAATACCAGGCATACTGTCAGATTCATTCATTCATTTTGTAATGTATAGATGCCATTAAATGTCAGCAATGCCCAAGGAGGCAGGGCTACGGCACAGCAACACATTCGACACTCGGAATCTCTCCCGGGTTCACTGGCTCTTTGTTCTATTTAGAGGAGTTTTCAGGGGCTCCTGAAGCCCCACTCTGGCACAAGGTACTCGATCCAGGCCTCCTGTTTTCCGGCAAAAATGAGTGGAAGACGTGGAGCATTCCAAAGCAAAGAACGAAGCAACACTATGATGGCAGCCATCACTCTATCAGCTGTGTATGTCCTGGAACTTTGAGAGTAAGCTGAACCTCATCCCTGTGATCGATGAAGCTACTATACTATTAAGGTGCAAGTACCTGGAAATGCAACACAGAAAAAGTGTATGACTTGCCCCTTAAGCCTCTTTGAATTTCAAAAGGACACAGGAAGGAGGGTGAGACACTCTTCCCCCATGAAGTGGCCGATTTACATAAAGAAACCTGAGTGAGTCACATGTTGGGGCAAAAAGAGATTCTTGTTTGAGCTTATATAAAAGAACTTTAGAATTGCTTTTAGAAAAAGAAAGAACAAAAAAGACTTATTTGGAATTTGATTCTCTTACTGTGTGATGACTTCTGATGACGTCATGTATTAGTTCTGGGAACAGGCAAGTCTATTATGTCTAGCGTCTCCAGTGAGATCTAAGCAGCAGATTTGAGCTGGAGAATCCCTATTGCTTACTTAAGGAGTTGTGACTGTGGGCTTTGCTGAGACCCCTGTAACAGTTGTAAAAATGGAGGGTCAGAATTTAAAAAGTAAAATGCCAGATGATGTGCCCTTGAGGAGCTCCTCAGAAATCAGTCAGCTGCAACTGACATGGGAGGAGATTCGAGATAGGATAGTGGATTTTTTTACTCTGACCTTTAAGGACACACTAGAAACTGCAATGGATAAACAAGCTGTATCATTAAGTCAAACTATAAACCAGATAAAGGAACTTCACCAGCAAGCAACGCAAGAAGAGGAACAGGCCCAGCAACAAACTATGTAAGCTGCAGGGGAACATCACAAGCAACTGGACTTAACATATAAAGAAAAGGATTCTCAGCACTTCAAAATGCTAGACGCACAACAAAGCTGCAATCAAGACGATCTAAACTATAACATGAAAAACGGATGAACTAAAAGGCTGTTAAACCATGGACTCTCCCAAGCTATACTACAGAGAGGAGATGAAACAGAAGCTATTAACAACAGATTTACCAAAAGAGTGGCAAATCTTGGAATCCTCCAACCTACATTTCAAAGAGAAAATGAAACAGAAATACAGGAAACTCTAACCACCTTAAAACTTGAGCTGAGACGACAATTCCTAAAAGAGACCCACTTTACTTATAAGGAAGAAATACACAGACTGATGATTTTATTGAAAAAATGGAATTGCAAGAAGAAGAAGAAGAAGAAGAAGAAGAAGAAGAAGAAGAAGAAGAAGAAGAAGAAGAAGAAAAGAATAAAGCTTTTCAAATAAGATTGATTTAACGAATCTGTGCTTTAGTGTAATCAACTAAGATGGGTTAAGGGAAACTGTATTTGCAATTATAAATTGAATATACATCTGCTGTAGTAGGCATTTTTAAAGTATAGTTTCTAATTAAAATTCAGTAAGATTTCAAGATTTGTTGAAAAGCTTTATAAACACGTGACATACTAAGCTGTGATGAAATAAAAAACATAAAAAGGTTATAAATATGCAGGTTATAAATGCTCACATGTACAAAGTTGATTAGAGAAGAATGTTTAGGGAAATATAATTACAGAGAATTTTATAGAATGTACTTATAAAAATATTATAATTACTAGATCAATATTAGTCTATAAAGAGTTATTACAGAAAGCTTAAACAGGACAAAACTTGTTTTTGATTATTATTAGAAATGAAATGAAATTTATAGATTGAAGTGAATATGTAATTTCAAGATATGTGCATAGTTAGATTTATAGAACAGAAATATAAAAGGTTAGATTGTAAAATATAGGTCAGTAGTAATAAAAACCGCGTATTGAGTGAAAATTGGTTAATAGATGTAAGGATGACTTAAGAGATTTGATGAAGCTACTATTGTTCTCATGTATGTTTGTTTGTCTGTCTGGAAGTGTGTTAAAAATAATAAAATTTACTTCAGAAAAAATGTCAACAATGCCCTTCCACTCTCTAAATTGGGCAGACTGGTCAGTCCATATGTAAAAGAATAAATGGACACATATCTGACATAAAAACTGCAACACTCAAAAACCAGCGGGAAAACATTTTTATCTTCCAGGTCATTCCATTGCTGACCTAAGAGTGGCAGGCCTCAAACAAATTAACTTAAATGCGGAATTACAATGTGAAAACAATGACTACTAATTACAATGTGAAATTGTTGAACTTGAGTTCTTTGAGCAGTTCAGAACAATGGACCTCTCAGGGCTGAATAAGGACATTGGATTCTTATCTCACTTTTTTGCCATCAATCACAGCTGATTTGTGGTGGCTCCATAGGGCTTTCAAGGCAAGAGATGTTCAGAGGTGGTTTGCCATTGCCTGCCTCTGCATCATGAATCTGGTATTCCTTGGAGGTCTCCCATACAAATACTAGCCAGGATGGACCTTGCATAGCTTCCAAAATCTTGAGACATTGGGCTAGCCTGGGCTATCTAGGTCAGGGGACTTATCTTGTCTTATCTCGCCACATATGCTAATTTTCTGTTCCCAAGCATTTTCCCTCTGTTCTAATCAAGCTGATTACAATATGATTGTACCTTTGCATCCTTACAAACAATCTTTACAACACCACTCCCAACTTCTGAATGGGATAAAAAGCCTCAGATCTCCATTCCTACTCATATCTGATGACGGGAGCTTTGACTCTCAAAGGCTTATATCATGAAAATCTTATTTGTCTCTAAGGTGCTACTGGACTGTTATCAAAATTTACAGCTGTTTCTTCCTCTGCAGAGATGAAACTTGGGTAGTTAAAAAAGTCATAGGTATCTGAGTCTATGTAGAAATTAATGGGGAAGTAAGAGGATTTACAGTATGAAAGTCTCATTATGAAATACAAATTTTAAAAAATTCAGGAAGTTTGAACTGTGCCATCAGCATACTATCAAGAAAGGTGATAGCAGTGCTTGATTATTTTTTTTACTTTTTAAAATTATTATTTAATTTTCACATACGTAAAACAACAACAAACTATAAACAGTGTAACAAAGTATACATTAGACAGTCTTATGACTACTCAAACTTATACAACTAATGCAACATCCATAAGGAAAGAATGACATCATAAGCCAATAGCTGTACTATACCTATAATATAATATGCATATTATAATAAGTATAAAGATCTTGAGCATTTGAGAATTTCCTCAAGCTGTGACAAAAAATCTAGTATAATAAACCACACTTCTGCTAAGTCGTTGTGTGGTGGGTTTAATTCATACTGACTAATCTGATATGTAATTTTTTCCATTACATAAATCTCCCATATCTTCTGATACCATAATGCGAGTGTAGGTGGATCCTGACTCTTCCATGTTAAAGCTATGACTGATTTTGCTGCCACTGAAAGGATAGAGATAAGTTTCTTCCTGATCTGTGGCACTGAGACTTCTTGCCAGTAATTCAAAAATGTTAGTGCAGGGGAATAAGGCACCTCATAGCCAGTTATTACTGCTATTTGATGTAATACTTCCTTCCAAAACTGCTGAATTTTCTCATATTGCCACCAACAGTGCTCATAGGATCCCACCTGCCCACATTTCTTTCAACACAGTGGTGAATAGAATTTATAGATACATGACAGTTTTAGCAGAGTTAGATACCAGTGAGTCAGGATCTTGAAGGTTTGGATTCTCACACACTGTATTTGTGAGGAGAAAGTGTTTGATCTCCAAATTTGTGACCAGTTAGCTTCTGACAATGACATGTTACAATCAGTTTGCCATAGATTCTGATATGGCATAGGAATATTATTTCTGCTTTAAGTACAGTTTGATAAATTTTATAGATTAAATTATGATTACTCATCAAGCAGTTTGTAACAATTTGTTCAAAATCTGTTATTGGAGCTAACATTAAACTACTAATATTTAGACTATCACAAAGGCTCTTTAACTAAGATAGAGAAACCAAGGTATTTTATCCCCAATCTTGTCTTCCAACTTTAATTGGATACCATTTTTAGTAGAGATGTCAGTTAGTCTAGTAATATTAGAGTGTTTCTATAACTTGAAGAGGGCACAAGTTTGTCCCTCTGAGAACCAATCTTGATTCAAAAATGAACAGAATCAGGATATGGATGGTAACAGCTTTTTTCTTCTGGAATCCCAAGTTTCTAGAATAGAGGTAAGGAATCTATTTGTATTAACCGATTCAGGCCTGAATTTCCTCTTGTTCCAGATAGCCTCTGGTATCAGTTTGGGATAGGAATGTTTTGACTGTATTGTTACCCAATCCAAAGGATTCTCCATTCTCAACATTTTTATGATGTTAGCATGATAGAGTCATGATAAATTTTGAAGTTTGAGAACGCCAATCCTCCCTGATGTGTTGGTCTGCACATAGTATTAAAGGCTATGCACGTTTTTTTGTTTTTCCACATAAAATTATTCAGAGCGTTCTGCCAAATCCTCAGAGTTTTAGAGGGGATTCCCACTGGAATTGCCCGGAAGAGAAAGATAAATTTGAGGAGCAAGAATGACTTGATAAAGTTATACCTATTTATCCATGAGTAATTTAAATTTTCCCCATTTTTTGATTTACTCTGTCAGATCTTGAAATAACGTAGTATGATTACATTTCTGTAAGTCATCCAGGCAAAGTGGGATCCTAACTCCCAAATAGTGTAGGGACAATGTAGCCACCTGAAAAAGTCTCCTTAATCCTCTTGATCAGCTGTGGAGAAATGTTGATTGGATATAGTTGGGATTTTGAATGATTAACTTTCAATCCACCCACCCTAAAATCCTGTAGAGTGCCTTGGAAAGCTGGAAAGGATGTTACGGGATTGGCTATATGTAGCAATAGGTCATCTGCAAAAAGACTAACTTCAAATATTTTACCACCTATCTCTAATCTTGATATGTTGATATTGTTCCTAATTGCTATGGCTAGTGGCTCCATAGCTAGTGTGAAGAGTAAAGGAGATAGTGGGCTCCCCTCTCACATTCCTCTCTGCAAAGTAAATGTTTCTGAAGAAGTATTAATTTTCAGTTTTGCCTGAGGAGTTGCATATATGGCTTCTATTGCCCCTAAGAAAGAGCTACCAAAGTTCATGTGCTTCAATAATGTCTTTAGAAAAGAAATATCTAAACTATCAAAAGCCTTTTCGATGTCTAATGATAGTAATACAGCTTTTCTATTTCTATAATTGCAGTGTTCAATAATGTTTAAAGTTTTGTATATGTTATCAGTGATGTTTCTATTTGGCATAAAACCAACCCGGTCAGAAGAAATGTATGATGTTATTAGCATCTTCAGACACTTAGCTAGGGTGGCTGTGAATATTTCAGAATATCGATCTGTAGGATGCTGGTAAGGTTGAGTCCTTACCCGGTTTAGGAATTACCACTATGTTTGCATGTGACCATGATGGGGGGTAATATACCTGTTTTTACAATTTGATTGCATGCAACAGCGAGTGGACCCTCCAGAATTGGGCAAAATTTCTTCTAAAACTCTGATGGGTATCCGTCGGGGCCAGTGGTTTTGTTGTTTTTTAGTGATTTGATTGTGCCAGTTATATCCATAGCTGAAAAAGGTTTATTGACGAAAAGTTTGTGTTCTGTCGACAGCTTTGTGGTGAAAGGGTGTAGCCTAAAAAAAGTCTTCCATTGCAGGTAGGGGACATCCCTCCAATCTAAAAAGAATAGTAAAGTAATCTAGGAAGGCTTTTGATATTTTCCCAGTGCTAGTTTGTAGTTTATCCTCCTTCTCTTGTAGGGGCGAGATATTTTTAGCTAGAGATTTGTCCTTTATATGCCAGGCTAATAGCCTTAGAGATTTTGGATTATTTTGCCAGTATTCGTGTTTCAGATATAGATTTTTTTGGATTTGGGATGTTTCTAGGGATTCCAATAGTCTGTGGTCCGCTAATAGTTTTTGGTATTTTTTTTACCACCCCTTTCCTCATGGATTTTTCATTTTATTCCTTTGCTTTTTCAGATATGAAGCTTTAGAGATGAATATGCCCCTCAGCACCGGTTTTAATGCAGCCCAGATAATTTCTGGGAAAGAATCTTCTGTGTTATTGTCCTTAAAGTAATCTATTATTATTATTATTATTATTATTATTATTATTATTATTATTATTATTATTATTATTATTATTATTATTATTATTATTATTACATAAGAACATAAGAGAAGCCAATGTTGAATCAGGCCAATGGCTCATTTAGTCCAACACTCTGTCACACAGCGGCCAAAAATATCAGGTGCCATCAGGAAGTCCAGCAGTGGGGCCAGGACACTAGAAGCCCTCCCACTGCTGCCCCCTCCAGCACCAAGAATAGAGTGTAGCACCTGCCCCAGACTGAGAGTTCCCATCTGTACCCTGTGGCTAATAGCCACTGATGGACTTCTGCTCCATATGTTTATCCAATTCCCTCTTGAAACTGTCCATGCTTGTAGCTGCCACCACCTCCTGTGGCAGTGAATTCCATATGTTAATCACTCTTTGGGTGAAGAAGTACTTCTTTTTATCTGTTCTAACCCAACTACTCAGCAATTTCATTGAGTGCCCACGAGTTCTTGTATTGTGAGAAAGGGAGAAAAGTACTTCTTTCTCAACCTGCTCAATCCCATTCATAATCTTATAAACCTCGATCATGTCACCTCTCAGCCGTCGTTTCTCCAAGCTAAAGAGCCCCAAGCGTTTTAACCTTTCTTTATAGGGAAGGTGTTCCAACCCTTTTATCATTCTAGTTGCCCTTCTCTGCACTTTTTCCAATGCTATAATATCCTTTTTGAGATGTGGCGACCAGAACTGTACACAGTATTCCAAATGAGGTCGCACCAATGATTTATACAGGGGCATTATGATACTGGCTGATTTGTTTTCAGTTCCCTTCCTAATAATCCCCAGCGTAGCGTTGGCCTTCTTTATTGCAGTTACACACTGTCTAGACATTTTCATTGAGTTATCAACTACAAGATCTCTCTCTTGGTCAGTCTCTACCAGTTCAGACCCTATCAACGTGTATTTATATTTAGGATTTTTGGCTCCAATGTGCATCACTTTGCACTTGGCCACATTGAACCCCATTTGCCACGTTGATGCCCACTCACCCATCCTCGACAGATCCCTTTGGAGTGCCTCACAATCCTCCCTGGTTTTCACCACCCTGAACAACTTTGTGCCATCTGCAAATTTAGCCACTTCACTGCTTACTCCCAATTCCAAATCATTAATAAACAAGATAAAAAGCATCGGACCGAGTACTGATCCCTATGGTACCCCACTGCTTACCACCCTCCACCGAGAAAGTTTCCCATTTATACTCACTCTCTGTTTCCTATTTATAAGCCAGTTTTTGATCCACAAGAGGACTTGTCCTATTATTATTATTATCATTATTATTTCCATTTTTACCCCACTCAGGGTAGCTTACAATAGGGCAACCATGTGCCAAAGGATAAAACAACATAAAAACAAGATAAAAGATTCCACATTAAAGTGTTCAATAGTTACAACAGACTTCAACCAGATGGGATCAATTTCACAATCAGACTCTCCAGTATCTTATATAGCAAAAGGCTGCCACTCGATATTACTCAGCCCCATCCAGTGGTATTGATCACAGTGAGGCATGTTTGATCTTAATAGGACCCTCCCTTAAGTCTACCACAGATGGTAGTGGTAGTGATGCTGGCAGCTCCTACTCAAAAGCCTGGCAGAAGAGCTCTGTCTTACAGGCACTGCGGAACTATAAAAGGTCCTGCAGGGCCCTGATCTCCTTTGGGAGCTCATTCCACCACGTAGGAGCCGCCACTGAAAAGGACCTGGCCCTGGTTGCAGTAAGCCTGGCTTCCCTGGGGCCTGGGGTTACCAGGTGATGTACCATGCCCCGGGTGGAAGCCAGACTGGAATGGATCAAGGATGGAAGCATCATCCAGAAAGGCCTGTACCTGAGTCACCACCGCCCTCTCACTCAGTTTGCCCAAATAGGGCAAATTGGACACCAGCCGATAGCTGGCCAATTCAGCCGAGTCCAGAGTTGTTTTTTTCAAGAGAGGGCAGACCATCGCTTCCTTGAGTGCCTCAGGGAACCGCCCCTCCAAGAGGGACTTGTTGACAATCTCCCTCAAGGCACCTCGAAACCCCTCGTGGCCCACTCTGATGAGCCAGGAGGGGCACGGATCAAGGTCGCATGTGGTTGGGCGTACAGATACAAGCAATCTATCGACTTTCTCCAGGCTGAGCCAATCAAAACTCTCTAAACCCGAAATCGAAGATGTGCAAGGGGCCTCAAGTTCACTAACTGTTTCAACTGTGGTGGGGAGGTTGCAGTGGAGCACCAAGACTTTATCCACAAAATAGCTTGCAAATGCCTCACAACCAATATCCAATTCCCTAATATTTTGTCTGCCCTGTGGTAGAGCTGTCAAAGACCAAATTGTTCTAAACAATTGAGCTGGGCATGAGCTCGCAAACGTAATTGTAGCTGCATAGAATTCTCTCTTCATCTCATCTTGACTGCCATCTCATAGGATCTCATAAACGTCTTACAGGATGCTCTTGTTGCCTCATCGCAAGCATGGCGCCACCGTCTCTCTAGCCATCTAAGCTCTTGCTTCATAAGCCGCAACCCCTGAGAGTACCAGGGGGTTAGCCTAGAGCGAGCTCACAGAGGGCGCCTGGGAGGGATCTCATCGATGGCCGTGGAAAGTCAGCTATGCCAGTCTTCCACAAGTTCATCCAACAAGCCACCAGGGGGCATCAGATCCTGCAGGGCCATTTGAAGCTGCACAGGGTCCATTTGGCTCCGTGGGTGAGCCAAAATCTGCTCGTCGCTGATACAGGGTCGGGGTGGGACATTCACATGGGCCTTCAGGGTGTAGTGGTCCAACCATGGTACTGCTACTTGTCCTGAGCATGTGCCCAGCCTGATGTGTGGGGGTTAACACATATTGGGAGAGTCCCAGCGATGCCATGGATGTCACTAGGTCCATTGCCTGGCTACAGGCCGCGTCATTGGCAAGGACGTTGAAGTCACCCAAGACCAAAAGCCTAGGGTACTCCAGCGCCCAGCCTGATACGGCCTCCAACAGGGACAGCAGGCTACTTGCCAGTGCATTAGGCAGTCAGTACACTAGCCAGATTGCCAAACTCTCCTCGGCCTCCAGCACCAGACCGACATACTCCATGCCCGCGATCTCCAGTGCGGGGAGCGCCCTGAAGGAGTAAGCCTCCTGCATGAATATCGCCACTCCTCCCCCCGCCCCCTAGTCTGTGATTGGTGAAGGACCAAGAATCCAGGTGGGGCAAGTTGGGAGAGAGCTGCAGTCTCTCCATCCCGCACCCATGTCTCGGTCACGCACTCCAGGTATACCTGTTGTTCAATGACAAAGTCACGAAGGACTGTAGTCTTGTTATTAATAGACCTGGCAATACACAACACCAATGATGGAGGGGGGTTACTAATCCTAGCCTTGAAATTCCTGTGGGTATCTACAAGATTTAATAATCGGAACTGAAGAGTCTCTCAGATGTGTCGCCTGCAGGAACAGTATATCAGGGCGTTCTTTGTAGAGACTGGAAAATATTCTTTTGTGTTTTATTTTATTGTTCAGGCCACTTGCATTCAGGGAGAGGAATTTGATAGTGTCCAGCATTATCAGTCTATGGCCAACCTGGAGCTCTTGTCTAAACTATTGATGTTGTGTCCTATCCTTTCAATAGAATTATTCTTTATACTGGTGTGGTACTATTAAATAATTCCAAGTTCTGAGAGTTTGGGTAGTAGTGTCAAATGATTCTACAAATTGTTACACCAATTACCTATACCAAGTAATACAAAAGAACAACAACAAAAACAAGGTAAGAATAAAAATATAAATAAAAATTAAAACCAATAGTCCTTGCTGCCCTCTATTGAGAGCGTGGGATTCCAAAAGCCCACTAGGCTCTGCCAAGGACTTCCAAACAGCAATGTGCTCTATATAAAAATCTCAATCTCCCCACCCCACTCCCTCCCAGTAGATACTGTGTTTAGGTATCCTATACCCAGCTCAGTAAGTTTTTAGGAGATGCAAGTCCAGTACTAAAGAAAACCTGGGGTTCTTAATGCCTTTTTCTGTGCCTAATATGCAATCGATAATTAATTAATTCATAAATCAAGTAATACCACAACAATTAGTAAATTAACTGATCACCTAGTCAATTAATCCATAAGTAGGTCCTTAAGCAATAACCAGTTTTAATATATGGCTGCCTATAACTCTTAATAGAATTATGGTTCAACTAGCATTGACTAAATACTCGATTAATTCCAAATTTAATAATTTATTATATTAAAATATCAATCTTTTAAAATGTTAATTATTGACTAACAATAGTGAATTACTACGATCCATTAAACAATTAATTAATTAAATCAGTGAGTCACTAGGTATTATTACTGTTTTATGTTATTCTTTAAATAAACAGTGTAATGGGCATGGATGAGGATAAGCTGACAGAACCTGCAGAAACCGCAGCTGGCCCCTCTGAAGCAGCAGAGGAGGATAGCTGGCAAGTGCCTATAACAGCAGTCTTTACACCTGGTGCAGATAAGAAGGAAGAACTGCAAGCTGAAAGTCCTCCTGACTCACTCCCACGTGTGACTCGTTTAAGGGAGTGACTCTGGCAAAACTTAGCAAACAAGCGAAGAGAGGCCAGGCTACAAGGGAGGTATTTAGCTAGCCCAAAGGTTTAACAGGAGCCTGGGCGATCGTGCAGCTGGCTAATTGGTAACAACATTTAACTCCATACTCTGGGCAGTACTTTTTGTGGAAGCAACAAGACAGCTTCATGCTGCTTGTATCCACTTTGGCTCGGTTCTTGCATCTAAACCTTCAGGCCACCTGGCTTTGAACTTGGCTCTGTGTTTCTGGCTCCTGACTCTGGCTTGGCTTTGGACTCTGCACTGTCTTCTTGGCTCCTAACCTTGGCTTGTTCTGGACTCCCTTTGACTGGCACCCCAGTCCGTGACAAACACAATATATGCTATCGTCTTAAAATTAATATTATGTAAATATATCTATATATTGCTATGGTGCCTGACATATGATTTATATTCTAAAGGTCATGAATTAGAGACTAAGTAAGATAAAAACATGGAAATCCACCCTTTGCAGTGGTTTAACAAGGGTTACCAAGTGTCATAGCGTGGTGAATAAAATACTATTTTCAGGGCATGTACTTAGGTTGCTTAAGCAGCAGCATTTATAACTCACATCAGCACTACTTCAGACAGAGGGGGTCCTTTCTTTTCACGAGTCACAGCTCCCATGGTGTCTCTTCCTGTTCTCACCCTGTGACATTCCTAAACCAAGGGCTTGGAGCAGATATAGGCCATGGCCTCAAAAGCGTAGTAGTTTTTCCCATGGAGCGATACTTGTAATTTTGAAGACCTGGTCTATCTGTATTGGATATTCAGGGCTGCCAGTTTCTCAGTGGTGGCTTTCAGATTCTTCTCCGTTGTAACACCTCAGAAGGCAAGTCTTATAACACAATAACCTTGTTGCCCTGACAATGGAGTAAACCTGTCTCTCTTACCAGTTTTAGTAGTTTTTGTTTGTAGTCAAGGTCTTGAAATGTTACCACTATGTCCCTGGGTTCTTTAAATCGTGCAGTATTAGTCAGTCCTCTCCAAGAAGCTCTCACGATCATGGGTGCTTCCCCAGTTTCCAGTCTGAGTTCTGAGGCTAGCCACGAGAACATGAACAATACCAGATCCTTTGCTTCTTCTATGGATTCTGGTATCCTTCTAAATTTCAGATTTCTCTCTTTTAATGCTGTTTCTAGCAATGTAAGTTTTTCTTCATTTTTTTCCTGTGTACATTGGTGCTCTCTGTTATCAATTTGAAGTGTCAGGGCTAATTCCATTGCACAGTCTGCTGGTTGGTTTGGTTTTTTTACCTCTGAGAGTGATTTTCCCTAGTTGCTCTCCCATAAATTTGAGCAAGCCTGTTATGGTGTCCAAGATTTCAGACTTCATCCTGGTTAGTACTGATAGTAATTCATTTTTAGTAATGTCCGTATCTTGTGACTCAGCCTGATGGGGTTTTGGTGCCATTTTTAAATGGCCTCCTGCTGGCTGGTAATGTTGACAGTTGAAAGCCTTTCAGCCTTAAAAGTCATGCCAAAGACTCAAATCTGGCAGTATTTTTACTTATTCTTACCCCTTATGGGTGGCAGCTGAGATGCCCTAGTAGTTTCGTTCTATGGTATTGGGAGAAAAGCACCTTGATTATTTTTAATAGAGAGTGGGATTCAACCAGCTTTTTCACTGAATCTTGCCCAAATTTTCCTCCTTGTTACAGCTGCCATCCACATGTTTTTGTAAATGTCAATCCCATAATCCCCAGCATAGCCTTTGGGGGGTTGTTAAAGGGGAACCTACCTTCCCTTTTCATCAACAAAAAAAGATGGTTGGTTCCAATCTGTAGAGAAGTGCCCAGGATCAAGCTTTTGAAAATTTCTTCAGGGTCAAACCAGACAAGATGTTGGAAGATGTATGACTGGATCTCCAGTGCATTTCTCCCCTCAAAATTGGAGCTATAGAAGGCCCTGATTTTAATTAAGGCCCTCCAAAATTGGGGAAGACATACAAGATGCCTGTACAGTACAGTTCGTTTTGCACAACAGGGTATATATCAAGTGGGAAGCTGTCTGAGATGTTGCAAGCAGTATGGAGGACAGAGTTCACTTCCACACTTGCTCTAATATCCCTCCCAGGGGTCTTTTCGGGGGGAGCCCACCGGAGCGCAGCTCCGGGAGCTCAGGAGCCAAGCCCCGCCCCCAGCCGGCGTCCCCGGGAGTCTTTCAGGCAGCCGAATGTCAATTTCAGCTCCATTATATCCTATGGGCCATTGAAGTCAATGGTGAAAACATAGGGTATATTCTGGGGGCTGGAAGGGAGGGTTTGAGGGAGAGGCTCCAAATTCACAGGGTAGCTGATGGAGCCTCTCCCCAAGATACCCACCAAGTTTCAAGAATATTGAACTAGGGGTCCAATTCTATGGGCCCCCAAACAGGTTGCCCCTATTCCCTCCATTGTTCTCTATGGTGGGAAAAAAAGTTATATTTTTCCCACCATAGAGAACAATGGAGGGAATAGGGCAATCTGTTTGGGGCCCATAGAGACCTGGACCCCCTGGTCCAATGTTCTTGAAACTTGGTGGGTATCTTGGGGAGAGGCTCCATCAGCTACCCTGTGAGTTTGGAGCCTCTCCCTCAAACCCTCCTCCAGCCCCTAGAATATACCCTATGTTTTCACCATTGAATTCAATGGCCCATAGGATATAATGGGTCCGAATTGCCACAGAATTTCTTTCATTCCCTCCTTTCGTTCTCTCTTTTTCCTTTTTCCCTCCTTCTTCTCTTCTTTCTTTCTCTTTCTTTCTTTCTTTCTTTCTTTCTTTCTTTCTTTCTTTCTTTCTTTCTTTCTTTCTTTCTCTCTCTCTCTCTCTCTCTCTCTCTCTTTCTTTCTTTCTTTCTTTCCCACCTTCTTCTCTTCTCTTTTTTCCTTCTTTCCCTGTTTCCCTCCTTCTTCCCTCTTTTTCTTTCCCTCCCCTTTCCTTCTCTTTCTTTCCCTCTTTCCTTCCTTCTTTCCTTCTCTCTACTCTCTCTCTTTCCTTCCCTCTTTCCTCTTTCTGTGGCCCAACTCTCATGAGAAGGAGTTTAACTTCAAACCCCTTCTTCTTCTTAGCTCCCCCACCCAGACCAGCCGGGGGAATGGAAGGGGAGGCTTTTGAAGATGCCTCCTCCTCTTTTGCTTCCCCTTCTGACATAACTTCCGGTGATGTCAGAGGGCGTGGCATATGCTAATAGCCTAATAGCTCATTAGCATACCATATGCTAATGAGCTCCTGCAGCTGTTTTTCTACAAAAAGACCCCTGATCCCTCCTAATCAGTTCCTCCTCTGGCTACTATTTATGAAGTAGAACCATGCTTGGAGATCTGGTCATGGATATTTCAACATCTTCTTTCTGACTCTTAAGTGTTTGAGCTTAGGCTGGAATTCAGATTACTTCATAGCTGTCTATAGAGGGTACATAGCCTCTATAGACAGCCATGAAGTAATCTGAAGTGGAGCTGGAAGTGGTGCTTAATGGGGTAAAGGGAGGCAAGACAGGAGGACTTCATGATCAACAAATGATTCCTCCCCCCCTTTATTGTACTGGTACATTTTAAAGGGGGGGGGTGTACTGAAATAATTTCCATGTGAGATGCCAATAAGAATTCTCAGCCTGGGCTATTGCATGCACAGAAAAGGTAGTCTGATGCTGACACTCAGGCAAAGGTATGTTTTTGTACTGATGACAGGTCATAACGAGTCCTCCTCTTGGAGCTGCTGTTAGTCAGACTTCACAAAAACAAACAAGGAGTCTAGAGGCACTTTAAAAGATGGGCAAGTTTAATTGTGGCTTAAGCTGTAGTCAATAAAATTCATGCCACTAAAATCTGAGGTTTTTTAAGTGCAACATTAGTCCTTTTTGTTTTTCTTTGCAACAGATTGACACAGCTAGCCCTTCAAAATCTGATTTTACTAATACAGAAGATAGAAATCTTCTATTGAATTAGGGGGAGCAAGCTGGCCAGGTGCTTAGCCATTAATCATATTAAATGATGCCAGATCATGAGTTATAGTTGGTGGCTTCTCTCTTAATAAAGCTTAGCTTCATGAACTTTGCAATGGAGCCGTGTAAACAGGATGCACGTAAGGGAAGCCCTACTAAACAGTCTGTTCTGTGATCAAGTGCAATGATGATGATGTGTGTAAATCAGACAGAAATATTTACTTGCTTCACTCTTTTGTTCAAACTGAATATATTTCTCAGATTCTGGAAATAGCTAGCAGAAACTGGTTGACAGAAAAGAGAGAGGAATGGTTAACTGTTTAGAAACAGATGGTGTGCAGGGACTGAGATTAGCTGCATGTAGCATATATGCCATGTGGCAAGCACTGACCAGGTCCCTTCTGGTTTGAGGGTTTTTTTTCCTTCATAGGATCATGGTGTCCAGAAATGCAATTTTACAATGCTACAAGTGTGTATTTCAAAAAGCCAGTGCATTCTGTTTAACAAAGCCAAATCCAGTATTGGAGGTACAGTTTAATCCTGGCATTTTAAATTAAGTACATGTTAAATCTTAAAGAGATGTCAAAATTACAGTGTAGTTTGTTCCTTGGGTCTTGAGGTAGCAATGGACTCATAGCAAATGTTCATTGGAACTGCTATATATGCTGAGATCATCCAGCTCATTTTTCTAGTCCAGCCCAGTGGTTTATGGCAAGCTGTGCTTATGCCCTTTGTTGCTGTATGTAGTGCTGCATCATCTGCTGAGCCTAATATGTCTTGAAAGAAAATTGCCATAGCAGTTCTGAGATGTAGCATAATATCAGCTGCTTGGCATGGGCCCATTTAGCAAGGGTTTAGATTCCTGTGGAGCCTGGACTGTTCTGTTGCTGCGTTTACAACTGGTGCTTGATGAGTGGTACTTTTCTCGTATCCTGGGAAGGAAGTTGGACACATGCCTGTCAAACTCTGCATAGTTTGCAATAGTTACAGGGGGGATGGAAATTCCTATGGGGGGGGGAGGTGAATGGCTGTGTGTGTGAACTGCTCTATCCTAGGCTTTGTAATTCTTCCTTAAGATACCTTCCTCCTAGAGGAAGGTCCTTGAGAACAAAGCTGTGCCAGCTGGCTATTATAGATAATAGGATTGTATATTCGGAGGGGGGGAGTAGTGAACGCAAGAGCTAGGTGGGATGGCTGAGACGTATGATTGTTTAGGTTAGAGGGGCCTTATTTTGAACTGTCTATATCTTTGGATTTTCCCACTTGAACCTCATTTCTGACACGGTTCTGTTCTAACCTGGATTGTGCTGATATCTCAATAAACAAATCACTGCCAAAGAGAGTGTTGTTGGGAGTCTCTTGACCAGGAGTCCATGAAACAAGAGCTCTGGTCATAAGATCCAGAAACAGTACAAGGAGTTCCTCCATGGGGTACCAGCAATGTTCATCTAAAAATAACCTGTATCAGATTCCATCCCCAACAGAATCCCATCTAAATCTCTATTCCAGAAAAATGCATTTTTTTCTGTGACCTGGAAACATCTTATAGAGATTAGCATCAATGGAATGGAGTCTGTGAACACTGAACAGAACAAACAAATGGAATTCTGGGGCTTCTCCTGATCCTGGCCCACCACTCACCCCTCCACTGTGACTGCTCTTACAACCAGATGACCCACCAGGCCTCAGTGAGAAGATGCGAGGGGGGTTGCAACACCAGGATCTTCCTCCTCTTCACTGACCTCTGCTTCTCAGAGCCTTGGACGGGATTGGCTACATCATCCTTGGCCAGTTTCTAGGCCATCTTTAAATAACCTGTGGGATGTCATGCCCTCTTGTCCATTGCCACCCCACCCATGTGATCAGGAAGTATTGGGGACTGGAAAACATAATATAAGAACATAAGAGAAGCCAAAGTTTGATTAGGCCAATGGCCCATCGAGTCCAACACTCTGTCACACAGTGGCCAAAAATACCAGGTGCCATGGGGAGGTCCATCAGTGGGGCCAAGACTCTAGAAGCCCTCCCACTGTTGCCCCCCCAAGCACCAAGAATACAGTACAAAGCCCTCACTGGCCTGGGCAGGTTTCTCCCACCCCATCCATCTTACACTATGCCAGATGTCATTCCCCACCACCTGTCTGCACTTGTCCAGCCCCACCTGCCCCTTACAGGCCTGCCCCCACGAGAAGCTTGCTAAGTTGCTTCTTCCCTCAGAAGCCATCCCTGCAGCCTACCTGAAACTTCCTATCCTGCTCATCTTCCCTGATTGTATTACTGCAGCTGGTAAGGTTGGATGGGGTCCTGTTGCCAGACAGGAATAGATCTCTTCCACTTCCCCATGCAACTTCCTGAAATCCTCAAACAGCTTCTCATGAGAGTTAAGGAATGCTTAGGAGAAGCTTAGAGGGCTGCCGAAGAAGGGGAAATAGGTAGAAATTATCCCTCAACCTCCTGCATGGGCTCTTGGCTCTGTTTGCAGATTAGCTTGTACAAAGTGGGGTATTCTGCCAATTTCCCCTCAATCTGCATCCCTTCTGTGCTGCATCTCACTCTGTTTCTGAGTGTCGTCCAACTCTGAAGTGCTGTTTTTGTGTGTGGGTGTATATGTCTGCTTATCTGCTTGCTCAGGGAGCTGCAGGAGAGAAGGCAGAAAGAGGAATAATCTATTTCTTGAGCTTGTTCACAGGATCCAACTCACCATATTTACATGGTTGTTTTTTTCCTTTTTATCAACTATGCAACAAAATTGTTTGACAGAGAATTTTAGCATTTAATACTTAAAAAGTCTGGGTATGCAGCAACTACATGGGATAGTGGTCCAATCTAGACTGTGGCAACAGACCATTTCCTCTGTAAGGTGCGGACCTCTTTCATGTCAAACAGCACTGTGAAACCTCCAAAGTTCCTCTTAGCAAATTCATTGGTTTGGACTGGCTTCCATTAGGAAAGCTGCTGGCCTTCCTCAGGCTGGATTCACTTTATGGCTTCCTGGTTGCCATTCCCAAATTACCATCCATTTGTCCATGATACAGCAGATTTTTGTAAGAGGATTTGCTAATGATTTTCCTCCGATGATTCAGAAAAGGAGATGCTGCTTACTGCTGAACAGAGCTGCTGCTTTCCCTCCTGTACTGCAAAGGAGAAGGGAGATAACTTTAAAACAAAAACAAGCTTATGTGAATTTGCAGATAACTAAAGAGCAGAAAATAGTATGTGTGACTTCTTTTTTTCCTCCTTGTCTCTTTCAGTGAGTATGTTTTTGAACACATTAACCCCCAAGTTCTACGTGGCCCTAACAGGCACTTCCTCGTTAATCTCAGGACTTATTTTGGTGAGTACAAAATGTAATATTTAATTTTCTCAAATTTGGTTCATATCATACTTTGGAAAATAAGATTCAACATTACAAAATACTGATATTTCTTTGATAATCTTTATCCTCACCCCTTCCTAAGTGACTGCGTGTATTTAAAATAATTTCTGAAGCCCCCTTCAGAATCCTTGGCATACTTAGTATGTTTATGGGGGGATTGGCATCAGTAATTTGCATCATAAATTCAAAAATACATATAGCATGTTCTTGTATGAATCCGTTCAAATGGTTGAGCTGTTTTATGTAGCAAAATCGAAAATCAATGTATAATTTTAAATTCTGTTTCTGTGTATGAACTGTGTTTTTTCCATGGATTCAGCAACTTTGCCTTAATGTTAACATTCAAAGGACATAACAATTGACCACAATTAGAGTCTTTCACATTTATACTATTTCTTGACCAAGCGTGTTTTTCTCATCTCCCACTGAAACCTGCTGATTTAATCCGTGAAGAACATAATCTAGCCATGGCTACTTTTCAGTTGCTTGGAGCTTTGTTAAACATTGGTTGAGTTCAGACTGGCAGTTTGCAGCGGGAACCAGTCGTGACAAAAAAGCCCCGAAATAAACTGTTCCGGGTTTTCCCGATCACACGGGACTGACAGATGCGGGAGCATACTGGAAGGAGGTGTGCGGGAGTGTTCAGACTGCTGGCCTGGAGGCGTGGCTGTAAACAGCTTTTTCCTCTATGTGTGTATGGGCACATATGTGCTCATGTGCATAAGCGCATCCAGCTGATTTGGGATGGACCCCATTGTGCTGGAACTGCATTGGGCTGTAGAGTGGAGCACAGCCAATCCGATCGCTGCTGCTTTATGTGCGGAAACACCCAGCGCACGCTATAGAATCGGGTTGCTCCTGGCTTTTTGGCTTTGCGTTCACACTTCCGGGAAGCAGAATAACGCGGGATAAAGGCGCTCTCCAGGATTTGCTACCCTTTTGTTAGGTATCTTTTTAACATGGGAGCCAAGCAGAACAGCACGGGTTGCATACAGGTGGGGAACTCCAAGCAGATGTGCCTGTGTGAATGCCCCCTTTAATCCTCTTGGGAAACGTGGCTGAAAGTGACTTTTTGTTGTTGTTGTTGTTGTTGTTCAGTCACACAGTCGAGTCTGACTTTTTGCAACCCCATGGACCAGATCACGCCAGGCCCTCTTGTCTTCCACTGTCCTCTGCAGTTTGCTCAATTTCATGTTTGTTGCATCAGTGACACTGTCTAACCATCTCATCCTTTGCCATCCCCTTCTTCTTTGACCTTCAATTATTCCCAGCATCAGGGTCTTCTCCAGTGAGTGCTCCCTTCTCATTTGGTGGCCAAAGTATTTGAGCTTCAACTTCAGGATCTGGCCTTCCAGGAACAGTCAGGGTTGATTTCTTTTAGGATTGTATGATTTGATCTCCTTGCAGTACAAGGGACTCTCAAGAGTCTTCTCCAGCATGGAGGCGCTTCCAGGCTGGCAGGCTGATGGCAGCCATTTCTCCTGGCTCCCGGGGACACAGACTGCAAACCAGCAGATGGAGAGGGGCTGCGATTGTACGCATCTCCCCAGGGCTCGAGGAATGAGCCCTGAGTCAGGTGGCACTGAGGTTCGCCACCCCCCCAGCTTTTAGCCTGGGGGTGGGGGCGTCCTTTCACCCTGATGGTCTCTCCACTGTGTTCCAGTACTGGTTGAGGCTTTGCATACTGGAAAACCAAGCGGGCGGTGATCAAGTTTTAATTAAGCGACTGGCTGAATCGATGGAAATAACTGAAGAAGTGTGAGTACAAGTTAATGAAGCATTCGAGGGAAGAGTTTATCCCTGCAAGCATGGGGGGGAGGTAATTGCAGACACCCCCCCCCCGATGATCAGATAAAGGAAATTACTACTGAATAAATGGAGCTTGAAGGGACTGTGATGGAGGAACGCTGAGCTCTAAGAACTGAGTAACAGATAAGCAAACATTTGGGACTTTAAAAACAGCATCTGAAAATGCACTATATGGATAGCTAGAAATGACTAGAAGGAAGAATCAGAACTTTCTCTTTTAAAGACTGTTAACACCACAGCAAAGTCTACCCCCCCCCCAAAAAAAAAGAAGCAGGGGGGAAAGGGAATTCCCTCCCCCCGTATAACAATATAAAAATAAAACTCTTAGGGGGTAGGCGGAGTGAAGAGAATGCCAGAAAAGAGAGAAAGTATTGAATGGGAAAACTTACGAGAGTTGAAGTGCTTCCTGAATATTGGCTGGAAACGCTGCAGAATCTTCCTTTAGCAGACAGAGGGTGAGAAATCTCCCCTCTCAAAAGACAAAGTGACTGTGTAAACATTTGAAAATAACCTTTTTAGGCACTGGAAATCATTCTTTTTCTTCTTAAAGAGACTCTAAACATCTCTGTGAGTGATGGCTGTGAAGTGTTGAATGGGGGGGGAAGTCCCCCCTTTTAAAAATAAAATACTTTGGAATTAACTGGAAATAAGATGGATTGACCTAGAGAATCATTGGAGGTGGCAGAACGATTTGATGGATTTATGGGACCCTGGCAATCTGGCAACAAAAAGAAGATAAACAGACCCCTGGCGTTGGAAATGGCACCTCTGGAAATGGCGCCTGTTGCGTCGAAAGAATTAAAATGAAACTGAGTCTCCTTCAGGAAGTCGAAAGTTTAACTGAATAATAAATTCCACTGAGAAAGTTTGGTGGGGTAGTAAAGCAGCTATGTTCTCCTATGACAAGCTGGGGGGAGGGGAAACTCTCCTCCGAAAAATAAAGTTACTATATATTTTGATGGGGGGACATAGCTAATGAAATGTTGGGTGAAAGGTGATTACGTGGATTAAAGGTTCAGGTGATAGTGACGTTCCAGAAGATATTAACAATATGGACTGTGAGCTAAAGAAGATCGAGGGGAGAAGATTCTCCAGTGGAGACTTTTGGCTGAGGGGGGGATGTTTGGATAAAATAGGGGGAAGGTTTAAACAGAAAAGATGGATGTTTGAGGATGAGTGCTCAAATGAAATTTAAATGCATCTTATTAACTTTGACTAGTATCATAAAAGGAAAAGGGGAAGGGGATGTTATCTGATGCCTATTTAGGTTCTTTCTTTTCTGTCTTTTTCTTAATAAGAGGGTGAATGGAGAGCCTTCAGGAGAAACATATTCAAGCCTAATTTGGATGTATTTAATAACCTTACTTAAATGGTTTTGGATTGCAGGTAATGGTTGGTTAAAAATTTTTTAAATAGTCAGATGAGCAGAAAGCAATAGCCAGATAGGCAGAAATTATTGTAACCAGATGATGAGGATGCCTGATGTTTGCATAAAAGAAATTTAAGTGTATTTTAGAAGTATACTCCAAACAGTCAGTAGGAGCTAGAGCTTCTATAAGCGATGTATTCAACTGTCACCTTCAGGGTCTACAACTGAAAGTGGGGTGTTTTTTTGGTTAATGCCATATTTGTAAGCATTGTAAACGATCACCACACCTTGGATTTTCTTTCATATCATCCCTTTCTTGTAGTTGTTTATGTTAGTACCCTTCCCCTTTTCTGTAGATATTTAGAAAATGCAATAACCCCCCCCCCAAAAAAAAAAGAGTCTTCTCCAGCACCATAGTTCAAAAGAATCTATTCTTCGGTGCTCGGCCTTCCTTATAGTCCAACTCTCACAGCCATACATTACTACGGGGAATACCATTGCTTTGACCATGCAGACATTTGTTGGCAGGGTAATGTCTCTGCTTTTTATCGTGCTGTTTAGGTTTGCCATTGCTTTCCTCCCAAGGAGCAGGCATCTTTTAATTTCATGGCTGCAGTCACCATCTGCAGTGATCTGGGATCCCAGGAACGTGAAGTCTGTCACTACTTCCACAACTTCCCCTTCTATTTGCCAAGGAGTGATGGGGCCAGATGCCATGATCTTAGTTTTTTTGATGTTGAGCATTAAGCCCACTTTTGTGCTCTCCTCTTTCACTATGAGCAAGAGGCTCTTTAAGTCCTCTTCACTTTCTGCTATCATAGTGGTATCGTCTGCATATCTGAGGTTATTGATCTTTTCCCCAGCAATCTTAACTCCAGCTTGTGATTCATCCAGGCCAGCATTTCACATGATGTACTTGGCATATAAATTAAGTAAGCAAGGTGACAATATACATCCTTGTCGTACTCCTTTTCCTATGCTAAACCAATCAGTTGTTCCATATCCGGTTCTAACTGTTGCTTCTTGACCCTTATACAGGTTTCTCAGGAGACATGTGAGGTGGTCTGGTACTCCCATCTCTTTAAGAACCTGCCATAGTTTATTGTGAGCCACACAATCAAAGACTTTAGCATAGTCAATGAAGCAGAAGTAGATTCTGGTACTCTCCTGCTTTCTCCATAATCCAGCGAATGTTCGCAATTTGAGCTCTAGTTCCTCTACCTCTTTGAAACCCAGCTTGTACTTCTGGCAGTTCTCTATCCACGTACTGTTGGAACCTAGCTTGTAGGATCTTGAGCATGACCTTGCTAGCGTGTGAAATCAGTGCAATTGTGTGGTAGTTTGAACATTCCTTGGCATTGCCCTTCTTTGGGACTGGAATGTATACTGACCTTTTCCAATCCTGTGACCACTGTTGTGTTTTCCAAATTTGTTGGCAAATTGAGTGCAACACTTTAACAGCATCTTCTTTTAAGACTTTGAATAGCTCAGCTAGTATACCATCACCTCCACTAGCTTTGTTGTTAGTAATGCTTTCTAAGGCCCATTTAACTTCACATTCCAGGATGTCTGGCTCGAGGTCAGTGATTATACCATTGTGGT
Source organism: Gekko gecko (assembly GCA_029375565.1). Classification (NCBI taxonomy): domain Eukaryota; kingdom Metazoa; phylum Chordata; class Lepidosauria; order Squamata; family Gekkonidae; genus Gekko; species Gekko gecko. The sequence goes on from JAPDNY010000005.1 coordinate 119,116,567, forward strand.
TGTCAAGGACATTGAGGTCCTTCTTGTATAGTTCTTCTGTGTATTCTTGCCATCTTTTTCTAATCTCTTCTGCTAGGTCCCTACCGTTTTTGTCCTTTATCATGGCCAGCTTTGCATGGAACAATCCCTTGATTTCTCCAATTTTCTTGAAGAGATCTCTAGTCCTTCTCATTCTATTGTTTTCCTCTATTACTTTGCATTGTTCATTCAGGAAAGCCTCCTTATGTCTCCTTGCTGTTCTCTGGAAATCTGCATTCAGTTGGGTCTTTCCTTTTCACCTTTGCCTTTAGCTTTCCTTCTTTCCTCTGCTATTTGTAAAGCCTCATCAGACAGCCACTTTGCTTTCTTGCATTTTTCTTTGGGATGGTGGTGATTGCTGCCTCCTGTACGATGTCACGAACCTCTGTCCATAGTTCTTCAGGCACTCTGTCTATCAAATCTAGTCCCTTAAACCTATTCTTCACCTCTACTGTATATTCATCAGGGATGCGATCTATGTCAAATATGAATGGCCTAGTGGTTTTCCCAACTTTCTTCAGTTTAAGTCTGAATTTTGCAATGAGTAGCTCATGAGCTGAGCCACAGTCAGCTCCAGGTCTTGTTTTTACTAACTGGATAGAGCTTCTCCATCTTTGACTGCAAATTATATAGTCAATCTGATTTCGGTGTTGCCCATCTGGTGATGTCCATGTGTAGAGTCGCCTCTTAAGTTGTTGGAAAAGGGTGTTCGCTATGACCAGCGTGTTCTCTTGACAAAACTCTGTTAGCCTTTGCCCTGCTTCATTTTGTTCTCCAAGGCCAAACTTGTCTGTTATTCCGGTTACCTTTTGATTTCCTACTTTAGCATTCCAGTCCCCTATGATGATGAGGACATCATTTTCTGGTGTTAGTTCTATGAGGAGTTGTAGGTCTTCATAGAACTGGTCCACTTCAGTCTCTACTGCATCAGTGGTTGGGGCATATACTTGGATTACTGTGATGCTGAATGGTTTGCCTTGGATTCGGACCGAGATCATTCTGTCATTTTTGAGATTGTATCCCAATACTGCCTTTCTCACTCTCTTGGTGACTATAAAGGCCACACCATTTTTTCTATGGGATTACTGGCCACAGTAGTAGATATAATGGTCTTCTGAGTTAAATTCGCCCATTCCTGTCCACTTTAGTTCACTGATTCCCAAGATATTGATGTTCATTCTTGCCGTCTCATTTTTGACCACGTCAAGCTTACCCTGATTCATAGATCTTACATTCCAGGTCAAGGGCGTAGACTTTCTAATTTCCCAGGGGGGCTGGGGCTGGGCCAGAGGCATTGCTGTGCTAGGTCCTTAAAAGAACTGAGGCCCAGTGACATCACAAGCCATTGTCACTATTTATGGAGGTAGAGATATGTGGGATTTAGGAAGGGGTCCTCCAGAAATTTAGGGGGGCCTGGGAACCCTTGAGAACTCCCCTAGCCAGACCCCAGTGACTCAGAAACAAAGCACAGCATGGGCAAAATCCTCTACATAAAACCCTGGAGAACCATTGCCAGTCTGAGTAGACAATGATGACACTGATGGACTGATGATAGAGAGACCATGGTTTGTGTGCTAAAGGATAAAGTTTTAAACCTAGGAGGTCTAAGAGAACAGGTGCTGGAAAGGATCTTTCTCTGTCTGAGTCTCTAGAGATCACCTGCATCAGAGCAAACCATGCTGAAGTAGATGGACGGCATGAAGACCAGTGTGGATTGAGGAGACCCATGTTCAGATCTACATTTTGCATGACGCTTACTCAGTGATACTGGGACAGTTAGATTTGAATTCAGTAGCACATTAGAGACCAACAAGAGTTTCAGGGAATAAGCTTCCAAGAGTCAAAGCTCCCTTCATCAGGCTGGGTGATATTGCCATTGTTGTGAGGTCAACATAAGGGAAGGGAGACTGGAGGAAGGGTGGGATAAAGAGGCGATTAACAGACAACATGTGAGCAGCAGAGTCCGTTGGGATGGAAGAGGAGTTTACAGGGGGGAAAAAGCACCAACTGATGTGACCGAGAAAACAGATGTTCCCAGACTAAAACATCAAAAATTATAGCCTGAACATGAACCTATATTGTAATGCATTAAGTGATGTAGCAGTGATGACAAAACCTCTAGTGGTATTTAGTTGAACTTCCTGGACAGGCGGGTGTATTTTGGGTGGCCACTGGCCAAACTGGTCTGACTTTAGAGAGTTGGGACAAGCAGCAAGGCTTGAGGAAGAGGATGTAGATCCATAGTTATAGAAAAGGAGGAGGGTAGGACCTGAGAAAGCCAAGCAGTCCAAATGAAGCACGACATAGAAAGCTGTACATAGTTGAGAGGAATTAGAAAGGAATGGAGATGCACAGTTGGTGTGAAGTACATTTTAGAAATTATAGAAACAGCATGGAAGTTTCTTAGGTGGGGTTAGCTACAATGCTATTGCAAGGTCTGTGTGCTATAATAGGGGAGGCAGTCCACAGAAACCTGTATGACATTTTCAGACATTCTCATTCTCTCTCTCATATACTTTAATTGTTTATCCCCTTCCTATAACAATTCCTCATCAGTCTAACAGAGACATCCTACTGAGGTCTACCCAAGGGGGCTTACTCCCAGGGAAGTGTCCTCAGGCTTGGACTATAAAGAGCTGTATTCAAATCCTTAACCACTGCTAATACTTTCTCTTCTTTCAGTTCCTTAGATCAATTTGCCCAGTCCCCCATTGGACTCAAATCTTATTGGCTCTTGCAAATATGAGTAAATTATTATTACACTTCTATCACATGGCTCTTTCCTAATGATTGTGGCTCCCAAGAATAGGTTGAAGATGATTGCCTGGGAAGCACCCACACTGCACCATGCCATGGACACAGACGGCTCAGGTTAGCCTGATCTCATCAGATTTTGGAAGCTAAGCAGGGTCAGCTCTGACTAGTATTTGGATGGGAGACCTCCAAGGAATATCAGGGTGGTGACACAGAGGCAGGCAATGGCAAATCATCCTTGAATGTCTCTTGCCTTGAAAACTCTACTGGGTTACCATGAGTTGGCTATGACTTGCTAGCACTTTCCATCGCCACAGGGCAAGTGCACTTTAATGCCCAGAACCATTTGGGCAAGGCCTAATGTTTAACTACTGTCAGTAGCATGAGATGGACCCACAGCTCAATTGGCTCTCATATCACTGCCATAACATACAAAATAGTAAAAAGCTCAGTAGCACCTTTAAGACTAACAAACTGTATTGTAGCATAAGTATTACTGTAGCACAAGGGTTTTCAGAAAGCCACACACTCTTTTCCAATCTCACTTCAATGCCAGTTCCTGTCCTCAAATTCACAGAGAAAGCCAAAGACTCTCATTTTTGGTAGAATTACATCCCTCCCCTCCTCCACAGTCAAGTCTTTCATGACAAGGAATTTATACACACTACTGTAGGGCAACTCAGTCACTGAGGGTCATCTAGTCCAACCCCCTGCACAATGCAGGAAATACACAAATACCTCCCCTTCCACACCCTCAGTGACCATACAACAGATCCACCCGATAGATCTATACAAGGGCATTACAGTCTCAGCTGTTTCATTCTCAATCCCTTCCCTAACCATCCCTACCTTAAGAGTTTGACTTTTTTTCAATGCTACAGCACACTGAGTTAGAACATAAGAGAAGCTATGTTGGGTCAGGCCAGTGGCCCATCCAGTCCAACACTCTGTGTCGCACAGTGGCCCAAAGCCAGGTGCCATCAGAAGGTCCACCAGCAGGACTGGAACTCCAGAAGCCCTCCCAGTGTTGCCCCCCAAGCACCAAGAATACAGAGCATCACCCTGGAGGAAATGACTACTTTGGAGAGTAGACTCCCTTGCATTAGACCTCCCCCCCCCCAATCTCTGCGCCTGACTGGGTTTGGAAATGTGGAGGAGGAGGAGGAGGAAATGGGCCGGGGGGTGGGGGGAAGACTATCATTATGGGATCCTTCTCTCCTAAGGAATGTCCATCCCCTCTTCTAGCTCTCCCATTTGGAGTTTGCTCCAAGCCAAAAAGCCTCAACCCAGAAGCATTCTGGAACTGGATTGACAGACCCCAGAGTGGATTGACATTCCCAGGGGGTAACAAATTTTTCTAGGACAGCTCCCAGAGTGCAATGATGGCCCCTGGGAATAGAAGAAGTGTTTTGGGACTAGGGGTCGAAGATGTGTTCTGGGACTGGAATGACAGGCCCCTGAATGGAATGACAGCCCCTGGACCTTCAGTCCAGTCCCAGCACACAGATTCTGTTCTCAGGGGCTGGCGTTCCAGTGCCAGAATACTCCTGCTACTCCCAGGGGCTGCCAGAATACTCCTGCTACTTCCAGAGATCTTAATGGAAAATCCATTCCACATTTTCTTTGCAACTCTTCTTGTGCTGTAATGTATTTCAAAGAAGTCTATGGAAGTCAACTGGCATTCCTGGCTCCCATTATTTCCAATAGGCCTTCAAACCTCTCCCATTGTTTCCAGTGGGCAATCCTGTCTTTCCTTTTCATACATCCCCCTTCAGACAGCCTGACCATGCTGGCAGATGGACAGCAGACTGCTGGGAATTTTGGGGTGCTTTCTAAATCCAGAGTTTTTTTGCAACTTCCAGGGCATTTTGCAACCTCCAGGAACACTCCAGGGCATTTTGCAAAATAGCTTTTGTGCCACAAAGAATCATGAAGCGTTAGATCCATGATACCATCTAGGGTATTGCTCACAAATCTTTCAATCCGATGGTGGCTGCATGTTGTTTCAGGGAAAGAATCAGGGCAATTCAGGAGGATCTGTTTCAGGCTGGGAGGAGGAAGAGCCTTTGCGGTTTGCAGCCATCCAGGCGGGGGCAGAAAGGTAGCCTTTCAAGGAGCGAGACTGGCTTCCCCTCCTCCCCTGGGCTCACGGAGTCCCTCCTCTCTTGGCCAGGTGTGCCCAGCTCTGCTGCACGTGGAAACCGCGGGGCCATGCTCTCCCAGCTAGCCGCTCAGCCCCCGCCCCCAGCAAAGTGCGCGGATTACAAGGCCTGGCATCCTCTGCAACGGCGGCAGCCTCCTGATGCTTTCCCTCCCTCTGCCGACAGAGGGGACCAGGAGGAGGAGGAGGCGCTGAGCCAGCCAGACAAGCACAGCCAGGTCGACTGCCCCCAAAATGGGAGGAAAGAGGTTTTTTAAAAGTTTTAAAAAACCCTTCTGCTTTCAAAGGGGGACGGGGGGGGGTTGCAAGCATTGCAAGCCCCGGGGGAAGCTGAGTGCCTCCTGGGAAATTTCGGGGGTAGCCTTTGCCCCCAAGCCCCCCTGAACTCTACGCCTATGTTCCAGGTTCTTATACAGTATTGTTCTTTGCAGCATCGGACTTTCCTTTCACCGCCAGACACATCCACAACTGAGCGTCCTTTCGGCTTTGGCCCAGCTGCTTCACTCTTTCTGGGGTTACTTGTACTTGCCCTCTGCTCTTCCCCAGTAGCATATTGAACACCCTCTGACCTGAGGGGATCATCTTCTGGCGTCATATCTTTTAGCCTTTTGTTACTGTCCATGGGGTTTTCTTTGCAAAGTTACTGGAGTGAGTTACCATTTCCTTCTCCAGTGGATCATGCTTGGTCTGAGTTCTCTGCTGTGGCCTGTCCATTCTGGGTGGCCCTCCACGGCATAGCCCACAGCCTCATCAAACCATGCAAGCCCCCATGCCACGACAAGGCAGTGATCCATGAGGGAGGAAAAGTGGATATAGCGGGGCAATTTGCCAGTCTGAACTCAGCCATTCTGTCCCAAATGAATGCACTCTATACATTATTAATAAAGGGAATCATGGAAAGATCTGATTAGCATAATATAATTTTGCATGAGAATATATTTTAGCATTAGAATATTTTATTTTTTTGCCTTTAGAGCAGCAGAATAATTATTATCTGCTGTTGTTTTGTCTATTTTCAGTTATTTTAATCAGCTGATATTTTTGTGATGACAAGAAATCTATTATGCAGCTATGTTTTGATTTTAAGCCGAGTGCATTCTTTGTAATTTGCTGTGAGAAAATGCACCACAAAGTGTAGTCACCAAGGTATCAGATCTCCTGTGAAAAGCTAATGTTTTTATTTTCTATTAATACCTTAGAGCAACAAAACTTACATTTTTGAATGGTCCAGACAGTTAAGTCCTTTAAACTTCCATTGATTTCACTGAGAAAGAGTTAAGCATATGCTTAATTCTCAGATGGAGATCTGTGAGATGTAGACGTACACTTAGTTTTGTCCAGCTAATGCTTAAAGTTCAATTACAGTTTCTTCCTAAAGGAAAAAAAAAGGTCACCTAACTGGTCACAGGGAGAACACAGCAGCAACATAAACCTGATATGCTGCAAACCAGAGCAAGTTAAATAAAAAATAGCAGTGTATTTATTTTCCACATATGTACTTTCCCCTGTTATTTCTAAAGACTATAATATTTGGCATAATTGTATTTTACTTCTCTGGTATTGACTGGACTCCTCCAGCTGGGCATATTGTAAAATTATGCCTTAGTTACAGCGATATGAGTTGGAAAACCAATTAATTACCAAAGTAAAGCTGATTCCTAAGAAGTTCTTTCCATAATACTTCTGCTACAAAATGTTTGAGTAATGGATTAGCATTTTGCGATATTCTTGCAAAAAATCTCATTGTTTTCTTTTCCCTTGTAGATCACTTTCTTGTTTTAACCTTTGTTAAAAAAATAATGTCTTGGAAGTTAGTTTAAAAGTTTTTAATCCTTGAATAGACCATCAGCTCAAGCCTTGACCATTTTTCTTTGGATAGGAGCCAACCCAGAAATTCAGGCAGTAGACTAATTTTTCAGCTTTCAGGGTTTCATGTTTTAAGAACCAAATTTTCTAATTATTGCTATCACAAAATCTAGGCCTAACCTCTGCCCGGTTTCTCCTAATTTTATTAAAACTGTGATTAAAGTGTTGTGGTATAAGGGTAACATTACTTGTCATGATGACAAAGTGTTAAGTATGAGACTCAACAACGTAGTAAGCTTAACAAGTGATTTCAGCTTTGTTATGTCCTCAGAGACATAATGGTAAGCATAGTGAGCAGGTGCTCATTATGCGGATTCTGAATACTGTCTGGCGTTGCCCAATCAGAGGGCTAGTACAGAAACAATTATGATTGGTTGTTAACATGCAATGTGATTGGTCTTTGTAACTGCACTATGATTGGCTGACTGTTCAAATGTTATTGGCGCGTTTCACAGTCTGTGGGTGTGGCTACCTCAGCCAGAACTGTATATAAACTGCTGTTTTAGGACTGTATTTGGTCTAGCTGGTCTAGTCCGTAGCTGGTCTAACTTGGAGCTGAAATAAAGCTGAAATCACTTTTGAACTGACCTCCAGTGTGCTGTCTCGTACTTATCAAGCTTTATTAATGACAAAACCAACTCAGGAACACACAACACAAACAGTGGAGCACAGCTACTTTCTAAACTCTCCCGGGCTGTCAAAGCCACACCCATAACACGTTAAAGACCAATGGCATTGCAGGGATAAAGACCAATCAGGACTGTTCCCTCTTTGCAACATTATCACACAGTGGTTGGCTATTTACACTGATTTCGCAGAAACCGACCAATACGAATGCGACAGCTTAGAATCCACATTCAGAATCAAGCTTAACATAGAAAAGAATAGGCTTGATTCACAGCTCAATACATAGCAAATTCCTCCCCCCTAAGATGGAGCATTACCCTTCCAAACATAATCTTTCAGGTGGGGGGGGGACCTCAGCTTCGGCTCGACTGGTGCAGCGGTCTCTGCTCCAATGGCGGTGGAGCGGCACACTCTTCGGGGACTCCTTCGACTTCTCTCGCAGGAGAAGGAGGAACACTAACAGGCATCTCAGGCACTGGAGTTGGGGACTGCCCAGACTCTGATTCCCGTTCCGCAGCACTCACCTCCTCGGCAGGAGGCCCCTCCTGCTCAGGGACCAGCTCAGGTTCAGGCACCGACTCGGCGCTTGAGTCTGCCCAGCGCTCCCTGAGTTGGTCTACGTGACGGCGTATCTCCCGTCCGCTGGGAAGCCGGACCACGTACAACCTGGACCCTGCTACCTTGGTGACCACGGCTGGTAGCCACCGATGACCTTCTGCATAATTGCGGGCAAACACTTTGTCCCCAACTAGGAAAACTCGCCCCTGCTCTAGGGTTTCTGACCGCTGTTTTGACTGGTCGAGGTCAGGGTGCAGGCAGTCTAGTAAGGTAGCCAGCTTTCGGCCCATTAACAATTCAGCTGGGCTCCTCCCCGTCGTTGAACACGGGGTGATATGTTGCCTCAGGAGGAAAGAGGCAATTTTCTGGCTCCAGTCCCCGCACGTCAGGCGCCCAAGTGACTCCTTCGCCGTCCGTACCATCCGCTCGGCCTGACCATTGGAGGCCGGATGGAACGGCGCAGAAGTCACATGGCGGATGAGGTTGTCTTTTAGGAACTTCTCAAACTCCGCTGACACGAACTGTGGCCTGTTGTCCGAGACCAAACAGTCCGGCAGTCCGTGAGTCGAGAACAACCTCCTGAGGGCATTGATTACTGCCCCGGATCCTGTTGACCTCATGGGCACCACCTCCAACCATTTGGAGTAGCTATCAACACAAAAAACATTTGCCCATGATATGGGCCCGCAAAATCGATATGGAGGCGGGACCGTGGCCTCCTTGTTTTCTCCCAGGGCTGAATGGGAGCCTGTGGTGGTTCTGGACGGGACTGTTGACACTCCATACACTGCCTTACCCAGGCCTCAATGTCCTCGTCCAGTTTAGGCCACCATACGTACCCTCTGGCGAGGGCTTTCATGTGGACCATACCAGGGTGGCCCACATGCAATGCCTCCAGTACGTCCTCCCTTAGTTTGGAGGGAATCACCACCCGACTCCCCCAAAGCAAACAGACCTTTGTCACTGACAACTCGTTTTGGCGGGAAACGAACGGTTTAAAATCCGCCTCCACTTTCCCCGTCGGCCACCCCCTCCACGCCCAATTGAGAACTCGGGCAATTACAGGGTCCTTTGCCGACGCAGCGGCAATGTCCGAGGAGGTAACCGGTGCCTCTGGAAGTTCCTCAATTGCCAAAATGTCCAGTTCAGGCTCTGCGTTAGAGTCAGTCAGTGGTGCGGGGCAGCGGCTAAGGGCATCAGCGTGCCCAATAGCCTTCCCCGGTCGGTGCTCCAGTTCAAAGTCATATGCTGACAAAAACACAGCCCACCTTAGCATCCTTGGTGATAAGATGTTTGGCGTTGGCTGGTCTGGCGAGAAAATGCCCAGAAGCGGTTTGTGGTCAGTTACAAGGAGGAACCGTTGCCCATACACAATGTCATGGAACTTCTTTATTCCAGCGATTAGGGCGAGGCCCTCCTTGTCAATTTGGGCATAGTTTTTTTCCGCCTTCGTGAGGGACCGTGAGTAAAAAGCGATCGGCGCCTCAGATCCGTCCGGCATTAGGTGGCTTAGAACAATGCCCACCTCATAAGGGGACGCATCAGCTGCAAGCACCAGCAGTTTATCCTCATCGAAGTGTGTCAGGACTGCACTTGATGACAGAAGTTCTTTAACAGCAACAAAAGCACGCCTCTGCCGCTCACCCCACTCCCATTTGGCGTCCTTGTGGAGTAAGGCATGCAGCGGTTCGGCGACTGACGCCTTGTGCGGCAGAAAGGCGCCATAAAAGTTAAGGATTCCCAAGAAGGACTGGAGGTCCTTCTTGGACTGCGGGGGTGGTGCGTTCCGTATTATGGTGACCTTGTCCGGTGTGGGGTGGACCCCATCTGCGTCAATGAGGAACCCTAAAAACTCGACCTTTTCCACCCCAACCACACATTTGGAACGTTTCACCCGTAGCCCGACTTCCTTAAACTGGCTCAACACTGCTCTGAGTCGAGCCATCAGTTCACATTCATTAGAGCCCGCCACCAAAACGTCATCAAAATAAGGTACAACGCCGGGTAGCCCATGCAGGAGCCCCTCCATAAGACCCTGGAAGATACCTGGGGCTACATTAACCCCAAATTGCAGCCTTTTGACCCGGAATGCCCCTTTATGGGTCACAATAGTTTGAGCGTCAACAGTAGCGTCGTCCACGGGCAACTGCTGATAGGCTTGGGCTAGGTCAAGCTTAGCGAAAACCTTTCCTCCTCCCAGTGATGCCAACACATGGCTGATCACTGGCACTGGGTAGGAGTGTTGCTGAAGCACTTTGTTCACAGTACACTTATAATCAGCGCATATGTGTATCGACCCGTCTGCCTTTACAGGCGTTACTATGGGGGTTTCCCACCGACCATAGGGCACCGGCTCGAGGATGCCCTGATTAACCAGCTTGTCCAGCTCTGCCTCGATCTTAGCCTTAAGAGCGAGGGGTACCTTTCTGTACTTCAGCCGTATGGGACGCACTGAAGGGTCTAAATCAAAAGAAACCGGGGGGCCCGTGTACATTTCAAGCCCTTCCCCAAAAACTTCAGGGAACTCTCTATACAATGAGTCCCTTTTATTTTCACAAATACTGTTAATGCCAGTGATTGCAATACACAGAGCCTTGAACCAATCAAGGCCCAACAAACTGACCCTCTCACCCTTGGCAACCAGGAGGGACAGCTCGGCCTTCCGCTCTTTGAACTCCACCTGGAAGGTAGCTTTTCCCGCCAATGGAATGCATCGCCCCTGGAAGTCGGTGAGATGCGTAGACACTGGAGACAGGTGGCGTCAGCTCCTCCCTGGAAATAGGCGCTGCCACGTTTCGGTGGAGATGACGGTGACGGATGAACCGGAGTCCACCTCCATCGTGCATGGAACGCTGTCCAGTCGAAGCGTGACGGGAATCTTCCAAGTGGCCTTGTCACCGGTTGCCAGGACGGTCGATGGGCAGGTATCAGTCTGGTGACAGTCGGACGTTCTGCCGTCATCTCGAGGCCAAACCTTGGGGTCTGCACGCCGCGACGATGATGGTGGCGATTTCCTCGCAGCCCGACAAACTCGAGCCAGATGACCTCGCTTCCCGCAGGAGTGGCAGATGAGCTCCTTTGCCCGACAGAGGTCTCTGTCGTGCTTACCGCCCCAGCCTGCGCAGGGACGGGTCGTTGAAGTTCTCGGTCTGGTCTGCGGTGGGCGTGTCTCCCAAGTTCGGCACACGCCATCGGCGTCGCTGTCAGACTCGCTGCCGGTGAACTGTAGGCTCCTTGCTGACCTGGGTCTGCCACTGTCGAACCTCTTGCGTCGACTTGTCCGCGGCCTCTGCTGCGATGGCCTCGGCGTAGGCAACTGCATATGTTAGTTGGGTGCGGGCGAAGAGACGCTGTTGCAGGCACTCGTCCCGAAGGCCGCACACCAAACTGTCAAGGAGGGCTTCCTCCAAGTCGGCGAACTCGCAAGGCCTCGCCGTCTTCCGTAAGGCGGTGACATACTTGGCTATCGATTCGCATGGCCCTTGGCACCTCTTGTAGAACGCGTGCCGGCATACGATTCTAGATGGTTGCAGCGAAAAATGGCCCTTCAGTTTGGCCGTGATGTCAGCCCATGTTGCCGCACTTAGCTCAGTCGGGGCGACCAGGGACTGGGTGATGTCGAAGGCGGCCTTGCCGCATGAGCTCAGGAGCGTCGCCTTCTTCCTCGCCTCATCGGTAATCTGGTTCGCCTGGAGGTGGAACTCAAACCATGCCAGGTAAGAGTCCCAGTCCTCTGTCGCTGGGTCGAACACCTCGAACGCCGGGTTGACGGCCATCTCGACCAGAGGGTTGACCACTGCTTGTGGAGCCTCAGTCGGCGCGGCCGGGTGTGTGTCCTTGTCTGCCATTCTTCGTCGGTTCAGCGGGGCTGCCTACCCACTCTCAGCATCCCATCCTTGTCGCCAATTGTTAAGTATGAGACTCAACAGCATAGTAAGCTTAACAAGTGATTTCAGCTTTATTAACGACAAACGCCAACTCAGGAACACACAACACAAACAGTGGAGCACAGCTCCTTTTTAAACTCTCCCGGGCTGTCAAAGCCACACCCATAACAAGTTAAAGACCAATGGCATTGCAGGGATAAAGACCAATCAGGACTGTTCCCTCTTTGCAACATTATCACACAGTGATTGGCTATTTACACTGATTTCGCAGAAACCGACCAATACGAATGCGACAGCTTAGAATCCACATTCAGAATCAAGCTTAACATAGAAAAGAATAGGCTTGATTCACAGCTCAATACATAACACAAAGAAACTAAAATCTAATCCTAAACAAACTTCTCCAGTTTCTCATAATTCTATTATTTTTCCAAGAAGCTCTATTTAACTGAATATTGGAGCCAATATGGAAAGCTACCAGTTAAGAAATGAACTCATTTACCACCAATGGCATAAAATTAAGTTTACATGTAAACAAAGAGTGACACGAACTGCATGCCCAATTATTTTTGTGTCCTTCAGCTGAACATTCTGATGTGAAATGATAAATAAGGTTTAAGGTTAGATCTAGCCAGCTCCTTATTACTGCCCCCACCCCTATTCCATGTGACTCATTTCCCACAAAGGTCCCATGTTTCCAAACACAGCCTCTTTGGTGGTTGAAAGGGGACTTTTCCATTTCTTCCCTTTTGCACCAATGGAAAAACTCATCTGATCCAAGCAGTTGTGCATCCACTGAGAACTGCCAAGAGATTCTACAGTAAAATCATTGCTGAAAATACTAGGGGTCATGGTAACCTGGCACGTGGGATTAATTAAGCCTCGCATTAGATCTTATTTTTATATTTTCATACTCATAAATTTCATTGTGATAGGATGCATTCAGACATAATGTTTAACTTCAGTTAAAGAAAAATATGCATAAGCTCATCTTGTTGCCAGACTCCTCTACCTCTTTTTCTGGTGCAGAGGGTCACAGTTAAAAACTAACTCCGGTTACCTATGACATATGAACACAGGCACATGAGTTAACTAGAGTAACTCTCTTCTTCCACTAGTTGCCAGTGAAAATTAATTCTGATTAGCTCATGTACCCGCATTCATACATCACAGGTAACCATAGTTTTTAACCACAATTATCCATAAAAGATGTGAGGGTGATGGAATAAGGTGAGTAAACAAGCCAGGCAACAAGATGATGTATGCACGTTTTCCTTTAACCATTGGTAAGTATGATGTCTGAATGCAACTAGAGTCTGAGATGAAGACAACTTTATGTCCTGTACCACTTCTCATTATTAAAACATTCCTTTACCAAACTCTTTCATGTATAATGTGCAATAATATATCCATTTTCCCCATTCATACTGAGATAGAGATTCTTCAGTTCTGATGTACTGTGTTTTTAATGTTATTTAAAAAATAATCTTTTTCTAAACCTCTTTATCCCTTGAATTGAACAAATATTACCCAGTGGGGATTTAACACCATTTAGAGGTGCCATTGTATCAGTGAGCTTAGTTTCCAAACAGACTATTGAGAACAAAACAGCCAAATATCTCAGAGGCATCACAGGGAAACTATGGCAAATTCTTCTGTTCACAGATCCTTTAGCTGTATCTTAGAAAGGCTACCTTTTGTCACTTAAGTGATTTTAAAATCATAATTATAAGAAATCACTAATGCATACAGCTTGCATACAATGCACTGAGGACTCCCTTTTTCATAAATGTGTGTAGCTAATGCATTGTGTCAATGCAGTTACTTGTAATAGTGATTTACAGTCTTAATGGTCCAACACTGACTTCTGTCTTACAATGGCAGCTGAGTTCAGCATTGGTATTATGGCCAATTTGTGCTAAGAGCCCAATTGGCTCTCTTTCTGCTGAATAGGAGCTGTAGTCAGACCTACGCAAAACCTTGTGAGGGCAGGAGACAACAGCCATGGTACCTTCTGTCAAACAGTATAGCTGACACTGGCATAGCTAGACATAATAAAAATATATCCCTCCCAGGTAACGTCTTGCCACTGATCTGTTATATCAACATGATCCAGAATTATGGAACTCTGTCCACAACTAGAAATTAATTCTAGTATATTATAAGTACTGTGGATGTTGTCCTTGAACACAGTATTTTAACCTTTTTTTGCCATCAAGTTGCAGCTGACTTATGGCGACCCCATAGGGTTTTCAAGGCAAGAGGTATTCAAAAGTGGTGTGTTATTGCCTGCCTCTGCATAACAGCCCTGGACTTCCTTGGCGGTCTCCCAAATATGGACCAGGGCCTGCTTAGTTTCTGTTGTGTATTGAATGTGAATCGCTGCTATCTTTTCACATGTAAAGCTTGAGTCTGAATGTGGCTCCTCAGATGTCGCATTGCTATTGGTCAGTTTCTGCGAAACCTTTGTAAATACCCAATCACTATGTGAGAATGTATCAGAGAGGGAACGGTCCTGATTGGCCTTTATCCCTGCATTGTTTTTGGTTCTTATCTGACAATGGGTGTGGCTTTGACAGCCCGGGAGAGTTTAAAAGAAGGAGCTGTGCTCCACTGCTTTGTGGGTGTTTGATGGTGTGTTCTGAGTTGGTGTTGCTGTTACAAATAAAGCTGAAATCACTGCCTCTTGTTGAGTTGCATACTTAACAGTTTCCAAGATCTAAGGAGATTGGGCTAATCTGAGCTATCCATGTCAGGGCAGTTTAGCTATAAATTACATACTAAAGTTACGGAAATTCTTTCAAACAACGTACTGGTTTTCTGTGACTAGTATGTTGTGGATAGGAGTTTCCATGTATCAGATTAAAAGTAGCATCTGACATTTCTTATATACTGGAGCTATATTGCTGATAGGGTAATTAACCAGATAAATTATTTATAATTTCTTGACCATTTTTTTGCACATTACAATTTTTTTTGGCAGTCGCTTCATAATAAAGATAATTGTTCCATCTTGGTTACCAGTGTCTATACTGTACCATCTGTTTTCAGTGGTCGGTTTTGAGGTGGAATCTGTTTATTCTTATGGGCACTGTCTTTTTTTTAAGTTAGTTCCCATGTGATAATTAAAATGGACTTGTCCCATCTCAATGACTGAAAATCTTGACCTTCTCTGAAGTCCCCTTTCATGTCCAGTGAACATGTAATTGTACCACCTGTCAGCTTGGGTCTATTTTAGCCAAATTTGAGTAATGTCCCATCCCCCTGGGTTTATAAGCTTTGGTCTAGCTGAACCAAGGCCAAGGATTGGAGGCCTCCTTAGGACATGGTTTCAGAGAAATTACATGGGCATCTCATGAGTGGGTTTTGCCACCTGGGACAAGAATCAAGATCAATGGACATTTAACTAGTAGAGATGGTTTATGATATGAAGTGTCTGGGAGATGCATTTATCCTCAATTAGGATGCTAATTTTCAAATAATAAAATGAAAGCTCGAAACTAAAGTTAAGTTAAAAAGTACTCAAAACCAGATTAACAAAATAAATACTCTAAACAAGATTAACTCCAATAGCAAGGAATAACAAAACCCTGGTTGTGAAAATGTATGGAACAGAAGACATTGTTTTGTGCTGATAATGGACTGATTATCTAAAGTTGTGAATTTGTGATTTTGAGCCATAAAACAAAAATTTGGATAAACAGTCCAATCATTACTCTCTTTTGAATCCAAAGCTCTTAGGGAAAAATACCACAGCTGTTCATTAGATGACTATAAACAATCTCAGCTAAGATTGAAGTGTTAGTGTTTAGTAGGGATGGGCACGACCCTTATCACAAACTTAAATTCATCATAAAAATTGCCCAGTTCATGGTTCGTGAGCCAAGGGCTGTGTGATCATGTCTGCAACGAACCTCCCATGAACCCGCATGGTTTTCATGGAGGTTCATGCAATTTGTCCTGGTTGTTTTTGCAGCAAACTTGCTGGCGCCAGTCAATTAATTGTCAGAGCAACAGAGGGGATGCAGCCCTTCTGCAGCCCTGGGAACACTAATAGTGGTCTCCAAAGCTTGACAGGCAGTGCTGGCTGTTAACAAGAGAGCTCCCATTCTGCTCTATGGGAGCAGAATGGATATATACCCCCAGCTCACATGTAGCTGTTTTTACTTTGCAGCAGGCAGTTAGGCAGAGAGGAAAGGGACCTGGAAGTCATTCCTCAGTATGAAATCAGTGGGTTGGGGGTGTTTAGTGCTTACTCAGGGCTCTGAGGCATCTGTCCTGAAGCTGATCAGAGGAGCTCAGCCAGTGGGTTCCTCGGCTGAGGACCCACACTCCCCCTCAGTGGGATTTTTAAACTCTCAATTTCTCCCCCCCCCTTTTGCCCTTTGAAAAACAGGTTGCTTACCTGTAACTGATGATCTTCGAGTGGTCATCTGTGCAGTCCCACACATGGGTTGGGCGCCTGCGCACGACCTCGATCGGAGAATCTTCTAGAGCTTTACCTCAGAAGAGCTTTTGGCGGGCTCTCTTCCCGCCCTGGGGGAGGAGACATGCACTGCGCATGCCCAGAGTGGGAGAGAGAGTCGCCTCCCACTCAGTTCCTTCGACCGCCACTATCAAGGCCAAACAATTCAAAGAAGGAAATCTGGAGATGCCAGCAGCGGGGAAGGCTGGGTGGGATTGTGGTACTGCACAGATGACCACTCAAGATCATCAGTTACAAGTAAGCAACCTGTTTATCTTCGTCGTGGTCTCTGTGCAGTCCCACACATGGGTGATTACAAGAGCTGAACCAGTTGGAGGAGGGAGCTGGCAGCTGCAAAGGACACAAAAATACTGGTTAAGACACAGCATCATCAGCAAATAAATCACCCACGGGTCCTACCTGAGGGTGCAGCTGGATCAAGCGAAGAGAGATCGCAGCACCATCTGACCGAAGGCAGCATCCCATCGAGCTCGGACGTTGAGTGCGTAGTGGGTCACGAAGGTCGATGCTGAGGACCACGTAGCAGCCGCACAGACATCTTCCAACAGGACACCGGCCGGAAAAGCGGTGGACGTCGACACCGCCCATTTGGAATGGGCAGTGACACAGGCAGGAACGGGCTGATGTGCCAGCTCATAGCAAAGGGCTATGGTGGAAGTCACCCACTTAGAGAGACGTTGAAAAGAAATTGGTTCCCCTGCATGAGGGGGGCCATAAGCTAGGAACAGCCGAGGAGATTTACGTATGGGCTGTGTCCTGTGTAGATAGAAAGAGAGCGCTCTGCGCACATCTAGACAGTGCAGGGCTCTCTGAGAGGCATCAGTCGGGTTCGGAAAGAAAGTAGGCAGAACAGACGACTGAGAGAGGTGAAAGGCAGAGATGACCTTAGGGAGGGAGGAAGGATCTGTTCTAAGGACCACCTTCTCCCTATGAAAAACAGTATAGGGGGGATCGGCCCTAAAGGCAGCTAGCTCCCCTACTCTGTGTGCCATGAGTTGAGAAAGGACTAGAGACAAGCTCCAGGAAGGCACCAACAGTTTCCTAGGCGGGCACATCCGAAGAAGACCCTTGAGGAACGTCTTGGTGAGACGGTGGGAGAACACTGCAGATCCTTGTATGAGGGGGTGGTTGGCGGAGATTGCCACCAAATGAACCCGCAAGGACGAATATGCCAGGCCAGTATCCTTCAAGTGCACGATGTAGGCGAAGATCTCACGGAGAGATGATCGAATCAGATCGAAGGAGTGATCAGCAACATAGGATTGGAATCTATTCCACTTGAACTGATAGGAATGACAAGTAGAAGGCTTCCTAGCATTCAGGAGGATTTCAGAAACCTGAGGTGAGAAGCCTAGGGCTGGATCTTCCAGGCTGTCAATTTGAAAAATCCCGGATTGGGATGGAGGATTCTCCCTCGGGCCCGAGAGAGGAGATCTAGGACAACGGGGAGGGGACGGAAGAACGACAGGAGAGTTGAAGCAGGTGCGGGAACCAGACCTGGCGTGGCCACCACGGAGTGATTAGAATGCAGGAGGTGCCGTCCGTACGAATCTTCTGCACGACCCGAGAGATGAGAGGGAACAGAGGAAATAGGTAAAACAGGGCTCCGGTCCACTTGTGGAGAAAGGCATCCCTGAGCAGACGGGGGACCCCTGCTGAAAAACAGGTGACATCGAGCATTGTCGACAGATGCGAAGCCGTCGACAGATGGGTGACTGAACTCTCGAAACAGAGGTCGAAGATACCGGAGGGGAATGGACCATTCGTTGTCCGATGAGGCAGAACGTCTCAACCGGTCTGCATCAACATTCTGATGCCCGGGAATATGGATTGCCGAGAGCATGATCGAGGCACCAGGACCAGAGGTCTATCGCTAAGTTGCAGAGATGAACAGAGGCAGCGCCGCCCTGCTTGTTGACATAATAGACGGCCGTGGTGCTGTCGGAAGCCACTTGAACGACACGGTCTTGAAGGGTCGGAAGAAAGGACCGAAGGGCTAGATAAATCACTCACAACTCCAAGTAATTTATGTGGCGAGTTGCATCTCGAGCAGACCAAGCCCC
The DNA here is from genome assembly GCA_029375565.1 of Gekko gecko. NCBI lineage: Eukaryota > Metazoa > Chordata > Lepidosauria > Squamata > Gekkonidae > Gekko > Gekko gecko. Next base: position 119,134,987 of record JAPDNY010000005.1, read on the forward strand.
TTGAACAGTGAGCGTTCCGCACTGGGCTCCCCAACCCCAGAGGGAAGCATCTGTGGTCAACAGCAGCTCGGGAGGAGGAGGTCGAAAGGGCATTCCGGAAAGGAGGTGGACGGGTTGAGCCCACCACTCGAAAGAGTCGAGGACGGTTTGCGGGATCAACAGAATCATGTGCCAAGGCCTCCGGAGAGGATCGAAGGTACGAAGGAGCCAGAGCTGAAGCGGCCGCATTCTCAGCCAGGCGTTGTGGACAACAAACACCGTGGAGGCAAAGTGACCAAGGAGCCTCATGACAGAACGGGTGGATTGTTGGGGACACGTCTGAAAGGAGGACACCATCGCCCGAATGTCGGAAGCCCTTGATTCCGGAAGGAAAGCCGCTTCGAGGTTGGTGTCGAGTCGAGCCCCGAGGAATCGAAGGGTTTGAAGGGGCTGAAGGGAGGACTTGGCACCGTTGACGCAGAGTCTGAGGGCACGGAGGAGGGAGAGAGTCTCCCGAGTGTCGTAGAGCAACTGACTTGGCGTTGGAGCTACGAGAAGCCAGTCGTCGATGTAAGGATAAAGAGTGACTCCCTGTCGGTGGAGCTCGGCCACCACCACAGCCATCAGCTTGGTGAACACCCGCAGAGCTGTAGAAAGGCCGAAGGGAAGCACCCTGTACTGGTAGTGGGCATCTCCAACGGCGAACCGGAGAAACCGCCGGTGTTGGGGATGTATCGTGACATGGAAGTATGCATCTTGGAGATCGACTGACGCGAGCCACGCTGCCTGTGGAATGAGAGGAAGGATCGACTGCAGAGTGACCATTCTGAACTTCTGATACCGAATGTAACGATTGAGATCTCGAAGATCCATAATTGGTCGGAAGCCGCCGTCCCTCTTGGGAACCAGGAAATACTTCGAGTAGAAGCTGAGAGTTCGTTGCGCCTCCGGGACGACCTCGATGGTCCCCTTGGCAAGGAGAGTGGAAACATTGAGGAGAGGGTCTGGAGGCGTGACGACAAAGTGTGGGAGGATCGGAGGCAAAACAAACTCTATGGCGTACCTGACCCGTAGAATGGTGAGGACCCAGGAGTCGGTTGAAATTTGTTCCCAGGCTGGTAGAAAGGGGAAGAGACGGGTTCGGACGGAAGGAGTATACGACGTCGGGGAAGGGAGACGGTGGGGACAGTCAAACAGACTGTTTAGGTTGTGGCGGCTTTTTGGTAGGTTGGGAACGGTGTTTGGAAGCAGGACGAGAATCATATGGCTTTCTCCTCCATTGGGAGTGAGGTGCCGGAGACAGGTATCGCCTGGAGCCAGAAGGCTTCCAGGAACGGTTTCTGGGACGGTAAGGTGCAGCCAAGACTCCAAGGTTTCGGGCCTGCTTACAACTATCATCAACAGCCTTCAACACTTCGTTGGTGGTGGAGTGGAAGAGGCCATCGCCATCGAAGGGAAGGTCTTCAACACGGAACTTGATGTCTGGTTGTAGAGAGGTGCCCCGCAGCCAGGCATGATGCCGGAGAGTGACAGAAGACACCAGGAGTTTAAATGAACAATTAACAGCATGACGAACCGAATTGATCTGCTGCTTCGATATAGCACAAACCTCAGACAAGGCAGCCAAGAGAGTGGGGCGGTGCTCCTCTGGAACGAATTCCAGGACAGGACGAACTGCATCGGCGATGTTGAAGGCGTACGGCGACAAATAGGACAAGTAAGTATCGACATGAAGATTCATGGAGGCCAGAGAGTACATCCTCTTGGCCAGAAGATCCAATTTACGACCCTCACAGTCAGGAGGCGTGGGCTGGCGAACAGGCTGCTTTGATCTCGAGGAAGAATGAACAACCATCGAGTTCAGCGGTGGCTGACAAACAAGGAATTTGCCAGGAGCGTCCTGGATCCTGTACAACCCATCATAGCACCTCGAAACCGGAGGGATCGAAGCCGGGTGCTTCCATGACTCTTTCAGGATAGAAAGGTGGACAGGCAGCAAAGGCAAGACGGGAGACGGAGGAAGGTCAGCCTAGACCAACCGGTGAACGACGTCGGTCACAGCTGGGGATTCTGTAAAGCCCTGGAAGGTACTCGGTCCGATGCTTTTTAACTTGTTTATTAATGATTTGGAATTGGGAGTAAGCAGTGAAGTGGCTAAATTTGCAGATGACACGAAGTTGTTCAGGGTGGTGAAAACCAGGGAGGAGTGTGAGGCACTCCAAGGGGATCTGTTGAGAATGGGTGAGTGGGCGTCAACGTGGCAAATGGGGTTCAATGTGGCCAAGTGCAAAGTGATGCACATTGGAGCCAAAAATCCTAAATATAAATACACGTTGATGGGGTCTGAACTGGCAGAGACGGACCAAGAGAGAGATCTTGGAGTCGTAGTGGATAACTCGATGAAAATGTCTAGACAGTGTGTAGCTGCAATAAAGAAGGCCAATGCTATGCTGGGGATTATTAGGAAGGGAATTGACAACAAATCAGCCAGTATCATCATGCCCCTGTATAAATCATTGGTGCGACCTCATTTGGAATACTGTGTACAGTTCTGGTCACCACATCTCAAAAAGGATATTATAGCATTGGAAAAAGTGCAGAGAAGGGCAACTAGAATGATAAAAGGGTTGGAACACCTTCCCTATGAAGAAAGGTTAAAATGCTTGGGGCTCTTTAGCTTGGAGAAAGGACGGCTGAAGGGTGACATGATCGAGGTTTATAAGATTATGAATGGGATTGAGCAGGTTGAGAAAGAAGTACTTTTCTCCCTTTCTCACAATACAAGAACTTGTGGGCACTCCATGAAATTGCTGAGCAGTCGGGTTAGAACAGATAAAAGGAAATACTTCTTCACCCAAAGAGTGATTAACATATGGAATTCACTGCCACAGGAGGTGGTGGCAGCTACAAGCATGGACAGTTTCAAGAGGGAATTAGATAAACATATGGAGCAGAAATCCATCAGTGGCTATTAGCCACAGGGTATAGATGGGAACTCTCAGTTTGGGGCAGGTGATGCACTCTATCCTTGGTGCTGGAGGGGGCAGCAGTGGGAGGGCTTCTGGTGCCCTGGCCCCACTGCTGGACCTCCTGATGGCACCTGGTATATTTTGGCCGCTGTGTGACAGAGTGTTGGACTAGATGGGCCATTGGCCTGATTCAACATTGGCTTCTCTTATGTTCTTATGTTCTCTTATGGCAGTCGCCATCCTGGTAACGAGCTCTAAAAATGCTTTAGGGCCCTCAGTAGGTGAAATTGACCTCAAGCGTCGAGGCTCGTCCTCGATCTGAGAGACCTCGGGATTGAACTCCGCCGAATCCGACCTGTCTGAGATGGACATGGGAGAGGAGGATTGCGTTTGGACGAGATGAATGACCGGGTGATCGATGGAAGGACGGTGTTGAGGTTCCATTGAGGAACTCTTCGGGGCATCCCAATTTCTGGGAAGATCAGAAGGCTGTTCCCTAGGAGGGGAATGGGCCGAGGCAACAGACGCTGAGCGCCGAGGGTGGTCCGGGGCATGGGTCTGATCCACGCGTTCCAAATGCCGGATCTGATCATAATGGTGTCTCTCTGGTGTCGGGGACCTGGAGTAATAATACGCCACATCAGGGCGTTCCCGACGGTCCTCGCAAGACCAACATTGGTCGTCAGAGGGAGAACCGGACGACGATGGAGATTGCCTACGGATCAGGCGTCGGCGATCATACCGGGATCGGGACCGCGAATGGCGGTGCACAACAACAGGGCCCTCGTCCAAAGTGTGGACCGAGGTAGTAGAACGCCTCGCTGGAGACCGGGAACCTCTTCACGGAGACAGCTGCGGAGGCGATCTCATCAACTGGCCCAAAGGAATCAGCCCCGAAGGCGACGAGTGGGAATGCTGCGGAGTCTGATGTCGAGGCCAGAGCAGGCATCGATGTCGACAGCCCAGTCACGACAATGGGGTCCACCCTCGAAACCGAAGCAGACGGCGGGGCTTTTGACTTTGAAGGGGTCTTATCTTCAGCCCGCTTAGGTTTCTGTTTCGGTGCCTTCGAGGAGGTGTCCGATTTTTTGGCTACCGAGGCCTGGGACGCCCCTGAGGACATTGTAGGGCATAGGGCGGATTCCAAAAGAAGAGCCCGTAGTCTAGCCTCTCAATTACGGCGAGCCTGATGAGTGAAACTCACGCAATGAGGACAAGTATCCACTCTATGGGCCTCACTCAAACAAGTTAAACAAAGGTTGTGCCCGTCATTAGATAGAATCTTGGCGGGGCAACGATGACAGACCTTGAAAAATTCAGTTTTTCCCATACAAAAATCCCCGCCCACCCTCCAAAGAAAGGGGGGGGGAGAGAGATAGACCAAGATTTTTTTTTTTAAGACAGAAGAGTCAGAGAGAGAAAAGGAAACAAAGACGAAAGTGAAGAAAAGATATACTCAGCTGAGGTAATATGGAGGAACAACAGGAACGAGGTTTGAATGCAAAGGCGGTCGAAGAAGAACTGAGTGGGAGGCGGCTCTCTCTCCCGCTCTGGGCATGCGCAGTGCATGTCTCCTCCCCCAGGGCGGGAAGAGAGCCCGCCAAAAGCTCTTCTGAGGTAAAGCTCTAGAAGATTCTCCAATCGAGGTCGTGTGCAGGCACCCAACCCATGTGTGGGACTGCACAGAGACCACGACGAAGATCCTTCAGATCCTCGACTGCCACAGCTTGGGCACCCCCCCCCCCAGCTTAGCCTTTGCTGTGCCTACAATGAGGAGGTGGGCAGTGCTCACCCCCCAAGCCAATCCTCACCAAACTTAGAGGGCAGGTAGAGAAGCATTCTGGGGAGGTCTACAAGTTAGATACCTCTAGCTTGCAGGAGGGCCATGCGACACACTTCTCCTGAACCTCTGACTGTGATTTCTCCAGAGAGCACTTTCTTGGGGGCACCTGCTTTGGGGGGCTGCTACTTGACCCCCTAAATCCAATCCTTACTAACCTTGGAGGGCAGGTAGAGGAGCAGCCTGGGGAGATCGTCTGTGAGTCTGATGCCTCTAGCTTGCAGGGGGGCCCATTCAACACATTCATGAACCTGTGGCTGCAATTTACCCGGGGAGCACTCTCCTTGGGGCACCTGTTTATGGTGGCTATAACTCCCCCCCCCAAAAAAAATCCAAACCTCACCAAACATGGAGGGCAGGTAGAGGAGAGTCAGCTGGAGATTTGCTGCAAGTTTTGTGTCTCTAGTCCACTGGGGGGGCTGTTCTACAGCATCGCAAACCTCATAAAATGAACCAGTTCATTAAACAGGAAGGTTCATGAAGATTCATGGTTCGTGAGACCCCACGAACCATGAACTGGGATGAACCTCCATTTTCCTGGTTCATGCCCATCCCTACTGTTTAGGGATTTTGTTTAGGCTTCCATAGATTCTTCCAGAAAATCTCCAGGAATCTCCCTACCTGGAGCTGGCAACCCTAGACTTAGGACTGGCCCCAGTGTGTTCCTTACAAAGGCCTGCAAAGGGTTTCCTTCCTTTGTCTGAACCAAGCTTGGCTGCCTACCATGGCGAAACGGGCTCCAGTTTACCACTCAGCTGTTTGCCTCCCACCCTCATCCCATGCGCATATCTCACTACTTAAATTTGCTGCCGTGACTCACGGAATCATCACTGCCTTTTTAGAGGGATGGTGAGACCCCTCTGGCCGAATCTCCATATTTGGAGATGGAATCCTCAATCTTTGGGGGATCCCTGGAAAGTTGGCAACTCAAGGGTTTGGCCTTTCCTTGCCTCTTTGGGCCATCCCCTCCCTTTGTTATTGTGCAGAGTGGGGGAAACTATGTGGTCAGAGCACAACACAGATTATTAGCCCAAATAAAAGAATTTATCTAACTATTTACACAGTTATGGGGTGCAAACACACTGTAGGAGTAAGCACACACTATGAACCAACAAAGCATAAATCCACAGGGATTAAACGCCATCCTCTTTCCTTACACACCAGCCTCTGGCTCTCTGCTCTAGCCTCTCTCTCTCTGGCCCAAAAGATCAGGGTTCCCCCATGTCTCCGGCTTGTGGCCTGGACAGCCTGGTCAGCACAGGCAGCAGGAGCCTTTCCTAACCTCCTGTAGGATGAAGACAGCCTCCTCCCTGGATGGGCTGAAGTCTATATTGATGCCGCCCCATGCATTGGGACAGTCCCTGTCTTCCCACCCTTTTCTGCCTTGGGGCAGCTGGGAACTGTAGTCCAGCAGAAGAGGAAGCCCCATTCAACCCAGTAAGTGATACCTCTCTGGAGCTACAGCTCAATTAAACCTTATGGCAGAACATTTTAAACAAACAACCATAGACAGCAGCCCAGCAGCCATCTTACAAACACAGGTAACTGCCATTTCGTTATACCTACCAACAGCCACTGAGGGAAAAGTCAAGTCCCACATAGGAGGCAAGCAGAAGAAGCGTCTTCGTCAAGAGACAAAGCCATTTGCCAGGAATTCTGACACCAAAGAAAGGGGGGAGGGAGCCAGTGTCCAAAACTAGGAGCACAAAAGAAACACCACTGACTGAAATAAGCAAATTAGCCTTATAATAATCATATAAGCATAACAGCAAATGTAATACAATTCAAATGAATAGACCAAAGTGCAATAATGAGCATACATAAAGCATATGAGAAAAGGCACAGTCTATAGTCTTTCCATGTATCTACTTCAATATAGAAGCAATTATCAGAGTCCAAATTGAAGTGCAAGTCATCAGATTTTCTGAGTCATGAAAAACCAACACATAATCCGGATGCCTGATGCCGCATTTCAAATAATTCTTATTCAAGTATGGCTGTAATGGGACTGAATATAAATTCAAAACAAATACAAGTGAGAATGCATACAGGATATAAATATTTACAAAATTTGGAGCTGCATGGAAGACTCACCCCAGTCTCAAAAACTGGCATATACTAAGCCAGAATAGTCAGTCAAGGAGGATTAAAGGTCTTTATCCTGCCATGTGTTACACCTTAATTTATACCCAGTTTCAGGCTGCATCAGCACAGGCGGAGCTTCTAACAGGTCATAGTACCATAGAAACTAATCAGAAAAGCAACAAGTATACTACAACTGCCATCATTTAGAACAACGTAATAGGTTTCATTTGGGCAACTATCATTGATTGATATAAGGTGTAAAATCTACGTTCTGATTCATGCCATGAGGATGGTATGTCTTTAACTTGTAAATGAATCTAGTTTCCTTTTGCAATAGGATTTGTTCAATATTTAGTTGTTGAAAGGGCTTTTTTGTTGGCAGTATAAAATTATGAATTTCATTTCATTTGCACTATAACCTGCCTGCATATAATGTCCAACCATTGGTGAATTTTCAACATTATTATTCACTCTGGACCAGTGTTCCAACACACGAGTCCTAATTGCCCTAGTTGTCTTTCCAATGTACTTAAGCTCACAAGGGCAGAGAGAAAGGTATATTAAATTTTTTGTTGAACAGGTGGCTGTAAAGTTAAAATTGTATGTAATCCTTGAGTGTCTATCAGTATAACTGCTGCCTTCGATCATGTGCTGACAAGCCTTACAGTGTCTGCACTTCAAGAACCCTTTTGGATTAGTTGCAGGTATGCTGTCCTTAAAGGAATCAGATTTCACTAAGGAGTTTCTCAAATTTCTTCCTCTGCATAAACCTATGTATGGTGGCAACTGACAGCCTGGAATATGTGAAACTATATGCCAATGTCTGTAGACAGATCTTCTAATTTGATTAGAAATGCTGGAGAATTGGAAGCCATATGCAATTCTACTTATGACTTTTTTATTCCTGTATTTTAAAAGTCCCTCCCTGGCTACATGTTCTGCCCAGACTCTGGCCTGTCTAATTAACCTAAATGGGTAACCTCTCTGCTTAAACTGTTTCTCTAATAGATCTGCTTCAACAGCAAAATCTTGTGGCATGAATGAATTTCTTTTGGCCTGTATAAACTGTCCGTATGGTAGATTGTAGCATAATTTATGTGGCCTAACATCAACAGGAATTTTTTTACAAGGGACTACAGCCTCAGAAACGGGGATCACAAACAGCATTACCCACCACCACAGAGGAAGCGCCCAATTTAGTAATTAATTTGTCTACTAGGTGTCTCAGTGATGCTGAAATTACAGCTCTTAAAAAAGGACTTAATTTAGTTCCTACAGCTAAATATGACTCTCTTTCTACACACAAGGATTTGTTTCTTTTATTAAGACAACTTAAACTTAAAGCTCTGTTTGGAGCAACAGATATGCAGATTGATAGGTTTGCTAATTTGCTTATTTCAGTCAGTGGTGTTTCTTTTGTGCTCCTAGGAATTCTGACATGGCAGAGTGGCTGAAGGGGGAGTGGGCGGGGAAGAGGAGCAGACCCAGCACCTGGCCAATGGCACACGAGTAGTCTTGAGTGGCGGCTGACGGGCCAATGGCTGAGGGAGCGCATGGAATCTTGCCACTCCAAATTGTTTTTATATAATAGGAGAGATTGGTTAGTGTTTAGTACCATTATTTCCCCTTCCTTTTGTAGTGTTTGTAGTAATAAAGCAATGAAAAATTTCAAAAAAAGAAGTAAGAATCCAGAGAAGTTTCGCTTGTCTTTGCCTCCAGCCTCTGCATGTTCAGTTGAATGTGTGCAGAGCCTATGCATGTAAAACAGGCTCCCCGTTGTGTAGATGGAGCTATTGCACATTCATTTGTACCCTAGGGTACAAATATAACATGCAGGTGTGGTGGGGGGAGCTTAGTTGCCAGGAAGAGCTAATTAGAGTCAAGATGCATAAGTAACTGAACAATAAATGTAGCTACGACTGGAATAATGCATTTAGTGGGACATGTAAATAGCAGCAAGTTGGCAAACAGATAATAAAGGAGTTAACAACAGATGTGAGAACCAAGTTTGACAAAGTTTAATTTCTGGATATAAGTGAGAACAAAGTGACTAAGCATGTGTAGTAAGATAAGAAGCGGATATCTCTGTTGAGCTCTGGGGATTCCATTGTCCTGAGTGTTGTAATAACTTGTAATTCAGCAATCTCCAGTCCCAGTCTGTTTCTGAAATTCCTTTGTAATAAAACAGCTACTTTGAGGTCCCCCATTGAGTATCCTGGGAGGTTGAAATGTTCTCTTACAGGTTTTGTGATTCTTGATGTCATATTTGTGTCCATTTATCCTTTGGCGTAGGGTTTGACCTGTTTGTCCTATGCAGAGAACTGAAGGGCATTGTTGACATTTAATGGCATATACAATGTTAGAAGATGAGCAGGTGAATAAGCCTGAGATTGTGTAGTTGATGTTGTTCAGTCCAGTGATAGTGTTGTCTGGGTATATGTAACAGCAAAGTTGGCACCTGAGTTTGTTGCAAGCTCTGGAACTAGTTGTATGTATTAGCCTGTTTTTACTGATTTTTAATTCCTTTTCTTTGGTCTGTTTACAGTATGTCTTATGCTGTTTTTACTGCATTTGTTTCTTAATTTTGTAATCCACTTTGAACTGACATTATCCCATGGTACATAATTAGCCTTACTGAAAAAATTCCTTTTTGAACAAAGCTGTTGCAAACCAGTTTCTGTGCTGTTCTAAAAAGGCAGTTCCTTTTTTGAAAAATCCAACAATTTCTGGAGTGAAACCAGTGGCTTTTCAAAACTTTGGAGTTCCAGTTCCAGTTACACATCAGTTTTCGGAGCAAAGTCAGGAAGCCAGAATAAGTGAAAGCAGTTCTTGAGCACATGAGCATATTTCTTCACTTGTACATTTAATACAAGTGACTATAATCCTGAAATGTATATGAACGCTTCTGTTGTTTAATTCATGAAAGATGCATTCTTCTTCCATGGGGTGAAGTCATTCAAACTGGTTAGGCCACACCTCTTCTCTCTCCAGCAGGGCTATGCAAATTTGTGTAGACTGTATTGGCTCAGAGCAAAGCTGACCCTCCAGTTTCACTAGCCCTGCTGTTCCAGTAGGATGCTTGAGCCTAGCTCTGCTTTCTTGGAGACTCTGACCTTATTGGTATGGAGGACAGAAAAGCCTTGAAGAAAGGCCCCATTGCTGGTCTTCAAAAAGAAAAAAAGGATCGTTAAGACTAGCCTTTCCCACCTGAGGTTCCAGGCATTGGAGACTGGCCAATGGCAGATTCATCTACAGCAGGACAAGCCACTGCCAGTGCTGACAGACCCAAAGCTTCGGGTTGTTCTACAGCTGATCCCCAACTGCACAGGAACAGTCTGATAGAGATCTACTGGGTCTGAGCCTAGGTTAACTGCTTTCTTGGAGTCTCTTACCTTGTTGGTATGGAAGATGGAAAGGCTTTGAAGAAGGGCCCCATTGCTGGTCTTAGAAAGAATGGAGAGATAGTTGAGACAGGCCTTTCCCCCCGGGGCTTCAGGCATCAGACACTGGCCACCAACGGATACATCTGTAGTGGCATGGAATGCTTTCCATGCGGGCAGACCTGAGGCTTCGGGTCATTCTGCAGCCAGCCCCCAACTGTGCAGGAAAATCCTGGCAGAGCTGTACTAGGTCCAAACAACCATGAGGAAATTGCAGGATTCAGAGGCTTTCAGACCTACAGAGAGTGAGAGGATTGGAGCTGAAGGTGAGACATCCCCCTCCCCTGAGATACATAGGGGAAGTGGGATAATGACCTCCAACACGAACAAGGGGCCGATTCAAGCAGGGGTGACAGCATGACAGAGCAGCTTCCCCTCCCTCAAGCCTCTCTGAGGCATTTCCCAGCAGGTTTGACAGTCTGGAAAATTCCAGTAGGGTGGCTGCTCAGGTTCTCCTCCCTTTTTTCAGCCCACCCTCTGCAGACTGGAGGATGCAGGCCTTTAGTCCGAACTGGGCCTTCCCCAATCCTATGTGTATGCAACCGGGGATCATGTTTGCCTTTCTGTGGCTAGAAGTGCCTGATCAAGCAGTTGCTGTGACTGATCTCGCCCATAAGGACACTAGCACCTTCAGGATGCTAACTAGCATCAGAAGCATTCGAGAGCTAGTCAAAAGAGATGTTCTCCTTCTTCCTCACCACCCATGTCAGGCTTGGGTTTGGGAGTGGAGGAGATTCCTTTAACTAAAGGATCGATGGCAACAAGCTCTGATAAAGAGGAAGGGAAATTAATTGTTGTAGATTTTCCAGGAAACTGGTTGTAGATTTGTCACGCCAGCCATGAAAGCCTTCGACAACATAAGGAAGGGAAATGGTCAGGAAATTCTCCTAGGCCTTTCTAGGAAAATTCTTCTAGGCCTTTCCAGCTGGAACATTTCCAGAGATTTTAAAAAGGTGTTTCCCCCCCCTATCTTAACTATCAATTGGATACAACAGTAAAACTTAGATCATCGACTTCAGCCAATTTAGATACTATAGGTTTTAAGAGATCATCCAAAGGGTCCAAAGGGTTTGTCCATTCCCTGAATTCTTTAATTACATGCTAAAGGCAGAATAAGCAGTTCCAGACAATGGCACTTTACTACAGGCATTAAAAAAATGGTCTTTGCCCTTTCAGTAGACAACATGGAAGACCTCAGGCTCCTCTACTGGATGCTTTGGTGGTAGTCTTACATTTGGGAGCAGTTTTGTCTAAGTATGGGAACAACGTGTTTAAGGAATCAGTAGATGATAACAACAACAATCAGAGCCCCCTCTGTGCTCTGAAATTTTACCAAGGCTGTTGTGGTTTGGGCTGATAACCTCCTTCAGGAGCTAGAAACTGACCCCTTGATGCTTAAAAGATCCATTCTAAAGATTAAAAGGGCTGCCAGTTTTGCAGTAGATGCATCCCAAGAGGCCATGCAGTTCTGTGCCAGAGCACAGGCCACCAAAATAGTGGTTAGTAGGAAACTATGGCTAAAGCAGTGGAAGGTGGACCCTCTGTCTAATTCAGATTTATCCACTTAAAAAAGAGGGAGAGTAAAAGGATTTTTGGAGCTTCTGCACCTTCAGCTTATAGGTCCAGATTCCAGCAGTGACAGTTTCCTCCTAACAAACAGGGCAGGACAGGAACCTAACAAACAGGACAGGAAGAAAACAAAGAGCAACCACCTGACTATATGGTTGGGGAACAGACTCCAGCAGCTTCCCCACATTTGGACGGAGTCTATGACCGACGAGTGGGTACTCTCCATCATACAGAAGGGACACAGGATATACCCCACCCCCTCATCCCTTCTGTACTTTCCCACTTCCCAAGACAGAACAGAGATGTCTTCTGTCATGGTCTATTCAACATTTAGTGCACATAGGGGCAATGGAACTTGTGACCTTAGAACAGCATTTCGTGTTTTTTTTTAATCTTTTTATTGGTATTTCAGAAAGTAAACAAACAAAAAAGACCCATATATTTACACACATTGCAGTATTCATACCTACATACAAAAGATAGTTATACATTTCATCCAACTCAAATTAAATACAACCACCCACATACTGCATATGCCAAGTTCATCTATGTTGCTCACCTGATCATATTTATAACCTTTCACCAATCATAACAGAAATATTCTTGCTCTTAAACCTTTACCAAACTCAGTATTTTCATGGAGCCGTCCTATTCACCTTGGTAATTAAGATCTTATATCCTGTTTGTTCTACTAAAAAAAAAAAAAAAAGAACCTAGTAGATAAAGATTACGATCCAACTGTTTAGACAAGCACTCATAATTATTCTAGTTGTGAAAATTCAAACTAAATTATCTTTTAATCATATTTAGTTAATAGTTCTTTTTTCCAATAAAGTATTTTATTTTAAGGATAAAGCTTAAATTCATCCTTCTTGGCTATTTTTTCCCAATATACCATCAATAAGGGCTCTACAGGAAGCTTTAATGCAGCATCTGACTATAGCCCCACAAATTTTCCCCCAAATTACCACAGTACAAATTACTTTTTCCTTTCCACAATAACAATACAGGCCTTCCCTTTTATTTCCAGGAACCTTTTATTTTCAATAACTCTATAAACCCAACCATATAAAGTAGCAATTCTACTAAACATTGTATGTATCATATGTTTCCTCCTTCTTCCCCATCCTTCAATAATCCCCTTTTTCCTACCATCAACATGGACATTACAGAAATTTTAAGAGAATATCTAACTCAAAATCTTATAAATTTATTATTTTTAATAACTAACTAGACAACCCATAAATTACCAGATTACAGATTATCTTTTTCCTTTCATCATAACATTTTCTTTCACCATAACAAGAAACTTTTCTTTCTAATTTCAAAACTCTTATAAACCCACACAGAGAAAATAATAACTCTACTCAGCAACAGACATAACTTTAGTTTCTTCCTTCTTCCCCATCTTTCAGTGGTCTCTTTCTTCCTTTCGATCTCTTTTATGTGTCTTGCATCCTTGTATTCATGACATTTTAAGTCCAGATCTTTTCTTCCATGCTTTAAAAACTCAGTTTTTTTCCTTGATGTTTCTGATGAATCCTTTTTCCTTTCCATCTCTTTTATATGTCTTGCATCTTTGTACTCCTGATATTTTAAGTTCAGATCTTTCCTTCCATGTTTTAACAGGTCAATTCTTAGTCTTTTGTTCCTGTCAAACTTCGCTAAGCAGATCCTTCCTGCTCTTTTTCTTCTTTTTATCTTGTTCTCTTTCCCCCCCGGCATTTGTGGTAAATTCCATTTCCTTATCATTTTTCCTAAGAGGGGCTTTTTCCTTCCTTTTAGACGCCTTCTTAAAGTTCCCCCATTTCCAAACTCTTTTTGCTCAGATAACAAATGGTTAACTTGCCACTCTCTCGTCTCCTCCCTCGAACAGTTGGAATCCTCAGCGTGGTTCTGATTATATTGGGGCTGTTCGCCATTTTCCTCAATGCTTGAATCTATACCTTGGACTCTTTCACACAAATTGTTACAAGCTTCTTTTACTGCAGACACAATTTCTTTCAACAAAAAGTTCCGAAATTGATCCCAAGACAGACTACTAATTAATGTATCCGGGTCTAGCTCTTCACTTTCATCTCCCCGCTCCATTTTGCAAAAAATGCCTGTTTCCAACAAATCCCCACAGATACTTTCCACTCTTTCTACTCCTTTTCTATAAACATTTCTCTTTGTTGCTACTAGTCATCCAATCCACACCCTTCAGCCAGCACTCACGACTCAAACAGGATAATTTTTTTTTTCCTTACCCTCGTCGCTTTGCTGCAAATTTCCTCACCAAACACTTCAAAGCCGCTTTCATAAGTTTGGAGATATCCTTTAAGGGTAGTAAATCCGACATCTCCTCCCTTTCAACTTGCTCATATGCAGAGTTATACTTTCATTGCAATGTGCTTCTTATTTTGATACTATAAGTTAAAAGGGGCTGGTCGTCGCTAGGGAAGACATGGCGAACCATGTCTTTTCCGCGTCTTCGCTCCTGCTTCGGGGCAAAACTGCCACACCCCGCGATTTGCTGTCAGCGGGGGTGACTGAAAGAGCCCCCTGCTACTCCACCTCCCCCCAGAAGGTAGAGCGGGGTCCCCCCTCTGCGTGGGGGCCCCCTAAGGAAACGAAACGGGAAGCAGACGGCTCGAGAGCTCCCGAGACGCGTCCGCTCGCAACGCCGCTGCCCTCTAGTGTCCCTAGAACAGCATTTCCATGGGAATTATTCCATTCTATTATAGTTCCAAAAAGATCCAGGAACTGGAGAGCAATTCTAAATAAAAAAGTAGAACATATGGTAAATATATGCAAGTTCTGGATGAAATCACTTTGCTGCATTCTGCAGAGTATTCAGCAGGACAATTACATGATGTCCTTAGACCTTTGAGATGCTTACCTGAATATTCCAATTAACCCTAGACAATTCTTCCCTTCTTAATGTTCAGGGCCAGCATTTCCAACACAAGGCCTTACTCTTTGTGCTGGCATCATCTCTGAGTATGTTTACCAAGGTTCTGGTACTTCTAATAGCTTACCTATGACCTGGACGATATCCTCCACAGAGCCAAGGAGGCAGATGAGGTTAGCAAGGACACCCAACTCCACTGTGCAATCTCTTCAGGCACACTGTTTGCCTGATCAGTGTTAAAAAAAAGTCATGTCACACCCTTCAGGGACATAGTCCACTTAGGGGCTAGGATTCAGGTGAGCAGGGCTATTTTTGGACCGGAACGCACCGGAACACAGTTCTGGCTAGCTCCCAAGCCTGCCCCGCCCCCCGCCCCCCAAGTAGAAGAAGAAGTGGCTGCCTGGTGGCAACAAGCATGTACAGCATGTGCACTTGCTGCTGCTGAATTGCTGCCAGTGCCTCGCTGCCTGGCCTCCAGGACTGTTCCTCAGGAAAGCTGGGTAACTGTCGGGGGAAGGAGGTGGATGGGTAGGCTCAGGGATCTTTGGGGGGGGGAGCACACCCGAGCACAGCTCCAGGAGCTCAGGAGCCAAGCCCCGCCCCCAGCCGGCCTCGGAGGAGTCTTTCAGGCAGCCGAATGTCAATTTCAGCTCTATTATATCCTATGGGCCATTGAAGTCAATGGTGAAAACATAGAGTATATTCTGGGGGCTGGAGGGGAGGGGGTTTGAGGGAGAGGCTCCAAACTCACAGGGTAGCTGATGGAGCCTCTCCCCAAGATACCCACCAAGTTTCAAGAACATTGGATCAGGGGGTCCAATTCTATGGGCCCCCAAACAGGTTGCCCCTATTCCCTCCATTGTTCTCTATGGTGGGAAAAAAGTTATATTTTTCCCCATCATAGAGAACAATGGAGGAATAGGGGCAACTTGTTTGGGGGCCCATAGAATTGGACCCCCTGGTCCAATGTACTTGAAACTTGGTGGGTATCTTGGGGAGAGGCTCCATCAGCTACCCTGTGAGTTTGGAGCCTCTCCCTCAAACCCTCCCTCCAGCCCCCAGAATATACCCTATGTTTTCACCATTGACTTCAATGGCCCATAGGATATAATGGGGCCTAATTGCCGCCAAATTTCTTTCATTCCCTCCTTTCCTTCTCTCTTTATCCTCTTTCCCTCCTTCTCTTCTCTCTTTCTTTCTTTCCCACCTTCTTCTCTTCCCTTTTTTCCTCCTTTCCCTGTTTCCCTCCTTCTTCCCTCTCTTTCTTTCCCTCCCCTTTCCTTCTCTTTCTTTCCCTCTTTCCTTCTTTCTTTCCTTCCCTCTTTCCTCCTTCTGTGGCCCAACTCTCATGAGAAAGAGTTTAAACTTTGAACCCCTTCTCTTAGCTCCCCCCACCCAGACCAGCTGGGGAAGGGAAGGGGAGGCTTTTGAAAATGCCTCCCCGCCTTTTGCTTCCCCCTCTGACATCACTTCCGGTGATGTCAGGGGGCATGGCATATGCTAAAAGCCTAATAGCTCATTAACATACCATATGCTAATGAGCTCCTGCAGCTGTTTTTCTACAAAAAGACCCCTGCCCAGCAGGAACTTATTAGCACAACAGGCCACACCCAACAGCAGAAACTCATTAGGATTGGCTATATTAGGGGTGTGTGGCCTAACATGCAAAGGAATTCCTGCTACAAAAAAGCCCTGAGTTTTGACATCAAATAAGGTAAACAGAATAAGAAGCAACGGGTGAGTGTGGCTGGATGACCACACTTCAGGTAACATGGGGGTGTGGCATAATATGCTAATGAGCTGTGCTGTTGGGGGTGTGGCCTAATAAGCTAATGAGTTTTCTGCTGTTGGGTGTGGCCTTTTATGCTAATGATTTCCTGCTGGGCTTTTTCTACAAAAAGAGCCCTGCAGGTGAGGATGGCCAAAGTGTTTTTACCTGGAAAGAAGCAGGTAAAATTGTTGGAAATAGTGAAAGAAATCTGGCAGAGGTCGGTGGATCTCATGTGCCAGTCAGAAGTACTAAGGCAGATGATCTATTCCATAGATTTGGTGCCTTGGGCCCACTTTCACGCCAGGCCTTTTACAATAGACTCTTCTTCCTTATCAGAAGGACTTAAAAAAGAGCACAAATATGTCAAGCTACTGCTCCCCCTGAAGAGGTCACTAAGCAGGTGGTCTTCATGACCAAATCTGTCAAGGGGAGTCAGTTTCCTCCAGCTTCCTTACCTGATGGTAATTATGGACACCAGCAGAAGGGGCTAGGGAGCACACTGCAAGGATCAGATTGTTCAAAGCAGATGGAGCCCTTTGAATAGTATGAACTGGCTGGAACCTATTGAGGATCAAGTATGTGCTGGTGTGCACTTTCAGTGCTATGGCCAAGGCACACATCAATTGGGTGGAGGAAAATTTTGGTACTCTGAAACTGGAACACCTATAAGGTCTTACAAACCTCCAAGCCAACTGGTTGGGCAGGAAGGATTTAGATTCAGGAGAATGGAGTTTAAACCAAAAGATCTTCTTGCAAAATCACACTTCGTTTTGGGATCCCTATCTTGGATCTTTTTACAGCATTGAACAACAATCAAATCACCAGGCTTCCAACAAGTTTCTACGATCCCAGGGTAAAGGGCGAGGATGCATGCACCTGCCATTCGTTCTGATGGGTCTCATTATTGTATTGAGTTGTACTACATAATTTTGGCAGAATGTAGTTTCACAGAAGGAATTGTGGCTATTTTGCAAGGTCTCAGTGGTACTGAGAACAGAGCCTTCCTTTGTGCCAAAGGTATTTTCCCCTTACTGTGCTAAACAAGAATTGGTACTACTGTTCTTTTGTCCTATGCCTTCTCATCTCAAAGAGAGAGTCTGGCACAAATTAGATGTGTGCAGGGCTCCGCACATTTGCTTAAATAGGACGATGCAGATTAGGCTAAAGGATTTTCTGTCTGTGTCTCACAGCTCACAATATCTAGGTAAAAAGGTCTCAAAATTCATTGCCTTGATTGCCTTAGAGATCAAGCCGTGTATCTGAAAAGCCTTTGAAGTGCAAGGCCTGAGACCTCAAAAGGACGTTATGGCCCACACCACCAGATCTGCAGCAACAAGAGCGACCTTTTCCACCAGTTAAAATCTGCAGGAGCTTCATCTGGTAGAATTGTGTGCAACACAGTGGTTGTTGTTGTTGTTCAGTTGCACAGTCGAGTCCGACTCTTCACGACCCCATGGACCAGATTACGCCAGGCCCTTCCGCTGTCCGCTGGTTGCTACTGAGGCATGTCATATTTGCAGTGGTAGAACAGTATAAAAACAAAATTGAGGATCTCACCCAGGTTATAGCTTGTCATATAACCAGTCTGGATGACTTCTCCCACTGAAGGAGAATGGAACATTGGAGCTTATCTGAAGGTTTCTTCTCTTCAGTGGGGCAAAATCATCCATATCCCACTGCAAAAAACCATCTAGTTGGACGCAAAATCTGTTATGGAGCTGGGCTATACTAAGACTGGAGGGTCAGCCTCGCTCTGATCCAATACAGTCTACACAAATTTTCATAGCTCTACCTGGAGCAAGAGGAAGTTTGGATGACTTTGCCCCACTGCAAAGAAGAAACCTTCAGGTAAGCTCCAATGTTTTGCTAAATTGCATTTAACACAGCACGTACTGGGAACTAGAAAGAAAATAAGGGATTCTGTGGTCTTCCTTTTTGTTTCCCTAATTACTTAGTTAAATTTAAACTGCTACTGGATCATTCATTATGATACTTGTATTATTCTAGGAATTTTCCAATTTTGGTTTACCATATTGTTTTAAAACCAGTTTGATATATGATGAGAAATTGCTTTCTGAATCTATTCAATAATTTAAAAGGGGGGGAAATGAACATTTATGTAAATGGCAAATATGACATGCCTCAGTAGCAACTAGACCAGTTGCAAGTTCAAAGATAAGTGATAACATTACATCCAGCAGGGTTAGAAAGTTAGATTTCCATAGTTGTAGGCAAGATATGATACAGGTGACTCCAGGCAAAAGGCAGCCTTGGTGAATCTTGGCATACAGCTTGACCATGTAAGAAACAGTGTAAAAGCACACAGTTTGGACTCAAAGGCCCAAAGGTCAGGATTCAGATGGTAGCAGTCACTCTGGTGATAAAAATGGGCCCTACTGTTGGCACAGATGTGATGCAAAATGCCATTTTAAAACTACTTGCATATTATAGTCAAGGAGCAGATAAATGTGAAGATGTAATGGAGAATATTAGGCTCACACATAATACATCCATTTTGAAGGAATCTTTAGGATATATGGAAGAATATTGACAAGGAAATCAGCCTAGCAGGAAAGCTTCTTAACAACACACATGAAACCATCTTATACTGTGGCTGGTTCTACATATGACATTTGCTCCACACTTTCTCAACAACTGAGGAAAAGGTGCAGCTCAAAACCACATTCAAATACCCTGGGCGAATTCTGTACTGACTGCAATGCCACCCCCAAACAGCCATAAAATGGCCATAAATCAATGCAGAAGATACCATAAAACCCGATGATCAAAAAAAGTGAAAGCAGCATGCAGTGCAGAGGGGAATTTCTGTTCCAACATGGGTTTGCTAAAACAATGGAGGGAAAAGCCAATGTAGAATTGCCCTGTATCAGACAACTGGTCCAGCAGGACCAGTATTGTCTACTCTGATTGGCAGCTACTTTCCAGGGTCTCAGACAGAGGTCTTTTACGTCACCTACTACCCAGCCCTTTTAACTGGAGATGTCCTAGTGGGGTTGAATCTAGAATCTTCTACATGGCAAATGGATGCTTTACCACTGAACTTCCCTGAATTGGTCAAAATTGATCATGTGATAACTCTCTCACTATTATAAAAAACTTCCACTCCAGTCTCACTAGTCTGTGCAACAAGGGACTACAATGATGATTTTTTTTAAAAAAAAGGATTTTTAAAGATTTTAAAAGGATTTAAAGTGGGTTTAAAAAATTCAACTAAGCTGTGAAAGAAGGTCCCCAATTTAATCTCGCCTGTACCACTAGTTTCTCAGCCGTCCCACTTTCAATATCAGGATAGGAATGGTGACTTCTTGCAAGAATCACTGATATGCTAAAATTTAGAACCACATGCCTGGAAGAACTTATTTGCCTTTGGTTGTTCCTTTTCTTTCTTCAGACTTCTCAAGGCCACTTTCCGCAAAAGAAAAACCTCATCCTTCCTAATCCACTTGGACTCCATCTCATACTTACTCATATGCACAGACTACTCAGTTCTGTTTCAGCAGTCAGAAATTCTTAGTTCAGTGTTGGGATGGTAAACTTTTCCCAAGTTTGATTTGGAATGGGCCTGACTCCAGCCTGAGAAATTTCTAGAGATTTGGGGGCAGTGACTGGGGGGGTGCAGTGTTTGGGGAAGGGAGGGAGCTCAGCGGGGATGTGATGCCGTAGAGTTAGCCTTGTGAAACTGCCATTTTCTCTAAGGGAATTTATCTCTGTAGCAGGCTCCCCATTTGCCCACCGGGGGGGGGGGGAGGAATTACCAGTCCCCAGCCCCAATTTCCCACCCTTGAGTAACTGAGCAGGAGAAAAATAGCTTCCACATAACAATGTTCTTGGAATTTTCCCTAGTCCACAGAGACTTGGTGAATCAACTTAAGAGTGTCATCTGGCTGTGGCATCACATACTATACAAACTCTGACCTTTCCAGGCACTGCCTCCCAAATCTCCTTACATTTTAAGGTAGTATTGGAAATCCTACTTCGTAGTCTGGAGATACTTCTAGGCACCGCTTTGAGGTTAGTAACTTTAAGATATTAGGAGCATGACAGTTCTGCATCCCAGGGCCACATACCCTGCTGCTTCTATCCTCTCCAAAGCTTAGGTTATCCATTACACAGGCCCTTTAGTCTGCCCCCAGAAGCTTCCAGAGCAAGTTCCTGGTACATTGTGGCTGCCTGTAGACTTGAGGCTCTGTTTGAGCCTTCTTTACCATTGCTGTTAGGTAAGTTTAGGCGAGGAAGGTAAGGGCTGGGTAGTAGAGCTGGCAATGGAGAATGCCCATGAATCTGTTCCAAAACAGATCTGAATCTGTAATGGGTCTGGGCACTTTTAGTAAGGGGGTTCCAGTGAGGGTTTCCAAAATTGGAAGATTAATTTTTGGAGCCCCAAATCCTAAATGTTGCTGCTAGCATTAGTTTAATCTATGATATTTCCATTTACAACAATCATAGGCAGCAGTCTGAAAGGAAGACTTTGGAGAGCCACTGCCAGTCAGAGTAGGCAGGACTTGGTTATGTGGGCCAATTGTTTCATACTAGTAATCTATTTTACTAAAATTGTTAGGACTAGGGATGGGCATAGACTGAGAAAATGGAGGTTCATCATGCTTCGTGGTTCTTAAAGTCCCATGAACCAGGACAAACCTCCCCCCGGTTTGTAGGACTGGCTCAGGTTCATGAGGTTCGTAGATCTTCCCCCCTTCTTTGTTCTGGTGGTGGCTCCCCAATGCCAGGTGAATAGAAGAGGGGGAAGATCTTCCAAAACCCATTAAAAGGGAACATTCCCTTTAAATGGGTTTTGATAGTGGGTGCCACATGAGAGTGCAATCCAAGCGGCAAATTCACCACTTCTGGGTGAATTCACTGCTTTGATTAGATTCCTGTGTGATGCCCACTGGGTTTTACAAGTGGGGGTCATGCGGGAGTGGTGTCCAAGCAGCAAATTCACACGATTTGACTCCACTCCTGAAAGTGACTAGTTTAAATGGCTGGCAGCCATTTCAGGGGCCCTTTTGCTTCCTGCCACTTGAAAGCAGGGGGAGTGAAACTGACCGGTTTAGTGGATATTGGCCATTTAAACCTAACCGTTGACAGGTGGACCCAACAGGCTGTTAGGTTTAAATGGCTGCCAGCCATTTCAGGGGCTAGTTTTGCTTCCCCCTGCTTGGAAGCAAGAAGGAGTGAAACTGGCCAGTTTAATGGCTGCCATCTGGCCCACGAACCTCTGTGAAAAATGGTTTGGTACATGGGCAGTTTGTGGGAGAAGTGTTTGCACAAACTGAGGTTCTCAAACCACAAACTAGGCTTGCTTTATTTTATTTATTTATTTACTTATTTATTAAATTGGATTTACTAGGCCACCCTTCCCTACAAGTAGGGCTCAGGGCAGTTTACAACAAATTGTATAGAAAGATGTGCAACAACATTTAAAACAATCCAATAAATAACAGTAAGTAAAAACAGTATATCTATCCTATATAAGATGGCAGAAGGATCTTAACTCCCCAGCATCCCTGGGGGGAGAGGCCCTGTGGAATGGGGAATTGTATGAGAGTGCCAGAAAAAGTCCTGTCACTTTCCTCAATCAAACGCTCGGCGGAACATCTCTGCCTTACTTGCCCTGCAGAAAGGTAACAACTCCCACAGGGCATGGATGTCTTCTGGCAGAGTGTTCCACCAGGCAGGTGGTAGGGTTGAAAAAGCCCTGGCCCTGGTCAGGAAGTTCATGATGAACTTTAGTTCGTAAATCAGTTCATGCCCATCCCTAGTTATACTGCTGTGATACTTTCTTTCAAACTACTTAAAATCAGGGGGTGCAGGAGATAACCATTTTTAAACATTCATACTAGGAAACTCCTGAATGAGCTTTTGCAAAGACCCAAGCAAAACATTAGTGCTCCAGGTTTGTCTGGTTTGGGTTTTTTTTGCTTTTAAATATTTTGTGCATGTTCTATAGATAGATTCTAGGAGATGATGAGCAGTAGACAGGAAATGGTTTCCCATCCCCTTTTGTTCACAGCACAGTTTCCGGGCTATCTTTGCAGCTCTCCATGTGCTGGCCCTACTTTTGGCCTTCCATATATCCTTGCACATGAGCTACATTTCTTCAGCTCTGCCATCCACAGCTGCCCAAAGGTCTCTTGCACTCTGTCATGATTCCCTTCATTCTCCCTGCCTCTGCTACCTCCCTTCAAATCTCTGTTCAAAACTTGTTGACTCATCCCTTTAATTTTCATTCCTAACATGTAGCCTTACATAAGTGTTACTGAATTTGCACATATTCATCTACCCATCCCTATCCATGTCTTTCTATCTCCCCCACCCCACCCCACCCCAGCTGTTTTTGTCATTATCCATTTATAGATTTTAAGATCTTTGGAACTTGTCTGTTTTTCATAAATCTCTCTGCAGTATCATGTACACTGAGACAACTGCACAAATAGTGACAATAATATATCTGAAAATATGCTTAAATGTAGAATGGAAAGATATTAAAATATGAGGAATTAGTAGAAATTACCCTGGAAGAAGGAAAAACAAAATTGGATATGTTTCATTTTCTCCTGCTTCTGTTTCAGATATTTGAATGGTGGTACTTCCGCAAGTATGGGACATCTTTCATTGAGCAGGTCTCTGTGAGTCATTTACGCCCTCTGCTGGGTGGAGTGGACAACTCTCCCAACAACTCAAATACAAGCAATGGGGATTCAGATTCAAATCGGCAGAGCGTTTCAGGTAAGAAGGGTTTTGTTTTGTCTTGTACAAGTTATTAATTGTAGTTTCAGTATTTTTAAAAATGCAAGAAATAGTAGTTGCTGTTATATGTGAAATACACATCTGCAAAACAATATCTTCCTCGTACCTGTAGGATGAATACCTCCCCCAAAGTAGGTATAAAGAAAGAGGCAGAATGGTGACTATGTTGAAAATACCTTATGAACAAAGCCCAGGAAAGAGTGCCTCCCTACTACTACTTCCTGGTACTTGGTTTGTGTTTCCTGTCTGCAGCCTTCTTGGTCTGCTGCCCACTCTCCCACTACAACTCTGTCTTACCCTTTTCCTGTCACATGACTGTGGTGTCACATACTTGCAACTTAGTGGATCCCATGTTACTGCCTAGGGCTTAAAGCCCCACCCCCAAACAGCCTCCTCCCATGTTGACATCATCGTACCAGGCATGTTGCACGGCAACGCTCTTGCATTTTGGCTGAAACTATATAGTTTTGACCAAAATGCTACAGCATTGCTGTGTGATGTGCCTGGCATGATGATGTCACTTGCGGGTGACATCATCATTCCAGAAGATCCCAGGATGGACCCAGGAGCCCTCCACTGGAAGACCAGGAAGACCTGGCAACCCTATTTATATTGATATAATACAAAAGAGTGCTCTTTCCCTGCCATATGATTAGGAAGTGAAGGGTCAGATTCCAGTTCATAATCTGTTATCTTCCCTCCAGCATTTGAGAAACCCATATGGTTGCACCAAAGTTGGGTGATACCGGCAGTATCTCTCTCCCCTTCTGTCCCTTCTAGATTCCCCTCATCATCTGTTCTATGAAAGTTGTGGTTAGACTACTTTTTCCCTTGTTGCTTCCTAGATGGGTCTTCAAAAAAAAAATTACAGCTTTGTCTGGCCACACTACACTCATGGTCTCTTGACTACATTTACTATGCATCTTGAATATTTCTAACCCAAATTGTTAAGGATTGACTATGATCAAAACTGGCAGACCTTCTGTTGTGGGAGTCACTGATAGAAAGTCCCTTGGCCAAATCTGAACCACTAGAGGAGTTATTTTTCTGTTTTTAGTTTGCCATAAGAAAGGGTGTGGAGGGAACAACAGTAGGCTTTGCCAGGAGACTGCTTTGGGTGCCTTTGGGATGAAGACATTAGCCATGCTCTCCTCCTTTCAATTGTCAGAGTGGCTTCCCAGGGAAGCAGGCCCTGTATACACCTTATTCTGCTCTAGCAAAACAAGCAGAGCAAATCTTGCCATCTAGACCAGAACAATGTGCTATAATGAAGAGCATATCTTCTTCCTGACCTTCACGCTTCCATTTTCTCTTGAAACAAAGAGAAGTAACACTGATTTAAAACACACAGTTGAAATGCAGCATATCTGAGAAGATTTAGGAATACATTTATTAAGCAAGTTGGTCTTTTTTTCAGTTGAACTTTCTGTAACAAATTTCCCTCCTTCCATGGCCTTGGACTTTGGAATATATTTGAATGCTCCTTCTGGACATCTGTAATTGGGTAGGAGGGGGGTAAGAGGCCATGTCTGCTACTTTTTCATTTTCCTAAGATTTCACTATGCGTTTTCCTCTGCCGATCAATATCAGTACACATTGTCAATTCTTGTTTGGTTCTACCTCATTCAAGATCAGCAGCTGGAGCTGTTTATTCCTATTCCTCCCACCTCCAGTACCAAGGCAAGAATAAAAGTAGAATTGTGGTAGAGACTTCAACTGATTTACAATATTAATGAGACAGTCTAATTTTACTGAAGAAATAAACAAGCCCACGGAGATTAAATTAAATTCCATAACCCAATCAGTGAACTGTCTCACCCCACAATCACACTGAAACTGTAATCAGGGCAGTAAATCACTTCTGGTGAGTGGTTTTCTGGAGTAAAATCACTGACAGCATGACGCTGTAATAAAAAAATCTGTAAAAGACAATCTGTGTTTTGCTAAATATTCATGGTGAATTTTGAGCGAGGACTGACTTCTAGGGCATGTCTACAAAGTTGAGGCAATTTTAAAATTCTAGAATACTGTCCTCTAGCTTACACATGAAACTGGTGTGGGGTTTTTTTTTTTTGAGACCTCTGAGAAGCAGAATGCCTATATGGAGGGTATGCAAAAGCAATTTTTATCGTTTGGGACTCCATTCGTCTGCCCCCCCCCCCCATACTGAGGACTCATCTTTGAATTTTATGCTTTGTTTTATCTCTGACTTTGATAAAATGGTGGATTTTTATTATTTTAACATGTTGTCCTGCATGTTTTAAAAGACAGAAGCCGCAAATACATACCCATGGGCACGTATTTAATATACAAAGGAAATAGATACTTTGCTGAGATTGTTGCAATGTTTTCTACTGATATCGGTAAACCAGGAAATTGTGCATAAAATGGAGGTGGGGAAAGACAACCATGTATATGTGACTACACAGAGGGCTATTGCCATCAGAACAGACAAAACTCGGTTAAGTAGACCATTTGTCTAACTCAGTATATGGCAATTAAATTTGTTCGTAACTTATCACGCACATATGCTTCCTATCACAATTAATAAATGCTGGTACCTCTAATTTTTCTGTATGGAGTGCATCTGCAATGACATATTTGAAGACAGTTATGTTTCTAAATGGAGATTGGAATTAAATGAATGATCAGAAGTTTTGTGGTTTTTTTCTCTCCCATTGTGACAGAATGCAAAGTCTGGCGAAACCCACTAAATCTGTTTAGAGGAGCTGAATATAACCGGTAAGTGCTGCACAAACACAGTGACCACTTTCGGAAGTACTCTAAGCACTTGTTTATTGCAACTGTAGGTCCAAGGATCTCATCCAAAGAACATTACTGTTGGTGTGTACAAGTGTACACAAAACCCTCTTCAACCCAGCGCAAGCATTACAGTAAAAAAACAAAAAGGCTTCAAACAATGTGAGAGACTTCTGTACCCAACCAGGAATTGAAAACATTCCATTGCTACTCATTTAAAGCAAAGATATATTAAAAACATGGATAAAAGTTAGTTAGGGCTATTTTGCCTATTCATATTCCATATGAATCTGTGGTCAAGATCCCTGAAAACAGATTTCCTTTTCTACATTTTATTGATCTTGTTTTTAATGTATAGACAGCTAAGCAGGACATAACTCAGTGCCCCCCTTTACTTTCCTTCAACCAAGCATAACTAAAGGGCTTTCTAATAGATCAATATATTGGATAGAATGAGCTGTGTAAAGACAGACTGTCAAATAAGGAGGGAATTTGCAGAGATACTTACATAATGTTCTTTCCTATCATATCCTATATGGTAAGCATGCTGTGGATTTACTTAACCAAACTGTCTGATTTTGGTCCCTCTGCAGGTATACATGGGTGACTGGAAGAGAACCCTTGACATACTACGATATGAATCTTTCAGCACAGGATCATCAAACATTCTTTACATGCGATACAGACCATTTAAGACCCGCAGATGCCAGTAAGAATCTCACTGTTTGGATACTTTTGCATTTGTGCATACAAAGTCTATTTTAAGAAATAAGGAACAAGTAAATTACTCAACTCTTTACTCCGTTTGTGTCTCATTGGCTCACTTTGTCTAGATCTGCAGTAGTACAGGATCTCCACCACTTGCCCCTTAATGACTGGTGAATGCACAGATTCTCCAGTCTCTAGCTATTTTTGCTGTTCTACTCTTTTTCCCAACCTTTCATTTAGTGTAATGCCCCTGGTGTCAGGTTTTCTTTGCAGATCTTTACCAGTCAAAGTGTGCTAATCTCTCCACTATTTTGGCCTGCAAATGAATGGTGAAACCAGACAGAAACTATACTGGCAGCTGTCTTAGCATAACTTCTATGTCTTCACAGCCTGAGATACATGGCAGCACACTAAAGCTGCCTCACATTTTGGCACATGCTCACCCTGTTCCCCTGCCAGGAGAGAAAACATCTGCATGGATCACACTCAGTAGAAACGAAAGCTTCCTTTATGCACAGCTGCCCGGTCATTATGGTATACTAGGAGATAATTAACTGTCCTCATCAAGGATTTGAGCCTGAGTTTCCCACATTTGGACCCCACACTCTAGTCACTGCATTACATCAGCTCAGGTTTGTACCTCTTTACATGCAGTTACAGCAGGCCACCTTCCTTTCTGCCATTCCATTACTGATTGCATAAGAGAGACCCATTCATCAATGCAACCCAAGTATTCGGATCATACTCACAGAGACTCAGATGGAAAGGATTGCACCCTGATACAGCTGGTGAAGGGGACCAAACACGAGCCAGTGTAGTTCACTAGCTAGAAAGCTGGGAATAGATGTGGGAATCCCAGGTTCAAGTCCCTGGGAAGCAGTAATTTACTCTATTGGATGTTTATAAAACTCAAGTGCCACTCTGAGTTCACTGGAGAAAAGGCATATATGGATGGGGAAAGGGAGTTGAATTGTATCAAATAAATGAGTGAATGTGGACATTCCAACATGATGGGCACTGCAGCAATAGGCACTGGTTCAAATGTACATTAAGGGCACGATCATACACACAATCAGACCCACCATAGGCGTGAATGCCAGGCATATTTAAAGGGCGCGATCAGATATGAACATCTGGGAAGTGCCCCACACCCGTCGGCAACCTATTCTGCTCTGCCGCGGAAGTGGAGTAAAAAGACACTGGGGAAAATCCGTTAGTAAATGGGTTGGACGGGCCACGGACGGACTTTCTTGTGTCTGATCACTCCAGCACACTCTCATGGCGTCAGGATGGTCTGATCAGGCCATGCTGACTCCGTGCCATTGTTTTTTCCCCCTTCACAGTATGCGCATCATCACAAACTCCATAGGGAACCTTCAGTGCGGAGATGCAATACATAGATTCCTCACTTAAGCGCATCAGAAACTAATGGCAAACACACACCCCGACTCACCTGTGGTTGCGTCTGATCACGTAGTGGCGGGCTGTGCCCGCCTCTTCCAAGGACTGTGTGATTTTGTAACTGCGGGTCAAATTCCTCTGGAGGAGATAGCCTCGCTTCCCCCCTGCTTTATCTCAGGCATGTGACCGCCCCCTGATGGTGCCTGATTATCCTTTGGGACTTCATGAACCACCTGGCCCACAGGATGTTAGGCTGCGAAGTGCCAAATTGCTGTTCAAATTAAAAAGAAAACTCTTTTCCACAGTAATGCAAAAGGCATGGAGAGAGAGAAACCCACAGGCCAGAATTTCTGCAGCACATGAAGCCTTAGAGTTAAACGAGTAAGTATATTTCCAGTCTTTTGAAAATCCAGCACATGATCTAAATTATCCACTATTTTATCATCAAGTAATTTAGGTACACACTAAGAGCTGACTGTCAGGTAGTTTGCCTATTTATAGGTACTGGGAGAATTTGTCTCTTGTTCATCTGTTAATATTAAACTTATACTAGCACAGCAGAGTTCTGACAGATTGTTCCCTTATAGAAGTTGAAGGGCATGGAACAGTTTTTGGAAAACAGTATGCAAATGATGGAAATCAGGGCTCTTTTTGTAGCATGAACTCCTTTGCATATTAGGCCACACACCCCTAATGTAGCCAATCCTCCAAGAGCTTACAGAGCTCTTCTTACAGGGGCTACTGTAAACTCTTGGAGGATTGGCTACATCAGGGGTGTATGGCCTAATATACAAAGGAGTTCCTGCTATAAAAAGAGCCCTGATGGAAATAAATAATAAGCAGAAGCAAAATTGCTAATACTGATTTTTAAAATTGTCCTTACGTCCCCTGCAGTTGCCATAGCTGGCAACTGTAGTGTGCTTGGACAATATTCCTGACTACCTAATTGGTCACCCGGTATTTTTGGCCACTGTGTGACAGAGTATTGTATTAGATGGGCCATTGGCCTGATTCAGCATTGGCTTCTCTTAGGTTCTTATGTCACAGCCACTTTGCAGTGGTCATGGGATGAATGGGACTTTAACCAGGGGCCTTTGTAGCTGATCTGATCACACATTGCAGCTAAAGCCAGTGTTGCACAGCTGTTGGGCCATTAAACATCCTGAGTTCCAGCTAGTCCTGACATGGTGGTGGTAGGTGGGAAACATTGCATCAGTGCAGTGGGCTTCATGGCTCACACATTTTTAAACGTATAACCTGCTTTTCCCTACAGGTGTGTCCTGGGTGAGGGGTAAGAATCTACCTAGTCTAACTGCAAATGTGCTTACATCTCCATCACTAGAAACAGGAGTCCTATGCTTATACAGAGCTCTGCATGTGAATGTTTTCCACAACCTCAAATGTAGTCCATGCATATAGCTCTTTGTATGGTCAGACTGTCCCAATTACTTCAAAGAAAGGACAGTGGGATGGATCCAGCCACCCTCCAAGGAGCCTTCCTTCAGCCTAAAGAGATTTCCTCCAATTTAAGAGGCTCTTTCTCCAACAGAAGAGCCACTTAAATTAGAGAAAGATTATGAACTTTGCTCAGTGGAATGGTAGGACAGAGGTAAGATCCATCCCAATATTTTACAGGCATTACTTTTCACATAAAGTGCTGTTTTCCTCCACTGAAGAACGTGGGGTAGCCCTAATTGCCCTGAAAGCATAATGTGCAGTTTTGAGACCCTCCAGACCATGCACATATTCTGTGGCAATAAGGCAAACAAAATCTGCACATTCACTTATATGTCCTAGCAAATGCCTTTCCATGTTCTAGTTCTGCTATTGATGATTGCTTTTGTTGTTTATTTCACTGATAGGTGTGCCACTGCTTATATTCTTTTGGCAGAAGAGGAAGCAACAACTATTGTGGAAGCAGAGAAACTGTTTAAACAGGCCTTGAAGGCTGGCGAAGGCTGTTACAGGCGTAGCCAACAGCTGCAGCACCATGGTGCCCAGTATGAAGCACAACACAGTAAGAGTCTTTCTCTGTATCTTTGTATATTTAAGAGACAGATTTTTGCATCTCACAAAAAATAGCCATTGTTCAAAGGGAAATGGATTGAGCACTGCATAAGTATTTGTACATGTATAATATTTGTACCCAGGGCCATGTTGCTGTCATGGATTTGTGGAGTATTGAAGAACCACAGAATGTGGTATTGGGATGGAACTCAGTTTCTTGAGAAACTCAGTTTTTCTTTTTAAAAAGCAAGTTTCTTGTGCATACAACTGTAATGATGTGCTTCAAAGTATGTGGGAAATGGAAAATGCCTGCTGAAATCTCCAGAACCAGAGAGATGGTTAAATGAAGCTTTAAAGTAGGGCTTCAGTGTCCTGTGTAATTCTGTGCTCTTTCCATTTTACTAGAAAAATCAGAATAAATTGTGAAATAATCAATATAGAATAATTTATTCAAAAATATCAAATTGGCATAATTTAGTTAGGATGAGTCATTCATCTTTTGGGCACAGAATCTTTATAGTGTAGAATATACATTCTTGATTGGTCACAAACTGGAAAAATGGAAGTTCATGGAGATTCGTAGTTTGGGGTTATCACGAACCATGAACTTTCACAAACTTCTCAATTGCACAAACTGGTTCATGCTTTGGGAGGTTTGTAGGGCCACAGCCCCACCCAAGAAGTGAGCTTTGAAGTCATTTAAATGCCTTCAGAGCTCATTCAGGTTGGGCCACGGGCCAGTGGTGGGCTCTGATGGCATTTAAATGCCTTCAGAGCTCATTTCTAGTCAGGCCACCGGACCCAGAAGTAAGCTCCGAAGGTATTTGAATGCCTCCAGAGCCCACATGAACTCTTCCACGAACCTCACAAACCACCATGAAAAAACATGTGGCAGATCATGGGTTCATGTGGCAGATCATGGGAGACATGTTCTCCCGAACCCCTGGTTCGTGAACCACAAACCGCCCTGGTTTGAGCTTGAACCAGGGTTCATTTATTAGTTCATACCCATCCCTATGATCCAGCTATTACTAAAAGAAATGCAGTATGATAATAGACTGTTGCTGTCACTGTGTGGCAGGATGGCCTAACTGGCCCTTCATTGTAAAGGTACTTTCTTCCCCATCTTCTCCAGCCAGCTCACAGCCCAGTCAGGAAACTGGGGCAGAAAGCCTTTTCTTGCCCTCCTTGTTCTGATAGCCACACCCCGGGCAAATCAGCTCCCCTCTCTCTTGTGGTGTCACATAAGGCCAATTGTAACAGAGGTGTCTTACTTTAGGTGGGTGGGATAATTAAATTTACTATTTATGTTAATTAATTAAGACTACTTTTCTTTGTTAATTATGGGTGTCTTAATTAAACAACTTTATTTCTCCAAAGCACAAACCCTAGGTACTATAAGACAAGTCTAGGTACACTAAGAAAAATAAGCAAAAGAAGAGGTACTAACTAGGTACTTACAATCCATGCCATATCTGGTCTTTGTTCGTTGCATGATGTTCCCTGCCTAGGTGCACCTGTAGATATCTTTAGCATCATCCCCCTTTCCATCCTTCATTGCAAAGGCATGCAGGAGAGACCACCTGCAAATAAGCAAGCAACAGCTGACTCAAAAACCCAAAATGAACAGACAGCTACCCTTTTCAGATCCCTCCTTATCTGGACTCCAGGGACCTTAGCTAACATGGGTGCCAGGTCCAGAGGCTCTAGCTCACCAGAAAATGGACCCTCCAATCAAGAGGTATTAACACATCAAAGAGTTAGCATGTTTTCTCTTTCAATTGTAAATGGTGCTCTCTATCCGGAGAAGAGTACCTTTCCCACATTCCCCCATCACAGGGAGTCAGTGTCACAGCATCTCTTGCCGTCTGCCTCTCATCCAAAACATGCAGTTATTTGGTGTATTTTGGGCTAAACTAGATAAGATGTTGAGAAATCTTTCCCACCTGTTTTAATAGAAAATAGCAACTATGGGGGCTCCTGGTTCGGGTTTGGGATCACAGTGTGGGAAAAAGGGGATTTAACCATTTTCCCAGAGATTTTTCATGACCTCAGGTTCTCCACCACCTTTTTTGTGAGGTCTGTTTGCTCAGCTGAGGGAAAAAAGACAGGAAGTTGTAAGGCTGTCTGCAAGTTTCCCTCAGGGGGCCGTTAGCATCCAAGATGCAATGGACTGAGATCTTGAGAAGGGCACTGGATAAAAGGGTTAAACCTCTCTACCCTTCCCTCTGTACTCTATTCCAAACCCCCCCAGCAGGAGACCCCACAGCAAGGGAGATCCATTCATAAGTATCCCAAACTCCCTCCAGCAAACTTCCATGGCAGAATAAGAAGTTGAAGCTGGGTCTCCCAGATGCTGGTCTGACAGTCTAACCCAGGGTTGTCAAACTCATTTATTATGAGGGTGGGATCTGATATAAATGGGACCTTGTTGGTCCAGGTAATGTGTGTCATAAAATGTAATGCCAGGTAGCAGATATATAAACTTTATAAAGGACACAGCCAAACACAAGTATTTTTTTTTTACTTAAAATATAAACATGCTTAAATCATTAACACTCTCGCAATATTTTGCTGCTGATGCCCCCATGCTGCCTGGAGTGGGAAGTCTACAAAACTAAACTGGAGTACTTATCTACAAAACTATAGCCTTCCCAGAAAAATAACTACAGCTCCTATGAGGCAGTGCAATAATAGAGAGACAGCAATATATAGTGGTCAGTATGAGCCTACTATTTGGGAGGCCTAGGTTCAAAATCCCTAGCCTATAAAGGAAATGTGCTGGGTGAACTTGGTCTGGAAACACACTCTCAGCCTAATCCACCTCACTGGCTTGTTGTTATTCCTCATCCAAACAATTCACATTGCTTTCCTATTGAGAAAGAGTGGGTCATGAGGGCATGAATACAGTGAAAAGGAGGAGGAGGGGAGGTGGAGGTGGAACCAGATGCATCTGGAAGAGTCACAGCATAACTAGCCCAACAAAATACACACATACAGAGCAGCAAGGCCCAGGAAAGCTTATACCTTGAAGAAAACTTTGTCGGTCTTTAGATGCCACTGGACTCAAACTTTGCTTTGCACACACAGAGACGCATAGTAGCAAGGGGAGGTGGACCCACTTGCACTCAGGAGAGCCACAGCATAACGAGCCCAACAGAACACATGCACACACAGAATAGCAAGGCTTATATCCTGAAGAAAACGTTGTCAATCTTTAGATGCCACTGAACTCAAACTTTGCTTTGCACACACACAGATGTGTATGCAGTAGCAAGGCAAAGCAAAGAAGGAGGGGAGGGGAAAGTGGACCCAGCTGTCCCCAGGAGAACTGCAGCATAATGAGCCCAACAGAACACACACACACACTGTAGCAACCCACAGGAAAGCTCATACCTTGAAGAAAACTCTGTTGGTCTTAAGGTGCCACTGGATTCAAACTTTGCTTCACATACACACACAGACACACAGTAGCAAGGTGAAGGGGAGGTGGACCCAAGCAATGAGGGGGTGGGATTTATGTGGGAAAAGACAGGAGGGCCATTTGTCCCCATCCACTTCATTTATGGGGTGGGAAGAGTGCCCCAAAGTGCACGCTCCCATTGGTAGCTGAAATGGTGGTTCCCTTCAATTCTCTCCCTCTGGCCACTTGCTTACAGGCCGGATTAAAGCCCTGGGTAGGCTGATTCTGGCCCATTGGCAGTAGGTTTGACACTCCTGCTCTAACCACTACACCACACTGACTCAATACAGGCAGCTATGCTGTTAATTCCAAAACCTCACTGAAACATTCAGAAGGTTTTTTCAGACTGCCTGGAAACACCAGGGTGTGGAATGAATGCAAACCATTACCAATATGCCTGTAAACAGAAGAGCTACAGGATGCATGCTCCGTTTTTATTACAGTCCCAATGATTTCAGAAAGCCAATTAAATTATTTGAGAGAAGAAGGCTGTGTGTGCTGCAAAGGTCAAAGAAAGGCTTGTCTTCAGTAGCACCAGATGATGTAGAAAGTCGTGGGAAAAGCACATAGCCAATAAAACTTCCAGACCTAGTCGCTGGATATTATTTTCAGAGGGTAGTCATATTGGTCTGCAGTGGAAGAGCTAGATTTGATTCCAGTAGCACCTTAGGTGGCCAAAAAGATTTTTGGGGTATAAGATCTTCAGGCAGAGATATAGCAAAGAGTTACTATTAGAGTTATGCATGATCTCACTCCCTAAGATTTTGTGGTTAGTTCCACCCCCTGTAGCTGCTATTTTGTAGCTGCACCCTGTGTCAGAATTTCAAATGTGCTTACAGGCTCAAAAAGGTTGGGACTCCAGTATAGGAAAAAGTCTGAGGACTTTCTTTACTTATCACATCTTTTCAGCTGCTTAACGTCTGCAGATCAGATGTGCATGATCATCAGATACAGCCCTCTAGCCACTAGTTGCCATACTGCACAACAATGCAGGTCTACTCAGAATCCTACTCAAGTCTATGTAATTGGGCTTACTCCAAGGAAAATATTCTTAGGATTGCCCTGTAGCAGCTATGGATTGTTTTATTAACTAGTTTATTGAATTGTTGACAGCCTCATTGCTTGGCTGCCTGAGACTTTTGATGATCTGAATTGTGCTGGTTAAACTGTAAGAAGCAAAGTGCAATGCTAGCTGGGTAGAGGACTTGACTAGATAAGCCTTTGGATTTCTCTGAGGCCAATAGTTCCATTTATTCTTTGCAAATAGTTCTTTGATGAAATAAAGGGTTGTGGCAGAGCAGAAGTATTGATGAATTTGCCTGACTTTGCGTGTCCAGGGGAAAGTAAAGATTTCAGTATTCCAGTAACTGCCATCAACCTGGATTTTGTAAACAAGACCTCTCTCAAAATGTCTCAGATCAGACTGGAATAAAAAGACTTGACTTATAAGGATATATCTTATAGTCTAACAGAGGTCAATCAGATCTTTGGACACTTAAATCTAAAACAAATACATTGGGGAGTTTAAAAAACCTGAAAATGATAAAAGGAGCATTGTAGTTTTAAGCAATGGATTCCCTCAGTGGAAGTTGCTAGGCAGCCACAGTATTCCAAGCTCTGTCATTAAAAGGCACTGGGAGGAGGCAGGGTCCTTTCCAGGCCTATTTTGGCTTTTGGGGGAGGGCTGTTTGGAGCCAGGCCAGACTAAGGTTGCCAGCTCCAGATTCAGAAATTTCTGGAGATTTTGTGGTGGAGCCTGAGGAGGGCTGGGGCTGGGGAGAGGAGAGGCCTCAGCTGAATATAATGCCATAGAGTCTGCCCTCCAAAACAGGCATTTTCTCCAGGGGGACAGATTTCTGTTGTCTGGAGTTCAGTTGTAATTCTGGAAGACCCTGAGGTCTCACCTGGTGGTTTGCAACCCTAGGCCTGGCAGCAGCCTATGTGTGACTTGATACCACTCAGCTTGGATGATTCAACTAGGCCTGGCTGCTTGCTGCTGTTCAACAGCAGCCGCCCTATGTAAGCCAGTGTGGTACAGCGGTTACAGTTTAAGAGTAGGGTCTGGAAGACCAAGGTTCAAATCCCCATCTTGCTGCTCACTGTGTGATTTTGGACCAGTCACATACTTTCAGACTAGTCTACATCACAGAGTTATTGTGCAGATGAGGAGGAGAGGAGAATAATGTAAGCTGTTTTGGTCCCCACTATGGAAAAAGGTGGGGTTTAAATGAAGTAAATAAATAATAAATATGGCTGAAAATGGGAGACAAATAAAGGGATGGTTGGTGAATGGCTGAGGAGAGAGTGAGACAGGTAAAGGGAAGAGGATATGGAGGTTGCCTGGGGGAGGGAAGGAGGAAATATTGTGGGGACTGGGATATAAGGGAAAGTGAGCCTCCCCACAAGCCCTTGAGGTAGAGGCTGATGGGGGTGTGAGTGGGAAAGCTTAAGGCAGAGTGCAGATAAAAGTAGGTTGTCTTCAAGAATAGGGGTAATCGGGAAGAGCCCGTGGTTTGACAAGGAGTGTAAAAGAGCTAAGAAAGCCCTCAATGCACTTTATTTTAGTTACAGACGTAATCCAGTAGCCGTTCCTTTATCAGCACTGAAACTTCAGAAAGCCCAATATAAGTACCAGTTCTGGCCTCTTTATTTACACAGATTGATCAGACTGGGAAAATCCCAAAGGATTGGGGAGTAGCAGTTATTATTCCTTTATTTAAAAAGGGCAATAAGGACAATCCTAACAATTACAGGCCAATTAGCTTGCTCAGTGTAGTGAGCAAACTCTATGCAAGACATCTTTTATGGAAATTTAGGGACTGGCTATGAGGAAGGTTTAGCAGAAGAGCAGGCTGGTTTCAGGGAGGGTCGTGCTACTTTAGACCAGTGTATGCTGCTGGACCACCTGATTGCGAAGTATTCTTCTAATTCCAGTGTATCACTATATGCTGCTTTTTTTGGATCTAAAATCGGCCTTTGATACAGTTTCCAGGGATATTTTACGGGCCAAATTAAGAGCTACCAGTATTGATAGACGATTATTGTTCCTTATTCAAGCTCTTTATAGCCATACCTCTATACAGGTTAAGTGCTCCCCCCAAGGCCACCTCACGGGTAATATTAGAACAGACAGGGGTGTTAAACAGGGATGTCTTCTTGCCCCCCTCCTTTTTAACTTTTACATTAATGGTAATGGTTTTGCATTTGAATAAACCTGAGCTTCATCCTCCCCGGCTGGGCTGTAAACATATAGGGGTGCTTCTTTATGCAGATGATGCTGTCCTTCTCTCTAGGACATCTATAGGCCTTAAGAGAGCAATGAGCTCATTTGGACAGTATTGTTTTAAAAACAACTTAAAGGCTAATTACTCTAAAACAAAGGTTATAGTCTTTGCAAAAAAATCCCCTAAGTTTCACCGGTGGTTCTTAAACTCCAATATTATTGAACAAGTATCGTGTTTTAAGTATTTAGGAGTCTACTTCCAGTCGAATGGATTAAGAACAGTCAACATAGACACAGTGGTCTCCAATGCTAAAAGGAGTTCAGGGGCAATTCAAGCTTTCTATTGGCATAAGGGGGCAGATGTCTTATTGCTGCCCTCAAACTATTTAAAGCGAAATCTCTTACTCAGCTTACCTACGCTGCCCTCTATAATATCACAACAAATCATAAGAAATTAGACATTGTCCAATCTAAATTCTTGAGGACAATTTTACAAGTCCCTCATGGTGTTCCAAATGCTCTTATCCGTGTAGAAATGGCTATGGTGTCAGTGGAGGCAAGGTTGTGGATCGCGGTGATCCATTATTGGTTGAAATTAATATTGTTACCTAGGGGTCTAATAAGTTTAATTTTGTTGGACTCTTTTGTCCCCTCTTGGATAAAGGCCGTAGAAAAGAAATTGCTTTTTTATAGTCTCTCAAAACAATACTTATGTTCCTTGGGTTATGATGAGGCCGAGGCCTTAGTAAAACAAAGGATTTTCGACACTGAGAGGCAGCACGATTTAAATAGTTTGTGGAAATGGTGTGATCTGCTGGAACCTATGAAGAGAATAATCCCTATGCCTTATCTTACCCATCTATCCAATCCAGAGTATAGGAGAATGTTCACTTTAATGCGCTTTGATGTTCTTCCTTCTGCAGTCCTTGAAGGAAGATATAAAAAAATCCCATATGTGGAACGACTATGCCCATGCTGTGAGGAAGGGATAGAATCCTTAGAACATGTTATTTTTGATTGCATAGCCTACAGTGATCTTTGTGACTCTCTCCCTTTTTCTAAGACATTGCCACTTACACATAGACAAAGACTTTGCCTCTTGAGAGG
The DNA here is from genome assembly GCA_029375565.1 of Gekko gecko. Taxonomy (NCBI): domain Eukaryota; kingdom Metazoa; phylum Chordata; class Lepidosauria; order Squamata; family Gekkonidae; genus Gekko; species Gekko gecko. The sequence continues at coordinate 119,172,973 of JAPDNY010000005.1, forward strand.
CTTCCTTTCAGACAGGCTTCATAGGGTTACCCTCCAAATAGCTAGATTTGGTTGGTTGGCATCAAGGATTAGAAATTTATTAGTCTCACAAACAGATGAATGAATAGGGGCTTTAAAAGAAAAATAATACTTTTTAACATTTTACTGGTTTGTAGTAGCTTATTTTAGAGCTGCTTTCTTCTAAATTTTTAATTTTGTAATCTGGTTTTGTATGTATACTGGTCTATGACTGTGATAAAGGTAGGTTGGCTGTTTGGTATGAAGGAGATAGGGTTGCCAGTTCCAGGTTAGGAAATACCTAGAGATTGGGGGAGGTGAGCCTGGAAAGGGTGGGGTTTGAGGAGGGGGAGGGACCTCAGAAAACACAACCCTCCAAAGCAGCCATTTCCTCCAGTCTCCAGATGGGAGCTAGCGATCACCTGGAATTATAACTGCTGTGCAGATCACAGAGATTAATTCCTCTGGAGAAAATGACTGCTTTTAAGCAACCTGTTGAGGTTGTTTCTCTCCCCAAACCTCATCGTCTCAAGGCTCCACCCCAAAATCTCCAGGAATTTCCCAACTTCAAGCTAGCAATTAGGGTTGGGCACAAACTGGCTCATGAAACTTTGTGATAAATTTGGCTGGTTCGTGAACTGCAGACCAGCCACAAACCTCCTTGAACATTTAAGGCAGTTTGTGGAGGTTCATGGGGATCAAAAAGCAGGGGTTTAAACCCCAGCTTTCTTCTATCTGTGAAAGCCGCCAAAAGATCAGAAACAGCTGAGCTGCATGGAGGGCAGCCTGCTCCCAAAGCTCAGCTGCTTTGGGTTCAAAATAGCTGAGCCTGCTCCTGCAGCTCAACTCTTTCTGATCTAAACAGCTGAACTGTGGGGGCAGCCTGCTCCTATGACTCAGTTGTTTAGACCCTGAAAGAACTGAGTCATGGGAGCATGCTGCCCCTACAGCTCAGCTGATTTGGACATGATTCTCATGAATTGGTTTCTATGTGAACTGGCTGGGTTTGTGGTTCACCCATGAACCACAAACTGAACCAAACCACATTTTTGTGGTTCATGCCTATCCCTACTGGCAACCCTAAAGGTTGAGAGATCCATTATAATTCCAATAGATCTCTGTAGTTGAAAGATCCATTATAATTCCAATAGATCTCCAGGTTGGCAAGGAGAGAAGGAAGCAGGAAAAGGGCAGAGGCTATGGAGCTTTCAGAAAAGGGAAATAGTGGGGGAGGCTATGGAGCTTTCAGAAAAGGGAAATAGTGGGGGAGAGGGGAAGTGAGGTGCATCCTGCAATGCCTTGTGGGTTCCCGCTTATTTTTAACTATTCTTTGAGTTGTCAAGAAGACACCAAGAAGTGAAGACAAGGCTGTTTAATGATCTCCCATAGAACAATGTTGGAAGTGTGTGGTTGTTGTGTCCTTTACTGAATAGAGTGATCAGTCAAAAAATAAGTGATTATTTAATATGAAATTAAGCTGAAGCAATTTCTTACCTTGCTTTATTTATTTTCTCTTTACAAGTCCTTTAATCTATCTAAAAAGTCTAATTATGACTTCAGGATAAATTAGTATGAATTCTGACTATTTTCAGCATAATCTTGTTGTTGCTAAAAGGGACTTAAAAATATGAGGATTGTGTTCTGCACATTTTCAGTGGGCACAAGAGAGTTGAAGTTAATCAGAAACAAGTATATTGTCTTGAGCAAGTAATGTTATAAATGATTAACTTCCTGTATATTTCCTGTTTAGTCCAAGACAGGGCATGTTACAATTACCAAAAGGATACAGTGCTCAATTCTCAGTATTTTAGAAATAATACATCTTTATTAAATGAATAGCAGTAAAGCCCGTTGTAGAAGCAACACAATGAGCTCTAGAAAGATGTGATGCGTAATGAACGCATAGAAAGGTACAAAAGTGGAAGTAAAGTCTCACACACACAGCCAGGCACACTTTGGCTCTCCCACCCCCACATTCAAGGCCCCTGTGGCCCAGCCAGGCAGGCTTTGGCTCTCCCCCCCCCGTTCAAGGCCCCTGTGGCCCAGCCAGGCAGGCCTTGGCTCTCCCACCCCCCATTCAAGGCCCCTGTGGCTCAGCCAGGCAGGGCTCTCCCGCTCACCCCATTCAAGGCCCGTGGCCCAGCCAGGCAGGCCTTGGCTCTCCCACCCCCACCCCCCATTCAAGGCCCCTGTGGCTCAGCCAGGCAGGACTTGGCTCTTCCACTCACCCCATTCAAGGCCCGTGGCCCAGCCAGGCAGGCCTTGGCTCCCCCACCTCCCCATTCAAGGCCCCTGTGGCCCAGCCAGGCAGGCCAGCCTTGGCTCTCCACCCCCTGTTCAAGGCCCCTGTGGCCCAGCCAGGCAGGCCAGCCTTGGCTCTCCCCTCCCCATTCAAGGCCCCTGTGGCCCAGCCAGGCAGGCCTTTGGCTCTCCCACCCCCCCATTCAAGGCCCCTGTGGCCCAGCCAGGCAGGCCTTTGGCTCTCCCAGCCCCCCATTCAAGGCCCCTGTGGTCCAGCCAAGCTGCTCATGGCTCGGCTGCCTACTTACATTGGGTAGTCTTTGGGGCTCTGGGAGGGGCCAGGACAGGTAGCGGCATGGAGGGGCAGTAGGCAGGAGCCTCAGTGCAGGCCGAGGCTGGGTTGGGAGCAGCAGCAGTGCAAAGTGGCAGGGCCAGAGTCACTGAGAAGCGAGAGGGCCGGAATCTCCGTCCTGTCTCCTGAGGTGAAATTGTCTTCTGAGGTGAGTTTTGGCTCCTGCTGCTTCTGTGGGTGGGACTTAGGCAACTCAGCCAGTGCCTAGGGGGTTGTTCTGAATGACAGATCAGGCAGCGAACTGATTTTGCCAAGCATAGAACCTTGCCAGACCACTATGTCATATCTGAAATTTGCTTCGATTTCTCTATGATTGGTTACAAGTTAATTGTAATAATGAGGAAAGTTCAATTGTAGATCTACACCATTGACAAAAATCCCATGAAAATCTTATTGCTCAGTGTCTATAGTTCCATAGAGTAGGCTCTCACTTTTACATAAGAACATAAGAGAAGCCAATGTTGAATCAGGCCAATGGCCCATCTAGTCCAACACTCTGTCACACAGCGGCCAAAATATACCAGGTGCCATCAGGAGGTCCAGCAGTGGGGCCAGGGCATCAGAAGCCCTCCCACTGCTGCCCCCTCCAGCACCAAGAATAGAGTGCATCACCTGCCCCAGACTGAGAGTTCCCATCTATACCCTGTGGCTAATAGCCACTGATGGACTTCTGCTCCATATGTTTATCTAATTCCCTCTTGAAACTGTCCATGCTTGCAGCTGCCACCACCTCCTGTGGCAGTGAATTCCATATGTTAATCACTCTTTGGGTGAAGAAGTATTTCCTTTTATCTGTTCTAACCCAACTGCTCAGCAATTTCATGGAGTGCCCACGAGTTCTTGTATTGTGAGAAAGGGAGAAAAGTACTTCTTTCTCAACCTGCTCAATCCCATTCATAATCTTATAAACCTCGATCATGTCACCCTTCAGCCGTCATTTCTCCAAGCTAAAGAGCCCCAAGCATTTTAACCTTTCTTCATAGGGAAGGTGTTCCAACCCTTTTATCATTCTAGTTGCCCTTCTCTGCACTTTTTCCAATGCTATAATATCCTTTTTGAGATGTGGTGACCAGAACTGTACACAGTATTCCAAATGAGGTCGCACCAATGATTTATACAGGGGCATGATGCTACTGGCTGATTTGTTTTCAATTCCCTTCCTAATAATCCCCAGCATAGCGTTGGCCTTCTTTTTGCATGGCCCAGATGTAGGCAGTGCTCAGAGTATCAGACAACAATTGGTCTACCAATTGCTCCTCATCCCAACCCATGCAGCAGTGTTTCCAGTCTTTTTCACAGGCTGATTGCAGGCTGAAAGGGGATGCTGAGGATGGAAAGAGGTGGCTATACTTTGCTCCCATGGGGCATTGCTCTTATCAAGGTTTTTAAATAGCCTTGTACCCAATAAACCATACATTATATACATCACTGGATCCTTCATTTCGTATGCTAGTTAATGACATAAGTTCTCTTGTATGAGCCCATTAATTCCTTGAATATTTTAATTTTTAACATTTCAGCACAAAAGCTTTCCATGCAATCTTTGGTTTTTGGTACAATAAGTTAGCATAGCTTTTGGTGTTAACTCTAGCCACTAAGTGTGGATTACCCAGAACTAGCAATTTATGAGTAGGGGAAAGTTTTCCAAAGGCACTATACCACCAGATGTAAGCAAAAACAAACAAACAAAAAATAACAACAAAGCCCCCAAACAAATGAAACAAAAACACAGTCAATGAAACGTTACAATTGTGTTGTTGTAGGGTTACTGCCTCAAGTAGCTACAATTACTGGTATTTAATTTTATGTCTCTAGTCAGCTACCGGAAGTACAAAAATATCAGAAGCATCAGCCCTGGATTCATGCAGGGCAGCTTTTGTGGCCAAGGGGCTTGGCAGTGAGGGAGGGGAGAGGGGTTGTATCTGGCTCCCTGGTTGTGGCCCCAGGCTCCAAGACAAAAGTCAATCAGCAGGCCAGTCGGGGGGGGGGCATGGCCCCCTGGGCAGACCAGGAAATCTATGGCTTCACTGGGGTCCACTCCCAGAAGATTTAAGGAGCCACCCCTAGGGACTGGGCCCCTCAGTCTGCACTGGCTTTAATTCTGGCCACTAAGCATGGATTACCCAGAACTAACAATTTACAAATATGGGAGTTTTCTAAAGGGCAGTATTCCACCAGTAGTAAGCAAAAAACAAACAACCTCTCTCCCAAACAGACAAACAAAAACACAGCCAATGAAATGTTACGATCCTGCTATTGTAGGGTACTACAAATACTGTTACTTAATACCTCTGCAGTCAGCTATTGGAACCACAAACAAACAGACTCAGAAATACCGGTAGTGCTGTTCTCTTATGACTTCCACAGTAGTAGATGCTGCTTGCAACAGCATTATACAGATGATAGGACTCTGTAGGTCTTATCCATTTGTCTTCTAGTCTCAAACCCAGGGCTATTTTTGGGCAGGAGTGCATAGGAACGGAGTTCAGGCTGGCTCCCAAGTTAGCCACGCCTGGCAGGAACTCATTAGCATAACAGGCCACACCCAACAGCAGAAACTCATTAGGACTGGCTACATGAGGGGTGTGTGGACTAACATGCAAATGAGTCCCTGCTCCAAAAAAAAGCCCTGGGTTTTGACAACAAACAAGGTAAAAAGAATAAGAAGCAAAAGGTGGGTGTGGCTGGATGACCACACTTGTGGTAACATGGAGGTGTGGCCTAATATGCCAATGAGCTGTGCTGTCAGGGGGGATGGCTTAATGTGCTAATGAGTTTCTGCTGATGGGTGTGGCCTATTATGCTAATGAGTTCCTGCTGGGCTTTTTCTACCAAAAAAGCCCTGCTCAAACTAAACACTTTGTGTAAATTTCATTCTTCAAAAGTGTGCACATCAAGTTTAGCAGCCTTTTCTGTGTCCTTCATGAACAGTTACAGGTAGATATAGGTATGATGTTAAGAGAGCCATTTTTTCTTTCTAAAAACAAGCAAGTATTGGTGGGGTTGATTTGAATCAAAGCCATGTCCTGGTTAACCCTTCGCCATGTCATTTTCCTGTGTTAAGTTGTGTCTGATAACTGCTGTTTGACCTGCAGGATGAAACATATCCATATGGTGCCTGTATGTTTCTCCACAGGACAAATAGCAGCTGGGTGTGTGACTATTGAGGCTGGGAAAATAACCTCACCAAGTGGCAGCACTGATCAGAATTGGTGGATTTTAATTACATTTTCAGAACTTGCTGGGAATTCATTCACACATCTCCTACTCATATTCTGGGGTGAAAGATACACAACCAGGCATGGCAAACATGGGAAAGACTGTTGAATTTCCTTTGTGCACTGATACCCTATGCAGTCCCGGGGGTCATATATATGCATCAACTCATAGGATCACACTTTTTCCATACCATACCACAAATAGCTCATGTTATTTACCATGCAATAGGTGCATCCCAGAGGGATGATTTGACTTAACAATGTAACCAAAAGCATCTCCTGCCTATCACAACTCAGTGCCAAAATGAAAGAAAAAAGCAGGGGGCTGATAACAGCTTTACTGAAGTTGCTCAGCTTTATATAAATTGCACAGAAAGTAACCCGTGCAGTGCCATTCTAAACAGAATTACACCATTATGAATCCATTGAAGTTGATGGACTTAAAAAGGTATAACTCTGCTATGGATTTTACTCATAGTCATAATAGTACATTCAAGTGGCAACATTTGTAATGAATGGAATGGAAACATTTGTGCAGCTTTGGACAGTGTAATTTTGCTTGGGTAAATCAAGTGTAATACAAGTGTATTTTGGCAAGCATGTGAATTTATCCAAAATAATGTATTTCAGTGACAAGATTCACTGATAGTATTCTGGAGATGTAGGGCTAAAATCCTTCTGTGCAAATGTACATTTTGACTAACCCAATTAGCAACAGATGGACACCAGTTTTAGATCCTTGAAACTAACAGCAGAACTTAATCTTTGTTTTTATTATATTCTCACGAATGTCTTTGATATTCAGCCTAAGAGTTTTAAGGAAAAGGTGTATACTCTTTGGAGATTTTAAATTGGATCTTTTGTTCTATCTGTTTCTGCAAGCACTCAACCTCCTAAAACCGTTTCCCTCCTCCTTCTTTCCCTCTCCTTCTCTTTCTCTCTCTCTCTCTCTCTCTCTCTCTCCCCAGGACGGGACACTAATGTATTAGTCTACATTAAAAGGAGGCTGGCTATGTGTGCAAGAAAGCTGGGGAGGACCAGGGAAGCTGTGAAAATGATGAGAGATGTGAGTTTGGATTTGTGTTAATCTTTGCCTATTGCTGTGCCAAGTCAGAAGCATAGCAAGACTTAGAGAGCATTTTGCCCAACAGCCCTATATGTAACAATGGTAACATCTCCACTGTTTTACCTAATTTCTTTTATGGGTCTCTTCATCTTATGGGTCCCTTATCTTTACACATGAGAAAATTGAGAGAGGTCTTTGGGCTCACACATTTATTCCACCTCTGCTCCATCACCAGAGGGAGGAAGTAATATCTGAACAGGGATTTCCCACTATTATTTGACAAAGGGAGCTGTTTTATACTGGATATCAAATCCAGCCACTCTCTTTGATGAGCTCAATGTCCAGGATAAGGGAGATCCTTTTTTAAAATAGCTCTAGGACCTCCTGGTGTAGATGTTGACTTTTATGTGCAGTGAGGGAAATGGGAGAAGATCAGGGAGTTTATTTTGTGATATCCTCACAGTCTAGTGAGATGTGCTTCAAAGGACACTGAGAATGCCAAAATGAATGCAAATATTTTATGATTTGGAAAGAAGACGGGATGTGTTGGATGCGAAAAAAATTGTTGAAAAATATAAAGTAAAGGAACTCAGTGTTATGAATACCATATAGTTCCTCAACTGGGTTGGAGGAGATGTCCACAGGTCATATCCAGTTGGACCAGTCATCTTCAGTTAGCCAGCTGAGGATTTGGCCTCCATTGCAGAGCTTGTCATCACTGGTTCCAGACCAATTTCTGCTGCCTTGCATTGGATTTAGCAGTCTAATTTTGACTGCCATACTTATTTATAATTATAACACAATTTATGAATGTGTGTAGAGTACTATAAGACAATATGACACCCATACAAAAAAAAAGGAATGGGCTGGTCCCATTACTATTATTTTCAATTTTCTAGATCACTGTCATCATAAAGAACTTTTTGGATGCATTCAGACAGCTTGCTGGGAGCGGTGTAAATTGCTCTGGTCCAATGCATGGTTTTTTTAACCCGGAGAATTGCGATCACACTGACCTCCTTGTTTCGGATCGCTGCGCAGCCACATCCGCCCCGCCGGGACCATGCATCGGTGGGTTTTCCCCCCTCTCAGTTTGAGCATGCGCACAGGCAGCCATCTTTAGAACTAAATTTTTTCCGCGTGCACAGAACAACGATTTCCACACTTCGCTTTAAACTTTAAATGAACACTTTAAATGAAACTTTTACCCCCGAAACTGGCCTCCGTGAGATCCCAAACTCGTCTAAATGCTTAAACTAGGCACCATTCAAACTTTGCTTTTACTGACTTAGGAGTGGAGCTCCACCCATGCGCATACTGCTGAAGCTTAAAAAAACATGGAGGATGAAAAGCGGAAGCTTGAGGCTTCCGCGGCAGCTTTCCAGAGGGGAGGGGGTTGAGGCACCCGGAAGTGGCTCAACACCAGAGCGATCAGAAAACAGAAAAGTGTGGCTCAGATTGGAGAATCAGGAAAATACCACTTGGGTAAGTGGTATCAAAATACTCCATTTTAAAGGGGATTTGATCTGGAAAGCGACAGCTGGGGACAGTGCACAGATGTCGGGTGTGTGAACGCAGATATAAAATCCGTTACTGAAGCATGCCAAAGGCGGTTCAAATGGCGCATCTGAATGCACCCTTTCAGTTCTTGTGGAGAACTGTTGAGTATTAGACTGCCCTCCGGACCTAGTTGAGTGCAGTAGCATCCTCAAAATCTTGATTTCTGCAGAGGGCCATTAATGGTGTGGGTGTGCCCTTGTGAAGAATTGCTTTTTCTACACAAGAGAATTCCAGAGCAGCCAACTAAGCCAATTCTGAATGGTGAAAAAGCCAAGTTGGAAGGGCGGGATATAAATCCAATAAATAAATAAATCTTCTTTGTCTTTTTGTTTCTGTGCAACAGACATACATAACTGGATCACTAGACTGTATGTGACTGATGGCTGTTTTTGTAGAGGTTTGGGAGATGAGGTGGTGGCTATAAGTTTGTTTGGAAGAATGTGTTGGACAAGCAACAGCCTGCTAAGAGTCTAGTTAATATAAATAGTTTAGTCCACTTGTACCCTAGGGGGAGCCGTGGAGCATTCTCTAGTGTTTAGGGTTTACTGAATGTTTCTGTCTTGCAGTTCAGCCTACCTCTTGTTGTTTCTTTCCCTGCTGTGTGTTAGACTGTGTTAGTGCTTGTGCTTTGAAGGCCTTTCTGTTGAGTTAGTGGCCTGCAGTCAGTTATTGTCTTCTTTGCAAAGTCCTGTCCCAGTAAACTCATAGAAAGCAAACTCCAAAGTGTGGATTGGATTATTTCCTGACCTCTGCCAACAAAAAACATGGTGTGTGTGAAAAATAAAGAGGCTAGCCCCAGCATGATAGGGAAACACATAGGCAAGCCAGACATTCAGTGGACTCCAGAGGTATGCAGAGAAATATGATTTTGTAATTTAACCAAAAGAGGGGGGAATGGCTTGATTTAACTCAAAATGCCTAGGAAAGGATAGGATGCTGAGAGCAGCCAAGTGTCAGTTAAAGAGAAAGAGGGATCTGCCTTTCAAAGCTTGTTTTCTGTGCCCATGCTTTCAGAGGTGCTTCTGGTAGTGACTAGAGATAAGGCATTTTCTGTGGTGGCACCTTGCCTTTGGAATGCTCTCCCAATCTTGAGGATTGCCTGGCACTTGCTTTACTTTCTTTTAGGCTCCAGGTCCAAACCCATCTCTTTACCCAGGCTTTTAATTAATTACCAGCCTTTTAATGGTCTGCTTCTGTTGTATGACAGTTTTTATGCAGCTTATGTCCAACGGCTTGTTTTTAATGGCTCATTTTTATATTGTGATGTTTTGTAAGCTGCCTTGGCAGGACCCTGAAGAGACAGCTTAGAAATAGCCTAAATAGATAAATAGGTATACCTACTTAAGCTCCTGAGCATTTATAGGCTTCTGGAGAGGGCAATTTTGAAGGGACTGAGATTTCTAACTCTCCCCCTCCCACACACTATCATGCAGTTCATCAGAGTTTATATACCAATAATTTAAAATTCTCTGATGGATTATTATTACCATTCATTTTATTTATAGTCCACCTTTTTTACTGGGACCAAAGGTGGGTTACAAGTAAGATCAGGGCTATTTTGGGGCAGGAATGCACAGGAACAGAGTTCCGGCTGGCTCCTGAGTTGGCCACACCCAGCAGGAACTTATTAGCATAATAGGCTACACCCAACAGCAGAAACTCATTAGGATTGGCTACATTAGGGGTGTGTGGCCTAACATGTAAAGGAGTTCCTACTACAAAAAAGCCCTGGGGTTTTGACAACAAACAAGGTAAACAGAATAAGAAGAAAAGGTGGGTGTGGCTGGATGACCACATGTCTGGCAACATGGGGGTGTGGCCTAATATGCTAATGAGCTGTGCTGTCAGGGGTGTGGCCTAATGTGCTAATAAGTTTCATGCTAATGAGTTCCTGCTGGGCTTTTTCTACAAAAAAACCTCTGAGTAAGATAAACAACTTTTCAGACAGTAAGTGCATTATAAAATATGATAGCATTTGAATCTAACAGTAAAAACTTCTAGTAAGACAAAAAAATGCAGTTGAGCTGGAATTGTGGAACAGGGGGAAGAACCCAAACAATGCAAACAACAGGAACAACAATATAGGATGCAAGCCTATTTATGCCCAAGACACAGGGTGCATTAAAGTGGCATTTTTTGGAACTGACACACATATGTATGTTCCTTCTTGATTTTTTAATGATCAGTATTGAAGCCAGTATTGGTGTAGTGTTGAATGACCTTGGGCAAGCCATAGTTCTGGCACAGCTGTTCTTGATCTGTTGTATGATTTATGAATAATCCTTGTCCCCCCCCCAAAAAAAAAAATAGCAAAGTGAAAATGGAAAAGAAATTATCTGATTTGTTCTTAGTGTTGTAGTATTGTAATCTGAAATGTATCATGAGTCTTTGCTCATGAGAGGTATACATTCAGATATTAACTGAGGAGGGGCCATGGCTCAGTGGTAGCACATCAAACCTTGGCATATCTAGCTAAAAGGATCAGGTAATGGCAGATGTGGAAGACCCCGTACTTGGGAGCACAGAGAGAGTAGGTAATATTGACCTCAATAGATTAGTAGTCTGATTCAGTATAAGACAACTTTATGCCTCTGTATTACTAATGACATAACTATACAATTCTCTGGTGCTGCTTGTTGGTGATTGGGTCACAGAATTGAGGGGATGAATAGAAGCAAATGCTGTGTCTCTCCCACACACACATTGCAAGAAAGCAGGTAGGTCTTCTTAATAATCTACACAGTAATCAGTTATTCAGTAGGACAGGGTGCCTGTAAGAAAGCTTTTCCTAATGGAAATAAAAGCAGCTTCAGAGTGCTAATTTTTTGGCTGGAAAATGGCATGAAAGGAAAGGTGTGACACAAACCCTAAAATCTTACTAGGGCTCAAGTGTCCTACCTAGAGCGTCTGGGATCATGGACACTTGGGTGATGTCAGTGCATTGTGCATGGTGTTGGAGGGGGGGGGGAGTTTCCTCCCACTGGCCAGCTGGCTGGTGGCGGGCAGAAGCTGCAAAAGCCAGGGATCCCTCATCTCTTCCTGGAGAATGGTATCCCTATACTGCAGCCTAGGAAATGTGTACTTAGCGGAGTTAGATCAACTTTTGGTTTGAAAGTCTGTTTGAAAGTTGCTTTTTGTGTGAAATTCTGTGGGCTGTTACTGTGTGCCTTTTCCCTGTATTTTTTGTTTTGTTTTGCCCCTTTTCCACCCCCTTTTATAAATCCAACCACCCTTTCCTTATTGAAACAGTGTCACTCTTACAACAGTATGCCCACTGAAATAGTTTTCATCAAACTATTCTAACATGTTTCTTATTAATACAACATAAACACTGTAAAAAGAATTCCACTTTTGGGGTGGGAAAAGCAATCAGCTGCATCTCACAGTGAGACACAACAGTTCACAGTTACCTCTACCCACAGTTGTTTGTTTGTTTGTTTATTAATGATTTGGAATTGGGAGTAAGCAGTGAAGTGGCTAAATTTGCAGATGACACGAAGTTGTTCCGGGTGGTGAAAACCAGGGATGATTGTGAGGCACTCCAAAGGGATCTGTCGAGGATGGGTGAGTGGGCGTCAACGTGGCAAATGGGGTTCAATGTGGCCAAGTGCAAAGTGATGCACATTGGAGCCAAAAATTCTAAACATAAATACACGTTGATAGGGTCTGAACTGGCAGAGACAGACCAAGAGAGAGATCTTGGAGTCGTAGTAGATAACTCAATGGAAATGTCTAGACAGTGTGTAGCTGCAATAAAGAAGGCCAACGCTATGCTGGGGATTATTAGGAAGGGAATTGAAAACAAATCAGCCAGTATCATCATGCCCCTGTATAAATCATTGGTGCGACCTCATTTGGAATACTGTGTACAGTTCTGGTCACCACATCTCAAAAAGGATATTATAGCATTGGAAAAAGTGCAGAGAAGGGCAACTAGAATGATAAAAGGGTTGGAACACCTTCCCTATGAAGAAAGGTTAAAATGCTTGGGGCTCTTTAGCTTGGAGAAATGACGGCTGAGGGGTGACATGATCGAGGTTTATAAGATTATGAATGGGATTGAGCAGGTTGAGAAAGAAGTACTTTTCTCCCTTTCTCACAATACAAGAACTCGTGGGCACTCCATGAAATTGCTGAGCAGTTGGGTTAGAACAGATAAAAGGAAATACTTCTTCACCCAAAGAGTGATTAACATATGGAATTCACTGCCACAGGAGGTGGTGGCAGCTACAAGCATGGACAGTTTCAAGAGGGAATTAGATAAACATATGGAGCAGAAGTCCATCAGTGGCTATTAGCCACAGGGTATAGATGGGAACTCTCAGTCTGGGGCAGGTGATGCACTCTATTCTTGGTGCTGGAGGGGGCAGCAGTGGGAGGGCTTCTAGTGTCCTGGCCCCACTGCTGGACCTCCTGATGGCACCTGGTATATTTTGGCCGCTGTGTGACAAAGTGTTAGACTAGATGGGCCATTGGCCTGATTCAACATTGTCTTCTCTTATGTTCTTATGTTCTTACCTCTACCCAAGGTTGATTGTATGTATTCCAAGAGCAAAATGAATTGTTACTTTCACAGTAGTCAAGACTGTCTTAAACACTAATAAAACTAAGGCTTTTTTAAAAGGAAGCTTTCTGATGAAACTATTGTTTGTTTTCATGTCTTGCATTCTGAAGAATTCATCTTGTCTGTGCTGTTGTCTATCACGCTGGCAATAGATCCACTTTGCAATAAAAAATGTGGTCAAAAAGCAGATTACATCCACTGCTGGTGGACATGTCCTTATATACAATCTTTCTGGACACAAATCACATACCACATACAATTAATAACGCATATAAATTTACCTCATTCACCAGAGATACTACTCTTGAACAACTGGTCAAACCCATATGGAAACAAAAATCAAACTAGCCTAACTCACATTCTATTAGCCATAGCACAAACTACAGTAGCAGCAAAATGGACTGACAAATCCCTACCCACGATAGAAGCCTGGCAAGATTCTATATGGGATCATTTTATCATGGGAAAGATTTCACTCCACACATCAAACACATTCTCACACAAGTCAGAAGAAAATTTCATTAAAACCTGGTACCCTCTCATTGCTTATATGGCAGAAGCTGAAGTGATACCAAAAAATCCTCTGTATGGAGCACTGATTTATTTTTGATTCTAAGCTAAACAACAGTACATTTTGTTACTTTGACTTGGGTATTATGTCCATTAAAACAATGTTTAGGAATAACAATTTAACAAAACTAACAAAAATAGAAAATAAAGAATGAGACCTAACTTTAGACAAATTTGGTATTGTGATATGGTTTAAGACTCATTTTCTCTGTACAATATAAACCACTTTATATTATAGGTTCAAAAATGTTACCTTTATATATATATATATACACACACACACACACACACACACAAATTTTATATGTATGCACTATGAATGTAAAAATTTTGATTGCTATGTAACTGCTCACATAGACAATAAAAATATAAATTATAAAAATGCTGGCAATATTATAAAGGGGCAGTGGGTGACAATTGATGTCAGGAAGAAAGTGACCCAAACAAGAAAGACATTTGATTTGTTTTTGGTTTGTTGCCACTCTTCCTTTTAATTTTTCTGGTTTGTAAATATTAGTATTCTAGTAATTATTTATTTACAATTCCTTGGCAATTGCTCTTATTTATAGCTAGATATTTTTATCGTTGTTTGTAGTACATTTTAACACTGAATTTTATTCCTTTACTTACATTGCACTGTTAAATTACAGAAATAGCTACAGTAATAGAGTTTCCACCTTTTCTCTTTTACAAGAGAAGACTTCTTTAAATGACTCTCTCATAATCTCTGTGCATGATAAGCTTGGAAGCAAATTTTTAAATTGAGAGCAGTTTCCCATATTGTTCATTGCACATAGAAGTGCGATGTCTGAACTGGGAGTTTCCTTGTTCATATAAATATGGTAACTTTCTGTTCCATTTCAAGGTTTTTGTCTTTTACAAATTGTTGTTGCTGGGCTGTGATTTCAAAAGGGAATCTGGTGCAGGGCATTTATAATCTTGCCCCTTGATGCCTGAGCTGGGGTTTCCCATATTCATGTAAACATAGTCACTTCCTAGATTCAAATCCAGTAGCAATTTAAGAGACCAACAAGATTTTCCAAGGGAGCTCTGACTCTGGGAAGCCTGTACTCTGGAAATCTTGTTGGCCTCTAAGGTGCTGCTGGACTCGAATCTAGCTGCTCCACTGCAGATCAACACAGCAGCCCTCTGATATTAAAGTCACTTCCTGACTCCCTTTCCTGTTGGGAAAAACGTGTAAATAGCTTCTCTCACCACTGAGTTCCTTGGCCCTGTCCCCATCCCTCTGAAATCAGAGGACATTGTTTCCAGGCATTCTTAGAACTTTCTTGCCTCTGATTTGATTTAGAATTTTAGGCTATCTTGATAATCATCCAATTTTTCTGCCTATGTATATTCTGCTGTCATTACTCATCTGTGTGATTGTACATTGGTTTTAAGGTTGGTGGGTTGAATTTGTTATTTGGATAGACATTTAGGCACACATTAGGGTAGTAAGCAGTGGGGTACCACAGGGATCAGTACTCGGTCCGATGCTTTTTAACTTGTTTATTAACTATTTGGAATTGGGAGTAAGCAGTGAAGTGGCTAAATTTGCAGATGACATGAAGTTGTTCAGGGGGGTGACAACCAGGGAGGATTGTGAGGCACTCCAAAGGGATCTGTCGAGGATGGGTGAGTGGGTGTCAATGTGGCAAATGGGGTTCAGTGTGGCCAAGTGCAAAGTGATGCACATTGGAGCCAAAAATCCTAAATATAAATATACGTTGATGGGGTCTGAACTGGCAGAGACTGACCAAGAAAGAGATCTTGGAGTCGTAGTAGATAACTCAATGAAAATGTCTAGACAGTGTGTAACTGCAATAAAGAAGGCCAATGCTATGCTGGGGATTATTAGGAAGGGAATTGAAAACAAATCAGCCAGTATCATAATGCCCCTGTATAAATCATTGGTGTGACCTCATTTGGAATACTGTGTACAGTTCTGGTCGCCACATCTCAAAAAGGATATTATAGCATTGGAAAAAGTGCAGAGAAAGGCAACTAAAATGATAAAAGGGTTGGAACACCTTCCCTATGAAGAAAGATTAAAACACTTGGGACTCTTTAGCTTGGAGAAACGATGGCTGAGGGGTGACATGATTGAGGTTTATAAGATTATGAATGGGATTGAGCAGGTTGAGAAAGAAGTACTTTTCTCCCTTTCTCACAATACAAGAACTCGTGGGCACTCCATGAAATTGCTGAGCAGTCGGGTTAGAACAGATAATAGGAAGTACTTCTTCACCCAAAGAGTGATTAACATATGGAATTCACTGCCACAGGAGGTGGTGGCAGCTACAAGCATGGACAGTTTCAAGGGGGAATTAGATAAACATATGGAGTAGAAGTCCATCAGTGGCTATTAGCCACAGGGTATAGATGGGAACTCTCAGTCTAGGGCAGGTGATGCACACTATTCTTGGTGCTGGAGGGGGCAGCAGTGGGAGGGCTTCTAGTGTCCTGGCCCCACTGCTGGACCTCCGGATGGCACCTGGTATTTTTGGCCGCTGTGTGACAGAGTGTTGGACCTAGATGGGCCATTGGCCTGATTCAACATTGGCTTCTCTTATATTCTTATGTTATGTTCTTATTATGGCCCGTCACATCTATTTAGTCTATTCTCCAGCACTGCAATCCTGATCCAAATCAGTTCTCCTTATGGTTGCTGTTTAGGGGCAAGTAACACATCTGGAATTCAAATCATAGAACTCTAAAGTCACATGTAGTTTGACCCTAAGTCCCAGCCCTTCTTAACTGAGGGCCAAACTACATGTTACATTTTTTAATGCGATGGGTCTAGGTTCCCTGGACCCAGCTCCCTTTTTCCACAGCTGCAGTTTAACAGTCTACAGAGGCCTGACTTAGTTCAGGACTATAGCATGAGAAAGGAGGGGCTCCTCTAGGAGTGTCTATTTTCTATAGAAACTTTTTTTCTGCTCTCCTCCCTGATTTTTCTTTTTGCTCATCTACACACAGTATTGTCTCTGTAGGGAGTTACATTAATTTAACACCAGTGTAAATAATGGCTTTGATCTAATAGATTGGTATCCAAAGGATGGGAGGTTTAAAGGAAAGTTTGTTTTTTTTTAAATCTTACATGTATGTAGACCACACTTCTGGAGTTGCCAGGGAAACCAACTAGCCTTATAGATGAGGGGCTGTATTGGTTGCTCTAAGTGGCAGATGCCCAATCATAGTTATAATAAGTAGGACAGAAAATCAGTAGCACATTTCAGGTTATCACAGTGTCATGTCCTAGGCTGGCTCCACATTTTGGAAGGCTTTGGGCAGACTGTGCCTGAACCCCCTCCTCTTCCCACTGCTGCACTTTCCGTTCTGGCTTATCATGCACCACACACCCATCATGCACCCCTCCTCCACCACACACCACTCTTCTGGCTCATCATGTACCCCTCTCCCACCAGACACCCATGTGTCCTACCCCCATCAGCTTGCTTGTTTGTGAACCCTCCCACCGCCCATGATCCCAGCGGTACGCACCACCTGAGTGCCCTTCACTCATAGTGCTGGGCAGTGCATGCAGCTGTGAGTGTGGATGGTGGCGAGTACACAAGCAGGGAAAGGAAGGGTTGCCATCTCTCAGGTCTGGGCAGGTATTCCCCTGCTTCTTGGGGCTCCAATCCACCCCAGTCAGCTGGCCAGTGGGGGGAAGCCCCACCCTCAAGCTGCAGCCACCCCCTCCTGCAGAGATTTATAGGGCTTTAGTTGATTGGCGGGAGCACGTGGCCTGCTGATCAGTTAGAGGGCCCTTTAAATCTTTCAGCAGGGAGGGAGAGGGGCTGTCACTGGCTGCAGCTCCACTTGCAAAAAGACCCTTTAAAGTGTCTTTTTGTGAGTGGGGTGGCAGTGCAGGCCTGAATCCCAAGCAGCGAATTGCCACTGGGAAATCAGCCCCGCATGCCGCGGCCCCCACCTTGCTCACAAAAAGTCCCTTTAAAGGGTCTTTTTGCAAGCAGAGCTGCAGCCGGCAACAGCTCTTCTCCCTCCCTGCTGAAAGATTTAAAGGGCCTTCCAGCTGATCGGCAGGCCACGTGCTCCCCACCAATCAACTGAAGCCCTTTAAACTTCTGCAGGAGGGGAGGGAGGAGGTGGCTGCAGGTGGCCACGGCTTGGGGGCATCCCTGCCCACCCCTGGAACACTCCCCAAATCCCCCCACCAGAAGGACAAGGGGACCTGGCAACCCTAGGGAGAGGGCTTACAGGTGGGAAGTGGCACCTACCAGAAGCCCTGGGCCCCAGCAGTTGCCCCACCTTGGCGTAGGCAGACACTGGCCCTGCTCAGATTCACTTAGTAGATCTTACATGCTTTGAAGAACTTTCAAATGGGACAATTATGACAGCATATCAGAAGTGTGCTAATCCAAAGCTGATATATTTCAGAGAAGCTTTGAACTCTTAACCACCCCACCCCCTTGACGACTAATTCTATGTGGCTTGGCTCGAATCTCCCAAATGCAAGGACTATCTACCTATGGGTAGAGCTGTGTGGATGGAGTGTCACCCCCTTATTTACTTATCAAGTGACACTTTCATCCATGACCAAGTGATGTGTGTCACATGGCTCACTCTCAGCATCTTTTGTGCTAGGCTGGTTCTTTAGCCAAGCCACCTAAGCAAACCACTCAGGGTGAGGAGGGTGTTGCTGTGGTCCTAGCATGCTTCTGCTGTGGGAAGAAAAAAATGGGCATAATAAGCTGAATGAATTCTTCCTTTTTATTATGTTCTGGGCTAGGAAGGCTCCCTGTGATTTTACTGGTTCTTATATTTCACACCATTGATGAGCATTTGCCCTCTAAGCATGTGTGGAGAGAATGCAGAGCTGTGTATTAATGCACATCTTCTTGCCTATTCATCCAAGCCTGGGTCATTGTTCAGTCCAAATGACTGTCCTAGCAGCCACTGAATTCCTTAGAGAAGGAATTCCAAAGACTTCAGAGAACACCAGTCAAGCCCAAAGGCAGCCGAGTCAATGTTCTTTATTAAACCAGTCATTTTTGTCTTGATTTCAAGTCAGTCTTGTATGATTCCACCCTAAGTCTATTTTCTTTTTTGTAGTTAATGAAGGAATTCCCTCTTCTCAGCATGTTCAACATCCATGAAAATTTGCTAGAAGCTCTGTTGGAGTTGCAAGCATATGCAGATGTTCAGGCAGTTTTAGCAAAATACGATGGTAAGTACAAGTTTCTCAGAAATTGACAAAATAGGCTCTGACTCATGAAAGCTTGTGCCCAACGGATTCATTAATCTTTAATATGGGTACAAGACTTCACTATTTTTTTCCTCAGTTATTCATGCTACAGGTTTCAAAAGCAGTTGTAGCAGTTGTCCCATGCTTAATAGATGTTTCCTCATCTTATTACTTTTTTAACTAATGTCATAGTTTGGGGTTTGCAGCAGTACAGAAATTATAGTTTTATATCCCCTCCTTAGCGCACTCCCTTTATTCTGTTTTATTTTAGCATCTGAAGGGTTTAATAGATCTTTAATGGTTTCATACCTGTGGGTGCAAAATCTCTACAGGCTTTAAGTTTCAATGAGGAATATCTTCCTTCTTTTTCTCAGCTTTCAGGGGTTGTGGGTTGTGCTCCTTTTGAGGGCATAAGAGGTGCCCTGCTGGATTAGACCAGGAATTCATCTAGTAGAGCATCTAGTAGAGCTGTTAGCTGCCATTATTCTTACTGTATAATATTGGGTCAAAATATAACCCTAGCCTTCTGAATGGGGAAAAGAAAACCAGGCACAGACTAGCAAAAACAACATGTGGGACCTCTTTAAGAAGAAGAGCATCTACTTCTGACCATAGAGGAGTATGCAGACATCATGTGAAGGACTAACTTTTGATTTATTACTTCACCAGCATTAATGAATAGCACGTTCAGCCTCTATTGAGGACCAGTTTGGTCCACATGGTCTTGCTGCTCGACTCAGGAGAGAAGGCAGTAGACATAGCAATCTCAATATCATTTTACTGGTTTCAGATATAAATTTTATACAACTTTCTCTATAATTATATGAACCTGTATTTAGTATAGATCACTGCCTACTTATGTCACAATTAGCCGTACACAGTAAACTTTGAGTTGAGTAGTTTTAAATCCCACTGAGTAGTTTTAAATTCCATTGACGTTGGTGTGAAAGTTAAGTACATAGTCAGATCTTTGCCAATGAAATTAGTGGGGTTTAAAAGTACTTGACTGGCTAATATACTTTGCACCAGTTCCTGTATGTTTCCAAGCTTTGCTTTTTTTATTCATTATTTCATATGTTTCTCTCCAGAAACATAAATACTCGCTTGGTTGGTAGAATTTAAGAGGTTACACACCATTGTTATGTAGAATGGAATGGAACAGACAGGACACATTACTAGGTAGAATGTCTAAAACCTTTCTGTACATTATAAAGCCTTCTCCATTGGTGCAACCCCTCAAAATCTTGTTTGTAGCATAAAACTATAACCTTGCGGTCAACGGGCTGTTGGCAGAGTTCAGGAAATAATCCGATCCACCCTTTGGAGTTTGCTTTCAATCAATTTATTGTAACAGGATTTTGCAAAGAAGGCACTAACTGACTGCAGGCCACCAATTCAACAGAGAGGCCTTCAAAGCACAAGCACTAACACATGGCAGAGAGAGAAACAACAAGTGGTAGCTGAACTACAAGAGAAAAACATTTAATAAACTCTAAACATTAGAGAATGCTCCACAGCTCCTCCTAGAGTACAAGTGGACTAAAGCACTCTTTCAGCAGTATTTACAGTAACTAGACTCTTAGCAGGCTGTTGCTTCTCTAATGCAGGCAACCTAGCAAAACAAATGCCTTATCTGACAAGCACAGGATACCACTACATGGTGCTCCCAATAGCTACTCTGGGTCACCACTGCAGCTGTGCATAAGATCAGAATGGGAGGTGTATGTGGAGGCACCTTATTCCAAGATTTTATAGTCCATTGGATCTCCATGGTCAACCATAGCTTTATGATCCCTTTTAAATTTTTTACCTGAATATGGAGGGGGCAGAACCTGGGACCTTGGCCACTGAACCAAGGCCCCTCAACTTATCATGACAATAACAGTTAATATTCATTAAATGTCTAATAGAAGTTAGATACAAAAAGGAAGTAGTAACATAGTATGTAAAGTGGTCTTCAAGTTATTTTCAAGCTCATTGGCTTCAACATAGACCTACGAATTAATCTCTCTGTCATGTCTTCTCCAATATGTTGATGTGAGAATGATCAAGCAAATGATGTCTTTTTCAGCAAATGGTGAGCCATTCAGGTCCTGTTTATATTGTGCACCAGGCAATCTGGTGACGTCTACAGTCATGGTCAATGGAAACATATCACAGGATATGTTCTGATTCTGAGAGACACCATTTCTATGTTTGAGGCTAAACACTATTGAATTCTGAGTTAGAAATGCATCTGCATTTTTTCCCCAGTTAGGGTTGTTGTTTTTTAAACAAAATTTTATTGGAATAAATTCAAAATTGTTAAACATCGTTACCAATACAATTTAAAAATTACATCCCATCCCCCCACCCCCCAATAGGCTTCCAACGCTGCTAATAACAAAAAAGAAAAAGTTAAAAGGTAATCAAGTTTAGACTTATAACAATGGACAAACCAGGTAACACAATTCTGATACATAAAAACCTGACTTTTTCAAACATAGTTTCCAATAAAGGTACAGTACAATCAAGTGTTCATTTCATTTCTCATTCAGTTTCAATACAAATCAAGATAGTACATTTTTCCTTTCATTCTATATTCGGTTTCCATATACAATTTCAGGCCTTCCCAGTCTTTTAGATATTGTTCTGCCATTTGTCCATTTAGTTTTTTCGTCATTTTGTCCATTTTGGCTAAAAACAGCAGTTTCCTCAACCAGTCTTGTATATCTGGCACTTTCTCCGCTTTCCACTGTTGCGCAAAAGCCATTCTCGCCGATGTAATCATATACCATAGTAATGTCCTCTTTTCTTGTGGAATTTTTTCCATTGTCAAACCTAGGAGAAGAAGTTCTGGACTTTTCCTGATAGGAATTTTTAATATCTTCTGCATCTCACAATGTACATTTGACCAGTATACTTTTGCTTTATCACATGACCACCACATATGATAAAAAGAACCCTCTGTTTTTTTACATTTCCAACACTTATTATTCAAGTTCTTGTCCATACTAATATTAGAAATCTTTTTTGGTGTCATATACCACCTGTACATCATCTTATAACAGTTTTATTTTATATTAACACAGGTTGACATTTTAAAGGCTTTTTTCCACAGAAATTCCCATGATTCCAATAGAAATTTCCTTATTCATATTTATCACCCATTTTATCATTTGCTCTTTAACAGTTTCATCCAAAGTATATACAAGGTTTTATACAACTTAGATATCATTTTCCGCCCTTTTTTCAACCAAATATCTTCAAACTCATCGTTCTTAGCTCTAAAACCAACTTCTTTACAGTCTTTTTTATAAATGTCCCGTATTTGGCAATATTGTAACCATCCATACTCAAATGCTAATTCATTATTTGGTTTTAAAACATATTTTTCCCTTCTTTTTGAAGCAACTCTTGGTATTTCAACCAATCATTACCTTTATGTTCTGAAAAAGGATGAATAACTGCAGCAGGAACAATCCATAAAGGCCTCTCATCGGGAACTGTATTCTTGTATCTGGTCCATGCATCAAACAACGTTCTCCTTATATAATGATGCTTAAACATTGAATCTACTTTATTTTTCCCATACCAAAGATAGGCATGCCAGCCAAATCTGCAATTGTGACCCTCAAGGGCCAAAAGTTTTCTGTTTTCCAAATTAACCCAGTCAGTTAACCAAGACATACATACAGCTTCATGATACAAACGCAAATTCGGGACTTGGAAGCCACCTCTATCTTTAACATCATACATTATTTTCATTTTAATTCTCGGCTTCTTTCCTGCCCAGATAAATTTAAAGATTTCTCTTTGCCATTTCACCAACACTTTCACATCTTTCACAATTGGTATTGTCTGAAACAAAAACATTAACCTGGGCAGTACATTCATTTTGACAACGGCAATTCTTCCAAGAAGAGATAATCTGAGTTTTTCCCACTTTTCTAAATCACGTCTTATTGAAACCCACAATTTTTCATAATTATTCTTAAACAGATCGATATTTTTCATTGTAATATCAACTCCCAAGTATTTGACCTTTTTAACCACTTCACATTCTGTCATGTTTTGTAAAGCTTGTTGCTTTATAACATTCATGTTTTTACACAGTATTTTCGATTTATTTTTATTTACATAGAACCCTGCGAGATCACCAAACTCTTTTACTTTTTCAAATACCAATGGCATATTATTGACAGGATCTTCAACAATAAACATAATATCGTCAGCAAACGCTCTTAATTTGTATGAGAAACCTCTAATACTCAAACTTTTTATATTATTATCCTCTCTAATCACTTGCAGCAATATTTCCAAAATCCAGATAAATAACAATGGCGATAAGGGACAGCCCTGCCTAGTTCCTTTTCTGACCCGGAACGCTTCCGTTGATTCTGCATTTACAATCACCGTGGCCTTTTGTTCTTTATATATTGATTTAATCATTTTTGTAAATTCTACGCCCATCTGCAATTTTTCAATCACTTTGAACATGAATTCCCAATTCTAATTATCAAATGCCTTCTCCGCATCTAAAAATAAAAAGCCGACTTCTTTTTCTGGGTGCTTATCATAATATTCTATTGCGTCCAAAACAACCCTCATGTTGTCTTTTATTTGCCTACCTGGCAAAAACCCAGCCTGATCTTCGGCAATAGTGTCTTTCAAATATTCTTTGAGGCGTTCTGCTAGAATTTTTGCAAAAATTTTGTAATCATTGTTCAAAAGTGAAATTGGTCTATAATTTTTAACATTAGTTAAATCTTGGGTCTCTTTCGGTATCAGGGTGATTGCTGCTTCGTTCCAGGAATCTGGAACCTTCCCACTTTCTCTAATTTCATTTAAAAGAATCTCTAGAACCGGTACCAGGTCTTCTTGAAATTTCTTATAAAATTTGGCTGAAAATCCGTCTGGTCCTGGAACTTTGGAGATTTTTGCTTCTCCTATTGCTTTGCTGATTTCTTCTTTAGTTATCACAGCGTTTAACAATCCTTTTGTTTTTGAACTTGGTTGTGTCAAATTCACCTTAGATAAGTAATCCTGGATTTTTTGTTGATCCACCTGTTTTGCTTGAAAAAGAGTAGCATAGTATTTGTAAAATTCTCTCCGGATTCCTCCTGGGTCTATAATTTCTCTATTCCCATCTTTCAATTTAATTATTGTTTTGTTCTCTCTTCTTTTCTTCAATTGCCATGCCAAATATTTCCCAGGTTTATTCGCTCCTTCAAAGGACTTCTGTTGCAATTTTTTCAAGTTCCAATAAACTTCTTTATTTAACCTCACATCATATTGTTCCCTTATGATCCTCAGTTCTCTCAAAATTTTCTTTTTGCCAGGTCTCTTCTTAAGTTCTGCTTCTTTCTTTTGAATATTTTCCAAAATTTCTTTATCTATTTTGAATTGTTGTTTTCTTTCATTGTTGTTAATTGCAATTAGATGTCCTCTCATCACAACCTTATATGCCTCCCATACCGTTTGCGTCTGTACTTCTTTATTTAAGTTTAGTTGAAAATATGTTTTGGTTTCCGTCCTTATTTTATCCACAATGTTTTGTTTGTCCAGCAAATCCACATTGAGTCTCCATCGAAATTTCTTTCTCTTAGCATAAGTTGACCACTTTATTGGGCTGTGGTCGGAAAGAATTCTAGGTAATATTTCAATTTTACGTGTTTGCACAATTAAGTTCTCAGTCATCCACATCATATCAATTCTTGAGAAAGACTCATGTCTTGATGAATAAAAAGAATAATCTTTGTCTTTAGGGTTTTTAGCTCTCCATGCATCTTCCAGGTGTTCATGTTTCGCCAATTGAAAAAATACTTTCGGAAGCTTACCTATACCTTCATTTCCTTTTTTGGATTTTCTGTCAATAGCATTATTAACAGTACCATTAAAGTCACCCATCAATATCATTTGTTCATAGGTTAACTGTTGTAATTATTCCCACAAATCTTGAAATAATTTTTCCTTGGCTCCATTCGGGGCACAGAGATTTAAAATTAAAGTCTTTTTATTCTGAAGCATAACTTCCACTGCCAAAAATCTTCCTTCTTTGTCTTTAAAAATTTCTTTTGGTTCCAACTCTTTTTTTACATATGCAACAACTCCTTTTTTCTTTTGCGAGGAGAGGGAATAAAATTCCTCTCCTAGTCTACTTTGAATCAAAAATTTAACATCAGTCTTTTTAATATGTGTTTCTTGTAAACAAACAATATCACATTTTTGTTTTTCCAACCATAGCCTAACATTTTTCCTTTTTTGGGGTGAATTAAGTCCATTAACATTCCATGAAATAATTTGACTCTCCATGTTGGCTTTGTATTTATTTATCAGAGTCTTTAAAATTGTCTTTAATGAACTTGGTCATTTGCTCTACTGACTTGATGGTGACTCTCTTCTGTTTAAATGTAAAGCTGACACCTTTTGGAATTTCCCATCTGTATCTAATGCCCTCTGTTTTCAGTTTGTCGATCAGGTCTTTGAAAAGTCGTCTGTCCTGAAGAATTGTTCTGGGTAATTCCTTTAGTATCATAATTTTCTTGTTGTCAATCATGAAGTCTTCCTGAAATTGTTGCTTAAACAAATCTTTTGGATATAAACTGGACAATCACATCTCTGGGTAATTTTTTCTTTTGTACAATCACAGAGTTGACTCTGTATACCAAATCAATGTGTGCCGCCACCTTCTCCTCTTCTAGTTTTAAGAAATCTGCAACAGCATCCACCATAACTGAGTGGATATTCTCATTTTTGTCTTCAGGGATTCCCCTAAATCTCAGATGGTTAAGCATTCCATTATACTCCACCATTACATTAGCTTTTGATGCTTCTTTAGCAACCTCAGTTACACCAGTTTCCACTCCTTTCACTCTCTCCTCCACCTCATCTGTTCTTTTGTTCAGCGTCTGTATTTCCTTTGTAATCCCAGCCAAGTCTTTTTTCAAGTCAGCTACTTCATCAGCCACTTTACCTAGAGTTTTTTTTTCCATTTTTTGTATAGCATCCATCATCCGTTTTTCCATGGCTTCCATCATTTCCTGTAGTTTCTTCTCCTCTTTAGCAGCCATTTTCGGGGAGGACCAAGAGTTCGCCCTCTGTCTTTGCCGGAGATTGTAAGCCATTGTTTACAATTATCACAAAACTTACATCAAATTAAAGCTCTTCTTGTGCCCAGCTGAACCGCTCTATTTTCGCTTTTTTCTGTTGAGTCTTTTAGCCAAAATCCGAATAAATCGTTTCGACCTTCTCAAAATGGCGGGCGCAATTTCTCTATGGTAAATAGCTCTTCCTGTTGTTTACTTCCTGTCCGGCAATCTTAATCTTCCTCCTTGACTTCTGGTTTCCTCCCTTCTTCCGGCCTCCTTGGTCGTCTCTAGGAAACGCTTCTTGTCTGGTCTGAGGTCACTTCCTGTTCTGGTGATTTCTGTCGCAGCTTAAGTAATTTTCCACACTGTTTCTCGCGGGACTTGGTGTTAGTTTCTATTTTAAAGTCAATATCCCAACCGCAGGAATGATCAACAAACCGGCTTTTTGGCCTTTTTTTGCTGTTTAACTGCGTTTTTCGGAGTTGGTGTTAGTACACAGAATACAGCATGATCATGCGCTTCATCGGGTGTTGTTTATTCTCGGGATCAGCGCGTTTCCGGTGAGCAATTTTAAAAAGTTACCTTCAAAGTCCATATTTTGTTATAGCAGTGTTCCCTTGGTATCAATTTCCGTAGAATGTCTTGGAGGTCTGGGTCATACGTTCTTATGTTGAGAATCCAACTCGGTGGGGTCTTTTAGAGAGATTCCGAAGTGCCCTCTTGGGGGGAGGGGATCAAGGCTGGTCGCGGCGCTCTTTAAAGCCCTGCTATCAGCCGGTCTCAACTCCCACTTGGGCCAATGCTCGTTGCTAGTCACCCCCCTGCCTGGGGAGATCTGCGGCAGGCTGTATAGCCCGCCCTGTCATAAAGACCCTCCGTATGTCCTGGGAGCAGAGCCGGAACACGTCAGGATTCCATGTATCCCAGACCGGAATCCCCCCCAGTTAGGGTTGTTGAAAGGGGTTCTTCGTCTGAAGAAAGATGCTGTTAGCAGGATTTGTAATAATTCATCAAACCTCCCTGACCCACAGACCTTACTTTAAAAATGGATTGCTTTTCATTAAAGCAGCAATTTTTAATGGCAGCAAGTGCAAGTTATTTATTAACCTTAATGGGAGTGTTCTGGCAGTGTTGCTAATTGCATTGAATACTGCAGTGAAAATGGAGATCTTAAGAAGAGCAGGGCTCTTTTTGTAGCAGGAACTCCTTTACACATTAGGTGACACACCCCTAATGTAGCCAATCCTCCCAAGAGCTTACAACCCACGGAGGACTGGCTGGAGAAGGAAGAGGAGCCGGGCAGACATGTCCTTCTTTCCCCTGAGCCTCTCCGCTTTTGCGAGAGACTTGGGGGGGGAGTAAATGCCTGGCTTCCCAGCCCCATCTTCTCCAGGTGACCCGCAGCCATGGGGCACCTGGAGAAGATGGGGCAGGGAAGCCAGCTGGGCAGACATGCCCTCCTTTCCCCTGAGCCTCTCCACTTTTGCGAGAGACTTACGGGGGGGAGTTAAATGCCTGGCTTCCCAGCCCCATCTTCTCCAGGTGACCCGTAGCCATGGGGCACCTGGAGAAGATGGGGCAGGGAAGCCAGCTGGGCAGACATGCCCTCCTTTCCCCTAAGCCTCTCTGCTTTTGCGGAGAGACTCGGGGGGGAGTTAAATGCCTGCTTTCCCTTCCTTCTCCAGACAGCCCACCTCGGCAGGCTGGCTGGAGAAGGAAGAGGAGCTGGGCGGACATGCCCTTCTTTCCCCTGAGCCTCTCCGCTTTTGCAGAGAGACTCGGGGGGAGTTAAATGCCTGGCTTCCCGGCCCCATCTTCTCCAGGTGCCCCACGCCTCTGGGGCACCTGGAGAAGATGAGGTAGGGAAACCAGCCAGGCATGTCTGGTGGCGGACAGGCTGGAGAAGGAAGGGGAGCTGGACAGACATGCCCTCCTTTCCCCCTGAGGCTCTCCGCTCGAGTTGGAGCTTTCGGAAGGTGAGAGTAGCTGGGAGCAATGTTCCCTCTAAGCTGTGGAGTCTTCTGAGCAAAAATTCTACTCTCTGAGCTCCTGGCATCAAAGTGGTGAGCGAGCGATTTGGCTACTACATAAGTCAGTTTGCTCTGGAGTCATCCTTCCTGAGCCATGGCAAAATTGTGTGTGCCAGAGGCTAAAAAACTGTGAGCTACCTTACACCAACTCAGCTTAGAGGGTGCATTGGCTGGGAGCACAGGCTTCTTCCGGTGGGTCCAGAGCCCCCTTCTGTTCCCAATTAAGGGCAGTGGCCAGGTCGCTTCTTGGCATTTCTCCATGTCTCTGGACTGGGGCTTCTTCCCTTTAGGTTTCACGATGGAATTGAGCTTGGTCGGGGTCTACGTGTGCGTGCCGTAAAAGGAGAATAGGCACATTCCCTGCTATTCCCAACCATGCGGTGCAGTCCCCCCCCCCCCCAATTTCCCTGTTCTGTAGATATGGCGAGGATTTCTTTAAAGTACAGCATGTGGTGAGTGGGTGAGAAAGAGAGAGTGAGCTGTGCCTTTCCTTTTTAAGGGGTTGTGATTGGGGAGAATCTTATATATACTTGGGGACGCTTATTTTTTCCTGCCAGCCCCCCCGTAGCCTTAATTGTCTTTTTCTGTTGTTACCATTATTGCTTCATGAGCTTTCTTTCTTTTTATTTTTTCTCCCCCCCCCCCCACCGCCTCTGATTTTATTGTGAGTTGAAGCATCTCCTGTAACATATTTTCAGGTCACTTCTGTAATCTTTTCCCTGCCGTTTTAGGTATAATAAAATGGTTAGGTCTCTGCTACATCGTCACCTTGCTATCCCAGTTTTCATTTTAATGGTTGTGTGTTTAGGGGAGCTCCCCCTCCATGAGACTAGGTGAAATGTGCAAGTATTATGTATAAAACTAAGCTTATGTATGTTTCTAACGGCAAGGTTTCTTGTCACCCGAGAGATGAGGCTACAGTTTTCTTTTTTTGCTTATGTTTACTCTGTGAAATTGCCTGCCATGTCATACAACTGGTCTTGTAACATTATCATAATCCCTCACTCTAAAGGTAGGATAGGACCTGGTAAAGGGCCCCCCCCCCATGTGAAGGGTAAATGGTTTTTCTTTAACTCTCTGGTGTCCAGTTTAGCGCTTCAGTGAGTTTGGCGATGAGCCTATATAAAGTTTAAACCCCTTCTCTCTTCGCTTCCCCACCCCCAGCCCAGCTTAACAGGCCGGCTGGGGAAGCAAAAGGGGGGGGGCATCTTCAAAATCCTCCTCTTAACTTCCCCAGCTGATCTGCCAAGGCGGGCTGTGGGTGGAGCGAAGTGAGAAGGGGTTTAAAGTTTAAACCCCTTCTCCCTAGAGTCGCACCACAGCGGCGGCACAATCTTTCCATTGTATTCTATGAGTCCGTAGAATACAATGGAATGATCGTGCTGCCCCTGCAGGGTGACTTTAGAGAGAAGGGGTTATACTTTAAACCCCTTCTCACTTCGCTTCCCCCCTACCCCGCCTTGGCAGACCTGCTGGAGAAGTGAGGGGAGGCTTTTGAAGATGCCTCCCCACCCTTTTTTGCTTCCCCTTCTGACACACTTCCGGTGATGTCAAGGGGTGTGGCATATGCTAATGAGTTGTATGCTAATAAGCTCCTGCATCTCTTTTTCTACGAAATGATGCCTGGTGTCGCCTAATATGCAAAGGAGTTCCTGATACAAAAATAGCCCTGAAAAAGAGTATGCACTTTTCAAAGAATCATAGTATGTATGTGGCAGTGTTTACCACTGGTTAAATTTTGTTTTTATGCTACATAAAGAAGGGGGATGACTGTTCAGTGGTCTTATGATGGCAGAGGCTCCTCAGGCTGGAAGCAAACAAAAGGAGGTCTTCTTCTAAAAACCATGGCCATCCATTATTAGTGTCCCTCTTTCTCCCCCAACCAGATTACATACCTCAGACCATTGTGTGCTATAAATGCAGTTGAAAGATTCATACCAAGAAAATGCAGAAGCCAGTCAAAACACATGCCACAAAAGTAAACAAGAACCATCTTGGGTCATTAGCTTGGGTCAGGGAGGGGAGGGAATTTGCTTGACCCCAAGACCATGACTGAAGCCCATTTACACTGTGTAACTGCCATGTCAATCTTGTCTTCCCTCCCTGTCTTTGCCACATTTTGCCATATTAAGCATATGCAGAAGCATTTTATCTGGATTCAAGGTTTCATTCATTTAATTTTTAATTTTTTTCTTTATTATAGGTAGTGCTTTCATTCAGATTCTTTATTCATTTCTGTGGTTTTCAAGGGGGGACATATTTTTGGCTTGCTTTTCCATTGCTTTCCTTGCAATTGGGATACAGCTGTCCAGAACTCTGCCTCTCACACATCAGATACTCCATGCCAAAGGCCAGATGGATAGGAGAGAGAATCCCCATTTTTATAGGCAATTAACGCATCATAAATTTCCACCTGTAATTACTCCTCCCACCCACCCACACAGTTCCCCAAGCAATTGGGATGACATTCTCAGCAATTGCATCTCACATAAGAGATCCCCCTCCATTAAATGTCACATGGGGGGGGGGTGGAATCTATATTTGAGGCAATAAAATTTCTGCATTGCACAGCGTGCACAGGACAGCATGCACAGGATAGTGTGAACTCGCATGTAATCATTAAATAGGGGTAGGGGTGTAAGAGGGAAGCTATTTTTGACAAAATAAGCAAGTCCTTGGGGAAATAAACTCTGCCTTCATTATTGTCTTATCTCACTACTAGAAGTAAGGCCCGTTGTGGAAATAAATACAACAGACTCTAGAAAGAGGCTCTGGGAGAGTGCCCTGGCTTTGGGCACACAGTGTGAATTTGCTGTGGCGACCTCAACAGTGTATAATGACAGAGATCACCATTTTCTCCAGAGGAACTGATCTCTGCTACCTGAAGAGCAGTTGTAGTTTTGAGTGATCTCCAGCCCTCACATGGAGATTGGCAACAATTGTTACCCAGGAGGAAATGGCTGGTTTGGAGGTTGGTGTGTATGGCATTCTACCTGCCTGAGATCCAACCCCTCCTCAAACCCCACCCTCTCCAGGTTCCACCCCTCAAATCCCCAGGAATTTGCCAACCTGGAGTTGGCAACCCCATCTCCTTCCCAGCTAACCATCAACCTACTGTTATCTCCCCCTCTGACTTCAGCTGACTTCTGCCCTCTCTCCTGCAGAGCAGTTGTAATTCTGAGTGGTCTCCAGCCATCACCTGGCAACAGTGGTTCCCCATGAGGGACTGGCTGGTTTGGAGGGTGGAGTCTATGGCATTGTACCTGTCTGAGACCCCACCCCTCCTCAAACCTCACCATCTCGAGGCTCTACCCCTCAAATCTCCAGAAATTTCCCAACCTGGAGTTGGCAGCCCTATCTCCCTCCCAGCCAATTGTCAGCCTACCGTTATCCATCCCCTGACTTCAGCTTTCCATCTCCTCCCCTCTCCCTCTTGGAGAGCAGTTGTAATTCTGATTGGTCTCCAGCCCCCACCTGGAGATTGGCAACAATGGTTCCCCAGGATGGAATGGCTAGTTTGATGGGTGGAGTCTATGGCATTGTACCTGTCTGAGGTCCCACCCCTCCTGAAACCTCACCCTCTTCAGGCTCCATCCCTCAAATCTCCAGGAATTTCCCATCTGGAGTTGGCAACCCTACCAGGACTGGCCCCAATGAGTTTTCTCTCAAAGGCCAAAACAGGTGACAGGACCAAGCTTGGTTGCCTACCAACAGGCACAGAGGGGAAAGTAGGGTTGCCAGCTCTAAGTAGGGAAATACCTGGAGATTTGGGGGGTGGATCCTGTGGAGGGCAGCATTGGGGGGGGGGGGTGGAAGGACTCAGTATAATGCCATAGGGTCTACCCTCTAAAGCAGCCATTTTCTCCAGGGGAACTGATCTCAGTCATCTGGAGATCAATTCTAATGGCAGGAGTTCTCCAGGTCCAACCTGGAGATTGGCAATCCTAGGGGAAAGACAGCTGCACAGCAGGGGGTGGAAGAGAATGTTTTGATGGCCACTGGGGCAAGATTGGCAACAATAGTTCCCCAGGAGAAAATGGCTGGTTTGGAGGGTGGAGTCTATGGCACTGTACCTGTCTGAAGTCCCACCCCTCCTCAAACCTCACCCTCTCTGGCTCTACCCCTCAAATCTCCAGGAATTTCCATACCTATAGTTGGCAGCTTTATCTCATCCCCCCTCAGCAGCCTCTTCCTAGGCAAAATTCTGTCTTTCTCATTAGTGGGGAGCAAAGCAGTTTACTTCATTCTTTTCGGCTTTGTGATCTGTACAGCAACCCTGTAAGGCAGGTTAGGCAGAAAGTCTGTGGCTGGTCCGAAATCACCCAGGCAGTTTCCATAGGGATGCTCCTGCTGAACAGGAGCAAGCAGCCAGGTCTAGGGTTGCCATTGCCAACAAAGACAAATTGATGCAAAGGAGGATGGAATAACCTCCATATCTCTATTTTGCCTTCAATTGGTTTTGATGCCAGCAGAGTGAGAAAATGCCAGAGGTTCTAGGTGGGTGCCCCATGGTAAATGCACCAAACAATTCCTAAAGATTTTCCACTGTGTTGATAAATCATTTTCTACACTCACAGCATCCCCTGCCACAATTAGTACCAGAGGTTTTTTTTCCTTGTGATATTCTGCTTGTGGTGTGACCTGTCTTTTTTGTGGTGTGGCATGGTTGTGCTATTGGGTTTGTTTCTTTTGAAGGGGAAGTGTTGTGAGTGAGGACATATTTCACCTCAGAATACAACAGGTTGCATAAACAACTGACAATTCCAACTGTCTTGTGGGGGGGGGTGGAGTTTGAGGTACAAAATGGAGTGAAGTCCAATCAGCTTCCATATGCAAATAAGCTTGAAATGCTGGCCCAATCAGAGAAGAGTGGCCTAGGCTGCAGTGGGTGGGAGAGAACTCAGGCAACACAGCTAGTGGATAGGGACAGATTCTGAGCGACATACCAGGGAGAGAACTGATTTTGCCAAGCATAGAATCTTTTATATAATAGGATAGGATTCTTAGCTGACCTCAGCATTTTTGTCTTGTCTTAATTAACTTCTGGTTATGTGAACTTGGGCTGGAGAAAACTGCTGGAGGAAGGCATGGCTGAGCACAGGGTTTAGCTTCCCTCACCTTCAAGCACCTCAGGCATGCCTCTTTCTTTAAGCTTGAACAGGAAGTTGCATGCAGAAAGTAATAGCATCTAAGAGGAATTTGTATCTGGCAAAAAGGTGCTGCTGCTTATTACTGTTACGTGTGCCCTGTATTCTAGATCAGAAGTTCTCCCTCGCTTAGAGAGGTGATCCAATCACTCCTCATTGATGTTCTGTCAGATATTGCCTTGGTTTGATGTGAGAGCCTTAACTGCAGGGTGTATGTATGAAGTCTTAGCTTTTGCCTCAGCTGTCTCCACCACCACCTACCCCAGTCTGCAAAGCAGACAAGCAGTGTATTGATTTCCTTGAGTTCTGTAAGGTAGAAAGGTGGTTAGTAACTGTTTATAAAACAATATGGCAAGAAGGAAGGTGATGGAAGTGGAGAGCCTTAGCTTCTATCCCCTCCATCTGTTTCAGGATCCCTGCTTCCTTGCCTGTTACTGCAAGACAAGCTTTACCTGTGTTGTCCTGTATGGGAGCAGTCATCACAGTATGGAATGGACTTCTTCCCCTTATATGTAAAGCAGGGAAACTGTCTATTGCAGGGGGGGACATGGCTTTGACCTCTAATTTCCATCCCTTTCATCTCTGCACTCCTGCCTGCCTTCTGTAGTGTACAGCAGAGATTTGCTCCAAGCTCCTGCCTAGCAGTCAGTGTAGCCACAGATAATGAAATCTCATTAGGGCCCATGTTTAGATCAAGTAGCCCTGTCAAAGCCTGAGATGAGGACCATCCACTAATTCTTCTGATTGGATGACGCTACAGGCAGGGCATGAACAGGACAAACATGTGAACCACCAAGGTAGATCACCTATTTATCACATCTTGTCTGATCATAACTAAGTTTGTGCTTTTAATCAATCCTCCTAGTCCTAGATATTTACTCAAAATATTACCATATTACAATTTATGTTTCCCAAATGCATTAATTTATAGTGCAATGCTAAGCAGAGTTGTACCCTTCTGAGCCCACTGATTTCATAGGATTTAAAAGGGTGTAAATCTCCTTAGGACCATCAGTAATTGTAAAAAATCCATTGTAACTTTCTTGGACATTTATCAAACATTCCAGTGTAGGAAAAGAATTGTGCATGTCATTTCTTAATGCAGAACTTTGCTGTCTCTTTCTGAACTCATCTGCCCGTGGCTCTGCTTCAAGTGCCTCTGCCTTCTGTGGTTAGACAGGTGGCAACTCAAGAGATGGTCTTCTCAATTGTGGCACCAAAATTATGGAACTCCACAGAAATGTTCTATCAACACTTTATCCACACACTCCTTTGTTCCCCTGCATGTAACCCACAAGGAATTACATGTTTTAATTTTCCCTCCAACAGATATCAGTTTGCCAAAATCAGCTACAATATGCTACACAGCTGCCCTTCTCAAAGCCAGAGCTGTCTCAGACAAGTAAGTCCAGAAGAACTTGTGATCACAAAAATAAAATAAAATGTTACTTTGCAAAATTAAATATCTGAGATTTTTATATAGCTGAAGTACCATTTATTCTGGCAGTTTTGCCATAGTTTTGCAATATATTTCTTACATGGAAATGGCTATATTGACTTAATTTTGCAAAATAGAAGTTACTTGGGCATTGCAATTTTTATGCTAGGTACGACTGCATTTTGAAGTGGTGATTCCTTTAGCCTTCTCTAACAGACAAAAAAAGGTTAATGTTCTATCAATGCTATTATGTCATTTTCTCTTGTTAAGTAGAATGATAATGTGTAGGGAAAGAGACAATTAGTTTCAGGCAGATATCCAGTAACTGCTTGATCTTCAGAGTCTCTGGCATGCCAGCGGTGATGTTATTATCCCGGTCTGTCAAACAAAATCGTTTGCTTACGAAGAGCCCTCCAAGTTGCTCAGCACTCCCCCTGCTGCTGCTTCAGCTACTACCAACCTGATTCAGAGCTGAAGGCATTTGACAGTTTGTGGGAATGCTTGGCATCTGCCAGGATGGAGTCCCCAAAGCCAGATTCTGCTCAGAGGTGAAAGCACAGAAATCCCGAGCAGAAGACGTCACGTCATGCACATGGGTTTAGAATGCAGCCCAAAGTGCGGGGGAGCCAGCAGCATGGGAAAGCCGCTTTCCTTTCTGCTTTTGGTAGAGAGTTTGCTATTATAGTGTGTATGCACTTCAAGTAATTTTTTTCTTTCATTCTTTTTGTCCTGTAGATCGCCAGTACCAACTGCAACATCTTTCCTCCCTACACAGCGACTCCAGCTTGGGAGGGCAGGGCTAGGTTTCTCACCGCTTTCCCTGTGGTGTCTGCCTGCCAAGTACAGCTATGGAGTTAGCCGTGGGGTGTGAGGTGAGAAAGAGATTGCATGGTCTGGGTTTTTCCCCCCCTCCCCAATCCTTCTTTCATTCACTGGGGCAGATGATATTTGCCAGCAGTACGGGCACACCACCAGGAGCGGGTGCAGCTGCAAGTAGTAGATCACCCACTACTGCTATTGCCCCTGGCTTGCGTCTCAGCCTGTCCCAGTGGCATTGGGTTGAGAACTCATTTAAAGCCTTCCTAAAATGTATTTTAAAATTAAAAAGCTCTTGAACCATTACAGGCATAATTTTTCCTCTCCCCTGCCTCCACCCCAAAAGTTTTTGGTCCTAATTTTAAAAATCTAGCTAAGAACGTAGAGCAAATTTAGATTTAACAGACTGAGAGACTGCTTGAATGCTATTCTGATGAGTTGCAAACGTGCTTTTAACTTCTGCTGGGATTTTCGTTGATGGCCTCTGTGTAATTTGGTTGTTCAGATTTTCCATTTGCTGTGAAAGTTTTAGAGAGTGAGGAGGAAACTTGTTCAGAGTGGCCCCTGCTCTGTAGATCCTTGGATGCTTTGTTCTTGTGATAGAGCTGACCTCCGTGCTTCTGTTTTCTTTTATTCTATGCAGATTTTCTCCAGAGGCAGCTTCAAGGCGAGGGCTGAGTACAGCAGAGATGAATGCAGTAGAAGCTATTCACAGAGCTGTAGAATTCAACCCACATGTGCCAAAAGTGAGTTTGTTATGAAACTCTACCACTATGCAAAGACAAGTGTCAGGATGTAGCTCCTGGATTTCAGTGATAAGTTAACAAGCTGAGATTGGTGTGTAACCTGGTAACTGGGTTTACTGGCAAAGCTGCACAAATCAGGACAAAGTCTGGATGCTACGCTTGTGACCCCAGTTGGCTTAGGCTATCATTAATGTGATTCCTACAGTGTCAGAAATAGAGTGCTTGTATTGCATAATAAATAGAAAATATGCTTTTAAAAGCGCAAACACAGCTTGTTGTAGCTGCAAATGTGCAGCAAGAGCCTTCCGAATAACATATTGGCATGGGTCCTCCAGAAAATCACTGCTGATGGAAGGATTTCTATGACTTCTCCATAGGGTTTCCAGTCACCAGGTGGGTTATGGAAATCTCCCAGAATTGCAGCGGATCTCCAGTCTACAAGGGATCAGGCCCCCAAGAATAAATGGGTGCTCAGGAGAGAGGACTCTACAGCATTATGTCCCACTTAGATCCCCTACCTCCCCAAACCCTACCCTCTCCAGGCTCCACCCCAGATTTCCAGGAATTTCTGCACCCAGGGTTGGCAACCCTACTTCTTCACCTCTGCTTCCTGAAATGGGGGCCACCAGGAATAGCAGGGGGGGTTCAGCTGTGAGATGGTGGGAACTGGCAGAAATTGTTATTCACCCCCAACCAGCACATGCATAATTGATCAGCAGGATCTAATGCATTGTGCTTTCCTTTCTAGTAAGCCAGCTATCCCACAACAGAGTTACTGCATGACCTAGAATTTTCTCCAACGTCAGTCTTGGATTCTTCTCATTTTGTTGTTCATCTGCCCTTGTCTTCCAAGAGTGTCATTCTCTCAGACCATCCATGGGGCAGTGATAGAACGTCCTGGGAGATTTTTTATTTATTTAATACATTTTTATTCCACCCTTACTTAAAGAAGCTCAAGGCAGCATACTTGGTTATACCTTCCTCTGTTTTATCCTCACAACAACTGGGTCAGGTAGGCTAGTCTGACAGAGAAAGAAAACATGAAGCTGCCTTATACTGAAGCCAACCCTTGGTCCCTCAAGGTCAGTATTATCTACTCAGACTGGCTGTGGCTTTCCAGGATCTCAAGCAGAGGTCTTTCACACTACCTGCTATCAGGTCCTTTCAGATGGAGATTCCAGAGATTGAATCGGGAACCTTCTGCATGACAAGCTGATGCTCTGTCAATGAGCCACAGCCTTAAGTCACACTAAGGAGACCTGCATTACAAAAGCTTTTGGTCATTGTGCAGAGAATGAAAACAAATTGACTGTTGCTGACTTGGTTTGGTGGGTTCCTTCCCTTGCCTTGGGTGGATTCATAAATGCATATCCAGCACTTGATGATTCACAGGTGAATATGTGAACTGCTTCCACTAGCAAGATTTTGTTTGGTACAAGGCTGTGATGAAATTCTGTGATGGTTGATCTGTTGCTCATCAAGTGGTCACCTGTGCAGTCACACATGGGTACTGTGCATGCACAGGCTTACTGTGCATTGAACCCAGAGCAGCAAAGGTGGGGGGCAATGTTCCCTCTAAGCTGTGAGCAAAAATTCTACTTTGTGAGCTACTGACATTAAAGTTGTGAGCAAGCAATTTGGCTGCTGCATAAATTAGTTTGCTCTGAAGCCCTCCTTTCTGATCTAAGACAAAAATGTGTGAGCCGGAGGATAAAAAACTGTGAGCTAGCTCACACTAACTCAGCTTAGAGGGAACACTGGTGGGGGGTGAGTAGAGTGCCAGGCAGCAGGTAGGCAGAGCAGTGAGGGAGGGAGGAAAGTGGAGTACCAAGGGGGGGACAGGTAGGCAGAGCAGAGAGGGTGGGAGGTGAGTGCCAAGGGTGGGGAGACAGGTAGGCAGAGCAGTGAGATTGGGGGTGAGCAGAGTACTGGGGGGACAGTAGACAGAGCAGTGAGTATGTTCAAGAGAACTATTCAAATCAATTGAAACTTATGCTATTGAAATATCGTGAAATAATCACTTGCTAGTATAGATTTTATTGTATTTAGCCATGGGCCATTACAATACAAAAATAACAACAAGAGAAAAATACGATAAACATAGATAATTGTATAAAATTTGGTATAGCCTAAAATATTAATAAGGCATAAAACCGAAGCTATGAACAGTTAATTTAATCTCAGCATATCCACTAAAATCAATATTAACTAGTTCCCATAAGAACAGCATTGGCCCATATTTTCTTCACAGCCAAGGCAAATAGAGCCATTCTATAGGATATATTGGCATTAGAATCGGCTAACAAAAATACAGTCTTCTCAGGGACTGACTAAAAGCTTAAAACTGATAAAATACCAGAGAGAAATTTTAACCTAGGTTGGATATACAAAGAGCATTCAAGGATGTAATGGGGAGAAGAACCACAAATACATAAGTGCTGTTCCTTGGGTGGTCTACTATAGTGGCTAGATAATACGGCCGTAGGCATTGATTCGAAACGCAGGGATGTAAAAGCTGCTCTGAGGTTATGGTTATCTATATTAACCAGGTAGGCTGCTTATAATCTATGATCGTGATAATTGTGTTACCCTTTTACTGTATTCTATGACTCTTTGATTTAATGTTTGTGAAACGCTTCCCTATGTTTTGAGACTTGTTTGATATATTAGCATAGTTAACCTGTCAATCTCTGTTTTGTATTTGGATTTAATTAATAATTTTTTTAAAAAAGTTTCTGCTCCAGAAACTGCAGCTGTTGCAGAATGCAGTAGCACAGGTACTGATGTCACTGCCTATGCGGGCCCACATACGTGAATTGCACTGGCTGCCTATTGAGTACCAGATCCGTTTCAAGGTGTTGGTGCTTATTTTTAAAGCCCTATACGGCCAGGGGCCCACATATCTGCAAGACTGCCTCTCCCTCTATGAGCCCTGAAGGGCTTTATGATCTGTCAACCAACGTCTTCTTATGGTCCCTGGCCCCAGGGACACCCGCCTTGCCTCGGGCCAGGGCCTTTTCAACCCTGGCTCCTACCTGGTGGAATGAGCTCCCATATGAGATCAGGGCCCTGCAGGACCTTTTATAGTTCTGCAGGGCCTGCAAGACAGAGCTCTTCCACCAGGCTTTTAACTAGGGCAACGGACGTACCTCTCTCTTTACTGGCCCTCCCCTCAATGGGTCAGAACTGCATACCAGAATTGGCATCTGTGAGGTTTTAATGTCAATGACAATGGCACTGGATGAAGGCCATTGTGGTATTTTACTAGTGTTTTAATTGTATTAATTGTGCATATTGTATTTTTATCAAATTTGATGTAACCCGCCCTGAGCCTGCCACGCAGGGAGGGTGCGATACAAGTAAAAATAAATAAATAAATAAAATTAAAAAATAAGTGTCATGTCAAGGGTGGGGGGACAGGTAGGCAGAGCAGTGAGGGTGGGGGTAAGTGGAGTGCCAAGGGTGGGGGCAGATAGGCAGAGCACAGGCAGGGCAGTAGGGTTGCAGTGAGAGGAGAGGATACAGAAAGGCAGCTAGGGTGTCAGAAGTGAGAGGATTAAAGTGTGACCAGTGGGGAATTTTCTCATGAGTTTCTCAAGGGTCCTCACTTGTTATCTCTAACAACATACTCACTGTGTTGCATTACTTGACTTACTAGAACGTATTTCATGGCTCTTGTTTAAAGTCTTAGTCAAGCCTCAGAGGTTCATTGTCTTTCCTTTGATTTTATATAATTATCGTCGTGTGTATTTAGGAGTATATCCTTCTGTTTGTATCCACAGAGTGTAAATAATAAAATTCTGACCCTTACCTCAATGCATTCTGGGGTTTTCCACATTTTTTTTCTTCTAGAAAAATATCAGATATAAGCCTAGCTGGCAGAATAACGCTGAACTCAATGAAATACAATGCAGGATGGAGAGAGTTTTGTTTCTCCTACTTGGGCACTTAAATTCTATTTTTAAAAAATAACATCCCCTTTCTAGTCTCACTTTAGACATAAATGGTCTGTCATCAGTGTGAATGTACATCCACCACCACTCCAGTCCATGACTGATTTGAACCTCTGAATGTCTTCCTTGGGTATCCAGTCTCTAGTCTAAGGCCATTTTTACAAAGAATAGTTTCTATTTACATTCCCCTGGTCTTGTAATCTAAAAGTAAAACCTATTTAATCTTAAATGAACCTTTGATTAAATGAACCCACACTAAGAACACTTAGAAATGATATATTTTAAGCTGAACGCCTCTCTGAGGTTCATTCATGAAAATGTCATTCTGTTCTTAGCACATATTTTTCTAGATCTTCCTTAGCTATACTGAGACACATTGTTATATACTGAGAAAAACACATCAGCGCAGCGAGACCATACAGTCAAGCGCACCTTCGGGTGCTAGAACAATAGAGGATTCGGATCCTAGGGCAGACCAATTGGAGCACCTGGATCCTAGAGTAGACCTATGATGGACTCCTCCACTGTAAATAGCCTATCATGGGTATCGGGGCATGTGTTGGGTATGGGGTACTGCGGGAATATAAGTGGGGCTCGAACCTCGCTATTTTGTCTTTTAGTTTCGCTATCTAATAAAGCATGAGCTGATCACTATCCAAAGTGTCAGAACTCAGTATTTTGCACACATGTAAGAATAATCACATAATGTAGCCCTTTCTGGCCTGTATCATTTCAACTGGGGGGACTGTGTGTTAAGTTTGAGACTAGGGGTGTGCAAAAAAAAAAATTCGGTAAAATTCGGATTTGGGCATATTGGACCTGAATTTTTTCGGTATTCCTGAAAAAACTCAAATACCTATACCGGTAAAGCATTGAAATCCAAAATTTTTTGGGATTCCCGAAAAATTCGGGTCCATTATATCCAATGGGGCCATTGACTTCAATGGGAAAATTTTCTGGAAAGTTTGCAGGGGGCTGGAGAGGGGGGGTTGAGGTAGAGACTCCAAATTTGGACTGTAGCTGCTGGAGCCTCTCCCCAAAAGACCCCCAAGTTTTGAAAAGATTGGACCAGGGGGTCCAATTCTAGGGGAATCCAAAGAGGGTGCCCCCAGTTCACCATTGTTTCCTATGGGGATGGATCAGGCAAGCAGATTCTCCCTGTAAAAAAACCTGAGAGGTGTGGTGGTGGTGTGAGGGGGCATGTTTGTCAAGCCAGCAGCAGACCATGTGCAATCACCACCCCACCAACCCCAGGTCTCTCCCAAACCAACCCTAAGGAAGAATAAAATAAAGAGAAAAGAAATTAAATTTAAAAGTGCCCTAATAAATCAAACCAGTCTGAAGTCTTCTGAGGTATTGATACGAGGTCCACGAAGAGCAGGGAGGAAATCAGGGCAGACTCAGGAGCAGGGGCAGCAGAAGCCAGCCAGCCACAATCTCCAACAGCCAAGCCAGGCAGCTCTCTCTCACCAGCCAGCAGGATCCAGGAACACAGCAATGAGAGTCAGCCCAGAGACTGGCTCTTTTTATGCTCTCTGAGCATACACAGAAGGATTTCAAAAAGGAAAAACCTTCTGTGATTGGCCAGAGAGCAGATGCTAGAACCCTATTGGCCACCACAGTGCTCCTTCCCTGGGCTCCAGACAGCCTTGCAAACTTGCAAACCGCAATGCATTTTGCAAATGCATTGCAGTGATTGGCTGTCTGGAGCCTCCTCCCCCCCCGGAAACAGGAGGAAAAGGCGGGAAAGAGGGGGAAACGGCGGGAAAAGGAATTCCCGGGCCCTTTAACAGTTTAAAACCCCCCACAACGCAATGCCGAAAAAATCCCGAATTTTCCGGGATTTTTTTTTTGGAATTCGAAGATTACAGTGAATAGCCTGTCCGGGATCCCGAAAGCCAAAAAAACCCCGAAAATGCTTTTTTTCGGGTTTTTTTACATTTTGGAATTCCCGAATGCACACCCCTATTTGAGACTTAAGGCAGCAGCTCATAACAAGTGATTCAGCTTTATTTACAAGGTAGGACAAACACAAAACAGGAGAGCGACAGGCTCTCTTTTAAACTATCCAGGCTTGGTAGGCCACGCCCTTAGTTGAGATAAGAACCAATCACTGCCGGCTCGCCTAGGGCACTGGGGCCCACATGGGTGCCAAAGCGCCCCCCGCCTCGCCCCCCGTGAAGCCGGCACTAGGAAGCCGGCGCTTCCCCCCCCCGTCTCCAGCCGGCGCTGGGGCTGGGAGGGAAGGGGCGCTACTGCGGCGTGCTCAGGAAAGCTGGCGCTCCACACACACACACACCCCGTCTCCAGCCGGCCCTGGGGCTGGGAACCCTGGCTTTCCTGAGCACGCCGCTAGTGCGGCGTGCTCAGGAAAGCCAGCGCCCCTCCCCCCGGCCTCCAGGCCCCACCGGGAGGTTGGCATCCCCGTGGGGTGGGCGCCCCAGGCTGTCTTGCCTAGGGCACCCAGACACCTGGGGCCGGCCCTGGAACCAATCAAAATATGAACATAACCAGTCAAGTCATTTCCCTCCAGATCCTTTCTTGTATACTGATTGGACTGCTGCAAAGAGTATCCAATCAGCTTGGAGGAGTTATGATACCAATACATATTATCCCTCCCCCCTAAGATGAATCAATCCTGGAACATATAAAATCTTTTAAATAAGAGGGAAGTCGTCGCATTCATTGCGACCGTCTTACTGGGTCAGTTTGAGGTATTGTCTCTGCATCCCTGTCTCTCAGACCACCCTGTTCCCCAGTGGGACTACTGCTCAAACGGCTAGTGTCAGGGATTGGGTTCTGCTCTGATCCTGCCCCGGCAACTGGCACAATGTCCCGATTTGCAACACCAACCTCTGAATTTGAAGGTTCTACTTACTCAGCTGCGGGGGGTGGAACCTTGTTAGGCTCAGTACTGTCCTCAATGCTTGAGTTAGCCCATCTCTGCCCAAGTTGGTCTATGTGGCACCTTAATTGCCTGCCGTCTGCAGTTTGTACCACATATGACAGAGTGCCAGTTACCTCAGTGACGACTGCTGGGAGCCAAAGGTGCCCCTCCCCATAGTTCCAGGCAAAAACGGTGTCCCCAACTTTAAAGGAACGGGGAGTTTCCAGGACTTCACTCTGTGGTGGTATGTCGGTAGTGAAGTTGGGGTGGAGTCGATCCAGTAGAGACGTCAGGTGGCGGCCCATCAGCAACTCTGCTGGGCTCCTCCCAGTTGCAGTGTGGGGCGTAATATGTTGGTACAGCATGAAGGACACCAGCTTCTGAGCCCAGTCCCCATGAATCATTCTCTGCAGGGCTTCCTTTGTGGTTCGCACCATCCATTCAGCCTGCCCATTAGTGGCTGGGTGAAATGGTGTGAACGTGATGTGTTTAATTAAGTTGTTTCCCAAAAACTCCAGGAATTCAGCTGAGGTAAATTGTGTCCCGTTATCTGAGACTACCGTGTGAGGTAAGCCGTGGGTAGCAAAGATAGTGCTTTTATGACTGCGGCAGAAGACATTTTTGACATTTGTACCACCTCTAACCATTTAGAGTACGCATTGACTATTCTTAAGAACACTTGCCCTTGAAATGGCCTCACAAAGTCAATATGCAATAAGAACATAAGAACATAAGAGAAGCCAGTGTTGAATCAGGCCAATGGCCCATCTAGTCCAACACTCTGTCACACAGTGGCCAAAAATACCAGGTGCCATCAGGAGGTCCAGCAGTGGGGCCAGGACACTAGAAGCCCTCCCACTGCTGCCCCCTCCAGCACCAAGAATAGAGTGCAGCACCTGCCCCAGACTGAGAGTTCCTATCTATACCTTGTGGCTAATAGCCACTGATGGACTTCTGCGCCATATGTTTATCTAATTCCCTCTTGAAACTTTCTATGCTTGTAGCTGCCACCACCTCCTGTGACAGTGAATTCCATATGTTAATCACTCTTTGGGTGAAGAAGTACTTCCTTTTATCTGTTCTAACCCAACTGCTCAGCAATTTCATGGAGTTCCCACAAGTTCTTGTATTGTGAGAAAGGGAGAAAAGTACTTCTGTCAGGTAGCCCTGCCATGATGGATGGAGGGGAGGGGAGGTTGGCTCTGGGCGCCTTAGTGGCGTGACAGGCGGGAGGTTGGAATCTGGGGAGTTGTTGATTTACGCTTAGGGTGTGAGAATGGAATGTAGCCCTGGTTACCCCTATCTTCCGCAGACGGGACATTCTGACCTTGAGGAGTCAAGCTGCGAGCTTTACTATCGCTTTCAAAGCTGCAGCTTTGCTGTGAATAATGGGGGCGTTGGGAACTTCATTAGCGTAGTAACTTTCGATTCCCAATCGCATGGTATTCCTGGGAAAAGGGGGGGTCCCCATTCACCCCCTTCCCTGTATAACCGCTTGCTTTCTGTAACCAAGTCATTCTGAACAATGTACCTGCTTCAGTGATCTTTTCTATTGCAGCTAATTAATAAATGCTATCCTTGCTTGCATCACAAGGCCTGGTGTTTTGCTGACTAAGTTAGGACTCCTGACAGTTTGTTCAGAATCCTCATCAACTTTCGGGACTGGTCGTAAACCCGCAACTCCACAATGAGTGGCGGTGAAGAAGACACTCTCCCGATTGAAGAAGAAAAGGAGAAGAAGCCTCCCGGGAA
Organism: Gekko gecko; assembly: GCA_029375565.1. Lineage (NCBI taxonomy): Eukaryota > Metazoa > Chordata > Lepidosauria > Squamata > Gekkonidae > Gekko > Gekko gecko. The sequence goes on from JAPDNY010000005.1 coordinate 119,217,592, forward strand.
AGACGTACCAAAAGAGACCCCTGACACACATGTGCCGGGGCAATGGGGTCTGGAGTACGACTTTGGAGGGCCTTACGGAGACCCGTATGGGGCAGCCTATGGAGGGGTGACCACCCGAGTTGGACGTAGGCGAGACTGGGTGAAACCCCTGGCTGAAACCCACGAGACGTGGTTCGGGACCCCGAGAGCATCTATGGGGGCAAGCCACCACGAGAGGTCGGTCCGAAAGCTGATCACGGCGGAAGCCCTGGAGGAAACCGGCCGAGACTCCGAGAGCCTGGAGGGTGCCGTGGTGCGGAGGAGGTGGAGTGGAGAGCCGAGCCAAGACCGCCTGATGCGCTTTCTGGACGAATCCCTCGCTCGCATCCCACAGATGATCGCGGAGGGCATCCGAGAGGAGCGCGAGCGGCAGAGGCGCGAGGAACCACCAGCCCGTGTTCCTCCCGATCAGCGCCCGGCGCCGGACCAGGATCAGGGGAACGTGCCGGCCGGGCCGCCGGACCAACCAGCGGGGCCAGGACCGTAGGGGCCGCCTGGGCAACCACCCCCTCGCCCTTGGGGGTTCTTGCCACCTAAACCTGCAGAACTCCTGGATGCTGATTTTGATGGAGACCCTGAAAAATTCCCATTCTTCCTGGTGCGAGCTGAGAGGTTTATCGAAACCTGGGGCCACCTATTCCAACGAGAAGAGCGCATGGTCGATGTCATAGCAGCCCACCTGAAGGGAGCGGCCGCCGACTGGTACGTGGGACTCCACCAAGCTGATGGGCGTGAGCTGAGGGAGATCGATTCTTTCATGTGGGCCATGAAAGAACAATTTGAAGATGTGCACTCTACCAAGGCAGCCAAGGCAACGATCCGGAGCCTCAAGCAAGGCGCGAGATCGGTGAGAGACTACACCTCGGAGTTCCGAAGATGTGCAGCCAAACTCCGAGGGGAAGGGAATCTCGTAGACTTCTACAAGTGGGGGCTCAATGCGGAGATCCGCCGAGAAGTCACCCGGAACCAAGACCCGAACACCCTCACGGGGTGGATTCAAGCCGCCATCACGATGGAGAACCGGCTGAAGACTATCAAACTGGATGACGCCGCAGCGATGGCCAACCGGGGCCCCGTGCCGGCAGCGAGGGGGAAAATCCCTGCCCCGAACCCGAAGCCGAGGGACGGCACAAGGGAACTCCGGATGAAGCAAGGTCTTTGCCTCAAATGCGGAGAAGGGGGCCATTTTGCCGCGAACTGCCCGACATCGCCTGCGTCGCCCGGGGTGTCCAAAGGAGTCAAAAAGAAGTTTGACACATCCACACCAAAGCAGGTGGCGAAACCGAAGGGGGCGAAAGCTTTGCAAGCTAAACCACTCAGCGAGGCATCCGACTCCTCCGATGGCGAGATCGTGCCGCAGGGAAACGAGACGGACCTGCTGTAAACAGCGCTGAACAGCAGGTCCCACACTCCCAGGCGCAAATCCCGGTGAGCAAAACCCCCTCTCTTTTCTTTCTCACAGTGACTCTAATGGACCCGGGTCTATTGACCCATGTGAGAGTACGAGCTCTCATTGACTCTGGGTGTGGGAGAGACCTCATCAACCCCACACTAATAACGGGACTAGGGGCAAAAGTTGTTAAACTAAATGAACCTTTGATTTTTACTCAAATGGACGGGTCCACCATGAAGGAACCCTGTAAATACGAGACTGTACCCTTGAGGGTGGGGCTCGGGCAACACTGGGAAGAAAGGTCTTTCGTAGTTACCCCTTCAGCCCGCTTTCCCCTGGTTCTAGGGAGCCCGTGGTTCTTTGACCACGATCCTCACGTACTATGGGGGGAGGGGAAGGTGAACTTCATCTCCGAAAAATGCCGGTCCCACTTATGGAGAAAAAAGTGGGGACCCATGACAGGGGGCAACTCCTAGTGACGGCGGGGGTGGCGGATGCGGAGCTGGAAGGCATCCCCCCGAGTATCACGACCTGGCCCCTGTTTTTGGGGAGGAGGAGGCCGATGAATTGCCCCCCACAGGAACTCAGACTGTGCAATTGAAATTTTGCCCAACCAAAAGTTGCCGAAGGGAAAATTGTATTCTATGAGCCCTTCGGAGAAAGTGGAACTGCGGAAGTTCATTGACAAAAACCTCAGTAGGGGTTTTATACGGCCAGCATCCTCACCATTTGCGGCTCCTGTGCTTTTCCGGAAAAAAAAGGACGGGGGGTTGCGGCTATGCACCGACTATCGTGGCTTGAATGCAGTGTCCAACACAAACGCCTACCCCATGCCCCTCATAAAAGACTTGTTGACGGCGGTGGCTGGGGGGAAAATTTTCTCGAAGTTAGACCTCCGAGATGCCTATTTCAGGGTCCGAATTCGGGAGGGGGATGAATTTAAAACGGCGTTCAACACCCCTCTAGGCCAGTTTGAATACTTGGTCATGCCATTCGGGCTCCAAGGGGCCCCGGGGGTCTTCATGAACTTGATTAATGAGGTGTTGCATAAATATTTGTTCAAGGGGGTCCTTGTTTACCTTGATGACATTCTTTTATATTCCCCCGACCTGAAATCTCATGTGAAACTGGTGCGGGAAGTACTACAAACGTTGCACAAGCATAAACTGTTTGCTAAACTGTCCAAATGTGAATTTCACAAAACGGAGATCCCTTTTCTGGGCTACCGCATATCTCAAAAAGGAATTGAGATGGACCCTGACAAGATTAAGGATGTAGTAGGGTGGGAGCCCCCCAAAACGCGGAGGCAACTCCAGGGTTTCCTCGGATTCGCGAACTTTTATAGATCGTTCCTATCGAACTTTGCCCAGGTGGCTCTTCCCTTGACTGACTTATTGAAAACCAAAGGGAAACCACCCGAATGCACTCGACCCGGAGCTAAACTAGAGTGGTCACCAGAGTGCCAACGAGCTTTTGACAAATTGAAAACCCTTTTTATGTCTGAACCTGTCTTAGCCCACCCGAATGAACTTAAGAAATTCATTGTCCAAGTTGACGCCTCAGACGTTGCTATGGGGGGGGCGATCCTCCAAGAGGGAGAGGATGGTAAACTGCACCCCCTTGCCTATGTTTCCAAAAAATTTAACGATACTGAACGGAATTGGTCGGTGTGGGAGAAAGAAGCGGGATCGATCCGTTTGGCGTTGGCTACCTGGCGCCATTGGCTAGAGGGCGCGAGTCCCGTTCGAGGTCTGGACTGATCACAAAAACCTCGAGCTGCTACGCTCTCCCCGTTCCTTGAACGCCAAACAGCTCCGCTGGGCTGATTTCTTCTCCAAGTTTAATTTCACACTGCACCACTTCCCGGGGACATCGAACTCGCTGGCCGATGCACTGTCCCGCCTCCCTCAACACGACAGCAAGAGGGAGGAGATTCATGACTCGATTTTCACTCCCTCCCAACTGGGAGGGGCAGTAACCACTCGGAGGCAGGCCAAACTCTCCCCCCCACCGCCAGATCCTCCTCCCAAGGACTGGGCGGTAAAATTTTCTACAGCTCTGACGGACGCGGATAGGGAGGAGGTGGAGGGGGAAGAAGGAATGTCCCGTGATGCGCACGGCTGCTGGACTAAAAACAATAAACTCTTTGTCCCACGGTCCCTCAGGGGGGAGGTGATGGGTTGGGCGCACGGGTCAAAGCTGGCTGGACACACAGGGTTTGTGAAATCTCTCCAGCTCCTACAAAGACAGTTTTGGTGGCCGGGGCTAAGAAAAGACATTTCACTCTTCACGTCAGCGTGTCAAACGTGCTTGATGAGTAAACCTCGGCCCGGCAAACCCCCGGGTGCTCTGCAACCCCTCCCCACGCCGGCTCGGCCATGGGAAGTGATCTCTATGGACTTTATTACGGACCTACCCCCTAGCGGGGGAAAAACTGTCATATGGGTGATAGTGGACCTGTTTACCAAACAGGCTCATTTCGTTCCGTTTGCCTCCATCCCCTCTGCCAGGAAACTAGCCTCTGCGTTCTTGCAACACGTAGTGAGGCTCCACACTTTACCTAATAAAGTGATCTCGGATAGGGGGTTCAGTTCGTTTCACGGTTCTGGAGCGAACTTATGTCACTGCTTGGGGTGGAGAGGGGGGTGAGCAGTGCGTACCATCCAGAGTCCGATGGGCAGACCGAACGTGTGAATCAGACTTTGGAACAATACTTGCGATGTTTCTCCAACTTTCAGCAAGACAATTGGCATTCTCTTTTGCCACTAGCTGAGTTTTGTTACAATAACACTCAGCACTCGTCGACTGGGATGTCCCCGTTTAAAGCAGTACATGGATATGACGCCCCGCCTCTCCCTTTTTTGAATTCTCCCGACCTCCCGGCGGGAGACGCGGGAGACTGGTGCAAACACTTACAGGAGGCGTGGGTCTCGTTAGCCAAGACTCTAGAGGAGGCTAAGAATGCGTACAAACTCCAGGCTGACAAGAAACGTAACCTTGCCTGGATTCCAAAGTGTGGAGAGTTTGCTTATTTGTCCACACAACACTTGCGTCGCATTCAGCCGAGTCGCAAGCTCGGTTGGAAATATATAGGTCCCTTTGAGATTGTGAGAGTGATTAACAATGTAACTGTTGAACTTGCGTTACCCAAATCTCTAAAGTCTGTTCATCCTGTTTTTCATGTAAGGCTTCTACGCCAGGCGCCTGAAGAGAACAAATGGCGACCACAACGGCCGACCCCGCCTCCGCTGCTGGTGGGGGGGAACCTCACTACGAAGTATCGCAAATCTTGGACTCTAAAATCTCTCGCAATCGCTTGTTTTATCTGGTTGAATGGGTTGACTTTGGGCCGGAGCAGAGGGAGTGGGTGCGGGCGGAAAATGTTCTGGCCCCCCGGCTTATCCGGGCGTTTCACAAGTTGTACCCCCATAAACCAAAGGGGTAGGCTTATTTTCGAGGGGGCTGCATGTCAGGTAGCCCTGCCATGATGGATGGAGGGGAGGGGAGGTTGGCTCTGGGCGCCTTAGTGGCGTGACAGGCGGGAGGTTGGAATCTGGGGAGTTGTTGATTTACGCTTAGGGTGTGAGAATGGAATGTAGCCCTGGTTACCCCTATCTTCCGCAGACGGGACATTCTGACCTTGAGGAGTCAAGCTGCGAGCTTTACTATCGCTTTCAAAGCTGCAGCTTTGCTGTGAATAATGGGGGCGTTGGGAACTTCATTAGCGTAGTAACTTTCGATTCCCAATCGCATGGTATTCCTGGGAAAAGAGGGGGTCCCCATTCACCCCCTTCCCTGTATAACCGCTTGCTTTCTGTAACCAAGTCATTCTGAACAATGTACCTGCTTCAGTGATCTTTTCTATTGCAGCTAATTAATAAATGCTATCCTTGCTTGCATCACAAGGCCTGGTGTTTTGCTGACTAAGTTAGGACTCCTGACAACTTCTTTCTCAACCTGCTCAGTCCCATTCATAATCTTATAAACCTCGATCATGTCACCCATCAGCCATCGTTTCTCCAAGCTAAAGAGCCCCAAGTGTTTTAACCTTTCTTCATAGGGAAAGTGTTCGAACCCTTTTATCATTCTAGTTGCCCTTCTCTGCACTTTTTCCAATGCTATAATATCCTTTTTGAGGTGTGGCGACCAGAACTGTACACAGTATTCCAAATGAGATCACACCAATGATTTATACAGGGGCATGATGATACTGGCTGATTTGTTTTCAATTCCCTTCCTAATAACCCCCAGCATAGCGTTGGCCTTCTTTACTGCAGTTACTCACTGTCTAGACATTTTCATTGAGTTATCTACTACGACTCCAAGATCTCTTTCTTGGTCAGTCTCTGCCAGTTCAGACCCCATCAATGTGTATTTATATTTAGGATTTTGGGCTCCAATGTGCATCACTTTGCACTTGGCCACATTGAACCCCATTTGCCACGTTGACGCCCACTCACCCAACCTCGACAGATCCCTTTGGAGTGCCTCACAATCCTCCCTGGTTATCACTCCCCTGAACAACTTTGTGTCATCTGCAAATTTAGCCACTTCACTGCTTACTCCCAATTCTGAATCGTTAATAAACAAGTTAAAAAGCATTGGGCCGAGTACCGATCCCTGTGGTACCCCACTGCTTACCATCCTCCACTGAGAAAGTTTCCCAAAACTCACTCTCTGTTTCCTATTTATAAGCCAGTTTTTGATCCACAAGAGGACTTGTCCTTTTATCCCATGACTATTGAGCTTACTTAGGAGCCTTTGATGAGGAACTGTATCAAAAGCTTTCTGGAAGTCAAGGTAAATAACATCTATTGGGCCCCCCTTGTCCACATGTTTGTTCACTCCCTCAAAAAAAACACTAACAGGTTAGTGAGACAAGATCTTCCCTTACAGAACCCATGCTGAGTCTGCCTCAATAGTTTTTGTTCATCAATGTGCTTACTAATTCTTTCCTTAATAACAGTTTCCACCAACTTGCCCGGTATCGACGTCAGACTGACTGGCCTGTAATTTCCTGGATCTCCAATCTCGACCATGGTCTGTGTGGTGTTTCCCAGTAATGTATGGGAGCCTGAGGGGGGTCTGGCTGATATTCCTGGCATAGTTGACACACTTTTACCCACTCCTCAATTTCATGGTCTGTACGGGGCCACCAAACATAAGTCTGGGCTAGAGCCTTCATTTTGACTATGCCCAGGTGACCTTCGTACAGAGCCTCCAGAACCCGTTTCCTTAGGTTGGGAGGCACTACCACCTAATTCCCCCGTAACAGACAGCTCTTGTGCACCAACAGTTCTTGTTGTCGTGAGCTATATGGCTGGAATTCCACAGAGAACCGACCCGCTGGCCACTCCCTCCACATCCAGTTAAGTACATGGGCGATTGTGGGGTCCTTGGTCAATCCAGCCACGATGTAGGAGGCGTGCACAGGCGGCTGAGGAAGTTCTTCAATGCCATGACTTCACACGCAGGAGCCGGGTTGAGAGCCGGCCCCAGAATAGGACACCAGCTGAACACATCTGCGTGCCCTATAGCCTTTCCTGGCCGGTGGATGAGGTCGAAATTTTATGCTGCCAGAAATACAGTCCAGCACAGCATATGACCTGTGGGGTTTGGCGATTTGGTGTGAATAGTCCCAGAAGCAGTTTATGGTCCGTGACCATGAGGAACCTCCGTCCGTATAAAAAGTCATGAAATTTCTTTACACTCAAAACTAAGGCGAGTCCCTCTTTATCAATTTGGGCGTAGTTCCTTTCAGCAGCAGTCAAAGTCCGGGAATAATACGCCACTGGTGCTTCCCACCCGTTCGCCATTACACGGCTAAGCACGGTGCCAATGCCAAAGGGGGAGGTGTCCACAGCAAGGACCAACAGTTTGTTCTTGTCAAAATGCATTAGAACATTATTCGACACCAACAAGTTCTTAATAGCCCGAAATGCTCGGTCATGCCGCAACCCCCATTCCCATTTCACCCCCTTCACCAATAATTTATGCAGAGGCTCCGCTATTGATGCCTTATGAGGCAAAAAGGCATAATAAAAATTCAATATGCCTAAGAATGATTGCAGCTCTTTTTTGTTTTTTGGTTGAGGCGCGTTCTGAATTGCAGCAACCTTGCCCTCCGTAAAGTGAACTCCATGTTTGTCTATGAGGAACCCTAAGAACTCCACCCTGGGTACCCCAGATTGGCATTTGTTTCTCTTGACCTTAAGGCCGGCCGCCTGGAACCAACCCAATACCGTTCTGATGCAATCAGCCAACTCTGCTTCATTAGACCCAGCAATTAGCACATCATCAAAATACGGTACCACTCCTGGCAGATCCCGCAACAACCCTTCCATTAATCCCAGGAAGATTCCTGGGGCCACATTCACACTGAATTGCAGGTGGTTAACCTTACTTGCCCCCCTGTGAGTGACAATAGTTTGTGCCTCAGCTGCACTTTGATCGACAGGCAATTGCTGGTAGGCCTGGGCAAGATCTAATTTTGCAAAGATCCAACCTCCCGCCAGAGATGCTAACACATGGCTTATGACAGGCACTGGGTACAAATGTTGTTGTAACACCCTAATAATAGTACATTTATAATTGGCGCAAATCTGAACAGACCCATCAGGCTTAACTGGTGTCACAATAGGGGTCTCCCACCTAGCATGTGGTATGGGTTTGAGTATGCCCTGAGCAACCAGTTTGTCCAGTTCTGCTTCGATTTGCGGTCTGAGCGCGATGTGTACCCACCGGTATTTTAGTCTGATGGGTGCTACAGAAGGGTCCAAAGTAAAAGTTATTGGTGGGCCTGTATACCATCCCAACGACCCATCAAACACCTTGGGGATGTCTGCGTAGATGGAACTCAATTTATTATCAGAAACCTGGTTTACCCTTGTTACAGCAATACCAAGGGCATCAAACCAGTCTAAACCTAACAGACTGGCCCTACGCCCTTCGACAACCAGGAGGCTCAGCATCTTCTTGTGATCCTTAAACTGTACCTCAAACTCAGCCTCCCCGGCCACAGGAATACATCATCCCTGAAAATCAGACAGGTGCACCCAGCTGGGTGCCAACCAGCGCCGGCTCCTCCGTGGAAACAGGCGCTGCAGCATCTCCATGGAAATGACGGTCATTGCCGATCCCAAGTCGACTTCCATTTTGCACGGCTCCCCGTCCAGCATCACGGTTACGTGGCTCTTCTTCCTGGCCCTTGGCCCGATGCTCATGACGGTCGTGGGGCAGGTTAAGCTAAAATAATTCTGTCTGACAAGCTAGCTTTCTATACATGAAGAACTGTTGCTATTGTGTTATAGGTCAAGAATCAGGTGCCACTTCACACTCCAGTAGGGATGGTAGGATTCTCAAAGAGCTACTCTTGGATGGATTCAGGATGAAATTATAAAAACAATCAGTGCATTTTTAGATAATGATAATGTGGTTATTTTTATGCCTCATAAAAACTGCTGCAGTACTATCAGTACGGGTGTTACAACAGTAAAAGCAGTGAGCTGACCAAAGATATTAGGACTCCTGAATAAAAGTTGGATGTTGTCGAGAGCCAGCATGGTGTCATACTAGGATCTGGGAGACTCTCATTCAAATCTCCACTCTGCTGTGGAAGCTTGCTGGGTGACCTCAGGCCAGCCATGCTCTCTCAGACTCACTTCATGGGTTTCTTGTTGTTCATAAAATGGGGGGGAGAATGATGTCAGCTATTTTGGATTCCCATTGGGTAGAAAGACAGTGTATAAATGAAGTAAGCAAATAAATAAAAACAATTGCATACTTCTTTAACTGGATATATCTTTTCCTTTAAAATGCTAGTAGTAGAGCAGGAAAGCCAGTTTTGAATAGCAAGCCAGAAAGGAAGGAAAAGAGCTATAGTCCCTCTACCTTTTTTGCAGAGTCCTGAGGCGAACTGAGGCTACACAAGTCTACAGTTCACATTTTACAGGCAGCCCAAAAGTGAGATCCATCTTGTATGTTTCAGACCTAAAATGGGGTTGGGGGGGTAAAGGCTCCAGTTCCTCCCCATCCATGCTGGTAGTCCTGCCAAGAAAACTGTACCTTTTGAACACGTAGCTTGGCTTTTAGCTATTACTTTATGGCCTTCAGTGTATTCTGAAATCCCATCTCATGGCAAGTGCCTCCTGTTTCTCTTCTCATTTTACACTCTTATGTCTTCTCTACACTAATTTGGAAGTGCCACTGTGATAAAAATACTGTGTAGTCAAAATACAGCTTAGCTGCACTTTTCTTACTCTCTGCTCATCCTATTTTTATTCAGGTATCACAACTTTTGTATTACTTGTGGGTGGTAATTTTTTTCCATGGTCAGGATTTCAGGAAATTATCACCCCTTGATTTGCATTTTTGGAGAATAATAAACTCACCATATAATGAAGTATCTTCTGAAGACTCATTTCCTTTATGGCAACTGCACATGGCTTGAGGCAGAGTATGGCTGAAAGTCCTAGTGGTTTTGCCCCCCTCAGAGAAATGTTCTTTTTCTGTATCTGCATCTAATGTCTGTCCATTCATTGCTTCACTGTGTGTGGGACTTAATGGATGCATGGTTATACATCATGTTCCCATGGTGTTTCTCTGTGTTAGAGTTCTATCCATTTTATTTGTCCTTGTGTGTGTGGGTGCGTGTATATATAGCATGTACATCCAACTATGGTGCCCAGCAACCGGGTAGCGGTGAGTGAATGCGGGTATGTGCCCTCCCTTTAACAGTCCTTGGGTGAAAGGTTAAGTCCTTTCGGCCCATGGGCCTCCCTCAGAGTGAGCTCAGGTTCAAAGTATAGAGTAACAAGTATTATGATTGGTTTCGAGCCTACGTATTTTGTTTTAATTTTGTGGTTATGTTGAAAAGTTTTGCTTAAAATACTTAAAATGCAGTACAGGTTAATACTGAGAAAACAGAAGAACTGAAAAGACAGAAGAAAAGAAGCTTTTATTGTAGATTATGAAAGCAATTAAAATGTATATGTACATCTTTAAAAAAGCAAAAGAAAAAAATGTGATGTAAGAAGTATGTATATATTACTAGCTAAAATTGTAGTCTTTATTTGTAATTCAGTTCTTCAGTAAAACAAAATGCAAAACAAACAAAAAACTAGGGTGCCCAGAGTCAACTATAGATCCCTCATAGCATGTACAAGTAGTACAAGCTGTGTTTTCAGGCCACAACTGTCCCCAAGTATCTTGGGTGTGTGCAGCATATATAAATAGTGAGAAAAAGATATTTGTAGCTGTCATTACTACCGTGGCAAATACTAGGAATAAAACAGCCCTCTCTGCACTCTGGATTGTTAAACTTCATAGGATGTGACTGCCTTTGTCAATGGGAATCTGATTATATAAGGACAACTATAATAATAATAACATATTTGTATATATGTCAGTTTGATCCCCCCCCCAGATTTTCATCCTATCACCCTTTTTGTCTGCATCCTTCCACACTTGCAGTCATTATATATCTAAAAAACAGAGAATGAAGATGCAAGAGAGACCAATTCAATGCTCAGTAGACTTCTAGAATATGTTGTGTAGGAGTACTAAAGTTTAATTTCCCAGCCAAGGATGGCTGGCTAATTTTCAGAGGAAAAGGAGGAAATACAGAGCACCCATTCCCAGCTTTAAATGAATAAATGCCTTTCTAGCCCACCCTGCCTTCAAGGAGGGACAAGCAAGGCTGAGAGCTTGAGAATGGCCCAGGGTCATCCAGTGAGCTCAATGGCTGAGGATCCAGACAAGGTGCAAGGAAATCCATGAAAGAGGAGTTGCCCTTTTCTCTGTAGCTGCAGCCCACATCTGAATTCTTCCCCCTTCTAGGATGCTCCAATTTATTGATGCTTTAGAGATCTTCTAGCCATCTCACCCATGTCCTCTCTGAGTCAGGTATTGAAACGCAGGTTGCAATCCAGCAAGCTACTCACATCAGCACACTGTACAGGGCTCATTTGTACGAATTATGTAATGGATTTGTCCAAAATAGACTTCCAAAGCTGTTTGCAACATAATGCAAAACCAGAAAAGAACCATTAAAAAAGCACCTAGCCAGAATGGGAGCTGTTACAAAACTTGATTCCAAAGTTGATGATTTTGTCATTAGGTATTGGTTGCGGTCACACATGCCAGAAAAAACGGGGGGGGGGGGAACGAGGCTGTTTTCTCCAGAGGAATTTGACCCACAGTTGCGCAGTCACAGTCTACAAGCACAGCCTGCCACTGCATGATCAGATGCAACCGCGGGTGAGTCAGGGTTTGGGTTTTTTTGCCATTTGTTTCCAATGCGCTTAATCAAGGAATCAATGAATTGCATCTCCATGCTGAAGGCTCCCTATGGAGTTTGCGATGATGCGCATACTGAGAAGGGGGGGAAAACAATGGCATGGAGTTGGGATGGCTTGATTGGACCATCCCAATGCCATGAGAGCACGCTGGAGTGATCAGACACAGGAAAGTCCATCTGTGGCCCGCCACAACCCATTTACTACCAGATTTTCCCGGTGTCTTTTAACTCTGCTTCTGCGGTGGAGCAGAACGGGTTGTCGATGGTTGCGGGGCACTTCCCAGATGTTGTTGTCTGATCATGCCCTTTAAATCCACCCAGCATTCGCCCCATGTCGGACCTAATTGTCCGTATGACTGCAGCCATTCAGTTGCAATTCAAGTCCACAAGCTGTCCTACTGAAATACTTAGACTGCAGTGAGATCTTAAGCCCCAGAATACTTTGGGTTACAGGGTATTCCAATTAGAGCTTGCTTTCTGTTGTTTTCATTATCATAATCATCATCCTTCTTGCCTTTTCTTTGTCTTACTGTATAGTTCTCTGTAGCCCTCCACACACAACCTTTCCACGCACAGAAAGAACATACAGGCAGGGAGATCCGGCACAAGTGCACTGGCCCTGCCTTCTGCCTCCGCCTGATCACCAGGTCCACCTGCATGGTGTGAAGGCATGGAGGAACTGGCTGTGCATAGGATTGTTCCTTTGATCAGGGCTGTTGCTTTCTGCATGTTTCTGATCACAGGGAGGGAGTGTACAGGCACTTGTAACTGCTGTGCTCATGAGCTAGCAATCCCATGGTGACAGGACCAGTGCACTCCTGTCCACTGTTCCTCTTCACCAGCTTTGGTCGATGTGCAGAGGGGTTTATGTACAGGGCTAGAGACCTGACAGAGATGCTGAGCACTGCCGTTGCCATTTGCAGGCATACTTTGTGTATGAGCTGCTACTCCATTTATTATCAAGTGAGAATGGCCATGTGACAGGCGTAGTAAAACACTTGCAAAAGAAAATATTACCAGGAATATGGGTGCATCCATGTACACCACAAAGACTTCAGGAAAAGACTTTGTCCTTTCATGAGCTGGAAATGATTGTGCGTTGTCTTTCTCTTCTAGTATCTCCTAGAAATGAAGAGCTTAATACTGCCTCCTGAGCATATCTTGAAGAGAGGAGACAGTGAAGCAATTGCATATGCTTTCTTTCATCTTCAGCACTGGAAACGGGTCGAGGGGGCCCTGAATCTCTTACATTGTACGTGGGAAGGCAGTAAGTAATTCACTTTCTTAGAAGCATATTGCAGGGGTGGAAGGCAGACTACTGGGACAGCTACTTGTTCAGTGCAGCACCTGTAGATGAAACAGCTAGAGAATAGTTCAGACTCTCCTGCAGAAAGAGGGGTAGTGGTTTCTTGCGTGTTCACTGTGTCAGAATGAAAGAGGTGCTGGAAGCTTCATGACTGGAACATTCCAGCATTTTAAAGAAGTGAATGGCCCCGATCCCTCACTTTTGCTTTCCTTCCAAGCCTTGTAAGGGTCTGGTTTTGATAGGCACCAGTAGGTGGATCAGCCCCACTCCCCTTCTCATCCAGCCCCAATACCAATAGGGCACCAAGATTATGGAACTCCATCCAGTGATACCTATTTGTCCCTGTGTATCACTGTTTCTACCAACAGGTGAAAACATCTTTGTTTTGCCAGACAGTCAACTCGAGGATTCCTCCTTCCTAGCTTGTAGTTTAATTTGCTGCCCTCTGTTTTATATGTGTATTTTGGCTCCTTTTAAAATTGGTTTTATGATGTATTTTAATTGTTTGCATAATGTTATCTAATGTTAAAATGCTGCATGATGTTAAATGTTTTTAATTGGTTTTATGATCTATTTTGGTTAATTGTTAGCTGTCCTGGGGGACCTGATTGAGCAGAAAGTGTGCTATATAAATGTTGTAAATAAAAAATAAATAAATGGGCCACCTTTACCTGACAATGACTTTTAAAAGATACTCAGTGTTCATTTTGTCTGACTCACTGAAGTTCATGGGGAGGTTTGTACATGGAGAAAAATCATCACAGAAAGCACTGCTCTGTGTTTTCATCATGTGTTCACAGTTTATCTTGGAACATGAGATTTTTAGGACATTTGTCCAGAAAAGAGCAGGGAAAAACTAATGTTTTTTAACAGCAAGTATAATATAGAATAATGGAAAGCCATGAATGGATTCTAGTGGTCTAATTCAGGGAAAACTACATATTACTCTGGTCCCATGATCAAACCCTCAAATCTGTAGTTTAGTTAGAAAAAGTAGCTCCCTGCAGTGACAGTAATAATCGGGGCCGTGGAAGGTGTGTTAGCTTTCCTGTGCACTTCCTTAATTAGAAATGCCCCTTCCCCTGGCTGCTTGAAGACCAGAGTGGGGGGCAAATACCTACATTATGCCTGTCTTTTTCCTATTTGGGGTGGGGAATTTCCAATCATGAAAACAATGCAGAACAGAAAGAGTTAAACCCTCTGTTCTCTAGTGCTACAGCAGCTGTGTTCCATACCAGACCCCCAGCTGCTTTCTGCACCTTTAATGTACTTGATGATGCCACCTTCTTTAAAGGCAATACATTAACTTTTACAACTGGGGAAATTATGCCTAACACATAGAGAATTCAGACTTGGTAGGTGGGGGAAAACATATTTGCAGTGGGATTCTCTGTAAACAGCTACGGAAATGAATATAGAGAATATGGATCTCAATTAAGGTCCCTACCAAGGTGATCAATCAGCAATGGTATTCTGATGGTGCTTTCCCTAACTTTCCTTTACTACTTTATTCAGTTTTGAAAACGCAAAAAAACCCCTTGTTTAAAGCCATACATTCAAATTCTAATTTTAGCCTGGAATCAAAATAGGAACAAATTGCATTTTTTTCCTACTTTCCCCCCCACCAAAAGTTGCTAATGTAGGTAATGTGCCCTCTAAATTAATATCAGGCTTTCACTAGTCTTTGAACTGAGGGTTTCCCCCCCTCCTTTTTGTTACAGCTTTCAGAATGATCCCTTATCCCTTGGAAAAGGGACATCTTTTCTACCCTTATCCCATCTGTACAGAAACTGCAGACAGAGAACTTCTTCCATGTAAGTAGGAGCCTTCTCTTTCAAAACTTTCACGGAAGGGAAAACATCTGTGACTGGCCTGCACAAGGAAAAAGTGTTCTTGTTGTGAAAAACTTTTACAGTCAGCATGGGGGTAGTAGAAAGTGACTCTTTCCCTGCCTTAGCCCTGCTCCAAAAATCCTAAGGATTGAGAGAGCTTCATAAACAAAATGCACTGCAGTACAGGACACAGCAGTCATGAGGAGGAATCCAGTAAAATAGTCTCCTTTCCCCACTTCCACTGACTCAGGCAGGCTGCTAACAGGAGAAGAAAGAGGTACCTGATACCCCCTCATGGCTGCAGGGCTGAGATTGTCATGATACTCAGATGGGATTATAGGGACAAATTGTGGAATGCGAGGGGAAAGGGAAAGATCTGCTTTGGTTCCTTCAGCAATCTCTTCTCCTGGCTCCAGCCCATTGAATCTGCCAGACACCAGTAAATGTTTCACATCCAGTAAATGTCCACCAGCATTGTATGCCTCATGAAAAGTGAACTTAAGCCAGCCCCCCTGCAGACAGATGCTCTTGGGCAGCCGACTGCAGATAGGTGACGAGGCCACCATTCCATTGCTGCCACTACAGTCCCTGAAAGTGTGTGTGTGTGTGTGGGTGTCTGACAAATTTTTCCTGTTTTAGAGGAGGGAACACTGGAGAAATCAAAATAGGCAATTCAGAGTCAGGCAGAGTTAGCACAATAGCTTGTTCCAACTTGTGCTTATGGCAGCATATAAGGTAACTGTCTTCTTCCTGCTCTTCATCGTTATTAAGCTTCAAAAACTCTTTACTATGACATTTTCCCTTCAATTGAAAAAGTGATTCTTTCAGTAGAAACTTCTTGAATGATAATATAGTGCTCTCCAGTTTGTTTGAGACCTATGAGGAGGGAAAATTAGAAAGCTGTTGAAAACATTTCAACAAGGTGACTGGATCTTGGAGGGCAGGATGGGACTAAGTATACTTTACTACCATCCAGAGGCATTGATACCATTGTCATTTGTGTGCATCCAGCTTGAACAAGAGTTCTGGAGAACTTGCAAGCTTGCATATTGTTCTGTGTCAGTTTATAATAAAAGGAATTGTGTGCAAAACCGATGCGTTTCAAGGATCCTCAGTGTGCTCTTGTTCAAGCTGGATGTTCCAAGGGGGGAGGAGACTGACAAAGAGTTTGGGGGAACTTGAAAGCTTGCACACTGTTTAGTATGTCTTTATTGGCCCTAATAAAAAGCATAGCATGGATCTTGTTTTCGGATTTTGCTTTTGACCAGTGTGTCTTACCTACAGCCACTTCACTCTTGAAGTGTTTGGGTTTTGCTTCTCTTGGCTTTCTGGGTATTTTTTTAATCCCTGGTGTTTTCTTTGCAGCATTTCATGAAGTCTCAGTTTACCCCAAGAAAGAGCTTCCTTTCTTCATTCTCTTCACTGCCGGATTATGTTCCTTCACAGCTATGCTGGCCCTCCTGACACATCAGTTCCCAGAGCTAATGGGAGTCTTTGCAAAAGCAGTGAGTAGCTTGAGCCACACGTGGGACTAAGTATACTTTACTACCATCCAGAGACATTGATACCATTGTCATTTGTGTGCATTCCTTCAGAAACACAGTAATTGACTTCTTTGATTTACTTACAGGTGTGGGGTGGTATCATGGTGGTGGAGGCCCACATTACAGTTTTGTACTAGGTCCAATTAAATGATGCTCTGAGAGCAGGGGGGAAATTTGATGTTTGCAACGGCATAAGCAACGTATTTCAAAAAACTGTGTAGGAGGTAAATGTAGAGTTGGCATAGTATGGCGGCAAAGAGTGGCGTCACAAAGCAGATTCTTCAGATGTCAACCTGGTTAGTGGTTAGACTAAGACTAGGGAGACGCAGATACAAATTCCCTCTCAGCCATGAAGCTTCCTAGGTGACCCTGGCCAAGCTACTCTCTCTCTCGTTCAGCCCTGCTTAGTTTGTGGGGTTCTTGTGAGGATACAATGGAGGAGAGAAGAATTGTATATGGTGCCCTGAACTCCTTGGAGCAGGGATGAAATTAAAATGTGATAAATTTATGGATTAAATCTTACTTTAGCTATAAACTCACTAGCAATGTACTTTTCCTAAGGACACTTGCCCGGGACTAAGCCCTAATGAGTAGACTTCAGTGGGATTTTGAGTAGACCTGCTTAGGACTAGACTGTTAAGTGGCCTTAGGCATGTCATTATCTCTTAGCATTTATGGGCATAACAATACTGGCCTGCCTCACAAGGCTGCTGTTGGGGATTACTACCAGATATAGTGCATAATTAAAATATGTAACTAGGATTACCACCTCAAAATTCTTTCAAACAATAAGTAACAAAAGTCTTTTCATGGATGAGCTTATTCCCTGTCCTTTTCCTGTAGTTAGTTGTTTTCTGAAGCTATACTCGAGATCCACTGGAATGTTTATTTTACTAAATAGGGTCAACTGGGATGGGTACCACTTGAAGAAAAAACCATAGCAGTTTAAGATAAACCTGAAATCTATGAGAAAATAGGGTTGATGCTTTGACGCGACATGTTTTTATTTTCGAATTCCAGTTCATAAAATCATAGGATGTTAGAGTTGGAAGGGACCTTGAAGGTCATCTAGTCCAACCCCCTGCACTCTGCAGGAGCATAGCCAAAAGATAGCCCTACATACCTACAACATACCCAAAAGATGGTCATCCAGCCTCCGCTTAAAAACATCTAGGGAAGGAGCATCCACCACCTCCCGAGGCAGACTGTTCCACTGCTCAACCACTCTTACAGTTAGGAAGTTTCTCCTGATATCTAGCCGGTAACGACTCCCTTATAATTTCCTAGTCTTGCAATCCGGAGCAAGAGAGAATAGATCTGCTCCATCTTTTACATGACAGCCCTTCAAATACTTGAAGACTGCAATCATGTCCCCTCTAAGTCTTCTCTTTCCCAGGCTAAACATACCCAACATAACATCAACCATTCCTTATTGGCGCTAGTAGAAAAGATGGCCAAGGATGGTTTAGAACGCAGCAACTACATTCAACAGGAGAAGCAGCCATGGTACCAGAACCAAAGACCACCTGTGCCTAAAACAGACTCCTCTTTAATGCCATATGGGGGGAAGGTCAGTTTCTGCCTTGTGTCTGTTCCTCATCTTCTAGATTTTATTGGGCGCATCTGATATCGTTAACAAATCTTTGTAAAACTTCCATCCACCCAATCATTGCTTAAACAAACAGCTCCAAGCAGAGCATGTCTTTGAGTACAGTAAATAGAAACAGGAGTGTTATATTTAAATTAAAACTGAACAGATTGTAACAATACCCTTCGTCCAGTGATATACACAAGGACAGTAGTGGTACATTACATGCCCTTCTTGAGCATTTGACACAGCTGACTGGAGAAAATAATGGCTCTCCTTGCATCTCCTGTTCTTGGGTGATTATTTCTAGCACAAAGAAATGTTCAGAATGACATCTCTGAATGTTAAGTGCCTTTTTTTTTTTTTTTAGTTGACGGTACTAGAAGGTGGACCAAGCCCATATGCACCTTAGTGGAGGTTACCGTTTATTGTCCTCTTATGGCAAGGAGGAAGGGGGTTATTCCTGGGATCTGACTCCCTGGTGTCTCTGTTTGCTTTGCAGTTTCTCAGTACACTCTTTGCCCCCTTGAACTTTGTCATGGAGAAAGTGGAAAGCATCCTGCCCTCCAGCCTCTGGCATCAGCTGACAAGGATCTGAAGGAAAACAAATAGTCCTCAACGACTGCTGTGACATTTCCTGTGCCAACTTCTTGTTGACCACCAGAAAGCATGATTTTTTTTAACAAAAGGGGAAGCTGTTCCACAACTTAAAACTCTTCATTGTCTATTATAATTTTTGTTGTTGTTGTACAAAATACATCGATGTTTGGTTCTATTACACTTTGCTTTCAGAAAACATGAAAAAAATCTTTAAAAATAAACTTTTTGTGTACTGCAGCAGTAGTCTTGTATTGCTTTGTTCAAATTTCTTGAAACAGAGCTAGCCCCTTCACCTGCTTCCATTATGCAGGGATGTGAATTAGTGTTCTCAGATTGGGGATAGCACCAATATAACACGGGGACAGTATTATTATTTACTTATTTAATTAATTACTTCAATTTATACCCTGCCCTCCTCACCGAGGTAGGCTCAGGATGGCTTCCATAAAATGCATGTACAAATACAATTTAAAGCCATCAAAAAACAGCCAAAAACCATAAACAAATCGGTTATCCTGAAGTGCTGGAACAGTATTGAGATAAAGTGCGAGAGCAGAGAATTTCAGATTTGCACAATACTCCATAGATGGCAATAGTAATGATGTTCCTGCGCCAGCTCCATTGATCTCTTTATATACATGCAGCACGGGTGGGCTAAAGAAGGGTCAGGCCAGGGCACAGGGATACTCCTTGGTGTATATGTGGAAGAACTCTGTCTTGCAGGCCCTGCAGAACTGTAAAAGGTCCCGCAGGGCCCTGATCTCTTCCAGGAGCTCATTCCACCACTAAGGAGCTGCCACCAAGAAGGCCCTGGCCCTGGTTATCGCCAATTTGGCATCTTTGGGATTTGGAATGGCCAACCAGTTTCGGGCCCCTGAATGCAGTGCTCACATGGGGAAAGGCAGTCCCTTAGGTATGTCAGACCCTGATCATAAAGGGCTTTAAAGATCAAAAACAGCACCTTGAAGTGAATCTGGTATGCTATTGGCAAGCCAGTGCAGTGCTCTCAGCACAGGCTGGATGTGTTCCTGTATAGGTAGGCCCATCAACAGCCTGGCCGCAGCATTTTGCACTAGCTGCAGTTTCCAGATTTGAGACAAGGGCAGCCCCATGTAGAGAGCATTACAGTAGTCTAATCTTGAGGCTGTTGCCAAGTCGTTCGAGGAAGGGAACCAACTGCCTGATCAGCCAAAGATGATAAAAGGCTGACTTGGCAGTGGCTGCTACCTGGACCTCCATTGTTAAAGAGGCATCCAGGAGCACTCCCAAGCTCCTAGCCTCTGGCGCTTGCACCAGCTGCACCCCATCGAAGGTCGGGAGTGGGATCCCTACCCTCAGGCCACCCTGGCTCAAGCACAGGACCTCCGTCTTCGTCAGATTCAGTTTCAGTTGACTCAGTCTAAGCCAATCAGCCACAGCTTGTAATGTCCAGTCCAGATCTTCCTGGGTAGTCAGACTGGCTGTCCAACAACAGAGAGAGCTGGGTGTCATCTGCATATTGGTGACACCCCTAGCCCATGCCTCCAGGCAACCTGGGCAAGGGGGCGCATATAGATGTAAAGCAGCATCGGGAAAGTACCGCTCCAAGGCACTCCACAAACTAGTGGGTGCCTACGGGACAGCTGTTCCCCTATTGCCATCCTTTGTCCCCAACCCTGAAGGAAGGATGCAAGCCATTGTAAAGCAAGCCCCTGAACTCCAGAATCAGCAACGTGGTGGATCAATAGCTGATGGTCGACTGTGCAGAAAGCTGCAGACAGCACTGCTGACCTGCCTCGATCCAGATGCCTCCGAAAGTCATCCATGAGGGCGACCAGTACAGTCTCCATCCCATGTCCCGGGTGAAAACCGGACTGGAAGGGGTCTAAAGTGGCAGTATCATCCAAAAAGCTCATTTAAATTACAGTAAAGGTCAATGAAGTGCTAATTATTCAGATTGATTTTGTGTAACAGACCTATAGTTATGTGTATAATTTTTTTGTGCCCAGGGCATCATATCAATAATTTTACAGTTATTTACATTAGTTAATGGCATTTTGGCCATATTATAATTGTAATGCCTAGGAAATATTAGCACTACAGACGTTATCCATTATACCCTTAAAGCAGGCAAATCGGAAAAAAGACTAATGGTTTTTCTAAAAAAACTAAAATTGCTGGATATGAATTCACATATCTCTATATAGATTACTAAGGATGCTTCAGGAACGTATGGTATTTTTATACAAAATGTTGTCAAAAGAAATCATACTTCAGGATGAGGTGTTCTCCGAGACACAGGTAGTGTAGAATGTGCCACTAAGTCCAGAGCAATGTAGACTGGAACCAGGGATCCCTACATTCCAATCCTTCCTGCAGTAAGACTTTGATGGCTTCAGGCATCTGGCCTTAATTCCACATCTATACAATGAAGGCATGAACAACCCACAATATTCTGGAAGGATGAGTGGGGCTGCTATTTGAACAAAAATGGTAATGTTTTAACGACCTGATCATGTGGACAGGGACTGAGTACACAAGGCATAACACAAGTGGGTGCCAGTTCTGCAGGCACATGGATGCTGTTTAACCAGGTTAACCCTATGGTTGCCAAAAAGGATTCTAGAATCTGTTTTTGCATGCACAAGGATCAATATTTATGCTGTATTTTAAACATGATTTCCAATGGATTTTATACACTTGTTCACTATTTTCAATCAGTTCTTATTTTATTAAATGTGTATCTGAACGTGTGGCCTGAAAAAGTCTGACACAGCTTACAGCATAATTACAAATAGTATGAATTACAACTCACAGAGCAGTAAAGAAACTCCTGGCAATAACTGTCTGTTTCACAATCCAAATGCCAGCTGGAAGACAAACAGCCAATTTTTCCAGGAAAACAGGAGTTACTTTTGGTGGGCATGTCTGGGGAAAGAGCTCCAGAGAAATGGTGCTACTTGTGCAAAAGTCAAGTATTAAGCAGTCAGACTTCAGCTGAAGGAAGGATCTGGTGTGGGAAGTGGCTAGGGAAGGCATGAGGGCTCTCACAGAAATGAAAACATTTACAGCTGCTGTTGGGGTTGTAAGGTTCATAGTAGGCTTGTTTTCTGCTAGGCTAATCAAAGGAGTGGCCCAGGGGTCCCCAACATGCCACCCATGCACACTGGGGCTCCAGCCAACACCTTTCCTGGCACCTGTCAAGTGTTTTTAGAGAGTGGAAGGGGTCAGGTGGGGCTTTTGCCCCAGTACAGCTTCTGACTGGCTGTGTAGATTAAAGCGAATCCTGTTAAACTGAGCTTCTGCTTGATATGTTGAAGAGTTGCCATCAGAGTTGTGCATAATCTCCCTTCCGTGTCATTTTGTGCTTGTACCCACCACACCCTTTGTCAGAATTCCCAAGCTGGTCACAGACTGAAAAAGGCTGGGGACACCTGGAATAGCCTGACCCTTACAGATGCCTCAAAGCAAACCCCCAATGCAATGCAAGCAAGATTTGTGTCAACAGCATGTGCTTAAATCAGAGACAGATTTGAGCACTAAGCCGCATTTAGTACTGATCTAAGAGTACTTAAAGGGAGAGTGAACACAGGGCTGGTTTAAACTGCAATCTTAAATATGCTTTCCTCATAGAACCCTCTAATACAATTTATGCAACTAACCTGAATAAGTTACCAATGCTCAGACTTTTGCAGAACTGATTGAGTGGTGAATTCACAAGCAAACCAGGGAATCTGAGTCCTGTTATTAAGTTAAAAAGGCTCTACAACTAAATCAATACATTTAATCTTAATCTGTTTAATTTAACCAATGTTCTCTTATTTTGAAATTACCAAAATTTAGCTCTCAACATTATTTTTGGAAGCAAGACAGAAGAGCTTAACGGAACATGCCTTTATATAAAGCTTTCATATGAAGCTAAAAAGGTCTTAAATTGTAAACATTCCCATAAATGAATTCTATAAAAATAAATAAATCTCCCAATAGACACTCTATGGGTTAAATGCCCCGGCTTGGATGGCCCAGGCTTCCTTATCTCGTCAGATGTCAGAAGCTAAACTGGTTAGTACTTGGATGGGAGTTCATCAAGAAAGTCCAGGGTTGCTATGCAGAGGCAGGGCAATGGCAAACCACCTCTGGATGTATCTTGACTTGAAAACCCATGGGGGCACCACAGGTTGTCTGTGACTTTCCGACACTTTCCACCACCATGAACTAAGTTCTTTGAACATACTTGGGCACGGGAGGAGCAAGGTGACTTGAATACTACATTAGGATAGGTCTACCATATAGGGGTGTGCAAAAAAAAAAATTCGGTAAAATTCGGATTTGGGCATATTGGACCCAATTTTTTTCGGTATTCCCGAAAAACCCGAATACCTATACCGGTAAAGCATTGAAATCCGAAATTTTTTGGGATTCCCGAAAAATTCGGGTCCATTATATCCAATGGGGCCATTGACTTCAATGGCAAAATTTTCTGGAAAGTTTGCAGGGGGCTGGAGAAGGAGGGGTTTGAGGTAGAGACTCCAAATTTGGACTGTAGCTGCTGGAGCCTCTCCCCAAAAGACCCCCAAGTTTTGAAAAGATTGGACCACGGGGTCCAATTCTAGGGGCATCCAAAGAGGGTGCCCCCAGTTCTCCATTGTTTCCTATGGGAATGGATCAGGCAAGCAGATTCTCCCTGTAAAAAAACCTGAGAGGTGTGGTAGTGGTGTGAGGGGGCATGTTTGCCAAGCCAGCAGCAGACCATGTGCAATCACCACCCCACCAACCCCAGGTCTCTCCCAAACAAACCCTAGGAAGAATAAAATAAAGAGAAAAGAAATTAAATTTAAAAGTGCCCTAATAAATCAAAACAGTCTGAAGTCTTCTGAGGTATTGATCCGAGGTCCACGAAGAGCAGGGAGGAAAGCAGGGCAGACTCAGGAGCAGGGGCAGCAGAAGCCAGCCAGCCACAATCTCCAACAGCCAAGCCAGGCAGCTCTCTCTCACCAGCCAGCAGGATCCAGGAACACAGCAATGAGAGTCAGCCCAGAGACTGGCTCCTTTTATGCTCTCTGAGCATACACAGAAGGATTTCAAAAAGGAAAAACCTTCTCTGATTGGCCAGAGAGCAGATGCCAGAACCCTATTGGCCACCACAGTGCTCCTTCCCTGGGAAAGGAGCAAACTGGTGGTTGGGCTGCAGGCAGTAACAACAGCCTTGCAAACTGCAATGCATTTTGCAAATGCATTGCAGTGATTGGCTGTCTGGAGCCTCCTCCCCCCCCCCTCCTGGAAACAGGAGGAAAAGGCGGGAAAGAGGGGGAAACGGCGGGAAAAGGAATTCCCGGGCCCTTTAACAGTTTAAAACCCCCCACAATGCCGTTTTTTTGGCAATGCCGAAAAATGCCGAAAAATCCCAAATTTTCCGGGGTTTTTTTTTTTAATTCGAAGATTACAGTGAATAGCCTGTCCGGGATCCCGAAGCCGAAAAAACCCGAAAATGCTTTTTTTGGGTTTTTTTCCGTTTTGGGATTCCCGAATGCACACCCCTACTACCATACCCAATCTTTACCCAATACTTGGGACATTTAGAAGAGGCATTAAGTACACTTTTAAACAAAGACTCCTACACACAGACGCGCGCGCACACACACACACACACACACACCCCTACCTCCAAATCCATTTGGCCTTCTACAATTTTATCTTCCAGCTTGGCTTTTTCTGCTGTAGCAGAGATTATGGAACAAGTGCGGCTGGGGGGAAGGGTGTAGTGTTCTTGTATGAAAGGAAGCTTCAGAAGCCCTGGTGAGCCCATAAAACTTCACTCATGACAGCCCATTAGTTCTACTGTGATACTTCTAAATGTATTTTAATGCAATGTAAGAAGTGAAAGAATATAATCCACATTTTAGTCTATTTGAGTTTAAAAACTCCAACACTGGCACTGTGGTTTCCAGCAGTTTTTAAAAGGCTCTGAGTAGTTAAGCAGAGGGAAGATTGGTGCAGTAAAAAGGTTTAATACCCCCCTCCTTCTCAACTGCTACAGCCCCAATTTGGCTCTCACCTATTGCTTTCCGGGTGCTTTTACTAGTTTAAAAAAATGCAAGGCAACCTAATCAAACAAGGACCTTCCAGGTCATATCTAGATTGGCCCTTAGCACTACTTAAGAAAATGTCCTCTCTTCTGGAAATATTATTGACAGCGATAAGAAAAGATAACAGCATTGAAGGACTTACAGTGAAAGGTTTTGCATATAAATACAGGGCATTTGCAGACGATGTAATGTTTATGATTCAAGATCCAATCGAGAAAATTCCACAATTGATGGAAAAAATTGAAGAATTTGGATCAGTTGCGGGATTTTACGTTAATAAAAGTAAAACCAAAGTGATGTGCAAAAATATGACGAAGCAAAGACAAACAGAACTCCAAGAGAAAATTCAATGTGAAGTAGTTACAAAGACTAAATATTTAGGAATTGAATTGACTATGAAAAACATTGATTTGTTCAAAAATAATTATGAAAAGGTTTGGTACAGGATTCAGCAAGATATGAAGAAATGGGATACCTTGAATTTATCATTACTGGGAAGAATCGCAACTGTAAAAATGAATATTTTACCGCGTTTGATGTTCTTATTTCAGACTATTCCAATATTAAAACAAAGGAAAATACTGGATACGTGGCAGAAAGAATTATCCAAATTTGTATGGGCAGGAAGAAAGCCAAGGATTAAAATGAAAATTTTATGTGATGCAAAGGAAAGAGGAGGTCTACAACTACCAAATTTAAGACTGTATTATGATGCCGTCTGTTTAACATGGTTGGAACAGTGGATTAATCTTGAGAATAAAAAGTTATTGGCTCTAGAAGGGCATGATAACAAGTTTGGATGGCATGCATATTTATGGTATGGAAAAGTAAAAATAGACAAATTCTTCAAACACCACTTTATAAGACGATCACTGTTCGAGACTTGGATGAGATATAGAAAATTCTTCTCAGAAGAAAGACCACTTTGGATAGTACCAGCAGAAGTGATTAATCCATATTCAAGAAATCAAGGGTTAGATTGGCTACCTTATAAAAGTCTTTTAAAATTAGAAGGGAAAAACTTTGTGTTAAAAGACAGATTTGATGTGGAATTTGAATATGATTGGTTGAAGTATAGACAGATTTATGATTTATTTAAGACCGATAAAAGAGAACATGGTTTTAGAGAAAATAATACTGAAATTGAAACTGTATGGCTTGAGAAGGGGAAAAAAATGATTTCTAAACTGTACAAGATTTTATTGAAATGGTACACTGAGGATGAAATTGTAAAAGAGCAAATGATAAAATGGGCGGTAAATATTAATAATGAGATATTAATGACATCTTGGGAAAAGGTCAATGAAAATTTCAACTTGTGTAAATGTTAAAGAGAATTGTTACAAAATGATGTACAGATGGTATATGACGCCTAAAAAAATTGCTATTATAAATGAAAGTATATCTAACAAATGTTGGAAATGTAAGAAACATGAAGGGTCTTTTTACCATATGTGGTGGACATGTGATAAAGCAGTAAAGTATTGGACTGAGATCCACAATGAAATACAAAAAAATTTGAAATGTACTTTTAAGAAAGACCCACAGATGTTATTGTTAGGTCTTAAAATGGAAGAAATAAATGTAGCCAAGAGAACACTATTATGGTACTTGATTACAGCAGCTAGACTGACTTTTGCTCAATGTTGGAAACAAGATAAAGTACCTGAAACATGGGAATGGATTAAAAAGACGTTGTGTTTATGGCAGAAATGGATAAATTAACAAGAAAATTAAACAATGAAGAAGACGAAACCTTTTTCGGAGACTGGAAAGACTTTCAAGAATACTTGCTGAAGAATTGGGATGTTAAACGTGGTTTGATTAGTTTTGACAGCTACTGAGGAGAAGTGGAAAGAGACCTAGATCTTTGAATTGTTACCATTAGTAAAAGAATATATGTTTAGTAGTAAATGTAATTGCATAAGAGAAATAACAATGGGGTTGGTGCAGTGCGGGAAGCCTTGTTTGGGGGGGGGAGAGGGAGAAAGAAAAATGGATATGTATTGGTTTGTTTAAATTGTATGAACATGTGATATATCCAATAATAAACTGTATTTACTAAAAAGAAAATGTCCTCTCTTGTTAATGCTTGTCATTAACTACAGACCAGACACGGCTCATCCTGAAATATGCTTGTGGTAATTTCCCTGCTTTTGGGGTGCCATGAAAGCAACAAATTGTCAACTATTTAGGTGACTGTGACAATGATGATTTGATTATTGTCATAATGGCTACAGATTTCAGTAATGAAAACAGGTAGGTAATTCCTGCAAATTCACCCTCCCACTGCAGACCCCATGCTTTCCCTTCACGCTGTTCCTAAGGGGCAACAGGAGCACCATTTGGAGTGGGGTATGGGGAAGCCCTGTTTACTGAGGGGGGAAAATGCCTTCCAGGATCCAAGCCCAGGACAGGAAGACACCACTGCGATTGTCTTCCTCAGGCACTTAGGCTTGGGCTGCGTTTGGAAGAAATAGCAACTGGTACATTAATGATACTAAATTTTATATTTGTGGGTTTTTCTAGTGAAGTAGATGCTCTCCTGATTAGAGATGGAGCCTGGGGAGGACAGGGACCTCAGTGGGATACAATGTCGTAAAGTCCACCTCCCAAAGCATCCATTTTCTCTAGGAGAATTGATCTCTGTAATCTGGAGATGAGCTGTCATTCCAGAGGAATCCCCTGGAGGCTGGCATCCTTAGTGTATACATACAAACAGAAAACAGAAAGTAGTTCCAGTCTGTGGACATTGCTACTAAGAAGGAATAGATGTAGATTCACAATCTCTCTATTCTATTAGAAAAAAGTGCAACTGAGGTAGGAATTTACCCCAGGTCAGGATACCAAGGTAGAACTGGCTGCCCAGTTCTCTAGTTAAAAGTACTCTGTTTTTAATATATATTTTTACCCAGTTATATAGTCAATATTTTTTATAACCTTGTTCAACACTTCTCTTGATAACTAGCACCATATCAGGCAGGCTCCAATTTTGATTTTTTTGTTTTAAACTAGAAAAAACAGAAGCCAGGTCTTTAGATAAGAATCTAAGAATGGCCATGCTGCACCAGGACAACGACATTCACAACTTTGCCAACAGCAACTTTGAACTGAATGTGAGACTGTAAAGGTAGTACTTCCCATCAACATTATACTTGGGGGCAAGGAAGACATGAGAGCTCCCAGGGGTCCAACCCGGGGATGCCACCACTGCCATTTTAAAGTGAAGCTGATCGGACTCACCGAACAGTGGGCTAACTCGCTGTTAGCCCCGATGCCATTATGGGGCTTTGCTATGGACTGTTTGCTGTTGCCACATGGTCTGTGTACTTGCTAGACTGTAAAATGGATGCCAAAGGAGAAGCCCATAGAAAAGGGAAAAAGCTGTCTTTTTACTCTGAGGGACTCCATTGCATACCTGCCGCATGTCACATACATAGATTAAGGGCCATACAGCAGACAAAGGACTTTTCCTCTGCCAGTCGTTTGCATGATGAGATTAAGTGCCTTCCCCACCCGAGCCATACACATGAACAATAGAAGAGCCATCAGCTACCTGAAGAGATCGTCTGCCTGCCAGCCAGCTTCCTCTGTCCAGCCCCCTGGGCCACCCATTGGTTTGCATTGTCTTACAGTGGGTATATCCCAGCAGATGCATGGCCTTAGAGTGTGTGACTCTGCCATGAGCCAAAATGGCAGTCCACCCCTGAACCCTCTGGGTTTAGGCCACAATCCTTCTTCATGGACTTCTGCACATCTGACAGGTAGTATCACCTCTCCATAAGCCATCAATCCCCTCTGCTTTCTTAGTTCTATTTTATGTGTGTGAATGTTTGAATACTGTTTGTGTGTTTGTGAATGGATAAATAAGGATTATATTCAGTAAAATATTAATTATACCTGGTCTCTGTGTCTTTTACTGGGAAC
This sequence comes from Gekko gecko, assembly GCA_029375565.1. Classification (NCBI taxonomy): domain Eukaryota; kingdom Metazoa; phylum Chordata; class Lepidosauria; order Squamata; family Gekkonidae; genus Gekko; species Gekko gecko. The sequence continues at coordinate 119,246,183 of JAPDNY010000005.1, forward strand.
CATTACAAAGCAGCAGCATTCTCTGTATATACAGGCAAGAACCCATAATAATAATAATACCAATTGCTATATTTAAAATAGAGCAATTTGGCTAACATCGCTCTAGTTTTCCCTACCCCATGCCTTTTCAAGTGGTGACACAGCCATGAGGGGGGGGGGGTTGCACTTGAAAGAGTACGGGGGGACAAGAACTCAGCCCCCATACTGCAAGTCCAATGAGGACCAGTCCTTGCAACTTTTTAAAATAACTTTAAAATAATGGCAGCATCCATGGGTCAGATGCATTGATGCCATCACATCTAGTTTGTCCTACAGACCCAGATTATACCAGGCTGGGATTTGTTTTAAGGCAGAGAGAAGAATCACAGTGTAGCACAAAGTCTGAACCATCTCATTAGTTCATGGTGTAACACGGGCCAGTCTATTTCTGGGTTTTATATGCTTTTTATTGTGTTGCCATTTCACTCACTTTTTTATGTTCCACTATTTATATCAACACACTATTACTCAAACAGTTGGAAGGTACTTAAAAAAAATTCCACATGGATTGAAGAACCAAGATTTAGTTTCCATGAAATTAAATATGAAACTTTATTAATAAGGCCACATACATGCAGGTACTTTATCAAAATGCCAATGAAAACTGAAATATACGTTACACTAAATGGAGTTTAATCTCCAGTATTTTTACATTAGAGTAGTTTGGGAAAACAAGTCAGCAAGCCTTTTGAATACTGTAAATTCAACCTGAAGTTTTACATACTGGAAAAAATACACATTTTTCCAAACATACAGCTCAGACTCAGCTCTTTCTTGAAGTTATCTTGGTGATGAGGAAGACACATCCAGATCCAACCAAGGTTACTGCTGCTGCTATTTTTAAAAAAGTTTTATTCCGTCTGCCTTTTTTCTCCAGAGGTTGTACTCGGCAAGGATCATTATTCTGTCCATCATGCAGCTAATAAAATAAATGTTGGAAAATATTGAAGGCCTATTCAACAGTACAAAGCGCTTAGAACTGAGTCAACTATACAGCTAACATCACAGTATAACAAGGTGGCATACTAAGGCACTGCCCAACCGGCACATTGCCAATTTGATTTGCTAGTGCATATATACCTTTTTAATGACCTCCTTTAATTTGCTAACTTCTCCATTCAAACTGTCCGCACTGGAAACCAGGTCTTCACAAACTTTAGTGAGGCTTTGGGGTGAATTCCATTCCAGCACTAACTAATAAATGAAACACTGTCTGTTAAAATGCACTTAATTCCATTCATTTACAGCAGAACATCACTGTTAACTGAAACTCAATTCTAGTCAACAACACAGAAGATACACCTTCTGTTGCAGATTAAAACTGTTAGCAAGAAAGCAGGTGCACTGTAACTGCAGGGGCAGACAGCTTCTCATAAAAAAATGCTACTGCTGAAAAGCCATGGTGTTTAATTCTAGGTCTGTCATTCTAAAGTAAGTTTTTGATCCTGTTAAGCTCTGTGGACTAGATCTGGCCTATCACTAACTGAGGACTCTTTCACCATGGAAGACTCGTTCCAGAGGAAAAACTCTTCACTGAGAATAAGTATTGAAATCTCGCCCATTATAACCTGTGCATATTTTTCAACATGCTAGAATAGCATATGGTTGATGAGATTTTTTTTAATGTACATCATGTTATAATGTTCATGACAAGTAATATTCAAGTTGCTCTTCTGAAAGCAAGCCAACATGGAGCAAATTCTGTTGAAGCCAGGTTTTTTATGTTGATTCTATTGTAATGACAAGACACCAACAACAAATAACTTGGATTACTTGAACTAGGTTAAAATACAAAAACAAAGAGAGACCTGCTTCTGATTTGAATCAGACTGCCTTAAAATGTAAGATTTAATCTTTAAAAAAATGGCATTATACCCAATTGAATTACACATGGGGACATCCATGTTTGGTATTAAGAAACAGGTAATATATGTTCATGTGTTTACAAGAATCATAATCTTTCCACTTGTCTGAATACCTTCTGAAAGTCTGTGGGATACTGGTTCACCACGCTCTGTACAGCACTTGTAAGGTGCATGCATTGTCTGTTGAGTTTCATGAGAAAAGTAAGAAACTCATCACCACTGGAAAAAATAAAATGAGACAATAGTTATACACTCAATTATACGCTTAGCATAACCACGTTTTCAAAACACAAGCTAGGGAACCAGGTATGAAAACAGGATGTTAAGATGGCAAGGTGGGATATAAACTGAAAGTAAATAAATAAATAAATAAGTTCATCAATAACTGCAGAATTAATTTTATGCTCTAGTCAACAGAAAGAGGTCCAGTGGGGCTTTGCACTTGTACTTCCCTAACAGGTACTCACTTTCTGTCCCCCACCCCACCCCAGTAAACAGGCTGTGTCAGGCTTATGAAATACTGCCCATGGCATTCTTTGCTTCATGGTCACATGGAAGAAAAGTGTGGCTTCTCAACAAAGGCCACTGGAATATACTGACAGTAGCAAGGTTTTACACCGTTCCTCATGAGCAGGGAAAGCAGTACATGATGCTGGCACTAAAGTGTTTGCTATAGGTACTTATTTCTTTTTTTCTAATTATGTAGACAAGTGATCCCATGTGGTGTCTATCCATGCCATGATACCTGCAACTTCCTCCTTCTCCAAAGCATCCCTTCCTCAAGGAAATGAGCCAATCCTGGCCTTCCACACCCTCACTGGAGAATAGGATTGCCATCCACAGTTGGGGATGGGGTATCCCCTTGTTTGAAGCCCCTCTCCCCCGCTTCAAGGCTATCAGAAAGAGGGGGGGACTCCACTATACCCTATGGATACTGGTCCCCATAGGGCAAAATGGAGAACTGATCTGTGGGTATCTGGGGCTGTTTTTTGAGGTAGAGGCACCGAATTTTCAGCACAGCTGCTGGTACTTCTTCGCAACCCCCCCCAAGTTTCAAAAAGATTGGACTGGGGGTTCAATTCTATGAGCCCCAAAAGAAGGTGCCCCCATCCTCCATAATTTCCATTGGAGAGACAGCATTTGAAAGGTATGTGGTCCCTTTAAATGTGACAGCCAGCTAACGCGGAATTTACTTTGCGGTTCAATAACGCTTCTTCTCTCTCCTCTCTTGGAGCCTCTTGAAAAGACCCCCCCACACACTTGTTGGCCTCACCTGGCAACCCTACTGGAGAAGGAGGTGCTTCAGAGGAGCCCAGGAGGCATCACTTTCGGCCCTGCAAGGAGCACCCATCAAAAACAGCTGTCTCTACCACAGGAAGATGCTTGGCTTTGAATCTCCCAACATTTTGTGGCTGACCACAACCTATATGTCAGCCATGCTGTGGAGGCACACCCTACCTTTTTCTACAATTCCAGTATTGCCCACAGGTTCGGTTTGATTCTTCTGATTCCTATGTACAGTAACACACATGTAAAACACATGTAAAACAGTGGCACAGGTGGATACGTGAAAGGCCTTCTGCTCTTGAAACATATGGTGGGAAGTTATAATGGCTTGGATCTGGAGCCTATACACTTTTGTCTATGTGGGAAAATGGGGGGGGGAATTCCCCCTCCTGTGTTCCTTCTGTTTAATGAGCAGAATATTTTACTCAAAGCCCCTGTGATTTCCTTATATTCCTCATCATTCATGCAGTCATTAATACATTATGTTTTACAGTCCCCCCCCCCATGATTACCTAGTTCCATGCTGAAAACTCGTTATTCAATACCAGTTTCAGTTACACAGCGTGCTGAATAATAATTGAGGCTTATCGACCGCACACTGAAACAACTATTTTAGTCTTTTTTCCTTCAGGAGTGACAAGCCGGTCTTTATGTTTGTTCCTATTTTTTCAACTGACATTTTACCTAAATTCTATGCTTGTCACTTGAGGCAACTCATCCAGTTTCACTTCTTCTACGTGCAATTCTTTAACTGCATCTAAGATTTTCTGTTGATCTCTGGTATCCTTAATCCCAACCTAAACAAGAAGACACTTGATAATTGGAAAAATGTAGAACAAATGAGAATAAAAATGCTAAATATTTTACAATGCTTTACAACCATATTCATGGAAAATTCTCCAGTCATTTATAAATTATGAGCATTTTCTTACATGAAACCCATTTCTCTAACTAAACTTCTTTCTTTAACTAAAACCATAAATCTAGGCAAATTTCTCCATGCTATTTTGTTACTTTATCATTTCAAATGAGAGATACAAATTTTAATTAAACCTTAAAAATACTTTTAAATAATGGAAAAGCAACATATAGATCGATGTGCAGTAGCAAATTTTTGTTGTTGTTGTTCAGTCACAGTCGAGTCCAACTCTTTGTGACCCCATGGACCACATCACGCCAGGCCCTCCTGTCTTCCTTGTGCTCCAGAGTTTGTTTAATTTCATGTTCATTGCATTGATAACACTCTCTAACCATCTCATCCTCTGCCATCCCCTTCTTCTTTGATCTTCAATCTTTCCCAGCATCAGGGCCTTCTCCAGTAAGTGCTCCCTTCTCATTTGGTGGCCAAAGTATTTAAGCTTCAGCTTCAGGATCTGGCCTTCCAGGGAACAGTCAGGGTTGATTTCTTTTAGCATTGACTGATTCAATCTCCTTGCAGTCCAAGGGACTCTCAAGAGTCTTGTCCAGCACCATAATTCAAAAGAACCTATTCTTCAGTGCTCGGCCTTCCTTATGATCCAACTCTCGCAGCCATATATTACTACTGGGAATAACATTGCTTTGACTATAGTAAATACTAAGCATTAATAAATATATTCTGCACCAAACTCCCAATACTCATTTATTTAAAGCCAAGTTTCAGGGTAACTTTTGACAATTATTGTCAAAACTTAAAAGTGCTTCAGTTGTCCTTTGAATAATGTTTGCAGAAGTGGCACTCCCATGTGGTCATTCTCTAGCTGTCAGGCAGGAAAGTTTCAGACTAAGTCCTGGTTTGATCATCTGAACGTCATTTTAGGCAGTGTAAGATATATGAGCCCTGACCTGGATGGCCCAGGCTAGCCCAATCTCATCAGATTTCAGGAGCTAAGCAAAGTCGGCCCTGATCAGTATTTGGATGGGAGACCTCCAAGGAACACTAGGGTTGCAACACAGAGACAGGCCATGGCAAATTACCTCTGAACGTCTCTTGCCTTGAAAACCCTACGGGGTCCTGTACTCTGCAAAGTGGGGGTCACCATAAGGTGGCTGCAACTTAACGGTGAAAAAAAAATAAAGACAGCAGTAGAACTGCTGGGGCAGCATAAACAAGACCTTTCATACATTATGAATGTTAAATGGAAGAAGAAGAGATTGGATTTATACCCTGCCCTTCACTACCCAAAGGAGTCTCAGAGCGGCTTACAAGCTCCTTTCCCTTCCCCTCCCCACAACAGACACCCTGTGAGGTGGGTGAGGCTGAGAGAGCTCTTGATAGAAACTGCTCTTTTTCAAGAACAGCTGTCAGATCTATGGCTTGCCCAAGGTCATCCAGCAGATGCAAGCGGAGGAGTGGGGAATCAAACCCGGTTCTCCCAGATTAGCATCCATGCACTTAACCACTACACCAAAATGGACCAGAGTCTGCAGCTTAGATCCTGTGAAAACTCACCACTAATGAATAAACACACCCTCATTTGCTAATGTGATTCCTGTGACAGCAGCAGACAGGCTGATCTTACTCCTCAGGGGAATCCATTTAGAAACTGAGGATGCCTAAACAGAACTCCATCACAGGAATTTAACTGGCACATTCTACTCTACGTCAGTTCAAGTAAATATTTTCATCAGTTCAAATAACTATAAAATTATATGAACATTACAAATGGCTGCATTAAGCTAACCTGTATCAAATCTTCTTTTCTCATGGTCAAAAGCTGCCTTAAAGTTGTCTCTGTCTCCTGGATGAAAAGAATTATTTGGGGGATCATTCAGAAACATTAAATTTATGTACTCAAAAACAGCTTGAACATTTACAGTGCAACCCTAAACAAAGGTACATCCTTCTAAGTCAGTGGGCTTAGCAATGCACTGCTGTTGTTATTAAAATACAACTTGAACCTTAGATCTTAACAGTGACATTTGAAGCTAGTACATGCACTAAAATGTTTTTCCCTTACATATGTCCATTTCACTGAAAAAATAATCTTACCTTTAGTACCTCTGATAAATGTTCCAGTTCAAGGCTATGTAGAAAAATTTCCAGGTCACCAAAGGCCATGAAGGAACTGTACACGTATACATAAATATTTTATTACAAATAAAAATAATTTAGAACATGTATTTAAACAAAATTTAATAACTTTATTTAGGACTGTATTTGATTAATTCACTAGTAGGGCTAACCTGTGCTTTAAATTTTTTAAAACAGACTTTATGTATCTTATCTACGTTGTAAGCTGCCTTGAGCTCTGCATGGAACAAAGGCAGCTAATAAATGTTTTAAATAAAATAAAATTTAAACTGAACATATTTTCAGGCAATAGTACTGCCATGTAAATGCAGAAATTTGTAATTTCAATTCAAGTAGAGAAAAACAGAGGGGCAAAATCATACCTTTGATCATTTTTGTGGCTAAGTTTTAAAAAGGCAAACTCACATACTATTCCTAAAGCAAACAATCTTTATCATCAGAATCATTCCATAATTTGGAGAAGGTAGGGTAAAGGTAAAGGTTTCCCTTGCTCGAAAGCCAGTCGAATCCGATTCTAGGGATGCGGTGCTCATCTCCATTTCCAAGCTGAAGAGCCAGTGCTGTCCAAAGATGTTTCTGTGGTCACATGGCCAGCATGACTAGACGCTGAGGCACATGGAACGCTGTTACCTTCCCACCGAAGTGGTACCTATTTACCTACTTGCAGTTTCTTGCTTTTGAACTGCTAGGTTGGCAGGAGCTGGGACCAGAGACGAGAGCTCACTCTGTCATGTGGCACTCAGGTCTCGAATTGCTGAACTACAGACCTTCCGGTCTGCAGTTCAGCATCTTAACCACTTGAGCCACCACAGGTCCAATTTGGAGAAAGCTAATGACAAATTACTTTTGGAGAATGATCCAGCTCAGCACAGCAGGTTATTTCTGCACATGGTGTCAAGCAGAACAGCCAATAACAGTTGGGCATGTTTCTTCTGATACAGCCTTTGGTGATGGGCAGTTATGGACCCTCCATTTCCTCAACATCTTGATACAAGGCCTGTGTCCAGCTGGCCATGACAAGGAAAGAACTTCCCACCCTGGCATGCTGTGGCTGGTGAACTGATTGGTCATGCTGAGAGGGAGAAAGGTTGGGGAAGGAAAAGAAAGCAGGAGATGAAACCAAGGGAGGCAGAAGGCTAGGAAAAGTAACTGAAAAAAGAGATGTATGTTTGTTTTGGCCATGCCACACCAGAGCAGAAGACTGAATATGGAATGGGCCAAAATGAATGAATTAAAGATAGCAGCTAGACAAAAAAACCTGTGTCATAATAGTCGACTTTAACTACCCACACACTGATTGGGTCTATATGCTTTCAAGTCGGGAAAAAGAGGTTGAGTTTCTAGACACGCTCAATGACTGTGCTGTGGAGCAGATGGTCATGTAACCTACCAAGGGAGAGGCGATCCTGGATTTGGTCCTAAACAGTGTTCCCTCTAAGCTGTGGAGTTTTGTGAGCAAAAATTCTACCTTGTGAGCTACTGGTATTAAAGTTGTGAGCAAACAATTTGGCTACTGCATAAATTAGTTTGCTCTGGAGCCATCCTTTCTGAGCTAAGACAGAAATGTGTGAGCTGGAGGCTAAAAAACTGTAAGCTAGCTCACACTAACTCAGCTTAGAGGGAACACTGGTCCTAAGTAATGCCCAAGACCTGGTGAGAGATGTAAAAGTGATTGCACCACTTGGGAACAGTGACCATAATGTTATTGAGTTTAACATTGTATAAATAGGAAACTGGCCAAAAAGACTGATACAACCACTTTTAACTTTAAAAGGGGTAACTTCACTGATATGAGGGGATATGTGAGGAAGAAACTGAAAGGAAAAGTAGAAAGGGTTAAAATCACTGGGGAAGCTTGGGTACTATTTAAAACTACAATCCTAGAAGCTCATTATATATATATATATACTGCAGGTTAGGAAAGGCACAAAAAGGTATAGAAAAAAGCCTGTATGGTTAACAAACAAAGTAATGGAAGCTGTAAAAGGTAAGAAGGATTCCTTTAAGCGGTGGAAAGCTAGTCTCAGTGAGGTTGATAAAAGGGAACACAGGCTATGGCAAATAAAATGCAAGTCTACGATCAGGCAGGCAAAAAGGGAATATGAGGAGCATATCGCAAAAAACGTAAAGACAAACAATAAAATTTTCTTCAAATACATTAGAAGCAGGAAACCAGCTAGGGAGGCAGTGGGGCCCTTAGATGACCAAAGGATAAAAGGAGTAGTGAAGGATGATAGGGAAATGGCTGAGAAGCTGAATGCATTTTTTGCCTCTGTCTTCACTGTGGAAAATGAGAAGTGCTTGCCCACTCCAGAACCGCTGATTTTGGGAGGGGTGTTGAAAGACCTGAGTCAGATTGAGGTGACAAAAGAGGAGGTCCTATGATTGATAGACAACATAAAAAAATGATAAATCACCAGGCCCGGATGGCATACATCTGAGAGTTCTGAGGGAATTCAAATGTGAATTTGTGGATCTCCTGACAAAAATAAGTGATCTTTCATTAAAATCTGACTCCATTCCTGAGGAATGGAAGGTAGCTAATGTCACTCCCATCTTTAAAAAGGGTTCCAGAGGAGATCCAGGAAATTACAGGCCAGTCAGTCTGATGTCGATTCAGGGTAAATTGGTGGAAACTGTTATTAAGGAAAGAATTAGTAAGCACATTGATGAACAAAAACTATTGAGGCTGACTCAACGTGGGTTCTGTAAGGGAATATCTTGTCTCACTAACCTGTTAGTGTTCTTTGAGGGGGTGAACAAACATGTGGACAAAGGGGAACCAATAGATATTGTTTACCTTGACTTCCAGAAAACTTCTGATAAAGTTCCTCATCAAAGGCTCCTAAGTAAGCTCAAAAATCATGGGATAAAAGGACAAGTCCTTTTGTGGATCAAAAACTGGCTAATTAATAGGAAACAGAGAGTGAATATAAATGGGCAATTTTCTCAGTGGAGGGTGGTAAGCAGGGGGGTACCACAGGGATCAGTACTCGGTCCGATGCTTTTTAATTTGTTCATTACTGATTTGGAGTTGGGAGTAAGCAGTGAAGTGGCTAAATTTGCGGATGACACGAAATTGTTCAGGGTGGTGAAAACCAGGGAGGATTGTGAGGCACTCCAAAGGGATCTGTGGAGGATGGGCGAGTGGGCAACAATGTGCCAAATGGGGTTCAATGTGGCCAAGTGCAAGGTGATGCACATTGGAGCCAAAAATCCTAACTATAAATACACCTTGATGGAGTCTGAACTGGCAGAGACTGACCAAGAGAGAGATCTTGGAGTCGTAGTAGATAACTCACTGAAAATGTTGAGACAGTGCATGACTGCAATAAAAAAGGCCGATGCTATGCTGGGGATTATTAGGAAGGGTATTGAAAACATATCAGCCAATATCATAATGCCCCTATATAAATCAATGGTGCGACCTCATTTGGAATACTGTGTACAGTTCTGGTCATCACACCTTAAAAAGGATATTATAGATTTGAAAAAAGTGCAGAAAAGGGCAACTAGAATGATAAAAGGTTCGGAACACTTTCCCTATGAAGAAAGGTTAAAGTGCTTGGGGCTGTTTAGTTCGGAGAAACAACGGCTGAAGGGTCACATGATCGAGGTTTATAAGATTATGCATGGGATAGAGCAGATAGAGAAAGAGGTACTTTTCTCCCTTTCTCACAATACAAGAACTTGTGGGCACTCAATGAAGTTGCTGAGCAGTCGGGTTAGAACGGATAAAAGGAAGTACTTCTTCACCCAAAGAGTAATTAACACATGGAATTCACTGCCACAGGAGGTGGTGGCGGCTACAAGCATGTGCAGCTAGAAACATGGACGGCTTCAAGAGGGAATTAGATAAGCATACAGAGCAGAGGTCTATCGGTGGTTATTAGCCACATGGTATAGATAGAGACTCTGGGACAAGTGATGCTCTGTATTCTTGGTGCTTGAGGGGGTCCTGGCCCCACTGGTGGACCTCCTGATGGCACCTGGTATTTTTAGCCACTGTGTGACACAGAGTGTTGTACTGGATGGGACACTAGCCTGATCCAACATTGGCTTGTCTTATTTTCTTATGTTCTTATGGGTCCCTGATCTTCTAAAAAGCACAGGGGCTCCTGGACTAAAGTAAGGACCCTTCTGTGTTCCTGCCCTTACCAATTCTCAATTTATGAAAGGTTTCCCAGCCATGACCTGGATATACCAAGTGTTCAGGAACAAAATGAAAATCTCTTCATCCAGATCTTTTTAATGCCTTTCAAAGACAGATTATGAATCTGTATGACCGATTCCAGAAGTTTTTAAAAAGCTATCTCTGCTCTTCAGCTTCCATATATGAACTCCCCCTGATTCCAATGCTACTTTCCACAATGAGGGAGGCAACATGCAGGGCACCATTCAGAGAATAAAATATAAGTGTCATTAGATGCAAACTTGTATAGCATTTGGTTACATACAATAACTGGTAACATTAAAGGGCATCTTCAGCACATTCTTTTATTCTGGTCATTGTTTTAGGTCAGTTTCAATATGCTTCTTTTGATACAACTATATTAATTTCAAGAGTGGCAAGTTCTGATGTACTAACATTATTATATGTATTAATTAGGGATGTCAGTGAAGATTTAGGCTTGTTTACTCTCTAGTTTTTCCACCGACTATTGAAGTTAATTTAAATACATATTGCAAACCTTCAGTGAAAGCATATTCTTACAAAATCTACTCTCACTCTCACCACTCTCCTATGCGGCTCCTCTAAGAAATTTTCCTCAGGGAAGGGACCAGTTTTCCTATACTCTGCAAAGTGCCATACATTATTACAGCCAGTAATACCAGAGGGAAATAACTGTTTAAGTTAAAAATAGCCTGAACAGAAATTTTCTGAGAACTGAAATTAGAAATCAGAAAAGTTGCCCAATAAATAGGCAAACAGAAGAACAAAAAAGGTGCAGAATACTAAAAACTTTTCTTATCTACACCCAAAGTTATATGGCAAAGTTATTATGTGATTGATATCTCAGCGAAGAGATTCATCTGCAGTAACGGCTCTGGAAACAGGTCCACCAAATGCACTAGGAAACAGACTGAACTATGACCTTTACTACAGATCAGTTGGAAATGTCTTAGGATACAGGCACGCACATTAAAACCTCAGACCAGAATTAAATGAGATGTTTATCACAGACTTACAACTGAAGGCAACCCCGTGATGGCTACAGCAACTAGCTCTGGCCTTAGGAAAATAATAATCACTGTTGCCTCTCAAACCTGGATTGGATTGTGAGGATCTCTCTTCCCCTATGAACTCTGAAAATTTAACTCACACACACACACAAAACTAGTCAGTATCCATCACTACTAAGAGGCAAAAGTGAATCATAGCCACATGTGATAAATATTGCATGCCACAAGTAAAAACAAATCAACAACTGAACTGCAATGCCTTTTTAACGTTAGGAATTAAAGAGAGGGATTGAACAAAGGTTAACAGGAAAATGAACCAAACATTCATCATGCAAACTTCTGTACAATTAAATGAGTTACTACCTGGCTGTATGACTTCTGGCTGTCTGAGGTTCTGCTTGCAGGAGTCTGAAAATTGCCTCTTCTTTAGACAGATTCTGGAATCTTCCCTGAAAAGGATGTGCAGTCAAAGACAGCAAACTGAAGAGCTAAAAGAATAATTAACAGTGTTAATATTATACAAGGCAGAATGCTTTTGATATTTACAATACACTCATAGTTCACTGTAACTAGTACTAGTCCTCTGCTAACCCAAAGAGAATAATTTACCCTAAGCTCCTCCTTGCGTGTGTATGTTAAGTGCCATGAAGTCGCTTCCGACTTACTGTGACCCTATGAATTAATGACCTCCGAAGTGCCCTATAGTTAACAGCCATTCTCAGGTCTTGCAAACTGAGGGCCATGGCTTCCTTGACAGAATCAACCCATCTTTTCCTGCTGCCTTCAATTCTTCCTGGAGTTATTGTCTTTTCCAGTGACTCCTGTCTTCTCATGATGTGACCAAAGTACAACAGCCTCAGTTTAGCCATTTTATCTTCTAGGGAGAGTTCAGGCTTTATTTGGTCTAGAGCCCACTTACTTGTCTTCTTGGTGGTCCATGGCATCCATAGAACTCTCATCCAACACCACATTTCAAAGGAATCAACTTTCTTCCTGTCAGCTTTCTTCACTGACCAATTTTCACACCCATATATAACAATTGGGAACTGGGATGGGCACGAACTAAGAAACTGCAGTTTGATTTGTGGCTCACCTATGGACTGAACCATGGTCCATCACAGACAAAAACTCATTTGTACAAACTAAACTGGTAAGTTTGTGATGTGGTAGAACACCCCTCCCCAGCATGCTAGAGACACCAAACTCACAGCGGATCTCTGGCTCACTCTCCTCTACTTCGCCTCCAGGTCTGGTGAGGATTGGATCTATGGGGTCTGAGTTAGGCCCCCCCCCCCGGAACATACCTCCAGGAAAGTGCTTTCTGGGAAAATGAGGTGCAGGTTCAGGAGTTCAGCAAAAAAAAAGCAAAAGCAGAAGTCCAGCAGAACAGAAACAGAATCAAAGTCCCTGAGAATCTCTCCAGTAGAAACTGAAGGTGGGGGGCATTTTTGCCAACCCAGAGTAACCAAGGCAATGTACCCTGAGACCCAAACCCAAACCAGTGTGCAATGACTATGCAGACATAGTAGCTCCAAGCCCTAAGAAGCAAGTAGATGTGGTGGTTCAAAAGCCCTGAGAAGGAAGTAGATGTGGTGGGTCAAAAGCCCTGAGAAGTGGTTAGACATAGTGGCTCAAAGCTCGGAGAAGTAAGCAGACGTGGTGGCTTGAAAGCCCTGAGACATCATTAGATGTAGTCGCTCGAAGCTCTGAGAAGTATGTAGACATGGTGGCTGAGTCCATTTCTGACAGCTGAAGACCAAAGTGTGTAATGACATCTGTAGATGTGGTGGCTCCAAGACCTGAGAAGGGTTGGCCATAAATAGCAATCATCTCCTCGATGAGAGGGATTACTGCTTCTGGAGTTCCCAAAGGAGGAAAAGACAGACAGAGTGTGGAAATGTTTCCACAGGGTGGCCGGAAACAGGGCCCCACAGTTGGAGCAGGTAAGAGACACAGCTACTTGCATAGCTCTGAGTCTGCCTTAGACCCAAACCAAAACCAGTGTGCAATGACATATGTAAATGTAGTGGATCCTAGTCCTGAGACATATGTAGATGTGATAGCTCCAAGCCCTGAGCCAACCCCGACACCCAAATCCAAACCTGAGTGCAATGACATATGTTGACCTGGTGGATGAAAGCCCTGAGAAGGAAGTACACATAGTGGCTAGAAGCCTTGAGAAGGAAGTAGACATGGTGGCTCAAAAGCCCTGAGATGGAGGTAGACATGGTGGCTTGAAGCCCTGAGAAGTAGACATGGTGGCTTAAAGCCCTGAGAATGAAACAGACGTGGTAGCTCGAAATCCCTGACACCATCCCTGACACCCAAACCCCAAAGCATGACCACCCCTACCCAGGGCTGAAACATACACCCAGTACCAGAAAGAGAGATGGAAAGGTGGGCACTCCCAAACTTTTGATGGGGAGGTCCCTAAAGTATCCCCACAGCAGCAGGGAGAGTATAATGAATACAGATACTCAAGGAACCCACTAGCTGGGGTGGGAACAGACAAGTGCAGAGCACTCTGGAAATGTTTCCACAGGTTGGACTAGAAACAGAGCCAAACCCCAAAGCAGGAGTGGGGGGAAGAATATAAAATCACCCAATAGCTAAGTCCCTGTGCTCAGTGTGAGTACAGGAAGAGCAGACCCAGATCCCTGGTTTCAGAAAACTCCCACACCCTCACAGCAGACAGCAGAGGAGATCAATAGCGGGAGAGGTGGGAGGGAGAGAAGGCACAATAGCTAAGCCAGCCCCTGTACTGAAAATCAGAGCCCAGAGTCCGCTGCACCCTGATCCCAAACCCCAGCAACAGAGAGCAGATCAAGCAAAGAGAAAGCAAAGCAATGAATTGGCTCTGTTAGCTCTGTGCCGCTCTTTTACTTCACCAGCCAACAAAAGAAGGGAAGGGAGGGAGCTTAACTCAATATATAGCCTCCTGAGCCCATAGACCAGAATAGGAACTTTGATATTGGCAGCCAACAGTGTCTGTTAAACTTTATAAGGCTTCTATTGTGTTTCCAAGGCTAGAGAATTACATCCCCGATTCTTGGACTTCCGGTTAATGGTGACTTGAAATCAGACATGTCTCCGGGATGCTCCTGGGACACAATCTGAGTGCCAGCGGTTTGGAGGGGGGGCGAGCAATCGTTACTCCCCGGGAGCCTTGGGGTAAAGGCTCCCAGCCAAGGGGCTTTAGGGGGGGCGTCCTCTTCTCCAGCGCAATGCTGGAGAATCGAGGCGCTCCTTCGCCCCAGTGGTCCAACGGTTGTGCGTCCAAACGGACCTAAAGATGCTGGCTGGAACAAGCGGCGGAGATCGTGCAACCAGACGATTGCGAGTGATGTCGTAAGACAAGCAAGGAGCTGTGAGTTACTAAAAAGTGTTGAATCGGCGGTTTAAAAGAAAGCACCCCCGTGGACAGAAGTGTGGGAAGCGAGCAGGGGAGGGGTCCCTCCCACACGCAGAGATTCCAAAGCAGACTAAAAAGGGAGGAGCGGAAGAAAGAGCATTAAAACCAATTTTAAGAGCCTTACCAGTTAAAGCCAAAGCACAACGGAGGCTTTCAAAGACTTTATGAACTCTCAGTTAAAGTAAACAATCCAAAAAGATGGCGGGGAGGTGACCCGACAAAGGACAGAAACCGAAACCACCAAGCGGCTCGAGCCCAAAGCCAGAAGAAACCATACAGTTTCCTAGGCTACTGGCAGACTCCCTTCACCCCCTGCTGGATCAGATGATCATCATCTATCAGCAACTGACAACTCTGAACCAGAATTTTGCAGCACAGCAATTACAACTGGCAGAAACTACCAAGAAAACAGAGCAGGTGGTTGAAAAAGTGAAGGAACTTGATGCCAGCTCTATAAAAGCAGGGGAAAAGATGCAAACGCTAGAAAAAAAGCATGCTTTGTAGGAAACTCAAGTATTACAGCTACAAATGGAAAGAGCAAATATGGTACTCCGGTTCCAAGGGGTGTCAGAAGCCCCTAATGAGAATCTAAAGCAATTAATGAGCGATGCATTGGTCCCACTGACAGATTTAAAAGCAGAAGACATCTTAAGCGAAATGGATGTGGCCTATAGAGCCTATTCTACGTATATTAAAAAGAATAATCTGCCAGGGGAAATTGTTGTGATATTCTCAAAGAGGCATATACGGGATTTAATCCCAAACACACCCCTGAAAATTGGAGGCAACAACATAAGGATTCTAAAAGACATTCCATTTGAGATAAGAAAAAAGAGACAGAAGTATAAAGAATTAATCCTCTTCTTACAAACAAATAGCATTGCATACAGGTGGCTAATCCCTAAAGGCGTCACTTTCAAAATAAAGGAACGGAGAGAAAAAATTGACGCTGTTTTCAAAGCTCGAGAGTTTTTGTGGCTGCAACTGGGAGGCCCAGAAGAGGAGACGAAGGAAGAAGAAGCCAGCAAATCTACTGACGAGTTGGACTGTGTCTTCCGACGAGGACTCTGATGCAGAAAAGGGGGCGGCTGCTCCCAAACAAGGCTACCACCTGAGAGATCACAAGGAGAAGCAAAACAAGAATTGAGACTCTGAAAGTCATACAAACCTTTTTTTTATTATGGGATGACTGGGGGAGGGCTTTTGAATTGGGAAAATAGTTAAGCCGATGCAGTAGTGGGTTTTATTAGATCACGCTCAATGCTTTTTGAAGCTTTTTTATGGACTAACACAGATATAAGCGTTTTGAAGATCTCCATCTCTTGGGGTTTAGTTAGCAGCGGTTCTTTTTTCTTTCTCCCTAGTGTAGATGTTTCCCCTCCCTTATTTTCTATTATAGTTTGTAGTTTTTAGAAAATGCAAATAAAAAATTCCCCTTCGGGGGGCCAAAAAAGAGAGAGAGAGAATTACACCCCCCACTATTGCCTTTAATTGATTGGTACCAGTCTGTCTCTGCTCACAAACTGCCATGGGCCACGCCAAAAATTCAAAATGATGGAACCTCCATGGACATCAATTCATGGACTATGGATCGGCCAAAATTTGTGATGAATTTTGGTCTGTGAGCTGGTTTGTGCCCATGCCTAATGTGGACTACTATGGCATCAATTAACTTGATCTTGGTCTCTGGCAACACATTCTTACTCTTAAGGAATTTTTCTAGCTCCTTCATGGCTGCCCTTCCCAGTTTCAATCTTCTTCTGACTTCTTGAGTGCAATCTCCTTTTTGGTTGACGATGAGACAAGGAATCAGTAGAACTCTCCTCAAACACTCTTCCTGACAGCTTTCTTCATTGTCCAACCCATACATAGTAAAGGAGCATACTACAGAATGAATTATCTTGGTCACCAGTGACACATCCTTACACTTAAGGATCTTTTCTAGCTCCACATGGCTGACCTTCCCAGTCTTAATTTCCTTCTGATTTCTTAGTTGCAGTCTCCCTTTTGGTTGATAATGGAGCCAAGGAATAGAAAATCTTTAACAATTTCAATTTCTTTGCTGTCAACCTTACAGCTGTGCAATTTCCTTTCATCTTCTTTTTTTTGTGTGTAAAAAACCTCTCCTAAAAAGGAGATAATTTTATTGCTTTTTTTGATAAGAAAAGGGTAGGGTATATAGATGGACTAAGAAAAGGTTGGAGTGAATTTTCTGTTAGAGTATTAGTTTTAGTTAGTACAAATACAGTTTTTGGCATCCACCGTGGTTGGAAGATCTTTTTTTCACCTACCAAAAGTCCAAAATAAGATCTTTTTTTCACCTACCAAAAGTCCAAAATAACTCTGTTAGTTAAATCAGTAAAGTCCTTTGGGGTTAGTTGTTGATCAGCTCCCTTCTGCCGCCTCACGAACACTTGCTATATCTTGGGATGTCTTCTTTTTAAGTCTCTCAGATTGTATGATGGGCCCTCTTTTGCCTTCTCGTCTCCCGCTCCGGCACCTCCCTCCTCTGGGCCGCTGTCCTCTTCACTGCTTAACTCTGTCCAATTGGCGAGTTCTGCATCTTCCTCTGAGCTGGCGTGTCTCTTCAGAAATTCTTGAGCTTTGAAGACGGAATCAATCTTCTCTCTTTTATCCTTGAATTTGAACACCAGTCCTTCGGGAAAGCACCATCTGTAAATGGTTTGATGTCTTTGTAAAAACGTGGTCAATCCTTTGTATGCTTTCCTTTTCATATGAATTTCATATGGAACATCTTTTAAAGTTCTGATAGTCTGCTCTCCAATCTTCAAGGGCACCGCTGAAACTGCACGCAAAATTTGATCTCTAGTACGCTGCTTGATAAACTTGACAACCACTTCTGCTGGCAGATTATTTTTCTTTGTAAAGCTGGAATAGGCTCTATAGGCCATATCCATCTCATCCTTTAATTCTTGCGCTTCTCTGCCAGTTATGGGTGCCAAGGCATTCGCCAGTATAGCTCTGAGATCTTCTTTCTCTTCTTGCTTTATGCCCTGAAAGCAGAGAGTCAGGTTTGATTTCTCCATCTGAAGCATTAAAATTCTTTTTTCTTGCGTATCTTGATGTTTTTCTAATTTGTTGACCCTTTTCTTAATTTTCTTGGTGTCTTCCATTGAGACCAGACACTTCTGTGGGATCTCCTCCATCTTCTTTGCTGTTTCTGTTAGTTGTTTTTGTTGACTGTTGAGAACACTTTCCATGTTACAAAGGATTTCGCTGATTTTCTGCATTTGATCCAGCAGAGGGCGCAGTGGCTCGCTTTTCTGTTGATTGACAGCTGGCTCTAGGGGGAGGCTGCCAGGACCGGAAGTCCCTCCCCCCTTCTTTACCGGCTTCTCAGGGACCCTTTTCTGCCCCGACATTTTTGTTTGTTTATTTACTTTAACAAAGTTCGTGCCGCGTCACCCAGGAGACAAGCTAGCTTCTTAATCTTCAGTAAAACCCCAAAGGTACTTTCACCAAGCCGCTTTATTGCTTCACCCCCCCTTCACTCTTCCTTTAACAGTCCCGTTTTTCAAAGGGGGTGGGGATTCCTCCCTCCTCCCATGCACTTATACGTTTACGGGGGGGAGCACATTTATGCCGCTTCAGCTGTAATCTGGCTTTGGCACTTTCTGCTTCAACCTTCATCAGTAGTCATTTCGAGTCTTCGCTGTTTTCTCACAATAATGTGGTGTCATCTGCATATCTCCTTCCACCAACTTTCACCCCCACCTGCATCTAAATCTAATCCAGCTTTCCTTATGATATGTTCTGCATACTGACTGAACAGATAGGGAAATAAAATACACTCTTGTCTGACACCTATGCCAATTGGAAATCATTCTGTTTCTCCATATTCTAGCCTAACTGTAGCCAGAGCACAGGTTGCACATCAAAACAATCAGATGTTGTGACACACCCATTTCTTTTAACCAACCATAGCTTTTCATTGATCCACACAGTCAGAAGCTTTGCAGTAATCAAGAAACACAAGCTGAACGGCTTCCGGTCGGAGTAAAATGGCGAATTGACACACTTTGCGAGTTGTGCAGAGTGTACTGCGGCATCTGACGACAGTCTGGGCTCTATCGGACCCAGCGCAGCACTCTCCAGGCGGGAGAGTGGCAAGCAAGCAGCGAAGCCTGAGGGGGAGTTGAGATCGGTGGAGATAAGCTTCGGAGGAAGCTTGTTTACACTTTGATCTCCTTCCGTGAAGAGGGCAGTTGTAAATCAACTCTACAGATGCCAGCCGGGCTGAGAATTCAGCATAAATTCGCCATCTACCGATCTCTTTACCATCAAGATTAACATCGTTTACAGAAGAAGCACCGCGAAACCCCGAGATTACAAGCAAGGTAACAAACAAATAAACGAATAAGCGCTTACCGGTTTAAAGAAGATTGTGATATTGAAACGCACGGATAAGCGCTGAAACCTTTAAGGAACTATTCCGCTTGAATTAAAAGTAAAATGAAAGCTTTCCTTTAGAGATAAAGGCTGAAAAGTGACTTTGTTTTGCATTCCTGTGGTCAGCCAAGTCTAAACGTTACGCAGCAGAAACGAAACTAACTGTGACTCTGTGATACAGGAAGTGGGCTAGAGTGGAGATTTTAGAGGCTGTTGTGTTTGAAGCGGATGGACATTTTACTGTGTGACACTATCCTCATCGGAAGTTGGATTACAGAGACGGACAGAGGCACAGGAAGTTTGAAAGGAGCCTACTCTAGCCGGAAAACCATAGAGAAATTGCGCCCGACATTTTTGGGAGGACTAAAATTTAAAAAGTTATTTTCAAGCCGAAAATGTGTTTAAGCAAGTTATAAAGGTGGCGATTTGGCTTGAAGATTGCTAATATAAAGACTGATTAGCATTGAAGTGCCCTCCAAGACGGATTTGAGAACAAGACCCAGAGCTGCTTCATCACCCAGCCCAAGAATGACTGCAAAGGAAAAAAAAGAGTGGCAAGCAGCTATGGAAGCGATGGAAAAACGGATGACCGAAGTGGTGCAGAATCTTGGAAAACAAATAGAATCACACCTTGGAAAACAAATAGAATCACAGTTGCAACAACAATTGCAAAGTCAATTGGAGCAAATAGAACAAGTGGAAGTTCAAGTACAGAAAAAAAATATGGAAGAATTGAAAGAACTGGTACTTACTGAAGTGTCAGGGATAAAAAAAGATACAGAAGAACTTAAAAAGGAAGTCAAAAGTCTGGTGACAAAATCTGAAGATATGGAACAAAAGGTTAAAAAAACTCTGTCTGAAAATACAAGGCTGGAGACCATGATGGATTACAGGGCTACTCAGAATCACCTGAGATTGAGAGGGATAGAAGAGGAGGAAGATCAGGATCTACGGGCTCTAGTAATTAAGACATTGACAACTTATATAGGAGAAGATGAAGGAGATTTGGATGCAGACTTTGACTTGATTTACAGAGTAAATTCAGCTTATGCCAAAAGAAAGCAACTACCCAGAGATGTGATTGTTCAATTTGTGACAACAAAGATGAAGGAAGACGTTTTCAAGAAACAATTTACACAACCGTTGGAAATAAATGGAAAGAAAATAATAATTTTGAGAGAAATTCCGAGATTGATTCTACAAGACAGGAAGAAGTTCAAGAAATTGACAGACAGACTAAAAGAAATGAACATTAGGTTTAGATGGGAGATTCCATATGGACTTACATTTATGTACAACTCGGTGAGAACTACTCTTAAAACTGAAGGAGATTTATATAGATTTAAAGCGAGTAATCTGGACGATTTTAAAGATATTTAATCCAACATCATTATGGATTACAAATTTTTATCTTGGAACGTAAATGGACTAAATTCACCAGGTAAAAGAAGACTGGTGAATCATTGGCTGGAGAAACAAAAATGTAATATAATTTGTTTACAAGAAACACATATAAGAAAACAAGACGACAAATATTTGATTAATAAAAAATTGGGAGAAGAATTTTATTCCTCAGCAGCTAATAAGAAAAAAGGAACAGTGATTTATATCTCAAAGGATTTGGATCCTAAACAAATTTTCTCGGACAAAGAAGGAAGGTATGTTGGCGTGGAAATAGGGATGAATAGAAAAAAGACATTGCTTGTAAATATATATGCACCCAATGGTGCAAAAGAGACTTTTTTAGTGACTTGACCAAAGAGTTGGAGTGTTTAAATTATGACCAAATTGTTCTTGCTGGAGACTTCAATGGTACAGTGAATAATACATTGGATAGAAAATCTAAAGCAAGTGGAGAGACAGTTGGAAAGTTACCAAAAAATTTCTTTCAATTGATGAAGCAAGAGAAACTGGAAGACGTTTGGAGGAAGTGGAATCCTAAGACTAAGGACTACACGTTTTATTCGAATAGACATAATTCCTTTTCTCGAATTGACATGATTTGGATGTCAGAGGAGATGGCGCAAAAAACTTATAAAATACAAATTTTACTGAAAACTAATTCTGATCATAATCCCTTACTTTGGATATCTAAAGCAAAACCTAAACAGTTATATTGGAGAATTAATGAAGATTTATTGGATCAAAAACAAATTAATGAAATCTTAAAAAAGGAAACGAAAAGTTTTTTTGAACTGAATTTGAATAAAGGTACGGACATACAAGTTGTATGGGATGCATATAAAGCAGTAATGAGAGGTATGCTTATCTCTCTGAACTCCAAGGACAAAAAACAAAAGATCCAACAACAGAAAGACCTTCATGAAAAAATCCGACAAAAAGAAAAGGAATTAAAGAAAAGACCAGGGAAGAAGAAGATTATTAAAGAGATCCACTTTCTGCAAGATCAGCTGAATGTTTTATTAAATAGAGAATTATATTGGAATTTGAAGAAATTACAGCAAAAAGCATTTGAGGGTGCAAACAAACCAGGAAAGTTTTTAGCATGGCAATTGAAAAATAGAAAAGAAAGGAATTTTATAACTAAGATTACTGAAGATGGAAAGGATGTTATGAGCTTGAATGGTATAAAAAGAGTTTTTTTTAAATATTACGCCAAATTATTCAAAAAGAAAGGAATTGATCAACAGAGAATCAACAAATATTTGGAGACGATTGAAGTTCCAGAGCTGGGAAAACAAATTAAGGAATTATTAAATGGTTTAGTAACGAAAGAAGAAGTGACAATGGCGATAGAAGATGCAAAGTTGGGCAAGGCTCCAGGACCAGATGGCTTTACAGCAAAGTTTTATAAGAAATTTAAAGAGGAGCTAACCCCTATTTTGGTTCTTCTGTCGAATGAGATAAGAAAGACCAAACGGATCCCAGATTCATGGAAAGAAGCAAATATTTCATTGATACCCAAAGAAGGTTTGGATTTGACTCAAGTAAAGAATTATAGGCCAATATCGCTATTAAATAATGATTACAAATTATTTGCAAAAATAATTTCAGAGAGACTGAAAAAATATCTGAAAGATATAATAGCGGAAGAACAAGCTGGATTTTTACCAAACAGACAAATCAGAGACAATTTAAGAGTGGTGATAGATGCAATTGAATATTATGACAAGCATCCTGAAAAAGAAGTTGGATTCCTCTTCCTAGATGCGGAAAAAGCTTTTGACAACTTAAATTGGGAATTTATGCTGCAAGTTATTGAAAAAATGGATATTGGACAGTCCTTTTTAAATATGATTGTGGCAATATATTCAGAACAAAAAGCGGCTTTGAATATAAACAAAGAAAAGACGGACTTCTTCCAAGTCCAAAAGGGAACACGTCAAGGCTGCCCGTTATCCCCGTTGTTGTTTATTTGGATATTGGAAATATTATTGACAGCGATAAGAAAAGATAACAGTATTGAAGGACTTACAGTGAAAGGTTTTGTCTATAAATACAGGGCATTTGCAGATGATGTAATGTTTATGATTCAAGACCCAATCGAGAAAATACCACAATTGATGGAAAAAATTGAAGAATTTGGTTCAGTTGCGGGATTTTATGTTAATAAAAGTAAAACCAAAGTGATGTGCAAAAATATGACGAAACAAAGACAAACAGAACTTCAAGAGAAAATTCAATGTGAAGTAGTTACAAAGACTAAATATCTTGGAATTGAATTAACCATGAAAAATATTGACTTGTTTAAAAACAATTATGAAAAGGTGTGGCACAAGATTCAGCAAGATATGAAGAAATGGGACACTTTGAATTTATCATTGATGGGAAGAATCGCGACTGTAAAAATGAATATCTTACCGCGTTTGATGTATTTATTTCAGACTATTCCAGTACTAAAACAAAGGAAAGTATTGGATTCGTGGCAGAAAGAATTATCCAAATTCGTATGGGCAGGAAGAAAACCAAGGATTAAAATGAAAATTTTATGTGATGCAAAGGAAAGAGGAGGTCTACAACTACCAAATCTAAGACTGTACTATGATGCCGTCTGTTTAACATGGTTGGAACAGTGGATTAATTTGGAGAATAAGAAGCTATTGGCCCTGGAAGGGCATGATAACAAATTCGGATGGCATGCATATTTATGGTATGGAAAAGTAAAAATGGACAAATTTTTTAAACACCACTTTGTAAGACAATCACTGTTCGAGACATGGATGAGATATAGAAAATTCTTCTCAGAAGAAAGACCACTTTGGATTGTACCAGCTGAAGTGATCAATCCATATTCAAGAAATCAAGGACTAGACTGGCTACCTTATAAAAATCTTTTAAAATCTGAAGGGAAAAATTTTGTGTTAAAAGATAGATTTGATGTTGAATTTGAATATGATTGGTTGAAGTATAGACAGATTTATGATTTATTTAAGACCGATAAAAGAGAACATGGTTTTAGAGAAAAGAATATTGAAATTGAAACTGTATGGCTTGAGAAAGATAAAAAAATGATTTCTAAACTGTATAAGGTGCTATTGAAATGGTATACGGAGGATGAAGTTGTAAAAGAGCAAATGATAAAATGGGCTGTAAATGTTAATAATGAGATATTAATGACATCTTGGGAATACTTGTGGAAAAAGTCGATGAAAATTTCAACTTGCGTAAATGTTAAAGAGAATTGTTATAAAATGATGTACAGATGGTATATGACGCCTAAAAAAATTGCTATCATGAATGAAAGTATGTCTAACAAATGCTGGAAATGTAAGAAACATGAAGGGTCTTTTTACCATATGTGGTGGACATGTGATAAAGCAGTAAAGTATTGGACAGAGATCCACAATGAGATACAAAAAATTTTGAATTGTACTTTTAAGAAAGACCCACAGATGTTATTGTTAGGTCTTAAAATGGAAGAAATAAATGTAGCCAAGAGAACATTACTATGGTACTTGACTACAGCAGCAAGACTGACTTTTGCTCAATGTTGGAAACAAGATAAAGTACCTGAAATATGGGAATGGATTAAAAAGACGTTGTTTTTGGCAGAAATGGACAAATTAACAAGAAAGTTAAACAACGAAGAAGATGAAACGTTCTTTGAAGACTGGAAAGACTTTCAAAAATACTTGTTGAAAAATTGGGACATTAAACGTGGTTTGATTTGCTTTGATAGTTATTAAGAGGAAAATGAAATAGAATTAGATTTTTGAATTGTTACCGTTAGTAAGAGAAAATAGGTTTAGAAGTAACTGTAACAGAACAAGAGAGATATTAATGGGGTTGGAGCAGTGCGGGAAGCCTTGTTTGGGGGGTAGAAGGGAAATTAGAAAAATGGATATATAGGTTGGTTGAAAATGTATGAGTATGTGATATATCCAATAATAAATTGTATTTACCAAAAAAAAAGAAACACAAGCTGAACTTCTTCTGAAATTCTCTTGTATGCTTCAGTAACTAATGTAAATTTGCAATATGATCCCTAGCTTGAACAGCTGGCATTTCTTGTTTCATATATGGTAACGGTGTTTGTTATAAGACTCTGAGCATCACTTTTAATCATGATAATTTTTTTTATAATGTATTTTATTAAGTTTCAACTTTAAATAACATCAAACAGAAAATATATATTGAAATAGAACAATGTAATACATAGGGATACAGTGATTAACAAAAATTAGGCTAATAGGTGAGGTGTTTTCTATTGAGTTCCATATATGTTTCCAATCATCATCAGACATATTAACTGATAGTAATTTCTCCCACCTTGATTGATAAGACAAGGTGGAATTTTCTTTTAGTTGGGCTAAAATTTGAATGATTTTTGATAAGGCTCCCTTTTTTGAATGATTTATTTTATTTATCAGTGATTCAATGTCTGTTAAAGGATCTCTAGCAATGCTTTCCAGATGAATAGAGTCACACATATGTTTTACTTGTAGGTATTGATACCGGGATACAGGAGTCCCTAGCTTTCCTTCTAATTCACTTTTTTGCATAAATTTATTGTTTACTAATAGATCCTTAAGCTTAGTAATTTCTGTTGTTTTCCATTTCAGATATTCCTTGCCTTCAAGACCTGGTGGATACCAATGTTGTCCTAAAAAAGTCCTGAATTTTGAGAATTCTGGTACTAGATTTGCTCTGAATTCATCCCAAACGTCTAAGGAGGCAATTAAAAAGTCATCTTGGTAAATTACTTCAGCAAGTGCATATGGTGAAGTGTTTTCAGAGTGGATAGGAGTCCAATTTGTGGCAGGATCAACTTGTAGCATTCTTAATATTCGGTCTAAGTGGGTTGCACTGTAGTATTCTAGTAAGTTGGGAAGCTGGAAACCTCCTGTACTACTTCTTCTAAATAATGTTGTGGCACTAATTCTAGCTTTTTTTTGCTATTCCATAAAAACTTTAGCAGTCTATCTTGCCATAATTTGATTAACAATTGAGGTATTTTTATAGGAATTGCTCTAAATAAAAAAAGAAATTTCAGAAGTAAAAATGATTTTATTAAATTATATCTATCTATTAATGATAGTGAATGTCTTTCCCAACTCCTTATTTTGGAATTGATTTCTTTTAGCGTTTCTTCATGATTGGGATTTACTATTTGATTCAATTCTGTAGGGAGTTGAATACGTAAGTACTTTAGTTTGGTGTCTGACCAGTGATATTTAAATCTAGCTTGCAAATTTTCTTGTTCAGATTTGAGAACACTGATTGGCATTATTACTGATTTGGAGACATTAATTTTAAGACCTGAAATACTTTCATAAACATGCAAGATATTTTGAAGAGCCTCTAAGGATATTTTAGGATTTGTTAGAAATAATAACATGTCATCTGCAAATAGTGTGATCTTAAATTCTGTATCTTTAATTTGGATTCCTGTTATTTTTTTGGTAACTCTAATCTTTTGGGCTAAAGGTTCCACCGCCAGGGCAAACAGCAGAGGCGATAAAGGGCATCCCTGCTTCATTCCCCGTTGGAGAATAAAACTGTTGGATAAAGTATTATTTATTTTAATCAAAGCCTGAGGTTGTTCGTAAATTGCCTGTATAGCTTTTAAAAATTTGTGGCCAAATTTCATATTTTCTAATATTGATTTTAAAAAGGGGAGCTCAATCGAATCGAAGGCCTTCTCCACATGGAGTGAAAGCATAATCATTTCTTTTTTATTTTGGGGGGCATGTTGTAATATATTAAAAGCTTTATAAGTGTTATCAATTAAGTCTCTTCCTGGAATAAAACCAGCCTGATCGGGGTTTATATAATCTATTATTATCTGATTTAAACGCTGAGCTAATATAGAAATAAAAATTTTGAAGTCTATATTTAATAAAGAGATAGGCCTGTAAGATGCCGGTAATAATTTGTCTTTTTGTTGTTTGCATGAGACCAGGATGGGGGAAGGTGCCCGTTTTTAAGAATAAAATTGCAAGCATTCTGTAAGGGATCTACAAGAGACGTAGAAAAAATTTTATAGAAAAAAAGATGAAAAGCCATCTGGTCCAGGGGCCTTATGAACTTTCAACCTTTTAATTGCGTCTAGAATTTCTTTCTTCGAGTAGTCATTATCTAAGAAGGAACTATGTTCAGGTTTTAATTTTTTAGGCACACTGGTTTTTAAAAAGTCCGTTATGGAGGACTGAGACACGTTTTGGGTAGTATATAATTTACAATAGTAATCAACAAAGGTTTTGAGGATCTGTTCTGCTTTGGAGTGTAATGTGCCCTTTTTTGTCTTTTATTAAGTGAATACTCTTATCCATTTTTTTGGTGTTTACCCTCTTGTTCAGTATTTTTAAATTCTTAGCATTATAGTACCGGGATTCCTGTTTAAATAAAGTAGGTCTTTTTGAATTTTGTCAGTGTCTAAGACTTCAAGTTTACGTCTTTCTATTAGCAGTTGTTTGTATATCTTTTTACTGCAAGTAACTTTGTTTTTTTTTTAGAGTATTTATTTTTTCCAATAATGCTTGTCTAATTTCTTTTTTCTGTTTCCATTTATAGGATGACTTTGCGATCAATTCACCTCTGATGACAGGTTTCATCGCGTTCCACAAAATCAGGGGTGAAGAAACTTCTGCATTGTTTTCTTGAAAATAAAGTTTAATTTTGTGTTCTATGTCCTCTCTAATGCTTTGATCTTCCAGTAAACTATTATCTAGACTCCAAAGTCTAGAGGGATATTTCTGTTCTAAGCTTGTTCAATTACAAGCAACCCAAGAATGATATGTCCAAAGTTTGTCTCCAATCTGGGAAGAAATAATTTGACTTTGTAGAGAATGTGACATCAGCAAGTAATCAGTTCTGGTATGGATATTGTATTGGGAAGAATAATATGTAAAATCCCTTTCTAGAGGATGATGGTGTCTCCATATATCAATTAAAGCATGCTCTTGTAAAAGATTATTTAAATCATGTTTAACAGACTTTGAACCCTTACCTTTTTTTGAAGATTTTCTAAAAAAAGTCCTATCCAGATCTTGATTGACAATATAGTTTAGATCACCCCCAGAAGTCCTTTGAAGGAGCAAATAAACCTAGGAAATATTTGGCATGGCAATTGAAGAAAAGAAGAGAGAACAAAACAATAATTAAATTGAAAGATGGGAATAGAGAAATTATAGACCCAGGAGGGATCCGGAGAGAATTTTATAAATATTATGCTACTCTTTTTCAAGCAAAACCGATGGATCAACAAAAAATTCAAGATTATTTATCAAAGGTGAATTTGACACAACCAAGCTCAGGAATAAAAGCAATGTTAAAAGCTGTGATAACTAAAGAAGAAATCAGCAAAGCAATAGGAGAAGCAAAAATCTCCAAAGTTCCAGGACTAGATGGTTTTTCAGCCAAATTTTATAAGAAATTTCAAGAAGACCTGGTACCGGTTCTAGAGATTCTTTTAAATGAAATTAGACAAAGTGGGAAGATTCCAGATTCCTGGAATGAAGCAGCAATCACCTTAATACCGAAAGAGACCCAAAATTTAAAATTATCGACCAATTTCACTCTTGAACAATGATTACAAAATTTATGCAAAAATCCTAGCAGAACGCCTTAAAGGGTATTTGAAAGACACTATTGCCGAAGATCAGGCTGGGTTTTTGCCAGGTAGGCAAATAAAAGACAATATGAGGGTTGTTTTAGATGCAATAGAATATTACGATAAGCACCCGGAAAAAGAGATTGGCTTTTTATTTTTAGACGCGGAGAAGGCATTTGATAACTTGAATTGGGAATTTATGTTCAAAGTGATTGAAAAATTGCAGATGGGCGTAGAATTTACAAGAATGATTAAATCAATATATAAAGAACAAAAGGCTACGGTGATTGTAAATGCGGAATCAACAGAAGCGTTCCAGGTCAGAAAAGGAACCAGACAGGGCTGTCCCTTATCGCCATTGTTATTCATCTGGATTTTGGAGATTCTGCTGCAAATGATTAGAGATGATGATAATATAAAAGGTTTGAGTATTAGAGGTTTCTCATACAAATTAAGAGCATTTGCTGATGATATTATGTTTATTGTTGAAGATCCTGCCAATAACATGCCTTTGGTATTTGAAAAAGTAAAAGAGTTTGGTGATCTCGCAGGGTTCTATGTAAATAAAAATAAATCGAAAATATTGTGTAAAAACATGAATGTTACAAAGCAACAAATTTTACAAAATCTGACAGAATGTGAAGTGGTTAAAAAGGTTAAATATTTGGGAGTTGACATTACAATGAAAAATATTGATTTGTTTAAGAATAATTATGAAAAACTGTGGGCTTTGATAAAGCGCGATTTAGAAAAGTGGGAAAAACTTAGATTATCTCTTCTTGGAAGAATTGCCGTTGTCAAAATGAATGTACTGCCCAGGTTAATGTTTTTGTTTCAGATAATACCAATTGTGAAAGATGTGAAAGTGTTGGTGAAATGGCAAAGAGAAATTTTCAAGTTTATCTGGGCAGGAAAGAAGCCAAGAATTAAAATGAAAATAATGTATGATATTAAAGACAGAGGTGGCTTCCAAGTCCCGAATTTGCGTTTGTACCATGAAGCTGTATGTATGTCTTGGTTAACTGACTGGGTTAATTTGGAGAACAGAAAACTTTTGGCCCTTGAGGGTCACGATTGCAGATTTGGCTGGCATGCCTATCTTTGGTATGGGAAAAATAAAGTAGACTCAATGTTTAAGTATCATTATGTAAGAAGAACATTGTTTGATGCATGGACCAGATACAAGAACACAG
Source organism: Gekko gecko (assembly GCA_029375565.1). NCBI lineage: Eukaryota > Metazoa > Chordata > Lepidosauria > Squamata > Gekkonidae > Gekko > Gekko gecko. The sequence goes on from JAPDNY010000005.1 coordinate 119,275,599, forward strand.
TTCCTGATGAGAGGCCTTTGTGGATTGTTCCTGCTGCAGTTATTCATCCCTTTTCAGAACATAAAGGTAATGATTGGTTGAAATACCAAGAGTTGCTTCAAAAGGAAGGGAAAAAATATGTCTTAAAACCAAATAATGAATTAGAATTTGAGTATGGATGGTTACAATATTGTCAAATATGGGATATTTACAAAAAAGACTGTAAAGAGGTTGGTTTTAGAGCTAAGAACGATGAGTTTGAAGATATATGGTTGAAAAAAGAGCGAAAAATGATATCAAAGATGTATAAAACCTTGTTGACTGTATATACTTTGGATGAAACTGTTAAAGAGCAAATGATAAAATGGGCCATAAATATGAACAAGGAAATTTCTATGGAAGCATAGGAATTTTTGTGGAAAAAAGCCTTTAAAATGTCAACCTGTGTTAATGTAAAAGAAAATTGTTATAAGATGATGTACAGGTGGTATATGACACCAAAAAAGATTGCTAATATAAGCATGGATAAGAACTTGAGTAATAAGTGTTGGAAATGTAAAAAAACAGAGGGTTCTTTTTACCATATGTGGTGGTCATGTGATAAAGCAAAGGTATACTGGTCAAATGTACATTGTGAGATGCAGAAAATATTAAAAATTCCTATTAGGAAAAGTCCGGAACTTCTTCTCTTAGGTTTGACAATGGAAAAAATTCCACAAGAAAAAAGGACATTATGGTATATGATTACATCAGCGAGAATGGCTTTTGCTCAACAATGGAAAGCGGAGAAGGTGCCAGATATACATGACTGGTTAAGAAAACTGTTGTTTCTAGCCGAAATGGACAAAATGACGAAAAAACTAAATGGACAAATGGCAGAACAATATCTAAAAGACTGGGAAGGCCTGAAATTGTATATGAAAACCGAATATAGAATGAAAGGGAAAATGTACAATCTTGATTTGTATTGAAACTGAATAAGTGAAATGAACACTTAATCGTACTGTACCTTTATTGGAAACTATGTTTGAAAAAGTCAGATTTTTATGTATCAGAATTGTGTTACCTGGTTTGTTGATTGTTATAAGTCTAAACTTGATTACCTTTTAACTTTTTCTTTTTTGTTATTAGCAGTGTTGGAAGCCTATTAGGGGGTGGGGGGATGGGATGAAAATCTTTTTAATTGTATTGGTAACGATGTTTAACAATGTTGAATGCATCCCAATAAAAATTTTGTTTAAAAAAAAAAAAAAAAGATCGCCCCCTAGCAAGACATCACCTTCTTTAAAGTTTTCTAATAGCTGAAAGGTTTCGGATAGAAAATTAATTTGATCACAGTTTGGGGCATATACAGAGCCAACAGTCAACATTTTGTTGTTCAGAACACCTTTTACAAAAATAAATCTACCATTAGGGTCTTTCAACACATCATAAATTTTAAAATTTACATTTCCAGAAAGCATGACTGCTACCCCCCCTAGATTTTGAGTTCCCACAAGCTTGTAGTTGCGTGGTGAACCAGGTAATACTGCAGATTTTTTTTCCTGGGTGTTTTTGGTGGGTCTCTTGAAGAAACAAGATGTCCGGTTTTAGATTCATGAGATTATTATACACTGTTTTTCTTTTAATGCAATTGTTAACACCTCTTACATTCAGAGTTAAAACTTTCAACTTAGGCATTTTTAGAATATATTACCTGTTGTCACAGAGAATAAAAAATAAGTTGTAATATATGATCTGTAACCAATCCTGAATTAAAAATGTATAAAGCTGCCTGCTTTTTAATATTTGTATTTCTTATTTTAACAAAGTAGTGTTTATTTTAATATTTTTTTTCCTGTATCCTCAAAAAATTGAATTTAAAGTAACTCTTATAACCTATACTAAAACTAATAACAAAGTACCTAAGGACTCTCGTAGAAAACTACGAGGTGACAGGAAAAATTCCTGTCTCCTAAACAGGTATTACCTTAGTAAATGTAGAATAACAACATTTCATCTCTCCCCAAAACTACCTTTCTTCTGTATGGTCTGGTAACATATCATAGTAATAAAGCATAATTTTTATCCTTCCCCTTCTATTTTTAGAATGCCCTCTAGAAGTATTTAAAGTACAACAATTGTTTTATAAATATTTTGCACAAAAGTAGAAATAAAAAACACATGTTTACTGGGTGTCTTTTACCATATTTAGAATCTATCAGTCAATGTGTCTTCTTGTGATGGAAGCTAGGAATTTTACTTTCTTTGGGAGGAGTGGCAGTAAAATGAAGCTTTCTTTTGTATTGATTTTTGTTTGAGTCTTCAGGAGTTTTCAGTCCCAATTTCTCTAGAAGCTTGAGACCGGCTTAGAGATTATTTGCTTGAAGCTTTTCTCCTTTGTAAATCAGATGCAAAGTAGCAGCACCCATCCATTTGTATTTCTCTCTTGCTTCTTGGAGTTTGGAAGGGACTGGACGTAACTCCCTTCTTTTGCTGATGGCCGGAGGTAGATCTGGAAAAGCTTCGATTTTATGCTCTTTATATTCAAAAAAGCCCACTTCTCTTGCAGCATTTAAGATCCTTTTATGCAATCTATAGTTTAGAGCTGATATCACTATGTCTCTAGGACCTTTTCTATTTGGATTCCTAGGGGAGTCTATGCGATAAGCTTTAACAATCATAGGAACCATGTCTTCCCCTAGTTGAAAAATCTCAGCCAGCCATCCTGCCATAAAATCATTAAGGTCTTCTTCTGTGTCAATTTTTTCTGGAAAACCCCTGAATTTGATATTATTTTTACATATTTCCATATCAAAGTTTAAGATTTTATTATTCAGAGAGTCATTTTCTTTTTGTAGTTGAAGCGTTACTTCTTGGACAGTCTCCGCCAGTGTTAAAACACATTCAGCTTTTTTTTAGTTTCTGTTATATTAGATTTGATATCCCCCAATTGGTCCTGGACTGGCTTTAATAGGGCGCTTAGTTTTAGGAGGATTCGATTCTCCATTTCTATAAGGTCCATTTTTGAGAGGAGAGTCAAGATTTCAGCATCTTCTACCGTGTCTGCGATGTTATCGTCCGCCATTTTAGCATGCCGCAATTCCCGCCCCAGTTTCAACTTTGTGACAAGTTTCAAAAGAAATAGGAGCCTACCGGTCGGGCTTCTGCAGCGATTTTGGTACCAGCAAGGAAGGACTTAAAGAAGATTGTTTTTGGAGTTCATAGAAGGATTATTTCGGTGATAGTCTGGTTGCTATGGGTAGTATTAGGGAGAGCTGTCGGCACAAGCTTCCTACTCCATTCATGTGACGCCCCCCTTTAATCGTGATAAATTAATGTAATGGGCTGGTAGTTACCACAGTCTTTGGCATCCTTTTTGCAGAATTGGAAGTCTGTGGACCAATGTTTTATGTACTATATTTGTTTGCATATTTTGGTTAAGATTTTGATGGCTTGAAATAGCTCTATTGATATCCCATCTACTTCTGCTGATTTGTTTCTCCCAGTTGCTTTAACTTCATTTCCTCTATTGCTTATACTCCACTTTCTAAAATTGTAGGTTCTTCTTCTAAAGTTTCTTCTTTGAAGGAGTCTGTCATCCTTTTATCTCCTCTGTACAGTTCTTCAGTGTATTGTTCCCATTTTTATTTTGTCTGGTTTATTTAATGTATTGCCATGATTTAAATTTCCCTTTGATTCCTTGGATTTTATGGAACAGATCTCTTGTTCTACCTTTTTTGTTGTCCTCTTCTATTTCTTTACCCTGGTTATTATAATAGTTCTCTTTATCTTCACATATTAGCCACTGGAAAGTTGCATTTAGGCTTTTGTTTCTGTCACCTCTTTTGCTTGTCTATCTTTAGCAATTTTAAGAGTTCCATCAAGGCTTTTCTTTTCTTTTGGCTACAGGAATCATCCTTGTGCTTTCTTCTTTGATAATATCTCTGGTTTCAACTCATAGTTCCTTTTTCATTTTTTAAAATATAGATTTGTGTGTGGGCACGCACAAGTGTGCTTGCCTGGAAGTCATGGTTGACTTCTGGCAACGCCTGCTGAGGACTTGGGACTTTTTCAGAGAGGTGGCTTGATTAGCTTGCCTCTGCATTCCACCTCGGGTATTCCTTGGAGGTCGCTCTTCCAAGTACTTGCCAGAGTCCACCCTGCTTAGCTTCCAAGATCTGATGAGATTAGGATTGCCTGGGCTATTCAGATCAGGGCAACCCACAGATCTTCCGATTCATGTTCAAATCTGTTCTTTACATGGTCTTTAAACCAGAGGTGTTGAACTCATATGTTATGAGGACTGGATCTGACATAAATGTAACTTTGTTAGGCCAGGCCATGTGTGCTATAACAATGTAACACGAGGTACCAAAGATATAAACTTTATAAAGATGATTTCAGGTGCCTAATAGCAGTAGCAGGCATGACTGGATTAGGTATGATATGCAGAGGGGAAGTAGGTGTGGAGATATCAGCATTAATAATGAGATAGAAAACCTAGGTCTCAGTTCCACCCAGGAGGATTCAGTCCAGGAGGATGGAGAGAATAAATGGACATAAGTCTGACATTAGAAACCACAACATTCAGTTGCTGACATAAGAGTAGCAGTGCTCTTACAAAGGAATTTCAAAGGGAGATTAGAAAGAGAGACTGCTGAATTGCATCCTCCTGGAGTGGACTGAGACCTAGTTTTCCTGTCTCATTACCAATGTGTGCTATAATCATTTCATACCTGAAATCATTCCACTCTCCACGATATAAGGACCAATCCAAGTGTTCTTATTCCTAAAATAGGGTCTGTTTGAAAGAAAATAAATTCAGAAAGGACAGAGAAATCCATTCATTAAAAAAAACCCCAACTTTTCAGAATAAGCCAAAATAATTTCCTCAATGTACATTGTGCTTGTGTGTGTGTGTGTGTGTGTGTGTGAGAGAGAGAGAGAGAGCAAGCAAGTGAGGAAGAGGGGAGAGAGGCTTTTTTTTTTATCTCTCCAGCATGAAGCAGCCATGAAATTCTATCTCTGTGCATGTGAGTGAGAGAGAAGGAGGGAGGGGAAGGAGGCGGGAAGTAGGAAGCAAGGAGCCACTGAGGGAGCTGGGGAAAAGCAAGCTAGGGTGCAGCTGCAGTAGCAGCCCTGGGAAAGGAAGAAGAAGGAAGCTGCTTGGGGGGCCAGTTCTGAGCCCTATGTGGGCCGGATCTGGCCCACAGGCTGCACGTTTGACACCCCTGTTTCGAACTCTTCAGGAATGCTGCTTAGGTTGTATTTTGGCACTATGACTATTTTGGTGTTTTTCTTCAGCTTTATTCTAACTTTCGATATTATTCACGACCACACCACAATCAGCTCCTGGTCTTATTTTAGCAGAGAGAATAGAGCTTCTCCATCTTCTGCTTATATAATCTACTAGGAATCAAGCCTGTGGTAGGAATAAAGACAACGGGCGCTAGCTTGGCTACCTGGCTGCGGGCCCCCATCCCCCGAGTCCCCAGGGTTGGAAGGCTGCCAGAAGTGGGCCATGGTGCACGGTTGAGGCACCGGCGGGTCAAGCGCGAGAGGTGGCATTGGTGGGCAAGCCAAGGTAACCGGCCTCGTCCCTCCCCCCTGTGTGTGTTCGAGGGGGCGGCGGGCCACTCTAGGCAAGCTCGTTTCTTCCATGGCAGCCGAGGTCTCAGCAGGCCAAGCCAGCTGTCCTTGTGCCTCCCCCCTGCCAGGCACTCGAGGCGTTGACAGGGCAATCCAGGTGGGCTCACTCCCCCCCCCGACCGCTCGATGGGGTGGTGGGCCATGGTGGCCAGTCTTGTTCCTCTACCCTGCCGCACGCTCAAGGTGGCGGCGGGCCAAGCCGGGCAGGCCTGTTCCTCCTCCCCCATGCCCGGCCTCGCCCCTCTTGCCACCGCCCATTCAAGCGAGCAAGCGGTGCATGTGGTGGTGGAGCAGCGGCAAGCAAGGGATTCCTCATGGAGGCAGCAGCGGGAGGAAGGCGGCACTGGCTCTGGTGGGGGGGAGCGTCTTGCCTGTCCAGCAGCGAGTGGAGCATCTTGCCTGTCCAGCAGCTTTTAGGGCACTGCGTCTGAGACGCTGGGCAGGTCGTCTGTGGGCGAGAGGAGGGGCGGGATGAAGGCCATACAGCCAGTGGCCAGGGACCCCGTTCTGACAGGCAGTTTGGGGGGCCAAAGGCTGTGGGGGCACGTGGACACCAACAGCACTTTATAATAATGAGAGATTTGACTTCTGTATTGGCCATTTGGGAATCTCCATGTATACAATTGTCTGTTTGGTTGCCTGAAACGTTTTTGCAATAAACAAGTTGTTGTCTTCACAGAATTCTGAGTCCCTCTCCTGCTTCATTTCATGTTCCAACCAAATTTTCCAACAGTATTTGATTCTACTTTGTTTCCTACTTTTGAGTTCCAGTCACCTATGATTATCAGCACCTATGATTATCAGTTTCTTCCTGGAAACTTGTGTAAAAGTTTTCTTTTTTCTTTGTTTTTGCTGATGAAGAAGCATCTGTAGTTGGGACATACACTTGAGTGCTGGTTATACTGATATACTTTCCGTGAAGTCTGGTTGATATTAGACAGGCAGACTTCGTATTAAAGCCCCTGACTGCCTCACTATTAGAGCAACTCAGTTTCTTCTGTTTTTGTAATTCCCTGACTAAAACACTTTGTAATTTTCGGACTAAAAATGTCCTAATCCAGTCCACTTTAGTTTGCTCACTCCCAGGATTGCAATGTTAAAGCATTCAATTTCTTGTTTTACAATTTCGAGCTTACCTTGATTCATACTTTTTACATTCCATGTTCCTATTATATATGTTAAATAGCTTTTGACTTTCCTTTTGCATTCATTCACATCAACAACTGAATATCCTTTTATCTTTAGTCCATTTGTGTCACTAAGAATAGCGCCAGACATACTTGTCCTCAGTGCTTCTCCGGTAGCTGATTGAGTGCTACCCAACCCAGAAAGTCTTATCTTCCAGCACTATATCTTTTTTCATTTTGGAAAGTCTCATCATTGAGATAAGAGTCTTTCAGAAGTGGCAGTACTAACCAGGGTTAGCTATAACGTCACTACCGTTGTCTATGAAAAATTCTCCACCAGTGTCACCTTCCACTACTGTTGCTGCCCCCTTAACATTGGGACTGACCTCTGCCCCCCTCAACATTGGGACTGACCATTCTGTTCTACTGATGTGGCTGTTGATCCCCAAAGGAGTTGAACACATCTTAGTCTGGTGTCTCAGCTGTGACCATTCCACCTCGAGTGACTCTGCTAGGAGTCTAGACCCCTTTACTCTCAGCTTCTTTGATACACACAAACCCCCTCATCACATTAGGGTATGTATCCAAGAGGGGGAAGCTTCTGTTTTTACAGGTGAGTATTTGTAGCTATTTTTCAGTGTTCATTCCTCAGAGGTAAGAATGAGGGATAATGCCAGTAAACTGATCCCTCAGTGACAAGACACATTGAAATTATGGCACACTGGGGAAAGCTATACATTTAAGGGAATTTCAGACAGAGGATATAATCCGGAAGAGGAACGGTTCCCAAACGGTTTCTGGTCTGGTATTTCAGACAGAACCGTTTTAGAACTGGTTCTCTACCGGAATATATTTGTAATTTCACACAGAAACGCTTCAATCCCATTCAGGAAACGGGGCTGAATCGTTTTACCTGTCAACCGCTTCCAAGTAGTCGTCGGTTTCTTCTCCAGGACCCGATACACTTTTTTCCCCGCCTTTTTTCGCGATCGCTGGTTTTTTTTTTTTGAACGTTCGCTTTAGAGCGCTATACCGATGTAACGGAACCTTAAAACAGCGCCATAGCGATCCTGTCGGAATGCCTGGACTCCACTGGGAGACTTGCGATGGCTACATCTGCCACCTGGAGACAAGCACCCCATTGGATAGAGGTTTCCGGCGGGACATCGGGGCACCAGTGATTGGAGAGAGAGATGTTGCCAACCCTGCCATGCCCAAAGAAGTGTTAGGGAAGGGGATGGGTTGTCAGGTTGCCACCTGGAGACAAGTACCCCATTGGATAGAGGCTTCCGGCGGGACATCGGGGCACCAGTGATTGGAGAGAGAGATGTTGCCAATCCAGCCTGATGAGCACCCATCCATGCCAAGAGGCAATTGGCTGGCACACAGCTGGACCAGGTATAAAGGGCAGGGAGGCAAACCCCTCATCTCTGTGGGTTGAAGTTGGTGAGTGGCAGGCTTGGTTGGTTAGAGTGCTTTTGTGTGACTGTGTGAGAGACTGATCTATTGGAAGGAGGATGAGTGCGACAAGGGGGGTAGCTTGGACAGAGCAGGAGGTTCTTGACCTCCTTGTATTGTGGGGGGATGACAGGATACAGGATGTCCTGAAGTTTAATCACAGGAATCATTCTGTATTCCAAAGAATTTCTTTGGAAATGGCCAAACGTGGCCATGACCGGACAGCAGAGGAATGCCGGAATAAAACAAAAGCTATGCGGATGAGATACAGGCAGGTTCTGGATGAGAATTCCAGGCCTGGTAATAGGAGAAGGTCCTGTCCCTATTTTAGGGAGCTTCACCAGATCCTCAAAGGTGAAGGATTGCTAAGGCCAAGGGGGAGGTGGCAAGTGCCATCACCTTCCAAGACGAGGTGCCAGAAGGACATTCACAGGACCTCTTTTGCCCAGAGACCGTGAATCTGGAGGACATCAGACCTGGTAAGTCATGTATATAAGGGATGGGGGGGGGGGTGAGTTCACTGTCGAAGATGATGTACAGATGACTGTAGTATGCATGTACAGATCTTCCTTGCTTGATTGCTGGGTGGACCTTTCAGTGAAGTGGAATGAAAGTTATTGCTTCCCTAGTTTAGTCTCGGTCTCTCTGTGGCTTGCAAGAATTCTGAACTGGGGGCTTATGAAAATGGACCTTGTTTATGGGTGCTGTCTACCTTACAGGGATGTCGTTTTCTTCTCCAACTGTATTCTTGCAGTGATAGAAAGGCAGGAACCGTTTGGTTTTTGGTTGCCCAAAAAACTCTGTACTGTACCAATTCACCTATGCCAACAGGCACTGCCACAATTGTATTTGATGGGAGGCAAGGCAGCATGTTAGAATTCAGACATGCTTCAAGTTAGAGGACTATGAAGGACAGACAAAAGATTATGCATAGATATAAACTTTTTTGGTCCTAAAGGTGCCACTGGAGTCAGTGTATGCCTATTAAACTGTTATTGGTATATAGCTGGTGTGGTCAGGGATTAACCTGGTTGTGTAATCATTTGCATTTTGTTACTTTCATAGATGATCCCTTGGAGGAGGCAGAGGAGGCAGAGGAAACAGTGGCAGAGGAGTTCATTGGTGAGTCTTGATTTAATCCTACATGTCAGCAAGAAATTTGCTCTCTCAATTGCCCTCCCTTCAAGTAAAAGCTGCACATTGCACTTTTATTTTATTGGAATTCTAACTGATTCTTACTACAAGTGTAATGCAAACCTGGGGGACAGGGTGGGTATATAATTCCAACAGAATAAATCACTGTTGTGTTGCTGCAGAACACTGCTTGCCAGGGACATTCACAAATAGGAATTTTCACTTTGCTTTTATATTTTATTTCCCAACAGTGCCAAACACCATCACTGATGAGGAGGAGCAGCCAGGACCCTCTCATCGTGGCAACTGTTCTCCACCCAAACATCATGCCATCCTGGAAGAACCCAGGCAGCTCACAACAGCAAGGAGGAAGCGACTCTATGGTCTGTATGCTGTTGCAGACAGAATAATGGTGCAATCGGACAGGCAGCATGCTGCTCAGTTACAGCAAATGGACAGCCACCATGCTGAGCATATGGAGGCGAGGAGGCAGGAGTTGCTGGAGAGCAGGGAGGACAGGGAGATGCTCCGTGAAGCCATCACACAGCACAATGAGGTGCTAAGGAACTGCTCCCAGACTCTCTCTAGGCTCACGGATCTGCTGGAGAGGGAGCTGCAGAACAGACAGACCTCAGCACCTGAGAACCATGGGGGTGGAAGGGGGAAAAGGAAAAGTGTGAGGTGTCCAAGGGAGAGACTTTCACCCTAATATGACTAATCTGTTCTGTTCAGGAAGTTTAGTGTTGAGTTGCTTCGTTTATACTAACAGTTCATACTAACTCAGTTCCTAAGGGTGGTTGGGTGGGTATGGGAATCCTAACTTTTCACTATCTGTTCTGAAATAAAAGTTTGCCTTCTTGTTTTGCACTCATAAGACTCTCCTGTGTGGTCTCAATTCTGCCCTGGTGTGAGGGGTTTTTCCCCCTGCCCTAATATGTTAACAATCTGGGGTTCTCTGGTCATTCGTGCCCAAAGTAATGGGGCGGGGGGGGGCAATGATCCCTCTAAGCTCTGGAGTCCTGTGAGCAGAAATCCTACTTTGTGAGCTTACTGGCATCACAGTTGTGAGTGAGCAATTTGGCTACTGCATAAATTGGTTTGCTCTGGAGCCCTCCTTCCTGAGCTAAGGCAAAAATCTGTGAGCTCAAAGGTAAAAAACCTGTGAGCTAGCGCACACTAAGTCAGCTTAGAGGGAACACTGGTGGGGGATGGGGTGGGGTTATCTAAGAAATCACAGCAGAGAGAGACATATCAAGGGATATATCATTTGCTGACAACTTTTTTAAAAAAACATTCACCTATTGGAACAAGAAATATCAAAATGTCAAAATCAGATCTATATACAACATGAACTATCAAAAGGTTGCCTGGTCATTCCTGGCTACACCACTGCATTTAGGTGGGGAGGTTTATCAGACTGTATAGTTAAGTGTTTAGAATCAATTCCTGTCCTAAGTGAGACATAACTTGAGGAGCCCTCAATGGTTTGGCATGGAAATACTAACTAAATCATGTGTACATCTGATGAGAGTCATGGGGGGGGGGGGCTGCCAGCTCCTAGTTGGGTAACTCCAGGAGATATTGGGAATGAGCCTGGGGAGAACAGGGATTTCAATGGAGTCCTCCATTGCTCCCTCTAAGCCATGGAGACCTGTGAGCAAAAAATCAGCTTTGTGAGCTTATTGGCATTAAAGTTGCAAGCGAGCAATTGGACTGCTGAATAAATTAAGTTTGCTCTGGAACCATCCTTCCTGAGCTGAGACAGAAATGTGTTAGCCAGAGGCTTACAAAACTGTTAGCTAGCTCACACTAACTCAGCTTAGTGGACACTGGCTGAGGTGACTACTGGGGGACTCTGTAGGGTTTTCAAGGAAAGAAACAGACAGAGGTGGTTTGGCATTGCCTGCCTCTACACACAGCACCCCTGGACTGGTCTAACCAGCCCTGACCCAGCCAAGCCTCTGAGATCGGGCTGGTCCGGGATCCCAGGGTCTTATGCACTGCCAATCCCACCCACGCCGCACCTAGTATTACCAGTCATGTCAATCCCTAAATGCTGGTCATCAGAAGGAGGATCCTCTTTGCAAATCTGGAAGGACTTGGGGCTTGAAAAAGCAAAAGCAGGCTGTCCACTTTTCAAGAAATGCTCTCCAACCGTGCGTTCCCGCACTTTCACTCTCTGTTTTTAAATCCTCCAATAAAATTGCGCGATTCCACACATGGCCTATAGGAGCGCTATGACGCTATCACGAAACATCGCGATAGCGAAAAAACGCGGTAGCGAAACCCATGTTCCTTTTTTTAAAAAACATTTAATTCCAACATGCCTTGAAGAACTATGGCAGCCCGCTGACGGAGAGGCGCTTTTTGGAGCGACGAAGAGGTGGAGGCAATGCTCCAGATCCTGATCACTGGACGCCTAGACTCCAGCCTTATGCACAGCACCCACGAGGAGAACATCAGGCTATTCTCCAGGGTGTCTGTGTCACTGGAGGCCAGGGGCTACCACAGAATGGCACTTCAGTGCCGTTCTAAATTCAAGAGAGTGAAGGGAGACTTCTACAATGCCCTAGAGGCCTGGAGGGGCTTCCCCCCAACCAGAGCCAGGCCACCGTACTTGATCTTGCACAATTAGTAAACAAACAATAAAAGTGCAGTGAAGTGTGCATGCACACAAAAGCTTCTACCTCAACTAAATCTTTCTGGGTCTGAAAGGTCCCACTGGACTCAAGATTAGTTTTGCTGCTTCAGAACAGGTACCTCACCTGAATTGAAATGACATGTATGAAAAATTTCCAAAACCAGATGGCAACCCTAGTAAGTAGTGAACTATAAAGGGCTGGAAACGATAAGGTTTAACTATAAGAACTGGTGGTTCAATTCATTTGCATATACCGTTTCTGTAATCCTCTGTAGCAGCCCGTAGGGGACGACAGGAGGACAGGTCTCAGGAGCAGCAGGCACAAGAGGAGGAGGAGGAGGCAGCAGCTGCAGAGCCCCCCCCTCCCACTGGACAGGATGAGCCTGTGGCTGAAGGTACACAAATGTTCAGCAGGTTGGTGGATGGGACAGCTGGGGAAAATAATACTGGTCACTCAATTCACTGCTCTGAACTGGTCTTCCATGCAGATGTACAAGAACAGCCAGAACAAGATCCTGCGCAGGGAGCTGCAGCGCTTGGTAAGCATCCATCAGCAGTACAGGTGACCAGTCCTGAGGAGAGCTGGAGTTTCTCAACAGCAAGAAGGAGGGGGGAAAGCAAATCCCACCCTGAGGCCCACAGCCCCCAAGAGGTAGAGAGGGGTGTGTGTAGGGACAGAGGAGTTGTGATTTCACCTGTTTATTTTCTGTGCCCGGTTGTGCCAAACTTGTATATAGTTAAAATAAACCTTTTTTTAGTTACAAGACCTGATGTGCCCTGACCACGTGGTCCTCCCTACTCTGCACATTACCAGAGGCAAAAGGGAGGCCAGGGAACCCAAATGGGCCCAAACCAGAGGGGTTGCCAACTCTCCAGGGGGTGCCCAAAGATTGTGGTACCTGCTTTCCCAGGTTGGGGAGTCAGCCAGAGAGGTCTCACTGTCCCTCTAGGAAGACGGTGTGAATTCAGTGAGCAGTGGCACCAAATTACAAAGGGAAATAGCCCCACCAGGCAGTGTGGGCAGGCGAAAACATGGACTTGTGAGCTACAGACTGGCTGCTCAGTCTCCCAGGGCTGAGGGCGGGTCCCCATTTCTTCACAAGTGAGGGGAAGGTGGCATGGCAGGCTAGGACAGCCTGTTCAGTCCATGCTGAAAGTTCCAGGTTCAGTCCTAAAGTGTCAGGTGATACTACCCAAGCCTGTGCACCATGAGAATCTCTTCCATTCTAAGAGGATGGAAGCGAATGGAAGGTTTCTTTCACTTACCGTGAATCTTCCTTTCTCTGTGGTTCTCAAGTGGGACATTCCTCACGTCTGGGATAAGCTCCTCCCTCTTCCTCAGGGTCGGCTCCAAACTTTGATCCAGGCGGGGAGGGGCTTATCCCCTTGGAGGTGAGCCAGTCCTTCTTAAGCCCGATCATATTCCCCACCGGAAAGGAACTAGAAGAAAACATCAACATCTCCCCCCCCACAACAAGGGGGTACCAACTGCCCAAAACTACAATAGGGCAAGGAAATTAACCCACAATACGTAACAACAACATCGTGGCCCCCCGAAACCTCGGGTCCCCCGTATCAACTCTGTAAAGAGGGGAAGCACCCCAGAAACGGGTGGACAGGAATGTCCCACTTCAGAACCACAGAGAAAGGAAGATTCACGGTAAGTGAAAGAAACCTTCCATTCTCCAGTGGTTCTACGTGGGACATTCCTCACGTCTGGGACGTACAAGAGCTATGTTACAGGGTGGGCTTGCATTCCCAGCTTTACAGAGTGCGTTGAATCACCTCACGACCAAAGACCGCTTCAGCTGAAGCTAGTATGTCCACTCCAAAGAGTTTAGTAAAGGAATGGATCGACTGCCGTGTTGCCGCTCGGCATATGGTTTCTAATGAGGGAAAAGATCGATACGCCACCAAGGTAGCCGTCCCCCTAAGGGAGTGTGCAACGATCCCATCCGGGATCTCTAACCCTTTAGCTTTATACACTAAGATAATGCACCCCTTAATCCGCCCACTCAGCGTGGAAGTGGAAATTTGCATTCCCAATGAGGACTTTCTGAATGACACAAACAGCGTCTCCGATTGTCTCCACCCTTTAGACCTGTCAATGTAGAAACTAATGGCCCTCCAAATGTCTAGACAATGCCATTCCCTTTCTTTATCATGTTTAGGATTGGGACAAAAGGAGGGAAGAACAATCTCCGCTGTCCTATGAAGAACTGAATTCACCTTTGGAATAAATGCCGGATCTAAGCGAAGAACCACCTTGTCCTGGTGTAAAATACAGAGTTCCTTGTTAATAGACAAGGCCCTCAATTTCGAAACCCTCCTAGCTGAGGCGATGCCTACCAAAAAGAGAGTCTTGAAGGTTAGTTCCTTCAGAGGACACTCAGCCAAAGGCTCAAATGGGTATTTACAAAGGGCCCTAAGCACCACGTTAAGAGTCCAGGTGGGAAACCTGTGAACCTGTGGAGGATTAATGGACATCGCCCCTTTTAAAAATCTCTTAATATGAGTATGCCTAAGCAGAGACCTTCCATGTTTGGCACCTTGGATGGCTGAAATGGCGGATACTTGTCTACGGAGCGTGCTAGTGATTAGGCCTTTATCGAGCCCATCTTGTAGGAAAACCAGGACTACTCTCCCTGAAGCCTTACCCGGGTCGTGTCCCCGATCCAAGCTCCATGACTGAAAAACCTTCCAGGTGTGATCATAGGATTTGTTGGTAGAGACCTTTCTGGCTGCCAACATGGTACCAATCACCTTATCTTGATACCCTGCTCCCTCTAACATTTTCCGCTCAATCTCCAGGCTGCCAGCCGAAGAAGTTCCAACCGTGGGTGCCTTGTTGGGCCCTGCGTAAGTAGGTCCACCCAAAGAGGCAGGTGCCATGGTTTTGTTATTGACAGACTGCAGTTCCTGAAACCAGGTTTGACGTGGCCAGAAAACGGCGATCAGTACTACTTCTGCTTTCTGCATGCGAATCTCTTGTAGGACTTTGTGCCTGATTGGTAGGGGAGGAAAGGCGTAAAGGAGGCCCGGAGGCCATGTATAATTTAGAGCATCTATCCCTTTTCTCAGGGCATTTCGTTGACGAGATACGAACTCTGGAACTTGACGATTCAGTTCTGTGGCAAGCAGATCCATGACCATTCTTCCGAACTTGTTGCAGATCTGTTCAAAGACTTCCGTGTTTGTTTCTCTGCCCTTATCATTATCAGGGATGCTGCCGCATGAAGGGAGCGAACCTTGGTCCCCCCTTGGCGATTCACATACGCTTTTGCTGTAGTGTTGTCCGTCTGTACTAGAACATGGGTTCCTGACAGGATATCTACAAGATTCAGAAGTCCGAGGCGGATCGCCTCAGTCCCAGCAAATTGATGCTTTCTGTCGTCTCTGCAACCGACCATTCTCCCTGGACCATCTGGCCTCCCGAATACGGCCCCCATCCTGACAGACTGGCGTCCGTCATCATTACTGATCGTGTGGGGTCTCGGAGGGGAACTCCGAGGTTGAATCTCAGTGGGATTTGCCACCAGGCCATCATATTCTGAACCGGTGGAGAAAGACTGATCCGTTTACTCTCTAGAGTATTGTCGCCCCTTGATGGGGCAGTAACAACCATTGCAGGGGGCCTGACATGGAATCGAGCCCACTGCACTATCTCCTGACAGGAGACGAGCATTCCTAGCAGTTTGACCAAGGTCATTAGCTTTGTCTCTGAACTTTTAAGAACCTGGTCCATCAGAGATTTGATCGTCAATTCCCTTTGCTGGGACAGGAACACCCTGTCTAGCTTCGTGTCTATCTCCACCCCCAGGTGGAACAATCTCTGAGTGGGTAGCATGTGACTTTTCTCCAGATTCACAATGAAGCCGTGGGCTTCTAATGTCTGAGTAGTCAGGTTTAGGGCCTGTGAGCATTCCACCTCTGATGGGGCCTTGATTAAGACGCCGTCCAGGTATGGAAGAAAGACTCACCCCTTTCAACCTCAGATGTGCTACCAAGTTCACCAGCACCTTTGTAAAGACCCTGGGTGAAGACTTGCGGCCAAAGGGAAGAACTTTGTACTGGAAGTGAAGATTTGCATAATTGAATCGTAGAAACTTCCGGTGCGAATTGTGAATGGGTATATGGAGGTAAGCTTCTGAAAAATCCAAAGATGTCAGAAAATCTCCTTCCTGGATCAATATAATGATGGACTTAGAGTTTCCATCCTGAATTTTCTGTTTCGAATGTGTTTGTTGAGCCATTTCAGATCTAAAATGGTTCTCGTGGACCTGTTTTTCTTTGGAACCACGAAGAATATAGAGTAAACGCCCTGTCCCTGTTGGGACGCAGGTACTTACTCTATCGCCCCTATGTCCAGGAGGTGAAGTATCGCCTCCTTGATTAGGAGGTGTTTGAACCGGTTTCTGTACTTTGGCATTCTGATGTACCTTTGATAGGGAATGGAACAAAACTCCAGTTTGTACCCATGGGACACTGTCTCTAATGCCCATTGATCTGAGATTGTTGTATGCCACACTTGAGAGAATGCCTGTAGCCTTCCCCCTATCTTCCGTTTCCCGGGAAGGCCATATAGTCATGCTGAAGATCCTTTCTTGGGGCCTTTGGCAGTTGTTTGTTCACTTTTCGTGGGAGGGAAGGACTTCCCCCCTTGATATCAAGATTGCCATTTTCCTTTGAACGATCTTGTAAATGAGGGTTTTTGTCCTCTTTACTGATCGCAAAATGGCTGAAAACGTTCTGTTGTCCCTTTTTTTGGAGGGGAGGACCTTTTGTCCTTATCCTCCACTAAGTACCTATCCAGACCATCTCCGAACAGGTTAGTACCTCTGAAAGGGACCACTGCCATTTTCGCCTGTGCAGATGATACCACGTCCCAGTGACGGAGCCAACTGTTGCGTCTTGCTGTCACACTGCATGCTAATGCTCTTGCTAAAAGCTGCATGGCAACCAGTGTGGCATCTGCCGTGAAGGCAATTGCCAGAGCTATTTTCTTCAGTTCATTTTTGAACTCCTTTGGCACCTTGCTATCTGCCGAAGTCAATTTATCTGCCCAGTCATACGCAGCCCTGGCCAAGAGAGAGCCAGCAGTAGAGGCCTTGATAGCGGAAGAGGAGGCTTCTCGCAAAGCCTGCTCCACCCTTCTATCTGTATGATCTTTAGGCATCCCATCAGCATCCAGTGGAAGCACCGAGCTGGAATACAAACTGGTCACGGGACCAACTACCACTGGAAGCTTCAGCTTCTATGTGGCTTCTGGCATTAGAGAATAGAATTTCGAGAACATGTGGTGATTAGCCTTGGGTTTAGCCGGTTGTTCCCAGTCCGCCTTCATAATAATGTAGAAAGAAGCGGGGAAAGGTAACCCTGTTAGTGAAACTGAGACCTTAGGCATAATTTTTCAGCCCCGTTTTGAAAGTCTGGCTCCTGTACCATCTCCTCCTGAGGTCTAGATGAAAGATCTAGGGTCCTTAATACTTTAGGCAAGAGACGGGATTATAATTCTTGCGGAAAGAGTCTAGATTGCATCCTCTTCCACTGAAAACTCCCTTTCTTCTTCTTTACCAGAAGAGGAGGTGGAAGAATCTGGTTCAGAGTCCACATGCCCCAGAAGGGGACTTTGTTCTCTAGACTTATGTCTGCTATGTTTTGATCTTACAGGGGACCTAGGCACACTGGTCACCCTGTCTCTGTTCCTCTTGAGGGTCTGCAACCGACCATCTATCTCTTTCCACTAAGGAATCATGTGGTGTGGAGCCATGAATGGTCTCCTTTCTCATTTCTCCTCTGAACCAATTTTGCATAACAGCTGAAAAGGGCTCCCTGGATTCCAGACCCGGGGTATCCCTAAAGTCTTGGCAGATCTGAGAGATGGATGGCCCCATCTGTGCTTTGTCCTCAGAGGAACAGCCCCAGTCTTGGGATGCCCTCTCAGCCATAACCAGAACCTGCGGGGTGTAAATGAATCTGGGAACAGATCCATGGTAGATAATGAAGGACCCCCCCAACCGAATGAGATTCTGGAGTTCATTCCCCTGGAATAGCCATCAAGGGCTTCAGAGGCAGTTTTCAACTGTTTAGTTCCCCACAGGTTGGTCTAGCCTATCTGCCATGAGAAGACTCATCCGGGTCCATGGGAAGTGCTGACCATGCACAATAGGCCCTCTATTTGGGGGCCTAAAATGGCTACTCCCAGCATTTCCCACCGATATTTCCTGCCTTGGGACGGAGTAAGGCTTGGAAAACACTCCCCCCCCCGCTTATGCTCATGGGGGTTTTGAGGAAGAAAAAACTCCACGGAGGGTTCTGCTTCCCGGGGGTATAAGGAACGGACCTCTGCATTCCTTAGGCAATGTCTCAGCCTCTTCCAGGAATACTGGAGAGGGTAGAAACTGTCTGCCTGCTTCTGCTTACCGCGATTCAGGCGGGAAGGTAGAAGATTGTGTGTGTATACACACACGCCGTTTGTTTCGTCTCTCTCTCTCTCTCCCTCTGTGCTCTCTGTAATAGGAGCAGGTCCTCCGCCCCAGGGACGGGTCAGACCGGCAGAGGAGAGAATGCCGTAGGGCTAAGGAAGCGTCAGCACTCCCTAGACAAAGCCCGTCATCAATCAAATCCAGCTTCCTCAGGCTGTAAATCTTCCTGTAGTTTCTTCTTTCAATAGGCGCGTCTCCGCACCTCTGGAGCACGTCCTGCTGAAGCAGGGTCGGCAAAGGAACTGGCTCACCTTCAAGGGGATAAGCCCCTCCCCGCCTGGATCAGAGTTTGGAGCCAACCCTGAGGAAGAGGGAGGAGCTTATCCCAGACGTGAGGAATGTCCCACGTAGAACCATTCTAAGAGGATGGAAGCGAATTGGAAGCACCAAAGAAGCTCCCTGTGTTCATGTATCTATTGATCACCTCTGTATTTTCAAAAGGGGGAGAACGGCCACCGGTGCATGTGCAAGTGGAGGCGGTCCTAGAGCCCTTCCGCACAGAAATTCGGGCTAGCTGTGAGTAACAGATGCATGTTTTCTTTAAAGAGGGTACGGTGGGTGGTGATGCTCTGTATTCTTGGTGCTTGGGGGGGGGGTCAACAGTGGGAGGGCTTCTAGTGTCCTGGCCCCACTGGTGGACCTCCTGATGGCACCTGGATATTTTTGGCCACTGTGTGAGAGTGTTGGACTAGATGGGCCATTGGCCTGATTCAGCATTGGCTTCTCTTATGTTCTCTTATGGGTGGAATACCGTAAAGTCCAGCACTATAAATTAACCAATGTGCCTTTCCCCTAACAGTGGATGCCATACACCAGCGCCTAGAGGCCTTGGAGGGTGCTGCCAGGCCTCCTGTGAACCCACCAGAGGGGGATGCTGGTGGCCACTAATATTTGTATATAGTTTATTATTCTGTACATAGTTCCTTTTCCAACAGTTGTATATTTCTTGTTATATTCAGTTGTCATTTTGTTCTACCTTTCCTATTCTACCTACTAAAACTTTTTACAAAAGGTGAATCATGGTTGTCAGTAAGTGATATATCCCCCTTGATATGTTTTAACCTCTGCTGTGCAATGATACCTCTTGCATCTCTGCTGTGATTTTCTAGGAGGAGTGTAGTGTGATAACCCCCCCAACCCCCTGCCCCATTATTTTGGGCAGGAATGACCAGAGAACACCAGATTGTTAGCAAACCAGGGCAGAGTTGAGACCACACAGGAGAATCTGAGTCTTATGATTGCGAAACAAAAAGGCAAAACTTTTATTTCAGAACAGATAGTGACAAATTAGGATTCCCATACCCATCCAAACCCACCATTAGGAACTGTCTTAGTGTGCCAAAGGAAGCTGCACTTTATTCAGTGTTACAAACCACAGTCATCAATGCAGCCCGCACCCTTTGATCCCGTGCTGTGTGTCTGTGATCAGACAGTAGATCGGGGGGGGAACAGGTAGTACTTGAATGTCCCCTGAGCCCAGGGGCTCAGCAAAGTGTCCCTTTTCTTCACAAATGTTATGGAGAACCACACATGCTGCAGTGATGGGGGTGAAGTCCTTCGCCTGGAGACGTAATCTTTTACTGAGGCATCTCCATCTAGATTTCAGTCTTCCAAATGCATGCTCCACCACAATACGTGCCCTGGACAGCTGCTTATTAAAAAGTTTCTCCATCCGGTCAGTGGGGGTTCTGAATGGTGTCATAAGCCACCCTCTGATGGGATAAGCCCCATCAGCCAGCATCAGTGGGGGGATAGTCACTCCATTCACAGTGATGGTGGGGTTCCCTGGGACAAACACCCCACCATCCATCGCCCTGCAGAGCTTAAATGCCCTGAAAACACTGGCATCATGTCTCTTGCCTGACCTGCCAATCTCAGCATCAATAAACGCCTGTGCTGTCCACCGCTCCCTGAAGCAGAATGGAGTGACCGCCTTTCCTGTTTATGTAAATGTGCGCCCGATGAGCTGGGGGAGCCACCGGTATGTGGGTCCCATCGAGTGCACCGATGCAATTTGGAAACCCCAGTCTGGAGAATCCATCCATTATCTGTATGGGAAGAACAGCAGTGATATCTGCAATAGGTCTTCCATTTAATATCAGGAATACTAGCTACCTGCTACTTGTGACAATACCTTCAGTACAGACATAGAAATGGGGAACAAACAAAGGCCACTAGGTATATGACACATATGCACATTGCAGTAGCACAAATGCCATTACAGAATAGTGAGAGTAAGTATCAATGGAAACAGCAGGGAGTTACTTAGGGCTAATTAATCTGTGGAACCCAAATCACAGTTTTGTTCTTCCAGAACTATAAGACCATCACTCACCAGTACAGTTAGTCCCTCTCTCCCACCCCTTGGTTTATTACTGAACCTACAGACAACCCTTGGCAAGCATCTGTGCAAAAAGAACCCCACTGAACTCCTCCTGAAAATAAAGAATCCATACTCACCGATCCAACCTCATTGCCAAGGCAGACCTTCTTTTTGAAGAGCTCCTCCAAAATTGCTAGGCACACCTCCTTCACAATAAGGAATCCGGTTGACAGGCCCACACCGAACTGCTGTTTGAGGTTCCGGAAGTATTCCTGATTGGCCAGGTACCATAAGGCGATGCCCAGCCTTTTCTCCACTGGAATGGAGACTCGAATGTGTGTGTACTGCCGCTCCAGGCGGTGCCTCAGGGTGCCAGCCAGTTCAAAAAAGGTTGCCCTAGACATCCGGAAATTCTTGAGCCAATCTTCATCAATCCATCTGCCCATCACATCGCTGTTCCACCAGTCCGCACTCCTCTCTTTCACCCACCAACGTCGAGGGACTGTATGGGCAGCAATGACAGGTGCCCATGCCCTGATAGATGCCCTCCGGTTGTACCTGAAGGGTGCATGGGTCATGGCAGGCATGTCAGTTCTCCTCCCCCCCTCCTCCTGGACAGATGGAGGTAGTGCGTAAGCACCTCATTCAAAGCTGCTGTGCTGCTGATCATCATCTGCAACACCTCCAGGATCAGTTGCAACAAGGTAGTTATGGAGACCATGACTATGAGCTCAGTAGTCTCTCACACAGTCACACAAAAGCACTCTAACCAACCAAGCCTGCCACTCACCAACTTCAACCCACAGAGATGAGGGGTTTGCCTCCCTGCCCTTTATACCTGGTCCAGCTGTGTGCCAGCCAAATGCCTCTTGGCATGGATGGGTGCTCATCAGGCTGGGTTGGCAACATCTCTCTCTCCAATCACTGGTGCCCCGATGTCCCGCCGGAAGCCTCTATCCAATGGGGTGCTTGTCTCCAGGTGGCAGATGTAGCCATCGCAAGTCTCCCAGTGGAGTCCAGGCATTCCAACGAGATCGCTATGGCGCTGTTTTAAGGTTCCGTTACATCGTTATAGTGCTATAGCGCTCTAAAGCGAGCGTTCAAAAAAAAACAAACCGCGGCGGGAAACGGCAGGAAAACAAAGCAGTGCAGTCTGAACTGCCAAACCGCTTCTGATTCGGCTCCTTTCCGGTAAGGTCAAGCCATGTGTGAAATGGCAGCCCTATACCGGTTTACTTCAAGACGAATCAGAAACGGCTTCAATCCGGCAGAATCTCGGTAATGTGAAATTCCCTTTAATCACTCTTTGTGGGCATGTCTACCAATATTGCAGCTTGTCAAACTAATTCTAGAGGGTAACATTTTGTTGCAGCAAACACATATCAGAGTTTCACGGTACTTTAAAAGGTTGTGGAATAAATTTTCATTGACCAGACCCCTTCTCAGAAGTATGTAATCTCCAGCTGAAGGGACACAATGCATGAACATTACATGGCCTTTGGGCCCCAGTGAAAGAAGTCACAGTAGGTCTGCAATACAGGGTCCAACTACATACACAACAGTGAAGTATCCATTCATAACAGGAATCACTGCTGACAAATTAGCATAATACAGTTAGACAGAGTATTAAAATCCATAGTAGTACATTCACTTATAATTCCAATTAAATCCAAACTGAACACAGTCTGTTGATAAATCCTAGTTCAGTTGTCACCTGCAAAATTATGCTGCTTTGACATTCTCAGGGCAAATTAATATTATGCACAAAGCCAATACCATTACCCATCATAAAGAGTAAAATACTGCTCCCCAAACACTGCTGCTGACCTCAGAGTCACTAAATTTAACAAAGACTTCAAAATATTTGAAGTGCCTGAGGTAATATTTACCAGCAAACTATATTTTGTTCAGTGTGGATTTGATTGGGATTTTTGTTGTTGTTGTTCTGCACTACAGATACTGAACCAGCATATCATAGCCAATGACCAATAGCTGCTGTTGTAAAAAGGGTCACACTCTTGTCTACTTGATATATTTAATGCTTTTGAAACCTTTCTTTTCTTCCCCCCTCCCATTTCCTTCACTGTCATTTATAACAAGGCAATTACAATTTGAGCTGCCTTAAATCTAATCTGATTTCCATTTATATTATACAAGTGGAGACCCGCAAGAAACTTGCGGGATGATTATCTCATTTGTCACACCTTTGCTTCCTCTGCTCACCCCCTACCTCTCTCACACTATTTCTCCCCTCTGCCCCCCTTTTCTTACTCTATTTCTGCTCCATGCATGTGACTTCCTCTCTCTTTCTGATCTGTCATCTTTCTCTTTGTTTTTCTGCCTCCCCACTTCACTCTCTCTCTCTCTTTCTGCCCCCCACCCCATCATTCTTTCTTTCTGCCCCCATCACTCTCCCAGCCTCCTGCTTGCTTCCTCCCCCACTCCACAGAGCAGCAGCAACAGTAGTGGCAGTGCTCTCAGCCACCCACCTGCTTCCTCTCCCCCCCCCCACAGCAGCAGTGGCAGCACTCTGGGAATCACAACGGATCTCCCAGCTACAGAGATCAATTCACCTTAGGGTTGCTAACTCCAGGTTGGGAAATTCCTGGAGATTTGGGGGTGGAGCCTTGGGACAGTGAGGCTCGGGGAGGCAAGCAGCCTCAGCAGGGTATGATGCCATAGACTCAACTCTCCAAAACAGCCATTTTATCCAGGGGAACTGATCTCTGTCGCCTGGACAACAGTTGTAATTCTGGGTGATCTCCAGTCCTCACCCAGAGGCTAGCAATGGTGGTTTTTGTGGAGGAAATGGCTGGAGGGTGGAGTCTATGGCATTACACCAGTCCAAAGTTCCTCCCCTCCTCAAATCCCACCCTCTCCAGGCTTCACCCCTCAAATGTCCAGGGATTTCCCAACCTGGAGTTGGCAACCCTATTTCCTTCCCAACCAACAGCCAACCTACCTTTATCTGCCTATATGGGTGTCTTCTGCTTTCCATCTCCACCCCCCAGCCTCTACCTAGGAACATAGTCTTTCTCCACAGTGAGGGCCAAAGCAGCTTTCATTATTCCCTCCTCCCTTTTATCTGCACAACAATCCTGTGAGGTTGGTTAGGTTGAAATATGTGACTGGTCCAAAATCACACAGTCAGCTTCCATTGCAAGATGGGGATCTGAACCTGGGTCTTGCAGACCCTACTTTGAAGCTCTAACTGCTGCACCTCACTGACTTTCATAGGGTGGCTGCTGATGAATGCTGGCAAGCAGCCGAGGCTAGGTGCTGCCAGGGCTAGAGTTGCCAACCTCCAAATGGGCCCTGGAGACCCCCTAGAATTACAACTGGACTCTAGACAGCAGAGGTCTGTCTCCCTGAAGAAAATGGCTGCTTTGGAGGGTGGACTCTGTGGCATTATACCCAGCTGAGGCCTCTCCCTTCCCAAACCCAGCCCTCCTTAGAGTCCACCACAAAATCTCTAGGAATCCCCCAGCCTGGCACTGGCAACTCTTGTGAGGCCTGGCCCCAAGGTTCCCTCCCTCCCTCCCTGAAAGGCCGAAAGAGGCCTGGAAAGGGCCCTCTCCCCCACCCTTTTACTGACAGAGCCAGTTAGAAGCCCCCCCCCCCGAGCATTCTAAACTCTCACCACTGATGCCTGAAGCAGATCCCTGCAGAGGCCATTTCAAAAAGTTTGGGGGGGATTCAACCGTCCCTGGAGAGATTTTCTTAGTTCTTGGATTTTTCTACAAACCCAGGAAGTCTACTGACTACTTAGGAAAAGCTGTTGGGGGAGAGTGAGCCCCCTGTTGGTGGAAATAGATATCTGCACATTTTGGCTATTAGAATAAGGATATATCTCATAGTTAATAAGGATTGTGAAAAATTAAAATTAGCAGTTTACCAAACCTCCAACAGTATTAATCTGATGGTGATTAAAATACTGAATTGCTTGATTTTAGTACAAGTCAAAAACTTCTCTATATATGGCCCCACTAATTCTTTAATAACATTAGAAATATCTTAATAAATCTTAGGAGAGATCATACAACCTCTATCAATAACTTAAGGAAATAGTATAAAATTCTATACCATATATTATTATTGTAAGTATTGGCTATATCCCCATTTTTCATAGTTCCACTCTTGTACTGCTTTGTCAAATACATAATACATTCCAGAACACGGGTATCAAACATATGGCCCACGGGGTGGGCCCCTGCAGGGCTTCTAACTAGTCCATGAGCAACTGGTGCTTTCTGTCTGCATTGCAGCTCCTTTTGCCCAGTCCCTCCAATTTCCTGCTTCATAGGGGAGAGAAGGAAAGCCAAGCCTTCCTTCCCCTAATTGGCTGAGAGGAGGGAGGGGGAAGGAAAGAGCCAGAGAGAAAGAAATGGAGTCCTGTGGCACTTTTAAGACCAACAACGTTTTATTTCAGGTATAACCTTTTGTGTGCTTGCACACTTCTTCAGAGAGAGAGGAAGGAGGGGAAGGAGGGAAAGAGCAACAGAGTGAGAGAGAGCTGGAGTCCTGTGGCACGTGGAGAGATCCCCCTTTCCAGTTCTAACAGATGGGGGGAAAGAAACTTAACAGCACAGCTTGCATTCTTTATTAGTGAAAAGAAGCAAGAGTCCAGTAGCATCTTAATGACTAACAAAATTAGCATCAAGGTAGGAGCTTTCATGAGCCACTGCTAGCTTCAGATACAGCTAGAATGTGAGTCCATTTGTCCTTACATCTTTGAGAGTGAAGTGATTTCAGATGCCAAATGACAACAGCAGGCATTGGTAATGAGAGAAGAAACCTAGGTATCAGTTCATTCCACGAGCATGCATTGTCTTGAGCTTCAGTTGCAGCAGCCCCTCTTTCTAATCTCCCATTGAAATTCCTTTGTAGGAGAACTACTCGTCTTCGGTCAGCAACTGAATGTCCTGGAAGGTTAAAATGTTACCTCACTGGTTTTTGAATGTTACGGTTTCTAATAGCAGTAGAAAGACTAAGAGTCCAGTAGGGTGGTAGGGTATGGGCTTTCATGAGTCACTTATTTCCATTTATTCTTTGCATCCTTCTAGACTTAATCCTGTACTAAATTGAGGCCTAGATTTCCTGTCTCATTACCAATGCTGATATCTCCACGCCTACTACCCCTCTCCATATCACACTTAATCCAATCACGCCTGCTATTTCCATTTGGCATCTGAAATAATCTTCATAAAGTTTGTATCTCCAGTGCCTCGTGTTACATTTTATGGCAAACACAGCCCGGTCCAACAAAGTGACATTTATGTCAGATCTGGCCCTTGTAACAAATGAGTTTGACACCTCTGTTCCAGAATATTAATTTATACATAACTAGGAATAAGGCCCGTTGTGGAAATAAATACAACGGGCTCTAGAAAGAGGCTCTGGGAGAGTGCCCCGGCTTTGGGCACTCAGTGACAATTTGCTGTGGCAATCTCAGAAGGGTATAATGACAGAGTCCACCATTTTCTCCAGAGGAACTGATCTTTGCTACCTGAAGAGCAGTAGCAATTTTGAGTGATCTCCAGCCCACCCCCAAGATTGGTAACAGTGGTTCCCCAGGAGGGAGTGGCTGGTTTGGAGGGTGGAGTCTATGGCATTGTACCTGTCTGAGGTCCCACCCCTCCTCAACACTCACCCTCTCCAGGTTTGACCCCTCAAATCTCCAGGAATTTCCCAACCTGGAGTTGATAACCCTATCTCCCTCCCAGCCAACCATCAACCTACCTTTAGTTTTCCATCTCCTCCCCCTTCCCTCCTAGAGAGCAGTTGTAATTTTGAGTGATCTCCAGCCCCCACCTGGAGATTAGCAACAATGGTTCCCCACCAGGGAATGGCTGGATTGGAGGGTGGAGTGTATGGCGTCATACATGTCTGAGATGCCACCCCTCTTCAAACTTCACCCTCTCCAGGCTCCATCCCTCAAATCTCCAGGAATTGCCCACCTGGAGTTGGCAACCTGATCAGGACTGGGCCCAATGAGTTTTTCCCCAAAGGCCAACATAGGTGTGGAAAGGGCCTTTTACTGACAGAGGAGAAAGTACAGGTGCCAACTCTGATTAGGGAAATACCTGGAGATTTGGGGGGGGGTGGATCCTGTGGAGGGCAGCATTTAGGGTGTGTGTGGAAGGACTCAGTAGGGTATAATGCCATAGAGTCTACCCTCCACAGCAACTATTTTCTCCTGGGGAACTGATCTCTGTCATCTGGAGGTCAATTGTAACAGTGGGAGATCTCCAGGCCCCACCTGGAGATTGGCAACCCTAGAGGAAAGTCAGCCGCACAGCGAGGAGTTGAAGAAAATGGTTTGATGGTTGCTGGCCCACTTCGTTAGCTAGCCAGCCATGCTGAAGCTAAGCAGGAGAAAGAGCCTTTTTCCATTTATTCTGACAGGAAAGTGGCCGTTGGGGAGGGGGTTATGCTGAAAGACCTTTGTTTTTTTACTCACAGAACCAAGCTTGGCTGCCTACCAACAGCCACTGAGGGGACAGTCCCTCACAGGAGTCAAGGGAACTGTCTTCCTCAGGAGAGAGAGCTGGTCTGCCAGGGGGAGTGGGTGGGGAAGAGGAGCAGACCCAGCACCCGGCCAATGGCACATGAGTACTCTTGAGTGGCGGCTGATGGGCCAATGGCTGAGGGGGAGCATTTTACAGCCAATGGGAGTGCATGGAATCTTACGAAACCAAAAGATAAATATTATAAGGAGAGATGTCTTCAGTAAATTACAGATCCAGAGGAGTTAGCCGTGTTAGTCTGTTGCTCTAAAACAGTAAAAAGCTCAGTAGCACCTTTAAGATTAACAAACTTTATTGTAGCATGAGTTTTCAAGAAACACAGGTCTCTTTGTCAGATGCATCTGACAAAGAATGCTGTGTTTCTCGAAAGCTTATGCTACAAGTTAGTCTTAAAGGTGCTACTGGGTTTTTTTATTATTTTTCAGTAAATGAAATCATTTCTCCCTGATTATGATATAAAATATGAATAATAGGCTTTCCATTTCTTCTGAAATTCTTTAAAGAGTCTTCCATTTACATAGCTCTTTAGCTTTGCCATTGCTGCATATACAGAAACCTACCTTTTTCCTTAAGTAGAACCCAGGGGTCTACCAACACCCACCCAGCCCACTGGTGGCTCTGGAGGTGCAGTTAATCTCCCTGCCTCTATATTCTGTGAACCATATGATCAAATGACCTGCCTAAGTAGGGCTTTTTTTGTAGAAAAAGCCCAGCAGGAACTCATTAGCATAATAGGCCACACCCAACACCAGAAACTCATTAGCATATTAGGGCAAACCCCCTGATAGCACCGCTCATTAGCATATTAGGCCACGCTCTCATTTTACCAGAAGTGTGGTCATCCAGCCACACCCAACTTTTGCTTCTTATTCTGTTTACCTTGTTTGTTGTCAAAACCCAGGGCTTTTTTGTAGCAGGAATTCCTTTGCATGTTAGGCCACACACCCCTAATGTAGCCAATCCGAATGAGTTTCTGCTGTTGGGTGTGGCCTATTATGCTAATGAGTTCCTGCTGGGCGTGGCCAACTTGGGAGTCAGCTGGAACTCCGTTCCTGTGAGTTCCTGCCCAAGAATAGCAGTGTGCCTAAGTAGGAACATAAGATACCTACAAGTCAAAAGAATAAGGCAGTTCTTTATCTCTTTATCACTTGTCCTCTTCTGAACACACAGACACAAAACACGCAGGCCTTTCACATACATGAATACTTGGTTTTCTTGTACTTACGCAAGAGGACGCTGTGAAACTTGTTCACAGCTCAAGTGATAAACATTCCCTGTCAGTCACTTACAGAAGCAAGGAAGGAAATTATTGCCTAACTATAGTGCTGAAGGACATTTTATTTCAGTCCATTCTTGCCTTTGCTGCTATCAAACTCTGTCCATCTGCATTTCAACAATCACTACAGCAACAAGCAGGCTGGGCTTGGCCAAGGTAAATCTGCTCACATTAACCATGACATACAAGGCAGCTACCTAGCAACACTTGCAGAGGCATGTAGCTTCACAAGAGTGAACCAAGGGATTAGTCTCAATGTTGTAGGTAGGCAGGTATAAGCTGCCAGCAGAACACAACCATGCACAGAACACCTGATGCAAGGGCACAAGACATTCTTCACCAGGGGTCGTTTCCTACCGGAGTGTCCCAGAGCACTGCTCCGGCAGAAACGAGCCCAGGCCCTGTCAAATATACTGTGTTCAAGTAAGTCTGGCTGTAGATGGGTTTGATCTATTTGACAGCTCAGAGCTCTATCTGGCTGGCTCTGACCGGTTTAGTGCAGTTCTGTGAGGCACTAATTATCCTACTCACTGTGACTCAGCACTGTGATCTGATTGGACAATGGATGTATATATGCAGTCATACTCTGTACAGTTTTTGCCCTTGATGAGAACCTGGTGTATGCGGAGCACTTTGTCACTGTGTCCAATTTCTGTGGTGAAGGCTGGTGTAAATAAATGTAAATACTTTTACACTAAGCTGCTTGAACTCAAGTCTTCATTTGATACTTGCACTTCCTTACTTTCTACTGTGGGCAGGCCACCACGGCAATTCTGACAGGTCCCGCCCCCCAGGGGAATTAAATGCCTGGCTTCCCAGCCAGATCTTCTCCAGGTGCCCCTTAGCCGCGGGGCACTTGGAGAAGATCAAGCAGGGAAGCCAGGCATGTTTCCCCACCTCCTTTTCCTTCTCCAGCCAGCCCACCACATGGAATGACTCCAGCCAGCCCGACTGGAGAAGGAAGAGGAGGCGGGGAGACATGCCCTCCTTTCCCCCTGAGCCTCTCTGTTTTTCTGGAGAGACTCGGGGGGGGGGGGATTTAAATGCCTGGCTTCCCACCCCGATCTGCTTCAGGTGCCCCACATCCGCGGGACACCTGAAGAAGATCGAGCAGGGAAGCCAGGCATGTCTCCCTGCCTCCTCTTCCTCTTCCAGGCAGCCCACCGCAGTGGAGGTGAGGAGACATGCCCTCCTTTCCCCCTGAGCCTCTCCGCTTTTGCAGAGAGACTCAGGGGTGATTTAAATGCCTGGCTGGGGAAAGAAAAAGGGGGAGGCATCTTCAAAAGCCTCCCCTTCCCTTTCCCAGCCAACCTGCTAAGGCAGGCTGGGGGGGGGGAGGAAGCAAAGCAAGAAGGGGGTTTAAAGTTAAACTTCTTGCTTCACTTCCCCCCTTGGCAGGCCAGCTGGGGAAGGAAGGGGAGGCTTTTGAAGATGCCCCCCCTTTGCTTCTCCTTCTGACACACTGTTGGTGATGTCAGGGGGCATGGCATATGCTAATGAGTTATATGCTAATGAGCTCCTGCACCTCTTTTTCTATGAAATGACCCCTGTTCTTCACTATGGTCTTGCCTGGCATATGGCAGCATTCAACAGGGAAGCAAAAGTGATATTATAGCATGAATTTTCTTACTGCCATGGAATGACTTAAAATAAAAAGCATTAATGAAGCTAAATTAAAGCAGGGGAGAAGACTACCACAGACCCGTTTATTTATTTATTTACTTCATTTAACCTCCACCTATTCCATTGAGCATCAAGGCAAATTACAGAATTAAAAGAACGCACAAAAAACCAGCACTACATCCCATAAACAATGCAATAAAACTGGATTATGCATTAAGAGAATAATGAAATAAAAGCAGTAATAATAAATCCAGTAAACAACACAAAATGAAGAGAAGAAAAAAACTGCCTGTTTTTTTCAGATAGACTCTTTTCCCTTTAAATGTTGTTCTGAACTTTTAAAAAATGCCCTCCTGAATTTTAACAACGATTTCTACTCTTTGCCAGACCACCTGTCACATGTTAATTGATATTCTGGCCATCTCTACTGTATACAATCAAACTTCATATAGAGATTCCAAATTATCTCTTGTATTCCATGGTTTTTTGATTCCACTGTTTATAATATCTTCCTCTATACTTTATATAAATGGCTCTTCATGCACCAGAGGTTTGTTCTAACCCACAAAAATGCTGTACATCAGCAGTACCATCCTAAATGTCAATGGCCTTAAAAGAGTATAACTCTGCTTAGGATTACACTGTGAATCTGTTAACTTTTAGGATGCCATATCTTATAGCCTTATAGCATACCGCCAATGGACACTGGCATTTCTCAGCTATTTAAACCTCTCATAATGCTGCAGAATTTCAGAAGGTTCATAAAAAGAAATACAAGAGGTAAATAAAAACTATTTGGACTAATTAGTTGCAGTAGATTTTCCGGGTTGTGTGGCCATGGTCTTGGCATTGTAGGACCTGACATTTCATCAGTAGTTGCTACCGGCATCCTCAGAAGTATAACACAGAAAGATGGAGTACTCTTTTGTCAAGGTGAGCAGGAAAAATGGTAGGCACCTTGACACAGGTGCTCACCATGACAGAGAGTACTCCATCTTTCTGTGTTATACCTCTGAGGATGCCAGTCACAGCTACTGGTGAAATGTCAGGTCCTACAATGCCAAGACCACGGCCACACAACCCGGAAAATCTACAGCAACTAATGAACTCCGGCCGTGAAAGCCTTTGACAACGTATTTGGACTAAGTCCAAGACATACAGATAACAAATTTAAAAGACATAACAAGTTTTCAATCATTATCTATTTAGATGCTCTCATTTTTCTAGCATTAACTCAGGAAAGCTTAGTATGAGCAGCTTCAAGTAAGGGAAGGCAATAATTTCATTTCTATGAAACATCCTTGGCACAAGTGCAAAATAAATGGCAAGACTAATTTTTTTATTTCTTTACTCACTTTCACTGAAGTGGTTCTCAGGCCCTTTTTTGCTGGCATACCCATGCCCATCAACTGACTCATTTTTCATTTAGCTTCAAATAACGTGTCAAATATATTTCCATAACAGAAACCTCTCTTTTTGGCCAAATATATACTTTGAGGGGAGAAGTTAAAATAACTCCCCTGGCCCATTGCCACAACACCATTCAAAACTTTCACCATCATCTGCTTTAATAGACAATTAAATATGCAGGGAGACATGATCACAAATCTCTTGCATTTCATCTTGAGTTTTAAGTTTATATAAGCTCTACATTACACAGACAAGACCTCTAAAATCACCAAAACCAAATACTAAAGGTCAAAATACATGATGTATGCAGTGTTCCCTCTAAGCTGAGGGCTCAAGGCAAGCTACCACAGCTGATAAAAGATTAAAACATTCTTAAAGCCAAGCTATACAAACAGCTAAATAGCTAATACAATATAAATATTACAGTATACATGATGGTAATCAGTCACAGGTGTGCAATGCTCCTATAAGATCTACACAAAGGTGTGCTCACGATGAGCCAGTGGGCAAGTCACCACCAATAGTCTCTGCCCGGATAATATACCAGGCCAGAGCAGGGTGAGGCAGGGGAGGCCAATATAATTGGACACCTGTCGCCTCAACTGCAGGGCCCTGATCTCACTTGGGAGAGTGTTCCACCGCGCCAAAACCTTTTTGGCTCTAGTTGAGGTTAAAGCAGCTGTCCCTTGGGGCCAGGGGACCACCAGCAGCTGTTGGTCTGATGAGTGCAGAGCTCTTCGGGAGACATACTGGGAGACAGTCCTGCAGATATGTCATTCCCAGATTACACAGAACTTTTAAGGTTAAAATATTACCTCGAACTTGATTCTGTACTCCACTGGGAGCCAATGTAGATGGCAGAGCACTGGTTGTATATGTGTTCTTAGAAGTGTCCCAGTAAAGACATGCACCACTGCATTTCGAACCAGTTGAGGTTTCCTGATCAAACTCAAGAGCAGCTCTGTATAGAGCGAGTTACAGTAATCCAGCCTGGAGGTGACTATTGCATGGATCACTGTGGCTAGGTCACGAGGAGAGAGAAGATGGTCACGAGGACAGCTGAAGATGGCAAAAAGTTGTTCTGGCAATGGTCATGACTTTGGCCTCCATTGAAAGTGAGGCATCCAAGATCACACCCAAGCTCCTCATCATTGGCATTGGCGTTAATAATGCCCTGCCAAGGGTTGGGAGCTGGATCCCTAATTCCAACCCTCCGCGGCTCAGACACAGGATCTCCATCTTCAATGGATTTAATTTCAGGCAGCTCTGCTTCAACCAGCTATAAAACACCTTCAACTAACCATAAAAAACCCTCAATTGCTCCACATGGCTCTAAACACCAAGAGGGGAGAAGGAGAGACTTCAGGCTTCCTTCCTAGTTTTCACCAGTGAAAACCTGCCTCGTGGCCTTTGTGTCAATCAGGCCACAAGTACCTTGGGGCAGGAGCAAAGAGCCCTCCCGGCCATTTCTGATGACAAAAGCAGCATGGGAGGGAAGCCTGGAGGTCCTCTTTTCCCCCTCTCAGTGTTTGGAGCCATGCAGAGCAACGGAGAGATTTCTAAAATTCAGCCCCAGCACAAATATGTGACCAAGAGTCAGGTTGGGCACCCGTGACTCAATTCATATAATATGTAACATATTTTGACTCTAACAGATGATATAAATTCTGTTTAATATGTTTAATATGTCTCCATTAATCTAGGTATGAAAAAACTAAGTAATTTATGAAAAAAGAAGCAATTAATCCCAATCCCCACAGAACAATACCTCTGGATGTCTGTTGTTCTTTGCCACCTCTCCCGGCGTCTGTCCATCTTTTGTCTGTATGGATTTATCAGCTCCAAGTTCAAGCAGTTTGAAGACTACATTTTTGTGCCCCTGCCGTGCTGCCCATGTTAGTGCCTATAACAAATTATTAGTCTTTTAGTAGTTGTAACGGACAGTAAATGGTTAATGCTTTAACCTGAATTCACAACTTTGAGTGACAGGGAATTCAAATGGAATTCTACAGTTCAGAGTCTCAGTTAAGAGTGGCAATTAAGAATGACAGTATGAGAATGGAGTGAGAACAGTGAAGGAGAGCTAAGCAGAGTGAGAAGGATCAAGGAGGATCCTAAATGAGGGAAGTGCGACAAACAGCCATTCCCTGAGGAAAATAGCTCCTAGTAAAAAAAGGTGATCCCTATCAAATGATTAAGAAGGAAAACTGGAACTTGTGTGAATGTTCCTGCCTTCACAAAATATTTTTGAGAGGAAGCTTATGCTTGTTTATTTAAGAAGAGACTGCCCAAAGATCTCTCTGGACAGTTTTAAAGGCCTGTCTATATAACAAAACAGCTACTTGATTGTGACAAACTATCTACTGTTAATTTATACAAAATTATCTTATTCCTGTTGCCTGTTCACATTCTAAGTCCAAACCGATCTGATCATTTCCCCTCAAAAGTGAAATGAAGCAGTTTGTTAGTTTTGAATTACCATCAGCCTCTCATGCGCCATCATCAGACAAAGACAAAAGAAGGATTTTAGTCGGTCCCTCAGTTCCCTAGGCTGGGTCAGCATATATCCATATACATTTAAACAAATGGGTGGGACAGAAAAACAAAGAGGCTATTCAGCCAAGAAAAAGATAAAGGAAAGAGGGGAATTGTTAGAGTAGTATACACACAGGGATCCAGTTTGATTAATATGGGGGCAGTCTTAAATTGTGTTTTTAATTATTGTTATTCTACTTATATTGTAAAGTTGTGTTGAGTTCCATAAGTGGAAATGCAGCTAATAAACGTATAAAATAAACAAAGAAAAAACTCATAGGGAGGGGAATCACTTGGTTACTTGCCTCTCCCTCACCTAGGGTTGCCAGTCTCCAGGTCCCAGAGGGGGTGTTCCCCTGGTTTTCGGGGCTTCTGCCCACCACCAGTCAGCTGGAGAAAACCCTGCCTCCAAACAGCAACATCGCTGTGCAACATCCCCAACATGACAACATCACCCAGAAGTGACGCCATCATGTCGAGGATGTTGCACAGCGACACTCTGGTTTGAGGGCAAAACTCTATGGTTTGAAGCCAGTTTTACTCTAGAGTTTTGCCCAAAACCCAGAGCACCTGGCCCCACTGGTGGACCTCCTGATAGCACCTGGTATTTTTGGCCACTATGTGACAGAGTGTTGGACTGGGTGGACCACTGGCATGATCCAACATTGGCTTCTCTTGGGTTCTTATGTAGCATTGTTGTGTACATCTCTGATGTGATGAGATCGCTTCTAGGTGATGTCATCGAGTCAGGGACATCCCAGACTCCCCAATCCCCCTGCCAGCACAACAAGGGGACCTAGCAACTCTATTCCCCACCTCTCTACCTGCCTGTCCAACTGCCACTCCCACCACTTTGCCTGCCCATTTCCTCCCTACATATAGGCGTCAACTTCAGGGGGGCTTGAGGGCTGAGGCTACCTCTGAAATTTTCGAGGGGTGACTGAGCCCCCCCCCCCCGGGCAACCAGGCTCACAAGCTTTGCCACCACCACCCCACGCCACCCTCAACCCATTTTGAAAGCAGAGGGTTTTTTGCCTCTGCTTTCTGAGACTTCGGGTGGGGTGGCAGGAAACTCAGGGCTTGCTTCCTGAAAGCTAAGCCCCACCCCCAGCTTCCAGAAACCCTCAGTTGGGCCTGGTGGAGCTGGGGGCTGCATATGTTTTCAGTGCTTTCAGCTTTCCCATGCTGTCCTGGGGCTCCAGCGAGGGTGGGGGGATGTTTTCAGGGGTGGGGTGGTGGGCACTAGGCAGAGAGTGCCCAGGCTGGCTGGCTGAGGCCAGCCTCGGGGTGGCTGGGTGCCCGAGCACCTTTCCTGCAGCCTTGTGCCGCTGCTGTTGTTTTCCCGCTTCCTGCAAGGCTTGCCTTGCAGAGAGCCATGCGAGGAGGTTGGGGGGGGGGCCAGTATCCTTGGAGGATTGCCGGCCTCGGGGAGGCTGGGCACCCTGCACCCTTGTTCTTCTAGTTTTTTTCCCCCTCTCTCCCTGCAAGGCTTGCCTTGCAGAGCCATAAAGGGAGGTCAGGAGGTGGGGGAAGTGGGAGGGAGGCGGCATCCATGGAGGATTGCCCGCTTTGGGGTGGCTGGACTCTTGGGCACCTTTCCTGCAGCCTCGTGCTGCTGCTGTTGTTTTCTCACTCCCTGCAAGGCTTGCCTTGCAGAGAGCCATGTGAGGAGGTTGGGGGGAGGCCAGCATACATGAAGGATTGCTGGCCTTGGGACGGCTGGGCGCCCTGCGCCCTTGTTCTTCTGTTTCCCCACACACACAAGGCTCGCCTTGCAGAGCCATGCAGGGAGATCAGGGTGGGGGAGGCCGGCATCCATGGAGGATCTCTGGGCGGCTGGGTGCCCAGGCACCTTTCCTGCGGCCCCGTGCCGCTGCTGTTTTTCCCCCACTCCTGAGTTCACTACTTAACCAGAGCCCTTTATTTTCTCTGAGAGGAGACTCTTCTGAGTTCTTAGTTGAGCTCCACCCCTTCCCTTGACAGAGAGAGGATATTAGGAAAGCCAGGAATCAGCAGTTTACAATTGCTGAAATTGCACACACAGCCCATGCAGGGGGAGGGGGAGGAGGGCAGGTGAAACCTTGAAGAGTTTAAATGCATACATTCAAGACCAACTCTCCCCTGAACTCCTGGATAAATTATGGAGAGGGATTTCTATTTTCTTTCTTTTCATTTCTCCCCTCCCCCTTCTTTCCTTCCTTCC
Organism: Gekko gecko; assembly: GCA_029375565.1. Lineage (NCBI taxonomy): Eukaryota > Metazoa > Chordata > Lepidosauria > Squamata > Gekkonidae > Gekko > Gekko gecko. The sequence goes on from JAPDNY010000005.1 coordinate 119,311,951, forward strand.
TTCCCATCTATTTGCTTTCTTTCCACCTCTCACCTCCCTCCCTCGTTAAAACATCCCTAGTTAGGGTTGCCAGGTTCCCCCGTCCACCTCTGGGGGATGGAGGGGGAGGGGTGGCCCAATACATGTTGGGTAACTCCTGGAGATTTGGGGATGGAGCCTGGGGAGGACTGGGACCTCAGTGGGGTACAATGCCATAGAGTCCACCCTCCAGAACATCCATTTTCTTCAGGGAAACTAAGTTTTGTAGTCTGAAAATGAGCTGTAATTCCAGGGGATCCCCAGGTCCCACCTGGAGGCTGGCACCCCTGGCTCCAGTGCTGAAATTGGAAGCTCTGGTTCTTCTATTTGAGATGGTGAATGCAGACCACTGACATCGGCTTGCATCTGCTGAATCACCCTTTCTTTCCAATCTCCGTTTCATTTTTAAATTGTAAGCCCATCTGCATGAACAAGATAGGGAGGGCATGCCGATCAGAGGCCTTTTAAAATTTCCTTTTGATCTGTGTGCAGCCTAGAGAGAACATTGTTAAGGGATGTGCACTCTATGTTGATGCTCTTCATTTTGCTGTTACTTAAAATGGTGTGGTAGTTTCAAAGGGGCAACCAACTGGGATGTACTAAAAGGAATGACAGGATTGCCCATTGGAAATAATGGGAGAGGCTTGAAGGCCCATTGGAGATAATGGGAGCCAGGAATGTCAATTGACTTTCATGGGCTCTGCTGAAATACACTGCAGCCCAAAAAAAGTTGCAAAGAAAATGCAGAATGGGTTTTCCAATAAGTTTTTGGGCCCAGATAGGCTACTCTAGGACTGTAATGACAGTTCCCAGAGTGGAAAAACAGTCCCTAGCAATAGAATCTGTGCTGCATTTTAAGGTGGAGTTTCTAAGCAGTGTGCTAAGAAGGCACCTATTCCTGGGGTTAGCCCAGCCCAGGGGCATTGCTAGGGGGTTCCCAGGCCACCATAATTTCCTGGGGAGCCCCACCCTAAATGCCACACAGTTCCACCTCCATAGATAGTGACAATGGCCTGTGATGTCACTGGCTCCTCCCTATGATGTCATTGGGTCCCAGCTCTTTTAATGACTTAGCAATGCCTCTGGCCCAGCCCCAGCCCCCCCTGGGAAATTGCAAAGTCTACGCCCTTGTCCCTACATACCACTACTATTCTTTCTGCCTTCTTACCCCCCCACTCACTCATCCACTGCCCTGACTCCTCCCTTCTCAAAACGTCTGCCAAGACCTCATGATGTAGTATCATGAAACCTTAGCTTTTTCCCAAATAAGTTTAGGTTTGGACACTTTTTAAAAGTCTCCTTCCCTTTTTTCCTTTTTAGATTTTTCTTTAAACCTAGGGATCTCCTTTCTGTATACAGTGGTGCCAGACACGGCACATTTCAGTAAAATTCTGGAAACAAGTGAAACCTCGTCATTACATATAAAAAGCTGTCTTACAGTGTAACCATTTTCATCCTGAGCATTTACTTGTGATCCATGAGCAGCAAGAAGAGCAACAACTTGGCAGTGGCCTTCACGAGCGGCATACATTAATGGAGTAATTTTCTTTCTAAGGAAGAATATATAATACCTGTTAGAGCAGCAATGGCATACCAATCCATATATTTAGTGTATAACTGATATACTATTTCTCATCTGTAAAGAGCTCAACTTATAGCACAGCTATTCCAGCCTAAGCCCAATGAAATCAGTTGGTTTAGACCAGAATAACTATGCACAGGATTACACTGAGTGGGAGCAACAAAGTTTCCTGTTTTATTCCATGGGGTGTACTCCCAGGAAAGCATTCTCAGGACTGCAGTCTTAACAGTGCAACCCTTTAAAACTTCAATGGATTTAGAAGGGTGTAACTTCCGTGCACCTTGGTGTTTAGTCATGCCAGCCACATGACCACGGAAATGTCTTCAGACAGCGCTGGCTCTTCAGCTTTGAAATAGAGATGAGCACTGCAACCCTAGAGTCGGATTTGACTGGCTTTCGAGCAAGGGAACCTTTACCTTTACATTTAACTTTTCTTAGGATAGAAAGCACTACTACTGTCTCACACATGAGATCATGACCCAGACTATATATTGTCAGATTATATATTTCAATGTTTCCATATAACGTTGCTTCCAGGTTGTTGTTGTTTTGACCCAAGTAAAAAGTATCCTTTTGCTTGTGTGATCAATAAATCTTACTGCCAAAATAATGATAAAGAACTGCTGAACAATACAACTGAGAACTTTGCTGGAAAAAAGGAGTGTCTGCAACAAAACACTTTACTGTCTTCTACAGTAGACACTTGGTAAATGTTCTGAGTATTTTAAAAAACACAACCTTCTGGATCAGTGATACTCAGTGGTTCTGGAGCCAAATGTGATTCTTTTGAGCACCATTCCCAACATGGCACCTACTTCAGAGGCTTTTGGAAAGTGGGTAAGGCTATTGCCTCATAGGGGGTTACAGCTGGCTGGTAGTCACCACAGACAGAAGTTCTAACCACCCAATTTCTTACAACACTGGATTTCAACTTGAAAGATGCTTCTAAAATAAGGAAGCATTTATGCTTTAACATCCAGCCTAATGAGTTCTGGAGAACATAAAAGGTTGCAAACTGCTTTGTTTCACAAGTCTGACTTGAAAGCCTTTCCCTCACTTCAGATACACAAGGGCTGGTTATGATTTAACTAAGGGAGGGAGAGACCACTCTACATCTTCAGAGGTACTCTGGTAATTAAAAAGGTTATAGTTATGGATTTAATACTAATATACTCTGTGTGGGGAGGTGTAAAGCACTTTCTGTGGCTCTCTGTGAGCTGTAGAATGAACACAACTGCTCTAGATCCTTTGTGTGCTGGTTGGCAAAACCAGTCCTGGTTCAAGATAAACAAAAGCAGAATATATCCATGTTAAATCACACTACATACCACTAGAGGGACCCCTAAACACATAATAAAAAGACTTTTCTTTTAAACGGATGGTCGATCAGCTTTTCAAATAATCAGGGACAATGGGGCAGTCCTGCCTCACCAGCCATTACGAGTTCCTTGAATGCCGACCAATGCTCCCTCTAACCTGTGGAGGCTTGTGAGCAAAACTTCTACTTTGTGATCTACTGACATTAAAGTTGTGAGTGAGCGATTTGGCTACTGCATAAATTAAGTTTGCTCCAGAGCCATCTTTCCTGAGCTAAGACAAAAATGTGTGAGCAGGAGGCTAAAAAAATTGTGAGCTAGCTCACACTAACTCAGCTTAGAGGTAACACTGGTGCTGACAAGCATGTGCATAAGAGGGAGATGCTGAATATTATATAATTGGACATCCACAAAACAAAGTGCTGCAACAAAGACTATTGAGTAAACTTAGTAATAATGGGTTAAGAGATGAGCTTTCCCACTACACATTGAAGGAGGAGAGTGCCTGACTGTCTAGGTACTGTTTCCATCAAAGGCAAAGCTGTTCCCACCTGCTCTGCCCCTTCCCATCCACCTCCTGGAACTATGAAAGAAGATGCCTTTGAGAATGATGTGGCCAATTATCGTCATGTCCCTAACATGCCCTTTCTTAGCAATGTGACTGAGAGCACAGTAGCAGACCAATTCCAGGTCTTGCTGAATAACTCATCTGCTCTGGACTAGGGACATGTACAAAAGAAATTGGTATTTTTGGGGTTCAGGTATACTGAACTAAAAAAAAAAATCGGATTTTCCCAATATTCCTGAATTCCAGTATTGGTATGCTATTGGGATTCTGGAAACAATCTAGATTGCAGAATTTATTCAGTATTTAAAGGGATGGTCCCTTTAAATGCCTTTTACAAGTCATACCACAAGTGAAGTCTTCCAAGTTCACTAGTGGTTTGGCTTGCCAAAAGCATTTTTTTTTTTAAACAAAGTTTTTTATTGGGATACACTCAACATTTCCAATCACGTTACCAATACAATTTTAAAAAGAAGATCCCCATCCCAACCCCCACCCCCTAATAGGCTTCCAACACTGCTAATAACAAACAGAAAAATTATAAGGTAATCAAGCTTAGACTTAAAAGCATCGACAAACCAGGTAACACATTTCAATTATATATATCCTCTACAATTTCAACATGTTATATATAACAGTACATACAGTTCAAAATTCATTTCACTTCTCGTTCAATATCCATACGTATCCAAATTATATATTTTCCCCTTCATTCTATATTCAGTTTCTAGATACAGTTTCAATCCTTCCCAGTCTTTTAAGTACTGTTCTGCCATTTGTCCATTTAATTTCTTTGTCATTTTGTCCATTTCCGCTAAAAATAACAGTTTTCTCAACCATTCATGTATATCTGGCACCTTCTCCATTTTCCATTGCTGAGCAAAGGCCATTCTCGCTGACGTAATCATGTACCATAACAGTGTCCTTTTTTCTTGTGGGATTTTTTCCATTGTCAAACCGAGGAGAAGTTCTGGCTTTCTCTCAATTGGGATTTTTAATATTTTCTGCATCACACAATGTACATTAGACCAATATGTTTTCGCTTTAGCACATGACCACCACATATGGTAAAAAGAACCCTCTATTTTTTTACATTTCCAGCATTTGTTACTCAAGTTCTTATCCATACTAATATTAGCAATCTTTTTTGGTGTCATGTACCATCTATACATCATTTTATAACAATTCTCTTTTACACTGGTACAAGTAGACATTTTAAAAGATCTTTTCCACAAAAATTCCCATGATTCCATAGAAATTTCTTTGTTCATATTTATAGCCCATTTTATCATTTGCTCTTTTACAGTCTCGTCCAATGTATATACAAATAACAAAATTTTATACATCTTTGAAATCATTTTCCGCTCTCTATTCAACCATAAATTTTCAAATTCATCATATATGGCTCTAAAGCCAAATTCTTTACAATCTTTTTTATAAATATCCCTTATTTGACAATATTGTAACCAACCGTATTCGAATTCTAAATCATTGTTTGGCTTTAAAACATATTTTTTCCCTTCTTTTTGCAATAATTCCTGATATTTCAACCAGTCATGACCTTTATATTCAGAAAACCGATGTATAACAGCAGCTGGTACAATCCACAAAGGCCTCTCGTCCGAGATTGTATCCTTGTACCTAGACCATGCATCAAACAATGTCCTCCTTACATAATGATGCTTAAACATAGAATCAACTTTATTTTTCCCATACCAAAGATAGGCATGCCAGCCAAATCTGCAATCGTGTCCCTCAAGAGCTAACAGCTTTCTATTTTCCAAATGAATCCAATCGGATAACCAAGACATACATACAGCTTCATGATACAAACGCAAATTCGGAACTTGGAAGCCACCTCTGTCTTTAGTGTCATACATTATCTTCATTTTAATTCTTGGCTTCTTTCCTGCCCAGATGAACTTAAAGATTTCTCTTTGCCATTTGACCAAGACTTTCCCATCCTTCACAATTGGTATTGTCTGAAACAAAAACATTAACCTGGGCAATACATTCATTTTAATAACGGCAATTTTTCCAAGAAGAGATAGTCTTAACCTTTCCCATTTTTCTAAATCACTCTTTATCGAACCCCACAATTTTTCATAATTATTTTTGAACAGATCTATGTTTTTCATTGTGATTTCGACTCCCAAATATTTAACTTTTTAACCACTTCACATTCTGTCACATTTTGTAACATTTGTTGCTTTGAACCAATCATATTTTTACACAATATCTTAGATTTATTTTTGTTGACATAAAACCCTGCAAGATCACCAAACTCTCTTACTTTTTCAAATACCTTAGGCATATTATTAACAGGATCTTCAACAATAAACATGATATCGTCCGCAAATGCTCTTAATTTAAATGAAAAACCTCCAATATTCAAACCTTTTATGTTATCATCATCTCTGACCGCTTGTAGCAAAATCTCCAAAATCCAGATAAATAACAATGGTGACAGGGGACAACCTTGTCTAGTACCTTTTCTTACCCGGAACATATCTGTTGGTTCTGCATTCACAATCACCGAAGCTTTTTGTTCTTTATATATCGATTGAATCATTCTTATAAATTCTACGCCCATCAAAGATTTCTCAAACACTTTAAACATAAATTCCCAATTCAAATTATCAAAAGCCTTCTCTGCATCCAAAAATAAAAAAGCAACTTCTTTTTCAGGGTGTTTATCATAATACTCAATTGCGTCCAAGACAACCCTCATATTGTCTTTAATTTGTCTATTTGGTAAAAAACCAGCTTGATCCTCAACAATAGTGTCCTTCAAAAACTTTTTAAGGCGCTCTGCCAATATTTTTGCAAATATCTTATAATCGTTGTTCAATAATGAAATGGGTCGGTAGTTTTTAACGTTTGTTAAGTCTTGCATTTCTTTAGGAATTAAGGTGATTGCAGCTTCATTCCAGGAATCTGGAATCTTTCCTGTGTCAGGTAGCCCTGCCATGATGGAAGGGTGGGAGGTGGGCTATGATGGATGACGGGAGGGAGGTGGGCTTTTGGCGCCTTAGTGGCGGGACAGACGGGAGGTTGGAATCCGGGGAGTTGTTGATTTACACCTCGGGTGTGAGAATGGAATGTGGCTTTTATTCTTCCTATCTCTTGCAGCCTGGACGTTCTGACCTTGGCAAGTCGGGGTTGCGAGCTTCTCTATCGCTGGCATAGATGTAGCAGCTGTGGTTAATGGGGGCGGTGGGAAATTCATTTGCTTAGTAACTTTCGATTTCCCAGTCGCATGTTTATTCATTGTATGGAAGAAGGGGGGTCCCCATTCACCCCCTTCCCCTGTATAACCGCTTGCTTTTTGTAACCAAGTCATTCTGAACAAGAGACCTGTTTCAGTGATCTATCTATTGCAGCTTAATAAACGCTAACCTTGCTTGCATTAAAAAAAGGTCTGGTGTTTGCTGACTAAGTTAGGACTTCTGACAGTTTGTTCAGAATCTTCATTTACTTTCGGGACTGGTCCTAAACCCACCACTCCAAAATGAGTGATGGCGAAGAAGACACTCTCCCGATTGAAGAAGAAGAAAAGGACAAGAAGCCTCCTGGGAAAGACGTACCCAAAGAAACCCCTGACACATACGTGCCGGGACAATGGGGTTTGGAGTACGACTTTGGAGGGCCCTACGGCGATCCGTATGGGGCAGCCTATGGAGGGGTGACCCACCGAGCGGGACGCAGACGGGACTGGGTGAAACCCCTGACCGAGACCCACGAGGCGTGGTTCGGGACCCCAAGAGCATCCATGGGGATGAGCCACCCCGAGAGGTCGGTACGCAAGTTGGCTACCGCCGAACCCATGGAAGACACCGGTAGGGACTCCGAGCCCCGAGAGAGTGTCGTGGTGAGGCGGAGATGGAGCGGGGAACCAAGCCAAGACCGCCTGATGCGCTTCCTGGATGAGTCCCTCGCTCGCATCCCACAGATGATTGCGGAGGGCATTCGGGAGGAGCGTGAACGACAGAGACGGGAAGAGCCGCCGGCACAAGCCCCTCCAGATCAACGCCCAGCACCGGACCAGGGCCCGGGGAACGTGCCAGCCGGACCACCGGATCAACCAGCGGGGCCAGCGCCACGGGGCCCGCCGGGGCAACAACCCCCTCGTCCTTGGGGGTTCCTGCCTCCTAAGCCTACGGAGCTCCTGGACGCGGATTTTGACGGAGACCCCGAGAAGTTCCCGTTCTTCCTGGTGCGAGCCGAGAAGTTCATCGAAACTTGGGGCCACCTGTTCCAGAGGGAAGAGCGGATGGTCGACGTCATAGCGGCTCACCTGAAGGGAGCAGCAGCTGACTGGTACGTGGGGCTCCACCAAGCCGATGGGCGCGAACTGAGAGAGATTGACTCTTTCATGTGGGCTATGAAAGAACAATTTGAAGACGTGCACTCAACTAAAGCAGCAAAAGCAACGATCCGGAGCCTCAAGCAGGGCGCGAGGTCGGTGAGAGATTACACCGCGGAGTTCCGCAGATGTGCCGCAAAGCTGCGAGGAGAAGGAAATCTCCTGGAGTTTTACAAATGGGGGCTGAATCCGGAGGTTCGCCGTGAGGTCACCCTGAACCAAGATCCGAACACCCTCACTGGATGGATCCAGGCCGCAATCACGATGGAAAACCGGCTGAAGACCATCAAACTAGACGATGCCGCAGCGCTGGCAACCCGAGGGAACGCACCGACTGCGAGAGGAAAGGCTCCCGTCCCGAACCCAAAGCAGAAGGACGGAACAAGAGAACTCCGGATGAAGCAAGGTCTGTGCCTCAAATGCGGAGAAGGGGGCCATTTCGCCGTGAATTGCCCGACCTCGCCTGCATCGACCGGGGCGCAGAAGGGAACAAAGAAGAAGTTCGACACATCCACGCCAAAACAGGTGGCGAGGCCGAAGGGGGCGAAAGCTTTGCAAGCTAAACCACTCAGCGAGCCATCCGACTCCTCAGATGGCGAGGTCGTGCCACAGGGAAACGAGGCGGACCTGCTGTGAACAGCGCTGAACAGCAGGTCCCACAACCCCAGGCGCAACTCCCGGTGAGCAAAACCCCTCTCTTTTTTTTTCTTACAGTGACTTTAATGGACCCGGGTCTATTGACCCATGTGAGAGTACGGGCTCTCATTGACTCAGGGTGTGGGAGAGACCTGATCAACCCTACCCTACTGACGGGACTCGGGGCGAAAGTCCTTAAACTAAAAGACCCCTTGATTTTTACCCAAATGGACGGGTCCACAATGAAGGAACCTTGCAAATACGAGACTGTGCCATTGCGGGTGGGACTGGGGCAGCACTGGGAAGAGAGATCTTTTGTAGTTACCCCGTCCGCCCGGTTTCCCCTGGTTTTAGGAAGTCCGTGGTTCTTTGATCACGATCCTCACGTACTATGGGGGGAGGGAAAGGTAGATTTCATCTCCGAGAAATGCCGGTCCCACGTCTGGAAAACAGAGTGGGGACCCATAATCGAGGGAAAACTCTCGGTGCCGGCTGGGGTAGCCGATGCAGAACTAGAAAGCATTCCCCCCGAATACCGAGACCTAGCCCCTGTGTTTGGGGAGGAGGAAGCAGATGAACTACCCCCCCACAGAAACTCTGATTGTGCAATCGAAATTCTGCCCAACCAAAAACTACCTAAAGGGAAACTATATTCTATGAGCCCTTCGGAGAAGGTGGAACTGAGAAAGTTCATTGACAAAAACCTCAGTAGGGGCTTCATACGGCCAGCGTCCTCCCCGTTCGCAGCCCCCGTGCTCTTTAGGAAAAAGAAGGACGGAGGGTTACGGCTTTGCACGGATTATCGGGGCTTGAATGCGGTATCCAACACTAACGCTTACCCCATGCCCCTCATAAAAGACTTGTTGGCAGCAGTCGCTGGAGGGAAAATTTTCTCAAAACTTGACCTCCGGGATGCCTATTTCCGAGTCCGGATTCGGGAGGGGACGAGTTTAAGACGGCGTTTAACACACCTCTCGGCCAGTTTGAATACTTAGTCATGCCGTTCGGACTCCAGGGGCCCCTGGGGTCTTCATGAATTTGATTAACGAGGTGTTACACAAGTACCTGTTCAAGGGGGTCCTTGTTTACCTGGATGACATTCTTTTGTATTCCCCCGACCTTGCATCTCATGTAAAACTGGTGAGGGAAGTACTCAAAACGTTGCATAAGCATAAACTGTTTGCCAAGCTGTCCAAGTGTGAATTTCACAAAACGGAAATCCCTTTCCTGGGCTACCGCATATCCCAAAGGGGAATTGAGATGGACCCTGACAAAATCAAGGATGTGGTGGGGTGGGAACCTCCCAAAACACGAAGGCAACTCCAAGGTTTCCTCGGATTCGCGAACTTTTATAGGTCATTCCTCTCGAACTTTGCCCAGGTGGCTCTCCCCTTAACAGACTTACTAAAAACCAAAGGGAAGCCACCCGAATGCACTCGACCGGGCGCTAAACTAGTATGGTCACCGGAGTGCCAACGGGCTTTTGACAAGTTGAAAACCCTCTTCACCTCAGAACCAGTGTTGGCCCACCCCAATGAACTTAAAAAATTCATTGTCCAGGTTGACGCCTCGGACGTCGCTATGGGGGGCGATCCTCCAGGAGGGGAGGATGGTAAATTGCACCCCCTTGCCTATGTGTCTAGGAAATTCAATGATACTGAACGGAATTGGTCCATTTGGGAGAAAGAAGCGGGGTCGATCCGTTTGGCGTTGTCTACTTGGCGCCATTGGTTAGAGGGAGCGCGAGTCCCATTCGAGGTCTGGACTGACCACAAGAACCTCGAGCTGCTCCGCTCCCCCGTTCTTTGAACGCCAAACAGCTCCGCTGGGCAGATTTCTTCTCCAAATTCAATTTCACACTGCACCATTTCCCGGGGACGTCAAATTCGCTGGCCGATGCTCTGTCACGCCTCCCCCAACACGACAGCAAGAGGGAGGAGGTTCGGGACTCGGTATTCACTCCTTCCCAGTTGGGAGGAGCGGTAACCACGAGGAGGCAGGCCAAACGTTCCCCCCCTCCGCCAGACCCTCCTCCAAGTGACTGGGCGGTGCGATTTTCCACTGAAATGTCTGATGCGGACAGGGAGGAGGTGGAGGGGGAAGAAGGGTTGTCCCGCGATGCGCATGGCTGCTGGACTAAAAATGGCAAGCTCTTTGTTCCTCGCTCTCTCCGGGGGGAGGTGTTGGGTTGGGCACACGGATCCAAACTAGCTGGACACACAGGGTTTGTAAAGTCTCTCCAGCTCTTACAGCGGCAATTTTGGTGGCCAGGGCTACGTAAAGATGTTTCACTCTTCACTTCTGCTTGTCAAACCTGTTTAATGAGCAAACCTCGCCCTGGAAAACCCCCTGGTGCCCTGCAACCCCTCCCTACGCCGGCTCGGCCCTGGGAAGTGATCTCTATGGACTTTATTACGGATTTACCCCCTAGTGGGGGGAAAACTGTTATTTGGGTGATCGTGGATCTGTTTACTAAACAGGCGCATTTTGTTCCTTTTGCAACCATCCCCTCTGCCAGGAAATTGGCTTCTGCGTTCTTGCAACACGTTGTGAGACTCCACACTTTACCTGCTAAGGTAATCTCCGACAGGGGGGCTCAGTTCGTTTCCAAGTTCTGGAGCGAACTAATGTCACTGCTTGGAGTAGAGAGGGGGATTAGCAGTGCATACCATCCTGAATCGGATGGGCAAACTGAACGTGTGAATCAGACCCTGGAACAATACTTGCGCTGTTTTTCTAATTTCCAGCAGGACAATTGGCATTCTCTTTTACCTTTGGCTGAGTTTTGTTATAATAATACTCAGCACTCGTCGACGGGGATGTCTCCGTTTAAAGCGGTTCATGGTTATGACGCCCCGCCCCTGCCATTTTTGTCTTCTCCCGACCTCCCGGCGGGAGATGCTGGTGACTGGTGCAAACATCTACAGGAGGCGTGGGGCTCGTTAGCAGAGACTCTGGAAGAGGCTAAGTCTGCCTACAAAATCCAAGCTGACAAGAAACGTAACCTGGCCTGGGTTCCCAAGTGTGGAGAGTTTGCTTACTTGTCTACCCAACATTTGCGTCGCATTCAGCCGAGCCGCAAACTTGGTTGGAAATTTCTTGGTCCTTTTGAGATTGTGAGAGTGATTAACAATGTAACTGTTGAACTTGCGTTGCCTAAGTCTCTAAAGTCTGTGCATCCTGTTTTTCATGTGCGGCTTCTTCGCCCAGCGCCTGAAGGGAACAAATGGCGACCGCAACGGCCTACCCCACCTCCGCTGCTGGTGGGGGGGAACCTCACTACGAAGTCTCGCAGATTCTGGACTCTAAACTCTCTCGCAATCGCTTGTTTTACCTGGTTGAATGGATTGACTTTGGGCCGGAGCAGAGGGAGTGGGTACGGGCGGAAAATGTTCTGGCCCCCCGGCTGGTTAAGGCCTTTCACAAATTGTACCCCCACAAACCAAAGGGGTAGAATTATTTTCGAGGGGGCTGCATGTCAGGTAGCCCTGCCATGATGGAAGGGTGGGAGGTGGGCTATGATGGATGACGGGAGGGAGGTGGGCTTTTGGCGCCTTAGTGGCGGGACAGACGGGAGGTTGGAATCCGGGGAGTTGTTGATTTACACCTCGGGTGTGAGAATGGAATGTGGCTTTTATTCTTCCTATCTCTTGCAGCCTGGACGTTCTGACCTTGGCAAGTCGGGGTTGCGAGCTTCTCTATCGCTGGCATAGATGTAGCAGCTGTGGTTAATGGGGGCGGTGGGAAATTCATTTGCTTAGTAACTTTCGATTTCCCAGTCGCATGTTTATTCATTGTATGGAAGAAGGGGGGTCCCCATTCACCCCCTTCCCCTGTATAACCGCTTGCTTTTTGTAACCAAGTCATTCTGAACAAGAGACCTGTTTCAGTGATCTATCTATTGCAGCTTAATAAACGCTAACCTTGCTTGCATTAAAAAAAGGTCTGGTGTTTGCTGACTAAGTTAGGACTTCTGACATCCTGTCCTTCTAATTTCGTTTAAAAGAATCTCCAACACCGGGACCAAATCTTCATGAAATTTTTTATAAAATTTAGCTGAAAAGCCATCCGGGCCTGGAACTTTAGAGATTTTTGCCTCAGCTATTGCTTTACTGATTTCATCTTTAGTTATTGTAGCATTTAAAAATGTTTTCATTTCAGGGTTTGGTTGTAACAAATTAACTTTGGATAGGTAATCCAACATTTTTTGAGGATCCGCTTGCTTCACTTGAAAGAGTCGCGTAGTATTTATAAAATTCCCTCTTGATTCCTCCTGGGTCTGAGATCTCTTTATTTCCATCTTTCAAGCAAGTGATTGTTTTATTCTCTCTTCTTTTCTTCAATTGCCATGCTAAATATTTGCCAGGTTTATTTGCACCTTCAAAGGATTTCTGTTGCAATTTTTTCAAGTTCCAAAATACTTCTTTGTTCAACCTTGCCTCATATTGCTCCCTTAAAATCCTCAATTCTCTCAAAATCTTCTTTTTGCCAGGCCTTTTCTTGAGTTCTGTTTCTTTTTTCCGAATATTTTCCATAATTTCTTTGTCTATTTTCATTTGTTGTTTCCTTTCATTGTTATTAATTGCAATCAGATGTCCTCTCATCACAGCCTTGTAGGCTTCCCATACCGTTTGCGTCTGTATACTCTTATTTAAGTTCAATTGAAAGTATGTTTGGGTTTCTGTCCTTATTTTATCCACAATATTTTGCTTGTCCAGCAAATCTTCATTAAGTCGCCATCGAAATTTTTTCCTCTTAACATACGTTGACCATTTTATCGGACTGTGGTCAGAAAGAGTCCTAGGTAATATCTCAATTTTGCGTGTTTGCAAGATTAAATTCTCTGTCATCCACATCATATCTATCCTTGAAAAAGATTCATGTCTTGATGAATAAAAAGAGTACTCTCTATCTCTGGGGTTTTTAACTCTCCAAACATCTGCCAAGTGTTCATGTTTAGTCAATTGAAAAAAGACTTTAGGAAGTTTGCCCATGGCATCAATTCCTTTTTTTGATTTTCTATCAACAACATTGTCAACAGTACCATTAAAATCGCCCATTAAGATCGTTTGCTCATAGGTCAACTGTCGTAGCTGTTCCCACAAATCCTGAAAGAAGTTTTCCTTCGCACCATTGGGAGCATAGAGATTAACAATTAATGTCTTTTTATTCTGCAACACAACTTCTACCGCCAAAAATTTCCCTTCATTGTCTTTAAAAATTTCTTTTGGTTCCAACTCTTTTTTAATATATGTAACAACTCCTTTTTTCTTTTGGGAGGAGAGTGAATAAAATTCCTCTCCTAATCTTTTTTGAATCAAAAATTTGGCATCTGATTTTTTAATATGTGTTTCTTGCAAGAAAACAATATCGCATTTCTGTTTTTCCAACCAGAGTCTAACATTTTTCCTTTTTTGGGGTGAATTCAGTCCATTAACATTCCATGAAATTATTTGACTCTCCATATTGGTTTAATGATTATTTATCAGAGTCTTTAAAATTATCATTGATGAATCTGGTCATTTGCTCAACTGACTTGATGGTGACTCTCTTCTGTTTGAACGAAAAACTGACGCCTTTAGGAATTTCCCATCTATATCTTATGCCCTCTGTTTTCAGCTTGTCAATCAGATCTTTGAAAAGTCGTCTATCCTGAAGCATCGCTCTGGGTAGTTCCTTTAGGACCATAATTTTCTTGTTGTCAATTGTGAAGTCTTCCTGAAATTGTTGCTTAAACAAATCCTCCTTCAGCTTCTTAGATATAAACTGGACAATTACATCTCTAGGTAATTTTTTCCTTTGCGCAATCGCAGAGTTGACTCTGTATACCACATCAATCTGTGCCGCCACCTTCTCCTCTTCCATTTTCAAAAAGTCTGCAACAGCATCTACCATAACTGAATGGATGTCCTCATTCTTATCTTCAGGGATCCCCCTGAATCTCATGTGGTTAATCATTGCATTGTATTGGACCATCACATTCACTTTATCTGTTTCTATAGTGACCTCAGCTATATTAGATGCTACTCCCTTCACCCTTACATCCATCTCATCTGCTCTTTTGGTCAACGTCTGTATCTCTTTTGTAATTCCAGACATTTCTTTTTTCAGCTCTGTTACTTCTGTTATTACAGTCTTTTCCAGCTTCAGAATCGCGTCCATCACTCGTTTCTCCATAGCTTCCATCATGCCCTGTAGCTTTTTTTCCTCTTTCCCAGCCATTTTCGGGGAGGACCAGGTATTTGCCCTCTGTTGTTGCCGCAGGTCGTAAGCCGTTGTTCAAAGTTTTCCCTCCAATCCACTCTAAGTAAAAGTCCTTCTTGTGCCCACCTAAATCGCACTAGTTTCACTTTTTTCTATTGAGTCTTTCGTTTAAAATCAAAGAAAATTTTTCTGACCTTCCCAAAATGGCGAGCGCAATTTCTCTATGGTAAATAGTTCTTCCGGGTACTCACTTCCTGTCCGGCAGTCTTGATGGTCCCCCTTATTCCTGATTTCCTCCCTTCTTCCGGCCTCCTTGGTCTTCTCTAGAACGATTACTTGTCTGGTCTGAAGTCACTTCCTGTTTTACCGATTTCTGCTGCAGCAGCTACAGTACTTTTCCACTGTAATTCTCGCGGAGTTGCTGTTAGTTTCTATTTTAAAGTCAATAATCTAACCGCAGGAATGATCAACAATTTGGCTTTTTGGCCTTTTTAAGCTGTTTAACTGCACTTTTTCCGCTCCAATGTTAGTACGACAGATACAGCACGATCATGCGCTTCATCGGATGTTGTTTATTTTCGGCCAAAACGCGTCTCCGATGAGCAATTTTAAAAAGTTACCTTCAAAGTCCGTGTCTTGTTATAGCAGTGTTTCCTTGATGTCAATTTCCGTAGAATGTCTTGGAGGTCTGGGCCATGCGTTCTTATGCTGAGAATCCAACTCGGTGGGGTCTTGTAGAGATTTTCCGAAGTGCCTTCTCTGGGGGAGGGGATCAAGGCTGGTCGCGACGCTCTTTAAAGCCCCGCTATCAGCCGATCTCAACTCCTCTCTCGGGCCAGGCTCGCTGCCAGTCACCCCCCTGCCTGGGGGGATCTGCGGTGGGCTATATGAAGCCCACCCTGTCGTCAAGACCCTCCGTATGCTCTGGGAGCTCTGAGAGCAAGCCAGAACACGTTAGGACGCCATGAATCCCAGACCGGAAGCCGGCTTGCCAAAAGCATTTAAAGGAACCGTCCCTTTAAATGTGTTAAGCGTCTCCTGGCCCATGACTTACACTGTGGGCCAGGAGAAGCTGGCTACAAGATCTGGCATGTGTGGGGAGGTATCTCTCTCCCCACAGCATGCAGACCCGGCTGGGAGGGATTCTTCTGCAGGGCGGTTTAAACCACCCCACAGAAGAAGCTGGCCACAGGATCTGGCATGTGTGGCAATGAAACAGAGGCAGCTCTGCTAGCTTTAGTTGATGACTTTCATCTGAGTGTAGACAAGGAGGAGGAGATTGGATTTATACCCTGCCCTTCACACTGAGTCTCAGAGTGGCTTACAAACTCCTTCCCCTTCCTCTCCCCACAACAGACACCCTGTGAGATAGGTGGGGTTGAGAGAGCTCTGAGAGAGCTGCTCTTTCAAGAACAGCTCTGACAGAACTTTGGCTTGCCCAAGGTCATCCAGCAACTGCAAGTGCAGTAGGGAATCAAACCCGGTTCTCCCAGATTTAGAATCCGTGCATTTAACCATTACACCAAACTGGCCATGCCTATTTGTTGTGACAGACTGTGCTTTAAAAGCTCAAGTACTGTATAACTATGTGACAGACTGTGCAGGGTTAATGCCTTTGAGTGACAGGCTACGCAAATGGATTTTATTGGATAGTTGGGAACTGACTGTAAAAGAGAACTCAGTTTAGCACTGACTGGGAAGGTTGCTGAAGACCCCCATTTGGGCCAGAAAAAGGGACACAGCTTCTAGTTTAGAGAATTCCCTGCCCAGTTGAAAGGGGAGACAGCGCTAAAGAGTGGAGTGATCCCTGGTTTGTTTAGAGAAGGAACTTGGGTACTTGGTAGTATATCCCTGCCTTCTAAAACCTGAAAAGTGAGTTAAACTCAAGAACTTATACTGGGGTGTCTAGCAGGCACTGAAACCAAAGCCTCTCATCTCAAAGATTCTAAGACTTTGTGGAAAAGCTTAAAACTCTTACTTGCTAGAAACATATTAACTGAAGTTTGTGAAACTACCAAGTTACCTCACAGTTATTCTTGATTGAACTCAGATATTTTATCCCTGACTCCACCTGACCTTTTCCTCTCAACATTGAATAAAATATTTTGTTTTAAAACTTTCAAAAGTCTCATTTTCAGTAGTATAAGTTAAGGAGATGATTTTGTCTCTTCCCTCAAATCCCTGGGTGAAGCCAGCATCAAAACAGAGTAACATGATAGGTGGGACAGGAATAAACCCTCAGATAAGAAGAAAATAGATAAAGGGGTGCTCAGTCAAAAAAGGAAAGAAGAAAAAACGGAAGGAAAAATCCTGCATGTGAGGCAGGGAAGGCTAGCAAGATCGCCATACTCTTGTTGGACTTATCTGCAGCCTTTGCTACAGTAGATCATACCATCTTGTTGGAGGGGCTTGGAGGTAAAAGTAGGCATCAGGGGATGCGTGCTGAACTGGTTCAAAACATTCCTCACAGATCAGACTCAAAGGGCTGCTGTGGGAGACCCAACTGTCATCAATGTAGGACCTATCCTGTGGAGTTCCACAGGTTGCAATCCTATCCCTCATGCATTTCAATCTCTATGTAAAGCCCTTAGGACAAATCATTCACAGCTTGGGGGTTGGATGTCATCAATATGTAGGTGATAACCAGCTCTATATATCCTTATCTAAATCCCCTGGTGATGCAGCAGAGGTCCTGAATAATTGCCTGGCTACTGTGGTAAATCAGAGTGAACAAACTAAGACTATACCCTGGAAAGACAGAGGTAATGCTGGCTGGGAAGGCGGATCTCAAAGGATACAGTGCTTCCCAATTTTGATGGTGTTCAGTTGACCCTTGCTGGTTCAGTTAAAAGCCTTGGGATTATAACGGACCCGACTTTATTATGGGAGAGGCAAGTTAATGCAGTTACAAAAAAGGGTTTTCTTCCAACACAGCCTAGCCCAAAAGATGACCCCTTACCTTGATATAGCTGATTTGGCCACCTGGATCCACACCATAGTAACATCGAAACTAGACTATTGTGATGCACTGTGCACTGCTGTCCCTCAAAATCAATTCGGAAACTCCAGCTGGTACAATTTATTTATTTATCAAACTTATACCCCGCCCTCCCCACAAAGCAGGCTCAGGGCAGCTTCCATACAAACATAAATACAGTTAAAATCATACAATTATTTAAAACACAACAGGTAAAAGAGATACAAATACAAAGTGCTGGTAGCAGTTAAAAATTAACCTAGATGGGGCTTCCAGTTGGAGTAAAATGGTGAATTGACACACCTGGCAAATGTGCAGGGTGGACAGTGGCTCCTTCTGACAGTTTGGGCATTATATATTGCTCAACGCAGCATCCCCCAGGCAGGGGCTTGCAAGCAAACAACAAGGTCCAAGTGAGAGTTGAGATTGGCGTGCACGAGTCTCGGAGGAGGCTTGTTTACGCTTTGATCCCCTCTCCCGAAGCGGGCGTTTGCAAGACAGCACTAAAGGAGCCAACCGAGCTGAGGAATCAGCATAAATCCGTCATTTCCCAACTTCTTAAGAGAGAAGATCAATTGGAATGCAAAAAGAAGGAACGCAAAACCCCAAGATAAACATGCAAGGTAACAGAAGTATTTTGCTTACTGGAATGAAGTTCTAGTGAAAATTGAAGCAGACAGTTAAGCGCATAAGACTTATAAAAATAATCTGAGCATTGTGGATTTAAAAAGAGCTCGTCAAAGCGCTAAATTAGTGAAAAATTTGACTTTGTTTAACATTCCTGTGGTTGTGAAAAAATAGAGAGTGGAGTCAGAGACCGAAACTGACAGGAAAGATTGCGAGACTGGGAAAGAGAGGTGTTGCAGGCAATTGTTTCCAGCTGGAACTGAGACTAGGGAATCAAGAAAGAAGGCTAGAGCGGACCCCGGAGGACCAGAAGACTGGTGGAGTGGAAAGGTTCCTGGAGGACAGTTTATAAGGAGGGGTAGGAAGCAGGAAGCTCAAAAAGAGCCTACTCTAGCCAGAAAATCATAGAGAAATCGCACCCGCCATTTTGAGGAGGACTAAACTTTAAAATCTAATTTTAAGACTGAAATAGACTTTAAAGGTGTGACAAAAGGTGGCGATTAGAATAAATACATACAGGACAGTTGGAATATATAGAAGAGAAGAACCTGGAGCAACTTTAAAAATTTCAAAACGGACCCAAAACAAAGGCAAAGGGCAGCTTCTGCAGTGAGTCCGAGTATGGCAGCGAAAGAAAAGAGAGAATGGCAAGCTGCAATTGATGCAATGGAAAAGAGAATGATGGAGGCAATTCAAGGACTGGTAAAACAGATAGAGCAACAGCTGGAGAAACAGATGGAAAAACAGTTGGAGCAGCTGGAGGAAGTACAAGAGAAGAATGTGGCGGCAATGAAGGAATTGGTTATAGCAGAGGTGGCAGAAATTAAAAAAGATGTGGCAGACATGAATAATCAAGTTCAAGGTCTGGCAGTAAAATCGACAGAATTGGAGCAAAAATCACAAGCTATAGATAAAAAAATGGAAACAACATTACAAGACAATCGGAGACTGGAGTCAATGATGGAATACAGAGCGATGTTAAAGCATCTGAGGCTAAGAGGGATTGAGGAAACGACGGACGAAGACATACGTTCGGTGGTAATGACAGCATTGACAGAGTATTTGGGAGAAGATCAAGGAGAGCTGGATTCTGATTTTGATTTAATTTATAGAGTGAACTCAGCATATGCTCAAAGAAAGAAACTACCAAGATTGTACAATTGGTAACAAGGAAGATGAAAAAGGATATTTTTAAGAAACAGTTTACACAACCTTTGGAGATTGATGGCAAAAAGATAATAATAAAGAGAGAACTCCCAAGAATGATTTTACAAGACAGAAAGAAATACAAGAAGTTGGTTGACAAGTCGAAGCAGCTTAACATCACATTCAGATGGGAAATACCACAAGGTCTGTCTTTTACCTATCATATGTTAAGACATGTGATTAAGACACTAGAAGAAATGCATAGGTTCAAAGCAGATAATTTAGAAGATTTTGGAGATATATGACAAGACACGATGGATTACAAATTTTTATCATGGAATGTAAATGGACTTAATTCACCCACTAAAAGAAAGGTAGTAAAATATTGGTTGGAAAAACAAAAATGTAATATTATTTGTCTATAAGAAACCCATATTAAAAAATGGGACAGTAAGTATTTGATCAATAAAAAATTAGGTGAAGAGTTTTATTCATTGGCAGAAAAAAAACACAAAGGAGTTGTGACTTATGTAAAAAAAGAACTGGATCCAAAAGAAATTTTTAGGGATAAAGAGGGGAGATATATTGGAGTGGAAATTACAATGCTTCAGAAAAAACAATGGTGGTTAATTTATATGCGCCTAACGGAGCAAAAGAAATTTTTTTTAAAGATCTGATGAAGGAATTGGACCAAGTGAGTTATGATCAGATAATCCTGGCTGGAGACTTTAATGGTACTGTAAATAATAAATTGGACAGGAAATCAAAAACTACTGATGAAAAGATCGGAAAATTACCAAAAGTTTTTTTTAAACTGATGGAGCAAGAGAAATTGGAAGATGTGTGGAGAAAATGGAATCCTAGAGTTAAGGACTTTACTTTTTATTCCAATCGACATAATTCATTTTCCAGGATTGACATGATCTGGATGTCTGGAGATATCGCATTAAAAACGCAAAAAATTGAGATTTTACCAAAGACTAATTCTGATCATAATCCATTGATATGGATGTTGAAAGAAAAGGTTAAGCAGTCTCAGTGGAGAATAAATGAAGATTTATTAGATAAGAAAAAAACAATTGCGATATTGTGTAAAGAAACCTAGACATTTTTTCAAATGAATTTAAACCAAAATGTGAAAATACAGACTGTCTGGGATGCGTATAAGGCAGTAATGAGAGGAGTACTTATATTGTTAAATGCGACTGACAGGAAACAAAGTATGAAACAAAATGATTTGCAAGAAAAGATCCAGCAAAAAGAAAAAGAACTAAAGAAAAGACCAGGGGAAAAGAAAATTATTAAAGAGATACAAATTTTACAAGAACAATTGAATGTGATACTTAATTGGGAGCTGTATTGGAATTTAAAGAAATTGCAACAAAAATCTTTTGAAGGAGCAAATAAGCCAGGAAAGTATTTGGGATGGCAACTAAAAAATCGAAGAGAAAAAAGGTTAATAAGCAAAATGATTGAAGAAAACAAAGAAATTGTGGATATGAATGGTTTAAAAAGAGGGTTTTTTTAAGTACTCCACGAAATTATTTCAGAAAAAGAAGATAGACCCGGAAAAAATTAAAGAATATTTGGACAAAGTAGAAGTTCCATAGGTAGAAGCAAAGATTAAGGATATGCTGAACGGTCTAATTCAAAAAGAAGAAATTTACAATGCGATAGACAATGCAAAGTTGGGGAAAGCTCCAGGTCCAGATGGATTTACTGCAAAATTTTATAAAAAGTTAAAGGAGGAACTGACCCCAATTTTGGAACTTTTATCAAATGACATACAGGAGACTAAATTAATACCAGAGACGTGGAAAGAAGCCAATATATCACTCATACCAAAAGAAGGACAAGATCTAACAGACGTAAAAAATTACAGACCAATTTCTCTCCTTAATAATGATTATAAATTGTTTGCCAAAATAATTTCAGAAAGATTGAAGATGTTATAACTGAAGAACAAGCTGGTTTTTTACCGAACAGACAAATTAGAGACAATCTAAGAATGGTGATAGATGCAATTGAATATTATGATAAACATCCAGAAAAAGAGGTTGCTTTTCTATTTGTAGATGCTGAGTAAGCCTTTGACAATTTAAACTAGGACTTTATGTTTCAAGTGACTGAGAAAATGGACATTGGACAGCCCTTTTTAAACGTGATTAGGGCAATATAGTCAGAACAGAAAGCGTCGTTGAATGTACATAAAGAGATAACGGAGCATTTTAAAGTTTAAAAAGGCACCAGACAAGGTTGTCTGCTATCCCCTTTACTGTTTATTTGGATTTTGGAAGTATTGTTGGGGAAGATAAGAGAAGAAAAGGACATAAAGGGACTTACGATTGGAGGCTTCACGTACAAATATAGGGCATTTGCGGACGACGTAATGTTTTTGGTCGAAGAGCCAGTAAATAATTTACCATTGTTGTTAGAAAGGATTAAGGAATTTGGAGATCTGGCTGGGTTTTATGTGAATAAGAATAAAACAAAGGTGTTATGTAAGAACATGACGAAAGAAAAGCAATCGGAACTGCAAGAAAAAATACAATGTGAAGTGGTTAAAAAAACAAAATATTTAGGAATTGAGTTGACAATGAAAAACAGATCTTTTTAAGAACAATTATGAAAAGATATGGAGTAAAATTCAACAGGATATAAAAAAATGGGACACTGAACTTGTCATTACTGGGAAGAATCTCGGTAGTCAAGATGAATATTTTACCTCGTTTGATGTTTTTATTTCAGAATATTCCGATAGTAAAAGAATTAAGGTGTTGAATCTATGGCAGAAAGAAATATCAAAATTTGTGTGGTCGGGAAGGAAACCGAGGATTAAAATGAAGACCCTATGTGATGCAAAGGAAAGAGGAGGATTTCAATTACCTAATTTCAGATTGTATCATGATGCAGTATGCCTATCATGGTTAGAACAATGGATTAATTTGGACAATAGAAAGTTGTTGGTGTTGGAAGGACATGATCGTAAATTTGGATGGCATGCCTATTTATGGTATGAAAAATCAAAAATGGATAATTTTTTCAAAAACCACTTTATAAGAAGATCACTGTTTGTGACTTGGATGAGGTATAAAAGATTTTTTTTTCGAAGCAAGACCGTTATGGATTCTACCGGCAGAAGTAATTAAACCACTCTCAAGGCATAAAGATGAAGATTGGTTGCCTTATAGAGATATCTTAAAGGCAGAGGGGAGTAGTTTCGTGATGAGAGCTAGAGAAAAATTGGATTTTGAATATGATTGGTTAAATTATAGACAGATTTATTACTTATTTAAGACTGATAAAAAGAGGTATGGTTTTAGGAAGGAGAATAATGAAATTGAAGTTGTATGGGCAGAGAAAGGGAAAAAAGTGATTTCAAAAATTTATAAGGTTTTGTTAAAATGGTATACAGAGGACGAAATTGTAAAAGAACAAATGATAAAAAGGGCTATAAATTTAAATAGGGAAATAAATATGTCATGTGGGAATGTTTGTGGAAAAAGTCAATGAAAATTTCAACATGTGTTAATGTGAAAGAAAATTGTTATAAAATGATGTATAGATGGTATATGATGCCAAAAAAAATTGCTAATATGAGTGAGAATTTGTCTAACAAATGTTGGAGGTGTAAAAAAAAAGGAAGGCTCATTTTATCATATGTGGTGAACTTGTGATAAAGCAGTAGCTTATTGGACAGAGATCCATAATGAAATACAGAAAATCCTGAAATGTACTTTGAAAAAAGAACCAGAAATATTACTTTTAGGTCTTAAAATGGAAGAAGTGAACGTGACAAAGAGAACATTGTTATGGTATTTGATTACAACAGCAAGAATGAACTATGCTCAATTTTGGAAGCAAGAAAAAGTGCGGGAAAAATGGGAGTGGATAAAGAAGATGCTTTTTATGGCAGAAATGGACAAACTGACAAAGAAACTTAATGAGAAAGAAGATGAAGAATTTTTTGCAGAATGGAAGGATTTTAAAGACATTTTGAAACGAACTGGGATGTAAAAAATAATTTACTCTGCTTTGACAACTACTGAGAATAGAATATAGAAAATATTGACTGAATAGTAGTTAAACTGTTACCTAAGAGTGAGACAGTGAAAATGAATATGTTAGAAACGAAGAATTGAAAAATTGAGAAGTTTTATTGTAATTGAAAATTGAATTAATAATGTAACGGGGGTGGGAGCATTGCTGGAAGCCATGAGGGGGGAATGGAGGGGATATTAGAAAAGGATGTGTTTAAAAGTATCTTGAAATATGGAACGTGTTATTATATCCTATTAATAATTTTTTTAAAAAAAAAATTAACTTAGATGGCACATTTTCAAAATGGATTTCCACTTCCCAGATGTTCTCAGATGTTCTTCTGCTCATAATTTCTTGTGGCATCAGCTCGATGTTGAGAAAAACCACGGGCCAGGGCTCTACAGCAGCAGCAGCCCCTAACTGAATGCCTGGAGCTCCGTCTTGTAGGCCCTGAGGAACTGTGAGAGGTCCTGCAGGGCCCTGATCTCCTCCGGGAGCTCATTCCACCAGGTAAGGGCCACCACTGAAAAGGCCCCGGCCCTGTTAGTAGCTAGCCTGGCCTCTCAAGCCAGGGAGGATCAACTGGTTTTGAGACCCTGACCGTACTGCTCTCTGGGGTATATATGGGGAAAGGCGGTCCTGTAGGTATGTTGGACCCCAGCCATATAGGGCTTTAAAGGTAAGAACCAGCACCTTGAAGCAGATTCGGTATGCTATTGGCGGCCAGTGCAGTGTACTCAGCACAGGCTGGATGTGTTCCCACCTGGGGAAGCCCATCAACAGCCTAGCCGCAGCATTCTGCACTACCTGCAGCTTCCAAATCCGCGACAAGGGCAGCCCCATGTAGAGAGCGTTACAGTAGCCTAGTCTTGAGGTGACCATCGCATGGACCATTGCGGCCAAGGAAGGGAACCAACTGCCCAATCAGCCTAAGGTGGCTGCTACCTGGGCCTCCATAGTAAGGGAGGGATCCAGGAGCATTCCCAGACTCCTAACCTCTGGCACTGGCACCAATGGAGCCCCCCCAAAGGCTGGGAGTGGGATCCCCACTCCTGAACCACCCTGACTCAGGCACAGGACCTCCGTCTTCGCTGGATTCAGCTTCAGCCGGCTCAGTCTAAGCCAGCCAGCTACGGCTTGTAAAGCCCGATCCAGGTCATCCGGTCTGGAGTCTGACTGGTTGCCCAACATCAGGTAGAGCTGGGTATCATCAGCATACTGGTGAAATCCCAGCCCATGCCTCTGGGCAAGGGGGCGCATACAGATGCTAAATAACATCGGGGACAGCATTGCCCCTTCAGGCACAACGCACTCAAGTGGGCGTCTCCTGGACTGCTGTTCCCCTAGCACCATCCTTAGTCCCCGACCCTGGAGAAAGGAAGCCATTGCAGGGCAAGCCCCTGAATTCCCATGTCGGCGAGGCAGTGAACCAGTAACTGGTGGTTGACCTTGTCAAACACAGCCAGCAGATCTAATAGCAACAGTACTGCCAATCCGCCCCGATCCAGATGTCTCTGGAGGTTGTCAGTCAGAGCGACCAGCGCAGTTTTCGTCTCATGTCCCAGGCGGAAGCTGGACTGGAAGGGATCTAACAAGGCAGCGTCATCCAGAAAGCCCTGAAGCTGTATTGCCACTGCCCTCTCAATTAATTTGCCCAAATAGGGCAAATTGGAGACCGGCCGATAGTTGGCCAATTCAGCTGGGTCTAGAGATGTTTTTTTCAGGAGAGGACGGACCATTGCTTTCTTGAGTGCCCCAGGGAACAGCCCTTCTAAGAGGGACCTGTTGATAATTTCCCTTAGGGCACCTCGAAACCCTTCATGGCTAGTTTTAATAAGCCAGGAAGGGCACGGATCAAGGCTGCATGTTGTTGGGCGTAGGGCTGCAAGCAGTCTGTCAATTTCCTCCAGGCTGAGTTGACTGAAGCGATCCAGGATCGAAATCGAAGACGTGCAATGGGCCTCGAGCTCACTCACTGTTTCAAATATGGTCGGGAGGTCGTGGCAGAGCGCTAAGACTTTATCCGCAAAATAGCTTGCAAATGCCTCACAGCCAATATCCAATTCCCTAGCATTTGGTCTGCCCAGCGGCAGAGCTGTTATCCACCGAATCGTCCTAAACAATTGGGCTGGGCAAGAGCTAGTGGATGCAATTGCCGCTGCATAGAAATCCTTCTTTGTGGCTTTGACTGCCATCTCATAGGCTTTCATAAACGTCCTATAAGATGTTCTTGTTGCTTCGTCTCGAGCTTGGCGCCACCGTCTCTCTAGCAACTTCATAAGCTGCAGCTCCTGGGTATACCAGGGAGCCAGCCTAGTGAGGGGGCTAGAGGGCACCATGGAGCGATCTTGTTGATGGCTGTAGAGAGCTGGCTATGCCAGTTCTCCACAAGCTCATCCAACAAGCCGCCAGGGGGCATCAGATCCCACAGGGCCATCTGGAACCGCACTGGGTCCATCTGGCTCCATGAGCGAGCCAAAATACACTTGCTGCCTAAACAGGGTTGGGGTGAGACATTCAAGCGGACCCCTAAGGCATGGTGGTCCAACATAGAACTGCTGAAGCAGTAACTCGGTCCACTGTTACCCCAGCCGCAAAGATCAAATCAAGCATATGCCCAGCCTGGTGAGTGGGGGTCATTACAAATTGGGAGAGTCCCAGTGCCGCCATGGACAACACCTGGTCCACTGCGTGAGTAGAGTAGAGATCGCGTAATCAGCGTGGATATTGAAATCACCCAAGGCTATCAATCTAGGGTGTTCCAATGACCAGCTTGCTACGGCCTCTACCAGAGATGGCAGGCTATTGGCCGGTGT
Organism: Gekko gecko; assembly: GCA_029375565.1. Taxonomy (NCBI): domain Eukaryota; kingdom Metazoa; phylum Chordata; class Lepidosauria; order Squamata; family Gekkonidae; genus Gekko; species Gekko gecko. The sequence goes on from JAPDNY010000005.1 coordinate 119,338,245, forward strand.
GTTAGGTGGTCGGGTACACCAGCCAAATCGCCAAACTCTCCCCAGCCTCCCAAACCAGGCCAGCATACTCAATGCCTGTGATCCTCGGAGGCAGAAGCACCCTAAAGGAGTAAACCTCCCGGATGAATAGTGCCACTCCTCCCCCCCGCCCCTAGTCCGTGATTGGTGAAGGACTGAGAACCCAGGTGGGGCAAGTTGGGAGAGAGCTACTGTCTCCCTCTCCCACACCCAGGTCTCAGTCACACATGCCAGGTCTACATTCTGCTCTTGCAGAAAGTCCCCAAGGACCATGGTCTTATTATTTATAGACTTGGCATTACACAGCACCAATGTCGGAGAGGGGTTATTTTTCTTCTCCCCACCGCCCACATCCCTCGGGATGGGACGCAGGCTGGAAGGGGGCTGAGCTTTCTCCGGCCCCTTCCCATACCACTCTGCCTGCTCCCATCGCTATACTTTCTCCTCCCCAGGAGCACCGGAATTCCCTGGCCCGATATCACTGCCCTCGGTGGTCTCCGCCAAGCTTCAGACCACCAGCCGAGCAGACAGCAAAGCGCTCCATGTATTGCTCAAGTTAATAGATACAATAAAGTGCAACATACAATATACAATACTGCTACTTATACAGCTTCACAACCTATCCTACCGCAGAAAGGAAATGATCCAAAGTTGATTGCCAATAGCAATCAGATATTTGGCCAGTAAATAGATAAAGGCCATTCAAAAATTCCACCCCCTTCTTTTTTCTTTTATAAAGAACCCCCCCCCCCAATTTTATTTTATTTATTTTATTTTCTAACACACTCAGTTAATTTAATCAATAATAGCAATCACTGTATATGTTTACATTTGGACGATTTTATAGCTGAGAGCAGATTCTGCTCACTACCCAATTTTCATAATATAACTCAGCTAAACAATTAATTCAAACAACAGCCCCTAACTAAACGCCCTTCATTAATTAATTCAATAACATCTAACTCAATTGCTCCCTCAATTAATTAATTACTAATATTAATTCCTCATTTCATTGAGGCTGGTTACTCAGTCTCTTGGGGCTGCTTACTCAGCAATAGTAGCAGCTAACAATCCACTGCTTTGGTGTTCTCCATTGCAGATCTAATTATAATAGTCCCAGGTCTTCTTGTTCCATGCGCCAGTAAATGGGAGGCTCTTGTTGACACTCTTCCTTTTTCTGCTGGGGCTCCAGGCACTTTCGCCCCTGGCCTGTCCTCGTGAATGGCGGCCAGCTCCGCTCACCACTTGGGTACCCAGGCCTGTCATTGTTGTCACAGGCCAGCCAGAGGATCACCGTCTCAAAGCTTCACCAGCCAGGGAGGGATGTCACAAGCACTGCGGTCATCGGCCCTGAACTTGACAGGCTACAATGTAGCCAGGGTAACCTCCGATTGGGGCCGTGCTCCTGGCGCCGGTGTTGCAACCTCGGGTGTAAGATCCCACCAGCCCAGAGCAGACGCCGCATTTGTGGGGACAAGTGCTGCAGCCTCAGATATCACGGCCCACCAACTGGGGCCAGACGCCACGGGCGCCACGGGCACCACAGTTGTCCAGCGGACCCCACTGTGGCAGAACCCAGCCCAAGCAAAGAAGCCCCTGGGTGGCACACACCCCCAAGTCCCCCTACCACTGGCCATTCTCCCGGAGCAGGTGCCGCACACACAGCCGGTCGAGCAGCAACCGTCCTGTCCTGACTCTGGGTCCAAAATGGCGGTTGCGCCGACAGCTCGCAGCTTGTGAAGCCGCAGTCAATGCCTCCTGGCCGAGATCTTACGCCAGACTGGGGAGTCAGGCATCGGTCCCGCCAAGGCCAAGTCACCAGGCGTCCTCTCCATGTCGCCAGCCATGCGGGCACACTGGCGATAAGTTTTGAGGATTATTTGCCCTCTCACCATTCCTCACCATACTGGTTGCTAGTATTCGGTTCTTTAGAGCAGTTCCTAGAGCAATAGTCCTTCAAAATCTCACTTTTCACAGGAGCTCCAGCACTAAGCTTCCTGCTCGCCACCATCTTAAACCAAGATGCCATGGCTTAAACCAAGATACAAGATGCCATGGCTTGGCTATTATCAGCAGCTAGATGGAGCATACATATTACTTTTATCCTGTTGGCACTTCATTGGCTGACCATCAACTATCAGCTCAATTTAAGGTGGTAGCTACCACGTATCAAGCCCTTCATGGCCTTGGCCCCTCGTATCTACAAGAGCCTCTACCCCTATGCTCTGCCTCACCAGCTTCGCTGACTGGGGCAGGGTCTTCTGCAGGTGCCAAACTACAAATAGGCAAAATCAATAAATACTCATACACGTGCCTTCTTCATCATGATCCCACCTTGTGGAACAGGCTGCCTGAGAAGGTCAGGAAGGCTCCCACTGTCTTGGCTTTCTGAAAACTATGCAAAAATGGATTATTGGGGGGGGGGGTTCTATGCAGGCAACAGAGTTGCACTATACTAAATGATTCACAAATTTACTTGAAAAATTATTAGGGACTGTGGTCTATATCACTGCATATAGCTTGCTGAAAGTAGGATCCTGCTACGGAATTTTGCATCATTTAATGTGTCAGGCTTTGCTTCAGCTGCTTTCAGAATTCTGGCTGGTTCTACAACCCTAATCCTATAGCATTGTTTATTTTATGTCACATGACCCATCCATCAATTGTATTGACTCAGTCTGTGTAATCCACCTTGACTCCAAGTGAGAAAGGGGGACTATAAATAATGTAAACAAATAGAAGGAAGGAAGGATGACAGTGCCCAACTGCTGTGAAAGAGACCAGTTTGTCTAGGGCAGACTTGTTGCCACCAGCTCTGCCTTGTGAATTAATTTGTTGATGACACATAATATTTATTATACTTGTTTACTCTGTGTGTGTTTAACAGAGAAAACTGGGTTATACCTTTCCTAAATGAATAAATAACAGAGGGTAGGCACAAATGGATTTTTCTCACAATGGAGGGTCAGCAAGCAGTGAGATACTCCAAGGATTTATATTGGGTTGATGCTATTTAGCACATCATTGCTATTTAGCACATTCATAAATTATGGGTAATCAAGTGAGCACTAAAGTTGCCAGGCTTGCAGATGACACCATTTTTTTCCTGATCATGCTTCTGATATATATCCAAATTGGGCAAATGAGCAACAAAATGGTAAGTGAAATTCCAATACAAAGTGAAACACACAGAGCAAAAAAAAAAAAAAGTCACACATATCCTGGTTAAGTCTGTATGGATGTTAGCCAGGAAAGAGATTGCTGCATTGTGGTTGTATGTGCTGAAAGCGCTGCACTGGCTGCCAACAGCTTTCCGAATTCGCTTCGAAGAGTTGGTACTTACTTTTAAAGACCTATATGGTCAGGGTCCGCCTTTCCCCATACATTGCCCAGAGAGCACTATGGTCGGGGGCTCAACACTGATTAGTGATCCCAGGCCCGAGGGAGGCCAGGCTGGTTGCAACCAGGGCCAGGGCCTTTTCAGTGGCAGCTCCTACCTGGTGGAACGAGCTCCCGGAGATCAGGGTTCTGCGGGACCTCTCAGTTCCACAGGGCCTGCAAGACAGAGCTCTTTCGCCAGGCTTTTAATTAGGAGCCTCCACTACCACCACCACCAACTACCTCGCGGGAATAACAGGGTGATTGGGATGGCCCATTACAAAGACCGTGCCATAGTATTCCAGTAGATCAGTTCCGTCAAAATGGGCTTGGGCAATATCTACAGGCCACCATCTTGATTTGATTGTATGTTTACCATCTTTGAGCTCTTTGTTCTGATAAAATTGTGTGTTTTATGTGTTTTTAATGTTTTATATCTGGCACATGGTGCCACTGTTTGTAAGCCACCCTAAGCCCGCTTGCAGGGAGGGCGGGGCAGAAATGAAATAATAAATAAATAAAACAAAAGCAGATCCCATTCCAGGGATTACTGAGAACATCACTAATTATTGTCAATAGCTTAATGCTATTAATCAGCAAATTCAGCAGCATGACTGACTATCCTGCACTATTACTAAAAAGGAAGGGCTTTTGGTGAGGTATAGGAAGCTGCATAAAGAAGAGAAAGATGGAAAAATCCCTTCTAAGGCAAACCACTGTTTACAATTATCTCACCCTAACCAACAGCGGAATTCTTAACAGCATAAAAATAGACATAGAGAACAATTTTTCTTCACACTGCACAAACTTGGCTCATTTGATACATTATAAGTAGCTGCAGCCATGTTTGTTGCCTCCTGATGGTGTCTGAAGTTGCTGTTCTCAAAAAGATAAAGAGAAAAACTGGGAACATTTGAGCCAGCTGCACGAGACCGGGGCTAAGCAGGTCCCTTTTCTCAAGTAACCTAGAGCTCTGGGAGGCCTTGGCATGAATCAAAGGACAACAGCAAAATGTCCCCTAATTGCAGACCACAGGCTATATGAGCCATACTGGCAGAAATGGCAGCCCACAACATCCTTATGTATTACCCCAAGACCCCACGACTTGCAAGGAATCATACTTTAGAGCTCCCCTAGAACACAGAGCCATGTGCAGTCAGAAGTGCACGGGGACTCCATGTTTGATATCAATCTAGAGAATTGTAATTAGGCTATGTCCAATATAATAAAATTGAAAGAAGAAACAGGGAAAGGTCTCATATTTCAAGACTCCCTTCTGTGACTCATCAAGACCCTCTCACACCCAGGCCCTGATGAATGACCAATGCTTGTAGGATGATAACTTGGCTTTCCATGCCACTCAAAAAAAATATCCCTTGATAATGCACTGGGTCAAGAAGCAACAGTTAGAACCGGATATGGAACAACTGATTGGTTTAGCATAGGAAAAGGAGTACGATAAGGATGTATATTGTCACCTTGCTTATTTAATTTATATGTAGAGTACATCATGTGAAATGCTGGCCTGGATGAATCACAAGCGGGAGTTAAGATTGCTGGGGAAAAGATCAATAACCTCAGATATGCAGACGATACCACTCTGATGGCAGAAAGTGAAGAGGACCTAAAGAGCCTCTTGCTCAGGGTGGAAGAGGAGAGCGCAAAAATGGGCTTGAAGCTCAACATCAAAAAAACTAAGATCATGGCATCTGGCCCCATCACTCCTTGGCAAATAGAAGGGGAAGTCGTAGAAGTAGTGACACACTTCACGTTCCTGGGATCCCAGATCACTGCAGATGGTGACTGCAGCCATGAAATTAAAAGATGCCTGCTCCTTGGGAGGAAAGCGATGGCAAACCTAAAGAGCATGATAAAAAGCAGAGACACCACCCTGCCAACAAAAGTCCGCATAGTCAAAGCAATGGTATTCCCCGTAGTAATGTATGGCTGCGAGAGTTGGACTATAAGGAAGGCCAAGCGCCGAAGAATAGATTATTTTGCCCTATGGTGCTGGAGAAGACTCTTGAGAGTCCCTTGGACTGCAAGGAGATCAAATCATTCAGTCCTAAAAGAAATCAACCCTGACTGTTCCCTGGAAGGCCAGATCCTGAAGCTGAAGCTCAAATACTTTGGCCACCAAATGAGAAGGGAGCATTCACTGGAGAAGACCCTGATGCTGGGAAAAGTTGAAGGCAAAAGAAGAAGGGGACGGCAAAGGATGAGATGGTTAGACAGTGTCATCGATGCAACGAAAATGAAATTGAGCAAACTTCAGCAGACAGTGGAAGACAGGAGGGCCTGGCGTGATCTGGTCCATGGGGTCACGAAGAGTCAGACTCGACTGTGCGACTGAACAACAACAACAATGCACTTATTCAGAAACCTAATCAAATACTTAGTCAAGCAGGATGGCCTCATCTTCCAGCCCATTAGTCTTCTCGCTAGTACAAGATTAGTCATTACAACCACCCCATGAAGAACTGTGACCAATGTCACCTGTAATCCAGCCTGTCTCATGAAGAGTCTAACACCTCACAATCACTTGGACCCAGGGGAAAAGGTATAAAAGAGGCTTCAGTGGCCAAGCCACTCTGAGTTAGTTTTGTTTCTCAAACCTTCTTCTACCACTAACACAGAAGTTGTTTTTCAACTGCAGATACCATTTCATGACTAGCAAGTGAGGGTAACACCTCTTCACAACAGAGAAAGTATGACAATTTCTCCTTTTCTTCTCTGAACCAAACTGAAACATTGGACCCACCTGAAGTTTCCTTCTCTTCAGTGGGGACAAAGTCATCCAGAACTGGTAAGGTCACACCTCTGCTTGCCCTGATAGGGCTATGCAAATTCTTTTGTGTGTCCAGCTCCTATTGGAGAGATCCTAGGCTGATCCCTCCAGTTTTATCCAAGCCCTGATGTTTCCCACTGTCTTTGACTGTTCTTTCTTCTTAATTTATTTTTATTTACAGAAGGCTGCCTCTGCTGACTGTAGCTGATCTATTCTATGAAGCCTGACAAATGTGGAAAGCAACGTCCAGGTCACCGCTCTGCATATTTCTTCCACCAATGCTCTGGTGGAAAAAGTTGCTGTGGTTGCTGCTGCTCTGGTGGAATGCATGGTTATTCCTTTCGGTGCTGTCAGGCCCTGGGTCTTGTATGCCATTATGATGCATTGCTTAATCAAAAAGGCAACAGTGGACTTAAGACATCCTTCTGCCCTGATTCTGTGGGCTGTGGGAGACAAATGGAGCATTTGATTGTCTGAAAGTTGACATTCTGTCCAAGTAAATGTGCAATGCCCTACGCACGTCCAACTTATGCCACACCCTACGGAATTTTTTTTTAAAGATGCAAAGCTCTTTCCTCAATGAGAGTGCTGTCAGTTCTGACACTCTCCTTGCTGATGTCACAGCCACCAGGAAGGTGACCTTCCAGGATAGGAACTTAAGCTCCGTGGAACATAATGGCTTGAAAGGTGGCTTTGTCTGCACTCTCCGAACCTTTGGTAAGCTCCACGTAGGAAGCCTATGTCTGACCGGTGGCATCAGCTGGGAGGAACCTCTTGATGTGCTTGTTAGCTGTGAGCCCTCCGGAGCTCCCTGCTCTTAGGCAGGAATTCAGGGCTGCCACCTGCCGTTTAAGTATATTAGGCTTCAAACGTCTTTTCCAACCGTCAAACAAGAAGTCCAGTGCGTCCTTGTCTATTGCATGAAGTGGATCCAGACCCCTGTCTATAGTCCACTTCCTAATAGTCTGCCAGGTGTGATTATATATCCATCGTGTTGGATTCTGGAAACTATCCACCTTCGAGATCACCATCCTCCTGTTCTACAGTTGCAGAGTTATCTGTCCAGGATAGTGTTACAGTCACATCATATACATCACACATCCACAGTGTATATCACCTGAAAGAAAGAAAAAGCCAACCATCCAGGAACCACCATAGATAAGTTTGTGATAAAAATCAGATTAGAAAAAGAGTTAAATGATGAAAAAATGCCCAGTTTGTTTACGCAACCAACTCTTCTTTCTGTCTGATTGAAAACCCACACTTCATTAATATGGTTCAGTCATTGAAACCAGGATACAATCCACCCAGCAGAGCAGATGTTGCAAGGAAACTTCTGGATAAAGTGTATGACAGAGCAATGGAGCATGTGGAACAGCTCTAGAGGGACAGGTGGAGTAATGTCCACAATGATCCTGTTGCATGTGCTTGTATAAGAAGAGAAAGGGAATGTCTTCCTTGCAGAAACAACTGATACACCAGGAAATGTGCACACAGCAGAATACTTACAAGAAGTGCCATATTGGAAGTCACTTAAGCACTTGGATTTAGAGACTGTTGAAGTAATGATTTCACTTTTAACAGCAGTAGCTTCTTCTGCTGGCATAGAAAGAATATTCTCTTCCTTTAGACTCATTCATTCTAAAATGAGAAATAGTTTGGGACCCGATAAAGCAGGAAAGTTTGTTTTTCTTTTCCAGATTATGAGCAAACAAGAACATGAAGATGAGTGAATTACATACAACAGTATTTTAAGTTCTTTGTGTGTGGACTGGGCTGATAGCCTATTTTTTTTTTAAGATATTTTGTTTAACCACATCAGTTAATTGTAGAACTTTGGAGATATACGCTGTTGGGTGGAGCAATGAAATACTTAATTTGCATATTGGGAGGAGTGTGTGTAGGGAGTAACTGGAAAAATCAACCAGGGGAGGGGATAGAGCAAAGGGAGGCCTAGTCGTTGGTCTCTCCAAGAACTGGATTGCTGAAAAGCCTCAGCTGAAGAAGATTTTGTCTGGTGGGGGCCCTTCCTTGATGGACAGCACTTCTTCTGGAGGAGGTGAGGCCCCAGACCAAGACTATGAACTGACGCTAATTCCTTCTCTTTCGGATTGTGAGGAGAGAGGCCCTGAGAACTTCCCTTCCCACTGGAGGCCTGCTTCTGAGGGACTGTGGCTGGACCACCTCCAACAAGAGAACAGTACTTCTGGAACACTGACTACTGGACCTTTGGTTTGGGAAGGGAAAGGAGTTTGGGGGTGGGAAGCACAATACCCTGAGAGCAGAACTGTATTTTCCTTGTTGTAATAAATAGTTGCTTTGCTTAAGCCAAGGTGTGAGTGAGAGGGAGGCTTTAAGAAAGGAGGCCCCAAGCCTTGCCCTTATTTCCAACACCTGGGTTACATAACATGGATGTTAAAGCAAATACAAGAATACATATGCTATAATGTTATTGTTTTAGTTAAATAAGGCTATCTAAATTGTTATTAAGATAATGATTATTTTTCTCCTTCCAATAAAGTACAGCAAAAAAGTTATCCAAATATGAATGATTAACCTATTGTATGTATGACTATATTTATTACAGTCATTAGACCATCCATACACATGAAAATCATAATAAAACATTCTTATATATAACAAAATACATAATAAGCAGAATTCAAATTTGAGCCTAGTTATAATACCATTTCCATATCCGCATGATCAACATAAAATCTAGCAACTTGGTAAATAATTTTAGGATTCATATCAGATAGAAGATATCCAAGCCAATGATGTTTTATGCTTCTCATCTTTCCCTTTATCCCTTCTTATTCTGTATGCCCTTTAATTGGTAAAATAAAATATTATAAAGAAAAAAAGAAGATATCCTAGCTTTATTTGTGTGACCAGCAATTTTCTCCAGTAGAGGTGTAATAATCTCCAAAAAGGGTGCATTATAGTATGTACAACTGAAAAAAATATGCTCAAGGGACTCAACCTCCCTTAAGGGGCATGTACATGCATAGGGAGTTTTCTTATACCTACCTTCAAGTACTGCAGAAGGGAGTGTGAAACTCCTTGCCAGGGTAAACACCCTTCTAAAGTTATTTACTTCCAGAGAGGCCAGGTAAGCCACCGGCTCAACAGTATTTTTAACCCAGAGTTAGACACATGAGAAGTATCAGATTGTTGTTCGATATCCTCAACTCATTGTTTAACTAGCCTCTTTATCTGTTCAATACCACAGGATAAGAGTGTCTGGGGAGAGAGGCCAATTCTTTTAATATAGGTTTGTACGTCCTTGAACCGACTAGATTGAAAATTACCTTGAAATACCAGAGGAAACAGGCCTTGGGAGTTAAGATGACCTTTTGACCACATATCGATGGATAAAATACATACCCTGGCTTCAACCCTTATAATGCCTGTCTCCAGTCTTATCCAAGCATTTGATAAACCTCTAGGAACTTGTAGAACAGCTCTTAGGAACTTGGATTGTACTCTTTCTTGGGGAGTAAAGCAAGAAGACGGTAGACCTAAAAATGTTTCATAAAGCAGTTGTGCCAAGGTTTTAACCTTATATAATTTTAAGGCTGGCTGCTGGAACAAAATGACCTGTCAGGTAGCCCTGCCATGATGGATGGAAGGGAGGGCGGTGGGCGATGAGCACAAGGGAGGGTGGTGGGCTATTGGCGCCTTAGTGGCGTGACAAGCGGGAGATTGGAATCCGGGGAGTAGCTGATTTACACCTCGGGTGTGAGAATGGAATGTGGCTTTTATTGCTATTATCTCTGGCAGCCTAGACGTTCTGACCTTGGCAAGTCAGGCTGCCTGCTTCCCTATCGCTGGCATAGATGTAGCAGCTGTGGGTAGCAATGGGGCGATGGGAAATTCATTAGCTTAGTAAGTTTCGATTTCCCAGGTGCATGTTATTCATGTAGTCGGAGAAGGGGGGGTCCCCATTCACCCCCTTCCCTGTATAACCGCTTGCTTTCTGTAACCAAGTCATTCTGAACAAGATACCTGTACCAGTGATCTATCTATTGCAGCTTAATAAATGCTAACCTTGCTTGCATCGTAAGGTCTGGTGTTTGCTGACTAAGTTAGGACTTCTGACAGTTTGTTCAGAATCTTCAATTACTTTTGGGACTGGTCCTAAACCCGCAACTCCAAAATGAGTGGCGGAGAAGAAGACACTATCCCAATTGAAGAAGATGAAAAGGATAAGAGACCTCCCGGGAAAGACGCACCCCGAGAGACCCCAGACACACATGTGCCGAGACACTGGGGTCTGGAGTACGACTTTGGAGGGCCTTATGGAGATCCTTATGGGGCAGCCTATGGGGGGGTGACCACCCGAGTTGGACGCAGACGTGACTGGGTGAAACCCCTGGCTGAGACCCACGAAGCGTGGTTCGGGACCCCGCGAGCTTCCATGGGTGTGAGCCACCCCGAACGGTCGGTCCGGAAACTAATCACGGCGGAAGCCTTGGAGGAGACTGCCCGCGATTCAGAAACCATGGAAGGCGCCGTGGTGAGGAGGAGATGGACTGAAGAACCCAGCCAAGACCGCCTGATGCGCTTCCTAGACGAATCCCTCGCACGCATCCCACAGATGATCGCAGAGGGTATCCGGGAAGAACGCGAACGGCAGAGGCGTGAGGAACCACCAGCCCAGGTCCCTCCTGATCAACGGCCGGTGCCGGACCAAGGCCCGGGGAATGTGCCAGCCGGGCCGGTGGATCAACCAGCGGGGCCAGGACCGCAGGGGCCGCCGGGGCAACCACCCCCTCGTCCTTGGGGGTTCTTGCCGCCCAAGCCCACAGAACTTCTGGACGCTGATTTTGATGGAGACCCCGAGAAATTCCCATTCTTCCTGGTGCGAGCCGAAAAGTTTATCGAGACCTGGGGCCATCTGTTCCAGAGGGAAGAGCGGATGGTCGATGTCATAGCAGCCCACCTGAAGGGAGCGGCAGCTGACTGGTATGTGGGGCTTCATCAAGTCGACGGGCGCGAGCTGAGAGAGATCGACTCTTTCATGTGGGCCATGAAAGAGCAATTTGAGGATGTGCACTCTACCAAAGCAGCGAAGGCAACGATCCGAAGCCTCAAACAGGGAGCGCGATCGGTGAGAGACTACACCTCGGAGTTCCGCAGATGTGCCGCCAAACTCCGAGGGGAAGGGAACCTCGTGGATTTCTACAAGTGGGGACTCAACGCAGAAATCCGCCGAGAAGTCACCAGAAACCAAGATCCGAACACCCTCACCGGGTGGGTTCAGGCAGCCATCACGATGGAGAACCGCCTGAAGACCATCAAGCTGGATGACGCTGCAGCGATGGCTAACAGGGGCCCTGCACCGACTGCGAGAGGGAAAACCCCGGCACCGAACCCGAAACAGAGGGATGGCACAAGGGAGCTCCGAATGAAGCAAGGTCTTTGCCTCAAATGCGGAGAAGGGGGCCATTTCGCCGCGAACTGCCCGTCTTCAGCTGCAGCACCCGGAGCCCCGAAGGGAACCAAGAAGAAGTTTGACACATCCACGCCAAAACAGGTGGCGAAACCGAAGGGGGCAAGGGCTCTGCAAGCCAAGCCGCTCAGTGAAGCGTCCGACTCATCAGATGGCGAAACCGTGCCGCAGGGAAACGACACGGACCTGCTGTAAACAGCGCTGAACAGCAGGTCCCACCTCCCCAGGCGCAACTCCCGGTGAGCAAACCCCCTCCCTCTCTTTTCTTTCTCACGGTGACTCTAATGGACCCGGGTCTATTGACCCATGTGAGAGTACGTGCTCTCATTGACTCTGGGTGTGGGAGAGACCTCATTAACCCCACACTACTAACGGGACTTGGGGCGAAAGTTGTTAAATTGACTGACCCCTTGATTTTTACGCAAATGGACGGGTCCACAATGAAAGAACCTTGCAAATATGAGACTGTTCCTTTGCGGGTGGGACTCGGGCAACACTGGGAAGAGAGACCTTTCGTGGTTACCCCTTCAGCCCGATTCCCCTTGGTCCTAGGGAGCCCATGGTTCTTTGATCACGATCCTCATGTACTGTGGGGGAGGGGAAGGTCAACTTCATCTCCAAAAAGTGCCAGTCCCATGTATGGAAAAAGGAGTGGGGACCCATGATGGGGGGCAACTCCTAGTGACGGCGGGGGTGGCAGCCGCGGAACTGGAAGGCATTCCCCCCGAATATCACGACCTCGCTCCCGTGTTTGGAGAAGAGGAGGCTGATGAATTACCCCCCCACAGAAACTCTGACTGTGCTATTGAAATTTTACCCAACCAAAAGTTACCGAAGGGAAAGTTATATTCTATGAGCCCTTCGGAAAAGGTGGAACTGAGAAAATTCATCGACAAAAACCTTAGTAGGGGCTTCATACGGCCAGCATCCTCCCCGTTTGCGGCTCCCGTGCTTTTCCGGAAAAAGAAGGATGGGGGTTTGCGGCTCTGTACTGATTACCGCGGCTTGAATGCAGTGTCAAATACAAACGCTTACCCCATGCCCCTCATAAAGGATTTGCTAGCGGCTGTGGCTGGGGGGAAAATTTTCTCTAAACTAGACCTCCGGGATGCCTATTTCAGAGTCCGCATACGAGAGGGAGATGAATTTAAAACGGCGTTCAACACCCCCTTGGCCAGTTTGAGTACTTAGTCATGCCATTCGGACTCCAGGGGGCTCCTGGAGTCTTCATGAACTTAATTAACGAAGTGTTGCATAAGTACTTGTTTAAGGGGGTCCTTGTTTACCTTGATGACATTCTTTTGTACTCCCCTGACCTTAAATCGCATGTGAAACTGGTGCGGGAGGTACTACAAACGTTGCACAAGCATAAACTGTTTGCCAAACTGTCCAAATGTGAATTTCACAAATCAGAAATCCCTTTTCTGGGCTACCGTATTTCTCAGCGAGGGATTGAGATGGACCCTGACAAGGTTAAGGATGTGGTGGGGTGGGAGGCCCCAAAAACCAGGAGGCAACTCCAGGGGTTCCTCGGATTCGCGAACTTTTATAGATCGTTCCTCTCGAACTTTGCCCAGGTGGCCCTTCCCTTAACTGACTTACTGAGGACCAAAGGGAAACCACCCGAATACACTCGGCCCGGGGCCAAATTGGAATGGTCCCCAGAGTGCCAGCGGGCGTTCGACAAATTAAAAGCCCTTTTTACGTCGGAACCCGTATTGGCCCACCCGAATGAACTTAAAAATTCATTGTTCAAGTTGACGCCTCTGACGTTGCTATGGGGGGGCGATTCTGCAGGAGGGGGAGGACGGCAAGTTGCACCCCCTTGCTTATGTGTCAAAGAAATTCAACGATACTGAACGGAATTAGAATGTGTGGGAAAAAGAAGCGGGATCGATCCGCTTAGCGTTGTCAACCTGGCGCCACTGGCTGGAGGGAGCGCGGGTCCCGTTCGAGGTCTGGACTGATCACAAAAACCTCGAGCTGCTCCGCTCCCCCCGTTCCCTGAACGCCAAGCAGCTCCGCTGGGCTGACTTCTTCTCCAAGTTTAATTTCACACTGCACCATTTCCCGGGGACATCGAACTCGCTGGCCGATGCCCTGTCACGCCTCCCGCAACACGATAGCAAAAGGGAGGAGATTCGTGACTCAATTTTTACTCCTGGCCAGCTGGGCGGAGCTGTGACTACTCGGAAACAAGCCAGTCATTCCCCCCCACCGACGAATCCTCCCCCTAATGAATGGGTGGCGAGATTTTCTACAGAGCTCTCGCAAGCAGATAGGGAGGAAGTGGAGGGGAGGACGGAATAGCCAAAAATGAACATGGCTGCTGGACTAAAAATGACAAACTCTTTGTCCCCCGGTCTCTTAGGGGGGAGGTAATGGGATGGGCACATGGGTCTAAGCTGGCTGGTCACACGGGGTTTGTGAAATCCCTCCAGCTCCTGCAGAGACAATTTTGGTGGCCGGGCCTGCGTAAAGACATGTCTCTCTTCACGTCAGCCTGCCAAACGTGCTTGATGAGTAAACCTCGACCCGGAAAACCCCCGGGTGCCCTACACCCTCTCCCCACCCCGGCTCGGCCGTGGGAGGTGATTTCTATGGACTTTATTACAGATCTACCCCCTAGTGGGGGGAAAACGGTCATCTGGGTGATAGTGGACTTATTTACTAAACAGGCGCATTTCGTTCCGTTTGCCTCCATTCCCTCGGCTAGGAAATTAGCCTCTGCTTTCTTACAACACGTGGTGAGGCTTCACACCTTACCTGCTAAGGTGATCTCGGACAGAGGGGTTCAGTTTGTTTCAAAGTTCTGGAGCGAACTTATGTCATTGCTTGGCGTAGAGAGGGGGTGAGCAGCGCCTACCATCCTGAATCGGATGGGCAGACTGAACGTGTGAATCAAACTCTGGAACAATACCTGCGGTGTTTTCTAACTTTCAGCAGGACAATTGGCATTCTCTCCTACCGTTGGCTGAGTTTTGTTATAATAATACTCAGCACTCGTCGACGGGGATGTCCCCGTTTAAAGCAGTACATGGCTATGATGCCCCGCCTTTACCCTTTTTGACTTCTCCCGACCTCCCGGCGGCGGACGCTGGGGACTGGTGCAAACAACTGCAGGAGGCGTGGGGCTCCTTGGCTAAGACTCTGGAAGAGGCTAAGGCCGCGTACAAACTCCAGGCGGATAAGAAACGTAATTTGACTTGGGTTCCGAAGTGCGGGGAGTTTGCTTACTTATCCACCCAACATTTGCGTCGCATCCAGCCGAGTCGCAAACTTGGTTGGAAGTATATTGGACCGTTTGAAATCTTAAGAGTTATTAACGATGTGACTGTTGAACTTGCCTTGCCTAAATCTCTAAAGTCTGTTCATCCTGTTTTTCATGTGAGGCTTCTACGCAAGGCGCCTGAGGAGAACAGCTGGAGACCGCAACGGCCGACCCCTCCTCCGCTGCTGGTGGGAGGGGAACCTCACTACGAAGTATCACAGATTCTGGACTCTAAGATCTCTCGCAATCGCTTATTTTACTTGGTTGAATGGATTGACTTTGGGCCGGAGCAGAGGGAGTGGGTTCGGGCGGAAAATGTTCTGGCCCCCCGGCTTGTCAGGGCATTTCACAAGCTGTACCCCCATAAACCAAAGGGGTAGGACTATTTTCGAGGGGGCTGCATGTCAGGTAGCCCTGCCATGATGGATGGAAGGGAGGGCGGTGGGCGATGAGCACAAGGGAGGGTGGTGGGCTATTGGCGCCTTAGTGGCGTGACAAGCGGGAGATTGGAATCCGGGGAGTAGCTGATTTACACCTCGGGTGTGAGAATGGAATGTGGCTTTTATTGCTATTATCTCTGGCAGCCTAGACGTTCTGACCTTGGCAAGTCAGGCTGCCTGCTTCCCTATCGCTGGCATAGATGTAGCAGCTGTGGGTAGCAATGGGGCGATGGGAAATTCATTAGCTTAGTAAGTTTCGATTTCCCAGGTGCATGTTATTCATGTAGTCGGAGAAGGGGGGTCCCCATTCACCCCTTCCCTGTATAACCGCTTGCTTTCTGTAACCAAGTCATTCTGAACAAGATACCTGTACCAGTGATCTATCTATTGCAGCTTAATAAATGCTAACCTTGCTTGCATCGTAAGGTCTGGTGTTTGCTGACTAAGTTAGGACTTCTGACATGACCACCGTGGAATCAATGAAACTTCAGTATAGCATTTACCAATCTTTCCCATTGGTTGGCAACATATTTACTATGATTCATCCCAGAGCCAGAAGCTTGTAAAACTACCCCAAGATATTTAAACCTGTTGACTTGCTCAATCCGGTGGCTGTTTATCATCCAAGACCTGGATTTCAGGCTGTTCCCAAAGGCTACAATTGTAGTTTTCTGGTAGTTAACTGTAAGAAGCACGTCCCCACAGAACATAGAAAGCTTCCTAAGAAGGGGTTCTGGAGAGGATAACAGTGTCATCAGCATACAATAACACTGTTACATATCAACTTGCGAGTTTAGGAGGGTGAAGATTAGAGGTATTAAGCCAATTAGTTTATTTATGTAAAAAATAAATAATACAGGCATCTCTAGATATTTTAATAGGATCAGTTAGATGGCCATATCTACTGCATCTAACTCTTAGATAGGTTTGATCATGCAGTGCCCCA
Source organism: Gekko gecko (assembly GCA_029375565.1). Taxonomy (NCBI): domain Eukaryota; kingdom Metazoa; phylum Chordata; class Lepidosauria; order Squamata; family Gekkonidae; genus Gekko; species Gekko gecko. The sequence continues at coordinate 119,354,541 of JAPDNY010000005.1, forward strand.
ATTAAATATAGAAGTCTTCTGTCAATATTTGAATTTAAGAGCTTAAACTAGAGCCAAGATCTAGACACTGTGTCGAATGTGGATTTAAGATCCACAAAGGCCACATAAAGTGATGTTACACCCCTTGCTGAATATTTCTCAATAAGAGGCTGTAAGAATAGGCAATGGTCAAGCATGGATCTACCTGTTCTGGTAGCAGAGCAGGCTGGCTTTAGGATATTATCTGAGAGCCAGTTTGGTGTAGTGGTTAGGAGCATGGGCTCTAATCTGGGAGAACTGGGTTTGATTCCCCACTCCTCCACATGCAGCTGCTGGGTCGGTCACAAGTTCTCTCAGAGCTGTTCTGGAAAGAGCAGTTCTCAAAAGAGTTCTTGTAGCCCCACCTACCTCACAGGGTGAGGGGAAGGGAAAGGAGATTGTAAGCCGCTCTGAGACTCATTTGGGTAGTGAAGGACAGGGTATAAATCCAGTCTCTTCTTCTTCTTCTAGCCAATCAAGAAATTTGTCCAGGAGATGTTGTGCATAGAGCTTGCTTATTTAACAAACTGATCAGCCTATAATTAGAAGGCTCCTCCTTTTTGCCCTTTATAAAAGGGAACTACTATGGCATACCCCAGAACTTGGGAATATGGCCTGAATTGTCAATATATGTGAAGGGGGGGGGTAAACAAGAGGCCCACCCATCCTTGTTCTCTTTCAGGAGTTCTGGTGGAATACCATCAGAACTTGGGGCTTTAGCATTCTTCAGTCGGCCAATATGAGATTCAATTTCACTGGCAGTTTACCAGTGGCAATTTTAGAATTTTTTCTAGCAATAACAGCTGGAAAGATGAACCACATCTATCCAGAGGAATACAGGAGGTTATTGGGGAACTTAGCTCCAGAATTTCTCCCTAAAACCAATTTCTAGAAGAGAGACGTATTATCATCTTTGGCTACTTCAATGAGATCTCTCCATACTCTTTTTTTTAATAGGTCAACAGCAAGATATGGGCCTCATGTTTAGTCTCGGTAGTCCAATATTGTTGGTAGGCCCTATTCAAAGCAATTTTTGCTGCAGCACAGCTTTGGGATTAATCTGCTAAACTGGAGATAATTATGAAATTATTGCAAATTGAACTATCTATCTATGATGTGCTTCTAATAGTATAGCCAAATCAGTATTTTTTTTATATAACTGTAAAACTAATCTGAAAAATTGTGATTCTAAAAATGAAACCTTCATCTGGTTTTAAATATTGAGATTATACCAGCAAGAATAAGACTTTATGTAGAAAACTAACTAGTGGTTTAAATCATGATTTAAATTGGTTTGATTTAAATCAAATCCACCCTGAGTATGACTGTCCTTTCTAATCCGCTCCAATCTTCTTCTCCCAACTGTTTTCAATCTTTGCTCCTTAGTTCCTCCTTCCTATTTTGTTCTTTGCTTCTCTTTTAAGTCTGCTTCCTCCCTTTCCTGCTATATACTAGCCATCCCCACTGAATTCCCATCTCCCTGTCTCCAACAGCCATTCCAATTTGCCTTGCCTGACTGGCTCTTCCTTATCCTTCTTGTTCCTTCTCCCATCACCATTAGTCTCCCCAACATACATGAACAAAAAATATGGCTGCCACCATGACATCTATTTTTGCCTGTATTTTATGCTTTTAACATTTCAACTGCAGCTGTGCAGAGAAGGCAACGAATTACAAATAGTGAGCAGTCTACAACCTCAATACTCAACTGACAGAGTAACTCCACAGTCCCTGTAGTTTAAACTTTTTAAAGAAATCAAGATGCTACAGAAATAGCTCTGTAACCCACAAAAAAAAACCCAGGGTTTACAACTGCAGCCTACAACTGAGTGAAGCACAATTACTTTGTCCTTCACTTCAATACTTTGTCCTCCAGTTCAAATCCATTAAGACACTATCCTGGCTCTGCTGAACTGTCTACAGAAGTCCAAGGGTTAGTCAGCAGACTGTGGTTGGCTCAGAGATAGCATCCAGCAGAAAGGGGTTCAGCACCAGCGGAGGTAAGACAAAAAAGAAGTGAAACCCACCCCCAAAGATCAAAAATGGGAGACTCCAAAGGTCAATATTAGGAGAGCTATGGCAATAATATGTATCAAAAATTGTTTCCTTGATAGTGACAGTTTTTATAGCATTGCAACTCAGACACACAGTGAGACTCTGCCCACTAGAAAGTTAAAGCTTTAAGAATCTATTCTAAGAGTATTACATTCATCAGAGGACTGCGCTTACATTGAGGTGAGCACTGTCCCTCTTCTGGGAAGTTTCTTATCAGTTCTTTAATGCTGTCTTCTGAGGGACTCAAGATCTACTGAGCCAGGGACTGAAGGAAGGAGAAGAGTGTGTATTATGTGTGACAGAAAGAACCACTTGGACAGCAGTACTAAGCATCCTTATTAGAGAGTAAGGCACTGACCTAAAAGGGACTTACTTCAGAGTACACATGCTTAGGACAGTGCCATTAATGTAGAAACTGTAGAGACTGACATCTCTACACAATGAAAATGTATCTGATGCACAAGATCAGACCCTTGAGGTTAAGTAATCATGATTAAATATAAATAGTAAAAAAGAAAAATCCTTCAGACTGACAACTGCTATTTCTTACAAGGAAAGAGATCAAAGGTCTATACTGTAGTAAAATATTAAGTACTACGTTAACTGTTCTAATCTCTGTTTTGATCCCATTTATGGCAGAGTTTATTATCTAAAGTATACATGCCAACACTTTTCCCAGGCTTTTTAGCTTTATTGAGATGTTATTTGACACTGTCAACAATCATTCAATGATGAAAGTCAAGGCCAATGAAGTTACACAGTAGTGTTGGCATGGCACTATCTTAAAAACAGCAATAAATATTTCTGTTAAAATTAAGTGTTAGACAAATTAGTTTAAAAAGATTAACTAAATCATTGATAGTGATTCATAAAACCTTACACTTTGAATGTTGTTCATTGTTTTTACTGTCACACAAAAACAAGCTTCCAGCTCTTTAACATTAAGCTATCTGCAACTACGTCTTACAAATTGTTCTGGAATTTGCATTACAGCTAACTAGTTTTCACACAACTGAGGACCAAGCATAAATTTTAAAAAAAATAGTAAAAAAAGCCTGAAGTCACCACTGGCTTTAAAACTTCAAGAACTGTACACCACTAAAATTTCATCACTTGCCATTTAAACCAGTAATTAAATTGAGAGAATCTGCATTTTTCAATGTATGCACTAACCTTTCTCATGTAGATAGTGATTTCCTAATAGATTAACAACACAAACTTATTTTCAAGGGTCAGACTGTGTGTGCATTTTAAGAGCTGTCAAGTTGCTTCCAATTTATGGCGACCTCCTATCATTAACAGCCCTTGTTCAGGTTTTGCAAACCGAGGGCTGTGACTTCCTTTATAGAGTCAATCCATCTCATGGGTGATCTTCCTCTTTTTCTACTGCCTTTAACTTTTTCTACCATTATTGTTTTTTCTGATGACTCTCTTCGCATAATGTGACCAAAGTACAATAAACTCCATTCAATCAGTCTAGCTTCGAGGGAGAGTTTAGGCTTGATCTAGAACCCACTTATTTGTCATTTTGGCACTCCATGGTATCAGTAAAACTCTCCTCAAACACTTCCTTCCTGTCAGCTTTCTTCATTGTCCAACTTTCTCATACATAGTAATGGAGAATACAATGGTATGAATTATCTTGGTCACCAGTGACATATCCTTACGCTTAAGAATCTTTTCTAGCTCCTTCATGGCTGACCTTCCCAGTCTCAATTTCCTTCTGATTTCTTGGTTGTAGTCTCCCATTTGGCTGATAATAGAGCCAAGGAATAGAAAATCTTTAGCAAATTCCATTTCTTCATTATCAACCTTAAAGTTGTGTAATCCCCCAGTAGTCTTTACTTTTTGTCTTCTTGATGTTCAACTGTAATCCTGGCTTTGGCACTTTCTGCTTTAATCTTCATCCAGAGTCACTTCAAGACTTCATTATTTTCTGCCAGTAATGTGGTGTCATCTGCATATCTCAAACTGTTAATGTTCCTTCTGCCGATTTTCACTCCACCGTCACCAAAATCTAATCCAGCTTTCCTCACAGTATGTTCTGCATACAGACTGAAGAGATAAGGACAGCAAATACATCTTTGTCTTTACACCTTTGCCAACTGGAAACCATTCTGTTTTTCTATATTTTATCCTACTAGTAGTCTCTTGTCCAGATGACAGATGTACATCAAAACAATCAAATGTTGTGGTACACCCATTTCTTTTAAAACCAAACATAGCTTTTGATGATTCACACAGTCAAAAGCTTAGCTGTAATCTATGTAGCAAAAGCTGATTTTCTCTGAAATCCTGCATTTGCTTCAGTAACCAATTTAAATCTGCAATATGATCTCTACTGCATCTTCATTTTCTGAATTCAGCTTGAACATCTGGCATTTCTTGCTCCATATACAGTAACAATCCTTTTTAAAGATTTTGATCATCATTTTACCCATGTAAGACATTAATGTGATGGTCCATCACTTGCCACAGTCTTTGACATCTCCTTTCTCTGGAACTGGAATGTAGATTCAGCGTTTCCAGTCTGTGGGCTATTGTTTTATTTTCCATATTTGTTAGCATATTTTTGGTTTGATTTTTTTAAAATTTTAATTCTATTAATTTTATCAACTCTGTTACACCATTGTTTAACACTTGGAAGAGTCACAAATATCAGTTACCAACTTGCATAAACAGGTTCAACAAATAACTTAAAAAGGATACCTTCTGCTAGTGTGCAGACATGAAAATATACAAACATTGAAACAGTCTTAGCTTACAGAGCAATCAAAAGAACAGTAAATTTCTATTTTCCGGGTTATTTGGGATTGTCTTACTGTTTTCTAAGTCGCTAATCATGGGAAACCATACCGCCTGAAACGACTTTTTATATTTTTTCAACTGCAAAGCTGAAGAGTTATACAAAGAGGGCCCATAAATGAAGCATTCCCAAGTTTTCTTTTGCCAACGTATTAGTGTAGGAATATATTTTCGTTTCCATTTTTGTGCAATTGTTATTTTTGCTAACATCAATAAGGACGATATTAATGTTTCTGTGCTTTTGTTACTTACAGATGTGCGCCATGTCTCCAAGAAGATGGAATCCAGGGTGCAAGGTAAGTCTATATTTGTTATTAGTAAGATTTGTTTTATTATCTGAATCCAATAATTTTTTATTTGAGGACAAGTCCACCAACAATGCACAAAATCTGCAATGGCTCCGCAATTTTTCCAGCATTTGTTTGTAGTCTTTGAGTTTATTTTCTGTAGGACAGCCGGGGTCATATACCATCTGTTTAGTATTTTAAACAAGGTAAATTTGATGTTAAAGATGTTTGATGTATTACTAGGGGATGACCAAATTAAATTCCACTGATCTTCTGTAAACATTTTTTGGCAGTCTAGATGCCACTGCCATTGAGACATGAGACTGGTGGCTTTTCCCCCTTCAATAGCAACTTGTAAAGCTTTCCTATCATTCCTTTTATTTCTCCATATGAGTTTTTTAGGATTTGTTCAAATACGTTGTGCCGTCTTGAGAGTCTCCCCTTCTTTTTGAAGCTTATACAAGAGGTCTTGAAGTTGAAGATACTGGAACCAGAAGATTTTCCCATTTAGTTTGATTTCTAAGTCCAGTTTACTCGGATGGATATCTTTCTTCGTTAAATCAATTAAACGCAGTATACCTGCATCTCTCAAAGCCTGAAAAGCATTCTCTTCCTGGCCTGGCAGGAACCAACCTTGGTTAAGGAAAGTGGAGAGATGGGAGATTTTTGGTAAAAGAGTCTTTTTATGTGTTCCCCAGATTTCCAAGGTGGATTTGAAAAATATGTTGCTTATATTTGCAATTTGTTTTTGTTGTGATTTTTCCAGCATGGTTCTGATAGAGAGAGTTGTTTTGTTTCTGTTCCTTGTATTTGTTCCCAACTAATTTTAGTGTTGTTGATCAAGACTCTTACAATATTGGTAAGGTTGGCTGCAACATAATATTTATGTAAGTCTAAGAATTCTATACCTCCCTTTTTCATTTCTCGCATTAGTGTGCTAAATTTGATTCTTGGTTTTTTATAACCCCAGAAAAAGTCATTTAGAGATTTTTGCCATTTTCTAATTTCTGCACACGGAATAGAGATTGGGATCGCTCTGAGCAAAAACGGGAATTGGGGTAGAACAAAGCTTTTTAGTATACTAATTTTGTCTGCCCACATGAAGCCTACTTTATGCCATTCTTTTAGTTGTTTATTTATTTATTTATAAACAGGTTGATGGTTGATTTTTACTAGATCCTTAATATCCATTGGTATTTGGATTCCTAAACATCTCCAGTGAGAAGTCACCCAGTCAAATGGGAATTTAAGCAGTTAGTTTTTTGTTGTTTCCAATAGTAGAATGGGGAAAATCTTTGTTTTGGCTAAATTTACCTTTAAGTCTGTCAGATGTTGTATTTCTTGGAATAATGCTTGGAGGTGTGTCAGCGAAGATTCTGGACTAGAAAGGTATATTATAAGATTGTCAGCATAAAGACTGATAGTGTTTGTTGTCCTATTTTTAAGCCAGAGATCTGAGTGCTGTCTAATTGCATTTGCTAGTGGTTCTACTGCTAATGCAAATAGTATAGATGACACTGGACACCCGTGTCTGGTTCCTTTTTTTAATTCTATTGATCTGCTTAGCGTGTTGTTTATGTAGATCTTGACCGTAGAGTTGGGAGTATATCGCTTTTATTGCCTTTTTTTATAACTTTATTTTTATAACTCTTTCAAAACAAAATATAGCATTACAGTGAGGTTCTCATATTCAGGAATATAACAACAACAATTCTTTTTTTATAAGTATAACATTCTTAATAAAATAACAACGACAACGTTTTGAAAGTTCTCTCCAAAGTTCATCTTTTTTAGCACTTGTTGTAAATAGCTGACTTCCACACTATCAAAGGCTTTTTCCAGGTCTACTGTGAGGGTGATTGATTCCTGTTTTTTTTTTTTGTTTACAATATATTTTGTTCAGCGTTCTGTGGATGTTGTCAATCATGCTTCTGTCCGGGATGAAACCTGTTTGATCAAGATTGATGTATTCTGCTATTATTTTTGTAGTCTTTTTGCCAGTACTGTTGAAAATATTTTTACATCACAGTTAAGCAGTGCGATTGATCTATAGGAGCTTAGTGATTCCTTGTCTTTATTTTCTTTTGGAATAGTAATTATATGTGCTTGTCCCCACGATGGCAGTTTATTTCCTTCTAGTAGAATGACATTGCAAATTTTGGCTAAATGTCCAGACAGATCTGTGCTAAAGATTTTAAAAAATTCAGGAGTGAAGCCATCACATCCTAGTGTCATGTTTCCTTTAAGGTGTTTTATAGCTTCAGTGATTTCTTTCGATGTGATGTTAGAGTCTATATATTGTTTGTGGTCAGGTTTGAGTTCCTTACACAATTTTTTTTCTGATAGTAATTTTTGGGTCTCCTGTACTGGAGGGTGTTTATATGTATATAGCTTTTGGTAGAAATCTGCAAAATAGTTAGCAATTTTGTTTTGATCAGTATGTCTAATATGTCTTGGCTCTCTAATGCAAAAGATCTTACATTTAACAATTCTACAGTTTACTCTCCATTTTAGGATTTTTAGGTTTTTAGGATTTTTCTGTCAAAATTTTTGTTGTGTCTATCGTTTCTAGAATCCTGCGTTCAGCTAATAACTCTTTGTAAGTGTTTTTATTTTCCATTTTTTTGTGACGTGTTTCTAGCCTTTGTATTTTTTGTAATATGGTATTGACTTGTTTTTCCTTTTCCTGTTCTTTTGGTTTGATTTTGATGGACCTATTTCTGTGGACTGAAATAGCTCTATTGATATCCTATATACTCCTGGGGACTTGTTTCTCCCAACTGCTCACAGTGCAGTTTTCACTTCACTTTCTAAAATTGCAGGTTATTCTTCAAAAGATTCTTCTTGAAAAGGAATCTTCCATCCTTTCAGCTCCTCTGTATAGTTCTTCAGTGCTCAATCTCACATCACTATCAGAATAATACTATTTTTCTGTGTTGTTCACTCACTCCCAGAATTGTGGTATTTGAATGCTCCATTTTTTGTTTAATGATTTTGAGTTTACCTTGATTCATACTTCTCATGTTCCAGGTTCCTATTATGTACATCAAACAGCTTTGGGCTTCCCTTTTGCATCCATTCACATCAACAATTGAGTGTCCTTTCACCTTTAACCCCATTGCATCATTAAGAATAGTGCTATTCATACTTGTCCTCTGCTCTTCCCCAGCAGCTAATTGAGTGCCATTTGACCTAGGGGCCCTGTCTTCCAGTACTATATTTTTTCAGGTCTTGTAGATAAGATAATTACCATCTTTACAAGACTTGCTTACAATACAGAAACAGAGCCAACACGACATTAAAGCAATTTAATATACCAAATTACTTTGGAAAACTAGTACATACAGTTTGCATGTGATGTTCTGCACAACCCAATTTTGACCCTATATATAACATACCAAAGGAAGATAACCCTGTATGTAAGACAACTCCCTAATAAGAGAGTTATATATAAAAGCAGATCACCCTAAATTTAAAACAACCCCTCCTAAAAATGTAGTATTAACAGAAGGGTTTTTTAAAATTACACAGTAATCCATTTTCCCTGGACCTGGATGGCTCATCAGATCTTGGAAGCTAAGCAGGGTTGGCCCTGGTTAGTAGTAGTATGGGAGATCACCAAGGAATTCCAGGGTTCCTATGCAGAGGCAGGCAATGGCAAACCACCTTTGTTTGCATCTTGCATTGAAAAACCTACAGGGTCACCATAAACTGGCTGCGGCTTGAAGGCACTTGCCACCACCAATCAATATACAACAAGCAATACGTACTACAAATTACTTTTCACACCTCTTTGCATTCGAACAGTATTGGACTGTGTTGTTTGAAATCTAAAAAGGCAAGCAAACTACTAGGCAAAGGCTAAGATAACAACTGACCAACAGGCAATGTAATCCTAAACAGAATTATACTCTTCTAAATCCATTGAAATCAGTGGGATTAGAAGGGCGTAACTGTCCTCAGGAATGCACTGTTAAACTGCTCTCCACTCCTTTCATGATACTTTCTGTAAGCTAGGAAAGTCACATTTTTTCAAAAGACTGTATTATATCACCAGTCCAGCAGGGATGTCTTTGTCCTTCCCTAGCTAAAATATCCACAAACTCATATCCACTAACACTTATAGCTAATGTGCAAAAATGCTATGAAACCTGGAGGCTTTGGGGGTTTCCCTCTTCTGGAAAAATAAAAGTAGTGCTCTACTAGGCAGCTCCTCCCTCAAGCAAATGCCTGTGAAAAGTAAAATTCAATGCCAGAAACATTGGTCAGTACTAGTAGAGGAGCAAATCCTCTCACACTATCACTTCTACCATTTGCCAGGTAACGAACTGCAGTTTCCAAAGCCAGCAAGTCTACCCAACTCCATCTCTCTCCCCTCAAAAAGCAGTGTTTGCCAGACATTCTGCCATTTTCACACTTCTTTCTGCTGCTGAATGAATTCATGCTCTGTTATGTCCACTGACCACCACTAGGCGACACCGACGTTTACCAGAGCTTGGAGCTCAAGAGACAATAGGGACTAGGATCCTGAAGACTCAAGCAATCACCAATAGGAACCTTGGCGGGAAGTTTAAACCTATCAATAAGATCTGGGGGTGGTCAATGGGGACCGTATATAGTTGGCCATCGGACCGATATTTTCTGTTCTGTTGTTTGTGCTAGTAAACTATGAGCTAACAATCACGCTGTGTCCTGGTTCTTCATGTGTTGAACCCACTACACAACAATGGCGATGAGGATGGGATCCTGCTGAGCTGGCTGGGCTGTGGAGGCATCAGAGGAAGACCAGTACCTGAGGACAATCGCAGCTCCAACCGATGAATCCAGAAGATCAAGCGACCTCCGTGCCTTCTTTGCCTCATCCTTCACCTCCTCCTCCACCTCCACGCAGCACAATGGCAGTCGCTCTGGAAGCAGGACTTGTCCCTCCATTCAACCTGGCCCATCTGCATCACTGGGAAACCTGGATTGAGGGACTCAAGTCCACCCTAATCTTCTATGAGGTCACCTCCGACAAACATAAGGTCTCCTCATTGGCTCCTGTGACCCCGCCACAGTGCAGCTGGCCTGTAACCTGCTCTCCCCCACAAAGCTGGCCGATGCCTTGTTCGAGGATATAATCAAGAAGCTCCAGGACCATTTCATCCCATGGCCATCGGACATCGCGCGCCACATGGCCTTCTACGCCCGGCAACAACCACCATGGGAATCGATAACAGAGTGATCTGATTGAGCTTCGCCAGCTCGCCTCAGAGTGCACTTTCAGGGGCCATCTCGAAACGGCCCTCCAAGACAAACTAGTTTTCGGGCTGAGCGACGAGAAGCTCCAACACCACATCATGGAGGATGAGAAGTGCTCCCTAGCTTCCACCCTTTCCACTGCCACGGCATGGGAGAAACCATCCCTTGACCACAGCCGCCATGCACCAGACGCAGGACAACAATCTCGACCCAGATAGAGAGGAGATCCACCGCACCCAACAGTCCTCCAGGCACCGTGAACAAGGCTCTGCATCCCGCTCCGTGCCTCCCAAGGAGTGCACAAGCTACGGAGACAAGCACGACTGGAAAACCTGCCAGTTCTGGGATGCCAAGTGCCACGGGTGTGGCGGTGTGGGGCACACTGTACATGCCTGCCGTTCCCAGGCCCAGCAGGCACTGCTACAGCCCCGCCGGGGAGCAGACACCCACTACAAGGATGATGAATCAAAGGAAGAGCTCTACCTCCTCGCAGCTGATCCAGCCAAACAGGTACTGAGGCTTCCGAGCCAGTCCTCTGCCCCGAAGATCCAGCTCCGGGTCCATATAGAGGGGTCCCCCTGCACTATGGAGCTCAATTCCGGCTCCGCAGCCTCCATTATTTCAGAGGAGACTCTTAAGAGACTCTGTCCCCATGGGGGCCCCCGCCTGCACCCATCCACCCTCACTCTGACAGACTTTCAGAGGAACAGCGTTCTAATAAGGGGTGTGGGGAGCTTCCAGGTCCAGTATAAGGGGTTTGATGGTCAATTGGACTTGGTTGTGGTTGTGAGGGATTTGGTCAGCCTCCTCGGCTGTGCATGATTCACCCCGGTGGGAATCTCAATAGAAAGGGTACAGCTACGCACATCACAGTCTCCCACGCCGCCCAGTCTCCCACGCCGCATGGGAGCCAGTCTCCCACGCCGCATGGGAGACCCCCATAGTCACCCCGGTTAAGCCAAATGGGGATGTCCACATCTACACGGATTAAAAGTTCACATTAAATAAGGTACTTCAGGACCATGCTTATACGGTCCTGGTTGTCAGCCACGTGCTGGCCTCCCTGGCAGGGGCAAAGATTTTGGGGGAACTGGACCTAACCCCGGCCTACCAGCAGCTCCCGGTGGATGAGGCCACCACCGCAGTGCAAACTATCGTCACCCATAGAGGGGCTTTCAAAGTAAAAAGACTGCAGTTTGGGGTGAGCATGGCTCCAGGCCTCTTTCAACATCTAACGGACTCACTCTTGAAAGGAATCCCAGGGGTCACACCATTTTTCAGCCATATGTTGATTGCTGCAGCAACGCCTGCTGAATTTGCCGCCCAGCTGCGCACCATCCTCCGCTGCTTCCATGAGCTGGGCCTAAAGGTGAAGTGGGAAAAGTGCCTCTTGGGGGTTCCATCAGTGGACTTTTTGGGCTTCACAGTCGACATGGATGGCTTGCATCCTGCCCGGGACAAAATCAAAGCCATCGTGGAGGCACCCCGCCTAAATCCAAGGCGGAACTACAGGCGTTCCTGGGACTATTGAACTTCTACTATGCCTTCATCCCCCACAAGGCGGCAGTAGCAGAACCCTTGCATTGCCTACTGGACAAGCATGCCCCTTGGTCACGGCTGCCTTCAGGGAGGTCAAAGCACTGCTTATCTCTAATAAAGTGCTGGCGCATTTCGATGAGTCCCTGCCGGTTGTGCTGGCTTGCGACACGTCCCCCTATGGCATCAGCGCGGTGTTGGCCACTGCCTTCTGGACGGCCGGCAGGTACCCATTACCTACTACTCCCAGACGCTGTCGGAGGCAGAGCAGAACTATGCCCAGATTGACCAGGAGGGCCCAGCAATTGTGGCCAGGGTAAAAAAATTTCAATGGACCATCACCCCCTCCTCGGCCTCTTCGCTCCAGATCATCAGACTCCGCAGGTCCTTTGCCTGTTGGTCCTGCGGTGGTCCATTTTCTTGTCTGGCTACTCTTACTCCTTGCAGCATCGCCCGGGCAAGGCTATGGGCCATGCCAATGCCCTGAGTCGCCTGCCCTTGCCGATCGTGGAAGATGACCCAGCTCCGAGCCACCACGTTCTGCAAGTCAAGGACCTTCCCGATCCCCTTTCCAGGAGGCGGACGTCGCCCACTGCTTGGCCAGGGACCCCATCATCTCCTGAGTTCTGGGCTAGGTGGTGAGGGGGTGGCCTGTGGTGGTAGACAGGCTGGAGTTCACAGCCTTTGCCACCTGCCGGGACAAGTTGTCCGCATACAAGGGCTGTTTACTGTAGGGAGACTGGGTGGTCATCCTCAGCGTACTGCGGTACAGGGTCCTGCAGGCTCTACACGAGGCCCATCCTGGCATCGTCCGAATGAAGGCCCTGGCACGCAGCTACGTATGGTGGCCAGGGATAGATGTGGATGTGGAGGCTTGGGTAAAGTGCTGCCAGACTTGCCAGGCCATCAGGCCCAATCTGCCAAGTGCAACCACCCAAGCCTGGGAATCCGCCAAGCCATTCCACAGGCTGCTGTTTCTAGTAATGGTGGACTCTCATTCAAAATGGTTAGAAATCAGCCCGGTCTCCGCCACCTCCTCCAAAGCCACCATCTGGGCGCTCTGTAAGATCTTCGCCACCCACGGTTTGCCGGACACCATCGAATCGGACAAGGGGACGGCATTGACCTTGGAGGAATTCCAGGAGTTCCTCCACAGCAATCTGATCCGGCACGTACGGTCCACCCCGTTTCACCCTGCCACCAACAGCCAGGCGGAACAGATGGTGCGTACCGCCAAGGAAGCCCTCAGCCAGCTGACAGAGGGGGACTGGGAATTCCGGCTGGCGTGCTTCCTCCTGGCATAATGGACCACCCCAAACCCAGTCAGCGGGCGCTGCCCCACAGAACTCCTCATGGGTCGGCGGCCCACAATCCTCTTGGACAGACTGCACCCAGACAGGGCCCCAGAGTCGCGCAATTTTCCGAGCAGAGGGAGGCACCGTGGGGGTTCTTCCCAGAGGAAATTTGACAAAGGCCCTGAATGGATCACTGGCCCAGTCATCCGCCCCACAGGCCCGGTGTCTTACAAGGTCTCGACAGACTGCGGACAGGTCCTGCGGAAGTATGTCAATCAGCTGCACAGGCACATGCTCCCAGCTCCGGCAGAGGTTCCAGCCCCAAGGGACACCGAGAGGGAGCTGCCGGACATCCCAGAACAAGAAACTCCCAACAGGAGTTTGCAAGAGCCAACCTCCGTCGCTGCGGCTGCCCCAGAAGACAGAGCGCCTGCTTCCGCCCTGGAACCAGACAAGGCTCTGCTGCCTCCCCCTCCAAGCACCCCGGCCACGGGGCAGGACAGGCCTCCCGTTGTCATCCCGGTGCCAACCCCGAGGCGTTCCACATGAGCACTGGCCCCCCACCTACCTAAAGGACTATGTCACCTAGGCTGGGTTTGAACTACAGGGGTGAGGGGTGTTATGTCCGCTGACCGCCACTAGGCAACAGCAATGTTTAACAGAGCTTGGAGCTCAAGAGACAATAGGGACTAGGATCCTGACACCTCAAGCGATCACCAATAGGAACCTTGGCAGGAAGTTTAAACCCACCAATGGGACCTGGGAGTCCACTGGGACTGTATATAGCTGGCCATCAGGCCGATATTTTCTGTTCTGTTGTGTGTGCTAGTAAACTATGAGCTAACAATCACGCTGCGTCCTGGTTCTTCATGCGTCGACCCCACTACACAACATGCTCCATCTTCAAAGCTTTCCACATACACAGCGAATCACCTTTCAGATCACCCACCCCGCCCATATTTGCACAGCACCAAATCAACAGATCTATATACCCAAGTAGAAGATGACCCACCCCTTCCTTTCAAGTATGGTATCTTATATCAAACAATGGTAAACTAAATTTTTTAAATTGTTATTTTAATGCAGTACTTTTTTTTGCATATCATGTACAAAAATGTTGAGTATCATGTAATGTATTTTTCCTCTCAAGAGACAAAAGCGTACTTTCCTTAGTAAAAGTTCTTTAAAAAGGACAGAGTTTGGAGGAATGTCACCTTACTTTCATGGTGACATGAGCATTATGTCTTTTTGATAGTAAAACACAGACATGGAGCTGGAAGGTACCCCCCGGGTCATCTAGTCTAATCCCCTGCACAATGCAGGAAATTCACAGCTACTTCCCCACTTCCCTGTGACCCCTACATGCCCAGAGGAAGGCAAAAAAACCCCTACAAGATCCCTGGGTGAATCTAGCCTGGAGGAAAATTCCTTCCTGACCCCAAAGTGGGGATTGGCATTACCTTGGGCATGTAAGAAAGGGCCACAAGAGCTGAGCAGTGGCTAATCCCTTCCTGCCCTCCTTCTCACGATCTGCCTAAATTCAGAGTGAGCCATGGAATCAGCATTGCCATCAGATGGCCATATAGCCTCTGCTTAAAAACCTCCAAAGAGGCCCACCACTTCCCAAGGAAGCCTGCTCCACTGGGGAATTGCTCTGTCAGGAAGTTCTTCCTAATGTTTAGCCAAGAAGTCTTTTGATTCAATTTTGTCCTGTTGGTTCTGATCCAACCTTTTGGGGCAACAGAAAACAACTCTGCTCCATCCTCTATATGACAAGCCCTTCAAATACTTGAAGATGGCTATCATATCACCACTCAGTTGCCTCCTCTCCAGGCTAAACGTATCCAGCTCCTTCAACCTTTCCTCACAGGACTTGGATCTCTGGACCCCTCACCATCTTTGTCACCCTCCTCTGGACACATTCCAGCTTATCAACATCCTCCTTAAACTGTGGTGCCCAAACCTGAACACAGTACTCCAAGAGAGGTCTAACCTGAGCAGAGTAAAATATTATCACTCTGCATGATCTGGACACTATACTTCTGCAAATGTTGCCCAAAATTACATTTGACTTTTTAACTACCACAACACACTGCTGATTCATGTTCAGTGATCTACTAAGACCCCTAGATCTTGTTTGCATGTGCCACTGCCAAGATAAATCTCCCTCATCCTATAATTATGCATTTTATTTCTCCTACCTAAATGCAGAACTTTACATTTATCTCTGTTGAAATTCATTTTGTTAGTTTTAGCCCAGTTCTTCAACCTGTCAAGATCACCTTGAATCTTGATTCTGTCTTCCATTGTATTTGCTACCCGTCCCAATTTAGTATCATCTGCAAATTCCTTCATCCAAGTCATTTATAAAGATGCTGAAAAACACAGGGCCCAGGACAGATCCTTGAGGCACTCCATTTGTCACTCCTCTTTAAGAGGATGAGGAACCATTAACAAGCACTCTTTGGGTGCAATCTGTCAACCAGTTACAGATCCACCAAACAGGATCCAAACTACATTTTACCAACTTGTTAATAAGAATATCATGTGGAATCTTGTCAAAAGCCTTACTGAAGTCAAGATAAACAATGTCCACATCATTCCCCAGAACAAAGTAGTAATTCTCTCAAAAAGAAAGGAGAAAAAGAGGCCCCTTTCCCATGTTACACAGCCTTGTAAATATTCATCAGGCAAGTCTATGGACTTCCACAAAGGATCTGAATACAAAAGTGGTGCAAGAGACACCTAAGATCATAGGCATCACTGCTGAACAGGCTGTCATCCATCATCAGGCACAATTCAGAGTGCTGGTACTTACCTTTAAAGCACTAAATCAGGAGCAGGGTACCTGAAGGCCACCTCCTCCCATACCGTACAATTAACCATACAAAAGCCTCATCTCAAATGTACCCACAGAAGCAAGGTGGGCAGTGACCCAAGAAGAGGCCTTCCCCAATCCCCACCTGTATAATGCTCTGCTCCTTCACACTGGCCTGGCACCTACACCTCACTGGTTTCAGGAACCACAACCTTTTTGTTCCCCCATGTTTCCACCTCTTTCCTCTATTTCTTCCCACTTATTATGCTGGTTGCAGTTATCCCTGCTCTTATGACGAATTGTATACAGATTTTTATTTTTATTGTTTCATTTTATGATATTAGCCCCATCAGGCATATTTGAGAGTGAAGGTTATAAATCATTTAAGCCAAATAAACTTGAAGAAAGAGATCCTGAATGCTTAAAATTAAGGCTGTTTCCCTCCTAGTAGCTTCCTTGCTACCCTGGAGCCTATCCTGACAGGCAGCCATAGAAAAAGTAACTTCAGTGGGCCTGCAAACTGTACTGCTCATCCAAGAAAGTGGTACCTTTCTATTACCCCCTTAGTTCTGACCTGGTGCAAAATGTATAGTAAAATTCCACTGTTACTTGGGCAGATGCTACGGATAATCAGCTTCCCACATGGTTCGATGCAAATGGAGCGAACGTATAATTTCATAAATCCCAGCTTTAAGTAGACAGTGCTCTGACAACCTGCATGAGATCACCTCCATGTTAGTTAACCAGAAATAAAATGGTTGGTTCTCCACCCTGCTAATCTATGGACCTATTTATTTATTTGCCCATCTTTCTCATTGAGACTGAAAGTAGATTGCAAAATATAAAAACAATTCTATCATACATCATAATACAGCTGATAAACAATGCAAAAGGACTAGGAATAAAGAACAGAAAAAATGCGATCAGAATATTAAGGCATAACAGTGCAGTAGGAATGCACGGTGGGGCTGTATTTGTTTTGTTAGGAGATGAAGGTGTAATTATGCAATCTGGATGGCAAAATACCTGCTTACCTGCATGCAGCATTAGGATTAGCATTTCTTGAGAGAAGCAGTTCTACACACTTCAAAATCTGCTCTTCTGAAGCACGCACAGTACACGCAGCCATCAAAACTGTATACTGATCTAAATGACATTCATGCAAACAAGTTGATAATCACTATCAAGTTTGCATAAGGACTTCAATAACCTGAAGCAGCACATATCTGCAACCAACCACTACACAAATAAAGTCACCAAGACATACTCAAACTTTAGATGACCATACTGTAAAATTTAAATATTTAATATTTAAATCCAATAATGATTAGTTGGGTTTAGTGTCAATTGTTGACACTAAACATTAGCACTATGCTAACATAAAGAAAATTTAAAGACTTGTAAGAAAAAGCATGCTCCTGCAGCTGCTTTTTGCAGCTGCAGAAGCACTTGGTGTTAAAAATATTTATATTTTCTTCACATTAGCCTAAATGCTCACAAAATATACTGCATAAAGAACATCTTCATCTTGCTATTTCATGCTTATATTTTGTCAAGGCAATGGGGGGGAGGGGACTGACGCTGAATCCCATTCTTTCCTTACAATGTAAGTTTTGCCAAGCTGAGCATCATCATCCCAATATTGACCCATCAGGGAAATTAATTCTCACACAGCAATATTCTTTTACCACATTAAGAATACAGTAAGGCAAAAAGCAGCTTAGCTTTAAACTTCACTCCTGGTACTTTGGGATGCCTCTACTCTTGTCTGTATTGGAGCTGAAGTAAGAATGTAATTTTAGAACTGTGTATAAAAAGAAGTATTTCTGCAAGACAATTAACCATTGCAATTAGTCATGTTAACATTATCAACTGAAGACAATGCTTGTTTCAACTTTATACACACACAGAGATATACGTGTGTGTGTGTGTGTGTGTGTATGAGAGAGATTATTTTACCATGGGATTCCAGATCATTATTAGGTATCACCAGTGCTCAAGGCGGGATAGTTATCTTTATCTTCTCTATGCCTCAGAGCACATCGCAGAAGAGCAGCCACCCCCTCCCAATGGAAAAACTGTACCCCCTCCAAAATATTTTCCCTTTCAGAATGACTGTTGTAAATCCTTGCTTTAAAAATGTTTTACACACTGTTAGTTCTCTCAAAATTCTATGTGAATTATCTAAATGAGATGATCATTATTGGACAGTAATTCCTATGTACAAATCTATAGAAACACTCTCAAATCTGTTTCTCTCCCTTAGATTTCTCTATCTTCTGCTGCTTATAAAAACACTGCTCTACAGATTAAGGAACAGGTAATATGTTAAACAGAAAATGGTTTAAGTCCATGCAAATCTTCTATTCTCTGGTCCTTAGACATAGAGTTCAGACTCTACCACTTTCATAAATTGATTCTGGTTAATGGAAACCAGAGATGGTAGAATTTAAGGCTTGTATTTAATGTCTAAATGACAAGGGGTTCTCTTGTCTATTTACACATTAGTGATCAATGAATCAACTGAATATCCAGATTTACTGAGATCCAATACTTACCCTTATCAAAACTGGCATTTGCACCTCTGTCCAGAAGGATACGCATTAGCTCAACATTAACCACGCTTGCAGCATACATCAGGGCAGTCCATCCAAACTTGAAGGTAGATTCTACACTTAGACCTGTAACATTTTATGTGCATAATTAATCAAGTTTCAGAATTTTCAATTCTATTTGGAACACAAGACAAACATTGATATTTAGCCCAATCAGTCATTTCCAGTGCAATGATTTTTTAAAGTAGGACCTTTACCCAGCTCCTGGGACACATTCATTGATTGACCTAAATTAGATTGATAGGAAAATTGGGAAGAAAGGGAACCTTTTGTATGGCCTTTACTTAATTTACTGGTTAGACAGTTTGATTACTATTGGCAATCAAATTTGATTTGTATTTGTGGTAGGATAGGTTGTTTAATTGTATAAACAGCAGTATCGTAAGTTGCACCCCACCATCGGTACCTACTATATTGAGTGCTGCTCTGCTATCTGCTCTGCTAGCAGTCTGAAGGTTTGTGGAGACCACTGGGGGCAGCGATGCTGGGCCAAGGGATTCCGGTTCTTCTGGGGAGGGGAAGGTATAGCGGTGGGAGCAGGCAGAGTACTAAGGGAAGGGGGCGGAGAAATAGGAAAGCTCAGTCCTCTTCCAGCCTGCGTCCCATCCTGAGGGATTGTCAGAGGGCTAAAGCTCTGTATTATCGTTTACACTGTGTTCATTGTTCTGTGATTACTATCTTGTCTTTCGCTTTTGCGCCTGCATAGAAATGCCACCTGCAACGTGGGAGAATACTCTCCTGCCGCCTCGTCTTATCATGGCGGCCTTGAAGAATAGGCTTTGGAGTGTTCCACAGTCTGGAGAATTTTCCAGTCCTACGTGACTAGGTGGGGGTGGGGGTAGTACTCCCGAGTATTAAGTAATTCTCCCGCTGGGAGCTTCCCACGCGCGCACTAAAAGTTCATTTGCTAGTTTTGGCTTTGCATCATACTATATCAATGTCTGAACAACCCATGCCTCCATTCCTAACAATAGCAGTATTACTGTGGGCAACAGCACTGTATTCCAATAAAGCATCTCTTTTCCTGAAGAATGCCTGGATCTACTTGCTTTTGAACTTGACAGGGATGTTGGCAGTGGGGCTAGGAAGAACCCCCCTCTGACATTGGTGTTGTGTAACGCCAGGGCTATAAATAATAAGACCATGGTTCTTAGGGACTTCCTGCAAGAGCAGAATGTAGACCTGGCATGCACGACCGAGACCTGGGTGCAGGAAGGGGAGACATTAGCTCTCTCCCAACTTGGCCCCCCTGGTTCTCAGTCCTCCACCAATGTCGGACTAACAAGCGGGGGGAGTGGCGTTATTCATTCGGGAGGCTTACTCCTTCAGGGCACTACCACCTCCAAGGATCATGGGCATTGAGTGTGCCGGCATGCTATGGGAGGCCAGGAAGAGTTTGGCGATTTGGCTGGTGTACCAACCGCCTAACGCACCGGCCAATAGGTTGCCGTCCCTGATGGAGGCCATAGCAGACTGGGCATTGGAATACCCTAGTCTTGAGTGATTTCAATGTCCATGCTGATGACGCGGCCTCTATGCAGGCAATGGATCTGGTGTCGTCCATGGTGGCACTAGGATCCTCCCAATATATAATGACCCCCACTCACCGGGCTGGGCACATGGTCTATTTGATCTTTGCAGCGGGGGTTACAGTGGACCACATTACTGCTTCAGCAGTTCCATGGTTGGGCCACCATACCCTGAGAGCCCGCCTGAATGTCCCACCCCAACCCTGTTTAGGTGGCGAGTGTATTTTAGCTCGCCCACAGAACCAGATGGACCCAATGCGGCTCCAGATGGCTCTGCAGGATCCGATGCCCCCTGGCGGCTCAGTAGTTGAGCTTGTGGGGGACTGGCATCGATGACTGTCTGCAGTCATCGATGAGATCACTCCTTGGCGCCCTCTGCACCCTCACTCTAGGCTTGCTTCCTGATTTACCCAGGAGTTGCAGCTTATGAGACAGCTAAGGAGACGATGGCGCCGTGCTTGAGACGAAGCTACAAGAGCATCTTATAGGACATTTATGAGATCCTATGAGATGGCAGTCAAAGCCACGAATAGAGAGTACTGTACAGCCATGAATGCGTCCACGAGCTCGTGCTCAGCCCAATTATTTAGGACAATTCAGTCTATAACCACTATGCCACAGGGCAGACCAAATGCTAGGGAATTGGACATAGACTGTGAGGCACTTGCGAGCTATTTCACAGATAAGGTCTTGTCTCCCCACCGCGACCTCATCACCACAGTTGATACAGTGAGCAAGCTCAAGGCCCCATGTACATCTTCAATTCTAGTTCGGGATCATTTCAACCCACTCAGCCTAGAGGAAGTTGACAAACTGCTCCTAGCTGTCTGTCCTACCAAATGCTGCCTTGATCCGTGCCTATCATGGCTAATCAAGCTGGCCACAACGGGTTTCGAGGCACCTTGAGGAAGATTATCAACAAATCCCTCGTTGAGGGACAGTTCCCTGGGGTGTTTAAGGAAGCAGTGGTCCACCCTCTGTTGAAAAAACTATCTTTGGATCTGCCTGAATTGGCCAACTATTGGCCGGTTTCCAATTTGCCCTGTTTGGACAAACTAATAGAAAAGGCAGTAGCAAGTCAGCTACAGAGCTTTTAGGATGATGCTTCCATCTTAGGTCCCTTCCAGTCCGGCTTTCACCCTGGTCATGGGATGGAGACAGCACTTGTCGCCCTCACAGACAACCTCCAAAGGCATCTGGATTGAGGCGGATTGGTGGTGCTGATGCTGTTGGACCTGTCAGCAGCGTTCGACACAGTCGACCATCAGTTACTGGTCCACTGCCTTGCTGACATAGGAATTCAGGGGCTTGCCTTACAGTGGCTCGCTTCTTTTCTCCAAGGTCAGGGACAAAGGATGGCACTAGGGGAACAGCAGTTCAAGAGGCACTCACTGGACTGTGGAGTGCCTCAAGAGGCAGTGCTTTCTCTGGAAGTAAGCCATCCTGAATAACTAACAATCTACCTTCAACACTTTATGAAATTTTATTATTTATAATGGTACTGTTTTAGATGACTTTATGTTGTTTTAACTGTATTTATATATTGACTGTTAGCCGCCCTGAGCCTACACTGCGGGGAGGGCAGGGTATAAATGGAATTAATAATTAATTAAGGAGGCAAATTAAGTGATCTTGCTTCCCCCATACACATGTACAAGACAACTTGACAGCTGCATACCCCACTGTGAAGATAAAACTTCACATATCTCCCCACAGCTCTTACATGGCAAACAGCAAACTAAATTAAACTAAACATTAAGAAATTGGTTGATGGCCTCCAGTCTCACTGTATGTACAGCAGGAATCTGTGTACTGCATGCTGACCTCATACATAACGTCATCTCTTTTGAAAACTGCCTCAGTTTCAAAGGTAGCTTACCCTGTGGTATAAGGGGCAGCTCCAGAAAACACAATCTATAAAGGGCTATGGTGACAAATGCAACTAGCCTGAAAATACACGAGGTATGCTTTAATTCACATAGCAACCAGGGCTCTATTTTTCTCATCATTACGAATTTTCCCTCTGGAGGGGGAGCCTTGTTAGTCTGTTGCAGCAAAAATAGATTCTTGTGACTTCTTAATGACCAACAACATTTTAATCCTACTTAAGTTTTTAGTCCACAAATCAATGTTGAAATAAAACTTAGTCTTTAAAGTGCCACACAAGAACCCTTTCCATGTCTACCCTTCATAATAGTTGCTTAAGAACATCTTTATTTCCATAAAATGTACTCATACAGTTCTTCTACCTAGAAAATACATGTCTCGACTCCTAATCTCATTAGCTACAGCTATGAGGTGTCAAATACACCTATGAAGAAACAACCTGGATATCACACTTAGAGATGTGAAGACCTGGGGGGGGATTCAGGAAGGGGAATCTTTTTTCTAGGCCTTTTTTCAATTTTTCCAATGGAAATTTGGGAGAGTATTGAAAAAAAATCCTATGAAATATTTTCTCCTTCAGAATGAATGAAATGGTTTAAAGACAAAGTGGGCATAAATACAATATACATTTTCCAACCAAGAAGGATACCTGATCATCATGAGGGCAGCATGCAGGTTTCATTGTGCCTGCAGCCCTTTTGTCCTGACTCTTCTCTTCTGGTTGACCTTTTCACCTCTCCCTCAAACCACTATGACACACATACCCACAGATTGGATATCAAGAAATTTATTGCCCCACCTTGCTGGAGGGAAAAAGATCAGAAGGAAGTGGGGAAGAAACTGCACCAAAGCCTCAGAGAAAAACTCTGAAAGTTTCATTGAGAACCAAACTCTTTCTGAAAAAGTCACGTTTCAATGTATTAGAATTGTGTTACCTGGTTTGTCGATTGTTGCAAGTCTAAATTTGATTACCTTTTAATTTCTTTTTTGTTATTAGCAGTGTTGGAAGCCTATTGGGGGGTATGGGATATAATCCTTAAACTGAATTGGTAATGATGTTTAACAATGTTGAATATATTCCAATAAAAACTTTGTTTCAAAAAAAAAAAAAAAGAGAACCGAACTCTTTCTAACCAGTAGCTACGGAAGGAAGAAGACAGCATCTAGCTGGAACTACATCTAGCTGTGCAGATATTATTATTGACCCTTTTCCCTGACCAAATAATATATTTTATGTTACTGAACACGAAGCTTGTGTTTTCTGTTTAATTCCTATTTTTTCTACCTTTCAGATAGCAAAAACTAAGATATATGAGCTAAGGTAGCATAGGATTCATCTGTTTGTGGTTTTCTCTTAAGCATTGGGTATATTTGCAATTTTGCTTCTAGAAAACTATGGCATGTATAACTTTTAAATTCCATAAATATTTCAAATATTGCAATTTTATATGCTAAGTAAGTTACAAATGATGCACTGTATGTTGTTAAGGCATTAAAAATAGATTTAGGTTTCATAGGACAGCAAGTATTGTATGTATTTCAATTTCCCCCCAAATTTCCTTTTGTTAAAAAAACAACTGTGCTTCCCCCGCACCCGCTTGAAAATTTCTAGAAATTTTACATCTCTAATCACACTACTGGGTGATTTCAGGACAGACAACACACTACAATGCATTCTAGACAGGTGTTTCCCAACCTGTGGGTCAGGAACCAGAAGTGGGTCATGAAGCCTCTGAAAGTGGGTCACATCTCCCCTTCCTTCTTTGTGAGAATAATGAGAAAAAAGCTGTCAGGCCACTACTGACTTCATCGAAGTAGCTGAAAGAAAGGGGGGGGTTGGAGAGTATGTGGGAGCTGTTTAGAAAGCCATGGAAACCCCAGATGATAGAAGGAAGTGTGTGCATGCATGGTCTCTGTCTTGGTGCTGCTCTTTCAGCAGCCCAACCTCTTGACCAGCCCCCTGCACTGCTTCACTGTCCTCTACCTACTGGTTGAAGATGTACTGTACCAGTTTTCCCTGCCACCAACCTCTTCTCTGTCTTCTGCATATATCTTCTCAACCCTCCTCAAGCGCCCCCAAGTGTGCCTCTTCAAACTCTGGCTCTAGCCCAGCTGGCTGAGAAGAAAGACATGGGGATTCATACTGGGAGCAGCTGCACCTTTTTGTGATGTTTGTTGGTTTCTCAAAAACATCTGGTTGGGCACTGTAGAAAACAGAATGTGGGAATAGATGGGTGCCAAGGTCATAGTTTGCCTAAGGCAGCCCAGGAGTTGTTTTTCTGTTGCCCCAGAAAGAGTTGTTTTCTGTTGCCCCAGAAGGTCGGAGCAGAACCAATGGGTTGAAATTAAATCAGAAGAATTTTTGGTTTAACATTAGAAAGCACTTCCTGACAATTAGAGCAGTTCCTCAGTGGAACAGGCTTCCTCAAGAGGTGGTGGTCTCTCCTTCTTTGGAGGTTTTCAAACAGAGGCTAGATGGCCATCTGACAGCAATGCAGATTCTGTGAACTTGGGCAGATCATGAGAGGGAGGGCAGGAAGGGTTGCCTCAGTGCTTAGTTCTTGTGGCCCTCTCTTACACGCCCAGGGAAATGCTGATTGCCATTTTGGGGTCAGGAAGCAATTTTTTTCCAGGCTGGTTTGGCCAGGGATCCTGGAGGGTTTTTTGTCATCTTCTGGGCGTGGAACAGTGGTCACTGCAAGTGTGGAGGGGGAAGTATTTGTGAATTTCCTGCCTTGTGCAGGGGATTGGACTAGATGATCCTGGAGATCCCTTCCAACTCTATGGTTCTAGGATTGGTCACCATATGAAGTAATTTTGGAAGTGTGGGTCACTCTGAACAAGGTTGGAAATCACTGTTCTAGACCACTTGAATAAGGAACCTGTTTGCTAACAGACTCCTTTCATCTTTCACAATCTCTGAACACCCATTAGAAAGCTCCCAAGAACCTTTGCTTTTGCAGCATTATTCTTAATCCAAGTCATCTCCCCAACTGGACTAGTGTATTTTTTCCACCTAACTGGGCTTTGGCATTAGGGAGAACAATGCTTAGAGTCAGCACTGAAGAGCACTCTGACTGATACACCACGTCTCTAACTTGTACTTAACTGGGTATCTGGAGGTTGAAGAGTAGTTACTTACAGAAAGACAGCTTATTTTTTATTGATACAAAGATTCTAAGTTGAGAAGGTAAAGTAACAACTTTGGAAGAGAGATCAAGTTCCCAGCAAAGACCTTTATCTACAACATATTGTAATGCTGACTAGAAGGGAGAATTAGAACAGGTTTATTCCTAGAGAATAGTCAGGAATACTTATTCCTAGAGAATACTCATACTCTAAATCACTGGCACCTTTCCAGAATTTGGGGGTATTTTAATTTCTACAGCTTAAGCATGATACAAGAGCAATATGATTTGTATTTCCATATAAAACAATAACCATACCCAAAATAATAAGAATTTACGTAAGACTCTTCCTTCCAAAATAGAAAATGTACCTTGAAACCATCAAAAATGAGTGCAATTAAGGTTTGTTTTTTTAAAGTGAGATACAGTGAAAGTTAGTGATAACATCTCCATCATCTGAGAAGAAAATATATTCTCAAGCTATTACATATATCAAGACCCTGTTTTGGCGATATGTGAAATAAAAATACAGACATTTCACATAATTCCCCCAGATTCTATCATAACCCAACGTAGTTTTTCTCCACAGAGAACAGGTCCATGAAAGTACTAGCATTGCCTTTTTCCAATATTAGCGATCACTCCACAAAAGACCAACATTTTACATGGAAGTTATTTTTATATAGCTATTTGCATGTATGTTACCAAATTAGGGGCATGTATCTTTACCATTGCACATAACAGGAATCTGCTACCAATGTTGGCTCTCTGATGTATGTACACAAATATATACATGATCATTTAGACAATGTAGACATGGAAGATATTCAGTTTTGTGTACAAAAATTATATCCAAAAACTTGGTAAGTGTTAACAAGCCACAGGCAAAATAGCAGATAGAACATTATTTTTAAAATGAAGAGGAAAAATAAAAGTACATCACTTGGAGTATCTTAGATCTGTCCTGCAGGCAGGGTGATCTAGCTGAGTAGTTCAAAATTAACTTTTATGGCTTTGAAGGAATCAGCTCACTCACATTATAAAGCCAGAACTTGACGACATGAATTGGCCTTAAAACTGAAATGGGGGGGAGGAAACAGATTCCCAAGTCATTCTCAATTGGTAAGCCAATTTCAGTATTTTCTTTTAATAAACTAATTACCATCTTCTTTTGTAAGCAATAATAGATTCTGGTGCATAGCCGTGTTAGTCTGAAGCAGCAGAGCAAAGTTTGAGTCCAGTGGCACCTGTAAAACCAACAAAGTTTTATTCAACATATAAGTTTCCATGTGCACGCACACTTCTTTAGATACAATAATGTTATACTCTTGTATACTGAACTGATGACAGAGATTGTTTGGCCCCAAATTTATAAACCCATCAGGAAAGTATTTCGCGATAGGTTTATACATTTCCAAAAAGAGACAGAGTGGTGTAGTGGTTAGGGTGTCAGACTAGAATCTAGAAGACCTAAATTCAAATCCCTAACTTTGCTATGCTTGGTGACCTTGGCCCAGTCATATAGTCTTTGCCTAACCTACTTCACAGGGGTGTTATGAGGATAACGTGTAGGAAAGAAGAATAATGTTGGAAGTCACTCTGCATCCCCCCTGGAGACAAAAAAGTGTGGTACAAATATCAAATTAATACACAAAGCAAAGCTTCTGAACACTTGTCTTCTAAAAGCACACCATCATAAAGCTCAGACTGCTCATAAAGTTCGAAATCTTCAAGAATAGTCTTCTTATGAAACAGCAGACTCAAAAGGAGTGGCTCAACACAGGAAAAAAAGCAACTCAAATACACATTCACAAGGCCTGGTACAGCCAAAGAACTTCTCTAGATTTCTTTTACAGACCCTGCGCCTATTAAAAAAATCTACCCTATGTCCAACCCTGGACATTTATCATATTTCAATACAATTAAAAATCCACAGTCCTCTCTTATCTTAGTCCATTGCAATGACTATTGTAGGTATCCCCTATGTTTACTGTAGTCTTGCCTTAAATAAATTATTCTTCACACTGTTCTCTAATTCTGTAATCCTAGTCCAACAGTTCTACTAGGATTATACTCTTCACTGGTTGTTTTATGTATGCTGCCTGGCTACTCTGTTTCCTACCCTTGCATGTCAATGAGAAACACAGACTACAAATAAGGAAAATTTAAGAATCTTACCAGAATTTAAAAATTCTTCAATCACAGATAAATTTCCAGTAGTCAATGCTTTTTTAAAAGCCTCAACTTTGTCATCAATTGGTACCGTTTCACCCAAATGCTGAACAGAAGACAAAATCACAACAGTTTACTTATGCATCATACAATTTACAAAGCTATTATAAAGGCCTAGTTTGTACATTAGGCCACTGTTAAAACATTTATTGCAAGATCATGTAAGACTTTTTGCACCATTACGTTTAGACAACTGAAAAGTACCAGAAAAAAATGCATCTTCAAGTATGCAGTTTACACACAGGCACCTCAGAAGTAACTGCAATAATGGATAATTTCTATTACAATGCGTGAGGCAGTATCTTTACAAAGCATCACATTGCTCTTCATGCTTTACAAGACACTAGGCACTGGCAGACAGAGTAGCCTATCTAGTAAAATCTATCGAAAGATTTAAAGACATAAAACTAATGGGGGAAACCACCTTTTTAGATGACATGCCTATGCAGTCAGACCTTGCTGCAGCTGATGTCCCAAGAACTTGCACTCATGCATTGCTACGTCAACTGTGATAGGGCTATTTATATGACCACTAGGACAAGGACGCAAAAAACAAGACACCCCCCCACACACACATATTTACAATGCAATCCTATGCAGAGGCAGTCCAATGTAAGATTACCTGACACTCTTCCCACCACCACAGCCTCTAGAAAAATTATAAAGATGTATTGCGCGTTATTAATTTTTCTGCACTGTTACTACTACATAAACAATTGCCAGGTCATGAATATCCCTATTTAAACAATTCATTTTACTTTCCATACACGGGGATACAGCTCCACACAAAAGACCTCGAGAAAATAAGGATGAGACGGAGAAGAAACGCGCCCTGCGAGGAACGAACGAACCAACCTGCGGCCTCTAATCCTCGCCAACAAAAGCCGCCCCCAAACGCCCATCTCTTACCCGCATCGATTCGCAGCCGATATCCCAGTCATCATCGTCGCTCCCGCTGCTCTCCCCGCCCGCGGGAACCGCAAAGGTACGCGCACCTCCAGCCATCAACGCTTCCCCCGCCGCTTCTTTCCCGCGTCGCGACCGCATGCACCTCACACAAGGCTCCGTTTCCAACCTAAGGCGCACGCGTGGAAGATGTGGGAGGTGGTTACGAGCGTCGCTTTAGTGTGCGTATACCAAAGCGCGAATAAGGAGCGTCTTTTTTAAAAAAAACTACGGAGACCGCTGGATGTTTCTGAAAACACGGATAGCTGCGTCGCTGTCTCAGACAAGGCTGAATTTAAAAATGGCACGGCTGTTGTACAGAAAGGGGGAATAACTCCATTTGTCATAATAGATTAAGTGAGATTGTAAAACTGCAACGCAGCTCTTTTCTTGTTCGACAGTCGACGTAAACGCAGTCTAAGACTTACTTCCTAATAAACAGATATATAATTTGCCCCTTATAGCTTCGTTCTTTCTTCCTTTCCCTGATCTTCTGCTAAGTAACACATACAGCAAAGAATCAGTAGAAGGCGAAATACAGAGCTAATGTGAGACATTTAAGCCCCCCCCCAATTTAAACAACAAAACATGCACTAAAAATGTTCCACAATTGGCAATCAGCTGCCTTTATAGTGGCCAGAATCTGAGGTGGCCATTGCACCGTCTTTGCAGTACTGGTCTTTCCACAATAGAGAAAGTGCTGGTCCTTACAGTCTCCAGTACAGACTACCAGTGTTTGTTATTCTCAGGAGCTACTGATATTCTCTAATCAATGGCAAGATGTGTGTTTTGCTGTAGGAATTGATCCCTTTGTGATTGGTCAGGAATCAGTGGTATACTTTGGTGCCTGCCAACTGGGGCACCACGGTGTTTCATGGTAAATTCAGATTTCAGATGGGAAACTAACCACATCAGTCTTAGGGTTGCCAGCCTCCAGGTGGGACCTGGAGATCTCACGCTTTTATAACTGATCTCCAGCTGATAGAGATCAGCTCCCCTGAAGAAAATGGCTGCTTTGAAGGGTGGACTCTATGGCATTCTACCATGCTGAGGCCCCTCCCCTCCCCAAACCCACCCTCTCCTGGATCCACCCCCAAAGTCTCCAGGTATTTTCCAACCCTAATCAGTCTATAGTAGCAAAATAAAATAGGAGTCCTAGAGACTAACAAACTATATTCCAGGAGAAGCTTTTATGAGTCAGGGTTCCCTCCCTCAGATCTAGGGTTGCCAGGCTAAGCCTGAGGACATGGGGGTACACAATGTCAGCTGAGTCACTATGTCACTTCTGGGAGAAACCCTGAAGCTACATAAGGTATCTGTAGGAAATGCTGGAAATTCCAGGTTAAAAACAGTATTGCTAGCCTTCAAGACTTGGTTTCTGTCAGTAAAAGGATCAACTCCTTCTGTATATCCCTTTGTGCCAGCTATGGTCATCAGGCAGCTGTCTGTTGGCTATCCTACCACTTTGGATGGTCTGTTTGGCATTGACCAGAGCTGGGACCTTTCCCATTGTGGCTCTTGCTCTGTAGAATGGGGTCCCTGAAGAGATGGCCTGAAGCTATGGTGGGACTTTTGGGGGCTCTGCCCCCTTTCTTAAACTCATAGGCCCACAAGAATTTCTCCTGTAAATGCTTTTTTCAACCATTTAAAAACATTTTTAAAAGTGTGTGCTCCTTTAAGCAGAGTGGGGTGCTGTAGCTAACTAATTCCTGCACTGAGCAAGGGGATTGGAGTAGGTGACCTCAAAGATCCCTTCTCACTCGGTATCAAGAAACTGGTCTCCTTTAAGAGAGTTTTTCTGCCTAAATGTTAGCTTTCTTGACTATAGAAGTTATCACCTCCACCTGCCCCTTGTTATCAGAATTGTTGCTTAGGCTGGCAGAAGTGATTAACTTGCAGCAGCTGAGAACTGTCATCTAAAGTGGTTGTCAGCTTGCAGTTTAGAGATCCATCCTCGTAACTGCTTCCTTTTGGCTAAATGGTTAAAAAGCTAAGGGTGATTGCTAGCATAAGAACACCTATGTAGAATAGACAGCAGGGGGGAGGCGGGCAGGAGTGGTTGCTGCTGCGTCATAATCCTCAGGATTCTGGCTTTTCTTTCTACACTGAGAACCACCATCCCACAAAAGCCAGTGTGGTATAGTGGCTAGAATCTCAGTCTAGGTTCTGAGAGACCCAGGTTCAAATCCCCATTCTGCCACGGAGCTAACTAGGTGACTTAGGGTCAGTCACACACTCTCTGATTAACCTACCTCACAGAGTTGTTGTGAGGATAAAATGGAGGAGAGGAGAAAAATGTAAGCTGCTTTGGTTCCTCATTGATGAGAAAAGTAGGGATATGTATGAAATATAGCTGAAGATGAGGACCAGAGAAAAGGTAGGTAGGTGGGTGGATGAAAAGAAAGCAGG
Source organism: Gekko gecko (assembly GCA_029375565.1). Taxonomy (NCBI): domain Eukaryota; kingdom Metazoa; phylum Chordata; class Lepidosauria; order Squamata; family Gekkonidae; genus Gekko; species Gekko gecko. The sequence continues at coordinate 119,385,341 of JAPDNY010000005.1, forward strand.
GAAAGCTGAGGATATGGGGGGCTACCCTGCCAGGAAAACAGAAAAGGGAAACAATGTGGGAAGGGGGATACAGTAGAAAATGAGATGCACCACACAACTTGGCCAATGGCTGGCACCATGCACCTGTGCCAGAATTTTCCCAGGGAGAGTCTGCAGAGGGAGCGAAGGAAGGAAAGCTGAAGACAGGGAGGCAGATAATATTAGGCTGGTTGGTGGGAAGGAGAGAAGCTACAGGGGCTTTCAGGGAAGGGAAAGGAAATAGTGGGCAAGCATCAAATGAGATGCCCCTGCAAGCCCTTGTTGGTCCCCTGCTTGTTATAACTGATTTCCAGACTACAGAAGACAGTTCCCCTAGACAAAATAGCAGCTGGGGAGGGGCTTCATGATATCACATCCTCACTACCACCCTCAAATATGCAGGAATTTTACTATGCAGTTGACTCTCCTGGTTGCCTATTAGATTCTAAATTAGTCCTAACAAGACATTCTTAGACTTGTCCTTAATCTTAAGAGTGCATTGCATCTTAATGAAAAGTATGGAATCAGGTCCTTATCCTTTTCTGTCTGAAGCAGAAACCTTAGAAAAGACTGACTTTTATCACTGACGTCCAGATCAAGCAACTTAAAATATCTGATATCCACATGATGGATAAAATCAAGCAACAAATAAACTGCTCTTTAGCTGAGGAACATATGAAGCTATTGTATGGAGTCTGACCAGTCTATTCTGACAGGCATTGACTCAGCATGGTCTCAGACAATGGCCTTTCTTAGGTCTGCTCTCTGAAACAGGATTACAATCATCCACTGTGCCAGTTTACAGAACTATGATGACCTTTCCCATATAAACTGATTTCTGTGTTTCTAGGGTTGCCAGCTTCAGGTTGGGAAATTCCTGGATATATGGGGGTAGAATCCGTGGGGGAGGGGAGACCTCAGCAGGATATAATGCCATAAAGTTCACCCTCATAAGCAGCCATTTTCTCCAGGGGAACTGATCTTTGTAGTCTGGAGGTAAATTGTAATATCAGGAGATCTCCAGGTTTTACTTGGAAGTGGGCAACTCCTAGTTTCCAAACATCTACAACAGGTGGTGCTACAAACTTGAACTATTATCCTGGATGTTCCCAAAGTGATTTTTTCTAAAGCTTTCTGATTCCACTCTGCAGATTTCCAGTTCTTTTTAGTGACTGTACATTAATCATGCCCAGGCTTTGGTTAATAGGCCACAAGTTACTGAAAAAACCATCATGCATGCCCACTTTTAAAAGAGGCTTAATCTGATAATGGATGACACTTTATAAAAAGGCTATTTATTGTACAAATTATGTATCACTTGCAAAAACAATTTACCACATGTATTCCCCAAGCCACTCAACTGTCAATTGATTCAGATTCTGTTGAAATGAGAGTTTCATGTTGCCTTCAATTGGTTTTGGATTTGGACTTTGAGCCATAATTCAAGCTCTTTGCAGACTTATGTGGGCAAACACCCCTTTTATTTCTCCTTTAAGAGTTCCATGCCGATTTGCTCTACCGCTAGCTAAAAAGTGATGCATTTTAAAAAGGATCAAATAGTTTCATCTACAGAAAGAACTATTTGCAGACCAATATTATAGATCCCAAAGCACAGAAATCATTCAGGTTTGATGACTCCGTTAAAGATATCAGCCTCAGAAATCAAGTATACTGTGTGCAAGGGCAAGATGATTTTAGTGGAGTCAAATTAAACTTCATCATATGAACCCAGTGAATGTGATGTGAGTTCTTTTATGTTCTATAATACAATAGTACCTTACTGTGTTAATGTGCCTCATTCCTTTAACTACAGCTGCTGACAAGATGGGAAACCCTGAACCCATCTGCACTTTATGAACAATTTTCAGTATTCATGCATAGCTATTTGGCTGTTCACAGAAACAGGATGAAAGTATGCATCTGCCTCGATCCAGCTCCAGCTGAAAGCTCCCTTCTTCCTGAGGTACTATAATCAGCAGGGCTAAAGGAAGAAGAAACATCAACCAACAATAATTCCATCACGACCAGACTGAGGCCTGGATCTCCTTCCAGACAACCTTTTAAATTCTGTTTTTACTGATATTTATATTGTTTGCTAATTGCTGTAGGCCCACCAGTGTTTTATCTAAAAAGTGGTATGAAGATGCAACCAACTACTCCTACATTTTTGCCTAGGAAAACAACCATGAGGAATATTTATAATTTTTTCCTCTGCCACCAATCCAGTTTTATTGAGTACAGAGAAATCTCAGCCACTGATCCACTGATGATTAATAGGAGCAATACTACCATCATCTTGTTATTTTTGTAATATGCAGCAAAGGAAACTTCACTGAAGCTTCAGATAACTGTGTTAGACCACTTGGTTTCTCACCTTTAACTACAAAATAAATAGAAAGAAAACAGGTTGTTACTGCATTCATCTGCAACATGCATGTTTATATTTATTACAATTGTACCCTAAGTCCATCCAGAGAATTCTAGGTGAGGTTGACGTAGGTTATCCTTACAACATCCCTGGGGTTAAGTTAGCCTGAGAGTGAATGACTGGGCTAAGGTCCCTGGAGTTGTCAATAGGCCTGGAGAAGCTTTTCATGGCATGAAGATAAATAATATTACATTGAACCTGTCTAAAAGGAACAGCATAATTTTTTTCTGGAACAGGTCTATTCAGAATTCTACTCTGTGCAGTGGTGTTTGCTCCCAGGAAAGGGTTCATTATGATTACACTACAAATCTTGCAGGTCAGCCTAGCACAATATCACCAAGACTGTCAATCAGTCAATACAGACTTTATGGTAGTTGGTGACGAGAAGTAAAACATTGTGAAATAGTGTACCATGAGGAACTCAAAATGATTCTGCTTGTACACATAAGAAATGGGATATAAATAAACCAAATAAAAATAAATCTGTTTTGACAAATTCTGAACTCCTTATTTCAGCAATGGGGATTGGAGACCAGTTTAAGATATGCAAGGTCAGGTCATCTGTTTATTTGCAAAGTAACATACTTTGATTATTCCTTCATTCAATGTTGCTTTTTCTTCCACTGTTCTCTTGGCTCAACTTTCATTGTGTTGTTCACAATGAACCCAACTGTGAATTTTCACTGCTGCATGGTAGCAGCTAATTTAGACCATATAAATGGCTATGAATAGTTCATTGTTCCTTTGGTACTAACAAGGAAATAAGAATTCAAGCATTAGTTAGGTCCAAATTAGGAATTTATCCTGATCCTATTATGGACACCTTAATCTACTGATATCCTATCAAGCTACTTCTGCAAGAAGTGTCTGAAGTATCTGGAAAAGGGTGCATGCACACAAAAGCTTATAGGCAGAATTAAACTTTGTTGGTCTTAAAGGTGCCACTGGACTCAAACTTTGTTCTGTTGCTTCAGATCGATAAGGCTACCCACCTAAATCTATCTGCAAGAGGTAGTAAGTGAGGGTATTTTTTTGTCTTTTGTCTATATTAATCTTTAAAATAAATAAAAGTGACCCATCCATACTAAATATTATTTTGCTGACCTGTCCCCGCCTTCCTATATAAAAAATGCTACCATTATGTACAGTAAGGTAAAGGTAAAGGTTCCTTTGCTCAAAAGCCAGTTGAATCCAACTCTAGGGTTGCGGTTCTCATCTCCGTTTCAAAGCCGAAGAGCCAACGCTGTCTGAAGATGTTTCTGTGATCATGTGGCCGGCATGTCTAAACATCAAGGTGCACGGAACGCTGTTACCTTCCCACCAAAGTGGTACCTATTTATCTACTTGCAATTTCTTGCTTTCAAACCAGTCTATTTCAAACCAGTTGGCAGGAGCTGGAACTAGAGACGGGAGCTCACTCCGTCATGTGGTATTCTCGGGTCTCGAACTGCTGAACTACTGACCTTCCACAGCCTGCAGTTCAGCGTCTTAACCACTTGAGCCACAGTGTACAGTACCGTAGGTTAAATAATTTCCTGTTGACAGCTGATATATGGCAGGATCATATAACATTACACAGGATTTAGGCACATTCTGTGGCAAACAAGCATCTACAGAGTAATAAATATCAGGTGAAGAAAGCATTAATCCCTATTAATTAGACAATGGAAAATGAAGAGTGTCTTTAAAACAAGATCTATGGATTCTCCTGCCACTGTTTTTTTCTCTAATAGCAGTATGTACACACGGTGAGAAGTCTCTATTCCTAGATGGTACTGGGGCAGGGATACTTTAATATTTTTTGTGTAAATGTGGCCACAGATACCAAGGACGAGTAGCCATGCTTCAGATCAGGAAAGGATCTTTTCCAGGTTTATTTGGTTAGTGATTTTTTTCTTCTCACGTAGTATGTTTTGTAATGATTGATATATAGGCACCTTTTTTGGTGCCTTCTCCTGTGACACATTATTGTCTGGATTCTTAAATTTAGTCAGTGGAAGGTAGATGGTCTTGCTTGACAGGGATTTGGGCTGTTCATTTACTCTACATATTTATATTCCACTCTTACTCCTAAGAGCTCTGGGTGGAGGACAGCGATGGGCCCATTTTTCTCTCTCTCAGAACAACAATGTTAAACATGCAGCTCCAAAATGGTGAAAATTACCCCTTCTCCTGGGTCTGTTTTAGCTCAGGAAAAAATGTTAGAGGCAGAAGCCTGTTTTCCCCCTTGAGCTGCAGTCCCAGTCTGAATTGGACCCCTATGGTGCTTTAAAATTTACTTCTTTGCAGCTGCTATATGGCTATGGAGAAAGTGTTAAAACACGTTTTAAAATGTCATTTCTGGATTGACTGAGAGAGAATGAATGGTCCAAAGTCACTGAAGCATGGATTTGAACTTTAGGGTTGCCAGCTGAGGGCTAGCAGCCCCAGGAGCGGGAGGACTAGGCATCATAAGATGGTGTGATGCTGAAAAGTACTGAGACTGACGAGTGATTTCAGCTCTCACATACTTTATTAGATCAGGAACAAGACAACCTAAGCCGGCTCGCAGGCAGGCTTTTATTCCCAAGTGAACCCACACCCCAAAACACACACACCCGGTGATTCGCTATTTACATTGATTGAGTTATCTCCTGCTCTTCAATTGGAGGGGAGCTAGGATCCTCTAGTCCATTGTCTTTCGGAGTGAAGCTCAGGCCCTTCGCCTGGCCACATGGTGGACTGGTTAGAACCAGTCCAAGCACATGGCTGCCCTGAGCCCATGTCCTCCAGTGGATACATTACAGATGCTTTAGTAATCATCACATGTTGGTGCAATGCTTTAGTAATCTTTCCAGTCTTTATACATACAAAGCACAGCATGGCGTGGAGCTGATACCACTGAACCACGCTCTTACTGAAGATTGACTTTGAAACATCTAGAGCACTTGTAATATTGTAAATGATTGTTTTATCTTGTTTTTAATTTTGTTTTTATGTATTGGCATTTGTGCCCTATTTGTGAGCCACCCTGAGCCTGCTTGCGGGGAGGGAGGGCTAGAAATTTAATGATAAATAAAATAAATAACTTTACTACAGAGATTAGGGGGATTGCTAGAGCAGCATAGCAATTTGTGAAATCATTTCCAGTTATGCGCCTGGAAATGACATTTCCTCCTATTTTACAGCAGCAGGGGAACCAAAACCAGGGACAGGAGGCCTCCCAGTTGAGTATTCCCAGTCCACAGGCAACTTTCCAACAATTAACTCCACACTGGCATTTAACTCGGTCATGTTGCAGTGCACTCCTAAGCAGAACTACACTATTCTAAGCCGCAGGAACTGAGTTCCCTCAGGGTCATCCAAGTCAGGTTTTATTTTCAGAAATATTTTTAGGACGCAGTGGATTGTGTTGGTTCTTCAAACCCATTAACTTATTAGTAAGTTCTCATATTCAATGTTTAAAGCACTGAATCACATAGTAAAAAAACTGACCTGTGAATGCTGTGAATGTACACAAAGGCTTTAATACAATATTACTGTTTCTTAAATTCACAAATATCAATCTATATATTCATTTTATGATACACTGGGTTCTCCACAATCTTTTAAAACAGTCTGCACATAACAAAACACTCTTTTTTTAGGGTTTCATACTCTTTGTTGTTCAACTGTGTGGGCCAGCATGCATATTCCCTTTGTTAAGTCAGAAGAGATACCAGTCTTGGATTTTTGCCCTTCCAAGCCTGAATAATGTTATTGTTCTAGGATTATTTAATGACAATATGAGATGGAAGAAGTTAAATAAAACTGCCTTTAGAAACATAAACCTTACAAGCTAGCCAGAGCTAGATTCTCAGGCTTTCAACTCCTCCTACCTTAACTTTGGCCTGCAAAAAGGATTGGAAGTTCTTCAGAATTCTTTTCTGCTTGTTAAAACCTCTGTTAAGCAGCACTTCCTTCAGTTTCAGACACCCAGGCTACATGAAACTGGCCAAAGTGGCTGCAAGGTTTTATAAATCCATGTTAAAACTGCAGCTGTTCAGCACAGACTCCATCATGTTATTTGTCTTTTTTTAATACGCAGAATTGCACCTTTCTAAGCACCAATAGTCTTAACAGGGAATAACTTTGCTCAATGTTACTCTTCTAGTCTTCACTGACAATCTGGACAGTTGATGTGATTTTGGTTTGGCTATTAATGCTATATCCAATGCCCCACCAATGGCAAGTGCCTACCAACAGACCTGTAGAAATGCCCCTCTAGCCACCAGCCCCAGTTTCCAGGAGATAAGGATGCAATGCACTCATACACAGGAAGCTCAAAAATATCAATATACACATAAGCAATGCTCCCTCTAAGTGTGTGAGCAAAAAATCTACTTTGTGAGCTACTGGCATTAAAGTTGTGAGTGAGAGATTTGGCTACTGCAGAAATTAGTTTGCACTGGAGCCATACTTCCTGAGCTAAGACAGAAATGTGTGAGCCAGAGGCTAAAAACTGTGAGCTAGCTCACACTAACTCAGCTTAGAGGGAACACTGCACATGAGAAGTCCTAACTCCATCAAGACCTTTCCTCTTTAGAATGCAAAAAAAGGATTAAGGCTTTCACTTTCCTACCCTAAACATCATCAATAAATATATACATAGAATAATTTGGAATAATGTGGTACAGTGGTTAAAATGTTTATTTAGTACATTTTTATCCCGTCCTTCTTTCAAGGAGCTCAAGGTGGCATGCATCATTCTCCCCTTCTCTGTTTTATTATCACAACAACTCTGTGAGGTAGGTTAGGCCAAGGGAGAATGACTGGCTCACCCAGCGCTAACTATACAGTCTCCCTGAAGATAGTTCCAGGTGGACAGCCATGTTGGCCTGAAGCAATGGAACAAAGTTAGAGTCCAGTTGCACCTTTAAGACCAACAAAGTCTTATGCGAAGTATGAGCTTTCATGTGCATGCACACTGAGGAAGCTCATGCCTTGAATAAAAGTGCCACTGGACTCTAGCTTTGTTCTATACAGTCTCCATATCACATTTAATTTTATAATCTTGATCACATTAACCCCTGTACTTGCACATGTGACCTTGTAAATTGTTAGCAATTGCACATTTATCTCAGTATTGGATGTTAAATATTGGATCATTAGTACATAGATCTGGTGGATGTTTGTGGGAAGCAAGTTAAACATTTGTCATACACTAGCTGTGGGAACAATGGGGGGTAATCATCTTTAGTGTCATAACTTTGGTGTTGACATAACTATGTGGACATTGCCATAAAGTTAAAGTGAATCTGTGGTGGAATGGAAGAGCAGACTTCTTGCTTTTTGTTTCAAACTGCTTCTGTGTAGGACTGCCCCTGAAGAAGGTCCAGAAGCTACAACTGGCACAGAATGCTGCAGCCAGAAGGATGACTGGAGTGGGCTGTAGCAGGGTTGTAGGGAATCCCCTGCCCCCGTTGTTAATCAGCTGGCCAGCGAGGGGACTTAAGGGCAGCAGGGGGAGACCGAGGCCAGTGTTGCAGTGATGTTGCTGGCAATATGGCAATGTCACTTCCAGCATGCAAGGTCATCATATTACCACCAACACAGGGTGCTCTGATATTTGGGCAAAAACTCTATGGTAAAAACAGCGTCTACCATAGAACTTTTGCCTAAATACCAAAGCATCCATGCGTTGCCTTGTGCATCATGACATCACTTCCCATGAGTGCTGGAAGTGATGTTACTGCGTTGCTGATGAAATCTCTTTGATATGATGGCACTGTGATGCCAGGAGGGACCCAGCAATCCTAGATTGTAGGGACCTATCACTCCAGTCTTATTCCACCTACACTGGCTCCCAATTTGATTCCAGGCACCATTCAAGATGCTAATATTGCCCTTTAAATCCTTATGGTTTGGCATGAACATACCTTAAGGACCATCTACACCCAAATAAACCTACCAGACGTCTATGGTCATCTTCAAGAAAAACAGGTTGCTTACCTGTAACTGATGATCTTCAAGTGGTCAACTGTGCAGTACCACACATGGGTTGGGTGCCTGCGCATGACCTTGACCAAAGAAGCTTCTAGAGCTTTGCTTGAGAAAGCTTTTGGTGGGCTCTCTTCCCACTCTGGGGAGCAGGCACACCCTGAACATGCCTGGAGCAGGGAAGAGAGCCACCTCCCACTCAGTTCCTTTGACTGCTACAGGTAAGCCATCAAACCAAAGAAAGGAGACCAGGAGATGCCAGCAGCGAGGAAGGCTGGGTGGGATTGTGGTACTACACAGATGACCACTTGAAGATCATCAGTTACAGGTAAGCAACCTGTTTATCTTCGTCGTGGTCTCTATGCAGTCCCACAGATGGGTGATTACAAAAGCCGAACCAGTTGGAGGAGGGAGCTGGCAGCTGGAAAAGACACAAAAATACTGGTTAAGACACAGCATCATCAGCGAAAAATCACCCAATGGTCCTACCTGAGGAAGCAACAGGGTCAAGCAAAGAGAGATCGCAGCACCAACTGACCGAAGGCAGCATCCCATCAAGCTCAGGCGTCAAGTGCATAGTGGGTCATGAAGGTCGATGCCAAGGATCATGTAGCAGCCACACAGACATCTTACAACGGGACACCAGCCAGGAAAGCAGTGGAATGGGCAGTGTGGAATGGGCAGTGACACAGGTAGGGACAGGTTGATGTGCAAGCTCATAGCAAAGGGCTATGGTGGAAGTTACCCATTTAGATAAACGTTGAGAGGAAATTGGCTCCCCCGCATGAGTAGGGCCATAAGCTAGGAACCGCTGAGGCGACTTATGGATAGGCTGAGTCCTATGTAAATAGAAAGAGAGCGCTCTGTGCACATCACAGGCAGTGCAAGGCTCTCTGAGGTGCATCAGCTGGGTCCAGAAAGAAAGTAGGTAAGACAGACAACTGAGACAGGTGAAAGGCAGAAACGACTTTAGGCAGGAAAGAAGGATCTGGTCTAAGGACAACCTTCTCCCTATGAAAAATTGTATAGTGGGGATCAGCCCGAAAGGCAGCTAGTTCCCCTACCCTGTGAGCAGTAGTAATTGCTATGAGGAAGGCCGTCTTCCAGGAAAGTAACTGGAGATTGGCCATAGCCATGGACTCGAAGGGCTTGGACATAAGTTAAGCGAGAACAAGTTACAAACTCCAAGAAGGCACCAGAGGCTTCCTAGGGGGACAAAGCCAGAGAAGACCCTTGAGGAACGACTTCGTGAGACAGTGGGAAAAAACTGTGGATCCCTGTATCAAGGGATGGTAAGTGGAGATGGCCCTAAATGGACCTTTAAAGACGAGTATGCCAGGCCATTGTTCTTTAAATAGATGACATAGGGGAAAAATCTCATGGAGAGATGACTGGACTGGATCGAAGGAGTGATCAGAGGCATAGGACTGGAACCTCCTCCATTTCAAATTATAAGTGATACGAGTAGAGGGCTTCCTGGCATTCAGGAGGACTTCAGACACCTCAGGCGGGAAGTCTAGTGCAGGATCTTCCAGGCCATCAATCGGAAGAAGCCCGGACTGGGGTGCAGGATCCTCCCTCGGGCCCAAGAAAGGAGATCAGGGGCAACAGGCAGCAGCTGGAACGTCCGATTGGAAAGAGGGAGGAGGTGCAGAAAACAGACTTGGTGCAGCCACCAGGGAGTGACAAGAATGCACAACGTGGCATTGGCCACAATCTTCTGAACGACATGGGAGATGAGAGGGAATGAAGGGAAGAAGTAGAATAGGGTCCACTTCCAGGTGTGGAGAAAGTCATCTCCCAGCAACCGAGCAGACGGCGGACCCCTGCTGAAAAAGAGGCGACACCGGGCATTGTATGCAGTTGCAAAGCCGTCGACGACAGGGCGACCGAATTCGACAAAGACAGGTCTCAGATATCGAAGGTGGATGGACCATTCGTTGTCCAATGCCTGGGAATGGCTGAATTGATCAGCATCAATATTTTGAATGCTCAGAATGTGTATCACGGACAGCGTGGAATGGTGGAGGCACCAGCTCCAGAGATCGATGGCCAGCTTACAGAGATGAAGGGAGGCAGTCCCGCCCTGCTTGTTTATGTAGTAAACGGTGGTGGTATTGTTGGAAGCAACCTGAACGACCTGAAGCACCAGGTGGAAAGAGCAGAAAATGAGATGAATGGCATGCAGCTCCAGGACATTGATATGAAGGGTAGCCTCATGACGAGACCAGATCCCCTGTGCTGAAAGCATCCTGCACTGGGCTCCCCAACCCCAGAGAGATGCATCGGTGGACAGCAATACCTGTGGAGGAGGATGCCAAAAGGGCATGCCAGAGAGGAGATGCTGAGGATGAGACCACCACGTGAGAGAGTTGACAACAAGGGGTGGGATCGACAGAATTTTGTGCCACAGACTGCGGAGAGGGTCGAAGGCATGAAGAAGCCACAGTTGAAGGGACGCATCCTCAACCTGGCATGATGAACAACAAAGACAATAGATGCAAAGTGCCCCAGGAGCCTCATGACGGACCACGCGGCCTGCCGGGGAGAGGTCTGGAACTGTGACACCAACGAGAGTATGTCAAAAGCCCTTGAGTTCAAGAGAAACACAGTCTCAAGGTTGGTATCGAGTCAGGCACCCAGAAATTGAAGGACCTGGACAGGCCGGAGAGATGACTTGGGTAGGTTGACACAAAGCCCGAAGGCACGAAGGAGAGAGAGGGTCATGTGGACCTCTTGGAGGAGCTGGTCTTGCGTAGTAGCCACGAGAAGCCAGTCGTCGATATAGGGATACAGAGCAATCCCTCAATGATGAAGGTCCACAGCCACCACAGCCATCAGCTTAGTAAAAACCCTCGGGGCAGTGCAGAGTCCGAATGGGAGGACTCGGTATTGGTACTGTATGTTTCCCACAATGAAATGAAGGAACTTTCGATGTTGGGGACGGATGGTGACGTGAAAATATGCGTCTTGGAGATTGACTGATGCTAGCCATGCAGCCTTGGGAATCAGTGGAAGAATGGACTGTAAGGTGACCATTAGGAACTTGTGGCATTGGACATATGGATTCAGATTCTGAAGATCCATAATCGCTCTGAAGCCGCCGTCCCTCTTTAGTAAGAGGAAATACTTGGAGTAGAAGCCTAGGATTCATTGCGCCTCCAAGATGACCTCGATGGGGCCCTTGGCAAGAAGTGTGGAAATCTCGAGATCAAGGAGAGGATCTGGGGGCGTGATGACAAAGTGAGGTAGGTCAGGAGGCGAAATGAAATCTCTAGCGTACCCAACCTTTAGGATGGTAAGGACCCAGGAATTGGTGGAAATGTCTTCCCACATTGCAAGAAAGGGGAAGAGTCAGGTCTGGACGGGAGGGGTGTAAAACGAAGGAGACGGCAAGCGATGGAAGTGGTCAAACAGACTGCTTGGGCTGCTGGGGCTTTTTAGGAGCTTGTTGGCACTGCCTATATGAATGATGGGAGTCATAGGGCCACTTTCTCCACTGGTAAGTGGATAACGAAGACAGCTGTCACCTTGAATAGTATGGCTTCCAAGAGCGGTACCGAGATAGAGGTGTCGAGGTTGACACACCCAGGTTTCGAGCCTGCATCCAGCTATCATCAACAGCCTTCAAGGCCTCATCATTGGTGGAGTGGATGGGAGGTCCTCAATACGAAATTTCACATCGGGCTGTAGAGAGGTGCCTTTTAGCCAAGCGTGACAACGGAAGGCAACAGAGGAAACAAGGACCTTTGAGAAGCAGGTGACAGCATGACGGGCTGAGTTGATCTGCTGTTTCGAGATCATAAAAATTTCTGATAAAGCCCCTGACAACGTGGGACGGTGTTCCTCTGGAACAGACTCCAACACAAGATGCACGGCATTCGCCACGTTGAAAGCGTAAGCTGACAGATATGACAGGTAAGTCTCAATATGGAGACTCGTGGAGGTGAAGGAATACATCTTCCTCATGATAGCATTGACTTTACGACCCTCGTGATCAGGCAGCACCAAGTGCTGGACAGGCTGCTTCGATTTCAACGAAGAGTGTACCACCATCAAATTTGGTGGCAGGTGACAGAAGAGAAACTTCCCCAAGTTCTGTTGGACTTTGTAGAGACCATCGTACCGTCTGGAGACTAGGGGAATCGAAGCCATGTGGTCCTACAACTCTTCAAGGGCAGAAAGGTGGACTGGTAGCAGAGGTGGGACTGTAGAAGGCGGAAGGTTGGCCTGAACCAGCTTGTAAATGACATCGGTCACAGCAGGGGACTCAGTTGAACCCAGGATCTGAAGCACAGAGGCCATCCTGGTTGAGCTCCAAATAAACTTTCAGGCCCTCAGTGGGGGAAATAGAACCCGAGCACTGAGGCTCATCATCGATGTGCGAAACATCGGGATAGAGGTCTCCCGACTCCGAGTGATCGGAAATTGACATGGGAGAGGATGATCTCAGTGGCTGAGTGAGATCAGCTGGCATCTGGTCATCAGCAGGGGGACGATACCAAGGTTCTAAGGGAGAACTCTTCGGGGCATGTGCTGTTGGTCAGTATGTTCAGAGTGACGGAGCCGATCATAGTGGTGCCACTGAGGGGTAGGAGACCTCAAATAGTAGTAGGGATAATACGCAGGTCAACTGCGGTCGTTGGGAGACCAGTATTGGTTGTCAGAAGGCAATCCTGAAGGGGAAGGAGACGGATGACAAATGAGATGCTTCTGATTGTATTGAGACCGAGAACGCTGGTCCACAGAATGCTCCCTACCGTCCAAAGCATGGAACGGGGTATGGGAGTGTTGAGATGGAGATTGAGAGTCCCGATGAGAGGACAATTCGGGAGGCGATCTCGTAGACTGACCCAGCGGAATAAGGCCAGACGCCGAAGTCAGCGTAGGCAGTGGTGTCGGAAGCCGCAAACTGGACTTCTGGGAAACAACCACTACTGCAAGAGTCGAAGTGGTTAAACCAGTGATGACGACTGGATCGACAGCAGAAGTCGAAGCCAATGTCGAGGGCTTGATTTTCGATTTCGAAGCAGCCTTATCCTTGGGTCTTTTAGGTTTAAGCTTAGGTGCCTTCGAAATTCCATCCGATCTTTGAGGAAGGGAAGAGTGAGAAGCAGAGTGAGAAGCGGCCGAAGACATCGTAGGGTGTAACGCTGCCTCTAAAAGTACAGCCCTAAGCTTAGCCTCCCTATTACGTCTAGCTTGCCTAGTAAAACTAGTGCAATGGGCGCAGCTATCGACCTGATGGGATTCACCCAGACAGAGGAGGCAAAAATCGTGACCTTCATTCGAAGGTATCTTTGCTGGGGAACAACGACACACCTTAAAAAACTTTGTTTTGCCCATAGAACTGCCATCCCATCCACCAAATGGGGGGGGGGAGAGAAAGAAAACCAAAGTGAAGAAAAAAGGGTTTTTGTTTGTTTGTTTGTTTGTTTGTTTGTTTGTTTGTTTGCAGAAGAAATAGAGAATAAAGAAAAATGAAGTAAAGAAAGAAGGACCGAAGTAGGCAGACGGACAAATATACTCAGCTGAGGCAAATACGGAGCAACAGGAACAAGGTGTGAACACGGAGGCGGTCGAACAAGAACTGAGTGGGAGGCAGCTCTCTCCCCCACTCCAGGCATGTACAGGGTGTGCCTGATCCACAGAGTGGGAAGAGAGCCCACCAAAAGCTTTCTGAGGCAAAGCTCTAGAAGTTTCTCCAGTCGAGGTCGTGCACAGCCGCCCAACCCATGAGTGGTACTGCACAGAGACCATGACAAAGATCTCTGCTTCTGGTGCCCTTGTCATCTGAGGCTACATTGGTGGCAGCCTGAGAAAGGACCTTATTGGTGGTGGCACCAAAATTATGAAATTCCCTCTTCAGGGAGATTCATCTCTTCCATTCTATCATGTCTTCTGCTAGCAGTTGAAGACTTTACTGTGTTGTTTAGTGATCCATTACTGACACCTTTGCCTGTTTCTGTGTTTTGTTTAATTGCTGTTTTAATTGTTTATGTACATATGCATTTGTAAAGCTGGTTTTAATGCTTTGATGGTTTGCCACCTTGGCTGAAAAGGCGGCATTGGAATGTTTTTAATATACATAAATAAAAACTTAAGAAAAAATGGTAATCAGAGCCCATACTTAGATATGGACTTAATGCTGTAATTAGTATGAAGCTTTTTCACCAGCGTGGACTCTTCTCAGGGCCAGTTCCAGTTTTTGAAGGGCCCTGGGCAGACAGTACCCAGAGGCCCCATATGCATACCACCAGTCCTCAGTCATACCTTTCCACCTCCCACCTGTGTACCCCCACCTGCCCATACATCCTTCTCCCACTTGTAAACTGTTAAATGCTGGGTTCTGGATGTATTGCAGTAATCAGCTCTAGTTTATTTAGTCATTTCAGGAACACAACAAGGACACCCAGCAAGGTTTGAGCACTGCTTATAAAACATGCAAACACCCCACCCCACACACCCCAATAAAAATAAACATTCAACATGAATAGCTGTCCTAAGTACTAAAACAAATTTGGATTTGTCTGCCCTAATATTGGTACAACACTGATTCACATGGTTCCAAGAGCATATAGTAGACACAAGATTGTCAGGAGGCTGGTGAGTCTGGTATGTGTCTGAAGTTCTGCACTTAATTTCCAGATATGCACAGGTCTGACACATAAGAGGTTTCAGCCCTCCCTTCACATCACTTTCCTAACCTGAAACAGCCATGGGGAGCAGCTATTTGCTCCACTGGGGAAACTTATACTTGATGAAGGTTTACTCAGTGGGCAAACAGTGGCTCCAAAGGGCCATTTAAGTAAGGAAAATAGCATGGGGATGGGGAGGGGGCTGAAGCCCTTCCCCTCACATGCCATAGTTCTGATCCATATCAGACCTGTAGATGCCTGGGAATCAAGATCCCAGCTAAGAACTCTCAGAACATGTCATACACATTCCACATGGGGGGTGGGGGGACACACATGGATTTTGTAAAATGTGAATCAGCCCTAACCAGGGCTCTTTTTGTAGCAGGAACTCCTTTGCATATTAGGTGACATACCCCTAATGTAGCCAATCCTCCAAGAGCTTGCAGAGCTTCCTGTATAACCGCTTGCTTTCTGTAACCAAGTCATTCTGAACAAGATACCTGTACCAGTGATCTATCTATTGCAGCTTAATAAATGCTAACCTTGCTTGCATCATAAGGTCTGGTGTTTGCTGACTAAGTTAGGACTTCTGACAGTGGGCTATTGTAAGCTTTTGGAGAATTGGCTACATTAGGGGTGTGTTAGGCTGCTTACCTCCCATTGACTTTCATCTTGCACCTGATCTGTTCATGTACAGCCTTTGGACTGCCTGCCCATAGCTCATATTGTACTTTTATAACAGCTGTCAAGCAACAGTAAATTTTATATTTTCTCAGCAGTATTCAGTGCAGGGTTACATTTGTATGACAGTTCACCTGGGCTTACTAACTGAAAAATTGTTTTCAGAGTCAGGCAAGGACTGAATCCTGGATATGATTGCCAGCCAAGTGCTGGCAGCCAATAGGCATTTTGGAGGTGCAGGAACATTTAAGCTGATGTTGGAGCAACACCCAAACAACATTTCTAGTGTGAACACAGAAGCAATGACAATTCATCAGTGTGAGATTATAGTATTTGGGAGCTTTCCCACTGTATTGGGAGACTTGACCTCCCAAGTCTTAGAATATGCTCAGTAATTAATTAATTCCAGAGCAAGTATTAAATTGATCACAATTCACATAAGACATTCACATTTAGAAGGCAGAATTTCCAACTCAGATAATGCCAAACCAACTGTAGATGAACATCAACTAAAGTGCTTCTTTTTAATAAATTCATCCTATGCCAGAAAGGATGACCAAAGGCTTTGATCCAGGTAGAACAATCAAAGGCATTAGGATGAAAGCAAAGAAAGATTCAGGGACCAATCATCCTGCAACCACTAAGTAGGAAATGTCTGGCATATCCTTTATTGACCAAGTAGCAAATGTCTGTCCTTGAGCATTTTTGTTTTGTTAATGAGTTTTAGAAGTAATAATTAATCCCCTTCAAGATGATCCCTCCACACAACCTCTATAAATCTACTGCAACGGGATAGTTCTGTAAATCTGTTACAACTGCTGTGATAATTTATCCTCAAAATGCAAACAAAAAAAGTCACTGTTTATCCATGGAAAATAACAGGTGGTCATTCATCTGAGACAAACAACTGAAAGTATTTTTCATGACAATACATGAAAGTAACTTGTATAGGTTATTGCAACAGGATAACAGTTCAAGAATGCCTGGATGAAGCCCTGACCTGGACAGCCCAATCTCGTCAGTTCTCAGAAGCTAAGCAGGGTCGACTCTGGCAAGTACTTGGATGGGAGACCTCCTTGGAATACCAGAGGCAGGAGGAGGGGCAGGCTTTATTCAGCCACCTCTCTGAATATCCTTGAGCCCCCCAGTAGGGGACAGTCACCAGAGGTTACCATGACTTCCAGCTGCCTACACACCCACACAACACGCACATAAATTAAAAAAAGAATGCCTAGATGAAGCTATGGAGGATAGGTTTGCCTATCTGTGGCCAGTTGGAATGATAGCCAGTTTTCATTTTCAAAGACAGAGTACACTAACCTAACTTTTATATGCTGTGGATTAGTGACAGTTACATCAGGATGTTAGTAGGGAGAAATAGTGACTTAAAGGGGTCATTGCACTGACTCAGCATAATCCATATTTTTATATCAACTATGAACAAACTGAAATTAATCTTAACTATAAATGAGCACAAACCAGGAAAACACTGTTCAATTTGTGGTTGGTGGTGTGCATGGTTTGCAAACCACACACTGTTTTGAACTTTTTTGCTCTACATGAATTGGTTTGGTTCATGAAGTTCATGACACAGTAGAACACCCACCCAGCATGCTAGAAAAAACAAACTCATACAGGATCTCCAGTGGATTCTCCTCTACCCACCCTCCAAGTTTGGTGAGGATTGGATTTACAGGGTTGGAGTTATGGCCCCCCCCAAAGATGGTGCCCCTAGGAAAATACTTTCTGGGGAAATGACAAGCACAGATTCAGGAGGTTCAGGAGTGTATAGAATGGATCCTATGCAAGCTAGAGACACTAAGAAGAAGAAGAAGAAGAAGAAGAAGAAGAAGAAGAAGAAGAAGAAGAAGAAGAAGAAGAAGAAGAAGAAGAAGAAGAAGAAGAAGAAGAAGAAGAAGAAGAGATTGGATTTATACCCCACCCTTCACTTGGAGTCTCAGAGCTGCTTACACACTCCTTTCCCTTCCCCTCCCCACATCACAGACACCCTGTGAGGTAGGTGCAGCTGAGACAATTCTAACACAAACTGCTCTTTCAGGAACAGCTGTGCTAGAGCTTGTGACTGACCCAAGGTCACATCAGCAGGTGCAAGTGGAGGAGTGGGGAATCAAACCCGGTTCTCCCAGATTAGAGTCTGCACACTTAACCACTACACTAAACTGGCTCTCTTCACTAAACTTGCAGCGAATCTCCATCTGACTCTCCTTTACCTGCCCTCCAAGTTTGGAGGGGATTGGATTTACAGGGTCCAAATCACCACCCTTCAGACAAGATGCCCCCATACTCCATTATTTCCAATGGACTATGATCAAAGAATCTCTGCAGTCGAAAATGAAAGTGGAGGACATTTTTGCAAGCCCAGTAGAAATGGTGCAATGTGACCAGCAGAACCAGTGCCATCGTGGCACTACAAACCCAACAGGACTAAGGTCAAGCCAGGAAAGTGCTTTTGGGAAAATTTCAGGCACAGGTGCAAAAATGTATAGAATGGACCCCCTGCAAGCTACACACATCAGACACACAGGGAATCTCACTCTGACCCCGTCTCTCCAAGTTAGGGGAGGATCACCAGTTTGGTGTAGTGGTTAAGTGCACGGACTCTGATCTGGGAGAACCGGGTTTGAGTCCCCACTCCTCCACTTGTACCTGCTGATGTGACCTTGGGTCAGTCACAAGCTCTGGCACAGCTGTTCCTGAAAGAGCAGTTTGTGTTAGAGTTCTCTCAGCCCCACCTACCTCACAGGGTGTCTGTTGTGGGGAGGCGAAAGGAAAGGAGTTTGTAAGCCGCTCTGAGACTCCAAGTGAAGGGCGGGGTATAAATTCAATCTCTTATCTTCTTCTTCATCACATTTCCGGGGTCCTAGTTATGGACCCCACCCCCAAAAGGTCTCCTAGTGTTCTCTCTCCTGTCTATGGAATGGCTCAGGAACAAGCCAATCACACCAAATTCACAGGGAAACTTCACCTGGGCAGACCCCTCCCTCACCAGACACTGGAAGCAAAGGTAGCATCCCCCTATGCTTGAAACCCCCCCAGCAGGTTCTGAAGGGTAGAAAGGCAGACATCCCCAGAGTTTTGACAGGTACTCCCCAAAGTAACCCCATGACGGCTTGGTGGGCACCCCAGCCCCATCAGACCAGTGGAAATCAGAGTTTTCCACTTAAAGTGATTAATGATGTCAACCATGACAGAAAGGCAGACATCCAACAGGACTTCCAACAGGATCCCCAAAGTAACCTCATGACAGCTTGGCAGGCAGGACACCCCAGTTTCCCCAGACCAGTGGAAATCAGATTTTTCTGTTTAAAGTCATCATACAGTAAAAGTTGTGTTATGAGGTAGATGTTGTATCATGAGGTATCATGTACCACCCCCACCTGGCAGAGGCAGCCATCCTCCCACCCAAGTGCCAAGGATGCAACCCACAGGCTGCATACTGAATCACCCAGAGAAGAGGAGGAATGGGGGGACATGCAGGGGGACAACAAGAGGCCTGGATCCTACCCTGTGAGGTCCAGAGAGGAGTAGCTGAGCAGGTGGAGTTTGACCTTGAGGAAGGCCAACTTGTCCACCCTGGCCGGGTCCAGACAGGAGCGGTGGGGATTGAGAATGTCTCCCAGGTGGGAGAACACCCACTCACTCTGGACACTGGTGGGAGGGCAGGAGAGGAGACTCACAGCTATGCAAGAGAGGCTGGGCCCGGTGGCAGCCTTGAGTAACCAGTACTCCAGGGGATTGGTGGAGGTGGGCTCAGGGGACTCAGCGCCATCACACACCTGGCAGCCCCACCACTGCTGACCTCCCTGTTCACAATTGGCAACCAGTAGTGTGGCTTCTCCCTGGTTGGACTCTTTGAGGCAGAGGTGCCTGGTTGTGGCTCCTCTTTCTCCTCCACCCCAGCCTCATCCACCCGCTGTTCCCTCTGGCCACATCTACTGGCCTGTAGCCTCCACACTTCTTTGCAGAGCTCACACTTTTATTGCATGAGCTCTGCATTCTAGAGATCAATACTGACTTTTATCTGGGTGTCACAGATATGGAACAGCCTGTACTTCCCTTCCTTGCAGAGAGAATGCAGCATGGTGGTGATGCCCACCTGCAACCTCTGTGCCAAAACCCTGACCCATGGGAGAACAGCCATCCCCTCAGGGCCTGGCTCCCGTGTGGAGGCTAGCACCTAGTTCAGACCTTCAATCTGGGGGATGACTTGCCCCAGGCTGGCCGTATGAGTACAGAGCACATCAGTGGCATCCTGGAAGGGCGTAAGGACACTCACCATTTGGGAGAAGGTCAGCCAGTTCTTGGTACTGGTGCTGAGCTCCTGTTCCCTATACAGGATGGTCATGGAGGAGATGACATCCTGCACTGTACTCTTCTGCCTCACCAAACACACAATCATGGCATAGGTGGAGTTCGAGAGGGTGGGTAAGTCCAGGATGAGCCAGTGCTCATGCTCTTCCCCCTCCCCCTGTCTCTGAAGAAGCAGACAGGCAGACTTGATGCTGTGTGAGAAGTGGGTGGCCAGGCACAGGTAGGTCTCCAGCAAGGCCCACATCTCAAGGATGGCACCTTCCCAGGTGGCCCTGACAGTGCTCCCCAGCCCCAGATCATCCTTCACCACCAGGTGAAGCATGTCTGCCAGTCAGACAATGCCCTCGAGCATGTTGGCACCAGCATCTGTGACCACATAGCCACAGACTATATTGCCACCACCCACCCACTCCCTCAGACTTCTCTGTTATCACAGCAGCTATGTTTTGCATCATGTGGTCTGCATCCATCCCCTGCACATGGAGCAGGATCATTTTGTAGCCTGGTGGCAGGACTGTCCCCTTCTGGGGCTTGGGACATGCCCTGACGGTCCAGACAGACAGGTCCTCTGGTTGCCACCAGCAAGTAGTGAGGGAGTGTTGGCCATGCTGCTGGCTGCTCCAGAGGTCTGCTGTGAAGTGCATGGTTCAAAGACAAACTTTAGGTCATGAGCTAGTTTGTGCAGATCCCTAATCTTAATTATGAGTATCCGGAGGAATTAAACAATTCTGGTCTTGATCATATTTTAACTAGTCTGCTGTTATGAACAAGACCTGACCCAGCTGAGCTCTGAGAAGGAGCAGGAGATAGAGTTGCTAGAGGGATGAGTGTTTTTTACTTACTTTCAGCTGAGGTGATTTAGCTGGGGGGGTACTGTGTTTGGGAGTGTGTGGGTGAGTTGTGAGTTGTTGCGGAGTCCTGGCTGCTTGAGATAGGGTGTGAAAGGGTCATTGTTTGACTGTCATTTGAATAGCTGCTGGCCACATCGTCTGCTGGGGGAAGCTTCTATTTAAGGCAGCACCTTGCCTCTGGCACGAGCCGAAGGGTGAGAGCCAAAGGGTTAGGGGCTCTTAGACTAGGGACTCTGTAAGAAGCCCAGGAAGAGCCAGAAAGCCAGGGACCTAGGCTCCTTGGGTTCCCAGTAAGGTAAATAGACTTCTACAACAGGAACCACATAAATTCAAAGGGTTTTAAAAAGGGGGATTATATAAAATTATTATTTTCAAAGCAGCTATGAAGCCAGAATGCCAACAGGGGGTTGGAGACTATCCAGTGTTTTGCACGGAGTGTCACATATATGGCTATCTGCCCACTGGACAGAAGACTTGGGTGTGTGCCCAGTGCAAGGAGCTCCTGGTTCTCAGGGAATGAGTTTGTTCCCTTGAGGCCAAGGTGGCTGACCTGGAGAAGCAGAGACAGTCAGTTAGGCGCATGGAAAAGACTCTCGGGGACTTGTTAGATATGTCCCACTCTGGATCTGGCAGCCCCGTCGTCATCAGGGAGCATGAGGGTTGAGGGGAAACAGGGCACTGTGCTGCGGATAAGGGGAATGTGCCCTCAGAAGGGACCTCTTCTTCAGCTAGTGAATGGGTATCCTTTTGCACCAAGGAACCATCCCTTGGTAGGGAGGGAGGGGGGCTCTTGGTAGTTGGTGATTCGATCGTTAGGCAGGTTGACAGCTAGGTGGCGAACCCGCGTACTGACCGTATGGTGATTTGCCTGCCTACTGCAAAGGTAGTGGACATTACGCATGTTGTAGATAGGCTGGTAGATAGTGCTGGGAAGGAGCCAGTGGTCGTGGTACATGTTGGCACCAATGATGTGAGGTCCTGGAGGAAAAATTTAGGCTGCAAGGCAGGAAACTCAAGGCCAGGACCTCCAAGGTAGCCTTCTCAGAAGTGCTACCTGTTCCACGTGCAGGGCCGGAGAGATAGGCACAGATCAGGAGTCTCAATGTGTGGATGAGATGATGGTGTAGAGGGGAAGGGTACAAGTTTGTTAGGCACTGGGATGCTTTTTGGAACAAGATGGAGCTGTACAAAAGAGACGGTCTCCACTTGTCCCAAGAAGGAACCAGGCTGCTGGCACTTAAAATCAAAAAGATGGCAGAGCAGTTTTTAAACTGAATAATGGGGGAAAGCCGACAGGAGATGAAAAGTCTCTGGTTCAGGATGGCTCATCTCAAAGAAATGAAGGGGTAGCTGTTACTTCTCTACAAGGAAATGGATTAGAATTGTCCATTGAGACTGTGGCTAACAATATGGACTGCCTGGCAAGGTTTTGAGGTAGCAAGAGGAAGGTTGTGGGCTTAATATGCATGGGGAACTATAGGTGTTCATACACAAATTCTAGGAGTGTCCAAGGTAAAATTGGGGAATCGGAATGCTTGGTGTCGGGGGGGAAATAGACATTGTGGGTATTTCAGAAACTTGGTGGGATGAGGAAAATCAGTGGGATACAGTGATTCCTGGTTATAAATTATATCAGAAGGATGGGGGGAAGGGTTGGAGTTGGGGTGGCTCTGTATGTTAGAGAGGGTATACAGTAAGATTGAGAGGGTAAATGAATTGGATTTGCTTCTGGAAATGCTATGGGTTGAAATAGTGGGCCCAAAAGGAAGCTTAACACTGGGAGTTTGTTATTGCCCACCAGATCAAAAGATAGAGGAGGATTATAAAATGATGAATGAATTAAAGATAGCAGCTAGATGAAATAACTGTGTCGTAATAGGTGATTTTAACTACCCACACATTGATTGGGTCAATATGTGTTCAAGTCGGGAAAAAGAGATTGAGTTTCTAGACATTCTCAATGACTGTGCTATGGAACAGATGGTCACAGAACCTACCAGGGGAGAGGCGATCCTGGATTTGGTCCTAAGTAATGTAAAAGTGATTGCACCACTTGGGAACAGTGACCATAATGTTATTGAGTTTACCATTTGTATACATAGGGAGTTGCCCAAAAAGACTGACACAACCACTTTTAACTTTAAAAGGGGTAAATTTTCTGATATGAGGGGACATGTGAGGAAGAAACTGAAAGGAAAAGTAGAAAGGGTCAAAACTATTGGGGACTATTTAAAACTACAGTCAAAACTATTTGAGACTATTTAAAACTACAGTCCTAGAGGCTCAGGAAAAATATATACCACAGGTTAGGAAAGGCACAAATAGGTATAGAAAAAAGCCTGCATGGTAAACAAAGTAATGGAAGCTGTAAAAGGTAAGAAGGATTCCTTTAAGTGGTGGAAAACTAGTCTCAGTGAGCTTGATAAAAGGGAATGCAGGCTGTGGCAAATAAAATGCAAGTCTGTGATCAGGCAGGCAAAAAAGGAATATGAGAAGCATATAGCAAAAAACATGAAGACCAACAATAAAACTTTCTTCAAATACATTAGAAGCAGGAAACCAGCCAGGGAGGCAGTTGGGGCCCTTGGATGACTGAGGGGTAAAGGGAGTACTGAAGGATGGCAGGGAAATGACTGAGAAGCTGAATGGATTTTTTTGCCTCTGTCTTCACTGTGAAAGATGAGAAGTGCCTGCCCACTCCAGAACCGCTGATTTCGGGAGGGGTGTTGAAAGACTTGAGTCAGATTGAGGTGATGAGAGAGGAGTTCCTACGACTGATAGACAACTTAAAAACTGATAAATCACCAGGCCCGGATGGCATTCATCCGAGAGTTCTGAAAGAACTCAAATGTGAACTTGTGGATCTCCTGACAAAAATATGTAATCTTTCTTTAAAATCTGCCTCCATTCCTGAGGACTGGAAAGTAGCTAATATCACGCCCATCTTTAAAAAGGGCTCCAGGGGAGATCCAGGAAATTACAGGCCAGTCAGTCTGACATCGATACCGGGTAAGTTGGTGGAAACTGTTATTAAGGAAAGAATTAGTAGGCACATTGATGAACAAAAACTATTGAGGCAGACTCAGCATGGGTTCTGTAAGGGAAGATCTTGTCTCACTAACCTGTTAGTGTTTTTTGAGGGAGTGAACAAACATGTGGACAAGGGGGACCCAATAGATGTTGTTTACCTTGACTTCCGGAAAGCTTTCGATACAGTTCTTCATCAAAGGCTCCTAAGTAAGCTCAATAGTCATGGGATAAAAGGACAAGTCCTCTTGTAGATCAAAAACTGGTTAATTAATAGGAAACAGAGAGTGAGTATAAATGGGCAATTTTCTCTCTTTTTTTTTTAAAGCGCCCCCCAAGGAGGCATTTTTATTATTTTTCCACCAATGACATGACTACCACATTACACCACATAATAGACAACACACCGAATACATAACAATACACACTACACAACAAAAGACAACCACAACATTAAACATTCACGGGGGGGTACAATTCTCATCACATCGCATCCGATTTTACCCCTCCCACCTTACCAATCTAAGTATTATACCATTGCTTCTGTATCCACTAATTCTAACTTTCTAACTTATTCAATTCTAGTTTAACATAAAGTTAATAATATCCATTCCTTCTTATTTCTCTCCATCCTTCTCTCTCCGATCGTACCAGTCATAAAAGCGTTGCCAAGTGTTTGTAAAGGCTGATTCATCGTATCCTTTCAACATCAAAGTCGGTTTGTCCATTTCTTCTGCTTTCCAACACTTATTAGAACATTTTCCATCAAATTTTGATAACCTATCCAGGGTAATATACCATCTATAAAACATTTTATACATGTTTTCTCTATATGCAACCGCCCTGGTTATTTTCACATTTATTTTCCATATTTGATCCCACTGATTCAGCTCTATGTTATAGCCAAAATTTGTTGCCCATTGAACCATATTGTTTTTCACTGTTTCATCTATCATATAATCAGCCAACAGCAATGCGTACATTTTTTAAATAAACTTCTCTTCCGGCTCGTACAATATTTTCTCCATATCTGATAATGACTTCTCAAACCCTTTCTGTTTATCTTTTTTATATCTTGACTGAATCTGAACTCTGTGCCACCAACCAATATCCTCGCCCATCAAGCTCCCCCTTCGCATTTATAATATCCAGGTATCTTTGCGGTGGGTCTTCAGAATATAACCTAGGTAAAGTCACTGCTTCTACCGGGGCTACCAACCTAGAGGTTTTAACAAACCACCTCCTCCGGATGGTCTCCCATACTCTTGCAAGTGCATCCCATATCCAGTGTTGTCTAAAGTATTTACGTGCTGCCACCTTCTCGTCCCACAAGAACACATGCCAGCCTTCTAAGAGATCATGGCCTTCCAGCTTTAAAAGCCTTCTATCTTCCAGTATCACCCATTCCTTAAGCCATGCCAACACTCCCACTCTATAATATAATATCCAATTTGGAAAAGCCAGTCCTCCTCTTTCTTTTGAATCTTGTAACGCTTTAAGTCTAATTCGTGCTCTTTTCCCTTGCCACACAAACTTGGACGTGGTTTGCTCCAGCTCTTTCAGTATTGCCAGGTTTTTCAGGACAGGAATCGTTTGGAACAGGAAGATCCATCTTGGTAGAATATTCAACTTTATCAATGCAATTCTTCCAATTAAGGACAGCTTCAAATTCTTCCATTTTTCTAAATCTTGTTTTGTTGCTCTTAACAATTCTCTATAATTATCTTCTTGCAATGAACTGCACCTGTTCTTTAATTGGATTCCTAAATATTTCCCCTTCACACAGAGTTTATATCCCGACTCTTCTTGCAAATGCTTTCTTTGCTCCAAAGTCATATTTTTAGTTAGAATTTTTGTTTTAACCATATTAACCTTCAAGCCTGCCACTTGCCCATACTCTTTCAAGAGCTTATTTATCTCCATGATTGAAGACCTCGGTTCCTCCAATATAAATGCCAAGTCATCTACGTAGGCTAATAGTTTATAGTGTTCTCCATGAACCTTTAATCCCTTCACTTCTGGGTTCTGTCTTATCTCTTCTGTTAACACTTCCAGAGCAAAAATATATAGTAATGGTGAGAGGTGCTGCCCTTCTGTATCTGAAATGTCAGTCCGTTCCCTGTACCATAACTGCTGCTCTCTGTTTTGAGTAAATTGCTTGAATTGTTTGAGTAAATCGTTCTCCCGCTCTGGCCCTCTTAAGTGTCTCTATTATAAACATCCAATCCAAGTTGTCAAAGGCCTTCTCTGCGTCTACAAAAATCACCGCCATTTCTTTTTCTGGATGAGCTTCATAGTACTCCAACACATTCAATAATCGCCTCATATTGTGATTTATCTGTCTTTTTGGGAGAAATCCTGACTGGTCTTTATGGATTGTTTTTGCTAAAACATGCTTCAATCTGTCAGCCATAATAGAGGCAAATATTTTATAATCCACATTTAATAAGGAGATCGGTCTATAGTTCCTAACATCATTTCCTTCTGTATCTTGTTTATGTATCAAAGAGATTAGGGCTTCCCTCCACATATCAGGCACTTCCTCTCCTTCCCACGCTTTCTTATAAACTTCATGTAATTGTGGGAACAATATTTCTTCAAAAGTTATATAGAATTCCACTGGTAGACCATCCGTCCCTGGTACCTTGCCTTTATTCTGTCTTTTCAATGCCTCCACCATCTCCATCATGGTAATTGGTTGATTTAAAATCTTCTGTTCTTCCTCCGAGAACTTCTGCAACACGCGGTCTTGCAAATAATGGGATATTTCTTCTCTAGTTATATTCCCTCTTGCATAGAGTTTCTTATAAAAGTCTTCCACAATCCTTTTCAGGTCTTGAGCTCCATTTTGTTCTACCCCATTTCTATCTCTCAACGATTTTATCAATGTTCTTTCAGATTGCTTTCTTACTTGGTAAGCCAGCCATCTAGTTGGTTTGTTGGCATTCTCGAAGTAATTTTGTTTAGCATAATTTACTTTTTTTGCCATTTCTGCTGTCAATAAGCCATTCTGTGCATAAGAAGCTTAATTTTAGCTTTCCTGCCGGGGTCTCCTCCCATCTCCATTTCTTGCTTCTCCTGTTCCAGTATTTCTTTTTTCAGATTGAAGTATTCCTCATTTCTTTTTCTGTTCTTCTTTGCCGCTTCCTTCATTAAAAGTCCTCTCGCGAAAGCCTTAAACGTATCCCACACCGTTCGTCTCGGAATACCTGGGGTGATGTTTTCCTTAAAGAAGAAAGTAAATTCCGTTTGCAAGCTTCTCACCACCTTGCTATCCTTGAGTAATAAGGAGTTCAATGTCCATCTGTCCCTATGGTTTATTCCCTGTAGCTCCACCGTTATCGGATTGTGATCAGCAAATGTGCCTGCATCTATTTCAGCCTCCTATAAATCCCTTACCATTGAAGATGACATCCAACACATAGACCAAGAGTCATGTCTCACCGAATAGAACATGTATTGTTGCATTTTAGGGTTTCTTATTCTCCAAGCATCCACTAACCACCATTCCTCTATGATCTGCAGAAGTGAATTAGTAAATTCATTACCTTTTGGCTTCTTCCTCTGAGTATTCGCTTTCTGATCCATTTTATTATCAAAAACCGCATTAAAGTCACCAATCACACAAAGCTCCTGGAAATCCTGTTTAGCTATCAAGATTGAGAGCTTTCGATAAAACTTCTCCTGGTTTTGATTTGGGGCATAAATATTCACTATTAAAACTTTTTTATTTTGTCTTTGAATTGTCACCATCAATATTCTCCCATCTTCCGCAGCAAATATAAGTTCTGGCTGCATATATTCCTTAATATAAGTGGCCACTCCACGTTTTTTCTTCTCTTTATCCGTTGCCACAAACACCTTGCCTAATCCCTTATAATTCAAATATTTTCCATTCTTTCTCCTAATGTGGGTTTCTTGAATACATGTTATGTCTGCCTTACATTTCTTCAACTGATGAAATATCCTTCTTCTTTTCTGAGGTCCATTTAAGCCATTGACGTTCACCGAAATTATTTTTATCTTCTTTTTATCCATCTAGGTTCTGTGTCTGTCTGTATTCCTTTTCACCTTTTGTTTTTTGCCTTGTCACAATTGGAGATCTCAGTCTAAATTTTCTTGGTCTTTGAGGTTTGGCAGAGGGAGCTGATGCCGTTGGTCCCTGGGATTCCCCTTCCCTTTCCACCTCTCCCTCTTCTCTCTCCTCTTTTTCTTCTTGATCATCCGACATCTCCATTCCATACATCTCTAAGAAATCTTTAGCCTTGAAAACAGAGGTGATTCTGAATCTCTTTCCCTCAAAATTAAAGAAGAACCCCTCTGGCAAAATCCACCTGTAGGTGATATTATTGGCTCTCAACAGTGCTGTTGAGTCTGAGTACGCCCTCCTCTTCTCCCTCACTCTCCAGGGTGTCTCTTTTAAAACTTTAACTTCTTCTTGTCCCATCTTCAACGGTACAGCGTTTACTTTTTTCAGTATCTTATCTCTAACTGCCCGCTTATGGAACCACACCTGGACCTCCCTGGGCACCTTAAATCTTCTTGCATAAGCTGAATTCATTCTGAAGGCCACATCAATTTCTTTTTCCACTTCACTTACGTCCTCAATATGTAAATGATTTGCCAGAAGTTCAGACATCTTTGAATTCAGATCTTCTTCTTTTTCCTCTGGGATATTCTGGAATCTCAGAACAAATGCCGCTCTCTCCACCTGTAATCTCATCACATCTTGCTCCAATAGCGATTGTTTTTCTACTTTTTTGTAGTATTATCGGCAATTTGTTTCTGCAACAGCTGTAGACTCTTGGTGAACTGCTCCGTAATGTCCTTCATCGCATTCTGGATCGGGACCACCGCTTGGGGGATCATATCTCTTACTTCCTGAATAGCTTGTGGGACACTGCTCCGGATTTCTTCCATGCTGGCCTTAAGCAGTTCTACGACGTCATTAATTGTGCTCAGGATAGTGGCTTGCACTATCTCTTGTATTTCTTTCTAGGATATTTCTTTCTGGGGCTCTTTCTGGCCTGCGCCCCCCAACTTCCCTGTAGCAGAGCTAGCAGCCCCTGGAGAAACCAGAGACTGTTTCCTTAATCCTCCACTGGCCATATTTGTCTATTTTTCACCACTTCCAAATCCCACTCTTAACGTGCACAGAGAATATTCACAATTTTTTATTTACTCTTTACCCTTATCCAATGTTTGGGAACAGCGCAGGCCTTCTGGCCCCATTCCCAGAACTTCTATCTCAGAGAAAATTAAAACAGATACCAGTGTTTAGGCTATCTTATTTGTTGGCAAAGTCCCCCAAAATTATTTTCACTATACTTCCATCTATTTACCAAAACAAACCTCCTGTTGGCAATTTTCCCAGGAAGACTGCCTTGCCCTAAATGGGCAATTTTCTCAATGGAGAGTGGTAAGCAGTGGGGTACCACAGGGATCAGTACTCGGTCAGATGCTTTTTAACTTGTTTGTTAATGATTTGGAGTTGGGAGTAAGCAGTGAAGTAGCTAAATCTGCAGATGACATGAAGTTGTTCAGGGTGGTGAGAACCAGGGAGGATTGTGAGGCACTCCAAAGGGATCTGTCGAGGATGGGCAAGTGGGCTTCAACATGGCAAATGGGGTTCAATGTGGCCAAGTGCAAGATGATGCACATTGGAGCCAAAAATCCTAAATATAAATACACATTGATGGGGTCTGAAATGGCAGAGACTGACAAAGAGAGAGATCTTGGAGTCATAGTAGATAACTCAATGAAAATGTCTAGACATTGTGCAACTGCAATAAAAAGGGCCAACGCTATGCTGGGGATTATTAGGAAGGGAATTGAAAACAAATCAGCCAGTGTCATCATGCCTCTGTATAAATCAATGGTGTGACCTAATTTGGAGTACTGTGTACAGTTCTGGTCACCACACCTCAAAAAGGATATTATAGCATTGGAAAAAGTACAGAAAAGGGCAACTAGAATGATAATAGGCTTGGAACACCTTCCCTATGAAGAAAGGTTAAAACACTTGGGGCTCTTTAGCTTGGAGAAATGACAGCTGACGGGTGACATGATTGAGGTTTATAAGATTATGCATGGGATAGAGCAGGCTGAGAAAGAAGTACTTTTCTCCCTTTCTCACAATACAAGAACTCGTGGGCACTCAATGAAATTGCTGAGCAGTCAGGTAAGGACAGATAAAAGGAAGTACTTCTTCACCCAAAGAGTGATTAACACATGGAATTCACTGCCACAGAAGGTGGTGGCAGCTACAAGCATGGACAGCTTCAAGCGGGAATTAGATAAACATATGGAGCAGAAGTCCACAAGGTATAGAAAGCAACTCTCAGGCTGGGGCAAGTGATGTTCTGTATTCTTGGTGCTTGGGGGGGAGCAACAGTAGGAAGGCTTCTAGTGTCCTGGCCCCACTGCTGGACCTCCTGATGGCACCTGGTATTTTTGACCACTGTGTGTCAGACTGTTGGACTAGATGGGCCATTGGCCTGATCCAACATTAGCTTCTCTTATGTTCTTATTTTCTTAAGATTGGCTACACTGTGTTAAGAGACATGGATGGGGTCTTTTGAAAGCCTGTCTAGGTACATGTCAAAAAACAAAATATTTATCTACAACAGGCTTTAATCACTACATTTGCTGAAAGGGAGAATGGAGCCTGAACTCTACTAGTAGGCTTATATGCCTGTCTCATTAAGTGGTGCTCTTGGCATGCTGCTGAGAGAGCAGAATGGGAAATATGCAGAACTAGTTCGCCTGTTATCCTTTGTCTGAAGAGAATATATAAAATTAGTTCTCTGGGAGCTGTCTATCATCTTTCATGGCCTCAGGAAAGGCTCTGTCTGAAGTTCTTTCATGTGAACTGGCATCTTTCCATTTTAAATTAACTTTGGATCAAAACCAAAATGAATCTATTTTTGCTGTTTTCTTTGAAGGTTTTCTTCATAAGCATAGAAAGATGTGGAATTCATCCCAGTGACAACTATCAAACGAGCCCTTGTAGTATGGTATACAATAAACCTGTTTGCCCTGTTTTCTATGGTAACTTTTGAGCAGGATACAGTAATAAATGTTTGATTTCCTAGATGAAGCAGCATGCACAAAAGTATAGAGGCTATGTATGGATGTGCATGGATTTATTTATTGAATCTAAACATTTAAATATTCAGAATGCGATAAGTAACAGCTCACAGTTTACATTAAATGACATTCAGAGTACAATGGGTGACAGTCTGTTCTTGGCCATGATCCATAAAACTGTGCAGGTAACTCTAAATGTCCAGCAGGGGTTCAGAACTGGTGTTTCTTGAACAGTAGCCCTCTACACTGCACAGCAAACTGATTCTGAAACTCAAGGAAGTTTCAAAAGCAATGCCTGATTTTTTTTTTTTAAAAAATAGAGTATTACACTGTGAGCATGAGGAAATAACTCTTTGGATTTTTGACTTTTGTGTCAGCTTCACTTATGTTATACCTAAATGCTTTCATTTTCTGGCTAGCACTAATATTTTGGAATTTAAACTTTTACTTGCCCTGTCCTTAAGGCTAAGGGCAGATAGCTCATAAAACCAAATCTTATATAAACCTTTCATTATATTTCTTTTCTTACCTTATTTTAGATATGTTTTCCAGCCTTACTATTTTAACACAGTACAGGTTACTCACAAAAGGCTCAATGATTACAGTAAGAGGAACAACACTAAGACAGTAGATGAACATACACAAAACTATCACACTATTGGTCTATCAGGGACAGGGCTGGCTCGCTCCCTAGGCGAACTAGGTGTTCGCCTAGAGTGCGCCAGCCCTTAGGGGCGCCCCTGCCAAAAACCACTGCCTCCTCCCTGGCTTGCTGGTATGCCCTGCAACTGTGGGGCGCGCAGACAAGCCAGCGCTCAGCGGAAGAGACGGGGGTTTAAACCCCCACCCCTTCCCTGGCTTGCTGGCGCACTCCGCAACTGCGGGGCACACAAGCAAGCCAGCGCTCAGTGGAAGAGACCAGCTTGTGGTGCCCTCCCCCATCTCCAGGCCGCACCGGGAGGTTGGCATCGCTGGGGGGGGGCGCAGGTGCCACAAACTAGCCTTGCTTAGCGCCCAGACACCTCGGGCCGGCCCTGATCAGGGACAATGTAGCCCACTCAGACTGGCAGCAGTTCTCTAGGGTCTCAAACAATGGCCTTTCATATCATCCACACATTACCAGATCCTTTTAACTGAAGATACCAGGGAATGAACCTGGGAGGTGAAGCATTCCAAGCAGATGCTCTGCTATTAAGCCACAGCATCTTCCTACAGATCAAAATCAAAAAGATAAAAACCAGGGCAAACTAATGCAGAAAGCTAACAACAGTTCAAGGAAATATAAAAATAAATTTAAAAGCCTTGTGAAATAAGTAGGATTTGAATCAACACTAGATGGACAGGGAAGTCCCTATCTAAACTCATTGATTTAAATGGATTTAGGAGGTACAACTCTGTTTAGGATTGCAGTGTAAGGGAATCCAAAGTGGCAACAGAAGAACACCCTGGCCCAAGTGATGGCTTATCTCCCTTTTGATAATGTAAAGCCATTTGTTCCAATATCCTTATATGCCTCAAGTCTAGCATTATATTTCTTACAAGAAAAGAAAGATATAACAAGACAGTGCTCTGCAAACTGAGACAGAGATCTAACTTTCTCTCCATCCCTGATGTTCTATGTGCACCTCTACAGGCATAGCAAAAAGTATTATTTAGAAAATTATATGCTGCCTCTCCAGAGAACCTGCTCAAGGCAGTTTACAAACTAAAACATAACATCACAGCATAAAATTGTTTAAATCAATAATAATAAAATCACAACCATTAAAAACACAGAGTGAAAAAGAGCTTTAAAGCTCTTTAAAACGACTGTAAGGGTGCAGTCACACACACACTAAATAATCCACTTTCAATGCATTTTCAAACTGAATTTGGCCAGTTCACACAGTAAAATCCAGTTGGAAAGTGCACTGAAAGCGGATTGAAAGTGTATTATTTAGTGTGTGTGACCGCAGCCTAAATGTAACTTGTGAAGGGCTGATGTTAAAGAACCGTAACCTTAAACTGCTCACTGAGTCAAATAGGCATCCATTGAAACTGCTTCAATAGAGTGTAATGTATGATTGTCAATGACTCGGAATGTGATTGCTTTTTAATTTCTACATCTAGGGTATGACACAGAAATTCCCTGACAGGGTTATTCCTTAGATATATGTATTTATGCTGGCTGCTCCCTCAACCAACATCCCAATATGGTATTTTAAAATGCAGATGTACCTTTTGCCTCTCTCAGATACAGGGATCATCTCCTGTTGTGCCACTCCAGCCCTTATGTTAAAATATGCCATTCTCTTAGCTCTTTGGCCTAGTTTACTAACTCTGGCTGTGGTCACATGGCAAACCTATCATGATTTGTTCCTGCAATAAATTTGATCGGGAATAATTTTTTGGGGTTGGGATGATCATACATCCCTCCCCAAACCACTTGCATCATGTGATGAGGCTCCAGGCACTGTCCAGATAGCCGTGCTACCCAAGAGGTGATGTGGCAAGATTTTTTAAAAAAACTTTGCTTTGTGCATATGCATATGCACACAGCTGAATCACCGCCCCCATTTGGCCTCCAATACAAACACTGGAGAAATAATGCCTCCTTCCCATCACTGTCTATCTACCGGAGGCTCTATCACGTCTTTTCCACCAGCCTCCGCTTTTGAAGGGGAGGGGAGAAGCCCAGAAGGATGGGCAAAAACAGCCAGTCGAGCAGCTGCAGCCTCAGAGGTGTGGTGCCATCGTTGCTCACCATTCTACAAGCTGTCAACAAGCCTGGGCTAGATGAGTGCATGCACGTACTGGGCCCAAACATGGTGCAGCAAGCAGGGAGACTGAACCCATAGGCACGCTGCACACGAAATCCCAAACCTGCCCTACAGTTACTCCTCTGGAGTCAACACTCGGCTGCATTCCATATCAACAGTTCATACAACAGGCACATGCACATACATGCAGGCAGGCACTTCTTCTCAGAGTTCTCTCTCTTCTCTCTCACTCCATCTGTAAATTCACTGTGGCTGTGAAAGGACCAGCCATTTCCACCATCCACCCCCCCCCACTTTTGCTGGCAATCCAGGGTTTTAACTGCTCAGAGACTGGACCTATTCCTGTGAAAGAAGCAGAGAGAAGGGAGAGCAGACTGCAAGGAGGGGACAGATGGGAAAGGGTGTTTAGAGATCAGAGGCTGGTAGCATGGAGCCAATGAGCGGGGGCATGCTTGCAAACAACAGGAGAATTGGAAGGGGGGAATATTGAACATTTAAACATAGAATTCAATTAGTGTAGGATTGCTCATTCGCACAAAGGCAGAAGCTGGAGAAAAAAACCCTCATCGTGTGGAGGACAGTCAGACGACCCAAATTGCAATAATTGTGAAAGATAGCTGTCCAGATTGGCAAAATTGTGGATTCAAAGTGCAAATACCCAGAAAGTACTTGATTTTCCTGGTGTTGGAAAACTCACTAGGGAACCGGGAGGATTGCGTGACTTTGGTGTGGGAGGCGGATGCGGCGTCTGATCAGCAATTTTAAATGTGTGAGAGAACAGTGGTTAAACCTGATCAAAATGACCATGTGACCACCGTTTCCATCTGAATCTTGGCCAAGCTCTGAAAAAATTAACAGCTTCAGCACCAGGTGAAGGGCTACATGGAAGATATTCTGTAACAGAGGTGCCTCAACAGAAGTGTTCTGTCCATCATGGCCAACCTAACTTCTAAAGACGGGCCACTCAGAACAGGGCTTCAGTGAAAGATCATACTTATGGTACCTTATATTAGGAACAAAACATATGTATTAGATTCTGATTCTACGCACATTATTTGAGCAGCTAGCATTGATTTTAATAGTTTGCTGTGCACAATAGGATTTGGCATATTAGCATATCTGATTAAAAGTCATACCACCTAATCCAATGCATTTTATTTCAAATTAAATAAAACTGAGTCCCTACTTTCAAATAAGTGTGCATTGCCTCAGGTTCCATGCTAAAATAATTTTCCAGACTAAATTAAAGTGGCCAAAATATGCAGATACAATGGAGAAATAACAACGTTATTTTATCACATCGGCATGGTGACAATCAATTCCTGTAGTAATTCAGTAACAAAATCAATTCCTGTAGTAACTCAGAGAAAGCCATTAAAGCAAGGCAGAGGAGAAGTACAGATTCCATTTTTAAAGCAATTTGTGAACTATTTGCCAGAGGCTTACCTGGTTTATCAAGCATGTTTTCATTCATCATAACCCTTCTCAAGTGAAGGGGATAAATCACAAATATCTTGGTGTAGAAATTAATTCTGTGTAATGAAGAGACAAAGGGCAATATCTACTATACCAGATATTTTACAAAGTCCCGCTGGAATCAAAGGCCATTGAGTAGAACCTGGTGTGGGGCAAATGATGAAACTGAATCCAAACAAGAAGTCCATTGAGAAGGTTGATGTTCTGGATCTGCCAAGCCTGTGTGGGTGAGTACATTTTTGTGAAGACCATGTAAAGAGTTCGGGGTACTCTTGGGCCCAAACTTCCTTTTGGAAAAGTAGGGTGGCATTGTTGGTAACAGCACTTATTTTCAGTTACATCTTTCAGCATGTAAATTGCCTCTTCTGAATAACCATAATAATTCCTGCTTCTGTAAATCCATAAACTGGACTACTGAAATACATTTCACATAGAGCACTTCTTAAAGACAACTCAGAACTTCCGTTAGTGAAGAAATCAGCAGCCTGTCTATTGCCTGGGGAGAGTCATTTGGAATGCATAACATCCATTTTAAACCAACTTCATTGGCTGCCTATTTGTTTCCAGTCTTAGTTGAAGGAGTTGGTTCTTACATATAAATCCTTTAATGACCTGGGATCCACATATGCGAAGAACTGCACCTCTTTGCAGGCTCTGTGAGCCAATTGAGCTCCTCTGGTCAGCTGCTACTTAGAAATCCTTCCTGCGGACCTTTGCACACTTCCCTCTTTAATCCAGGGCCTTCTCACACATTGATCCTACCCTGTGGAACTGCTTGCTGAAGGATATCTGGTGGGTGCTGTCATTGCCTATTTTTAGGAAAGACATTCTGTTTCACATGGCTTTTAATTGAGATTATTGTTCTGCAGGTTCTGTTTGAGGATATCAGTAAGGTTGAAAAAGGTTTGTAAATCTTGACCTGTTGTCATTGATACATCATATTTGGTGTTTTTATTGTATTTCTTCTGCTACTTTGCATATTGATAGCTGCACTGGGTTCTTGGAGAAAGGAGGGGCATGAGTGTTAAAACAAACAAACAAATAAATCCCAATTCTGATTCCAAGAATCATTAACTAAGCTTTCCTCCCACCCCATAAAATATTGTTAAGGTTCTCTTCCATTTGCTCTGTGCCATGTTTATTTACTCTGAATATAGTCTTCTCCTGCACTGATTTAAAAGCCAGTAATGTGTTCTTTTGGTTAAAGGCATAGCTAGAAAACATAGTTGCCTTTGGCTTGTTAACAGTTCAAAATATACCTCAGTCTAAATAATGTATGAAATGTGAATTATACAACTGCCTTATTGTTCATGCACTCTCATGCACATGAGCACTGGAGCAAGATTTTCCACAGTTTCTCTGTTGATCAAATCCCCACTCAAAGATTTAACCAAGGAACTGAGCTAAATTCTGAAGAATTAAAACAATTCTAACAACCCTAACAGCTTCAAAAAGTTAAAAGCATGAACAGTGCTTTACCAGGGACAGGTACCAAAAACCAGAGAGTGTTCCTGGTAAATGATCACTCTTTGAACATATGCAATGAAAGATTCTTAAGCAAAAGTAAGCTTTTGCAGGCATTGGTGAGGTGTAAAATCAAGAGTAGGCATAAAGACTGTGTTATCGGTAAAAAGGAAATGCATGCATTCCCCACAGGAGTTTCTAATGCACATTTGCCTTTCTTCCTGTGAAGGCATCCATTGCTGTAACTTTATATTTCTCGTGGAATTTGAGAGCTTCTTTCTACATTTTCCCCACCACTACCTCTTTTTTGTGAAAAACAGATAAGCTTAACAATTGTGATGTCAAAAAATAGATTGAAGGCCATTGATTCCCAGTCTTCCAGGTACTCTATAGTGCTAAATCCCATTAACAGAGCTTTTAAGGGTTTTTTTAATGTCTAATGCAAATGTTAACTCAGATCTTTTGTTTGCAGGGCCCATGGTATAATGATGTTTCTGAATACATGACAACTTGATATGATTGGTACAAACATACATATAGAAATAGTGCATTGGTCTTTAACAGAATCAACTGATAGTTTTCATGAAACTGTTTCTTGTGTTCATGAGTCCAGATGATCACACCTAGAATTAGTCAGAGGCTACAACAAATATATTTCTAAGTAAATGGGACTTTTGATTTCAGAATCAATATACTTGAGCACTCATACTTGTATTCAACTAGCAATTATCTTAATCTTGTAATTTCAAAGTAAATATAAGCCTATTAACTCTTGAAGACAGTAAACTTCAGATTTCCCAAACCAGGTTGTTTATCTGCTGTCCTCCAATATCAGTACATTCTTCTAAGAACTTTTTGGTCTTAACACAAGGTCAAGTGTGCACTTGAGAGAGGCCAAAACACAATTGGGTGTTTCATATAATGCCTTAAACCTTAGCATTATTGATCTCTTTGAAACACCAGTGTTTGTTTTCTCCTTGTTAAAAATCAATTGATGCTCAACTAATTTATCTGAAACATGTCCTGCATTACCCCTGAACTACTCAAGAGTTTGTGCTGTCAGAAACAATGATGGTTTTGCTTGTTTACTGGAACACTTATCAAAAGATGGCCGCACACTCACTGTGTATATTTGCTTATGTAGTAAAAGATGGTGAGTCAGAGGCAGAAGTAACTTTACAGGAAGGAAAAGAGCTTGAAGTAATTTGGAACTCCTTAACTATTTCAGTAATCACTTTGAAGGAACTAAACATATAACTTATTACTCATACCAAGTGCAATCTTAGTGATTCTCAGGCTCAGGGCAAAAATCCAGGATAGGCCTCAGAATCACTGCTTCCCCAATGGGGCCATGTAAGGTGTGTGGGAGTCACCAATGCTGCCAAAAGCCAGCTGGCTGAGCTCTAGATGGAGTGGGCACCAGGGGCAGCAGGAGCCTCTTCTTCTTCTTTTCCTTCCCCCTCCTTCAAGTGGTAGGTGGGCAATGGGTAGTCAGCCCCTCTCCCCAGCGTGGGATGTGGGGTTGCTGCCACTGTTGGTCATTGACCAAGACCAGACACCAGATAGAAATAATAGAATATGATAGCAAACTGCAAAAAATGACACAACTTTTTCTTAGCTAGAGAAAATTCAGTTATATGATGCTTGCAGGAGACTGGGAGTTGGATCCCATCCAAAAGATCTGCATACTGATGCCACTGATCCCCCCTTCAACTTCTCCTTCATGCTGCACATGGCTGTACCCCATTCCTCTGGGGCAGAACTTGGAGAGACATTTCAGGCTGCAACAGGAGGGGGGGAAATGAAGGAGGAGGAGTAGTAGTTGGTTTTTATGCCCCACTCTTCAGTACCCAAAGGAGTCTCAGAGCAGCTTACAATACCTTTCTTGCCTCTCTGCATAACAGACACCCTGTGAGGTAGAAGGGGCTGAAAAAATTCTGAGAGAACCATGACTGACTCAGGCCCATAGCCAGGATTTTTTAATGCAGGGGGCATTTAAATAAGTTGGGGGACACCCTGCACGCCCCCCCCAAGGAGCACCACAAATAAAATAAAAAATAGAAGTCAGGGGGCCTGGGCTGGATGGGAAGTCAGGGGGCCTTAGCAGTAAGTCGGGGGCCAGGCCCCGAGATGCCCCACTGTAGCTATGAGCCTGGACTGACCCAAGGTCACCCAGCTGGCTTCATGTGGAGAAGTGGGGAGAGACTGTCACTCTTAACCACTACACAAAACTGAAGAAGTCTAAGGATACAAGTTGTGAATTTTGTGCACTGAGCAGAAGGTTGGACTAGATGACCCTTGAGATTGCTTTCCATCTCTTTGTTTCGACGGGATTCTGGGGAATGAGAAAGTACCCGTCTACTTTAAATCCTTAATGCTGTGTTCTATACAGACAGCTAGTTCCTCTCCCTTAGATGTGTGAAGTTTGCCAGCACCCTGGGGGTGTGGATTCATTGCCCTGTTTCCTACCACTCCATTCAGCAGAGTCTGAGGCTTTCCTCCAATCTAAGCAGCTTCCCATAACTTGGCTCTTCCTCCAGCAGAACCACTCTCCATACTACAGACTGAGATAGCTCATTGCCTCCAGGAAAGCTGAAGCTGGCTTGCTCCAACTAACAACAAGAAAGCTAAACTTCTGAAAGTCTAAAATCTGGACAATCTAAAATTAGCCAATCCAAAACTCAGATTGCCGAAGTTATCTTGACATGGATCTGTGATAACAAATGGCTGAGACGAGGAACAGTTTTTATTATGGGATGCTTCCATTCAGTAACATAAATCAAAGGATCAAGGAAAGAGTGAATTGTCTATTGGTGCCACAACCCTTCCAGGAGACCAAATGGTGTGGCTTCCTTGTCACTGTTATTCAAAGGCACTAAGACAGACTTTCTCATGGCAAACCCCAGATTTTTCCCTTTGATCTCTTCCCCCATGTTTCAGGCCTAAATTTTGATATGAAGCTTGAATCAATGTTTTAATGCAAGAGTAAAGAACTGAACTGGAGGTTCAATTTTCCGTGGACAACTCACTCATTAAAATCTGAAAATTACTTCACAAACAAACATTTTGTGGTACAGGCATTAAAGAGCCCCAAAATATTAAACAATTGCCTCTTCTCTCAGTTCCATTTCCAATGTTTTCATTACATCTTTATTGTAATTAATTTGGGACACCTAGGCTATGTGGATCTTCACTTGTATTGGCACAAATAACTGTGAGGAAGGTTAGGTTAAAGAAATAGTGAATGGCTCAAGAGCATACAGTGAGCATCACAACAGAATTGGGATTTTAACAGATGCCTTCCTGGTCCTGCTAACATGACACCTTTAATACAAGATCATTTGACAGTGATATATATTAGTATGGGGGTGGGTAAGAGACATTTTTTTCTCTTAAGCAATTCCTTTGAAATGTTTCCCCAATGGGTTCATTCTTGTCTAAGCATTTGAGACATGACAATTTTCTGTGCATTTTATCGTACTCTGCCACAAGTGTGTATTTTATCGTATCTCTGCTTAATGTGCTCTTAACATGACATGCTATAATTTGTATTGGGCGTTTAACTGTTTTGTTTGCTGTCTTGCCATTAAAAAAAACCTTTGGAAAGTGCTGTCCAGTTGCAGCTGACATGGTAACTCCATAGGATTTTCAAGGCAAGAGAGGAACAGAGGCAGTTTCCCACTGCCTAACTCCTGGCAGCAACTCTGTACTTTTTTTGCTGGTCTCCAAGTACAAACCAGGGTCAACCCCGATGAGATCAGGCTAGCCTGGGCCATGGCAGTCAGAGCAAACTCTTTACCTGTCTGCAATTCACACACTCACACACACCCCCCCAGGGACCCAAAATTTCTATTGTATTGGCTGTGATAACTATTTCAGATCTTTTCTGGCCCAGTAATTCTATGGGGAAATGGATTTACATTATTGTCTTGGGCACCTTCTCAAAACCGCTTTACAGGGACTAAATACTCCTTTTTAAAGTGGGAAAAGATGGGATGTTTCCTAGTTTTTAATAATATGGATATGGGTGAGGTGGGGGTTCCACAGTGGCAAATCACCACAGATCACCCCGAATTCCAGAAATGGGAGGAACAGGCTCCAGTATGTGCATTGCACTCAACTCTTTTTAAAAGAAACTGCTGGGGCCCAAGCAGGACTCCCTCTCCTCAGCCATCATCCCCCCTTCATTCAGAGGTGAGAATGAGGCATTTGACTCACACTTCCAGCAACTGTATGGAGCTTTTTTATTCCTTGTCAGTGCTCTCCCCCCACCCCCCGGCACGCGCGCCGAGGTCTGAACTCTGACATTTCACGAGAGCACTCGGGCTCAGCCCTGCTTCCCACCAAGCCCCCAGGACGCAGTGCTTAATAGGCCGGGCAAGGCTCTTTGAAGGCGGCAGGCACCTAGAAATCACAGAGGAGGAAAAGTGTATTCATTGGCAAGAGTCGCGGGGAGGCTCTTTCAAGGCAGTGGCGACCACTGACAAGGTTGAGAGAAGCAAGAGGAGGATGGGAGGGAGGGTGTGGGAGGGAAGCGCAGCTCCCTCCGGGCCGGAGAAAGTCTGCCAGTCAGAGTCCTGCTGCTGGTGGGGTTGAGGGCGCGCGCGGAAGGGGCGCCCCTCGCGCCACTGGAGAGGCACCTGAGGCGAGGCGGCGCTCTGGCAGCCGCCGCTTGGAGAGCGAGAGATTCCGTCCGTCGAGAGAATGTCGTCCCCGTGAGGTGGAGTGCGGGGCGGGCAGCCGAAGGCAGGCTTATGAAGCGGGGCAAATTTGCAGAGGCGGGGAGAGGTGGCAGGGGAAGGAGGGAGGCGGTGACATCAGAGCGCAGAAGGTACAAACAGCACGGACTTCACTTTGGGGCAAGCAGAGTTGAAAGGGCGCGAATAGGCTGAGGCGAGCCCTTTCTTTGTCCCGTCCCCCCCCCACGAGCCGTCCCTTCTTCCCCTGCGCGTGGCAGCCCGGGCCGTGAGAATCATGCAGAGATCGCCTCTGGAGAAAGCGAACGTCTTCTCCAAACTTTTCTTCAGGTAAGCGAGTCGCCGCCTGGACGTACACGTGCTGCCGGCGGGGTGGGCAGCAGGGAAGAGCGCGCGCGCCGCCGGCAAAGGCGGGGAGGGGGGAGGGAAGGGTGGCTATTTAAGTTCGGACGGGAAAGCCAGGAGTCCACTTTGGGCAGTCCGAGCTCGGGAGAGGCTGGCTTTTGTCCTTGCTTTGGTCCTTCCGAAAGCGAGGTGCCCGGGCGTCGCGGAGGGAGATCGTCGAAAGCGTGAAGTCCTTAAAGGCTGGTTGGTTGCTTGCTGGGAGGCTGGCGTGTAGGACTCGCTCGCCGCTCTCCTTCTGCTGAGCAGGCAGGGAAGCTCAGCGAGAATTCCTTGGTATCATCGCGCAGCCCCTGAGATGCTGACAACCGCTGGCAACGGGGAGGGCTGTGGAGGAGGCTGGCGCGAAGAGGAGGAACAGCTCTCTCCCCCTCCCCTCCCTCCGCGCCTTTTGTGATCGCTCCCAGGCGCCAGGCTCATCCTTCAAGCAACTTTGGGCAGACGGACTGCTGGTCGCTCGCTTGCCGGATCGGCTGCTTGCGCATTCCAGGACATGCTGTGTGTGATAGATCTAGGCCTGGGAACAAGTCGCTGGGGCGGCAGGTATATCCCCACAATTTTACCCTTCGCTGAGCACAGCAAACACCTCCAAACCCTCCGGTGCAAGGCTCATGAACATATAGGGCCCAATTCTGTGCACGGTTTATACGAAAGTAAGCAAGACTGAATTCAGTAAATGGGCATAAGATTGCAAGCTTGCACTAAATCTCAGGGGGTGTCCCCTCCCTTGTGGCCTTATTGTATTTTATTGGTGGAGGGGGAAAACCCCAGTAGCTGACACAAAGTGCACCTCAGGGCCAACATAGATGTTGCGATTTGTGTGTGCCTGTGTCTAAAGCTAGCAGCAGCTGCAGATGGGGACTTTGCAGTTGGAGGGCAGCTTATCTTCCCTCCTGTGCCATTTGCCTGATTCCCACTTGCCCTATAGGAGAATACAAACAGAGAGGATGCCCATCTCATCCTTGGGGGAGGAGGGTGAAGCATAGAAAGAGAACTTTTTCTTCCTCTCCCAAAATACTAGAACTCGAGGGCATCTAATGAAACTGATGGGCAGTAGATTCCGGACAGATGAAAAGAAATACTTCATTACACAGAGAGTGATTAAAATGCAGAATTTGCTATCAGAGGATGTAATGATGGCCACAGGCATACACAGTTTTAAAAGGTGGCTGAACAGTTTCATGGAGGATAGTCAGTCAGTGGTTACTAGCCGTGTGTGTGAATCTCTGAATCCCAGTGCCAGGAGGCAACATCAAGGGAAGGCCTCAGCCTCTATTCCCTGTTGTTGGCCATCTAGAAGAACTGGTTGACCAGTGTGTGAGACCAGATGGACCACTGGTCTGATCCAGCAAGGCTCTTCTTATGTTCTTATGTTGCTTGACCCACACACTCCATCACTTTTTGTTCAAAATTGCATAGTGGTCAGGGGATACAGGAAAAAAGCTACCTCCTGATGTCCTGCTCATTTTGCACTGCTGATGCTGTGTCTGGTTGGGCTGACTGTAATATGCTAGGCTGAAGGGTGCCTGCCAACCCAATGGAAGGATAATGCCAAGGTACAGCATGTTACTAGAGGGTACATTTATATGATAACAATCTTGAGTAACTCAAAACAACTATCATCCCCAGTTCTGTACTCACACAATTACAGATTAGAATCACTACTCCACACATAAAGATGTATTGAAAGAAAAGGGAAAATATTTTTAATTAACTACTATGTTTTCACAGATGTAGGGACGTCTACAGTGTGTCATAGAGTAAATGATCTCAGTTGGCATATTCAGACCCCCCCCCCGTCTTTTTGACAGGAGGTCTAGAGATGTTTGCCAGGAATACTTGGTGGCAAAGACTTCAAAACAGAGAGGGCAAAAAGTAGTAAATCAGTTTTTTAAATCTAAGATTGTGGCTGCTTATGCAGACATTTGGGTTGATGTATGTTTAGTGAGAACAAAGGGAAGAATGTGGGGATTCTGTATCTTTGATTTGAGAAAGTGACCCTGTGATATTCTGAGGCAAACACTGTGCAAGGGTTCTGCTCCTCTCCATTGTCACAGGAGTTCATACCTTTGCAGTGCAAGGCTCAGCACAGTTATTCCAGTCCAGCCACTGTGATCTCAATAGCCTTAGACTGGAGTCACTCTGATTAGGAGAGCACTGTCAGTTGCCTATCATACTCCTATCTTTTCTCCTTTCATCCTCAGAGGAGGAGGACAGTCTAACAAATGCATTTTTAAAAAAACATACATGTACTAAATCCTAAAACACAAAAGGCACTATGTACAGTGACTG
Source organism: Gekko gecko (assembly GCA_029375565.1). Taxonomy (NCBI): domain Eukaryota; kingdom Metazoa; phylum Chordata; class Lepidosauria; order Squamata; family Gekkonidae; genus Gekko; species Gekko gecko. The sequence goes on from JAPDNY010000005.1 coordinate 119,429,453, forward strand.
TTAACTTTATGAAACATCATTCGAAGTCAAGTACTCTACACATGGTATTTCTTACACAAGAAAAATCCAGTCTTGGAGGTTAGAAAAAGATTGATCACAGGCTACAGCTTCTAGTTTCTTAGATACATGACAAGAAATAAAACTCAGTTTGTGGATGGTCATAGCTTTTTGACTCTTAAGAAGGTAACAAGACCTAAAGTGGCTTACATTGTTCTCCCCTCCTCTATTTAACTTCTCCAGCTGGCTGCATCATATCTCTCACACATTTTTCTGTTACTGCCACCACAAATGCAGACACATTCACAGTGGCAACAGAGAATTCACATGGGAGATTTGTGTGCCCCATCGTCCATGAGTTTACCATTTCCCCTGCATTCTTCTACCATCATGCTACTGGAGGGCTTTTTCTGGCTTTAAAAAATGGTAATTGTCGTGCTCTGCTAGTTTCTACTAGGAGCTGCGGTGGCTCAAGTGGTTAAGACGCTGAACTGCAGGCTGTGGAAGGTCCGTAGTTCAGCAGTTCGAGACCCGGGTGCCGCACGACAGGGTGAGCTCCTGTCTCTAGTTCCAGCTCCTGCCAACCTAGCAGTTCGAAAGCAAGAAACTGCAAGTAGATAAATAGGTACCACTTCGGTGGGAAGGTAACAGCGTTCCGTGCACCTTGGTGTTTAGTCATGCCGGCCACATGACCACGGAAATGTCTTCGGACAGCGCTGGCTCTTCGGCTTTGAAACGGAGATGAGCACCGCAACCCTAGAGTCGGATTCGACTGGCTTTCGAGCAAGGGAACCTTTACCTTTACCTGTTTACTAGTTTCTCTGAATCCCCAACTTTCATTAAAAAACCACCTTTGACCTTTATCGTGGCAAAAATATAAGAGGAAATGAAAAGGTTAGAGATGTTTAACAGAAAAGAAAATTGGGAATTCTAAAATGAATATATTTTGCAATAGATTATTATGTTATACATTATAATGTTGTAGCTATCTAGCAGTTACCAATTTTAAAAAGAGCACTGTGGTGGCTCAGGGGAAACTGACCACTACAGGGGACTAAAGCAAGGGAAAAGGTGATGATTTTTTGATATTCTTGTCCCTCTAGAATCTTAGGCATCAGTCTTCAGGAGAAAGGCATCTAAATATTCTAAATAAATCAATAAATGCTCCCTAAGCTGCTTTGGTTTGGATGCCAAACTGGAATAAAACTTCTGTGCAGAAGTAACCACAGTCCTTAGCAATTATGACCTCAGTTCTGGTTTCAGGTAATATACCAGTGCCCCCAAGTATTTTCTAATCATCACTGAGTCATACATTTCTGCATTAAGAGTGGTTGAGACAGCATTCCCATTCTCTTTTCAGACTTTCTTGTTTATGTTAAACAAGTTTTCAGTCCCAGTACAGGTGGGCTGTGGGTTAGGCTGGATAAAACCAGTCTGATGTATGAAAGACCAGGTCAGTGTAAAGTTCAGGCTGCACAAGAGAGAGAAAATTCTGTTAGCCGGAGCATCACTTTCTAGATAATAAGAATTAATTGCCACTAACTAATGGTGACCCCTAATGGAGTTTTAAAGGCAAGAGATGAACAGAGATGGAGTATCATTGCCTTCCTCTGCATATCAGCCCAGGAGGCCTCCCATCCGAATACTAACCATGGCTAATTTTGCTTAGCTTCCAAGTTCTGACTAGCTCAGGCTAGTTATTTATCGTTCTCAAACATGCATGGCCCTTCCTGGATACAAAACTGCAAATAATACATTTCTGTTCTGTTGTATTTATTTATTTATAAATCTTATTTCCACTCAGAAAGCACATTAAAGACATCTCACAAATCAGATAATAAAATAACAATGTTACAACAGACCATCATAAAAAAGAACAGAACATTGAATAAAACACACTAGCAGTCATCCTAACTAGAGTGATACCTTTTTAATGACCTTAATGGGTTTAGAAGAGTGTAACTCTGCTTATACTGTAAGCACTGTAAAACCAGTAAAACCAAATCAAGTATAAAAAACCTGGGAGAATATAAATGCTCAAATATAGTGCTTGAAGGAAAACAGACCTAGTGTCTCTGGGGAGATTATTTCACAAACAAATGCCACAATAAAGAAGGCAGAGTCACCAAAGTCTTCACCCACCTAGCGTCAGAATGCAAGGGTACCCAAAGCAGGACCCCAAGAAGATTTCAGAGATGGGACAAGTTCATGTGGGCTCAGGTAAGCTTCTCTTGCAGTGATTACAGCAATTGTGAATAACAGGAAACTAGCTGGATAGTCTGTGCATTACTATAAGGTTATATGGAAGATGAAGTGGATTTATGATCTGCCCCCATGACCCACAACAATCCTATTCAATTAAATTTAAGAACTCATCTAATAGTGGGAAGCCTTAGTTGATGGCATTCTGTTATACACAGGATTTTCAATACTGCTATTGGGATGACAAAGCTAGCAACACTGCTGCTAACTAGTGCTCAATGAAGTTGTGTAACTGCTTAAGTCATATATTGGGATGGATGGGGATGATGTGGAGATTTGCCCTGTTGGCTGTGAGGAGGGTTCTTACTTGGCCAAGGATCTTCTTTAGTAGTTGTGGTACCAGGCTGTTCCAGATGCACTCCCTTGCAGAGGTGAGGGGAAAAGGGGCAGGTTTTGCTGCAGCCTGTGGAAAGGAAGAGATGGAGAACCTGACAGGGCAGTCCTTGGCATGCAGAGTTTGGGGTAGGGTGGAGGAAGTATATTTAAAGGTCAGAGGATAGAGGTGGTATAGACAAGGAGCAGCTCATGGGCCTTTTGAATTGCCATGACTTCCTAGGAAGGGTAAGTATTGGGGGTCTGCAAAGGATCCCTGGCCCTTCATCAAAGCAGTTGGCCATATGAGCCCAAATAACCCCATCCTCCAGTAACTACCAGCAAGCTCTCTCCTCCGGAGCCCGTGCAGTGCTCCAAGGCTTCTAAGAGGTACCTTGCCTGCCTCATCCCCTAGCATGACAGCCTTATTCTGCCTCCAGCATGCACTCTCCTCCAGAGCCCATGCAGGGTCAGTGTGCCAAGCAGCACTTCTATGAGATGCCTCACCTGCCCCTGCCCTCTAGGGTAGCAGCTTTACTCTGTTACCTGCATGGGCTCTGCTAATGAGCACTGTGAATAAAGTTGATTAAATAAATAAATAAATTGAGTGGTATGCAGTAAAGCTTTGGTGAGAACCCTGAAATATCAATTAGGACAGGGAAGGGGCAATCCTCAGATCAGAGACCTATGGCCTCAGGGCCTTCAGGGAACTAGACACATCTCCCTTGAGGGATGCCATTATCTTTGATCCATAGACTTCACAGCTAGGGTGAAAGGACATGGCAAACCTCCCCTGAGTAATAAAATACTTGGCAAGGAAGAGCCTGAGCCATACACAGTAGATGGCTCAAGGCTTGGTGCTATGGTGGCCTCATCTGTAAAGTCTGGGGTGCACAGTTAGAGGGAGGCCTCAGTCTTCTGCATTCCATCAATAGCTCACACTACAACTAGGTACAGAAGGGGTTGGCACAGAAGATCTCTTGATCAATGTAAAATTAAATAAAGTTGGCCAGCTAGCTGTGTCAACTCTACTGTTTCCATGTCTTCCAAAAAAACACTGTTTGCTCTACCACAATCAATTTTCCTTCTGAATAAAAGATCATGTAAGAAGGGCTATCTTCTTTGGGAAATGACAGTGGTTATCATTAATTCTGTGGAAAAAGTCTTCTCTTATGCAGTTGCTTTCTGTTGTATAGAATTAGACTTGTAAAGTGTCAGTGTAATATGTAAAAGACCATTCAGGGACTGCTTGAAACAATTGTGCCAAAATTTGTAGGTAAGATATTAACCAGAAGATTTCTAGTGATAAACATATTAGTCATCATTGGGCCTTTCAACTACCCAGTGACAGTGACATACTTTTGCTTGCAGATATGTGGACAGAATTCTTTGCATGCATGGTTTTCTCTAAAGCCAAATGAGAATGTTTCTTGCAGCCAGATAACATAGTCAATGTGTCTCAATTTTTTGTGTAGTTTAGAGTCATGAAGTTGGATCCATCCAGCATTTTCATGTGACATCACCTAATTCCCCATCCCACATAGTTGTTGTTGATGCAGGACCCATGACACCCAGCATGTCAGAGGTGACCCTGTCCTGTCTTTTTTACTAGGGGAAAAGTTGGTGGATCCAACCTGTACTGTTAACCATCCAAGCATACAAAACTGGTTCATCTAGCCCAAATTTGTCTGTTTCACTTTGCGGTGGTGTCCAAGGCAACCCCATAAGCTGGACAGTTTTCAGTGTGTGGGGGGTATGATGTCACTGTTGATGTTACAAATAAAATAAAAAAATAGGCTTTGGCATGAGTTTCCATGTGTGTATACGTGTATTGCTTTTGTACGGGTTTTCCTTCAGAGGAGGAATCATTTGTTCAAGCAGCACAATGCAGGCCACTACAACTTCCCCCCTCAGGACAGCAAATTGGGACAGGCCAGGCCATCCCTTTGATGGGACAGGCCGATGCACCGCAACCCTCACCTTTTTCACAGTCAAGGATGTCTCTACTTTCTGCCTTGGGCTCAGAACTGCCCCCCACATGCGCCACATCAGAAGGTCTCAGGCCGATGCAGAGCTCTTGCCAGGACTTTGCTTATGGGGAGTTGGGGTGAGGCTTCTGAAGTTGGGTTGGCCCCTGAGGCCCATTAGAAACCAGCTCTTGTTCCCTGCCAGCAACAAGCACGTCTTCCCCTGCAGAGAGTGGAGAGGGACACAGGTAGGGTTTTTTAAAAAAATTAGTAAAAAAATTTATTTTATAAGACAAACAAGATACAAACAAACATACATGAAAATACATACAAAATGGGGTAACTTAATCTATATCATTATTGTATCTATTTGAGTACCTCATACATTATCTAATTATCTATCATTTTTCAACCTTATACTAAACTATATTCTTTGCAGATCTATAAGTATACAGTTCATATTCTCTTCTATTTTAAGCATTGTCTAAGCATTTTGTTATAACCTTCAGTTTAATATATTTGAGTATACAATTCATGGTTTCTTCTGATTTAAGCTTTTTCACAACACTTTAAAGGGTCCTACTCAGTTATACAGACTCAGTTATACACAGGCATGATCTCAGCTTGCTTGGACAGCTGCCCCAGGGACCCGCTCTTGTCAGCCCAGCCTGCCTGCGCCACTCCCGGAAAGCAGCAGCAAAGGAGAATGCTGAACAAGCCCAGACCCCTCACCTGGCAGAGTACAGGGTGGGTTCTCAGACTGGGGGCACTGAGAATTTGGGAGAGGGCATCACCCCATATGCCCCATGCTAGCTACAGCCCTGTTCCAAGGATTCCAGTAGAAGTCCATCCCAGTTCTTCTAACTGAGATCTATTAACTGTAAATGTCAGAGGTTTGGGAATATGTGCTGTGCCACTGAGTTACAACTGTGTGCTATGTTAGAAAATTAATGAGAAAGCTAAGTATAGGAAAGTTTATTACATTTAATGGTAATATAACATTCAATCTAAAACATTTTAGTGATAGATTACATTCTGTCCAAATTATTTGATAAGCAGAGATAAATGAGAATCTACAAGAGTGTTTGGATATTTTACCTAGAATACAATTCAGTCAAATGAGAACAATATGAAACACCAGCTAATGAAAGTTTCATAGTGGAATCCTAATCAGATTTAGACCCTTCCAAATCCATTGAAGTCAATGTGTTTAGAAGAGTGTAATTCTATTTAAGATTGCTCTATAAGGAGCTCCCACCCCCCTTCTTTAGAGTGTTTTGGTGGTCAAATGAAGTAAAATTCATTTAATGTTTTGTGTTAATAACATGCCTCCCAAACATTTATATGATTAGGGAGATCTCTTCATATATACATTCTTCATTACTACAGGTTAGGTTCCTTAGTGCTGATGAAAAGTCAGCATTCTTCTAGAAGAAAAGTATATCCTGCAATATATTCAGAGAACATTAATAATTGAAAATTAGCCAATATAAATGTTACATCTTTAAAGGAGGAGAAAGAAATTACAAATGCAGTTCAGGTTTTTCTGTTGAATAATTCTCATTAAGATTAGCTGTTAGGATCCTGTGGTTTCAAGTGGAACATTGATTATTCCTTCATAAAGGGCATAGTTTGAATTATTATAGCTAAAGCTTTTCATTGTCAAATAGTACTCCTGAGACATGAACATGTATTGTCAGAGGGAGAAAAAGGAAAAATACTGTCTGCAGTTACTTTTACCTTAGCAGTCTACTACCAGTACATTGTACAAAAGGTTTGCTGAACCCAGTTCTATTTAAACCAGTATTAACATTAGATTATACAAGTGGAGACCCGCAAGAAACTTGCGGGATGGTCATCCCATTCCTCACACCTTTGCTTCCTCCCCTCTACCCTTACCTATCTCATACTCTTTCTCCCTTCTGGGGGTGGAGCCATAGACTCAACCCTCCAAAGCAGCCATTTTATGTTGTAATTCTGGGTGATCTCCAGCCCTCACCCAGAGGCTGGCAATGGTAGTTCTCATGGAGGAAATGGCTGGTTTGGAGGGTGGAGTCTATGGCATTATACTGGTCTGAAGTTCCTCCCCTCCTCAAACCCCACCATCCCCAGGATCCACCCCTTAAATGTCCAGGAGTTTCCCAATCCAGAGTTGGCAACCCTATTTCCTTCCCACCCAACAGCCAACTTAACCTTTATCTGCCTTTATCTGTCTTCAGCTTTTTGTCTTCACCCCCTCCCCCACAGCTTCTACCAAGGAAAATTATAGTCTTTCTCCACAGTGGGGACCAAAGCAGCTTACATTATTCTCACCTCCTTTTTATCTGCACAACAACCCTGTGAGGTTGGTTAGGCTGAAAGTATGTGACTGGTCCAAAATCACCCAGTCAGCTTCCACCGCAATATGGGGATCTGAACCTGGGTCTTGCAGACCTACTCTGAGGCTCTAACTGCTGCATCACTGCTGGCTTTCATCGGGTGGCTGCTGAACAGCAGCAAGCAGCCAGGCCAAGTTGAGTCATGCAAATTAGGTGGTATCAAGTCACCCAGAGGGTGCTGCCTAGGGATGCCAGCCTCCAGGTGGGATCTGGGGATCCCCTGGAATTACTGCTCAGCTCCAGACTACTGAGATAACTTCCCCTGGAGAAAATTGATGCTTTGGAGGGTGGACTCTAGGGCATTGTACCCCACTGAGGTCCCTGTCCTCCCCAGGCTCCATCCCCAAATCTCCAGGAGTTTCCAGACCTGGAGCTGGCAACCCCACTACCCCCATCCCCTGCCAGTGCCCGTGGGGGGACCTGGCAACCCTATACTGCTGCCAGGCCTAGGGTTGGCAACCTCCAAGTGGGGCCTGCTGGAGGGTGAACTCCAGAGATCTGTGAACAACAGAGATCTGTCTCCCTGGAGAAAATGGCTGCTTTGGAGGGTGGATTCTGTGGCATGATGCCCAGCTGAGGCCTCTCCCTTCCCCAAATCCTGCCCTCCTTGCACTCCACCCCAAAACCTCTAGGAATCCCCCAGCCTGGCCCCAAGGCTCCCTCCCTCCCTCCCCCCTCCCTCCAAGGCCGAAAGAGGCCTGGAAAGAAAGGGCCCTTCCCCCCACCCTTTGACTGACAGAGCCAGTCAGAAGCCTCCTCTCCCCCCCCCCAACGTTCTAATCTCTCACCGTTGCTGCCTGGAGTCAGGTCCCTGCAGAGGCCATTTCAAAAGGCTTTTTGGGGGGAATTCAACTGTCCCTGAAGGGATTTCCTCACTGTTTGGATTTTTCTACAAACCCAGGAAGTCTACTGACTATGTAGGAAAAGCTATTGGGGGAGAGTGAGGCCCCTGTTGGAGGGAATAGGTATCCGCACAGAAAAAAAAAAGTCTGGAATTAGAATAAGGATTAGTCTTGAGAATCTCAAGGAAGCAGGTGGTAAAGTTGCATTGGTAACTAGGATTCAAAGTGACAGCTTCTGCTTGGCTACTCAGAACAAGTCTGGTAGAAAGTATCCCTTTCATATTACCATCTAGCTGGAATGGATCATAATGCCATCTTGTTCAGACAAATAACCACCACACTGTCACAGAGCATCCTGTCAGTCCAGACCATAGTGTTGCAAGAAGACAAATGGTGTACTACAAGAGGTGATCACAATGCTAATGGATGACTCTTAATTTTTCACTTATTAATGGTAAAGGAGTGTATGGTTCAAAATATGGTTTGCCATCATGAAATACTCCCATACAGGAAACAAAAGACTTTTGGAGAAATGCAGGGGTTACCAAGGTGGGAAGATCAATGACTACAGAATAGCTTCACTTACTGCTCTTGAATCAGCACGTACTTTTCTGTTGGACCATGGCTACTGTCCTAGCTCAAAAAAATAGACCTTGATATGGTTGCCACTGCAAAACTGCTTTGATGTAGAGTCTTCCCATAGCCAATAATCTCCATAAACAGTTTTTTGTATGAGTTGACCTGATCATGCTCTAAGTACCCAAGCAAACGCTGTACTTCTAGGACCCTGTGGCACCCACAAGGGTATGTGCTATTAGATCTGGTTAGCTGACAGGGGAAAACTAATTACAGATGTTATGGCTTCAGCACTGAACCCCCATCATTGAGCCCCAAACAGAAATTGGCTTTCAGGGACCATCGTGTCACACTTTTAATGTTTACTTAAAAGGGAGGTGATATCTCATTTATACAAATGGACAAAATCATTAACAATTAACTTGTTCAAGGAGGATGACTACAGAGGCATACCCAGAGGACAGATCAACTTATCTTGGGGAAAGACAGATGCCTTTTTGTCTGAGGCAGCTTGATATATACCAAGGGAAACTGGCTACAGCTCATGTTACTACTGCAGTTTAGTTCTGTGTGCCATATTGACCTGTATGGGTAGAAGTGTCTTGCATTTCTGAACTGCAGATTTTGTAGATGCCAAAACAGAACTCCCAGTTCTCTAAACTAAGCCTTAGTACACTACTCCTGAAGCTGACCAGGACCTTGCAAAAAAAAGGGGGGGGAATGTTTGGTGTTACAGTGAGTCATAGCATCTTTAGGAAGAGTGGCACTCTAGGGATCTTATGGTCAAACTTTTTGTGATGCTAGGGATCCGATTATAGCTCCACAGATAATATTGTTTAGCTGTAAAAGGCGGTCACATAGAGCTGGATTAGGACAATAGTTCAGAGTTTTTCTGATCAGAAATGGGCTCATCAGCTGTTTTAAGAGCCACAAGGGCAAAAAGATAGCTACCCCCTCTCTCTGGGCCAGCTGGCATTATTTATTTGTTTGTTTTAAAAGCCCTGTTTCCATTCCACTCAATCTCTTATCACAAATGGAACCTCTCTTTGTGCATTATGGTCCCAATCCAAATTGGAATTGTGTGCGCTTGGGAATTCAGTATCAAGCAGTGAACTGCTAGAGCATATCTGATTGACAGGACCCCAAGCAGCCACGTGGGCAACTAACGTGTAGGGTGTGAATTGACCCTTATGCTGCCTTTTGCAGTTAAACTATGTGCCTGGGTGTTCAGTCACAGATCCTCGTTGTCAGATCCCCACATCCAATTCTGGGTTGAATATTTAGTTGCTTTAAAAAAGTTGGTAGGTCAGGCAGTTTAGAATGAGAAAGTAGCCAGCAAATCTTTCATCTCACTACATGTAGGCTTGGATTCATTGATGCACAAGTGTAAATGCAAGTGCACTTAGTCCAGTTCTGCTTCTGCAAGATATTGCACAACATCTAGTGCTTTCCTCCCTATGTTACAGTGCCAGAGATCTTGCAAATGTGGATACAGTAAGTTTAACTTAGTACAAGAGGCTACTTCATTCTTTTTTAACTAAAATTTTCCACTTGCACAAGAGCTCTAGGAGAAGGAAAAAATTTGCGCTGGATCTAACCCATAACTTACACCTCAAATGACAGGATTTGCTTTAAAAATCCAAATAAATTGGAATTACTTAGCATTTTTTATGAGTTACCAGCATGGGACATTTCCTGCAAAGTGTTTTCAACACTTGCTCAGGATCAAGTTCCACAGTCGAAATGAGACACAATAACAATCTTGTCATACCTGTTTCTGTACTAGGCACATGATCATGTTAAAGAAGGGGAATCTAGAATACTGACTATGTTACCAATCTATTTTAGTATTCATTAGTTTAGTACAGTTCTTCTAACAGTTACTTATGTTGTTAGGTTTTTTCAGGACTTTTTTTTGTAGAAAAAGCCCAGCATGAACTCATTAGCATAATAGGCCACACCCAACAGCAGAAACTCAATAGCCTATTGGGCCACACCCCCATGCTACCAGAAGTGTGGTCATCCAGCCACACCCACCTTTTGCCTCTTATTCTGTTTACCTTGTTTGTTGTCAAAACCCCAGGGCTTTTTTTTTTTTCTTAGCAGGAACTCCTTTGCATGTTAGGCCACACACCCCTAATGTGGCCAATCCTAATGAGTTCCTGTTGTAGGGTGTGACCTATTATGCTAATGAGTTCCTGCTGGGCGTGGCCAACTCGGGAGCCAGCCGGATCTCCATTCCTGGGCGTTCCTGCCCCAAAATAGCCCTGGGTTTTTAAAGCTCTGCTTACTGATTTGTAAGTAATCCTGTCCTTATTAATATTTGAATTTTGGTTCCGCAACATTCTATGGTCGCCATAATTGATTGGGCTTAAGAACTGGCAGTCAGAAGATCCTGGACAGGGCTGACTGGCTGCTTGGTGAACTCCCGCCCACGTCAGCCCAGTCAGTGTCTTCGGCTCAGTATGCTCCGGTCCTCCAACAGGAGAGGACCGTCTGCAGAGTGAGCGCAGACCGGGGTAGGTGAGAGAAGCCCTTTTCCGCCCCCCCACACCGTCCTCTTGGCCTTCTATGGGTGCAGTAGGCCCAGACAAGCCCTTTTCTGCCCCCCATCCCCTGGGCCTTCTATGGCGGCAGTAGGCCCAGAGAAGCCCTTTTATGCCCCCCCATACCATCCCCTGAGCCTTCTATGGGTGCAGTAGGCCCAGAAAAGCCCTTTTCTGTCCCCCACACCATCCCCTGGGCCTTCTATGGGTGCAGTAGGCCCAGAGAAGCCCGTTCTGCCCCCTATCCCCTGGGCCTTCTATGGGTGCAGTAGGCCCAGAGAAGCCCATTTCCCCCCCCCACATCCTCTGGGTCTTGTCAGGGCCCAGTAGGCCCAGAGAAGCCCGTTCTGCCCCCCCACACCATCCTCTGGGCCTTGTATGGGTGCAGTAGGCCCAGAGAAGCCCGTTCTCCCCCCATCCTCTGGGCCTTCTCAGGGCCCAGTAGGCCCAGAGAAGCCCGTTCCACCCCCTCAAACCATCCTATGGGCCTTCTCAGGGCCCAGTATTCCCAGAGAAGCCTGTTCCACCCCCCAAAACCATCCTTTGGGCCTTCTATGGGCCCAGTAGGCCCAGAGAAGCCCATTCTGCCCCCCCCGTGGCCCTTGTATGGGCCCAGTAGGCCTAGAGAAGCCTGTTCTGGCCCTCTTCCCTTTCTTTCCCCCCTTTCCTTTCTTCCTCTCTCCTTTCTTTCACTCTTCCCCCTCTTCCTTCCTCCCTCCCTCCCTCCCTTTCTAGGACCCATTGTCTTCCACTACAATGGGCTTTGCTCCCTAGTAATGCAATAAAACAAAGTAGAATCTGTTTCATGCCACAGGTATTCTCTTTAGGAACTAATGGTATGAGCACCGATGGGCTTTTCTCTTACATTCTCCTCAGGGCCTACAGGCCTTTCAGTAGCCCCTTGGAAGGTGAGAGATGGGTTACCTCAGCTGAATTCCCTCTGGTAGTTAATGCTCTCTTTGGGAGCTGATGGCATGAGCTCCCAACCCTGATGTGAATTTCTGTAGTCTTTCATTCAGGTTACGTAGGTCTATGGGCAGTTTAAGGAAAGATTACTTAGGGGCTATTCAAACTGAATTCTCTCAGCCCATTTTGTGTCTGTTCAGATGATGATGGCTCAAGTTCCCTGGACTGGTATTTTCTTCTATTATTTCCCTTTCAGGATGCACATCTTTCAATAGCATACGGGAAAGTGTCCAAATTGAATTCTCTCACACTTGTTTGTGGCATCTTGACTGTTTTCTTCAGGGCACGGCCTCTCTGGCCTTCCTCTGAGTGCACACAGTCTTTTCAGTAGCTTTTAGCACACAGTATCATGAAAAAAAATGAGAAGAATGAATTGTTTTTGCTGAGACAAAAGAACTGCTACTGCAAGAGTGATAAGATGAAAATGTACAGAAGGAGCTAAAGCCATGAAACATGTATCAATTTGTCTATGAAAGATGGAAGATGAGGATACCTGAACCAAGCAGCTTTGATATGAAATTCTTTCAAACTGTGGTAAAGGGAGGGAGGAAATGTTTTAAGGGAAAAAACATAGCTATAAAACAAAGAAAAGAAAAGTTAAGACAATATCCCATCTACGTGAACCTTGTATCATTCTTATGAGGTGTATTTTGTTACCAGGCAATGAAAAGAAGAGGAGGAACCTGTTTTCCTTCTTTTACCTATATAACAGCCTTGCTCTCTGCAGAGTGTTCTGAGTATGTGACCATAAAAACATCCCCTGGACATGAGCAATGAAAGATTTCTATGAAAGATTTCTTTTAAATGTCAGGTAGTAGTCTTAGTCATCTGTAATTTAATGCATTAAAGACAACGAATTTCTCATTCCCTTATTTTTTCTCAGTAGTGGAGAGCCTGAAATTAGGAACTAAATTGATGATATTTATAATTCTTACAGTGGTGGTTTTGTTCTGTGCCACTAGAATATAGTATCCAGTATCCTAATCTAACCAATATGTAAGCTAGATTTATGACTGATTTACACCATCATATTACAAACACTCTGGGTGCATCAATGACTCTCCCTTTTACATGATTTTATTGTGGCTTATTCAGGGGTCTTTTCGTAGAAAAACAGCTGCAGGAGCTCATTAGCATGTGGTATGCTAATGAGCTATTAGGCTATTAGCATATGCCATGCCCCCTGATATCACCGGAAGTGATGTCAGAAGGGGAAGCAAAAGGAGGGAGGCATCTTTAAAAGCCTCCCCTTCCTTTCCCCAGCTGGCCTAGGTGGGGGAGTGAAGAGAGAAGGGGTTTAAAGTTTAAACTCCTTCTCACTAGAGTTGGGCCATAGAAGGAGGAAAGAGGGAAAGAAAAAGAGAGAGTAGAGAGAAGGACAGAAGGAAGGAAAGAGGGAAGGAAAGAGAAGGAAAGAAGGAGGGAAACAGGGAAAGGAGGAAAAAAGACAAGAGAAGAAGGTGGGAAAGAAAGAAAGAGAGAAGAGAAGAAGGAGGGAAAGAGGAAAAGGAGAGAAGGAAAGGAGGGACTGAAAGGAGGGACTGAAAGAAATTTGGCGGCAATTCGGCCCCATTATATCCTATGGGCCATTGAAGTCAATGGTGAAAACATAGGGTATATTCTGGGCGCTGGAGGGAAGGGGGTTTGAGGGAGAGGCTCCAAACTCACAGGATAGCTGATGGAGTCTCTCCCCAAGATACCCACTAATTTTCAAGAACATTGGACCAGGGGGTCCAATTCTATGGGCCACCAAACAGGTTGCTCCTATTCCCTCCATTGTTCTCTATTGGTGGGGAAAAAGTTATTTTTTTCCCACCATAGAGAACAATGGAGGGAATAGCGGCAACCTGTTTAGGGGCCCATCGAATTGGACCCCCTGGTCCAATGTTTTTGAAACTTGGTGGGTATCTTGGGGAGAGGCTCCATCAGCTACCCTGTGAGTTTGGAGCCTCTCCTCAACCCCCTTCCCTCCAGCCCCCAGAATATACCCTATGTTTTCACCATTGACTTCAATGGCCCATAGGATATAATAGAGCTGAAATTGACATTCGGCTGCCTGAAAGATTCCCCGGGACGCCGGCTGGGGGCGGGGCTTGGCTCCCCCCCCAAAAGACCCCTGAGCTTATTCATATATTTATATTTACGGTACACTTGCTCTGTAAGAAAAAAATGCCCACCTGATTCATCTGAAGTCCATACCTCACATGTCAAATGATATAAAAAAAAGTGCAGCACTGGAACTTGCTTATAATGCTTGACATTTGTATAGTGCTTTTTCTAGATGTTTGAGGCCTCAATAATCTTCAAAATATCTTTCATAATCTTCATAAATAGCTTTTAAAGTAGACCAAGGGGAAAAGGTGAGGTTTTAAAAGAACATGCTTCCCCCCACCTTTAAAACTGCTAATAATAACATAGGGAACCCAGTTTTGATTAGTGAAACTGAGAAGGAGTTGAAGGAATACATTCCTTTTTCTCATGCAGTCCCAATCTAAATTGCAGCTGTGTGCCTGTGTAATTTACCTTTAACAGACTGATGGACTTCCATTATCTCTATTAGGCCTATTTTGACCCTTTTTATCCTTATATTATAGATTATATTATTACTATATACTCAACTCCAACTGAGAAAATTGCATATTGGGCAGAAAAAGGGAAAGGTCACACATCCATCAGAACCACTATCTTAGGACATCTGTTGAGTAACTATCCTTCACTAATTGCATTGTACAAAGCTGGCTGCCCTTTACTGATGCACATTTGCTAGAACTCTTGGAAGGAAGCAAGAATTCTTACTTAACTATCTGATTATGACTACAGAGTTTACTCAGACCCAGTGTTAGAAGTTTCTCAAGTAAGTTGAATATCAGGTGTGGCATGATCCACTGTTCTCTCTTGATGTTCAGCATTGTATAATCATATGTCACAGTCTTCTCTTGAGGTCTTGACTAATTTCATCCTTCATTTATACTTTCATTGAATGATATATGAAAAAATAATTTACAGAGATTATTGTTTTGGATGTGAGGAATTGCCCCTCACCAGCATCTATACATCCTTATATCAATCATTTGGGGAAAACCTGTGTCTCTTTAATCAAATCCAGTGTGGTACAGAAATGAGTTGGAGCTAACAACATATTTGTAGCTATTCCCGTGCAGATTAGTGAATATGTAAAGAAGCACTTTAATATAGAGCCTACAGGTTAGATCTGTGTATGTATCATTGGCAAACTTCATAAACCACACAATTTTAGACCAAACAGATTTGCAGTGGTTTCAGAAACATCCTTTGGCATTCACATACTAGATGAAGAACGCCTTACTAGGATGAGATAAGAGTCAGATTATTCATTATGGTTTCATGTTCAAACTAGCAAAATAGTCGGTTACATTCTAGTGACAAACAGAAGTATAGTAAGTAACAATGCATTGGAGATTTGTTGTTCCCAAAATATACATGGTATGAAATAAGTATGCATAGTTTGTCACTTTTTAAATATTAGCCATATGATTTCCAGTGACCAAGGATCAGAATTAAACAGCTACAGATCCTGTATTACAATTTTTAGATTAAAGTCAAATGTTTATCTTCTTGCACAGGTTAAAGAAATAACTGGTGTTCATTTATGAATCACAAATCCTGTGGGTATGCAGTAGTTTCTTACCTGAAATACACTGAAGAGTGTTTCCATTTTTGAAGGGCATGGGATTAACACTGTTTATGTAAGGATATGCAGTGTCAACAGGTACCAGATTCTTTATTCTTCCTATGAGCTAAACCGTCATTTTTAAGTGACAGCCCAGGAATTTTAGAAAAAACATTTTGGAATGCTCTAAATGTAAAAGTAAATAAGAATAATTTGTTATATATAACCACTGCCTTGTAACAAAAATATTCCAAAAGACAGGTATATGAGGTGTCTAGAAAATGTTCATCATATTTATTTATTTATTGAGAATATTTCTGTGCTGCTTGCAGACTCCTGCTTGAGGTAGCTTACTATTAAAACCTACACGCCATTAAAGCACAAGCGAATGAATAGAATCAACATAAAAACAATCCCTAAAGCAGAGGCAGACCTTTAAAAAGTTGATAATATAAAATCCCTAATTAAAACCCTGGGTAAAAATACGTATTCTAGCCTGGTGCCAGGTAAACCTCAAGAGGGAGAGTGTTCCAAAGGCAAGCTGCCACCACAGAAAACGTCCTGTCTTTAGTCACTCTCTGCCTCACCTCTCAAGGTGAGTGCACAGGGAGCATGGTAGGAAGATATCAACTGCTGGGCTGGATAGTATGGGAAAAGATGGTTCATCAGGTAATATTTAAATACTAGAGACCACATAGTTCCTTTTTCATTATCTCTAGGGATCCTTCTGGTACTTATTCAGTACATATTCTACATGTGTTCTAAACATGTCATAATTTTTTTTTGAAAAGCCTGAATTCCACAACATTTGGAACTGAGAGTGCCAGTCCATGCAGAGCTATGGCCTTCCAAATACATTTAAATCAATGGGTTTCGAAGGGCTAGGTAGAATTGAAGAGGCCGATTTATTTACTTCATTTATACCCTGCATTTATCCCCAATGGTGACTATGGTTGCCAGGTATGGGCTGGGAAATTCCTGGAGATGTTGGGGTAGAGCCTGGGATGGTGGGATTTTGGGATGGGAGGGACTTCACTGAGTATAATGCCATAGAGCAGCTATTTTCTCCAGGGGAACTGATCTTTGTAACCTGGAGACCAATTGTAATTCTGGGAGATCTTCAGCAATCACCCGGAGACAACTTTAATGAGGACCCAAAGCAGGTCCTATCATTGTCCGCACATCCATTTTATCCTACCAACAACGCTATGATGTAAGTTAGGCTGAGAGTATGTGACTGACCCAAGGTTACCCAGCAAGCTTCCATTGCAGAGTAGAGATTCCAGCCCGGGTTTTCCATATCCTAATATGACACTGTAACGACTACACCAGGCTGGCTCTCACTAAGTAAACTAAGAATCCTGTCTCACAATCAGCTGATTTTTTCTGGAAAGCACACTAGCAGTAAATGAACTGTCTATATGTGCTTTTATTCCTCAGTAACTCATTTCATTTAACCATAATGGCAAATAATTCTTGTTGTGTCTATCTCCATGAATTTGTTTAGTCACCTTTTAAAGCCTTCCAAAATGGTGGTTGTCCCATATCATGTGACAGTCAACTCATGTGGCAGTGAATTCCACCTTAACTATTTGTTGTATGAAGAAATATTTCATTTTGTGTGTCCTGAGTCAACATAATAGGATGACACTGAATTCTAATGTTAAGGAGGAATAGAGATGTAAGATTTCTGGAAGACATGGGAAATGAAGGTATTTATACTTTTAAATTCCATCAATATGCCAAATAGTACAATTTTACATGATGATAAAGTTATAAATGATGCATTTTATGTTGTTAAATGAAAAAGAAGAAGTCCAGGTTTGATGTGAAAGTGTGGCATATATTTCAGTCCTTCCTAAAATTACCATTTTTCTTCTCCCCCTCCCCCTGTTTTCCTCCCATGGTTTCAAAATTTCCAGAAGTGTATTGGGAATTATGAAACAGTGGTACAAGACAGTTTTTCTCAAGAACATAAGAACATAATCAAAAAGGTGGCAGAGCAGTTTTTAAACTGAATAATAGGGAAAAGCCGACAGGAGATGAAAAGTCTCTGGTTCGGGATGGCTCATCTCAAAGAGATGAAGGGGTAGCTATTATTTTTGTACAAGGAAATAGATTAAAATTGTCCACTGAGACGGTGGCTAATGATAGGAACTGCCTGGCAAGGTCTCGAGGCAGCAAGAGGAAGGCCGTGGGCTTAACAAACATGGGAAACTATAAGTGTTTATGCACAAATGCTAGAAGTCTCCGAGGTAAAATCGGGGAGTTGGAATGCTTTGTGTTGGGGGGGGAAATAGACATTGTGGGTATTTCAGAAACTTGGTGGGATGAGGAAAATCAGTGGGATACGGTGATTCCTGGTTATAAATTATATCGGAAGGATAGGGGGGAAGGGTCGGAGGTGGGGTGGCTCTGTATGTCAGAGAGGGTATACAGTCCAGTAAGACTTAATTGGATTTGCTTCTGGAAATGCTATGGGTTGAAATAGTGGGTCCAAAAGGAGGCTTAACAGTGGGAGTTTGTTATCGCCCACCAAATCAAAAGATAGAGGAGGATTATAAAATGATGAATGAATTAAAGAGAGCAGCTAGACGGAATAACTGTGTCGTAATAGGCGACTTTAACTACCCACACATTGATTGGGTCAATATGAGTTCTAGTCGGGAAAAAGAGATTGAGTTTTTAGACACTCTCAATGACTGTGCTATGGAACAGATGGTCACAGATCCTACCAGGGGAATGGCGATCCTGGATTTGATCCTAAGTAAACAACCAAGACCTGGTGAGAGATGTAAAAGTGATTGCACCGCTTGGGAACAGTGACCATAATGTCATTGAGTTTAACATTTGTACAGATAGGAAGTTGCCCAAAAAGACTGATGCAACCACTTTTAACTTTAAAAGAGGTAACTTCTCTGGTATGAGGGGACATGAGGAAGAAATTGAAAGGAAGAGTGGAGAAGGTCAAAACCATTGGGGAAGCTTGGAGACTATTTAAAAATACAATCCTAGAAGCTCAGAAAAAATATATACCGCAGGTTAGGAAAGGCACAAATAGGTATAGAAAAAAGCCTGCATGGTTAACAAATAAAGTAATGGAAGCTGTAAAAGGTAAGAAGGATTCCTTTAAGCAGTGGAAAGCTAGTCTTAGTGAGGTTGATAAAAGGGAACACAGACTATGGCAAATAAAATGCAAGTCTGTGATCAGGCAAGCAAAAAGGGAATATGAGGAGCATATCGCAAAAAACATAAAGACCAACAATAAAACTTTCTTCAAATACATTAGAAGTAGGAAGCCAGCCAGGGAGGCAGTGGAGCCCTTGGATGACCAAGGGGTAAAAGGAGTAGTGAAGGATGATAGGGAAATCGCTGAGAAGCTGAATGCATTTTTTGCCTCTGTCTTCACTGTGGAAGAGGAGAAGTGCTTGCCCACTCCAGAAGCACCGATTTTGGGAGGGGGTTTGAAAGACCTGAATCAGATTGCGGTGACAAGAGAGGAAGTCCTCCGACTGATGTACAATTTAAAAACTAATAAATCACCAGGCCCGGATGGCATACATCCGAGAGTTCTGAAAGAACTCAAATGTGAACTTGTGGATCTCCTGACAAAAATATGTAATCTTTCTTTAAAATCTGCCTCCATTCCTGAGGACTGGAAGGTAGCTAATGTCACTCCCATCTTTAAAAAGGGTGTCAGGGGAGATCCAGGAAATTACAGGCCAGTCAGTCTGACATCGATACCGGGTAAGTTGGTGGAAACTGTTATTAAGGAAAGAATTAGTAGGCACATTGATGAACAAAAACTATTGAGGCAGACTCAGCATGGGTTCTGTAAGGGAAGATCTTGCCTCACTAACCTGTTAGTGTTTTTTGAGGGAGTGAACAAACATGTGGACAAGGGGGACCCAATAGATATTATTTACCTTGACTTCCGGAAAGCTTTTGATAAAGTTCCTCATCAAAGGCTCCTAAGTTAGCTCAATAGTCATGAGATAATAGGACAAGTCCTCTTGTGAATCAAAAACTGGCTTATCAATAGAAAACAGAGAGTGAGTATAAATGGGAAACTTTCTCAGTGGAGGGTGGTAAGCAGTGGGGTACCACAGGGATCAGTACTCGGTCCAATGGTTTTTAACTTGTTTATTAATGATTTGGAATTGGGAGTAAGCAGTGAAGTGGCTAAATTTGCAGATGACACGAAGTTGTTCAAGGTGGTGAAAACCAGGGAGAATTGTGAGGCACTCCAAAGGGATCTGTCGAGGATGGGTGAGTGGGCGTCAATGTGGCAAATGGGGTTCAGTGTGGCCAAGTGCAAAGTGATGCACATTGGAGCCAAAAATCCTAAATATAAACACACGTTGATGGGGTCTGAACTGGCAGAGACGGACCAAGAGACAGTTCTTGGAGTCGTAGTAGATAACTCAATGAAAATGTCTAGACAGTGTGTAGCTGAAATAAAGAAGGCCAACGCTATGCTGGGGATTATTAGGAAGGGAATTGAAAACAAATCAGCCAATATCATAATACCCCTGTATAAATCATTGGTGCGACCTCCTTTGGAATACTGTGTACAGTTCTGGTCGCCACATCTCAAAAAGGATATTATAGCATTGGAAAAAGTGCAGAGAAGGGCAACTAGAAAGACAAAAGGGTTGGAATACCTTCCCTATGAAGGAAGGTTAAAACGCTTGGGGCTCTTTAGCTTGGAGAAATGACGGCTGAGGTTTATAAGATTATGAATGGGATTGAGCAGGTTGAGAAAGAAGTACTTTTCTCCCTTTCTCACAATACAAGAACTCGTGGGCACTCCATGAAATTGCTGAGCAGTTGGGTTAGAACAGATAAAAGGAAATACTTCTTCACCCAAAGAGTGATTAACATATGAAATTCACTGCCACAGGAGGTGGTGGCAGCTACAAGCATGGACAGTTTCAAGGGGGAATTAGATAAACATATGGAGCAGAGGTCCATCAATGGCTATTAGCCACAGGGTATAGATGGGAACTTTCAGTCTGGGGCAGGTGATGCACTCTATTCTTGGTGCTGGAGGGGGCAGCAGTGGGAGGGCTTCTACTGTCCTGACCTCACTGCTGGACCTCCTGATGGCACCTGGTGTATTTTGGCCGCTGTGTGACAGAGTGTTGGACAAGATGGGCCATTGGCCTGATTCAACATTGGCTTCTCTTATGTTGTTATGTTCTTATGTTCTTAACATCACAGGGTGTGTTATTGTACTGTGTGCCTTTAATATAACTGTTCTTTCATTTAGGCCTGACACTAGAGAACCGGGCTGCTTAGCTATGCTAACCCATATGTGCTATGGTCTTATGTTTGTTGAACAGCATCCTTTTATTCTATGCCACATACTGAATTACCTTTGAAACGAAGAGAATTTTCCAAAGCAATTTATGCCAAATAGTCCATTATTGAGTGGGCCATGCCCAAGACTTTTTTATGCACTTAGAGTAGCTCTCTAGACCACAGCCCTAATAAGTTTTATGAAATAAACCACAATTTCTCAGAAATCTGTTATTAATTGAATTTTTAGTGAAGTATTGTATATATACATTATTTTAAATGTTTCTAATGTTGAAAAGGTGAACTGTTTTAATGTTTGATGTTCACTGTCTTGGAGACCCTATTTGAGTCGAAAGGCAACATAAAAATATTTTGAATAAACAAATAAACTTCTACTAGTATCATTTATATATTTTTACACACTACATCACATATGAAAAGTAAGACTTCCAAAATAGTTATCCTTGTTATAAGCATCCTTTAATGATAAATAAAATGTAGATTCATTGTTCTTTTAGTCATATTGGAGGAAAGTGCTGTCTAGTCATAGCTGACTTATGATGACCTCACAGGATTTTCAGGGCAAGAGACATTCAGAGGTGTTTTCCATTGGCTGCCTCTGTGACAAGACTCTGGTATTTTTGGAGGGTCTCAACAAAAAACAACTGTGAACTGAATTACCCGTAAAAGTAAATACATACAAAAGTAAATATAAAAGGAGACTTCAGCAAAGTGAAATGCACATGTAATCAGAAATGAATCTATACCTATCCATCATTGGAAAATACAGAAGTTCACAGGATCCATAGAACGAAAAAAACAAAGTCCAAAGTAGATATCTAATATTTTTCCTAGGTAGTATGCAGTGTTTCAGACTTCTGGTCCTTCCTCAGGAACAAAGAACAACAATAGGAAGTCTCATTCCAATTTCTTTACAGGACAATACTATTCAGTTTCTTTATGGGCCAGGTCGCCTAGGCTTTAATATGCACCTCTCAAGGTTGCTTCTATGTAAACAGGACCAAACATGACTTATGATGACCTAGGATTTTCAGGGCAAGAGACATTCAGAGGTATTTTCCATTGGCTGCCTCTGTGACAAGACTCTGGTATTTTTTGGTGGTCTGCCATCCAAATACTAGCCAAGGTTGACCCTACTTAGTTTTCGAGAGGTGACAAGATCGGGCTAGTCTGGGCCATCCAGGTCAGGGTTCTTTTAGTCATCCAAGCCCATATTATATAATTTGTGGCTTCAAGAATCACATTAGATACACCCAAGACGTTAGGAGTTTTGGTTTTTTAAAACTCCCATGGCATATTACAAACTACTTCCGAAACTACTCCTATGTGGCAGTTACTCTTCTTGGATGACCTGCTTCTTGGATGACCTTCTCCTCACTATACTTTCCATTAGACCACTTTATTCTGTTGCAGACATAACTAATTGCTTGCTGTTGCAAGGAGTGCAGAGGAGACTTACATTCCTGGCTTTTTAGAGTGTGTGCAAGGTGTTCTGTTTCAGGGAGCCTTTGGGGCAGACTAATGAAGTTGTTGGTGAAGGTTTTGTTGAGATATTGTCTTAATACGTGACTTTGGTGCTTTCATTATGTGGTAATTTACTATATAGATATTAAAAATTGTAATTTCTTGTTGTTCATGTAAGCCACCTTACGTTCTAAGACATGGATATGGTATATATAATTTAAATAAATTAACCTTTTCATTTTTAAAAGTGGTTTGCTTCTGGCAAGAGCCGCCTACTATTCAGAAGACTCAAGGTCTTCTTGTGCACATAGAAATTGTCACATGACTCTTAAGGAGCTTTTTGGATTTTTCATTCTTTATGTATTTCTGCCCAAATTTATTTCAACATTAATTTGGAAAAAAATTATTATTCATTAGGTGGACAAAGCCTATTTTGAGAAAGGGTTATAGACAACGCCTGGAATTGTCAGACATTTATCAGATCCCTGCCGCAGATTCTGCAGATAATCTTTCAGAAAAATTAGAAAGGTACGTACTAGCATTATGCCATATTTTGTAAGACAAAGACAGAATTTCAGTTTAATGGGTAAAAGAAATAGTTTAATACGAGATGGATGGTAATCTTTGATCTTCATCTGTGGATATTAGTGTTTTTTAAGAAACTTGCAGCCGAATCCATTCCACTGTTACTCTGAAGTAAACATCTCTTTCTTCAATGGGTTACTTCCAAGTCATTTTGCATAGGATTGATTTCAGCAGTATTTGTTTTAACTCCACTCTATATGAAGTTTGCAACTCAGAGCCATTTATATCATATTCCATTTAATTATATCAAGTTAATACAAGGGAAGTGTACTTTATAACACAAATATTAAAGGAACAATTTGATTAAAGATTTTTATGTGTATCTGTTAAACCTGGGTTGACATTTTCCTTGGGTTCTTAAATCAAACCATCAAAAGTGTGTTCAACAGTAGCTGACATGGTGTATTCAGTACATTGAAAAAGTCACAAAATAGAATTGTTTAGAATAGCTTATCTTTGTTTTATTCTTGCTGAGGACTGGAGGCGCTCCAAAACCTTTATTTGCCTATTATTTGTGTATTGGTCTTAAGAAGTACAGCAGGTTTCTTTAAAACATACAGTGTGACCTTTTAAATGAATTAACTCCCTGCGGAGTGATATATGACTAGGTATTTAAATCTGCCAAATATGCAGCTGAACTACACTTGAACTTTTATTGAGCTATCAAGTCATTGAGAATCAGATATTTGGGGTCTTTGCAAAGCTTTTATTCCATTAGTCACCTTAGCTAGATCTCCTTGGATATCTTTGAGCGAACTGAACTATGCCAAAGTTCCAGAGCTTTGTATTTGGTCACACTGGTCTTTTTTTTTTTCCTCCCCAGGGAATGGGACAGAGAGTTGGCGTCAAAGAAAAGACCCAGACTCATCAGTGCTCTTAAAAGATGTTTCTTCTGGAGATTTATGTTCTATGGAATACTACTATATTTAGGGGTAAGATTTGTTCTAATTTCCAGTGAATTTATTGCTATGTTATATCATGTACCACTACTGGACTCCAAGGAAACAAAATAATTTTAAAAATCAGATCATACTACGTTTTAATGATATTCTGATGATGCATTCTCCTTATGCAGGGCAGGAAGGCAAGACTGTCTCACCACTTCACCAATCATTTATGCAGCCTGCCTCCAAGTCTACCAGATATCTGTATATGGGAGGAATACTTAAATAGGGATTAGCCACCTAAAATGCTACTCGTGTAAGCTCAGACTGCATAGTTGACATCTTGCTCAAAATCCAGGAGTGGACTGTTTATGCACATTTGATTTCGACAATGTATATCTGTGACAGACAGGAGGCTGCTCTCTCCCTGAAGGGAGAAACAGTAATTCAGCTGACCCTATGGGATTTCTGCTCCAGCATCCAAAATTTTCAGAGTGGTGATGTAAAGTTGGAGAGAAGCACAGAGGGACTTTAGATCTGTCTTGCCATCAGGGAGAGTGCAGTGATAATTTGGGTCTTCCTGAGTAGAAGAGCAGATAGTTTGAAGGGTAGCTGTGCCTGGTAGAGTGGCAGAAACTGTGCCTAGTTGTGTGGCAGAGTGGTTTAACTCTGTCTTTGGGAGAGTATAGAGTACCCGATAGTTAGGCTTTTCTCTGGTAATCAGAAGATTTTGTACAATTTAGTCTGTCTCCTGGGAAAGGTCAGGCTGGTGTGGGTGGAATGCAGTTTGTGTGTGCAGGGCCGGCTCCAGGTGTTTCTGCACCCTAGGTGAGGCGCAGATGCCAACCTCCTGGTAGGGCTGGGATACTCTTTTGCTGCCTCCCCCCCCCCATGAGGTGGGGGAGGATGAGCGAGCTGCAGTACTGCTCCTGCGCCCCTGCTGGGAGCCTGCTTCTCCTGGCCACTGCCGCCTCCTCCCCCCCGAAGGGGAGGGCAGGCGAGCTGCAGCGTGCCTTCTGCGTCCCAGCCAGGCGTCCTTCTCCTGGCCACCACTGCCTCCTCCCCACCGAGGGGGAGGAGGGAGGGCAGGTGAGCTGCGGTGTGCCTCCTGCACCCTGGCGGGGCATCCTTCTCCTTGCCACCGTTGCCTCCTACCTCACCGCTGCTGCCGCTGTCGCTGCGGCACTCCTGCTGCCAGGTAGACTCCTGGGAGGGAGGGGAGAGCAAAGGACTGGCCAAGGCACCTGGAGCCCACCTGGGGGTGCAGATGGACGGGAGGGACCCGGGAAAGTGGTGCGGAGCCTGGACGGCAGGGCAGGGAAACACGGCTGCTTTGCGGTCAGCTCTGCAGGTCCCGCGATCGGGCTGAGGCTGGCCACCGCCACCTCCTCTGCCCCCTTGGGGGATGGGGGAGGGCAGGTGAACTGCAGCGGTGCCGCCTCCTGCACCCCCACCAGCCAGCCAGCCAGGCATCCTTCTACTGGCAGCGGCGGTGGCAGCAAGTCCCTGCTTGCCACCGCCATGCCGCCAAGGGGGGAGGGCAGGCGAGCTGCAGGGGCGCAGGAGCACCCTGGCCGGAGCAGTTTGGCAGCCCTGAGGGCCGGCGCGCCCTAGGTGAGCGCCTAGTTCGCCTAGTGGGCGAGCCAACGCTTTGTGTGTGTGAAGATCCAATGTAGTGGCTAGTCTGTAAAAGCCTGTTTGTACATGAAAGCATTAAAGAAAAAATCAGATCACACTTGAAAGCTATAAGCAGCTTAAATTTTTGTGCCTCAGCCAGGTTTCTCCTCTGATTATCTGAAGACCTGTGCTGCCAATCTGTTCTTTTAACCTGTAAATAAATCAGTTTTCTTCATTATTTATATGTGACTCCCGGCACAGTGATCTCTGTGTTCTACTTGCTCACCACAAAATTCACCTCATGGCTGTGAACCTGTTATCTTAAAAACATCTGATATCTGAAAGGAAGTTTATCAGCTTATAACAGACTTCACTCCCCAAAATCATAGGAGGCTGTGTCGGTCCCCTCATTTGGTAGAAAGGGCCTGTCAGAACATCCTATTCAAATGTTATACTGGATTGTGGACATCCAGAAGTCTCAGAACATCAGGACATACTGATGATAAACCAGGCAGCAAGGTGTATTTTTGCTGTCCCACTACTTGTAGGAAGCAGGTTGGCAGAAGTTTAATCCGATCCAGACCTTTGTTCCTTGATTAAACAGCATAACTAGATCATCAGCTCTTTGTGTTTGTCTTCTGGAGGTATCTCCAGAGACAACATAACATAATACTAATAGAAGAACTGACAACAGAGGCTTGATAAAGTTACCAGCCTAAAAATAGGTTACTGTAGTGTCATTTTCAATGAAGCACAGACAGTGGAAATAATTTGGTCATAAAATCGTGATTGCAGTAATTAGGTAAGTACTTGCTACATTCTTATTTCCTTAAGAAGTCACAGCATTTTCAGTAAATCAAGATGCCTGAAATGGCTTGTTGTAGGCATATTCTGCAACATGCTATTCTCTGCAGCAATGGTCATGTCAAGCATCATAGATAACAGCTCATTCTGGAAACTGGCAGTTTGTTTTTCTTCAGGATTTGCTCCACTGAAGCCAAGGGCAGGTTCCCTCTTCAAAAGGCACAAGAAGAAATTTTGGTTAGTTCTTCCTCCCATTCTTTGCCCACAAACATACTTTTAAAACAATACTGTTCTTTTCAATTCCTGCTGTTTTCCTTCTGCACCCTACTTTTTCTTTGCATATTACAAACACACTCCGGTGGATGGGTAGAAACTTTTCTTCTAAGCTGGTTGTTGTGATTTCGTTTCATCAATAGCTTTGGTGGTGGTGGTGGAAAGTGCTGTCAAGTCACAGCCAACATGTCCGGTTTTGGCATTCGCCATGGTGTTCACTTTCTCCTGAGGCTTAGGGAGAAGCGCACCAGAGCCCGCGGTTGGGAGGGGGCGCGATTGTCCATGCCACCCACAGAGCCCTTGCGTTGGGCTCCCTGCCATGAGGCACTAGAGAGCCCTACCCCTGGCGACCCT
Source organism: Gekko gecko (assembly GCA_029375565.1). Classification (NCBI taxonomy): domain Eukaryota; kingdom Metazoa; phylum Chordata; class Lepidosauria; order Squamata; family Gekkonidae; genus Gekko; species Gekko gecko. The sequence goes on from JAPDNY010000005.1 coordinate 119,456,251, forward strand.
GCTGGAGAAAGGGGGCTACTCCATGCCCTGAAGGTCCCGCAGCAGAGCATCCCAAATGGGAACCAGAATCGCACATCAGAGCAAGCGGTGGGTGGCCAAGCAAATTGAAATGTGAAAGCAGCTATTTCACTGTAATGTGAGTCTAAGTGAAAGTGAGAAACACCAAAGACATAGCTTAAAACCTCCCCTTAAAAGCGACTCTCCCCCGATAAGAAGAAAACAAACGTACTTTTAACTACGGACTTAAGGGGGGGCAAGTTAAAGAAGCGTGATGGACTAAAATAAAGAACTTGTAAGAACTTACCAGGCTTTCTTAGGTGTTCTAGAGACTGTGACAACTTTTATAAAAAGTAAACAATTTCTCAACATGGCGCCTCCATGGAGAGATGAGAAAGACAAACAAACAAAACCTAAGCTCTCTCTTGGAAGTGTTAGCCTAGCGAGTTCTGTCCTTAGACAGGACCCAACAACTGAGCTTCAAAGGATGCTGACTGAAGCAATGCAACCCCTGCTGGAACAAGTAACGGCATTACACCAAAAGTTTGATGCACAGCAAACGCAATTGAATGAGGCTGTGAAAAAAGCAGGAACAATGGAAAAAGAGCTTAAGGAGTTGGATGCCAACACCAAGAAGCTTCAAAAACAACTGCAGACAACAGAGAAAAAGAGGCAAACCAATGAATCCCATTTGTTACAGCTGCAAATGGAAAGGGCAAACTATGTTCTAAGATTTCAAGGTGTCCCACAAGAGAAGGGAGAGAATCTGAAGCAGATCATGTGTGACGCTTTAGGCCCGAATGCAGATGTTAAAACAGAAATACTACAAAGCGAAATTGATACGATCTTCAGGTTGTATTCAGAATTTACAAGAAAGAACAATCTGCCTGGGGAAGTAGTGGTGAGATTCTCCAGAAGACAAGTGAGGGATCAAATACTTAAAGCTATGAATGGAGCTACCTTGAAAATCAAGGACAAAGAAATAAAAGTGTTGAAGGACATTCCATTTGAAATAAGAAGGAAATATAGGGACTTGGCTTCATTTTTACAGAAAAACAATGTCACCTACAGATGGCTGGCTGCTGAAGGTATAATCTTTAAATTTATGGACAAAAAAGAAAAAATTGACTCTGTTGAAGAGGCGTATGAGTTTTTGCATCTTCATAGTCATCCAGCAAAGGGAGAGGAAGAAGAAGAAGACAACAGCAATAAAGAAAGTGATGAGGAGGGAGCAATGGCATCTTCTGATGAGAACTCAGACTCAGTATTAGGGGCAGCAGCCCCAAAAACAAGTTACCATTTGAGAAAGAAAAAGGACAAAAAATGAGTAGTTGCTACACTCTGGAACTTTTTAAAGCTTTTCATTTCTTATAACTATTTCTTATCTTGTTCTTTATGAAGGTAGACATGGGAGAGTTTCTAATTTTTGTATTTTCTAGTTTAAATAGACTTTTAGATGAACATATTCAATGAACTTTAACTGAAATTTTGAGCTAATAAGCTGATTTTACAAGCATTATATATGACCACCATCTCTTGGGGTTTTAGTGGGTTTTCTTTACTTTCACCATTAGTTTGTAGTTCCCCTCCCTTTTTTATTGTAGTTTATAGAAAATGTAATAAAAAATCCCCTAAGGGGGGCATAAAAAAAAGTCACAGCCAACATGGTGACCCTGTTGGGTTTTCAAGGCAAGGGATGAACAGAAATGGTTTGCCATTGCCTGCCTCTGTGTAGGGACCCTGGACTTCCTTGGTGGGAAACCATTCAAGTACTCACCCAGGCTGATCCAACTTAGCTTCCAAGATCTAATGAGATTGGGCTAGCCTGGGCCATCTAGGTCAGTGAGAGAAACCCTTCTCCTAAGTTGATTGTTGTGATTCAGTTTCATCAATACATAACATAAATGATCATGGCTCTCTAAACAGTGTTATGTGTCATAACTATAATCAAGCTATGTTTATGTGAACAAAGACAAACAATGCCAGGTAATTCTGTAAAGGAGCACATGCCCTTCTATTGCTATACACTTTTTATTTACAGTCCACTTGGTCAAAAGCCTCTGTCTGATGTTAGCAGCTGCTGGTTATGATGGATAGTACAGCCATCTGAGCCCTGTAAACAGGACATATTAGTTTATGGGGCCAACATGCACAGAGTGGGGATCACTCATTATTCCCAGTCACAGGAACCGATCCTACATGCACACAGTTTGTAGGGGCTTGGTGAACATTCACTGGGAAGAGTGTGGCTGGTATGCTTATTTGTGGATGAGGACAGTACTAGTGTTTTCTCTCCATCTCCTTCTCTACACACATTGACCCTGTACACCAGTACATCATCTGTACAGGGCTCTGGACATCTCTGTTCCAGTGCTATTTAAGTGGCACTTCTACTAGCCTGTTTGCCCATTTACCCTATGGTAGTGCAATCCTTCTGTCTTACCAATATCTTTTTGAAAGCAATATTAATTTCACTTCATTTTTTTCTTTTAGAGTTGGTAAATGAAGTGTAGTTGTTTTATGTGTATTCCTATAAATGCTATACATCACTTTGCTACAATAATCTGAAAACATATTTTGTATCTGCATGTGGTATACACAACAAACAGCAGCAAAAGCATTCCCTCTGCTGTGTCAGCATAAATTGTAAAGATCACAAGAGTCTTAAGACCTGTGAAGAGGAGTCTTAAGACATGTTGTCCTTTACCTTGAATTTAACAAAAATAAAAATAAAAATGAAAAGCAGCTTTCGTTAAGGGTTTGCTTTGCTGCATGTTCCTAGAAGTGGATGGACTCAACATGCCTCCTCAATTCTCTTTTTAATTATTCTTCTATAAATATTACTCCCTGTATACTAAAAACATGGTTGTGTTGGTTAAACATGAGCCTGCTGTGTTTGTATTTTTACAAAAATTATATGTTATCATGTAAAAGATGTGAGTACTTAAAACAGGAACTATATAATTCAGTGCATGAAGGTTTAGACCATTTGTGAAAATGGCATATGAATAGTAAATCCATCAATTGGTCTATTAGGAAGTGATTACACAAAATAATGAAAGAGCTTTTGGTATTGCTGTCCTGAGGTCATTTAAAGGAGAGAAGACAAAGAACTGTCATGACCTAATATGTTTCAGGTTCAAATTAAATGTGATGCTGAAGACCCAACTTTTTGTATCAGCTAACTTTGTGTGTGCGTGTGTGTGTGTGACTGCAAGAGGCACAACATTTAATAGAAGCAGCAGAGCTGGGTGTTTAACCCTTTTCCCTCTTTACAGATCAGAGTACCTGTTTTCTGTAACTGTCAGTTGTGGGTTTTCTTTAGCTCCCACATGCATGGTGTCTGTGGGCTTCCCCAGTGGACCACATTGTGTGAGTAGTGAGGACTTGTGAGTCCAAGGTTCTAAGCTGCCATTAAACTCATTGGATGACCTTGGGGTCTGTCATTCTCTACTTAGCCCAACCTACCACACAGGACTTGTGTGTGGATAAAATGGAGAACAAACTCCTAGGAAGGAGGGTGGATAAAAATATGATGGACAGATACAAGCTGCTGTAGCTTTGTAGAGGCAAAAATGAACTAATAGCTGCTTTGGGGGAGAAATTATACAGTCAGGAAAACAGTGTTGGGAGGCAGGTTAAATGCCCAAGTTTTACCACTCTGATTAAATTTGGAGTTTCCTACACCTTTGTTAAAGTAAACAAAAACATCAGTTGATCTAATCATGGGGATCCTGAATCACGTTTGGTTTGTTCTTTAATTAAGCTCTGTAATTCTTTTTCATCACGGGACTGGTCAAATAGATTGCCAAGTAAGACAAAGCCTTGGACTCAGCCAAAAAGTGAGAAGACAGTCCACTATGACCACAGAAAAAAGGCTATGCTGGGAATCTTGGGACCTGCATGCAGAAAAGGCATATGTAAGAGGCCTGGAGTAAGGAATGGGACTGTGAGACTGTTTGGATCCATCCTAAAAGTTTTTCCTTACTTCTATACCATACAGAGTTTTCTGCAGTTTAGTTCTTTCCAATGGCCTGTTTCCAGTGAGCTTTAAAGCATACTATGAGTCTCTTTTCCCAAACATACTTTGGACCATCCTAAATTGAAAATAGGAACAATTATTTACTGGCCACTTGTTCAGCATATCTGATCTTCACAGGCCACAGAGTCCCTGGGGCTCTCTTGACCTTGTACCAGCTTGCATAGTAGAGCTGGAATGAGGGAAACACTGAGGGTATGGTCACACAGCAAGCTTACTGCGATTTGTTCCTGCTGTAGATTTGATAGAGGATATTTTTTAGTGGGTTCAGATGTTCACACATCCCTTGTCCAACCCGCTTGCATTGCGCAATGAGGCTTCAGGCACCATCCGAACAGCCATGCTGCACAAGTGGTGGCGTGGCACAATTTTTTTTAAAAAAATTCTTTGTGCATACATATATGAACTACCAATGTGTAACCGAGTGCTGTTTTATGTACTCTTGAGCATTTATGCATTTAATATATTCAGTGCAGGATTCGTTATCCGCACAATGGTGAAAGCCGGGGGGGGTACTACTGCAAGAAGGATGTACAGATGACCTAATTGCATTCATAGTGAGAGATGGCTGTTCAAATAGGAGAAATTGTGGATTCACAGTGCAAGTAGTAGGAAAGTACTTGATTTTCCCAGTGTCGGAAAACGTGCTAGAAAACCAGGAGGATTGTGGGGATGAGTCCGCTTTGATACGGGAGACAGAATCAGCTGTCTGATCAGCCCTTTTAAATGCTATTGGGAACAGTTGTGAAACCTGATCAAAATGTAGGGGCAGAGCGACAGCAGAGCTATGCAGTCGCGCCCAACTCAGCCTCTGTGTTGGGCTCCTACAAAAGAATTAAAATTTTAAAAATGCACTGTAATTTAAATAACACAGCTTTACCAAAACAATGGGGAGGAATAGGGGAGCAAAAGGTTGCAAGAATCTCTCTAAAACACTGCCTAGAGCAATACACGAAAACCAAAATTCTTTGAATGAGGACTCCCCCCCCCGCATTGGAAATGGAGGAAGTAGAAGCTCACACAAGCAAAAAGAAATGAGAAGACTCTTTAACCAAAAACATTTACAGGAGATGCTGATAGACTTAAAACAAGACTTAAAAGAAGAGATAAGAAACAGCATGATTCCTGTTATGAATAAGCTGGATGAAGTCAACAAAAAGCTGCAAGAGACACAGGAGATGGCGGAGACAGCAGCTGCCAGTATGCAAAAGAACTCTAAAGAAATAGCCGAACTGAAAACTTTTGAAGGATGGGTGAAAAGCAAGCTAATACTGTTAGAAACTAAATCACGGGAAACTAAAGTGAAATTCTGTGGAATTTCTTTGAACTTTGAATTAAATAAGGACCTTACTGTTGCTTTAAACGAATGGGTAGAAGGAATTATACAGCTTCCGGGGCCAGTGGAAAACAATGCTTTCTGTGTAAACCCTCCCTGAACAGGCTTGCCAGCATTGATACCTGATATCATGGCAGATCTTAAAGACACAAAAACTAAGAGGAACCTCTTGGAAATTGCTAGGAAGAACAGAGGTCTGAAGCTTGAGGACACTATGGTCCAGCTGTATCCAGATATTCCTTATGAAATATTAAATGCAAGGGGAACACATGGGTAGGGCTATTGGGACACCCCCCACACCTCCCCAATGGGCAAGACTCTCTGTGAGACTCTTCTCTGGAACTGTTCCAGAGTCCTGGGTGAGGGAACACCAATTAGAAGAGCCACAAGGTATAGATAGGAACTCTCAGTCTGGGGCAAGTGATGCACTGTATTCTTGGTGCTTGGGGGGGCAACAGTGGGAGGGTTTCTAGTGTCGTGGCCCCACTGCTGGACCTCCTGATGGCACCTGGTATTTTTGGCCACTGTGTGACAGAGTGTTGGACTGGATGGGCCACTGGCCTGATCCAACATTGTCTTCTATGTTCTTATTCCTGGAGATGCTCTTGTATTTTTATAAAATTAAATGTAATCATGTAGAATATTTTAAGAGGTTCAAACAACTGGGTTTTGAAGAATGAATGTGGTTCATTACCAGACAATTAGGACCAAACCGATCCATTATTAGGTTCTCTCCCTCCCCCCCTCTCTCTCTTTTTAAAAAACCCAGCTAATTAGTAGACCCACATGGATCCTTTGAATATCTGGAAATGATCCATGGTGAAGGTGGTGTTTAACCCTTTCCTCCCATGCCTCTTGAGTAATGTAAATAGCTCCCATGGAGAGAAAAAGAGAAATATAACTGCTGTACCTTTTCCAGCCCACTTAGCAAATGAAAGCTTCAGAGGGGCTATTTCAATTATTCAAGACATATGGACTTCTGGGTTGTGGTGCAGTGGGGCAGCTTGCTCCTGAGCACCACCGACTCTCCATGGCTTTTAACGGAACTCTGGGGGCTCCTGAGTTCTGCCAGATCTCCTGGAGAGAGGTCTGGAGCAGGAGATGCGATCTGAGCCTCCTGTGAGTGGCAGCAAGTGGGCAGAAGCTGGATTGTCCCGAGGTGAAAGCACGAAGCTTTATGTATAAAATGTTATTAAGAAATCATAGCCTCTCTCCCTATAAGAGTGGCCTAGGGAGCTCTTATTAAAGTGTAACCAAACAGAATGGCTTATATTGTTAAGAAATCAACTGAGAGAGGTGACAGTGTAAGGATTTTAGTAAAATATTAGATATGATAGATTAATATGTGAACTCAAACCATAAAGATCTTTCATCTTTATTTTTTATCAAAAATAAGGCAGCAATTTAGAATAAGAAATAGATAGGTATATATGTTTTGCAGGGAAAATTGAAATTGCAAGGAAAATTAGAAGGGAAATTACTTTATTAAAGATAAGAATAGACTGGGAATATATGAAATTTTATAGTAAGAGCCCTTGAATTTATATTACCAAAAGAAAATAATAGTAGAATGTTGAGAGAACTATTAAATGAAATCATTTATGTATTGTTTGACACTTGTCGTTGCAAATATCATTAGGTTATTAGATAAATTCTCTGTTTCAAGCTATTTAGGAGAGATTTAAATTGAATGTATCACAAGGTATTACTCTCATTTTTTATTTGTAATTTTTCTTTCTGTTTTTGGAAAATCAATAAAATCCTATTATAAAAAATGCTCAAGACATATGAGAGGAAAGAGTTAAATATTCCCTCTTCTAACAACCCTCTCCTAATCTTTAAATCAGTTGTGAAGTATTAATTAGCTTTTAATTAGCTGCAAAATATTCTAATCACTGATCTCTGATTTCATGTGTAGTTTGAATCTTAGTTAACTAATACTTAGTTAACTAATACATGGACAGATCCCACACAAGCATATTCTTGTTTATGTCTTTTCTAATCTCTTTATTAAGTTTTTAAACATAAGACAAACATATTAACACAAACTTAGACAACAACATATACATGAATTGAATTTTGTATCATAACACAGTCAAGCCAAAACATTAGCTATCAGTTCTCACATCAAAATACCCACTAACTCCTTTACCAAAGTATTTAAAAAATTCCACCTTTGAGTACACTCTTCTATTAACAATACTTATACTGATTTAACCACACCTATTTTTACTTGCGCTATTTTTAAAAAAGTTTTCCCATTGATCTTCTTAATTAATGTTTCAGAAGTCAGTATTGTTCTCCACAATATTTCCATATAGCAAATAAAGAGAGGGAAAAAGATAAGAAAAGAAACAAAAACTATTTACCTTCCACTTTTCAACATTGCAGCCATTCCAAAGTTAAACACATTTTTTACTAATAATATCCTTTAGAATTTAGATGTCCTAAAACTACTTCAATCTTCTACCACAAACCTCTCTTAGCTACTCATTGCCTTATTTAATTCTTAACTGTTTAATACATTCATTATTTCTTTCCTTTTAATTCTGAATAAAAATTTAAACATTCAACACATATCACCAAACCTTATTATAGCTCACCAACTCTTTCTATCTACCCTTATTCCCAGCTTTCCCTAATTATCCCTTTATGTTATAGGTTCAACTATACATATATCAACTGACATAAAACATAACTTATAATTTATCTCCTACAGATTTTCCCCAAAAACTAAAGACACAAACATTTTGGTTTACTAGCCCAATCTTAAATTTTCCTTACCTTACTTATCTATTTACTATTCCATTATAACAAATATATAAAGGTCGATTTTTTTTCTTTCAATTCATGTAGTTTAATCTATCTTTTATATATCAATAATCTTTTTTTTAAATTAACATAAAACATATCTCCTATAAATTTCCCCACTAAAGACTCAAACATTTCAGTCTACTAGCCCCAGTCTTAACTGATCACCACCTAACTTTATCTCTTTACTATTCCATTATAACAAACATATAAGGATCAATTTTTTTCCAGTTAGACATATATCAACAGCAACATGTAACTCACTCTGTCATGTAATTTAATCTGTCTCTTGTACATCAATAGTCTGATTTTTTGAAGTAACTTGTCTGCATGTCTTCTTTCTTTAATTGAATGGAAGTTTCTTTCTGGTCTCTCTCTTTGCGCTTTCACCCATCTCAACTCCAATTTTTTTTTGTCCATCTTTACTTTTCTACCACGACATTTTTTCCTTTCTTTTTTTGGTTTTTCTTGACCTTTACGAAAGCATCTTTGCACATTCTTTTTTAATGTCTCTATTTTAGAATAGAAATGCTTTGTTGGCTTCTTTCCCTTTACTTTCCTCGGTGTAACTTGCAATTCCGAGCATCCTTCCATTTGATGGCATCCTATGGTCTCAACGTCCCTCTGGATAGGCTTTCCCTCATTTCCTTCTTCCCATACTTGCAATTGTAGACTATATGTCGATCCTGAAAAGTTTACACACCTCTTCTATATTTAACATGGATTGGAACTCAGTGCACTCTTCTATTGAGTCCTCTTTTTTAGTTGTGAATTATGCGCTGTTTCTAAAATGTCTGTGCAGGCTTTTTCAATACCCTTTTGAATCTGTTCCCTTAAAATCTTCAAAAACTGTTTCATGGACATATCCCACACAAGCATATTCTCATCTCTTTCCTCCTCCTCTTGAGTTATCAATGCCATTTTAATCATGCAATTCAATTCCTTTTACTCAAATTTTTATAGTCATACAAAATACATAGCATTTTTCCTGACCATTTCCATAATAAGTCCATGCCAATAGAAAAAGAATTGCAAACACGCCAGAAAGTATTCCTGCCACTCCTAATCTTCTTCTGGCCGCTTAACCCTTCCTTTTTGAGCAAATGATTTTAGGGTAATGTCACCACAAATCTTCTCTGTTTCGAAATTAGAAGTAGTTGTACTCACAAATTCACTTCTTGGGCTTCTTCTTCTGTGTTATTTACTTGAAGTTTTAAAAAATCCAAACAAAGTTAAAACGGGTGGCTGCAGCTGCGTAGAACATGGCATCCATGCTCCACCCCACAAGTCGCTCCTGCTTCAGGGCAATAATGGACACCCCTATGCATTTGCCAGCTGTGGAAATGGCCAGAACAGAGTCCCCTGCCCCAGTCCTCTCTCTGGGAGGTCTGGCGGAGTTCTCCCGGTGACCAGGAGGCTCCGAAGGTAGCGAAAAAGGGTCGGGCGGCTCAGAGCAAACCAAAAGCCGCCCATCGCTGCGCTGTGCCGACCGGCAGCCTTTCGATGCCGATGTGTTTCAGATGTTTTTCTAATCTTGTTTATGTCTGTTCCCTCTTTTGTTACACAGGACATATAGTACATTATGTATTTGATAACTTTTGCAGTGAAGTGGTATATATGGACATGAACTGGTTCACAAACCGAAATTCAGCCTGAACTTGGGCTGGTTCAAAGTTCATGAACCAATGTTCAGGAGGCCGCCTTCCCCGAACATTTAACAGACTTATGGCTGGTTAAGTTTGGCTATTCAGGGCCAGCCATTTAAACCTGACAGCTGAGCACTGTGGTTCTGCAGGTCAGCTGTTAAGTTTAAATAGCCAGCTGGCAGCCATTTAACCCTTTGGTTTTGCTTCCTCCCTTTGAAGGGGGTGGGAAGGAAAACTGTAGGGTTAAATGGCTGGCAGCCATTTAAACCTAACAGCTGACCCACAGACCCACTGAGCTGTTTGGTTTAAATGGCTGTGAGCCATTAAACCTCTCAGTTTTGCTTCCCCCTTCAAAGAGGGGAAATGAAACCAACAAGTTAAATGGCTGTGAGCTATTAAACCTCTTGGTTTTGCTTCCCCCTTCAAAGGGGGGGAAGTGAAACCAATGAGTTAAATGGCTGTGAGCTATTAAAACTCTTGGTTTTGCTTCCCCCTTTGAAGCAGGGGGAAATGAAACTGACAGGTTAAATGACTGGCAGCCATTTAACATTTCACAGGTGTTCCCCCCTTCTCCTAGCCCCAGCTGGCAGCCATTTAACCCTTCCCAGGCATTCCCTCCCATTGCCCTGTCCCCAGCGAGCTGTGGCTGGGAGAAAGGTGGAAGGGAAGTCCCTTCCAGGGTGGTTCCCACCCCCTTTCTTTTGGTTGCAGCTTGTCGCATATGGGAGATAGGCAGTATTGAACCCTCCAGACAGCTTGGTTCAGGTGGGGTCCTTATAAGTCTGTTTAGCATGGGGTTTGATTCAAGAGCTGCTCTGAACTGAATGGGGTTCATGCCCATACACCCCCCCACACACTCTTACGTCTGACATGTTCTCAGTGTTGGGAGACAAGCAGACACAGAAGAAGGAAGAATGTTTACCCAGTTCTTAGCATGTGTAACTAAACATGCTATTGAGATCATCTTTGAGAGAAGAAGTGAAGAAAGAGTGATTCAGCACACAGGGAACTGAGAAGGAAGTGTATCTGCAGAAATACACACAGAGTTTGTCACCAAAGAGGACAGTGATGAAAGCTCTGCTTTTCCAAACTGTTAATTTATGCTAAACATGTTGCTGGCTCACTGACATGAGGAGTGATTTGATTTATTGCTTGCTATTCTATTCTATCTGGTGTTGTTCCTATTAAGAACAGCATTTTCTTTGCAACTGCTTGAATACTGGCACATAGCCCAACAGATTGTGGGAGAAAGTAAGATGAATGCTGTACTTGCCTCCCCTCCAGTTACAGGAAAGTTGAAAAAACAGAAGCAGATATTTTGCTTGTACAGACTGGCATACAGGCAGGCAGCAATTCAGACTGGGAGAGGGAAATGTCCTTCCCCTGCTGGATGCCAGGCAGTGTCTTCATGTCATCCTAACTTGTGTGCAGTGCAATCAGTTACATGTGAGAAAGACAAAGTCTTGGAGCAAACCTGATGAGACACGTGCGATCAAAGATGGTGATCTGAGATATCTGTAATATTCATTAAAAGCAACTGTGAGAACACTTGATTTTGGTGTGTGTGTGAACCTTTCTACTCTGTTTCCCAATAAAAATTTTCTCCTAGCTGCTATCATGCACAATTGGGACAAAATGCAGGAAACCTGTTTCAGTGAATTAAGTGTAAGGCCTAATTAACTGCCCCACAGTTTAATTAAACTAAATTAAATTAGACATGATGGGAGAGATCCTTGTGATATGTAAAGAAGGCCTATTCCATTGAAAGAAATGGAAACAAAAATGATTATAATAAAGAAAATGAGCACATAATAACAATAGAAGAGTTGATATTAATAGTCCACTTTTTCTCTATCCTCTCCTTTGAACTGTTTTTGCCTCACCTCATGTGGTCATTGTTTCCCTCCTCTCATTGTCCATCTGCCTGAATTTTCCTTCCACCCTCCCCATCCCTGCTCCTTCATGCCCTCCCTGCAGCTCCCGTGGTGCCTACTTCCCTTGTGCTCTCTTGGCTCCTGGTCCTCTTTATGTTTTTTTCACCCATTGTTGGACACCATTTTGAGTTGCTCTGGTAATCCAAAACACCACTCAAGGTTCTATTTATATAGCTGATATGGTAGTAGGGTCTATTATAGCCCCTGTGTTGCAAAAATAATATTTTTCTGAAAACTTGGGGTTTGCAGATATAGAGATTATACAGGATATAGAGCTTAAAAATATACTGTTGTAAGGGTTAGGAATGACCACGAACCCACTGACGAACTAAGGTCTGTTGTGAATTTTGGCCTGCTTGGGGTTCGCAAACCACAGTTCATGAACAGAAAAACATGGATGAACTAATACAAAATTTTGGTGCAATTCATGGTGGCTCATGTCAGTTTGTGAAGAGCAGAAAGCAGATTTTTACCGCTGCTTTCTGCATTTGAGAGAAACAGCTGAGTGGTGGGGAGCTCCCTGCCACTCAACTGTTTTGGAGTCACTTAAACCATGCTTTCAGCTTCCCACCAGCTTCTGGGTCCCTGTGGCCAGCAGAAAGGAAGAGGGAGAAGATCTTCTTTCCTGAAAGATCTTCCCTTTCTCCTTTCTGCTGGTGGTGTCTCTCCACAGCCAGTGGAATGAAAGGAAAAGATCTCATGTCTCTCCTCCCTCATTTTCACTGGCAGTAGCTGATTTCAGCCAGCAGAAAGAAAGGGGAAGAAGATCTCCTTTCCTGGGAGATCTTCCCTCCCTCCTTTTTGCTGGCAGCAGCTCCTCGTGGCCAGCAGAATGGAAGGGGAGGGAGATCTGAGATCTTCCCTTCCTCCTTTCTGCTGGCAGTGGCTCCCCAGGAAGGGAGATCTTCTCCCCCTTTCTACTGGCCAGGGCTCTTCACAGAAAGCAGAAAGGCGGGAGGGAATTCCTTTCTTGGGAGATCCCCCCCTTTCTGCTGGCTGCTGTTTTCAGGCTATCTTGTGCAGTCCTTTTAAAGTTTAAAGTGACTGCAGAAGAGAATTTGAAACAGCTGTGAGGTGGGGAGTGCCACCCCACCATGCGGCTGTTTTTCAGACTGTCTTCTGCAGTCCTTTTAAACTTTAAAGGGACTTGCACAAGACAGCCTGAAACAACTTTGTGGTGGGGAGCAAGCAGTTCTCTGCACTCAGCTGTTTTTCTGACTTTCTGCAGACCCCATTTAATGGTACTGTGGTCCCTTTCAATAGGGTTTGCAAGGCCACAAATGGAACATACCGATTTGGTTTGTTAACAAGCCTCTCAGCTCATTTCAGTTTGGGGTTCAGTTTGTGGGGCGCCATGGACCCCAAACCAAACTTACTTTTCCTGGTCTATGCCCATCCCTAGTAAGGGTTTTTTTTAAAGATTGCTTGAATATGATTAAATCTGATATTAATTGTGAAGTTGTCTCAAAACACAACATAATTGCTAACAATGGACATATTTGAACTTGCATTTTCGTTGTACACAAGAAACCCAGATGAGACCACAGAATAATATTATTATTCTAGGGTCTCCTCTTTCTCCTCCTCTATGATGGGTTGGGGGGAGTCTAACTAGTTTATTTACAGTACCACAAAAACTATGTGCTTGTCTTGCGGGTAGCAGTTCTTTTTCATCCAAAGAAAATGACACACCACTTTTACTACTGAAGTGGTCCTGTGTTATGGTAACTCACATACTATGTAATTATTTCATACAAAATACCCCAAATATCCCCAAGGGAACATTAAAACCACTTAATGGGGATGAATGTAGATTAACTCTCTTTTGTATATTGTAAGACAAATTAAAGCATAGCTAAAGGGCGGAACTTTCCCACTATTCAAATGCACATTTTTCTGTGGAATGATAATCTCATTCCGTGTCACTAGTTGTATTTAGGGAGGCAGGTGATAATTATTTAAGAGCATGAGAGCTCAATCTATGTAATTTGAAGTGCAGTCCTAAGACTCCTTTCATGAGATTTTTTGTTGTTGTTCAGTCGCACAGTCGAGTCCGACTCCTGGCGACCCCATGGACCAGATTACGCCAGGCCCTCCTGTCTTCCGCTGTCCGCTGAAGTTTGCTCAATTTCATGTTCGTTGCATCGATGACACTGTCTAACCATCTCATCCTTTGCCGTCCCCTTCTTCTTTGACCTTCGATCTTTCCCAGCATCAGGGTCTTCTCCAGTGAATGCTCCCTTCTCATTTGGTGGCCAAAGTATTTGAGCTTCAGCTTCAGGATCTGGCCTTCCAGGGAACAATCAGGGTTGATTTCTTTTAGGATTGACTGATTTGATCTCCTTGCAGTCCAAGGGACTCTCAAGAGTCTTCTCCAGCACCATAGTTCTATTAAATAAAACTGGACTGTTTTCTGAATATACATGCTTAGGATTGCTTCCTTGGGATCCTGCTTTCCCCTTTCTAAAAAGAGGAAGTACAGTTTTACTAAAAATTAATTTTTATTTACCTGATGCTGGGAATTCAGCATTCAAGAATTACCAGAATTGTTGATCTGAGGGTCTACTTAGTTTATTTTCTATTCTCAGTATTATAGCCAATGGAAACATGAAAGTCAAAGTACTGTTCATTCCTTGTTTTCTATCCCTTGCTATACAGCAGGTATAGTAGAGCCTTCAGCATAATGGAGGGGAGGAACTTTCATCAAATATCCTTGGTATAAGAATTGGTATTATAAGCATGACTCTATTTTCATCTGCAAAATGTGTTGGAGGGCCTAGATAGGTAGTTTTGGCTAGAGGGGACCTGAACAGGGAACCCTATAAGACTTCTGTATTCAATAGGATAGATTTTAACACAGGGTACAATTCTAAGAACATTTTCCTGGAAGTAAGCCCACAATAAAAATGAAACTACTGAGCAAACCTCCTTAGGACTGCTCCCTAATTTTTTCACAAATGGAAGGCACTATGGTCAGCACAATAGAGCTTTCCTTGCCCCCCTCCCCCACAGCAGCTTTCTGTTCCTGCGAACCCCCAGGAACAGCATGAGGGCTAATCACCAGTGTGATTAGAAGGGGGAAATTAGAAAAACCATCCCTTTTCCATTAGAGGGAAATGTAGTTGGGGTCCACACTATATCCTGTACCCCAACAATGTTCTTGTAATTTGTACTTCAGCTTTAAGTTAGGGAATATAGTAATGCAAATCACCACCACTACTACCATTAAGCAAGTTCAAATGGGAAACAGCCTACAAAAGAATAATACATTTTTTAATATCTGGGGTTCATACCTAGTACATGTGGATCTATTTCATTATTTACAACACTTTGCCCTACTTGTCTGCCAGCTTGAGGTCACTTATAATACTACCATGAAACACAAAAAATATCAACCATAAAACACAATTAAATGTTATATGAATGAGTATTAAATATTGGAAGTCATATATATTACATTGCAAGTTTTCACTGCTTTTCTGTGTATTAATTTTTTTGCAGTGTGTTTATAAATGCATAAAAAACCACTGTAAAGATACCAATCAAATCCTAAATCAGTGCTAATGCAACACCATTTAATCAGCGAAAAGCCACCTGAAATATAACTGCTTCACCCAGCTAAGATGTATTTGTGGGGGGGGAGCTTAGTCCCAAAGGATCAGGAACAGCCACTGTGAATGATGACTGAATCTTCATTACTCAGTCTAGCTGAAAATAGCATATTAACAAGACCAGTTGTTCAGTTAGATAAACAAACAAACATGGCTAGACCGGAATCATATATCCGTATATACTTGCTATACAATAGTAAACAATAAATGAGAAATCATGGGGGGGGGGGAGAGGGAAACACTATACCCGTGGGAGAATTAACTCTTAGTTATTGCTATTGTTAAATTTAACAGGCTTGGCAAAGGTAGTGATTTGGGTAATGGAATTCCATTCATCTGCCAGTCTGACACAAAGTCTTTGTATAAAGCGCTATAACACTTTGTAATTTCAGTATACTGAAACAAATGTAATCTATAGTGGATGAAATTTATAAGCACTCAACAAAAGTAAAGTATAAAAATATTAACCTAGACTATCAGTAGAGTAAAGCATTGTTGAAAAAAATTGTCAGATGCTTTTCACTTTTTCTTTTCTTACAGGAAGTTACTAAATCTGTCCAGCCTCTTCTACTGGGAAGAATAATAGCTTCCTATGATCCTTCCAATTCTCTTGAACGATCAATAGCTTACTACTTAGCCATAGGACTCTGCCTTCTCTTCATAGTTCGGACGTTGCTTCTTCATCCGGCTATATTTGGCCTCCATCACATTGGAATGCAAATTAGGATAGCCATGTTTAGCTTAATTTATAAAAAGGTAGGTTTTTCAAATTAGTGTATGGGTGATCACAGACTGCTATTGTGGCCTAGCCCATGCAAGATCCAATGCATTATGTTTCTCTTCACTTAGTCTTGTGGGTTTTTTGCCCTTTAGGATTTTATTTTTGTTTTTTTAAGATGTTTCTTTGTAGTTTTATTTATTTATTCAAATTTATACCCCGCCCTCCCCATTGAAGCAGTCTGTTGTGTTGTTATTGTATCCTGCTTTGCAGAGCTTTATTGTACAGATTTTTAAAATGGATGAACTAAGTTAATGCTTGATAAGGTTATCTGACAGAAATTCTTCCATGTAAAGACTACCTAAATTATAGTGTTAGAAACATCACATACTTGTCTTACAAGATTTTGTCATTAAAAATGTCTTCTCACTTTCATCACTGAATTTGCCCAGTGTTCTGGTAAATCATACACTGTGATGTACAATTATTTATGTAAAATTACTAAGATTTCTCAGAGAGAACATCAAGTTTATTTGGTGGAATATGCTTATATGATTCTTCCATGAGATTTTTCAGATATCTTTTTTCACAATTCGTTACACTTATGAAGAATTCTTTTGCTTGCTGACTTTGTTCCATAGAGCAAAATAGAGTATATATGAATAATATGATATCTTGCTTTACATACACAGTGCGATCCTAAGCACAGTTACAGCTTTCTAAACCAATCAAAGGATAACAGTGTTCCGTGTGCCTCGGCGTTTAGTCATGCCAGCCACATGACCACGGAAACATCCATGGACAGTGCTAGCTCTTCAGCTTGGAAATAGAGATGAACACTGCCCCCTAGAGTCAGATTTGACTAGCTTTCGAGCAAGGGAATCCTTTACCTTTACCTTTAACTCTGCTTAGGATGGAATTGTTAATGTACTATGATAGTGGATGCACTGAGAGAGTCATTATTTGCAATGAGGCTAATGAATATAACAAAACAGACTGCAACAGAATTAATTATTTTTTGTGTGTGTGCCAAGTATAACATAAGGCAATTAACATTATTATTCATTTGGCAACTAACACTGCTTATTTGACAATAACTGTCTTAACATTTTAATTCTTCCCTCTGATCACTTTACTTGGATATTTGTTCTCTTTTACAGACCTTAAAATTGTCAAGCAGAGTCCTAGATAAAATAAGCACTGGACAACTCGTTAGCCTTCTTTCGAACAATCTGAACAAATTTGATGAAGTATGTTGGTACTAATTTAATCACATATTTATTGCATTTCTTTAAAAAGTGCAGGTATCTACAGAATTCATAATATTTAAAAGTACTGTGCACCCCCAAAACAATGTTAACTGGCTGCAATTAATAGTTCTGGAATAAAAAAAATACAACAATTATTAAAAAGTACAAAAGAAGAGAGATACAGAATACAGATAAAGTAGATTGCCAAGCAAAATCACAATCCACTGTGTCACATGAACATAGAGAATCCTATTCCAGCTGCGTGATGGAGTGAGCTCTTATGTGGTCCCAGCTTCTGTCAGCCTAGTAGTTCGAAAACAAGAAATTGAAAGTAGATAAATAAGTACCTCTTCGGTGGGAAGGTAACAGTGTTCCGTGAGCTTTGGTGTTTAGTCATCCCGGACACATGACCATGGAAATGTCTTTGGACAGTGCTGGCTCTTCGGCTTGGAAACGAAGATGAGCACTGCCCCCTAGAGTCAGATTCAACTGGCTTTCAAGCAAGGGAAACATTTATGTACATCTCTATTACTCTGATAAGTGGATAATTTCACCAAAGTATAAATTTCCATTACTTTCCAATACCTGGCAGAAACCAGTCTGGCAGCAGTAGTCAGATGTAAGTGGCTATTTGTTGATCTCTGGAAACGTCAGGAAGATAATTCAGCAGTAATGTCTCAGGCTTATAAGGAATTTATATACCCAACCCAATTGATAATAATTTCATCACTTGCTTCCAAAAGCTGGAGGCACTTCCACATGACTAATACATGTGAAAAAAATCTGCTTTGTCTGTAATTTTGTGTCTGTGCTAATGACACCCCCCATTCAAAAAACCCCTTGCAGTATTAGTGTATGTTAATAGAAATTCTAATTACATACTGCTTGATCTCTTTCTTCAGCCAGGTTCTAGCTCGTTTATGTATTTGTTTAAAAGATTTATATCCTACTACTCCTGCTGCTAATACATGGTTTATAAAACAAAATCTGACAGAAGTATAGGCAATAGCCAGTTCTCAGTATTCTGTGCAGGGTTCTTAATCACACATCCAGAGCCTGTGAATCTGTCTCCTTACCTGTGCTCAAGTCATACCTTGTTCTCTACATTCCATTGTAATTTAGAATATCTAAGAATGTGTCCGTGATGGCATTGTTATTGTGACCTTGTTAAATTCATGGAAGACTGACAACAGCAACACCATGTATGACAGAACGGACTTCCCAAAGGCTAGGGTTGATGCACTGGAGCTGTGAAAGCTGTGCCTGTGGGAACAGTCCCATCTGTTCAGCCATCCTCAGAGGTGGGAACTATCCTGAAAACTGCAGTCTGGATTTTCCCACTTGCTATTCCTATTTTCCTACACAGTCCTGCCTCTTCTAGACCTAATCCTTATTTATTTATTGCTGTTGTAATTATGCTTTAATCTCCACAGCTAAAATCTAAAAATTTATTTTTGCACCCTATGCCGTATAGCAAACAGTTTGTTAATATTGTTCGGTACTCATAACCATAAAACACCTGGGAAAATTTGTTCTGCTTTTTGTAGAAGTCCCCCAAGGAGTTACGTTAATGAACACTCTTCACATGCTTTCATGTAGTTTTCTGAGGACAGCTTCAATATTCAATTGCTGTGATCTTTTTTCAGGGTTTAGCCTTGGCTCATTTTGTGTGGATTGCACCTTTACAAGTAGTGCTGTTGTTGGGGCTCCTCTGGGAAATGTTGGAGGCATCAGCATTTTGTGGATTTGGCTTTCTGATCCTTGTTGCCCTTTTCCAATCCTGGCTAGGACGAAGGATGATGAAATACAGGTGACAAAGCGGTTTTTCTTTTAAATATCAAGATTTTTGCCATGCTTCTGGATTCTGGGTAAAGAGGGTGAATAACCTGGTTTAAAATGGGTTTTCATATTGCCTGGAAATATGAGTTAAACAGACTGCAAGGAGAACTCATTATTCGATTGTGCAGTCTTGTACTGTAGTTCCTTTGGACCATGAAGCCAAAAGTAGTTATTACTATATTTAAACTTTGGATTTTTTTTTCATTCTTGAATTCTTGGAAAATATTAAATCTTCCTGCAGACTCAGATTTTGGCACCATACTTCTGAATGTAGTTTAAGGAAGTTACCTAGGTTTGAGAATATGCATACCTCCAGTTTCTGGATAATCCCATATCTTCATAGTCAGTGAAATTTGCTACTTTTATATATCACCATTCTGCCAATTCACTCAAGGTGTTTGCCACATAAAATAAAGGGATGTAATTGAATAGACTCCAAAGACCTTTTCAGACATTACAATAACATGTTCAGGGAGCCTACCAGTTATGCAAAACAGGAGCATGCACTGCCATGTTGTGTGAACAGCAGGAACACACATATTTACCCTGCACATACAGCTTCAGTATATGTAAATGGACCAGTGTTTTTTCACAGTTCATGTTCACACATCACAAGTCAGTATGCATGCAGAAAAAATGCCTGTTGCCCTGTTCTCACACATGATATATGCCCCCGTAGTGCACAGTTGGTAGGCTCCTGGTACTGTAACATCTGTTACTGTAACATCTGAAAATGACTGATAGAGGAGGGACATATTACAGGTGGAATGGCCATTTCAGGAAAGGGAAGAGCTGATTGGTAGTTCATCTCAGCTAGGCTGATGGAGATGGCTTCACTGTCTCACTTTTCCCTCAGATGCAACAAGATTGAATGTCCAATGATGGAAGAATTTGGGGACAGGAGGAGGCAAATGGCAGTTAGTTCCCTCTGAGCCAGGGAACAGTGACTTCTGAGGCATCCAGGTGGAATTAGAAAACTGAGAAGCCTCAAATATAAAGTTTTGCAAATGTCTGCTGAACAACAAAAATGTTCAAAAATTGGGAGAAGTGACTGTTCCTATGAAAATGTTTGCAGATTTGGATTTCCTTGATTTCTAGGATGAAAACATGCCAAGTTTAATCTTCCTAGCTTATCTGCAAGCTAATAATTTATATTTATCATTATATACATGTGTGAAAGCAAAAATTTGGCTTGTTAAATTAAGGGTGATTTTAAAAATTTTACCTCTTCCAAGTTTTGACTCTCATTGCCTGCTTATGAATTCTGGGATACAGTGCTCTTGAGAAAGCAGAAACTACAACAAGAAGAATTTAAGAGCTAGATATTTCTTTCCTCTCTTAACTTTCTAACCAGCTGTCCTTATTCATCCAATCATCCCTGTCCCTTCTTGCCAATAATGCACAGTTCCTTCTGTCATTAAGTCTAATGTACATTTTTTCTCCTTGGTCTTTTCACTCTGGGAGTTTTAATGCTAATTTCAGTTCAAGTGAACTTTACAACATTTTCTTCTCATGCAGAATTAGGACTCCAAAGTATTTAATTTTCTCAGCAACTGAACCTTATGTGCTGACATATCATTAGTATTAGAGGCTTCATCCCTCCCAGAATAGATATGCAATCCAGATTCTATCAGAATGAAGGGTAAAACTGAATATAATACTGTATCTGTTAAGTATGAGACTCAACAACGGAATAAGCTCAACAAGTGATTTCAGCTTTATTTAACGGCAACACCAACTCAGGAACACACCACAAGAAACAGTGGAGCACAGCTCCTTTTTAAACTCTCCCGGCTGTCAAAGCCACTCCCAGAACACATTAAGGACCAATCAAAACACAGGGATAAAGGCCAATCAGGACTGTTCCCTCTTTGCAACATTATCACATAGTGATTGGCTACTTACACTGGTTTCGCAGAAACTGACCAATAGTAATGCGACAGCTGAGGAGCCACATTCTGAAGCAAGCTTAACAAGAATATGCTTGATTCACAGTTCAATACATAACAGTATCACCGGTAATGTTTAAGTGCTCTGTCTTGACACTGTGCCATATCACTTACCTATCACATGCAGCTCCATGTGGGAGTTCCCAATTCCACATTAATGGAAGATGGGTTTCAGAACAGATACTCTGGAGAGTGCACTGTAGAGTAAGCTTCTTCTAGAAGTAGTGTTATGCAGGTTAAATATATAACTCCTTCTGAAATCAATGAAATGGAAAACACATTGTTTTCACTGGATCATCCTTAGGAGTTTTTGAAGATACTGTAGTGTCAATGCAGCTTCATTCCATCTCCAAGCTTTCTTGGAGGATGCTAACATCCTGGATCCCTTCCAGTCCAGCTTTCATCCTGCTCATGGGACAGAGACGGTGTTGGTCGCCTTGGTGGATGACCTCTGGAGACATCTGGATTGAGGTGGCTTGGTGCTGCTGATTCTTTTAGATCTGTCAGCAGCGTTTGATACGGTTGACCATGAATTGTTGACCCACCACCTCGCCGATGTGGGGATATGGAGACTAGCCTTGCAGTAGCTGGCCTCCTTTCTCTGAGATCAGGGACAGAGGGTGGCACTGGGAGAGGAGTTGTCCCAGCGACACTCACTTAGACGTGGGGTGCCACAGGGAGCGATCATCTCTCTGATGTTATTCAACATCTACATGTGCCCCCTTGCCCAGATTATTTGGAGGTATGGGCTGGGTTGTCACCAGTATGCAGATGACATCCAGCTCTATCTACTGATGGATGGCCACCCAGACTCCACCCCTGAACATCTGGATGGGGCATTACAAGCTGTGGCTGGATGGCTGCAGCAGAGCAGACTGAAATTGAATCCAACAAAGATGGAGGTCCTGCAAGTGGGCTGTGGGGGTCTGGGATTAGGTATTAGGCTAACAACCTTTGATGGAGTGCCATTGATGCCAAAGTCGGTGAAGAGCCTAGGAGTGTTCCTGGAGGCCTCATTGGCTATGGAGGCCCAAGGTCACCCCCACTGCCAGGTCTGCCTTTTTTCATCTGAGGCAGGTCAGGCTCTTGGTCCCATACCTCACCCCCTGCAATCTGGCTGCAGGGCCACTTCCAGATTAGATTATTGTAATTCTCTCTATGTGGAGCTTCCCTTGACTCTACTATGGAAATTGCAGCTAGTGCAGAACGCAGCAGCATGGGTGTTTATGTCATTGCCTGTGTGGGCACATATCCGCCTGATGCAGCGTGACCTGTACTGGCTGCCTATTGAATTCTGGATCCATTTCAAGGTGTTGGTGCTCACCTTTAAAGCCCTAGGTGGGCAGGGGCCTGCATATCTTCGAGACACCTCTCCCCATATGAGCCCCATAGAACATTATGTTCTACCAGTCAACGTCTCCTGGTAGTCCCTGGCCCAAGGGATGCCCGATTTGCTCAAATAGGGTGAGGGCTTTTTTGGCCCTGGCCCCCACCTGGTGGAATGAGCTACCATATGAGATCAGATCCATGCAGGATCTATTACAGTTCTGCAAAATGGAGCTCTTCTGCCAGGTCTTTCACTGAAGCAGTGGGCATCCATTTGATTAGGCCTCCTCACCCCCCCATGACCACAGATCCTGGAAGCCAGACTGGGACCACATTATTTGTTGTTGAGACATATTGTTGTTCAAATGCTGGCTTGCAAGTGTTCAGGATCATAGTGCTATATCCTCTGTATAACCTACTTGGTATTTGGTGTAATTAGATTACAGCGCTAAACATAACTGGAATTCTTTGTTTTGCAGAGATCAGAGAGCGGGAAAGATCAATGAGAGACTTGTGATCACATCAGAAATGATTGAGAATATACAGTCTGTCAAAGCCTACTGTTGGGAGAATGCAATGGAAAATATGATTGAAAATCTGCGACAGTGAGCATATACATTTGTTTTTCCAAGATCTTGCAGCTAATCTGTATGCTGTAGCTTTATTTGGGGGTTTCATTAATCAGTCAATCAAGGACTAGTTCTTCATGTTTTAAAGACTCAAGGCAAATAGGATAAGCCTTTCTAAAAGCCAAAATCATCTTTAAATGAGTCGCTTTCCCTACTTTGGCAAAGGGTGTGGAAAAACTTTGTTCCCACTTGCCCTTCATGTATACTTTGTATACAGCTCATGAGTTTTCACAACAGGCCAGACAGCATCCCCTCATATTGCTTTAGGCCAGGAAAATTGTGTAGGGGTAAAGCCCATTTTTCATGTGTACTGTAGTCATTATCTCAATTGTGTACCATATGCATGAGAACTGAGGAGAACACACAAGTCACATATAACCAGGGCTTTTTTTGTAGAAAAAGCCCAGCAGGAACTCATTAGCATAATAGGCCATACCCAACAGCAGAAACACATTAGCATATTAGGCCACACCCCAACAATGCAGCACATTGGCATATTAGGCCACACCCCATGCCTTCCCAGGCAAGCCAGCCCTTGGACAGGCTGGGGAAGGCACAGGGAGGCATTTAAATGCCTCCCAGATCCTTCCAGGCCCTCCTGGCCTGCCCATCTCGGAGTCGCTGGGGGGGTGTCGCTCTCCAGGTCTTCCCTCTGTAGCCATGCACGCAGAGGTTTTGGCTGTAGTGGGCACGGCCAACTCTGAAGTCAGCTGGAACTCCATTCCTGTGCATTCCTGCCTAAAAATAGCCCTGCAAATGACTATTACACAGGATAAAGAGCAGGGTCCTTTGATCCCATCCTGTGTACTCCAATAATTGAGTGCCCTGCCCAATTGGACAGTGGTCAAAAGCTGCCATCAAGTGGTGGTAGCTTTTGACCACTGTGGCATCAAGTGGCTGTTTCTATAGACTAGCCTTTTTTTTTTTTGGTAAATACAGTTTATTATTGGATATATCACACGTTCATACAATTTAAACCTACCTACATATCCATTTTTCTTATTTCCCTTCTCCCCCCCAAACAAGGCTTCCCGCACTGCTCCAACCCCATTAATGTCTCTCTTATTCTGTTACAATTACTTCTAAACTTATTTTCTCTTACAAACGGTAACAATTCAAAAATCTAATTCTCTTTCATTTTCTTCTTAATAACTGTCAAAGCAAATCAAACCACGTTTAATGTCCCAATTTTTCAACAAGTATTTTTGAAAGTCTTTCCAGTCTTCGAAGAAAGTTTCATCTTCTTCGTTGTTTAACTTTCTTGTTAATTTGTCCATTTCTGCCAAAAACAACATCTTTTTAATCCATTCCCATGTTTCAGGTACTTTATCTTGTTTCCAACATTGAGCAAAAATCAGTCTAGCTGCTGTAATCAAGTACCATAGTAGTGTTCTTTTGGCTACATTTATTTCTTCCATTTTAAGACCTAACAATAACATCTGTGGGTCTTTCTTAAAAGTACATTTCAGAATTTTTTGTATCTCATTGTGGATCTCAGTCCAATACTTTACTGCTTTATCACATGTCCACCACATATGGTAAAAAGACCCTTCATGTTTCTTGCATTTCCAACATTTGTTGGACATACTTTCATTTATAATAGCAATTTTTTTAGGCGTCATATACCATCTGTACATCATTTTATAACAATTCTCTTTAACATTTACACAAGTTGAAATTTTCATTGACTTTTTCCACAAATATTCCCAGGATGTCATTAATATCTCGTTATTAACATTTACAGCCCATTTTATCATTTGCTCTTTTACAGTTTCGTCCTCAGTGTACCATTTCAATAAAACCTTGTACAGTTTAGAAATCATTTTTTTACCTTTCTCAAGCCATACAGTTTCAATTTCAATGTTCTTTTCTCTAAAACCATGTTCTCTTTTATCAGTCTTAAATAAATCATAAATCTGTCTGTATTTCAACCAATCATATTCAAATTCGACATCAAATCTATCTTGTAACACAAAGTTTTTCCCTTCCAATTTTAAAAGATTTTTGTAAGGTAGCCAATCTAACCCTTGATTTCTTGAATGTGGGTTAATCACTTCAGCTGGTACTATCCAAAGTGGTCTTTCTTCTGAGAAGAATTTTCTATATCTCATCCATGTCTCGAACAGTGATTGTCTTACAAAGTGGTGTTTAAAAAATTTGTCCATTTTTACTTTTCCATACCATAAGTATGCATGCCATCCAAACTTGTTATCATGCCCTTCTAAAGCCAATAACTTCTTATTCTCAAGATTAATCCACTGTTCCAACCATGTTAAACAGACGGCATCATAATACAGTCTTAAATTTGGTAGTTGTAGGCCTCCTCTCTCTCTTGCGTCGCATAAAATTTTCATTTTGATCCTTGGCTTTCTTCCTGCCCATACGAATTTGGATAGTTCTTTCTGCCACGAATCCAATACTTTCCTTTGTTTTAGTATTGGAATGGTCTGAAATAAAAACATCAAACGCGGTAAGATATTCATTTTTACGGTTGCGATTCTTCCCATCAATGATAAATTCAAAGTGTCCCATTTCTTCATATCTTGCTGAATCCTGTGCCACACCTTTTCATAATTGTTTTTAAACAGATCAATATTTTTCATGGTTAATTCAATTCCTAGATATTTAGTCTTTGTAACTACATCACATTGGATTTTCTCTTGGAGTTCTATTTGTCTTTGCTTCGTCATGTTTTTACACATCACCTTAGTTTTGTTTTTATTGACGTAAAAACCCGCAACTGAGCCAAATTCTTCAATTTTCTCCATCAGATGTGGTATTTTCTCAATAGGATCCTGAATCATAAACATCACATCATCTGCAAATGCCCTGTATTTGTATACGAATCCTTTCACTGAAAGTCCTTCAATACTATTATCTTTTCTTATTGCTGTCAATAATATTTCCAACATCCAAATAAACAGCAACGGGGACAACGGGCAGCCTTGACGTGTTCCCTTTTGAACTTGGAAAAAATCCGTCCTTTCTTCTTTTTTTTTTTTTTATAAAACTCTCCTAAAAAGTTTTAACAAACTTCAAAAAAAAAGTCTCTGTTAATATGGTTAGTAATGTCCATTGGGGTTAATGATTATTCAGTTCCATTCTGGCGTTCTGTGAACAGTTACTTCTTAGGCAGTCTTTTCTTAGTGTCCCTTAGGTTATATGATGGGCCCACTTTGGCTTTCGCGGCTCCCGCTCCGGCACCTCCATCCTCCGGACCGCTGTCGTCCTCGCTGCTTGATTCTGTCCAAGTTGCAAGTGCTGCCTCTTCCTCCGTGCTGGCGTGTCTCTTCAGAAATTCTTGTGCTTTGAAGATGGAGTCAATCTTCTCTCTTTTATCCTTATACTTAAATTCCAGTCCTTCAGGAAATCTCCATTTGTAAACCACCTGATTTCTTTGCAGAAAAGTGGTCAGTCCTTTATATTCTTTCCTTTTCATACGAATTTCATAAGGCACATCTTTGAGTGTTCTTACAGTCTGCTCTCCAATCTTCAAGGGCACCGCTGAAACTGCACGCAAAATCTGATCTCTCGTACGCTGCTTAGTGAACTTGACAACAACTTCTGCTGGCAGATTATTTTTCTTTGTAAAGGTGGAATAGGCCCTATAGGCCAAATCCATCTCTTCTTTTAAATCTCGCTCTTCTCTGCCAGTTACGTGTGCCAAGGCATTCGCTAGTGTCAATCTGAGATCTTCTTTCTCTTCTTCTTTAATGCCCTGGAAGCGGAGGGTCAAATTCGATTTTTCCATCTGCAACCTTAAGATTCTTTTTTCTTGTTCATCTTGATATTTTTCTAGTTTGTTGACCCTTTTCTTTATTTTTCTAGTATCTTCCGTCGAGACCAGACATTTTTGTGCGATCTCCTCCATCTTCTTAGAAGTTTCTGTTAACTGTTTCTGTTGGCTGTTGAGAACACCTTGCATGCTTATTAAAGTTTCATTGATTTTTTGCATTTGATCCAGCAGGGGGTGCAGTAACTCGCCTTTCTGTTGATTGACAGCAGGCTCTGAGGAAGGATTGCCCGGACCGGAAGTCCCTCCTCCCTTCTTTTCCGGTTTAAGTGGGACCTTTTTCATGGCTGACATGTTTCCCGTTTGTTTACTTTTCTCCAGTTCACGTCGCGACCCTCAGGAAACACGCTGATTTTCAGTTTCAATAAAACCCCAACGGTACAGTCACTAGCCTTTTTTCCTCTTCGCCCCCTCTACTTTCCTTTTATAAATCTCGCTTCTCGATGGGGGGGGGTCGCCCCTCCTCCCTCCACTTGTTCGCTTATCGGGGGAATCGATTTTGCGCTTTAATTCAGACCTCCAACTCACGGTTTGATGTCAGTTCTTCTTTTTATGTTGTTCCATGACGCTTTGCCTCACTCCTGGAAATCGGTGGCGTTGCTAAATCCCATGCGGGACACACTACGCAGCGGGGCCGATTGGGGCAGGGGGAAAGCCTCAATTTCCCGGCTATCTGCCGGCAAAGAGGCTACTCCCCAAAGCGCCCCCGGTTCGGAGCCTTTAACTAAGGCTCACTAGGGTCCATCGCATAAGCAAGGACCCCCCCAGCCGCGCGCGAGCTAGCCTCCTTCGGGAGCGTCCCGAAAGGTGGCCGCCATTCGCTCCGCCGAAACCGAAAGTCAAAATCCGTCCTTTCTTTGTTTATATTCAAAGCCGCTTTTTGTTCTGAATATATTGCCACAATCATGTTTAAAAAGAACTGTCCAATGTCCATTTTTTCAATAACTTGCAGCATAAACTCCCAATTTAAGTTGTCAAAAGCTTTTTCCGCATCTAGGAAGAGGAATCCAACTTCTTTTTCTGGATGCTTGTCATAGTATTCAATTGCGTCTATCACCACTTTTAAATTGTCTCCGATTTGTCTATTTGGTAAAAATCCGGCTTGTTCTTCCGCTATAGTATCTTTCAGATATTTTTTCAATCTCTCCGAAATTATTTTTGCAAATAATTTGTAATCATTATTTAATAGCGATATTGGTCTATAATTCTTTACTTGAGTCAAATCCAAACCTTCTTTAGGTATCAATGAAATATTTGCTTCTTTCCATGAATCTGGGATCCGTTTAGTCTTTCTTATCTCATTCGACAGAAGTACTAAAATGGGGGTTAGCTCCTCTTTAAATTTCTTGTAGAACTTTGCTGTAAAGCCATCTGGTCCTGGAGCTTTGCCCAACTTTGCATCTTCTATCGCCATTGTCACTTCTTCTTTCGTTACTAAACCATTTAATGATTCCTTAATTTGTTTTCCCAGCTCTGGAACTTCAATAGTCTCCAAATATTTCTTAATTCTCTGTTGATCAATTCCTTTCTTTTTAAATAATTTGGCGTAATATTTGAAGAAAGCTCTTTTTATACCATTCAAATTCATAACATCCTTTCCATCTTCAATAATCTTAGATATAAAATTCCTTTCTTTTCTATTTTTCAATTGCCACGCTAAAAACTTTCCTGGTTTGTTTGCACCCTCAAATGCTTTTTGCTGTAATTTCTTCAGATTCCAATATAATTCTCTGTTTAATAAAACATTCAGCTGATCTTGCAGAAAGTGGATCTCTTTAATAATCTTTTTCTTCCCTGGTCTTTTCTTTAATTCCTTTTCTTTTTTTCGAATTTTTTCATAAAGGTCTTTCTGTTGTTGCATCTTTTGCTTTTTGTCCTTGGAGTTCAGAGAGATAAGCATACCTCTCATTACCGCTTTGTACGCATCCCATACAACTTGTATATCCGTACCTTTATTTAAATTCAATTCAAAAAAACTTTTCGTTTCTTTTTTTAAGGTTTCATTGATTAGTTTTTGATCCAATAAGTCCTCATTAATTCTCCAATATAGTTGTTTAGTTTTTTCTTTAGATATCCAGAGTAAGGGATTATGATCAGAATTAGTTTTCGGTAAAATTTGTATTTTATAAGTTTTTTGCGCCATCTCCTCTGACATCCAAATCATGTCAATTCGGGAAAAGGAATTATGTCTATTAGAATAAAACGTGTAATCCTTAGTCTTGGGATTCCACTTCCTCCAAACGTCTTCCAGTTTCTCTTGCTTCATCAATTGAAAGAAATTTTTTGGTAGCTTTCCAATTGTCTCTCCACTTGCTTTGGATTTTCTGTCCAATGTGTTATTCACTGTACCATTAAAGTCTCCAGCTAGGACTACTTGATCATAATTTAAACAATCCAACTCTTTAGTCAAGTCATTGAAGAAAGTCTCTTTTGCACCATTGGGTGCATATATATTTACGAGCAATGTCTTTTTTCTGTTCATCAATATTTCCACGCCAACATATCTTCCTTCTTTATCTGAGAAGATTTTTTTAGGGTCCAATTCTTTTGAAACATAAATCACTGTTCCTTTTTTCTTATTAGTTGCTGAGGAATGAAATTCTTCTCCCAATTTTTTATTAATCAAGTATTTATTATCTTGTTTTCTGATATGTGTTTCTTGTAAACAAATTATGTTACATTTTTGTTTCTCCAGCCAATGATTCACTAATCTTCTTTTACTTGGTGAATTTAGTCCGTTTACGTTCCAAGATAAAAATTTGTAATCCATAATTGTGTTGAATTAAATGTCTTTAAAATCATCAAAATTGTTCTCTTTAAATCTGTATAAGTCTCCTTCAGATTTAAGAGTAGATCTCACCGAATTGTACACAAATGAAAGTCCATATGGAATCTCCCATCTAAACCTGATATTCATTTCTTTTAGTCTGTCTGTCAATTTCTTAAATTTCTTTCTGTCTTGTAAGATCGATTTCGGAATTTCTCTCAGAATTATTATTTTTTTTCCATTAATTTCCAACGGTTGTGTGAATTGTTTCTTGAAAACATCTTCCTTCATTTTTGTTGTCACGAATTGAACAATCACATCTCTGGGTAATTGCTTTCTCTTGGCATAAGCTGAGTTTACTCTGTAAATCAAGTCAAAGTCTGGATCCAAATCTCCAACATCTTCCCCTACATAGGCTGTCAATGTATTGATTACTAGAGCTCGTAGATCCTGATCTTCCTCCTCTTCTATCCCTCTCAGTCTCAGATGATTCCGAGTAGCTCTATATTCCATCATGGACTCCAGTCTTGTATTTTCTAACAGGGTTTTTTTAACCTTCTGTTCCATTTCTTCAGATTTTGTCACCAGACTTTTGACCTCTTTCTTAACTTCTTCTGTATCTTTTTTAATCCCTGACACTTCTGTTAGTACCAGTTCTTTCAGTTCTTCCATATTTTTTTCTGTACTTGGACTTGCACTTGTTCTATTTGCTCCAGTTGTATTTGCAGCTGTTGTTGCAATTGTTGTTGCAGCTGTGATTCTATTTGTTTTCCAAGATTCTGCACCACTTCGGTCATCCGTTTTTCCATCGCTTCCATAGCCGCTTGCCACTCTTTTTTTCCTTTGCAGTCATTCTTGGACTAGGTGATGAAGCAGCTCTAGGTCTTGACCTCAAATCCGTCTTGGAAGCGACTTCAGTGCTAATCAATCTTTATATTAGCAATCTTCAAGCCAAATCGCCACCTTTATAACTTGTATCAGCGCTTTTTCGGCTTAAAAATAACTTTTTAAAATTTAGTCCTCCTCAAAATGTCGGGCGCAATTTCTCTATGATTTTCCGGCTAGAGTAGGCTCCTTCCAGACTTCCTGTTTATCTGTCCGTCTCTGTAATCCAACTTCCGGTAAAGGTGGTGTCACACATTCAAACGTCCGTCTGTTTCCGGCACAGCAACCTCTAAAACGTCCACTCTAGCCTACTTCCTGTATCATAGAGTCACAGTTAGTTTCGTTTCTGCTACGTAAAGTTTAGACTTGATTGACCACAGGAATGCAAAACAAAGTCACTTTTCAGCCGTTTTCTCTAAAGGAAAGCTTTCTTTTTACTTTTAAATCAAGCGGAATAGTTCATTAAGGGTTCCTACGCTTATCCGTACGTTTCAATTTCGCGTTCTTCTTTAAACCGGTAAGCGCTTATTCGTTTGTTATCTTGCTTGTAATCTCGGGGTTTCGCGGTGCTTCTTCTGTAATCGATGTTAAACTTGATGTTAAAGAGATCGGTAGATGACGAATTTATGCTGAATTCTCAGCCCAGCTGGTATCTGTAGTGCTGATTTGCAACTGCCCTCTTCACGGAAGGAGATCAAAGTGTAAACAAGCTTCCTCCGAAGCTTATCCACACCGATCTCAACTCCCCCTCAGGCTTGGCTGCTTGCTTGCCACCCCCCCGCCTGGGGAGTGCTGCGCTGGGCCAGATGAAGCCCAGACTGTCGTCAGATACCGCAGTACACTCTGCACAACTCGCAAAGTGTGTCAATTCGCCATTTTACTCCGACCGGAAGCCTCTATAGACTAGCCTTGACATAGCTCTTTCAAGAGCATGAAGAACAACCATCTTCTAATGAGTTGGTGTGTCTGTCACCCCCATAAATCAATGCCTCGTTGGCCAGGCAAAGTAATTGGAAGAGTAAAGGTGAGGTGTGTAAACAGTAGACTTCTCTTTGCTAAGACTATAATCCACACCCTCAGGTTATAAACTTGAAAAGCATTCAATGAAGTAGGACAGGCAATGATTCTGAGAACCTCTAGTGGTCTCAACAATGACATCCTAGCACAGTTATACCCTTCTAATGCTTCAAAAGGATGTAACTGTGCTTAGGATGGCACTGTGATTGTGTCCAGCATGGTAGCTAAGTTGGAGTGGATCTGAAATGCAGTTTTAGCACAAAGTGTTTCTTCCTTGCCACCATCACCATGACAGAGTAGACTCTACAGTAAAGTCTATTTGCTATGAGTCTTTTGACACTGTTGTCCCTGTTGTTCTAATACAGTGGTCTTCAACCCATGTGTCAGGATCTTCAGGTCTGTTATGGAATCCCACCTTCTGGGTCACAAGCCCCACTAGTGTGACCCTTTTTTGTTGCTTTTGGAAGGATCTGCTGCTAGTACACATGTGTAGGAGCAAGTACACCAAAACTCCTTTTTTTATGCACACTAAGACGAACAGTAGGTCCATGAAATACTGTCACTCAGTCCTGAAGAGGTTCCTTGCAATAGTAGACCTCCTGGTGCTTGGTATGTTTCTTGTTCCCAGCTCTCTCAGTCTGCTGGTCATGTTCTTGGCCTTGATACCAGTGAGGTCATAACTGTGATTCCCCCCTTCCTGTCACTTAACTCTAATGTCATGTGCTCTCAGGTCAATTGGTCCCAGATCTGAAAAAGATGAAGACCACTGCTCTAACCATCATGCTAACCATTTCATCACTCACTGTTCTTGAGAAAACCAATAAATGGAATGCTCTCAATTTGGTGCAGTGGTTAAGTGCGTGGACTCTAATCTGGGGAAACTGGGTTTGATTCCCCATTCCTCCACCTGCAGCTGCTGGATGACCTTGGGCAAGCCATAGTTCTGTCAGAGCTGTTCTCTCAAGGACAGTTCTGGAAAGAGCTCTCTCAGCCCCACCTACCTCACAGGGTGTCTGTTGTGAGGAGGGGAAGGGAAAGGAATTTATAAGCTGCTCTGAGACTCCGAGTGAAGGGTGGGGTATAAATCCAATCTCCTCCTCCTCCTCCTCTCCTCGTCCTCCTTCCCTCCATGAGGGAATTGGTAGTAATTACTATATTGAGAGGATTTCACCCCAAACCTCTGGATGACCTCTTTTAATGGTTTTTGGTAGCTCTCAGATTAAATAATAAATCCCTGTAGTACTCTATAGCACCACCCTCTGGAATCTATTCTCTAGGTAAAAGCAAAACCAGAATAAAGCCTACATAATGTTAAAGGTGTTTTATGATTTATTTCCTCATATACTTACGGTTACTTATGTTTTTCTTAATAAGTATTATCTTGTTTAGTATACAGAATTGATTATAATACTGGGTGTGTAACTTTACTTTTAAGAAACGTAGCTTGTGGGCTTTGTGCCCAGCTAGTGTATAAGTGATAAACAGAAGTAGTAAATAGTATCTACTCTGACACCATTCAAGGTAGAATTTAGTTATTCCATATGTGTCACAAAGAGACATACTATCTATATTTGTGGTTCATATTTTACTAATCTTTTTAAGTAGCTTGAAGAGCTAAATTTGTGTGAGAATTTCTGGAATATACACATTTAAAATAAATAAAATGTTGGATTTAACCCATAGAAAATTAGATAGCAAAGAAAATTGAGCCAACATTTCTGTATTCCGCGAAAGCATAATTTTGAAGACCCTCCTACAGTCAGTATGATAGACCAGGAGTAAGATGAGGTATCATATCCAGTTTCACTAATTTTCCCATTAGTGTAGCAGTTGCTTCAGATTATATAACGAGGACAAAGTAAACAGGACACTGATTTAACCTTCTCCAGTTTAGTTTTTGTTATAGACTGGGGGACATGGTTTCATACCATAAGTACCTTATAACTATGTTCAGTCATTACTGAAGTATCAGTAATGAATTCTTCAGTATGTTAATTATATTTAACTACATTAGACTCATTATTTATGATTTCATGACAGATGTCACTCTCACCTGTTAGTAATTTCTTCCTAAGACAAGCACCCTGATTCTAAGCATGTTTAACTGAAAGCAAGTCTGGCAATGGGATCCTAAGCATAGTTATACCACTATAAGCCCATAGACTTCAAATGAATTAGAATGGTACAACTCTGCTTAAGCTTGTTCTGTCAGTGATTTTACATACTTGCAGAAAAGCAATCACAGCCAACACATTTTCTATATATATAAAACAAAGTCTCCTCAACATAAAATCAACGCCCAGGCCAAATCCCTGGAGAGCACTCCTACAATGACGCAGATGCTCACTAAGAAGGGATTTTTAGAAATTTGACCCCTAAGGGTCAAATTTTGTAAAAAAACAAAAACAGACGTATGCCCTGCAAACACCCCCCCCCTCAGAAATCTGTTCATAGTGGGGGTAGACATCATGTTAGGAATGTACTCCCCTTATTTTGGGTTTCTTGGTGCAGGGGTTTGGCCTTCCTCTGATTGCTCAGCTATGGATCTTAATGTTCCGAGGCTGCAGTTCCCCCACAAGGTCTGCTTTGCTATGACTATCAACAAATCCCAAGGTCAGACACAGAAGGTGGCAGGAATTGACTTAACAGATGACCGCTTGTCACATGGATAGTTCTATGTGGCCTGCTCCAGTGTGAGCTCACCAAGCAGCCTGGTGATCCTAGCACCTGAGGACAGAACCACCAGTGTGGTCTACAGAGAGGTCCTCCAGTAGAGGGGAAAAAACCCCCAGTACGTATGTCTCACTTCATTTTTTACACTACAATCTTCTCCATTAGAATTCCTACAACAAATATTACATTTCAAACTTCACATCATCAGTATTATAACTGGATTTACAGAACTTAAATACCATACCAAAGCACAGGTATCAGGTTAGTCATCAATGTAGCTAATACCAGACAAGGAATTGCTTATTTGGAACCGAATCATTTATATATATTCCTTGTAACATTCCTTCTCATAAAATATAAACTTATTATACAAGTCACATTTAATTGACACTCGTGAACAATGAATTGGGAATAAGTTTGGGTTGTTTTCCCCTCCCACAGATGTGCATTACACTCCAGCTGTCAACACTAAGTATGATTTGCGGTTTTATTGCTCATTACAGCAGTCTGTAATTCTTCAAAGTCTGATTTGGCATTAAATATCTCATCCAATCTCATCCCACACAATACAAGGGCCAGGATATTCCCTGGAGACACATTTCTTCTTCCCAATACACCTTGATGATGCACAGTCACTGAATGATTAACCTTTTGCTGCCATGTTGTACTGGGGAAAAGGGTACTCTGAAATTCAGTCAACTTCAATTGCTCTATTACTCTTCTGGGAGATATATTTCTGTCTCGTACAATAAATTAATAAGAAGCTTCACAATTTCCCCCAAGTGTTGCAGATAATATTTCCCTTTTGCCATGAAACAAAGGAATGAGGACTTTATTTTTCTTGATATTCCAACAGCTATGTGTTCCTTCAGATTTTAACTTTCTTTTACATGAAGTTATTAATGTCTTCTTCTTCCCCTTTCTCTAGTTGCAGAATTTATGTATTTTTTGTAATTGGCTTGACCTCCCTAAAAATCCGACTGGAAGACACAGCTAAACATTTAACTTGGTTTATTTGCTGAGCAGTCAGGTTAGAACAGATAAAAAAAAGTACTTCTTCACCCAAAGAGTGATTAACAGATGGAATTCACTGCCACAGGAGGTAGTGGCAGCTACAAGCATGGACAGTTTCAAGAGGGAATTAGATAAACATATGGAGCAGAAGTCCATCAGTGGCTATTAGCCACAAGGTATAGATGGGAACTCTCAGTCTGGGGCAGGTGATGAACTCTATTCTTGGTGCTGGGGGGGCAGCAGTGGGAGGGCTTCTAGTGTCCTGGCCCTACAGGTGGACTCCTGATGGTGCCTGGTATTTTTGGTCATTGTGTGATAGAGTGTTGGACTAGATGGGCCATTGGCCTGATTCAGCATTGGCTTCTCTTATGTTCTTATGTTCTTATGACAATTTTTAGCATTCTGTAGTTTTAGTTCAAAGCCAGATGAAAATACAACACATTGAATTCCAGGAGAAAGATCCAGAAGAAGAGAGATACTCTCCCCCCCCATTCATCCTAGTCAGTCTTCACAAAATGTAATGTTCTGGGTTTCTTTGGCTACAGATTTATTTGTACTTATGAAGAAAAAATTGTACTCTATCCACAAGAAGGTAACTAGATCTAATGATACTTTCAGGATTGCTTCCCTATGCACAGTGGAAAGTGGTGGTGGAAAGTGTTTTCCATCTCTGCCAACTGAGCATTCCTGCTGTGAGACAATATCTACAGCTGGGATATAACTTTCAATCTGAGTGCAGGCACATACAAGCCAATGACTGTTGACATGCAGTTGATTCTAGAACAGTATCTGGGAAATCAACTGCATAGTATGGATCAACACATATTCAATGTATTTGTAGTTTTTGGATGTTATGCACATGATATCCAGTGTGGGGATGGGCACACACTGGCTCACGAATGTGAGTTCGTGAAGAATTTTGACTGGTTCGTGGTTTGCAAACCATTTGCTAACTGAAAAGTGCCATGAAGTTCCATGAATTTTAAGGGAGTTCATGGCTGTTCATGACAAGCAGAAAGCAGGGGTTTAAGTGACTCAGAGCCATTTAAACCCCTGCTTTCTGCTTTCCTGCTGTTTTCTTGTGGGGAAACCCCTGCTTTTTCTTCCCCACAAAAAGTGGTGGAGAGCAGAAGTCAGGGGCCAGAAACTGCTACAAACAGGTTTGGTTAATTAACCAATCTTCTGGTTTGTATCAGTTTGTGGTGTGGTACATGGTTTGGCCACAAACCACAAACTGAAACAAACTGTATAAATGTGGTTCATGCCTATCTCTAATCCAGTGAGGGTATGCTGTGTTGGCGAGGAAGGGAAGAGGGCACCTGCTTTTATCCAAATATATTTTGCTAACTAACTATACTTACCATACAACAACAAATATGTACCACTTATGGGTAATGTGTAATATTATTGACTAGGAATACGGCCCGTTGTGGAAATAAATACAACAGGCTCTAGAAAGAGGCTCTGGGAGAGTGCCCCGGCTTTGGGCACTCAGTGACAATTTGCTGTGGCAATCTCAGCAGGGTATAATGACAAGAGTCCACCATTTTCTCCAGAGGAACTGATCTTTGCTACCTGAAGAGCAGTAGTAATTTTGAGTGATCTCCAGCCCACCCCCAAGATTGGTAACAGTGGTTCCCCAGGAGGGAGTGGCTGGTTTGGAGGGTGGAGTCTATGGCATTGTACCTGTCTGAGGTCCCACCCCTCCTCAACATTCACCCTCTCCAGGTTCGATCCCTCAAATCTCCAGGAATTTCCCAACCTGGAGTTGATAACCCTATCTCCCTCCCAGCCAACCATCAACCTACCTTTAGTTTTCCATCTCTTCCCCCCTCCTAGAGAGCAGTTGTAATTTTGAGTGATCTCCAGCCCCCACCTGGAGATTGGCAACAATGGTTCCCCATCAGGGAATGGCTGGATTGGAGGGTGGAGTCTATGGCATCACACCTGAGGTGCCATCCCTCTTCAAACCTCACCCTCTCCAGGCTCCATCCCTCAAATCTCCAGAAATTGCCCACCTGGAGTTGGCAACCTGATCAGGACTGGGCCCAGTGAGTTTTCTCCCAAAGGCCAACATAGGTGTGGAAAGGGCCTTTTACTGACAGAGGAGAAAGTACAGGTGCCAACTCTGATTAGGGAAATACCTGGAGATTTGGGGGGGTGGATCCTGTGGAGGGCAGCATTTGGGGTATGTGTGGAAGGACTCAGCAGGGTATAATGCCATAGAGTCTACCCTCCAAAGCAACCATTTTCTCCTGGGGAACTGATCTCTGTCATCTGGAGGTCAATTGTAACAGTGGGAGATCTCCAGGTCCTACCTGGAGACTGGCAACCCTAGGGGAAAGTCAGCCGCACAGTGGGGAGTTGAAGAAAATGGTTTGATGGTCGCTGGCCCACCTTGTTAGCCAGCCAGCCATGCTGAAGCTAAGCAGGAGAGATAGCCTTTTTCCATTCTGAAAGGAAAGTGGCCATTGGGGAGGGGGTTATGGGCGGGTGAGGGGTTATGCTGAAAGTCCTTTGTTTTTTTACTCACAGAACCAAGCTTGGTTGCCTACCAACAGCCACTGAGGGGACAGTCTCTCACAGGAGTCAAGAGGACTATCTTCCTCAGGAGAGAGAGCTGTCTGCCAGTAAATCTGACATGTAAATTTGTCTGGAGTGGGTGGGGAAGAGGAGCAGACTCAGCACCCGGCCAATGGCATGCGAGTACTCTTGAGTGGCGGCTGATGGGCTAATGGCTGAGGGAGGGCATTTTACAGCCAATGGGAGCACATGGAATCTTACAAAACCAAAAGATAATTATTATAAGGAGAGATATTGCACAATATATTAAAAACAGGAGATATACCACAGACTTGGCAACAATCAGAAATTATATTGATACCAAAACCTATGAAAGGTCAGACTTTAGTGACCTCTTACCGACCAATTACACTTTTAAATAGTGATTCTAAACTTTTAACAAAAATAATAGCAAATAGACTGAAATTAATTCTTCCAGACTACATTAATAAAGACCAAACCGGGTTCCTATCAAAAAGATATAATAGAAAACATTAGGAAAACTATAGATTTAATACACCATGTGAAAACAATCAAAAGAAAGCACTTCTCCTATCATTAGAAGTAGAGAAGGCTTTTGATAGTATAGATATAAATTACCTGAGAAATATAATCAAATTAATGGGATTTGGAGAAGATTTTCAAAGAACAATACAAGCCCTTTATGTAAATCCCACTGCCAGATTAAAAATAAATAATCATAATTCCAAAAAGATTTATCTACAAAGAGGAACAAGGCAGGGGTGTCCTCTGTCCCCCTTATTGTTTATTTTGGCGATGGAACCTTTAGCAGAAATTATAAGAAAAAATGAGAAAATAAAAGGAATTATGATGGGAAAGCAAGAGCATAAGGTATCATTATATGCAGATGATTTAATATTATATATTACAAATCCACTGGGATCTCTAGAAGAACTACAAAATAACATAGAAGGTTTTGGAAACATTTTGGGTCTTAGATTTAGCAGAGAAAAGTCTCTAGTATATCCTTTAACTATAGAGCATCCCCAATTAAAAATCATTATAGAAAAGTATAATTTCAAGCATCCAGACAAACTATGGAGATATTTAGGTATTTATATTCCTGCTAAATTTGAAGAAATATTTGAGTGTAACTTCAAAAAGTTGCAACATGAAATTAAAACCTTATTAAAGAATTGGAATGCTAAACTGTTAAATTGGTCAGACAGATTACATATAATAAAAATTGTTATCTTACCCAAATATTTATTTATGTTTAGAGCTCTTCCTATATTAATACCAAAAAAGGCAATTAAAAACTGGCAAAGTGAACTAAATAAATTTCTTCGGAACAATAAACAACCAAGAATTGATTTTCGCTCTCCAGATCGATAACTCATGGAGGCATTGAATTACCTAACTTATACACATACTTGTTGTTGTTCAGTCGCACAGTCGAGTCTGACTCTTCGCGACCCCATGGACCAGATTACGCCAGGCCCTCCTGTCCTCTGCTGTCCGCTGAAGTTTGCTCAATTTCATGTTCATTGCATCGATGACACTGTCTAACCATCTCATCCTTTGCCCTCTCCTTCTTCTTTGACCTTCAATCTTTCCCAGCATCAGGGTCTTCTCCAGTGAATGCTCCCTTCTCATTTGGTGGCCAAAGTATTTGAGCTTCAGCTTCAGGATCTGGCCTTCCAGGGAACAATCAGGGTTGATTTCTTTTAGGATTGACTGATTTGATCTCCTTGCAGTCCAAGGGACTCTCAAGAGTCTTCTCCAGCACCATAGTTCAAAAGAATCTATTTTTTGGCGCTCGGCCTTCCTTATAGTCCAACTCTCGCAGCCATACATTACTACGGGGATACACATACTATGAAGCTTCAAACGTGGCTGTTTTGATATAAGCAGCCACAGCAAGTCAACCCCCAACTTGGGTACAAATTGAATTAGACTAAAGGTAAATTCTTTAGATGACTTATTATGGAACCCAGAAGCAATTAAGAAGCTAAAAGAAAGACAAAGCAAAATCTTGATTAATTCATTAAAATATGATATAAAAGACAGAAATCATTAACACCAGATATTTTATACCAATACTAACCAAACATGGTTTGTTCCTGGCCAAAATCTGGCAGAGTTTCAAGAATGGCAACAGGCAAGCATCACTCGAATAGTGCACTTCCTGGAGAAAGGTAAAATAATAGAAAAAGGAAAAATTACAACAGAAAATACAACAAAAAATACAGTGGTATGCATATCTTCAAATTAAACATTTACTAGTATCCCCTCTACTGAAACCAACGAGAAGTAGACAAATGACTCCATTAGAATTATTGCTAAATGAGGCAAAAGAACAAGCACCTGGTTTAATAACAACTATATGTATATTGCTAAATGAGGTGGATGAAGAAGA
Organism: Gekko gecko; assembly: GCA_029375565.1. Taxonomy (NCBI): domain Eukaryota; kingdom Metazoa; phylum Chordata; class Lepidosauria; order Squamata; family Gekkonidae; genus Gekko; species Gekko gecko. Next base: position 119,496,427 of record JAPDNY010000005.1, read on the forward strand.
AATAACTTCATCTATATCAAAGACAGTGGTGTGCTGATTTAAATGTAGATTTGACCTAAGAACATTGGATTACAATTTGGAATGCGCCCAGTCAAACATCGAAATTTTTTACTGTAAAATTGCAAGCTGTAAAAATATTAGTACGATGGTATATTTCTCCCACAACATTATACAGAATAAATAACACTCACCATATTGTAAGAAGTGTGGTCAACTAGCAAATTTTATGCACTGTTGGTAGACATGTCCTCTAATACAACCCTTTTGGACCCAAATAATATCAAATATAAAAGATATTACATCAGTAGTTATACCATTAAATCCAGAAGTGATATTGGAAAATTGGAAAACATTACAAATTACAACACAACAAAAGGAAGGAATCTCACCTCTATTAATAATAGCAAAAATCATGTTAGCAGCAAAGTGGATAGATAAACAAGCTCCATCTATTCAACAGTGGTTAGTAAAGATCTGGGATTATTTTATTTTGAGCAAATTGTCATTTACTTTATGTAATAGTTCAGCAATTCAATACCAAAACAAAGTGGTAAAGCGTTGGTTCTCAATTATAAGTTACTTAATGGAAAAAGATTCTTCCAAAAAATCTTCTGTATCAGGATTTATTTCTAAATGTCTTTGTATGCCAAAGTAAAAGAAGAATGTACATTTTGTTTCTTTTTTGTCATTTGTTTGTAAAATTGTTTAAAATTGTTAATTAAAAAAATCAATGTTACACATTAATATTTTAAAGGCTATCCTACTATCTCTGGAGCAGATGTAAAGGTTAACTTCTGGCTTCTCTTTCTTTAACAATATGATGTGAAAGAAGGTGACTGTTCCAAAGTCAGCCAGTTTGCTTAAGTCCACACTGCAGAAGTCACAAGGCCCCCACGGAGCTGTTTTTACCCTATTCAGAGAAATGTATAGATACATATACAGGTCCTGATCAGGATGGGATGGGTATAATTGTTTCCGTGGTGCAGGTGCAAGCATATGAGGATTACTCTAGCTTTTCCCCCCATTATAGAGAACAATGGAGGGAATAGGGGCAACCTGTTTGGGGGCCCATAGAATTGGACCTCCTAGTCCAATGTTCTTGAAACTTGGTGGGTATCTTGGAGAGAGGCTCCATCAGCTGCCTGGTGAGTTTGGAGCCTCTCTCTCAAACCCCCTCCCCTCCAGCCCCCAGAATATACCCTATGTTTTCACCATTGACTTCAATGGCCCATAGGATATAATTGGGCCGAATTGCTGCCAAATTTCTTTCATTCCCTTCTTTCCTTCTCTCTTTTTCCTCTTTCCTTCCTTCTTCTCTTCTCTCTTTCTTTCTTTCCCACCTTCTTCTCTTCTCTTTTTTCCTCCTTTCCCTGTTTCCCTCCTTTTCCCCTCTCTTTCCTTCCCTCGCCTTTCCTTCTCTTTCTTTCCCTATTTCCTTCCTTCTTTCCTTCTCTCTACTCTCTCTCTTTCCTTCCCATTTTCCTCTTTTTGTGGCCCAACTCTCATGGGAAGGAGTTTAAACTTTAAACCCCTTCTCTCTTAGCTCCCCCATCCAGACCAGCTGGGGAAGGGAAGGGGAGGCTTTTGAAGATGCCTCCCCCCTTTTGCTTCCCCTTCTGACATCACTTCCGGTGATGTCAGGGGGTGTGGCATATGCTAATAGCCTAATAGCTCATTAGCATACATATGCTAATGAGCTCCTGCAGCTGTTTTTCTACGAAAAGACCCCTGGTAAAACTGAACTATGCAAGGGGGCTTTTCTGTGCAGGTAATAGGGCTGCACAGCTCAAAATGGTTTTACAGACTTGCTTGGATAAATGATTAGGGACTGCGGTCTATACTGTTGTGTATACCTTATTGTAAGTAAGATCCAATTTATGTAATTTCTGTACCACTTAATGTGTCATGTGCATACTTAGGCTATGTTTCAGTTCTTTCTGGTGTTCCAGACTTCTAAAATCCTAATGCATTGGTTATTGAATGTCCGATTTTTTTATTCTACTGACTCACTATGTGTAATCCTCCTTAAGTCCCCATGAGAAAGGCATGCTATAAATAACATAAATAAATAAATAATTCACCAATATCTATTATCCTTAGAGCCAGCACCCTCAGTGGTAATATGGGAAAGCTTTTCTGTTGCAGGCAACAGAGGAACAAAACCGGTCCTCTCTACAATCCTGAGAAAATGTTGTTTTATGGTAATAGAAATTGGCTTGTAATTTTAGGATGACAGCTACCTTTCCCCTGACTATAATGACTTCTGCTTTTATTGATTTTCTTTTTGACAGAAGTGAACTAAAGCTGACCCATAAGGCTGCTTATGTGAGATATTTCAATAGCTCAGCATTCTTCTTCTCTGGATTTTTTGTGGTGTTTTTGGCTGTTCTTCCGTATGCACTGATCCATGGAATTATCCTCAGAAAAATATTTACCACCATCTCCTACTGCATTGTTCTTCGAATGGCAGTCACTAGACAGTTTCCTTGGGCTGTGCAGACATGGTATGATTCCCTTGGAGCAATAAACAAAATACAGGTACAATACATAAACCCAGTTCCTTACAGTAATATGAAATAATCCTTTGTGGTGTATTATCTGGCCAGTTCATCTCTGAAAATACAGAACACTATTTTATTGCACTTTATTAAGTATTTGTAGAACCAGTTTTGCTATATCACTTTGCTGTTGTTATGAGGAAAAAGATATGCCAATTTTCTGTTGGCTTTGCTGACTTCAGCTGCAGTGGTCCAAATGTTTGTTTGAATGGCCTATTGAGATTAAATTGAATTTACTTTTGTACAAGTGTTTTGGAGACTGCAGCCTGTATCTAAATCATGTTGTCTAGGCCAAAACTAGACTTTAATATAACATTATTAATTGCTATATTTCATGTAACAACATATGAATACAGGCCACAATCTAGCTACAGTTAAGCACTTTTAAGTCACAGTGATTTCAACTAGAAAGTAAACCATATTGTGTAACTGGATTGAAGCTGAACCCAAGGTACAAGCTCAGTCCTTGCTTACCCTACAATAAGTGGCATTATTTATTCTAACATGTAGCTGGAAACGTTTTTCACAATGGGAAAATCTTGTTAGCAGTAATTCTTTTTGTATGTACTTGGGAATATAGGGTTTTAATAGCTAGTTTGATACTGTCTGTCGTTTGATAAATCTTGGAACTTGTAGGTGAACATGTATTTTTTAAAAAATGTATAATGTGATTTCAGAATATAGAGTGTTATAAGTTAGCTAAATTATTGAAGACTTATTTTATCCTATTCAGTCCTTTTTATTTTACCAAAAGAAAAATAGAGCAACACCCAATAACACCTTGCTAAATATAATGAACATACTTGCAGTGCAATCCTATGCAGAGTTACTTCAGTCTCAGTGCACTGATTTCAATAGCTTAGACAGGAGTAACTCTATATAGAATTGCCCTGCAAGTCTACCCCAGTCACCAGGAAGTTTTGTTTCAGTGTGAATTACATCATAACAACACTACAAACACACCTTAAGAATACCTTGAGAAAAATGTAAGAAGTAGCCCTAAACCAGAATGTGGAATTGCCAACAAAGTAACTATTATTTTGATATGGTGTGTTATAAGGAAGAGAATGATGAATATGAAATACTTTGTGGTTTGCCATAATCTCTTTGCAATTTTGCTATGTTAGTATACCAGATCCTAAACATTTACAGGCTGACCATTAAGTTTTAAGTATTTAGTACCACAAATGTGTCTATATATGCTTGTTAGTTGGCTGAAAAAAATGTAAATATACCATAAAATTGGTATAAATTTAGTGGAGGGTGGTACAGCCCTCAAAGGGCTTCAGTGCTCAAGTGGTTAAGATGCTGAACTGCAGACTGGAAGGTCAGTAGCTCAGCAGTTCAAGATCTGAGTGCTGCATGACAGAGTGAGCTCCTGTCTCTGGTCCCAGCTCCTGCCAACCTAGCAGTTCAAAAGCAAGAAATTGCAAGTAGATAAATAGGTACCACTGCTGTGGGAAGGTAACAGTGTTCCATGCGCTTTGGCGTCTAGTCACGCCGGCCACATGACCACGGAAATAGCGTTGGCTCTTTGGTTTGGAAATGGAGAATCAGATTTGACTGGCTTTCGAGTACAGTCCTTATAACCTCATACCATTGTATGCATGGAGGAATAGTTTGTTTTAATGCACTTCTACATCAACGTTCCTCTAATGTGGAAAATTCAAATAGGACTTCTTTAGCTATGTACTATCTTTCTTATGTGTAAGCTTTATATACAGGGCTGGTCTGATATAAAGAAGCTTCCATGCAAAAAAGTGGGATTCAGATGTATTGGTATCAGAAGAGAAGACTTACTGTGTCAGCTTCTGAACATTTAGACTGATTATTGGGTTTAGAAGTCTGGATTCTTGGATAGTAGTTTTTAATAATCATGTGTAAAGGAAAATGGGAAAAGGCTGTGTTGGGGCTCTTTCATATGTGCTTGGGTATGAGATAGGTTTGATTACTTTGGCACCTCACTGTCATATAGGAAACCTTTGTCTGAAATTGCTCCCATATGAAAACGGCAGCATTTACTGTATCAGACAGAAGGCTAGTTTTCAAGACGCACTTTCACTAGTATCCATTAAAACTCTTTGCCTTAAAATCCCTGAGATTAATTTGGGCCAATTTTTTAAGTGCATTAAAAATGGTTGTGGCCAGAATTCAGCATATTGTGTTATATTTGTGTTTATAAAGCCTACTGCAATTGAATTCACAGGATTTCTTGCAAAAGGAAGAATATAAAACTCTGGAATATAATTTAACAACTACAGGGCTTGAACTGGATAAAGTGACAGCCTTCTGGGATGAGGTAATAGTATAATCTTACTCGATTTGTCTTCATTTTCGGTTGTACTGTGTGACAATTTCCCATAGTTAAGCATATAGAAATTACCAATTTTATTCTTCTGCAGAGCTCTGTAACTATTCAAAAAATGAGGTTTTTGCAATTTTTCATTTTCAAGATAGATGAAGATTTACATGCTGAATCCTTTTGTCTTGCATAGTTATTAAAGGTACAGGTAACGGTAAGCAACCCAATACAAAATGCAGGCAATGACAAAGGCAAAAAGTTACCTGTAGTATAAGAACAGAATGGAGAGAAGATGTTGTGCCTATTTTGAATAATTCCAAATTACTCCTGGGATTCCTCGGGATTTTACCAATTTGTCAGTGGTGGTTGAGAACAACTGATCAGTGGTAGGCAGAGCTAGAATCAGCCTTAGGCAGAACCAACTAATTTTCATTTTCCCCATTCTCTTCCCTTGCAGAAGATGAACAGTATTTAGAAGACAGTCCAGAAACATTTGTCCAATTGTAGATGGACAAATGCAGGTGTTAACTTAATCCATCTTTTCCCTCTGCAACAGGAAAGAAATCCTTCCATATGCCCTCATTCTAAAACTCGTTACTCAGTAGACTAGGCAGAAGAGTAAGGTTGAAGAGAAAAAGAAGGCAATTAGCACTGCAGGTCTCAATTTGATCAACATTCCAGATCCCTAGTTAAAAAACTCATTTTCCATATGTAAAGCAAGATGAAGAAAGGAGGCCTTTGGACACATGGAGAAAACAAATGAATACCCTCACCACTTAATTAATGACATACAAATGAGACTTTCAGGAATTCTAACACTTTCCTTTTCTAGAGGTAAAGTTTTTCACAAGTACTGGTATCAAAATGATTGAGTGCATTTAGTTTAATGATGTATGCATACTGAAGCAATCCATGTAGTCATTAGGAAGCAAGCCTGTATGAAATAGCTGTCTGAAAAATCTGGTTTTATTTGACCAGGAAAGTTTATATTGGGGAGTGGAGGAAGCTCCAGCATTTTTCCTCATAAGGTTACCTTCTATAACCCTTCTTTTTCAATTTCTCAGACTGAGGAAATATTGGGAGGATAATATTTTCTCCCCTCACACCACGAAGGAAGCTTTTCTCTTCATTCTGCAGCTGCAGCAAGTTTTCCTTGTGAGAAACATGCCTATGTGAATCCTCCTCTCCAGGCTTTCCCCTCTTACTAACAGAAAATGGCTGCCTCCTCAGTTATAAGGAGCTGGTCTCCATGTCTCCATGTATATAAAGGTAAAGGTAAAGGCTCCCTTGCTCGAAAGCCAGTCGAATCCGACTCTAGGGTTGCGGTGCTCATCTCCGTTTCAAAGCCAAAGAGCCAGTGCTGTCTGAAGATGTTTCCATGGACATGTGGCTGGCATGACTAAACACCAAGGTGCACGGAACGCTGTTACCTTCCCACCGAAGTGGTACCTATTTATCTACTTGCAATTTCTTGCTTGTATATACGGGCATGTATAAAAACCACCCTGGATTAAATTCTGATGCATAGGCCCAATTCTGAATGGCAAAGAAGAGGAGAAACAAAGGATTTAAACAAACAGTATGCTACTTCATACTTGGCAGTCATCAAATTTCATCATCTAAGGGAGTCCCTAACTGGTCCATTTTTTCTTCCCCTCCCTCCTCCCTGGGAATGAAAAAAGATTGGCAGGCCTTGTTGATGGATTCAGGTGATTATGGATCCATTGATCTGTCAGGATTCAGAATAAGGTGTAAGGACTAATGTACTTATATCAACAGGCCTTAAAAAGAGGAAAAAAGCCCTTCTGCCTCCATAGAGAGCAACTTGCTTGCAGTGCTGAGTTTAACTGTGCTCACAGCCCAGTACTCCTGGAAGACAGACAGGCTGGGATTAGGGTTGCTAGGGATTTTCATTGCTCTGGCAGGAGGATTTGGGGGGCGTTCCAGGACGTCTCTGGTTTGAGGGCAAAACTCTATGGTAAAAGTGGCTTAAAACCATAAAAGTTTTGCCCTCAAACCAGAGCATCCCCACATGGCATTCCCAATGTGATGACGTCACTTCTGGGTGATGTCACCATGTTGGGGAAATCACACGGGGATGTTGCTGTTTGGGGACAGGGTTTACCCTGCAGGCCAGCTGGCTGGTGGTGGGTTGAAGCCCCCCCAAACTGGCAAGCCTAGCTGAGATAGGGGGGATGCTGTCAACATGACTGTGTGACATCATTCCCAGGGAAAACACAAAAGTGATGTCACGCCATAGAATTGCCAGTGTGATGTTTCCAGCATGGCATCATTTCCAGATTTTACCTGGCACTGACATGCCATTGAGCCTGTGTTTTTTTAAAGATATTTTTTCCCACCAGCCAACTGTGGTGGCAGGAAGCAAGGGTTGCCAGCCAGAGGTCTGCTGCCACAGCAGCTGACCTGGCAACCCTAATTCCCGCTAATGGGAATCCACTGATTTGTCTCTTCTGTAGGAAACACAATCAGTGTACAAGATAAGTTGATTTTCTGTCTCCCTCCCCTTTTTTGCAATGTTGACGGTTGAAATAATCTTTAAAGTCACACTGACTTAGTGGATTATACACCATTTAACTGGGAAATTTTGCTCACTTACAAGTAGTTCTTAAGACTTTTTCAGATATTGCATCCATGCGTACCAGCAGATTAACAACTCTGTGTAGAGCCCCTGAATATGCATGATTACCATGTTGTTTGAATACGGGTAACATGCACATATATTTTGGATGGATGCATGCATGCATGTACAGCTTCAGTAAGAGCAAACTGACCACTGGACTTCCCAGTGCAAAATATGTCTGTCATGTATGCTTAGATGATGTGGCAGCTACACATACTGGGACCATCAAGGGCAGTATGCACTCCCAACATACATTGTTGCTGAGTTCCTGGTATGCAGGGAGATAATTTCTGAAAAGAGCTTTAATCTCTGTGGGATTCTTACCTCTTCACAGCAGCAACTGTCTTTGCTGGTAGGGAAATAGTTTTGAGAATTTTGTATCAACTAATAGCAAATAATGCCTCTAAGATGAAAGCAAGTTAGCCCAGAGGAGAGTGAAGCACCTGTGATTTCTACCTCTTAATTTTATTGCTACCCACAAACTCTACAAAGTCAATTTAACTGTACAGTTAATGACTTGTCATGCATAAACGTCTATAATGCAGAGTATTATGGGGGGTTATTATGCGTGCTCTATTAATGCATACTTGAAGGTCTTTCAGATCAAAGAACCTTTTTTATAGGATAAACAGTAAATGTGGATTAAGATACTTTAAAAATCATAATAACCAGCATCCCATATATTGCCTGCAAATATTCCAAACTGATATTCAGTCTAAATTAAGCCATTTTTCTAAATCATGCCTATTGTTTGTACACAACAATGTATGCCTGTGCCTCTGTATGACTCTTAAATTAACTGCTTTTCTGCCAGTAGAAGAAGTAGTAACCCTTTATCAAATTTTCCATCAGAATATTCAAATGGAGCATTTCAATGCTGCAAAGAGCATTTAGAAATTGATATTACTAGTTTACAACAGACTATCCTAGGATCTGAGTTGTTATTGGGTAATAGATATACATAAAGAGAAGTATTTGTAAGAGGAACACATTAATTGTAAAGTAGAATCCATCTCAAACTATTAATATTCAAAGCAAAGTCAATTGTAAAAAAATAAAAAGTAACAACAAAACTGTGCAATTATATTAAGTGTGTTAATTACATAGGTACATGTATATGGTTGAGGTGGTGGATGTCTAATGACATCAGCCTCCCCTGCTTTGCCTAGCACTGTTTACTTGCTGGGTTGTGACTGGCCCACTCGCTCAAGTTTTAGATCCTATTCAACATCTATAAAGACAGTTAATTCAGGGATTTTATGAATTGTATTGATCACTATCTTGTTGTAATATGTTTAATTGATTGTCCTATTTTAATGGTTTTAATTATTGCATAATGATTGTCCATAACTATTGCTGTGATACGCCCTGAGCCCTGCTGTGCAGGAGAGGTGGACTAGAAATCAACATAAATGAAAACTAATGTTAGAAGAAGTTGTATATGTTGCTACCTGGCATTTCATAGTCATGTTGATATTAGGTCTACTGTAGCTGTTTAATTTTGCTTGTTTTGTTTTGTTTTGTTTTGTAGGGGACTGGGGAGCTCTTTACAAAAGCAAAACAGGAGCATCATAATACAAGCATATCCAGTAGTGATAATGGTCTATTCTTCAGTAACTTCCCACTTCATTTTACTCCTGTCCTTAAAGATATCAACTTCAAAATTGAAAAGGGAGAACTATTAGCTGTGGCTGGTTCTACTGGAGCAGGCAAGGTAGTCAAAGAGAAGCTGGATTGCTAACATATAAAATGCTATCATGCAGCAAAATGTTTTGTGCTACTGAGATATTCAATGATGTTCTTTTTTACCTTCAAAAAGATAGGCCATACTTAGATACTACAGCAGAAACACAGTTTTTAAAGACAGGAGCAGACTTATGTGCTGTCTGCCTTTGTCTCACTAATGTCTAGAAATACAAACCATGGTGACATGACATAATTACCTTAGTAGTTGTCCTGTTTCTCCAACTGGCAGCCACTAAAGTGGAAGAGACTAGAGAAATGCGTAACATAGATACCATGGGGAAAATCACAACAGCGGCCATGGCTGTATTCATGGCTCACTGGATATTGCATATTATACCAATCATATTCAACTGGCTTTTCCATATGCAGACAAGACAATGATAGCACAATACTATATGTGCATACAGCCCATCGTCATGTCATGCATTTTGTATTACTAGAGGCGATGAGGTCATAGAACTGATGCATTTGGTTCCAACCATAGATCTTATATTCTAATAGTAAAGTTGGACAAATCTGTGGATACTTAAATCTGGTGATCAGAGCTGTGAACGGGCAAGACAGATCTTTCTACAGACCTGAAAAAAGGCCCAGGTTTGCGAAAAAATTATTTACATTGGAGGGTTCTAAAAAACTCCAAATGATAAGAAGTGCCTGTAGCTTTAACAAATGGCTGTGCTTGGCAAACACAGTATTCCAGGCTGGGTTTCAATGAGTAAAAGGTAGGGGGAGGGGGCATGGTTCTTTCCAGGATTGTTTTGGCCTTTGAGGGAAGACTCATTTGGGCCAGGCCTAGCTAGGGCTGCCAGTTCCAGGCTGGAAAATTCCTGGAGATTTTGGGATGGAGTCTGAGGAGGGCAGGATTTGGGGTGGGGCCTCAGCCAGATATAATACCATACAGTCTATCCTCCAAAGCAGCCATTTTATCCTTGGAGACAAATCTTTGTTGTCTTGAGATCAGTTGTAATTCTAGGAAATCTCCAGGTCCCACCTAGAGGTTGGCAACCCTAGCTTGGGAGCAACCACTAAGTGACTTGATACCACCCAATTTACATGACTCAACCAGGCCTAGCTACTTGCTACCGTTCAACAGCAGCCAACCTATGAAATAGGGTTGCCAGACCCCAGGGCTGGGCAGGAGTTCCCCCACTTTTGGGGGCTCCAATCTGCCCCTGCCCAGCTGGCTGGTGGGGCAGCGTCATCCCAAAACCCCAAGCATGACCACCTGCCTGGCCACCCTTCTCCCTCCCCTTTTGCCTGATTTAAAGGGCTTAAACTGGTCGGTGTGGAACACGTGGCCTGCCAATCAGCTGGAGGGGTCTTTAAATCTAGCAGGAGGGAGGGTGGTTGTGGGCTACATGTTTGGCTCCCTTTAAAGGGTCTTTTTGTGAGTGGGATGGGGGCCGCGGCACAGGGGGCTGATTTTCCCCAGACTCAATCTGAGTTTAGCTTTTCTGGCAGCCCATTTGTAACACCTCTAAAGATTCCACATTTTTCTAAAAACAGCATTTTTATCTTAGCTGGCTGGCCAGGGTGTATTTAAATTACTTTTCCCTAAAGTCATTTCGTGGACACTACTATTTAAATAAGTAAGTTTACAGTATTTTCAAAGGAGAATGTGAAACAAAGGACATTCTAAACAGATGTACAAAACAATTAACAGCACCCTTACTGTGGGAGCAATAACAGTAGGGTCATGGTGAGTGAGCATGATGACTGCTGTCCCTGCCTCCTCGCCGTCCCCATTTGTAATTTATGGTATTTGTTATGTATTGTAATCCACATTGAACCAAGAGGAAAAGTAGAATATAAATGTTTTAATAAATAAACTTGTTGTGTTCATGCAAAAATACCAAGGCAGCAACAGTCATGACCCCCCTAAGCCCCTGCTGGGCAACCCATGGCTGAGCTGCAGTTAAAGAGATATCATGGCTCATCTGGGTGAACCAACACACACACACACACATACACACACACACACACAAAAGAATAAAGCACATTAAAGGGTTGCAGGGGATGGGAATGAATAAAAAAATGGAGTTGTCTCCACCATTCTGAAGGTGGAGCTTGTCTCCACTCATTCTCTAATGCAAGGGTGGCCAAACTGTGGCTTGGAACCACATGTGGATCTTTCACACATATTATGCAGCTCCTGGCAGGGCAGCTGGGGAAGTGAAGGAGAGGCATGCCTCCCAAAACGGTTTTCCCTTTCCCAGCCAGTGTTCCCCTCCCTGGGTAGGCTTGAGGTGGGGGGAGCAGAGAAAGAAAACAACTTTAACTTTAAATGCATTCTCAACGCCCCCCCCGGCCAGCTTGGCAAAGGCATTTGTCTCTTTAAATCCCTTCACCAAGCCAGCCGGTGGGGAGGCAGGGGAAGGGGCTTGGAGGACACATTTAAAGTTAAAGCTGCTATGTTTCCACCTCTCCCTCTCTCCCCCATCTCCTTCCTTCCTTCCTTAATATCTGTCTTTCTCCCATTCCTCTCCACCTAAAGTTTTTTTTAAAAAAAATTTATTGCTTTTTTCACTACATCCTACAGCTACACACTACAACCTAAAAATACAGAGTAGGCAAGGATCATTAATGGTCTACTTTCAATTTTTGATATTTCCCTAATACTTATTATTACAAAGTAATAAACTTGAAGAGAGAAAAATATAAAGAGTAAGTAAAGATTAGATAGCATATCAAAAATATGCATTATTACGCATAAAATACAAAGAATGTTCTCAGATCTTCATTTAGTTGCTTTCTTTTCTTTATGTTTCTTCTTCTTTTCCCAGGGGAGTTTAACCTTAAGTGGTCTAGGGGCAACCGCCCCAGTTCAGATTCAGATTCAGAGTCAAAAATCTTGCCAATAGATGAAGAAGTGGAAGAGGAGCTGTCACTGCTTGTCTCAGCTTGCTTGCTTTTATCTTCTACAATGTTGTTCTCCTCTGCTTTTCCTTTTTCCTTCGCTGGACTTTGCTGCTGCTTCAGAAATAGCTCAACCTATTTTTTCCTATTAAAATTGAAAATAAGTCCTTCTGGAATAATCCATTGGTAAGGAATTGAGTTTCCTTGCAGAAATGATGTAAAGTTTCAATATTGCTTCCTCTTCTTTCATATCTCAAATGGAACATCTTTTAAAAATTATATTCTCCTTGGATTTTTAGAGCTATCCCATTGGTCGCTTTAAGTATCGATTCTCTTGTTGATCTTTTAGAGAATTTTACAAAGGTTTCCCCTGGCAGATTATTTTTCTTGACAAATTCTGGATAAGTCCAATAAACCATGATCACATCAGCTTGTAATAGTTCAGGTTTACAGTTTGCCAAGGGAGCCAATGCTTCACTTAAGATCTCTTTCAGATTTGCATCCTTCTTTCCTGGGATGCCTTGAAATCTTAAAACATACATTGATCTTTCCACTTGTAGCTGTAATAGCTGTTGTTTTTCAGAAGCCCTTTCTTTGTCTGCTACTTCCATTCTTTGGTCCAATGCTTTTGTCTTATAATCAATCTTTTTCAGCTTTTCAGCTGTCTTCTCTGCTTTTATCTTAGTTTCTTTAAACTCATTCTGTAGAGCAACAAAGTTCTTGTTAAGGTTAGTCATCTGGTCCAGCAGAGGCTGCAGTGCTTCAGAAACTGTACTGGCTATATCTGTAGCTGGTTCCAGTCTAACAGCTGGTGATGTTAAGCTGACAGTTCCTGTAGACAATTTTAGTCTGGGCACCATTCCCCCCCCTCTTTGAGACATCGTTTATGTTAAGGGTAAAAATTCATAGAAGCTCTGAGATTCTTCTCTTCAATCTAGGATGTAGCCCTCTGCATTTGGAATGAGTTAAGTAACATTTTTGCTTCAAAGTTTCAGCTTAACCCTCCCCACCTAAAGTTAAATGTGTTCTCCAAGCCTTGCCACACTGGCTAGCTGGCTTGGCTCGGAAAAGGCATTTGTCTCTTTAAATTCCTTCTCCAAGCCAAACCGTTGTGGCAGTGGGGGAGGGCTTGGAGAACACATTTAAAGTTAAAGGCTTGCCCACCAGCTTGGAGAAGGCATTTCTCTCTTTAAATCCCAGGCTGGTGTGGGGGGGTTGGAGTAAACATTTAAATTCAAAGTTTCTTTCTTTCGACCTCTCCCTCCCTCTCCATTTATATGCCTTCTTTCCACCTCTCTCTCTCTTTCTCTCCCACTTCCTTCCTTTCCGTCTCTCTCTTCCTCCCCCTCCCTCATCTTCTTTCTTTCTTTCTTTCTTTCTTTCTTTCTTTCTTTCTTTCTTTCTTTCTTTCTTTCTTTCTTTCTTTCTTTCTTTCTTTCTTTCTTTCTTTCTTTCTTTCTTTCTTTCTTTCTTTCTTTCTTTCTTTCTCTTTTTCTTTCTCTCCCTCCCCCTCCCCCTTCTTTTTGCTTTCTTTGTTTCTGTTTCTCTCTCTCTCTTTCTCTCGCTCTCTCTCCTTTCTTTCCATCTCTTTCATTCTTTCCACCTCTCTCTTTCTCTCTTCCTTCCTTCCATCCTCTCTCCCCCTCCCGCCCCATTTATTTGCTTTCTTTGTTTCTCTCTCTGTCTCTTTCTTTCCACCTTTCGTTCTTTCTGAGACAAATAAGTATCATTAGTAAACAAATAAATATCATTGGACAAATAAATATCATTATCAATATCTGTTTTACCCCCTTTGTTGTTTTTTTTGACAGTCTCATTTAATGTTAATGAAAAGCAAATTTACATATTTTTCAATAAAAACATGTGTGTAATATTTGTTCATGTCTTGCAGCTCTCAAACATCTGACATTTATTCTATGTGGCTCTTATGTTAAGCAAGTTTGGCCACCCCTGCTCTAATGGCTGTGGGCATTTTCATACAGAGACTCTGCTTGAAGCCACTATGCCATTTGTACTTTATCTTGGAGGAAAGAAGGTTTTTCCTTTGCTTCATCATAAAAGGGAAAGCCCCAGGAGTCCCTTAAGTAGTGCTCATAATGAGCATAATGGTCATGTGGAGGGCATCCTGCTGTCTGCATGGGGCAAAATCCCTAAATGGAACCCACCAAACAAAAATTCTTTCAACAGAATTTGAAATTCAGTAGTAGTTGCTCATGACAAGATCAGAGATATGTTTTTTCTAGAACCAAATTTGGGAATGTAGCACCCTTCACTTTTTAACTTAACTAAAAGCAGCAATTTCACATGAAAGCTCTAATGTACACACTGTTTCCACTGGTCTTGGGCTTTCAAGACATAACCTCCTTGTTAGCTCATCAGTTTAGGGCGGCTCAATCTCTGCTTCAAAAGTTCCCAGCTGTGTCACTGGAGTCCCTGATAGCATCTTCGTTGGGAGGTGGCAATTAAAGATACTTATATAAATATTTTACTATCTCTCAAGGCCTTCTCGGCTTAGAAAAGAGGACAGGGCGACAAGTTGATTTACAGTACTCTTGACAACATATATGATATTTCCTGATATTACTCAAGTTTTCAATGACCAATAAATGTCTTACAGTTTCTGCTTGTTACTGATTAATTTTGAAATTATGGTGACTGAGAACGGAAGTTGCAATCAGTAGCTATCTGAACAGCTATGAATTGCTAGCTGTGCCTTTCTCCTAGTTTTACAGAGGGAAATATCATATTGAACCAATAAGATCTATTAAATGCATATCTAAAGAAATAACTCTTTTCAAGGCTGCACAAATAGCCATAGCTCTGGGTTCATAATTCAGGTACCTCGGCGTTTATAATTCAGTTACCTCCTGTATCTAACTAGGCCATAGACACATTAAGGTTTGCTCTGAAGGAGCCAGTATCTCGGCAGGGTGTAGCGTCAACTGGCAAATGCTTCTCATGCCTGTGTTTCATCATTATGAATTTTGACCTGTTTTAGAAGGAATGTACCACTGTGCACCTATCAGTCTCTGCTGTCAAACTGATTGATATGAATTGCATTCCACTGATATTAACTTTATTTCATATGACCTCAGGAATTTATGACACTTGCTTTAAATCTTTTACATTTTTTCATTCCACATTGTATTTCAGGCATATAGAAATTAAAGCTACTAAGTTCCAAAATACTCTGAAGGAGTCTTATGTATGTCTTTGATTAGAGGATGAATTAGTCTCACATTGGAAAACTTCCTCAGGCCCCCTTGCCACTATTTGTCTTAGGTGCATTCAGCATTATAGGATTACAACCATCTGTTTTAGGGTGATCCCATTAATAAGTATAAGGTATAGTTCACCTGATTGTTTTGGGGAGGATTCTGCATTCTCTATAACTGATGTTGATGCTTGTCATATTACTATGGTGAATAAGAAGAACCGTGGGATTGCTATGATGAAGTAAGAACAGTTATAGGTTGGTTATAGTTCCTGTTATTACACAATGATTTAGGCATTAGTATAAAATGGCAGAAGGATGTTATTTTAAATTTATGGGTGTACTTTAAACCCAATACCTAATGCCTCTTTAATAAGTAGAGGACTGGACTGGACTGGACTGGACTCTAGGATAGTGAGGTGGTTAGGGAGCTGGTTGGAGAACTGCACTCCCAGAGTAGTTGTCAATGGCATTTCATCTGAATGGAGGGAGGTGTCCAGTGGGGTGCCACAGGGCTCTGTTCTGGGCCCAGTAATTTTGAATATTTTTATAAATGATCTGGATGAGGGTGGAGGAGCTACTCATTAAATTTTCAGATGACACCAAATTGGGAGGAGCAGCAAACACACCAGAAGATACAGATAGAATTCAATGAGATCTGAACACACACTGGAAAAATGGGTGGATGTGATTTAACAAGGATAAGTGCTGCGTTCTACATTTGGGTAACAAAAATGAGGAACATGCATACTGGATGGGGGATACACTTCTGGGTAGCAGTGTGTGTGAACAAGATTTTGGGGTATGGGTGGACCGTAAGTTAAATATGGGCAGCCAGTGTGATGTGGAAACAAAAAAGGCTAATGCAATCTTGGGGTGTATCGAAATTGCAAGTTGTAATAATTCCGTTGTATGCTGCATTCATCAGGCCGCACCTGGAGTATTGTATGCAGTTCTGGTGGCCTCACTTCAAAAAGAATGTGGACAGAATGGAGCAGGTGTAGAGGAGAGCATCAAGGATGATCAGGGGCCTGGAGACCAAGCCCTATGAGGAAAGGCTGAGGGACTTGGGATGTTTAGTCTGGAGAAGAGGAGATTGAGGGGGGACATGATTGCTCTCTTGAAGTATCTGAAGGGCTGTCACTTAGAGGAGGGCAGGGAGCTGTTCCTGTTGGCAGCAGAGGATAGGACTCACAGTGATGGGTTTAAATTAAGGGCAGGAAGGTACCGGCTGGATATTAGGAAAAACTTTTTTACAGTAAGAATTATGCAACAGTGGAATCAGTTGCCTAGAGAGGTGGTGAGCTCCCCCTCACTGGCAGTCTTCAAGCAGTGTCTGGACAAACACTTGTCAGGGATACTCTAGTTTGATCCTGCATTGAACAGGGGGTTGGACTAAATGGCCTCTATCTCCCCTTCCAACTCTGTGATACTATGATTGTGTGATTCTGATTAAAAACCTGTAAAAGTGCCTGTGTCACAAGCAGGAATACAAAGTATTAGGTGATATCCATCCATTGTGATTTTGTGCTGTGAAAATTTACTGGGCATACAGTCCCGTCAAAGTTAATCAGTTTTAAAAGTCTCTGATTCCTATCGAGAATTCTAAGTACCTGCTTATATTTGTTCATTAGACTTAAACTGCATAACTTTGTTTCAGTCATATTCACTGAATATGATAGTAGTAATTGGAAAATAATAATGACTTATAAGCCTGTTGCAGATGTTGTAAAGATTTCTTTGGATAATGTTGATTGATTTTAGTCATTTCAATTTATAGACTTCTCTGCTAATGTTGATCATGGGAGAACTGGAGCCCTTGGAAGGTAAAGTCAAGCACAGTGGGAGGATTTCCTTTTGTCCTCAAGTATCCTGGATCATGCCTGGAACAATTAAAGAAAACATCATCTTTGGGGTTTCCTATGATGAATTCCGATACAAGAGTGTCATCAAAGCCTGTCAATTAGAAGAGGTCAGTTTTAAATATTTTTGCTTATGCAGATCACAGCAGTCAATAGTTCTAGTGTAACCAAACACAGACGTGTACAAGAAGGGACAATTCAGAGAACTGAGATGGTTTTTCATGACTCAAGCTTTCCCTTTAGAAAGGCTTCCTGTCTTGAAAAGGCTCTTTCTTTTTTGAAGTTAAGTATTATTTCCCACTCTATTCTCATTGCCATTTGTAGGCTTGTGTTGGTTCAACATTTTCAGATTGCAGGCCAACCCATATTTATGAGCACAATGAAGATCTAGAGATCATATATGCATGTGTCACAAGTTGGCTGGAAAAAGAAGCTTGGCTTGTTAAAGAAAGATTTGAAAAAAATAGTTGTATGATCCATAGCCAGTCAAAATAAGATAAAGTAGATACATGGTAAGATGATCCAGCGGTCTTTGGGGGGGGAGCGCACTGGAGCACAGCTCCGGCAGGTCGGGAACCACAACAAATGGTGGTGGCGGCAAGCCCCACCCCCAGCCAGCATCCCTGGTAGGGGTGTGCAAAAAAAATAATAATTCAGCCCAATTTGGTTCGGCCAAACCGGGCACAACCAGTTTTGGAAGACAGAAAGGCTCCCCCATGTCAGTTTTGGCAGTAGGGAGTCCATTGGGGAGTCTTTTGGCCAGCCGAATGTCAATTTCAGCCCCATTATAACCTATGAGCCATTGAAGTCAATGACGAAAACATCGGGTATATTCTGGGGGCTGGAGGGGAGGGAGTTTGAGGGAGAGGCTCCAAAATCACATGGTAGCTGGTGGAGCCTCTCCCCAAGATACCCACCATGTTTCAAGAACATTGGACCAGGGGGTCCAATTCTATGGGCCCCCAAATAGGTTGCCCATCCCCTCCATTGTTCTCTGTGGTGGGAAAAAGTTACTTTTTTCCCATGGTGCTGTTAGTAGCTCTGGGGGGGAGGGGGTTTGAGGGAGAGGCTCCAAATTTTCAGGGTAGCTTCGGGAGCCTCTCCCCACATACACCTCCATGTCTCAAAGCAATTGGACCAATGGGCCTAATTCTATGGGCACCCAAACAGGTTACCCCCGTTACCTCCATTGTTTCCAATGGTTCCCAGCCAGCAGCACTTAAGGCAGGCAAGCAGGCAGCCACCCAGCAGTCAGACTCTCCCAGAGAATCTTAGGGAAAGTGAACTGTCTTGGGAGGTGCTTGTTTGCCATGAGAACAGTGGCACACTCCAGAACAAGTGGCACTGTGGCAGTGCAAGCATGCCACCGTGCCACACAGAAACCCTAAAAGAAACACAGAAACCCTAAAAGACCAAAAGGAACATCATTTATACATGTATAAATTGATGGTGCAACCTCATTGGACCACTCACACCATACACATCTCAAAAAGAATATTTATAGCACTGGAAAAAATGTTTATAGCACTGGAAGCTACCCTGTGAGTTTGGAGCCTCTCCCTCAAACCCCCTCCCCCTCAGAGCTACTAACAGCACCATGGGAAAAAAGTAACTTTTTTCCCACCACAGAGAACAATGGAGGGGATGGGGGCAACCTGTTTTGGGGCCCATAGAATTGGACCCCCTGGTCCAATGTTCTTGAAACATGGTGGGTATCTTGGGAAGAGGCTCCAACAGCTACCCTGTGAGTTTGGAGCCTCTCCTTCAAACCCCCTCCCCTCCAGGCCCCAGAATATACCCTATGTTTTCATCATTGACTTCAATGGCCCATAGGATATTATAGGGGCCGAATTGCCGCCAAATTTCTTTCATTTCTGATGTCCTAAGACCAGGAATGAGAGCAGGCAAGAAAACAGCCGAGCTCCGTTCCTGGGAACAATAGGGACTAGGCTCCTGAACTCGCCAAAAGGGAGCCAATGGAAACATTGGCGGGAGATTCAAGCCTGCCAATAGGAATGTGGGGCGTCCCCCCCCTAACTGTATATAGTTGGCCTCCGGCCGTTGCTGTTTGTCTTTGTTGTGAAGTACGAATAAACACGTCTTCTCTTATGTTGTCGTCCGAGTCATGAGGCACGGAACCCAGTACTTTACAGTGGCGATGAAGGTGGGATTCTAACGCCTTCCATGAGCGACGACGAGGACAACAAGGCCACTCACGAGCATCGCATTGCTGACCCCAAGAACAGCATTGCACCGCTCACTGAGCATTGCATCGCTGACCCCGAGAGCAGCACTGCACCGCTCACTGCAAACGAAGCATCTGAGCCGCCACGCACCTCCGGAGCAGCCATGGCTGCGACGCATGGGAGACTGGAGTGCTTCGATCCCTCCCGGCCGGAAACACGGGATGCGTGGGCTGACTAGCTCATCTGCTACATGGAGCTAAATGAAATACGCGATCCTTAAAAAAGAAGGGCACTCCTGCTGAGCTTTTGTGGGACCGACACCGTCCACCTCGCGAAGAGCCTCCTGGTGCCATGCACTGCCCTGGAGTGTTCGTTCGGGGACATAATGGATGCCCTCAATGCTTATTTCAACCCCAGGCCCACGTTCCTGGCCAAAATAATGGAGTTCCAGGGGTGTGTACAGGCCCAAGGGGAATCTGCCGCCACCTTTCTGGCCGTGCTGAGGGCGCTCGCTGTGGACTGCTTGTTCCTGAAGGTGGAGGACAACTTGTTGATCCAGTTCGTGTGGGGGCTAGCAGACTCCAGGCTTAGGTGCAACCTGATAGGTTACCAGCAACTTAAACTGGACGAGGCCATGCAAATTGTGATCGCGCATAAGGCTTCCGCATGGGAGCGCCCGGCCTCGGTGGCCCATTTGGTCGGAGCGGGTCCCAGTCCAGTGAAATCTGATATGGAGGAGGTCTACTCCCTCTGGCTGCAACTCTGCTGGCCGGCGCCAGCCCAACAGCCCGGCCACGAGCCAGCAAAGCCCCTCGGCAACCGGACCATCTGTGCTAGCTGCAGAGACGCCCATGGGAGGAAAACCTATAGGTTCCGGGACACGATCTGCCATGGCTGTGGAAAACAGGGACACCTCACCAAGATCTGCAGGTCCAAGGGCCTCCAGAGTGTGAGATCGTCGCCCCCGACTCACTGGACACCGACCACCGCACAGAAGACAGCTGAGGTCACTGATCTCTATCACCTCACGGATCAGCTGCTGCAGGTACTGCGCCTTCCCAACCCCAACCTCTCCTCCACCCTGAAGATCCACGTGCACATGCGGATTGAGGGGTCCTCCTGCTGCATGGAGGTGGACTCAGGATTGGCGGCGTCCATCAATTCCATGGACACCCTTAAAAAGCTTTGCCCGTCCGGGGGACCCCGTCTGAGTCCATCGCCGCTAAGTTTGGTGGACTTTCAGAAGAACCCGGTTCCCATCCGGGAAGTCGGCACCTTCCGGGTGCAATATAGACATTTTGAGGGGAACCTGGACTTGGTGGTGGTGGAGGGAAACCTTGTGAGTCTCCTGGGGCGGGCATGGTTTGAGTCCCTGGGCATTACAATTGGGGGAGTGAATAAATGTGGGCCGCAGGACTGGGGTGAGATCTGCCGGGAGTTCCCCGAGGTCTTTGACGGGGAACTGGGTTGTTACAAGGGACCCCTGGTGTCGGTACACTTAGACCCCACTGTGTCACCGATCTGGCGATGATTCTGCTCGGTGCCCCTGGCCCTCCGCCCAAAAATAGAGGCGGAACTGGACCGGCTGGTAGCCCAGGGGGTCCTTGAGCCCGTCCCTAATGCACGCTGGGAAACCCTAATTGTGACCCCGGTTAAGCCACATGGGGACATCCGCATCTGCGTGGATTACAAGTGCACTATTAACCAGGCACTACAGGCGCACTCATATTCTGTGCCAGTGGTCAGTCACGTATTAGCCATGCTGGCGGGGACACGCATATTTGGAAAGCTGGATCTCGCACAGGTGTACCAGCAGCTCCCTGTGGATGAGGCCACGGCTGAGGCACAAATGATAGTGACACACTGGGGAGCCTTCAAGGTTAAGCGTCTGCAGTTCGGGATCAGTGTGGCCCCAGGGATCTTCCAAAACCTAATGGACAATTTGTTAAAAGGGATCCCTGGCATGATGCCATTATTTGACGACATCCTCATTGCTGCGGCCACCCCGGAGAGCTTCGCTAGCCGCCTCCGCACAGTCTTGGTACACTTCCAATCTGCGGGTCTGAAGGTTAAAAGGGAAAAGTGCCTTCTCGGGGTTCTGGAGGTGGACTTCTTGGGTTACCGCGTTGATGCAATGGGCCTCCACCTGGCACGGGACAAGATGAAGGCCATCGTGGAAGCTCCTGCTCCGAAGTCCAAGGTGGAGCTCCAGGCATTCTTAGGCCTCATCAATTTCTATCACACCTTTCTCCCACACAAGGCTGCAGTGGTGGAGCCCCTCCACAGACTGCTGGACAAATCGACCCCTTGGGCGTGGAGGTCGAGGGAGGAGGCGGCGTTTTGCAGGGTTAAGACTCTGTTGATTTCAAATGCAGTGCTCACCCATTTTGATGAAAAACTCCCTGTGATTCTCGTGTGTGATGTGTCACCGTATGGGGTCGGGGCGGTCTTGGGTCACTGCCTGCTGGATGGGTGGGAAGTCCCGGTGGCCTATTACTCCCACACACTGTCTCCCGCAGAGCGCAATTACGTGCAGATAGATCGGGAGAGGTTGGTGCTGGTGGCAGGCGTCAAAAAGTTCCATAATTTTGTGTACGGCCGGCCCTTTACACTCGTCACAGACCATAAGCCGCTCCTGGGGTTGTTCGCGGCTGACAAGCAAACGCTGCAGGTCCTGTCCCCCCGGCACATTCGCTCGGCGCCATTCCACCCGGCAACCAATGGCATGGCAGAGAGAGCAGTCTGCATGGCCAAGGAAGCCCTAAGCCGAATAACAGACGGGGACTGGGAGTTCCGACTGGCCTGGTTCCTCCTCACGCAATGCACAACCCCAAACCCAGTCTCTGGGTGGTGCCCCACAGAGCTGCTGATGGGCTGCCGCCCCACGACCCTACTAGACCGTCTCCACCCCGACCAAGCCCCAGAGTCGCGGACACTGAGCGAAACCAGGGAGGCCCCAAGGGTTTTTCGGCCGGGGGAACCCGTCTATTTCAGGAACTTCGGGTCGGGGCCCCAATGGCTGGCTGGCCGCATCTTGAGACCAACCTGGCCGGTTTCCTACGAGGTCCTGGCAGACGGGGACAGGGTCTTACGGAAGCACGTAGACCAGTTGTGGAGGAGGCAAGACCCAGATACGAGGATCAGTGCACTGCAACCGACGGACCGAGAAGCCACCCCCCCGGTGTCTGAAACACCACAACTGCCGACAGCCGAATGAGAGCTGAGCCCAGCAGATGTCACCAACCCGGAGGCCGAACAAGCAGACGAGCCTCCACCACAATCGCCACCACCGATGGTCCAGGAGCCAAGTACAATGGCACAACCCGAAGGGCTCGCCACCAGTCTGACGTCGGCGCCCCGACAATCACAAAGCGTACGGAAGGCTCCGGCATACTTGAAAGACTATGTCACCTGAGAGGGGATAAAGTATGGGGGGAGGGGTGTTATGTCCTAAGACCAGGAACGAGAGCAGGCAAGAAAACAGCCGAGCTCCGTTCCTGGGAACAATAGGGACTAGGCTCCTGAACTCGCCAAAAGGGAGCCAATGGAAACATTGGTGGGAGATTCAAACCCACCAATAGGAATGTGGGGCGTCCCCCCCCCAATTGTATATAGTTGGCCTCCGGCTGTTGCTGTTTGTCTGTTGTGAAGTACGAATAAACGCGTCTTCTCTTATGTCGTCGTCCGAGTCATGAGGCATGGAACCCAGTACTTTACAATTCCCTCCTTTCCTTCTCTCCTTTTCCTCTTTCCCTCCTTCTTCCCTTCTCTCTTTCTTTCTTTCCCGCCTTCTTCTCTTCTTTTTCCCTCCCTTCCCTGTTTCCCTCCTTCTTCCCTTTTCTCTCTTTCTTTCCCTCCTTCTTTCCTTCTCTTTCTTTCCCTCTTTCCTTCCTTCTTTCCTTCTCTCTACTCTCTCTCTTTCCTTCCCTCTTTCCTCCTTCTGTGGCCCAACTCTAGTTTAAACCCCTTCTCTCTTCAGTCCCCCACCCAGGCCAGCTGAGGAAGGGAAGTGGAGGCTTTTGAAGATGCCCCCCCCCTTTGCTTCCCCTTCTGACATCACTTCTGGTGATGTCAGGGTGTGTGGCATATGCTAATAGCCTAGTAGCTCATTAGCATACCATATGCTAATGAGCTCCTGCAGCTTTTTTTCTACAAAAAGACCCCAGGTAAGATCTATGCAAGAACATTTTCTGAGATATATTAGGCTCTTCGAAAAAATTTCACAGTCTGAAAATAGATTTCCATGACTGGATGCAGACCCCATAGTCAATCACCAAGCATGCCAGTTAAAAAAATGTACAGTATAAGCAAACAGAAGTTTATCAAACCCATGGTATCCTGGTCCTGTCAGTCAATTGTACCCTACTCCCCTACTCGGCTAAGAATACTGTATTCTGATGGTATGTCATGCCAGCACGAATGGCTCTGCACTGGTGGGTTGTGCTTTGTGTCAGTGGTTTATGTTGGTATACTTTTGTGATTTTTAAAAATTGTGTTATGGTTTTTAGCTGCTATTAGTGGAATCCATATCAGAATCAAACATACTAATAGTACTGTCCTAAGCAGAGTAACACCCTTCTCAGCCCATGGGCTTCAGTGGACTTAGAAGGTGTGTGTCTACTTAAGATAGCACTGTAAGAGTGCAGGTATATAATATTTCTAATAAATAACTTCAGTGATAGAGTGTTACTGTTCAGTATTTCTGAACCATACAGCACAAATACTATAAAATTCGCATAATAATATTTAATGTCCATATAGTTATTTTTGAATGTTCAGTACCATTAGAGGTAAAGAAGAAAATGCAGTTCTCAACAGTCTTCATTTGCTGCCATTTGCAAGCTGCATGTATAGCTCTGAAACACTAAGTGTATACAAGAAATATTTTACAACCCCATTAAGATGTAGTTGATACGTTACCTTTACTGGCTTTCTTGTATGTTCAGCAGATATCAATGAATGATCTACTGTCATTACCATGTAACAACTGAGTATGGAACACATGGAAAATCAGCTTCCATGTGTGTATACAAGTTTGAATGGGATATCCCTGCTCATAAAACCTGCGCTACAGTCTTCCATGATTTTCCACCTCTAATGCCAGCCTGCTTATTAAAGAACCCTGTCATGTGAACAGTTATTTTCTTCTGGCATATTTATCATCTGCATGCCTATAGGTTATGTACAAGTGGGAACTCATGAGGAATCATGGAGAAGAAACTCCATTTTGCCTCTTATATTCCCTTTGCCTCTCTCTGCCTGCTCACCATTCCCTCCTCGTTTCCTCTACACCACTGTCACCCGCACACACTTGCAATCACTGACTTCTCCCTGTCCAAGCTGGTTCTTCTCAGGTGAGACCCCATGCAAAATATGCCTCAGAGTGCATTGTGGTTGATGTCGAAACTTTGGCCATTTTTTCAGTGCTTGCAAATGTTATTGGTCAGTTTGAGGGGCCTTTTAAACTCCAAAATTGGTTTTCTTTTAACATTTTAGATACTTTTCTGCAAGCCTGGAGGTTTCCCTTTGTCTGCAAAACTCTCATTATTAGTTGTGGTGAGCCTGTTTTGAGAATTTTGTCATTTGTATAGAGGCTAATGCTTTCCAATGAGACAAAGTAATTTGTTTGAGCCAGCAGACTACATAGTGTCTTGTCTTTTGTATCTATTCCCAATGGAGATTAAAAATAAACCATCACTTGCCTGTTTAAGCCTCAGTAAGACATCTTTGGGTTAAGAAGCTTGTTTGTTAATTGGTCCTGTCTCTCTGAATGTTATATAATTCATTCCCAAAATATTTATCATTAAAATTCACTTGAGGAATTACAGGAGGTGTGTGAGATAGCTTTATCTAATGCAAGTATGCTTAGATGGAAAAAGCAAGCAAATAACTTACATAACTTTCTAGGTCCGAGATATCAGAATTTCACTTTATAGGACAGTACCAAGCACATTCTACAGGGTGGGACACTTTACTTGTTAGATTCTGATTTAGTGTGTAGAAAAACCTCCCTGGCAATACTTATTCAAAAAAAATAGTTTATATGGAACCAGGAATGTGTCAAGGTTGTGCTGTTTTCTTTGCAATAAATTGTATTTTTAAGGTAACTGGGATTTCTTCAGAGTCTATTATACTGACATTCACAATGAATGAAATCTTTAAGAATGATCTTTGTCATAAAAAATGTTTCTCAAGAGTAGAAATGCCATAGATAATATATAGATAGAATATAGATCATACAGACATGGGATCTAATGTCAGTGCCCTAAAGATACAATTTCTCCCTAAAACAACTCAGAGAAGGCCTGTGAAGACCTGACATTCAGTGGCACCTATTCAGAAGTTAAGAAACATGTACAAAAAACTGGCTTATAAATTTCAGCTTCTCATCTAATTAATCTTTTCTCCTTTCCTGACTGATTTTACTTTTCTGTCATTGGTTCTCCTGATCAACCTTGTCTCACTTTACCTATTCCTTAATAAATAGACTTTAACTGTCAATTTTCTGTTATGATCTTATAATCATACAGGCTCTGCCGGCTTTCTCTGAAGTTCTCATTCTGGCCAGTCTTCATCACTAGGTTGTACACAGCTCCTCTTCTAGTCTCATCTCATTGAACCCTATGACTTCTGTTAAGAGGAGGTACGATGCCCTCTAGGAGCAAGGAAACATCCAAGTTGGGGCCCATGGGATCTTGAAAACACTAGCCCAATCACTGCTTCCTTGAACAGATGGTTTTTATTTTAAGTTGTCTGCTCCAGGTACTGGAAGGTATGGTTATCTTCACACACCTCGGGGCTACCATACATTACAAAGGAGATGAGCCACAATACTGCAGCCTGCCTCTTTTCTTAGGATTCTCCCTGAGATAATTCTTCTCCCTCTCTGACTTCCTCTTTTTCTTGCCCCTTTTCCTCCTGGGGGGCTTAGCTTTTCTTTCTGCTCCTGTGCCTTCTTACTCCACCCAGCCTCCTTCCATCTCCCCTTCCTCTGTTTTTATAGTGCCAACTTCACAACTGGCCTTTCAGGTAAGGCATGCAGAAGGTTCAAAACCAACAAGGATTTTATTGTATATCTAGAGCAAACATTGAACTGACCTGGCTGATAGCAAGAGCCAAACTGCACTGGAACTGGAAAATGAACGCCTTGTTACTAAGAGGCTGAATTCTAGCACTTCTTAGTATGCCAAGCCAAGAGGGTGAATACTAGGGGTGTGTATTTGGCATAAAGCAAGCTGGAACCCCCCCCAAATACTTTACTAGTATTTTCCAGGTATTGTTTAAGCTGAATACAGATAAAAGAATCTAGTTGGCCACCAATATAGCTGAGCCTGAATAAAAGCCATTTTTTTCTGGCTGTTATTCAGGTATATTCAGCTATATCACTTGTAGCTCCTCTTGGAGCCAGCCTAGGATCAGCCAGAGTGGTGGGAGTGGAGAGCTCCATATTGCCTCAGCTGGGGCTTGCTCCTTTTGGTTTAAACTGAGCTGCAGGAGGAGCCAGCCCCAGCTGATGTGGCACAGAGCTCTCAGCTCCCACTGAACTGGTCGATACTGGGTTGGCTTGTCTTGCAGCTCCATTCTCCTTTATACCCTATGGGGACCACTGACTATAATGGTCCCCATATGGTATAATGGAGCCGGACAAAATTGGGTTTACCAAATATTTCCCAAGTCTGAATACCATATCAGTATTGGAATTTGGGAATATTATAAAATATCAATATTTATTGGGTTCAACATTCTTGAACCCGAAAAAACACTGGGGGGGGGGTTGCACACCCTCAGTCAATACACTGCACATTTCATTCCTTGCTCATGCAGTCTTGAAGATACTTGGGACCAGTATGACATGGCTCACCCAAATCATGCATTAGGGCTGATTCCACAGTAGGCTTCATGTCAATATGTCCTTGGCCAGGTTCCAAGGAAGGTGAGCTCCCTACTGCTGTACCATCACTGGCACATGTAGAGGAAGGTGATGACCCAGGTACATGTTCCCTCATTCCAACCGTATGTTGTTGTAGCACATGGCTATCCAGTAGAAGTTCTCTTACTAAATTCCAGCCCTTCTGAGCATGGCAAGCCAGAAAGGGCAGTATACTGCACTACACTTCACTAACTATACTGGTATACTGGTATTTTCATTTATTGCTTTCTAATATAGGGTTTCCTTTCATATAATTCCATATATTCTTTACAATTTATTACTACACTTGTCTGTTGTAAAATAATAGAATGGTAAAGATGGTAGAAATGTCAGTAGGTAGGATTTCCCCCTTCTATGCAATTATATAGGTAGCCTCTCAAAGCCAAACCCAGCAACTTTAGTTACAGTTTCATTAGTCTTTAATTATTATTTATTTTATTTAAAGTATTTATATTTAATGTTGATTTGTATTGAAAAACGAAAGAGCTGGATTTTAATTATAGTGATAGCATTTTTTGCATTTAAATTTATTTTATATTATTCTGTTTTTCATTCAGATACTATTGACCAGGTGTAATTAAGATAGATTCAGCTGGTCAGCTGTGTTGGTCTGAAGCAGTACAACAAATTTAGAGTCAAATGACACCTTTAAGACCAACAAAGGTTTATTCAAGATATGAGCTTTCGTGTACACACACACTTTATCAAATATGTTAGAATGGCAGGCAAGGTTCAAACTTATAGCCAGAGAATGAACAGCAAATTAACATGCAACAAGATGTTGCTCAAGATACGCAAAGTGACACTAAATAACAAGTTAAGGTTATAGGGTCAACAGTTGTAAAGCAAATTGCTTTCAGGTAACATTTAACATGTAAACACCTTCAGTGCTGGGCGTTAGCTTGAGAATTCAAGCTGATTTTTTTTTTTTTACTTTCACTTACAGTACTGAGTATATTTGCATAACCCACTCTTATCAATAATCGACTCTTAAGGCATTCACAGACTTGCTATGGTAGCACAGAAGCTGCATACCAGAACAATATAATCAATACACTTTTTCCTTATAGAATAAATTTATTTATTTATTTAATTTATATCCCACCTTCCCCACTGAGGCAGGCTCAGAGTGGCTTACACAAAGATAGTTACTCAACAGAAAGTTGAGTAAAACCACAATAAACAAAAGATAAAAAACATTACATAAATAAAACATTTATTAAATAAATAAAATATTAAAACTATTACATAAATGTTAAAAACAATTAGACCAGCAAAGTCAAGGTGTGATTATCATGGTATTCATTATGTCTACCTGTGACTCAAGAGTCCAGGAAAGTTCACACATGTATGGACATTCTTTAACTTTAATTTATCTTAATTTTCATATGCACATTCATTTTCAGTGTATCCATTTTACAGTACAGATATGTGCTTTCCTTATGTGCTAATCACTCTTGAGTACAGTTTATTAAAGTTGTTAACAAGTGATCAGCTTTCAGTTCTGCCAGAATTAATATGCAAATGCTTATCTCTTCTTATTATAAAGTGCTGTTTGTGTCCATGCACCCCCACAGCTTTTGGTCTGGAGACCTGTCAATCACATGGTCTTACCATCCATTGGTGGCTGCATTGCCATGTGTGGTCTAAGTCCCACCCAGTACGCTGTGAGGCTCCGTGCCCTGCCTTCTCGCCTCCTTCTCCCTGCCTCCGCACCGTGCCACCTGCTGCCCTGCTGGCGGGCTCTGTGATGCTTCAGCCAGCCCTGTGGTCCTCCACGCTTCTGTCGCTCCACGTTGGTCAAGGGCCGCGAAGGGGGGACCTGTGGGTCACCTCCTCTCCCGCTGCTGACTGTCTGCAACTCCCGGCGGGGACCGGCACACGGCTG
Source organism: Gekko gecko (assembly GCA_029375565.1). Taxonomy (NCBI): domain Eukaryota; kingdom Metazoa; phylum Chordata; class Lepidosauria; order Squamata; family Gekkonidae; genus Gekko; species Gekko gecko. Next base: position 119,525,610 of record JAPDNY010000005.1, read on the forward strand.
ACCCCGCGCTCCTCCGTGGCTTCAGGTGGGTCAGGGGCCACGGTCTGCCTCGCCCTTGGCCAGGCGTGCAGGACGGCAGGACACACAACTCCTCCAGAACACCGCACTCACCCAGGCCCTCTTCTAGGGCCCATTGCATTTATTGCCACAATGGGCCTTGCTCCTAGTCAACAATATTTGGTGTTTATTTGTAGACTCAGTGTGGTGAAGTGGTTAGAATATCTGAGTAGTACTAGGGAGACCTGAGTTTAGTCCCTGTTAGCCATGAAGCTCTCTGGATGACCGGGGGTGTCACTTTCAGCTTAATTTATCTTACAACACTGTTTGTGAGGATTTAATTTAAAAGAGGAGAGCCATATACAATACCCTGAGCTCTCTGGAGAAAAGGGATACTGAAATGAGATAGATTATATATGTGTAAAGATTGTACTCAGATTGAAGAGTCACTAAATATTTTAACAAAGGGATTCATAAGTAGTTGTGTTTGAGGCTTACCTAGTGGTACCACAAGCTTTGAACAGCAGTGTTCAATCAGTTAGTAATGCTATCCTAAGCAGAATTACACCCTTATAAGACCATTGCATTCAATGAATTTAGAAGGATGTAACTCTTCTTAGGATGGTATTATAGACTGTACTTCAACCTATGCCCACCATTTGGGAATTTTTGCAGTAATCGTAGTTTAGTTGAAGGACAATTGAAAAACTGGATAGGTGCCACAATTAACTTATCCACCCATTTCATTAACCCATATAAACCATATTTGGTGCTATATGTAATCAGCTTTGTTGAGTTTTTTTTAAACAAGATTACTGGATGGTCAAAGTCACAACTCAGAGGAAAAAATGATCAAAAGAAACTATGAAAAATGTGCTAGAAAATGTTTAGATATCCAACATGAAATTCTTGTACAAAATGTCTACAATAGATAAACATTTATAGTGTCCAAAATAATATAAATGGGTGAAATTTTGATAAAAGTCTCCAGACTGTTCAATCATTTTGATGTCTCTCTTCTGAAAACAAGGATGGAAGATGTGATTCTTTGTTGATTAATTCGAAAAGTATACAAATCACTGGTCTCATTCATTTTCACAGATGTGTCATAAACCTGGTTACAAAGATTCTTACAGCTTCATTCGAAGGGCAAAGTGCTTCAATAATGCAGTATTGCCCTTCGAATAAGGCATTATTCAAGAACTTTGCCCTTCGAATGAAGCTGTAAGAGTCTTTGTAACCAGGTTTATGACACATCTGTGAAAATGAATGAGACCAGTGATTTGTATACTTTTTGAATTAATCAACCAAGAATCACAACGTCTTCCAACCTTGTTTTTGGAAGAAGAGAGACATCGAAACAATTGAACAGTCTGGAGACTTTCGTCAACAATTCACCCATTTATATTATTTTGGACACTATACATGTTTATCTATTGTAGACATTTTGTACAAGAATTTCATGTTGGATATCTAAACATTTTCTAGTGAGTTTTTTTTAAGGCAGAATTTTGGGGAAATATAGCTGTAGGCAGAACTGCTTGAAATAGTTTCAGTGAGCTGTGGAGGGAGAACTGAAGAGGCATGCATCGATACTGGGGTAACTCAAGACTCTTTTTTGATAAGAACTGTCCAGTGAAATACTAGATGCCTGAAAGAAACTGCAAAGAAGTGTCGCTGCAGACATACCTAGCACGTTTTCAAAGCTAATATTCTCATGTACACATTAGGTGCTTCCTTTGGGCCACCTACATTCATTTTTCAGCTGTTGGTTTTTAAATTATGTAATTGAATAAATACGGCTTTTACTCAAGACATTTTTGATCATGCACAATAATTCTCATAAAACCAGTGTCTGAGAGAATTCAGGCTGCTATCCCTTGTGGCCGCCCCTAAAGTAAACATTACTTGATTTGAGAGCTCTTGGCTGCCAACAAAGATAAATATTTAACATGACACTTAAAAAGTTCCTTTGCTGTAAACTGAAATAATAAATACACTGATTTGTTGCAGAGGCTGGAAGTATGCAAGAAACTGCTTTCTCTTTCAATATGTTGACTTAAGGGTCTTGGTCTGACATTCTAACCACTGTGCCACAATGGCTTCATTAAGAGGGACTTTGAGTTGTTTCTAGTTCCAAGTGATTGTTGGCAGAAACTTTCAGGCTTCATGATTAGACACACTTTTCTGAAAGGTGATGTGGTATTGAATTTAATAGAGAAAAAGCTAAGTTAAGAGAATCAATTTGACATAAAAAGACAAAAGGGTGAGGACAGCATTCACGGTACAATGATGATGAATCATCTCTGGCTTAGAAATGGTGAAAGAGGGTGAAGGCAGAAAGGTTGTCTATGGAAGAGAAAGCAGCTAACCAAATGCTGAATACAATATTATAAAACAATGCTCATAAATATATTTAGGATATTGGAATATTATTAAGTTTTCACACATTGTCACAATATTAAGCTAACTTTCCAATTGGAAATTCTGTCATGCTTACAGAAATCAACAAGTTGGTACTTTAGTACTGGAATGGGAAACTGCAATACAGAACTCTTATGATATAGATGTGGAAAATAAGTTATCACTGGCTGTGGTCACATGCGAGATGTAACGCGGGGGGGAAGTGAGGCTATTTGCTCCATAGCAATTTGACCCGCACTTGTGCAATCACACAGTCCGTGGGAGCTGTGGAGGCAGCCCACCACTGCATGATCAGATGCAAACCGCGGGTGAATCGGGGAGAGGGGTTGCCACATGTTTTTGTATGCACTTAAAGGGGGGATCAATGAATCGCATCTCCACACTGAGGTCTTCCTATGGCAGTATGTGATGATGTGCATACTGGGGGGGGGGGGAATGGCACAGAGTTGGGATGGCCTGATCAGACCATCCTGACGCCATGAGAGTGTGCTGGCATGATCTCACAGGGGAAAGTCCATCCATGGCCTGTAGCAACCCGTTTGATAGTGGACTTTCCCTAGTGTCTTTTAACTCAGCTCCTGCAGCAGAGCAAAGTGGGTTGCTGATGGGTGTGGGGTGCTGGCCAGATGTTCACGTCTGATTGTACCCGTTAAATCCACCCGGCATTCATGCCTACAGCATGACTAATTGTGCGTGTGATCGCAACCACTGTCAACTAAATGATATCTCTCAGTTTTATCTGATAGTAAGTTTGCACTCTTATCTGTGTGTCTTTGAACTCTGTACGTTTAGCTCAAAATGGCCTATCTATCTACACTTTTGTTATGTACTGGGTTCAACCACGTGTGAGGCAAGGCCTGTACACAGCCAGGCAAAGAGCTCAAGCTTCGGACCAGAGACAATAGCATGAGCGGATCCAATAGCCTGCACCTATCAGAGGGCTGGGATCCAATAAAGACCTATGGAACTCTGTTCCACTGTAAATAACCCTATCCTGGGTGGGGTGTGTGTTTGGGGTGTGGTTTGATCCAGAATATAAGCCGGTCTGCGAGCCAGGCTCCCTTGTCTTGTTCTTCCCTACCAAATATGAGCTGAAATCACTTTACTCTGCTTCGGGCTTGGTACTTTTCACTGGTGACAAAGGTGGGATCTACATGAACAAAGATGATGTTGTACTGAGCACCGCGCCTTGCACCACTGATTCTGGGTCCAGCACTGCATCATGCCCTGCTTCACTGATCGCTGAACATCTCACTGTGCCCCACACCTCTGACTCCAGGTCTGGCACTGCACCGAGCATCGCGTCGGCCTCCTCCTGCCACATGGAAACCTCAACATGGCCACTGCTCCACATGACACAAGTACCATCCCAGAATTCGATGCCGCCCACCCTGAGCTGTGGGAGATCTGGCTGGAGTGGCTGGAGAATTACCTCGAGTTCCATAACATTGCAGAGGCAGGCAAGAAACAATCCTTGCTGATCAGCACATGTGGCATCGACATGCTCCAACTCCTCAAAGATCTGATTGCGCCAAAGAAGACAAAGGAGGAGGCCTTCAAAGTTTTGATAAAAGTGCTGACCGACCATTTTGCACCCAAACTGACAAAGATAGCCAAGCGCGTCAACTTCTTTGCACATGTCCAGGGCCCCGATGAAACCACCACTGACTTCCTGGTGGGGCTTCACTGGGCGGCCACCTGCTGCAGGTTCCCCAGCGTCAGTGATACCCTGATGAACCAGTTCGTTGCGGGTCTGAGGGAACCCAAGCTGGCCAGCCATGATGACCTGACACTGGACATGGCTCTGAAGGAAGCAGTGGCTTATGAGAAAGTGCATCAAGACCGCTGCAGCAGAACGGTCCACCTCACCACCATGGCTTGAACTTCTGACATCTTGGATGAGGAGGAGGTCTTGCAGGTACGCCACCCACCACATCGGGCCCAACAATCACAAGCATTGGCTGCCGCTCCATCAGAAAAGTCCTCCATGCCCTGCGCTAGTTGTGGCGAGGTCCGTGAACGCAGGACCTGCCATTTGTGAGATGCCGTCTGCTGGAACTCTGGCAAGCAGGGCCACATTGCCCATATCTTCTGATCTCAAGGACCGTGCTGGGAGGGGGGCGTCCGTCCACCAGGAGTCGACGGACCTATACACCCTCACAATCCACAACCAGCAGCACCAGGTAAGGAACTTGCCCCCAGATGGCCCTAATAAGATGCATGCCATGGTATTGATTGAGGGGTCCCCATGTAAAATGGAGATCAACACGGGGTCATCCTTTTCCCTAATTTCCATGGACACCCTACGCCGGCTCTGCCCCAAAGGGGGAACCCCCTGCAAAGACCAAGGGGTTTGGTTCTGAAGGTGTCCTCAGAAAAACCCAGTGGTAATTAAGGGCTGGGGCAAGTTCCGGGTTCAGTATAAAGACTTTAACGGACTGTTGGACTTGCTGGTTGTGGAGGGATGGCTCACGAGCCTGCTGGGACTTTCTTGGTTTGAGGCATTAGGGTTTAAGGTGATGGGCATCAATCACATTGCACTCCTCATGTTCATTATGGTCTGCGATGAGTTTCTGGGAGTGCTTGATGGCATGTTTGGGCGGTACTCCGGGCCCCCGGTCATGCTGGACCTTGACACGGCAGTGCACCCCATTCGTTTGAAGGCCCGGCATCCCCCTTTGGCACTTAAACCAAAAATCGAGGCTGGAGTGGACTGCCTCATGGAGCAGGGGGTGTTGGAACCCGTCAACCATGCTAGGTGGGAGATGCCAATAGTCACCCTAGTAAAGCCCAATGGGGATGTAAGGATTTGTGTGGATTATAAATGTACTCTAAGCAGGGCGCTCCAGGATCATGCTTACCTGGTGCTGGTGGTCAGCCAGGTCTTACCTTCACTGGCTGGGGCTAGAGTCTTTGATAAATTAGACTTGGCCCAGGTGTACCAACAACTGCTGGTAGACGCCGCCATCGCTGAGGCACAAACCATCGTAACTCACAAAGGCGCCTTCAAGGTGATGCAGTTACAGTTTGGAGTGAGAGTGGCTCTGGGGATTTTTCAAAGTTTTATGGATTGTCTCCTTAAAGGCATCCCAGGAATCCAGCCATTTCTATACAATGTGCTAATTGCCATCCCAGACTCTGAGATGTTCGTGACCCAACTCTGGGCAGTGCTACAACACTTTGATATCACGGGACTCAAAGTCAAGTGGGAAAAATGCCTCCTGGGTGTGCCATGGATGGAATTCCTGGGGTTTGCGGTGGACACCCAGGGAATCCACCCCACAGACGACAAGATCAAGGCCATCGTGAGGGTGCCTCTGCCCTCGTCCAAGACGGAGCTCCAAGCCTTCTTAGGGCTGTTAAATTTTTATCATTCTTTTCTACCCCACAAAATTGCCGTGGCTGAGCCTCTTCACTGCCTTCTGGACAAGGAGGCACCCTGGGTCTGGGGCCCCGTGCAGGCCGCCGCCTTCCGGGCGGTGAAAGAACTGTTGACATCTAATGCTGTACTCGCTCATTTTGATTAGTGTTTGCTTGACGATGATATTGTGTTACTGTACAGAAGATATTTCAAATTTATGTGTGTAAATGTTTATGTATATGTTGATGGTATATGTCTATACTATACTTAAAAACCTAATAAATATATGTTAAAAAAGTAGACGGACAACTATTAAGGCGGCACATCGACCAACTGCGCCGCAGGGTCCTTCTGGTGGACCCAGAGGATGGCAACGGCAAGTACCCAGGCACCCCAGGGAGCAACAGGAGGGAATGCCGCAACAGCCCTGGGGAGCCCAGAATCCAACAGCAGGCCAGGTTCCCTGCAGCCCACAGGAGAAGAAGTGCTACTCACAACACCTCCCAGGGCTCCACCGAGTGCCATGGCCCCAGCTCCAGAAGCCCCAGTACTTTGCCGTTCCTCCCGCGAGTGGAAGGCCCCAGCGTATCTCAGGGACTACATCTGCTAGGGCACTCTGGACCAAGAAGGGAAGGATGTTACATACTGGGTTCAACTGCATGTGAGGCAAGGCCTGCACGCAGCCAGGCAAAGATCTCAAGCTTCGGACCAGAGACAATAGCACGAGTGGATCCTAGCCCACACCTATCAGAGGGCTGGGATCCGAGAAAGACTTATGGAACTCTGTTCCAGTGTAAATAACCCTATCCTGGGTGGTGTGTGTGTGCTTGGGGTGTGGTTTGATCTAGAACAGGCCCATAGCTAACGTGGGGCCCATGGGGCCCGCCCCCCCACAGTTTTTACGGACCCCCTCCTCGCCTCCCTTCCTCCCCCCCCGTTGCTGCCCTCAGCCCAACATCCAATGAGGAGGCTCCTCCATTCCCTCCGACGAGGCTGCTGGGAAGCGCCTCCTCCCCTCCTGCCCACCCGCCCCTTGGCACAGCAGCCACGCCACTCTTTCGCTCCCAATCCCCCTCCCGGGGGGGCTGCTGGCTGGTCTCTCTGGGGAAGGTGGGGGGCTCCTCCTCCTCCTGGGTGTGCAGATCTGCCAGTGGGCACCCCCCCCCAATTCCCTGGTCTGAGACAGAAATTTCTCCACTACCCACCGGCTCCACAGCCCGATTCGTAACCCTTTCAGCCTGCCAGCAACGGAAGCACCCGACACTCTCGACAAAACAGTTCTGGGGGAAAGCTCACGGAAGGCTGAGTGGGCGAGCCCCGCCATCACTGGACCTCAACAGACAATTCCCCCCACCAACCCTCCAGTCTTTCCTACCTCAGACGGGGGGGAGGCTTGAAAGTTTCCAGGCAGACGGATAATTCACCACAGCAGCTGCTACTGGCGTGTTGTGGTGATGGTTGTTTTTAATTAAAACAAATATATTTATGTTCGGATGTTTATATTGCGCCTCGGTGGATACCGCGATGCCTTGGGCTGTTGGCCGCCCCCCAGCCCCCTCTCCCAAAATGTCTTAGCTACGGGGCTGATCTAGAATATAAGCCGGCCTGTGAGCTGGGCTCCCTTGTCTTGTTCTTCCCTACCAAATAAACCTATGAGCTGAAATTACTTTACTCTGCTTTGGGTTCGGTACTTTTTAACTTTTGACAATCATATTGCTACAATCAAAATATTCTAATGTGCTGAAATGCTTACAGAAACTGGTTCAAAGCTACTGCTTTCTTGATGGTTTCAGAGTGTTTCTGTGTTGGTCTGCTGTAGAAGGGCTGAATTTGAGTCCAGTAGCACTTTAGAAGCCAACAAGATTTTGGGGATATAAGCTTTTGAGAGTCAAAGCTCCCTTTGTCTGTTGTAGGAATGCTCACTAGACTAGAATCTGAGAAGTCCTAGTGGATTTTGAAAACAAAAAATGTATATTTTCTTTTATAACATGTTAACAGGATATTTCAAAGTTTCAAGAGAAAGATGACACAGTTTTGGGTGAAGGTGGAATCACCCTCAGCGGAGGTCAGCGAGCAAGAATCTCCCTAGCCAGGTGAGTTGAAATAAGCCTATTACATTTTTAATAAATGTGGCCCATATTTGTACTTTTTGCTATCAAAGCATAATTTCTTATTGTATTCAATGGAAATGTGTTTACACACGAGAGAAGAATTTTGTTTTATGAATTCAGAGCCTTGAATGTTTTCTTATGATTAACCTAAAAAACACTCATTGCCTGACTCGTTCCTTGCAATGTTTTTCAAATATAACTTTTGGGGTAAAAATGCAGAATTTTCTGATGATACTTGAAGACAGATATCAGAAATAAGCCTGTACTTCTTTTTTCCTTTTTAGTACTAACTAGGAATCACTAATTTGCCTTAATAAAAATGGCTCATGGTTTTTAATGGTATGAGTAGATGTGCCTGAGGTATTGCTGCTGGCAAAAGTGTAGAATACAGTTGACCGCATTTATTGTGTCAGCACTTACAGGAACAGTCAGAAGTTGCAGCAGTCAGGGCAAACATGTTGCTTGCAACACTGTTTTCATGTTTTCTGAACCAAGACATTGCAGTTTATGCTTCTTCACCTATATGTTACAAAATTCTCATTTTTCTGGAAGACTAGACAAGGACTTTGTATCACACATGCAAGGGCAGTTCTGTGCTTCCCGAAGTATAGGTGTACCACCCCCTGCAGTTTTTACATCTTTCCAAAAACCTGATGGAGCTGCTCCATTGTAAAAGTCATGTTACATACATGGCTGTGTGTAAGTTTCACAAGAGCCAATAGTGGCACCATGGCATGGTTTGAGGATGCAGAAACAGCTGGAGGCTACAACCTCTTCTTCCTGCATGCTATATCTACAAACAGAGAAGATATGGTGTGCATCTGTGAGACACAAAACTCCTATCACGTGTCTGATAGAAGTCATTATGCTGTTCCTCAGCAAACTTGAGGAATTTGTAATGTGTAGATGGAATGTCATATATAATCCTAGAAATGATTCTTAGATGGCCTGATCCTGAAGATTATAAAAATGCTGGGCTGTGGGAGTGAATGTCTGGTCCAACCACCTTCCCTCATCAATGAGAACCAGGACATGGATCCATAGGCTGCTTTCTCATGATCCCTCCACATTACATAGGGGTTTCTTATGGTGTAGCCCTAAACAGAGTTACACCATTCAAACGCCATTAAACTCAAGGGACTTAGTAAGGCATAACTTTGCAAGGAATACCTTTGTACACGTTGGAAAATCAGCCTGCAAAACTATCACACCCTTCGGGCTAATGTATGGTTTGTTCATATTTAGAGCAGAGCAGCATGAAATAACACCCAGAAAAAAAGAAAATATTTAAAAAGAATTAGTTGTTGAGGATGTAGTGTTGCCAACTTCCTGGAGATCTTCAGGAATTATAGCTAGTTTCCAGACTACAGAAACCAGCTTGCCTAGAGAAAATGGCTGCTTTGGAGGGTGCTCTATGGTATTATACCTCACTGAGGTATCTCCTCAACACAGTCTCCCTACCCTACACCCTCAAATCTCCAGAAATATTCTAACCTGGAGTTGGCAACCCTACCTGATGTGATCTCCAAGCAAAGTGCCATGTGTTGGTTTGGCTAGCTCAGTGAGAATAGTAACACACCTAAATTTGAGGTTATAGATCTTTTCTACTGCTCCTAAAATGTAATAATGGATTATATTAGTCTGTGGGATTGTAACGGTAGATATTGTTTGCATTTATGGGTAACATTTAACCAACTATAAGCATGGGTGTGTGTAAATCTGGTTTTCTGCTGGCCTTGGACTTTAACCTCACTCCTCTCTTTTTCACATGGAGAGTCCCATTTATAAACCAATTCCTGATAACTCTTGTTAACTTGGATGCATGTGTGTCTTCATACATGCACATGCATTGATACATCACAGGAAACCAGAGATAGTTTCTTACTGGGCTTCTCTATGTAAAGAAGGGCAGGGGAAGAAGGGAGGAGACTGATAACAAGCTGGTTTATGTAGATCCTTGCCTTAATGTCATAATGAGTGGCAATTAAATTTAACCCTATCACAGCTAATAAAAAGTTTTTCTGAGAAATGCTCAAAGCCATCAGTTTATAGAGTGTACTGAATGGAGATTTTTATTTCTATGTCTTTCATTTAGAGCAGTGTATAAAGATGCTGATTTGTATCTCTTGGATTCCCCTTTCGGTTATTTAGATATGCTAACAGAAAAAGAAATATTTGAAAGGTATGGTGCATTTTGACCTATTTGCTTATTTATTTGAGAGAGGCTATTTCTGCTAGTTGGAGAGAAAACAGTTTGTGTAACACAGTTCCGGAACTCAAGAAATACATTTTCAGATACAGATGTTGTTATGTATGTATAAATACTTGTTATTTTAGTTTAGTTAGTTTAGGACCAAAGCATTGTAAAATACATAGCATTTTATGACTATTGTAAACAACCCCAATAATAATCAATCCTTTCTAAACAATTCTGGCTCCTTATTCTGAGATTCAATGGTTAAGACTGGCAATTTGCTCCGCTATAGCCATGTTTCAGCCACGTTTCCCAAGCGGATCAAAGGGGGTGTTCACATAGGCACATCTGCCTGGCGTTCCCCACCTGTAGGCAACCCGTGCTGTTCCACTTCGCTCCTGGGATTAAAAGATATCTGTTAAAAGTGGTAGCAAATCCCGGAGAGTGCCTTTATCCCGCTGCATTCCACTTCCTGGAAGTGTGAACGCTCAGCCGAAAAGCCGGGAGCAACCCATATTGCGCATAAGGCAGCAGCGATAGGATTGGCTGTGCGCTGCTCTACTGCCCAATACGGTGCTGGCACAATGGGATCCTCCCCAAATCAGCTGGATGCCTATGTGTGTATGAGCGCATATGCACTCATGCACTCATACGCACATAGGCATCCAGCCGATCTACCAGGAAAAAGCTGTTTACAGCCGTGCCTCCGGGCCAGCAGTCTGAATGCTCCTGCACGCCTCCTCCCGTTATGCTCCTGCATCAGTCAGCCCCGGGTGACTGGCTTTTTTGCCACGACTGGTTCCTGCTTCAAACTGCCAGTCTGAACTCAGCCAATGTTTCTTTTATTGGTAATCTCATGACACACTATAAACTTGTATTTGTTTTATGTAAACTTACTCTTAAAACATTATGAACTACTTTATCGAATTCAAGTGCTAAAAAAAAAATGACTGTGGCTGGTTTTGTGATATTCCATAGGCTTTTCTGCTCTTTCCCTAGTTACTGAACTTTTTATCTCCGTGAAGTGATTTTGCATGTGTGTGTTAAGTGCCATCAAGTTGCTTCTTATTTATGGTGACCCTATGAATCAATGTCCTTCAAAACGCCCTATTAAAACAATCTCGCTCAGGTCTTGCAAACTGAATCCTTTATAGAATCAATCCATCTCATGTTGGGTCTTTGTCTTTGTCTCCTGCCTTTAACTGTTCCTAGCACTATTGTCTTTTCCAGTTAGTCTTGTCTTATAATGTGACCAAAATACAATAGCCTCAGTTTAGTAATTTTAGCTTCTAGGGAGAGTTCAGTCTTGATAAAGTGATCACATTTAAAGTACTGTTTCTTCCTCTACTGCTGTAATATTTCATCTCTGCTTCCTGGATTGGAGTGTGTTAAAATTCTTTATGATAGATTTTGCTTGTGAATATGATTTTTTATAAGTGTCATTGATGTAAGCCACCTTAAGCCTGCCCTGGCAGAGAGGATGGGATATTAATTAATTAATTAATTAATTAAAAGCATGCACCTCTTCCAGATAAAAACAGAGAGAAAAAAATCTGAATTATGCACATCTCTGACACAACCCCTACAATGCACTATTTCAGCAATATCAAAGTATAGTTCTTTGTTTTTTTTAAACAATCCCTTCTAACACATCAACAAATGATTTAAAATCATATAAATCCCAAGACTTTGAATTCTTTGAAGTATATAAACTGGATTTGGTATTAATTTCAAAGTCATGGAGGAAAAGAAGCAGGGAAAGCAAACTATTCACTGAAAGAAATTTTGAAATCTCAGGGGAGTTTAGGTTAAACCTCATTTGCTATTTTTGTTGATTATTTACAGTCTAGAGAAATCACAATGGAACTTTCTGCAGTCTGCTTTGGTTATTAGCAGTCTTCACAAAGCAAACTTAGAAAAAGGGACATAGGCACAGAGAATATATTATTTGTGGTAGTCATGCTATATATGAAGCTACAAACCACCTTAATAGACTGGAATATTTTGACACTTAGGAGTGAATTTGCTCAAGGTAATTTGGTCTGCGGCATGGTGAGGGAACAGATAAGTCACTACAATGGTGTTCTAAAAAATGAGCAAAGAAAGTTTATGTTGTAGAGTATAATAATCAGATAACCTATTACAGTTCTTAGTGCCCAAGTTTACTGACTTTTCATACTCCTTGAATTTGTGAGATTGTGGTTGCTAGCAAGTTGTTAAGAAAACTTACACAGAATGCGTGAAATTGGCTTTTCAGGGAAAGGAAAGGAATAATGATCACCCTAGCTCTTAAAAACTGTTAAATAATTTATTTTTTTTTGAAGCTGTGTTTGCAAGCTTATTGTCAACAAAACTAGAATACTTGTCACTTCAAAGCTGGAACATTTAAAGATAGCAGACAAGATACTAATTTTGCATGAAGGGAGCTGCTATTTCTATGGAACATTTCCTGAACTTCAGGGTCAGAGGCCCAACTTCAGTTCTGAACTGATGGGATTTGATGCTTTCGATCAGTTCAGCGCAGAAAGAAGAAACTCCATTCTTACTGAAACTCTAAGACGGATTTCCGTTGACCATGATGGAATGGGTTCACAAAATCAAAATAAAAAAACTTCCTTTAAACAAACATCAGATTTTACTGAAAAGAGAAAGAACTCTGTCATTATGAATGCACTGAATTCCAGCAGGAAGTTCTCTCTCTTGCAAAAAACACCTCTGCAGGTCAATGGTATCGAAGAAGTTCATGTTGAAACAACAGAAAGAAGATTGTCTTTGATACCAGACTCTGAACAAGGGGAGGCAATTCTGCCACGCAGTAATGTAATTAATGCAGGCCCCACATTCACAGGACAGAGAAGGCAGTCCGTGCTTAACTTGATGACCCGAACCTCAATTCACCCAGCTCAGAGTTTTTACAAAAAGGGCAGTGTATCTGTACGAAAAATGTCACTAGTCCACCAGTCTTCTGAGATAGATGTCTATGCCAGACGCTTGTCTCTGGACAGTGTGGTGGAAATAACTGAAGAACTTAATGAGGACGATTTAAAGGTACGTGCTTCCTAGTACTATGGCTAGATTTCTTTTGGTAACAAATGTCTATGTACCACGGTTCTCTTTGCTGAGTGCCTAGTAATGCCTTCTTCTATTACATCTCCCTTGAATTGTGCATTTCAAATATAGACAGTTTGAGAAGATTCTAGAAAGGCAGGATATAATATAATCACATAAATATTTTTTCTTAATATGTTGAAGCAGTTACCTTTGTATATTATTCAGTTGGATTGTGTCTTTGTTATTATTCAGTTGGATTGTGCTTCAGATAACAATACTTGGACATAGTCAAAACTGGTTGCTTTGCATTGAGTGACCTCATGATAATATTCATGGCGATTCACAAATTAAGCCAAATGGACCAGGGATTGAATAATTCAGCATGAATATCAAACAAATTCCCACTCATTAGAAATCTTGACAAGGAAGTATTGTGGTGAAATCTCAACAATTTGCTAGTCTGGAAATGTTTTCTTTTCAAAGAACTAAACAACAAATTATCTCGTGGCATCTTAAAGATTGGCAAAGTTATTGTGGCATAATCTTTTGTCAGCCAGACCGTATTTGTTAGATGCAAGACAAATGGAAATCAACTACAATAAATAAACGTTAGAAAATATTTTAGCATGTAAACTTAATGAGTTCATAACATTTTAGAAGAAATCTGGAAAATGATAATAAAATTTTATGTACACCTGAATGATAGAGTTAGCTCTTATTCATATGAATGAGGTGCTAATGACACTGATCTACTATGAGTCCAGTGGCACCTTTATGACCAAACCAAGTTTTATTCTGGGTATAAGCTTTTGTATGCACACTAGAAGCGTGTATTCACACAAAAGCTTACACTTTGAACAAAACTTTGTTGGTCTTAAAGGTGCCACTGGACTCAAATTTTGTCCTGCTGCTTCAGACCAACATGGCTGCCCACCTGAATTAATCTTCTATGGTTAAGCAAGACCAAGCAAAGTTAGTCATTAATTATGTTCTTGTTAATTTTATTGATAGGAATATTTTCTTGATGATGCTGAGACTATGACTACTGTTACTACGTGGAATACATATTTCAGATACGTTACTGTCCACAAAAAGTTGATTTTTGTATTAATTATGTGTGTGGTTATTTTTGTGGTGGAGGTAAGAATATTGTGTTCGTTACATTGATTTTAATGTGAACAGCCTGTACAGCAACTCGAATGAAAGCAGCACTATTATTGCAATTTCCACAGATATAGCATTACAATGCTGCAAGGGTAATACAGGCATGCCATATCTTAGGGCCATTGCTGATGGCAGTTCTAAATGACTTTTTATCATTTACAATTTTTGTAAATTCATACCTAATTTTCATATTAGGATATCTATATATGCAATGACTGTGTTACATCATGCTTGCAGTATTTTTACAATGTTGTGAACTGAGCAATAGGACTATACTTATAAAGTCAAAATTATATATTAATTAAATTAGCAGATGAGGCTACTCAATTCCTAAACTCTAGCAGAGGGAAAAGGTCAGGGTTCTGAACAGTGTTTTACAACATTGTTGTGAATGAGATTAAACAAGTTAGTAATCTCTAAAAGATAACATGAAGTTCAGAAAACATAAACTAAAACAATATCATAGGCATAATCTACCAATGTGATAACAATAATAAAATGATGAACTACTACTTGTAACCAAATTCAGCAGTTGGAGGTCTCTTAACATTCACAGGAGTATAGTAAATTAAAATATGTCCAAGGGAATTTGTATTAAAAATCTGCACTGTCACTTTATTTCATGCCCTAGCATGTCCTCTCATCAGTTTGAACTCCATCTTTTCTACATAGTCTATCAGTAAATAATGGTATATGAGCAAGTAATGGTGAGGGAACCTAGAAAGAACTAAAGACAACACTAAAGAAAATTAACTGCATGTTTCCTGCTCCCAGGTGGTTGCATCTCTGGTTGGGCTGTGGTTTATCAGTCAGTGAGTATTAAAATTATTACTCCATTCTATGTTTTAAAAAGCTAATTGATACTTCAGGGATGGTTTTGATAGCAGAAATGGCAAACTCTATCACAGTTACTACAAAGATCTTTGGTTCTTCTGTTTAGACAAGTGTGATGTATTTTTCATGTGTGCAGCCAATTCTATGAGGTAAGCTCCATGGTGTTCAATAGGTTAAGAACAGAAGAAGAGCCCCGCTGGATCACACCAGTTGTCCATCTACTCCAGCATCCTGTCTCACACAGTAGCCAACTAGCGTTAATTCCCAAGTAAATGATGTTTGCTAGCCTTGGGCCCTGGTCACACGGAGAATTTGCTGCATGAAAGGCATGAATGCTGGGCGGATTTTTGGGGTGCGATCACACTGCAACATCTGGCAAGCGTAGTGCACTCGTGGCCAACCCGTAGCATCCTGCCGAAGATGCGCAGTTAAAAAGTACCTGAAAAAATCTACTAGCAAATGGTTTGCCATAGGCTGCAGATGGACTAGTTCGGTGTGATCGTGCCGGCACGTGCCTATTCCCTCCGGCCGTCTTCTTTGCAGCGCGCGCCGAAGGACGAAACCCCCGTGCGCTGCCATTGTGTCTGGTCGCATAATGGTGGATCAGAATGTGACGGTACAAATAGCCACGCCTCCCCCCCGCGTTTTCCAGCACGTGTGGCTGGGGCCCTAGTTATTTATTATGGTCTATATCCTACCACTCCTTCTTTATCCACTCTAAGGCCTCTTCCTCCAATTTAAGTGGCTCTTCCTCCAGCAGAAAAGTCAATTAACTTGGAGAAAGGCTTTAAGCTTTGTTGAATAGAGTGGTTCTATACATAGCAGTAATAGAACTGTACCAAGCAAAGTTTATTTTATTCTTTATTTCTTGCCCATCTTTCTAGCTGAGTCTCAAGATAGATGGTGGTAGGAATTTGCTGTCAAGTCACAGCAGTGACTTGTTACAGTGTCAAGTCACAGGGTTTTTTTTAAGATGAGACATTTGCCTTTGCCTGTCATGACCCTGGTATTCCTAGGAGGTCTCCCATCCAAATAATTGCCAGGGCCAACCCTGCTTAGCTTTCGAGATCTGAGAAGATCAGGCTAGGCTAAGCTATCCAGGTCAGGGTTCAAGGCAGATAACAGAATTTAAGAATATAAAGCATAAAAAATTCAAATGAAGCATAAGACATTTGATGAATAATATAATAGAACTAGGATTAGAGGACAATGCAATCAACAAGTTGATTTTTATGGGTTTGAAGGCTCATGTAACTTGTCTTAGGATGACATTGTAGTTCTATTCAACTTTGATTTGATTTAATGGATTTATATCCTATTGTCCCCTGTGTCCAGGCTCAGAGCATGTAACACCATTGAAAAAACATTTACCAATTCAATATTAACATTTCTAGTGCAGAGAACTCTTTTTGTAGCAGTAACTCCTTTGCATATTAGGTGACACACCCCTTATGTAGCCAATCCTCCAAGAGCTTACAGAGCTCTTCTTACAGGGGCTACTGTAAGCTTTTGGAGGATTGGCTACATTAGGGGTGTACCACCTAATATGCAAAGGAATTCCTGCTACAAAAAGAGTCCTGCTAGTGCATAAATAACCCCACCTAATAATATATAATAAAATACATAATACCAGGGCTTTTTTTGTAGAAAAAGCCCAGCAGGAACTCATTAGCATAATAGGCCACAGCTAACAGCAGAAACTCATTAGCATATCAGGGCATACCCCTGACAGCACCGCTCATTAGCATATTAGGCCACATTCCCATTTTACCAGAAGTGTGGTCATCCAGCCACACACACACACACACACTTTTGCTTCTTATTCTGTTTACTTTGTTGGTTGTCAAAACCCAGGGCTTTTTTGTCGCAGGAATTCCTTTGCATGTTAGGCCACACACCCCTAATGTAGCCAATCCTAATGAGCTTCTGCTGTTGGGTGTCGCCTATTATGCTAATGAGTTCCTGCTGGGCGAGGCCAACTTGGGAGCCAGCCGGAACTCCGTTCCTGTGAGTTCCTGCACAAAAATAGCAATGCATAATACTGTAAACCACCAACAGAATTAAAATATGACATAAAAACTCAGAGGGGACTGATGTATAATCTGTCTGATCTAAAAGGAGAAGGGAGAAGAAGATGAGAGGGAGAGAGGAGGAGGCCAATCAGAGATGGAATCCATCGCTGTCCTCAGCCATAGGCCTGGTGGAACAACTTTCTTAAAGATGCTTTTCATTTTGTAATTTTATTGAGAGTCAGTGTGGTGGAATAGTTAGACCATTGGACTAGGGTCTTGGAGACCCAAGTCTTAATCCCCACTCTGCCATGGAAGCTCTCTGTGACCTTGGGCCACTCACACACACTCAGCCTAATCTACATCACTGGGGTGTTGTGAGAATACAGTGTAAGAAAGTAGAATGATGTAAGCTGCTTTCGGTCCCCATTGGGAAGAAAAGTGGGGTATAAATGAAGTAAAACAAATAAGTACTACATTTTACCACATTCTTACCATTAAATTAATTTTCTTAGCACAGGCAGGTGCCCCAGTCTAGAGTGCCAGGTGTGTATCAGTGCACTCAAGGAACTTCTGCAGCTTTCCTGTTCCCTTAAGTGCTATGAACAGCTCTGGGCACTAACATGTGCCTCTGAAGTATGGAGTGTGTACTTGTGCCTCTGAAGTATAAAGTGCATGGAGAAGTCATTGTAATTCTGCCTAGCACTGGAGTTAGGGTATAAAGTAATATAATTAACAGTGCCATCCTGAGCACTGTTGCATTCTTCAAACAGATTGTTGTTAATGGGTTTAGAAGGGTGTAACTCTGCTTAGCATGGTGCTGTTGAATTGTTGAGCTTTAAAAATTCTATACCATTCCTGTAATTAAAATGAAAATATAGTGTTACAGCATGAACTGAAAAGATTTTTCTTCAAAATCAACAAAATGTTTTCCATTTATGGGGAATTCGGATTTTATCTTAGCTACATTTCACCAAAAGGAAACTTTTCTTCATTACTCAGATTGAGATTCCTTCTCCAACTTGACATATTGAACTAACTCAGACATGCAGTGACCATGTTTTTATATTGCTTTTTATAGCAGTGTTGTTCCACCTGCTACAAATACAAGCCAGTCACAGAACGCTACTTTGAATGAGCCTGACAACTATGCAGTTATTGTTACAGAGACTAGTTCCTATTACATCTTCTACATTTATGTGGGAGTGGCAGATACTTTGCTGGCTTTGGGAATCTTCAGAGGCTTACCCCTGGTGCATACTCTGATAACAGTTTCTAAAACTCTTCACCACAAAATGCTGCATGCAGTCCTTCTGGCACCCATGTCTTCCTTCAACACACTGAAAGCAGGTAGGCCCAGATTAGCCTGTTCCATTTGTACTATTTTTTTTGTTGTATTCAAAAAGAGTGCACTCTTTTTATATAGAGCACTTTTGCGGTTTTGCCCCACATCTTAACTTCATTCACAAACCAGTTTAGAGCCCTTCCAGGTTTAGGAATGCCCTGGACAGAGAATGCTTAGGGGCCCCTCTCCTCATCTAACCACCACCAGGACTCCTGCTCATGCCTTTCAGCTTGCCCAGTTCTCTACCTCCCTGTGTGCCCTTCCTTCTCCACCCATTTGTGAGCCTTCAAAATGATCATATATCCTTTTCCTGACTGTCCTTGGTGGTATGTGCAGATAGGGACTCTGTACCTGCCAAGAGTGCTGCCTTTGTATGCCCCTGTCCATCTTAATTCCTGGCAATGTGTGGTTGGGAGGCTCTGCAGCAGTGGTAGGGTTACCAGGCCCGAAAGACAAGCAGGCAGAGGATTTACCTCGATGCTTCAGGAGGGGAGGGAAGAAGCATGCCATGCCTATGTCACCTCCGGGTGACATAGGCACATTGAGGATGTCAGGGGCAATGCTCTGGTTTCTGGACAAAACTCTATGGTCTGAAGCTAATTCTATCATAGAGTTTTGCCCCAAAACCAGGGCTTCACCCCCCGATGTCACCCATGTCCCTACATCACTTTTGGGTGACTTAGGCATGTTGCGTTTGGGGCAGTAACTCTCCTCCACTGGCCAATTGGCCAGTGTTGGGGGGGGAAGCACCAGAAACCAGGGATCCCCTGCATACTGGGGGATCCTGGCAAGCTTAAGAAGTGGGCCCTGCCAGAAACTCTGGGCCTCAGAAGCTGTCCCACCTCAGGGTACGCTGATGCTGGCCCTGAACTAGTTGATCTATAATAATTGTAATGGAGATGATTCAGTCCATTCAAAGAGTGATCCTAAACATGCTGATTACAAGTGAGCCTCAGTCAAAAAACAATAAAAACAACACCACAGGTTTAAGACAAGAATGGAATTTGCTTTAAATTCAATTTTAATTGTTTTAATTGTTTAATGTATTGAGTATTTTATGAAAGCTGCCCTGAGCCGGCCGTGGCTGGTAGGGTGGGATAGAAGTATTATAAATAAATAAATAAATAACATTTCCCTATTTATTTTCTTATTATTTTTGTCTAAAAGACCACATTCTATGTTGACCTTTCTGGAATAAAGTAAGAGCTGCAGGAGTTCATCCTGCATACAGAATTGCTGGGTTTTCCAGTGTGTAAATGGAGTGTATGTAAAATATTGCATGCTGGTCTTTTTGCTAGCTAGGCTACTTCAGGTTAAATCCTGTTACCCATAATATTTTTATAGTGATTTAAGTTTAACTCAGATTCATCACTAAAGCCTTCTACTATTATAACATACACAGATACGTTCACTATTCAGAAAGACTAGATATATAAAACGATGTAGATAATTAGTTGCTGTAGATTTTCCAGGTTGTATGGCCATGGTCTTGGCATTGTAGGACCTACGTTCCGCCAGTAGCTGTGACTGGCATCCTCAGAGGTATAACATAGAAAGATGGAGTACTCTGTGTCAAGGTGAGCAGAAAAATGGTAAGCAAGTAATTTATTTCTTCCCTGGAAGGTGGGGTAGGGCTGAGTCATTATCTTGTAGTAGTTCTCCAAGCTATGAACATGCTAATGGAGGAGCTTTCCTGAGGAGGTTCCTGAGGGGGTCTCGTCTGATCGGCAAAAGACAGAAGAGACCCCTCACTTCTGCAGGAGTATACTGCATACCATGCAGTGTGGACAAGTTTACATTGGGACCACACAGCGTAGCATTCAGGCTCTGGTCACACTGCAAAGGTAATTGCGCTTTGTTCCAGCTTTGTTTAAATCGGGAACATTTTTCTTCGCATTGGGCTGACTAGATGCAGCCAGCCCCTCTCTTACAGCACCCGCTCGCCTGCTGCTGCGCCGTCCTTCCAGGCGATCCTGCTGGCCATGGGAGAGGCTCGGGCGGCTGCTGCTTCTGCTGACACTTTGGGGGGGGGGTGCCGCTGCCACCACTGCCGCCATTGCCCCACAAAAACAGGCTCCGCCGTGTCCGCCGTGTCCGCCGTGTCCGCCATCCTCCTTGCCAGCCCCATCCAGGCTGCCGGAGCCCCTGCCTCTCGTTCCCGCCTCCAGGGCCGTCTTCTGTGCGTTTTTTTTTTAAAAGCTTCCGGTTTGAGCGCTTGACTAAACATGCGCTTAATAAATCCATTATTAAACGTTAAATGGATTTATTAAGCGCATGTTTGCTCAAGCGCTCAAACCAGAAGCTTTAAAAAAAGAGAAAAAAGCACAAAGAGCGTTCAGACGGCCCTAATCGCAATCATTGTGAAAGATGGGCTGTCCAGATAGGCGAAATTGCGCATTCAAAGCAGAAGTGCCAGGAAAACACTTGATTTTCCAGGGGTCAGGAAAACCCGGCATTATTGCGCGAGTGAGCCTGCTTCGGGGCGGGAGGCGGATTGGTGCGTGTGAACATGAAACTGACATGCGCAAGGAAACAGCAGTGAATCCCGATCAAAATGGCAGTGTGACCGGACCCTCAGACAAGAATAAAAGAACATGAAAGACACTGCAGACTGGGCCAACCTGAAAAATCAGCAGTGACTGAACATAGCCTAATCCAAACAGGACACAGCATTTTGTTCCAAGACACTGAAAGACTGGACAACATTTCCAATTACCATGTCAGATTACACAGAGAAGCCATTGAAATTCATAAACATAAACACAATTTCAATAGGAAAGAAGAGAGTTAAAAAAAAAATAGGGCATGGTTTCCTGTCCTGAAAAACACAAAATGCTCTATAGCTGGCAATAGCACTACAGATAAGATTAGAGTTTCAATAGCCATTCCACACACAAAAGAACCTCCTCAAGAAACAGGAAACCTCCTCAGGAGACAATCCATAGACAAAAGAACCTCCTCAGGAAAGCTCCTCCATTAGCATGTTCATAGCCTGGAGAACTACTACAAGATAGTGACTCAGCCCTACCCCACCTTCCAGGGTAGAAATAAATTACTTGCCTACCATTTTTCTGCTCACCTTGACACAGAGAGTACTCCATCTTTCTGTGTTATACCTCTGAGGATGCCAGTCACAGCTACTGGCGAAACGTAGGTCCTACAATGCCAAGACCACGGCCACACAACCTGGAAAATCTACAGCAACTAATGAACCCCGGCTGTGAAAGCCTTCGACAACATATTGATGTAGATAAAACTTTCACTTTTAGACACTGCATTCCTGTATTATTTTCTGCTTCGTCATGTAGGTGGAATACTCAACAGATTCTCAAAGGATACAGCAATATTGGATGACCTACTGCCATTCACAATATTTGACTTTGTCCAGGTTTGTAAAAAGAAAAAAAATCAGGATATTGGTGTGGAGGGGAGTTGTAGCATGGTACAGAAATGTTTTGTTTTCTTTTTGACAGCAGTTATCAGTTGTGAAGATAAATGCAGTCACATGCACCAGAAAAACTGGGGGGAAAGTGAGGCTATTTCCTCCAGAGGAATTTGACCCGCAGTTGCGTGATCACACAGTCCTTTGAAGCTGTGGGCACAGCCCACCACTGCGTGATCACATGCAACTGTGGGTGAGTCGTGGGTTTTTTTGCTGTTCATTTCCGATGTGCTTAAACGAGGAATCGATGAATTGCACCTCCTCACTGAGGGCTCCCTATGGAGTGTGTGATGATGTGCATACTGAGAAGGGGGGGGGAAACAATGGCATGGAGTTGGGATGGCCTGATTAGACCATCCTGATGTCATGAGAGCACACTGGAGCAATCAGACATGGGAAACTCCATCCATGGCCTGTCGCAACCCGTTTACTATCAGATTTTCCCCAGTGCCTTTTTACCCTGCTTCTGCGGTGGAGCAAAACAGGCTGCCAACAGGTGCGGGGTGCTTCCCAGATGTTCGTGTCTGATTGTGCCCTTTAAATCCACCCAGCATTCGCACCTATGGCGGGGCTAATTGTGCATGTGATCGCAGCCTATGATCACATAAGAAGGATCAGCAAAGTTTACTGTATTTTCCTGTAAGTTGTCACCAAAATCCAATGGTTGTTTTATTTCTCTGGCCCCTCAACTACACACACACATATTACACACTAATCACAAAGTAGTTGTTCCCAATAAGTTGTTGTGGTTTGATTGCAAATAATGAGCCCGCACATAAACAATGTAAAACTTCAGGAAAGGGGAATTGCAGTACTGCTGCTGAAATATGTTCCCTGCACTCTGATGAGACAAAGAATGAATAATGGGAATTACCTCTCTTGTTAAATATTTGAGATTATGTTTCCTCTCATGGCTTTCTGACTACTGCATCCTGGATTAGTGTTCTTTTTCATTTGTTCCAGTATATATATGTCTCTCCCTCTGTGTGTGTGTGTGTGTGTGTGTACACATGTTAAGTCTACTTTATTGTAGCAAAATAAAACAGAAATAAATAAAACAAGTACCACTGGACTTCTGTTATAGATCTCTGTCACAGTTGGTTGCATTTCACAAACCTTCTCCGTTGTGATCCTTCTAAAATCAGTACAACTATTCTGGAGTAAATGATTTGATGATGACTGTGTTTTTTTTAGTTCCACTGACTGAGTTGGTATGAGAGCTGAAACATGAGTGAGGCTAATCATTCAGAATATTATTTAGAACATCAGTGCAAGTTAGATAAGATCTCATGCATTAGGACACAAACCATTCTCTAAGCATGGATATGAGGGTGAAACTATTTAAACCCTTTTCAAACTGGGACCAGTGTTCCCTCTAAGCTAAGTTAGTGTGAGCTAGCTCAAAGTTTTTTAGCCTCCAGCTCACACATTTTTGTCTTAGCTCAAGAAGGATGGCTCCAGAGCAAACTAATCTATGCAGTAACCAAATTGCTCACTCACAACTTTAATGCCAGTAGCTACCAAAGTAGATTTTTTGCTCATAAGACTCCACAGATTAGAGGGAGCATTGCCTGGGACCCACATACTTGAAGGACCTTATTTGCTGGTGTGAGCCTATATAGCAACCGCACTGTGCACTTCAGCACCTGTTGGTTGTTCCAGTCCCAAAGATGTGTTCTGTCGCCGTCCAAACACAGGTTTTTCTGTAGTCACTCCAGCCCTGTTAGACAGTCTCCCAGATGAACTAAGACAGACTTCTTCCCTTTTAGCTTTTCATAGGGGCTGTTCAATCTGAATGTTGTAAGAGAGATTTGGAGGGCCCTTGGCTGCATGATAGCCAGTTAGGATTTTGGGATCAGGGTTCTGTAAATCAGTATTATTTATTAGGTTTGCTGGCTGTTTCAGTTGTTTGATGTCTTTGTATTTTGTGATTTTATTTTGTTGCTTGCCTTAGTTCCCAGTGGCCTGAGGGAAAGGTGGGCCTATTTTAAAGTAATGAAGAAAGTTACTGATTACAAGCTATCTTGAAAATACTCTTTTTAAAAATACGTTGCCCACTATCTGAAGTGGCCTAATGAAACTGGTAATGTATTGTTCTGAATCTCAGCATTGTTATAGCTGTAATCCTTAATATACGAATTTCACATACATGGAGGTTTCCTAGGGGATATGGTTAGAATTGCCATATTCCTTACCTGCATGTTGACTTTTCAAGACAGTATGTGTTTGCATGAGGGGGTGAAATTTCCCACTTGCAGAGGTTCCAGGAGCTAAAGAGCTCCCACTGGGCATGCCATGCCATAGTCCTCCCTACAGCAGAGTATACTGTGTTTCCTATATTCCTTCCCTTGTTGAGTTCTACATGTGGGTATGGACAGGGTAAAATTAGGGAGGAATGCCATGTGTTGGTTGGCTGCTTCCATATATGCCTGATATACGGGTGTCATCAGTGTGCTGCTATGTGATTGATGGTGTGGGTGATGCTGTTATGGACTTCAGTGCAATTGCTATGCTAGCCAGTTAGCTATGGTAGAGCTGCAGATCTAGGGCCTGTATTAGGCTGTTAATCAATTACACATTTCCCAAACTTCTGCACTGGGGCTTTCTTTCTTTGCTCCCAGCTGCAAACCCTAGCTGGGAAGGCACTACTGGGATTATATATACTAGTAATCCATGGAAATTAAATGACAAGTTTCTAATTTGTAAAATTAGGAGAAACATTTATTCTGTTTTGCTTTCCTTCTGCAGCTAGTACTTATTGTGGTTGGCGCTATAGCTGTTGTCTCCATTATAGAGCCTTACATCTTCCTGGCATCAGTGCCTGTTATTGGAGCCTTTATTATGTTAAGAGCATACTTCCTGCATACTTCTCAGCAGCTCAAACAACTGGAATCTGAAGGTACAGTCAACAAAATAGGTAGATTAAACTGAACAGAAATCTACCTTATTAAAATTTTTTCCAATATCTCATTACAAGATTTCATTATCTCTGAAAACAGAGCACTGCCACAGAAAAGTGTGATCTGCTTTAGTAATAAAAAAGAGAGATAAAATGTAGCTATAGTTTACACATCAGAAAATAACCAGATATGAAATATGCATATATGCATATTAGTAGGAAGTAAATGTACTTTAATTTGTTAGGGAAAGGACGATTCTTGGCTTAGGAACACACAAATGCAAGTCATCTACTTGTTACTATTATAAATCCAAAATTCCCTAAAATTGACTAGAATATTTATGAAATACTCAATATTCTTTCAAACTTGGTATGTTGATTTTGGAAAGCTTTGCAGGCCTTTTCATGGTCATTTTATAGGATTACTATTTTTCTTATGTCCAATCTACACTTAGATCAGACCAAAGTTTCAAATATACCCCCTATTTGTATTTCATTTCCAGAAACTGCCCTTAATACACAGTAACCTCATTTCTGTGGCCTGTGTTTAAGTTCCTTGATCCCAGTGGAATAACGTGCAAAACTGAGAACAGAATGGTGTCAAAATATTCCATTATAGAGTTGGTTTGCAGAGTCTTTTTGTTGTGGCATACAATTTTAGTTTCAACATTTGCAAATATCTATACATGAAGATCATAGTTCCATAATATACCATTTTGAATGTTCAGTGAAATTGCATAGCCATAAACAAAAATAAGAACAAGCATAGCAGAAACTGAAGGGATTTATTGTATGGATATAAGTTTCATTGTGAAAGATACTTGAAATTTATGTCTTTTCAGCCAGAAGTCCAATTTTCACACATCTGGTTACAAGCTTAAAGGGGCTTTGGACACTGAGAGCTTTTGGACGGCAACGCTATTTTGAGACATTATTCCACAAAGCTTTGAATTTGCACACAGCAAACTGGTTCCTCTATTTGTCCACATTACGATGGTTCCAGATGAGAATGGAAATGATTTTTGTCATATTCTTCATCATTGTGACATTTGTTTCCATTGCAACTACAGGTACACTGTTCTACCAAGCTGTACTGTTCTACTAAATAAAAGTACTGATCATATTGAAAATTACTTAGATATGAAGAATTAATGGTCATTGTGAATTCCTAGAAGAGGATACAGATTTGTTCCATTCAGCATCTTTTGCAGCCTTGTTACAGAAGACCTTGCTGTATAAGAGAATACTAACTATACTTTCTAAGGCCTTTTTAAGAGACTGCCACTTGGATCCTAAACCTTGGTTCCATTTGTACTGTTTTGTTGTGGAGGTGGTCAGCTGTAGAGTCCATTCCTCTACTACTAGGAGCGTCTGCTCACAGAAGACCTCTGTCTTTCAATGAGCAGAAAACCAGCTGCCACTGGAGGAAAGCACTCCTCCTCCTCAATGTATGAAGCTGGGTGCAAATAGAAACAAGGGTTAGGACCCAAGGCTGTATGCCACAGACAAAGAGTGAAGGTGAAACACTGCATTACTTTGGGGATCCATGATCAGATCATCAATTGTGAACCTCTGTGGTAAGAAGCAGCTGCTTGGAGGGTGTAAGGACCAACTTGGATTGGAATCACATTTTTTATTTTTTACTATTTCTACTGTGGTTTTTCCTGATAGGATCTTCCCCTGCCCCACTCACATGCTGCTATTAATCCTGGTCAAGAAATGTAACCATCATTTCCCCATAACTTGAAATATAATAGCACATGCTAGGGTGGCAGAGATTTCTACCTGGAAATTGCATTGCATAGGAAGTAATGTTCTTGACTGCAGCTGTAGTGAAAAGGATGGGAGAAATGGGAAGGAGGAACAGCTATAGAACCAGTGTAGAGGAGTCCTGCAGCTGTCCAGATAGCCTGTTCTCAATGACAGGAATAAGGAAACAAGAACAAAGGAAAAAGACAGCTGGGCTTGCTCCAGATGGTGCCCCTGTAGTCATGGCATCATAACATCTACCAAACCATTGCTGTTAAATAAAGTTAACTAGTGTTGAGAAACACTACTAATCTCTGTGGATGTCTCATATTTTGTACTCAGACAGGGATACATGAATACAAAATCTGTACTTATAGAGTTTCCTTCTCTCACAATTAAAAAAAAAATACTGAATGAGGCTAAACACAGCTGTCCATGTTAGCCCAGCATTCAAAAAAGACAGGCTTATTACTATTAGCTTTGGCAATAGAAGATCTGAAGCAATCCTCTGTATAAGTCCCTCACAGAACAGCTGCAGAAAAAAATTATTAGTATGATGTCCATGGTGGGTATATTTGCTCAAAAACAGATTACATTTTGATAATGTAACGGTAATGAAATGGCTCTGATAATGGATAATTTAATTGTAGGCCATGTCAAGCAGGATTCTAGAGGGGGCATAAAAATCTAAATGAATTAATTAAATGGATGAATGACACCCTAGTCAGGACAAGAGACATCAGGAATCACTTATTTTAACTAATGGGCAGTCTTAACTAATTGGCAACAGGGACAGCTGCTTGAGGCCTCACATGGGGGCGGCTCAACCACCTATGACTTGCCCTTCTGAAGGTGGGAGACAAAGAAGAAAAAGAGCAGGAATTTGCTGCCCCTCACATCCACCCTGTCTGGGGCTTGGGCAGCTGGCTTCTGTCAGTGGCACTGGCTCAGGTTCATCTGCCACAGCTCCATGGGGACCCTGGGAGGTGATGGCGATTCTGAGGCCCCATCCTGGTCTTTTGCTCTGGGCTCTGGGATCACCTTGTTTTGAAGAAACCAGCAAGAGTAAAACTAAAATTAGGACTATCAGTAAGAGAAAATTGGATGCAGCACAGAGATAGCACAACATCTTTGCTTTATGTTAAATGACAGATGGGGCAAAACTGAACTGTTGGTAAGAAACTTTGCAAGATGTAGCTTTATTGTCACTAGTCTCTGTGGCACTTGACCAGGTACATTGCTCAGCTGGATACTGCTCATTTAGTTCCTGTTTAGTAAAAAAACAGAACAGAATCAGAGGAGCAGGTTCAAGAACAGGATCCCAGAGTCATGGACCATCTAACTTGGTTCAAAAGCAGGCCAAACGTCCAGTATCTCAGAAACTATGTGGAATAAGAAAATCCTGTAAGAAAAAAAATGCTGCCAAATACATTTGAAGATACAATTTGTTGGCTGACTTTTAATTGCACAAGGATTTAAAATACGTCTTTTCAATTGCAGGTAGCGGGGAAGGAAAAATCGGCATTATTCTTACATTAGCCATGAATATTATGGGAACCTTACAATGGGCAGTAAACTCAAGCATAGATGTAGACAGTCTGGTAAGACCCACAGGAATTCCTTGGAAGACAAAATTTTATTTTCATATTTGGTTGTTAATGTCACACACTTGTGTGTATAAACTTTCACACTTTGGCTGCAGAATGTAAATCATTAAATCATTGATATGAAGTCCAAGTAATTCAGTTTTCACTATTCATTGCATTTCAGGAAGCCTTTAACTGGGATTAGGGCCAAGGTGAACACTTTAAAAACCTGAAAAACTATAACAAATATTTTTAAAAATATTTATACTACTTCTAGCCTGCTTTTGCCATTACTAATGTTCAAGATAAATGACATTTTAAAATATTTATTTAATTAATTAATTTAATAGGTATTTAATATTGTTTGAATATTTAAATATATATTTTAATTTTTGAACAATAAATAATTGGCAACAAATATTAAAATCAAACAATAGCCTGAGAAATTAAAATGGTCTTCATCTGATGGCAGCATAAGCACACAGTGAATGTTATAGAGCGGGTACTCTACAAACACAGTGTCCCACTTAATTGTCACCAGCGTAACCCCAGGAAGGGGCACCAAGTTGCCAACAAGTTGGTTTAAAAAATGTCATGCCCCTTTCATATAAACTTAAGCTTTTTATGGCACTGAGGTAAAGAACATCTCTTTAAGCCTCTATTAAAGTACCAGGCCATTTTCCCCCTCAGGTTGTTGGCAACGCTATGGCCAAGTTTTCCCTTATAAGCAAAGGGTCAAATTAGGTTGTGTGCAAATTCCAAATAGAGCAAATAATGCCCCCAGGGCCATTTCAGCTTGGAAGAATGGTGTGGAGGGGAATGCAGAGGCCATTCTTCCCCTTGCACTGTGATCCTCCTGAACTGGGGCCTTTGAGGCACTTTAAAAAATAAGTTCCCTGCAACTGATGAGTGGCTATTGGGAAAGCAAGCCACCAGAGGCTTTTTACAAATTTGGCAATTGCTAAACCAGTACAGTGCAGTAATATTACAAAAATCTATTGCCATGATCATCAAGCTCCTCTGAACTCCCAAACTTTCCTTTGTTAGTTTTTTTTTTAATGAAAGGTACACCTCTCATCTTTCTGCAACAAAAAAGGTTAGAAACTTTGTTGCGAAATGTATGCTGGGAATTCAGAGGTGCTATTAGATCATGACAGCTGATTATTATAACATTATTGCACTTGGATGCAACTGGAAATCAGTCTGATGTATTGATCATCCTTTACAAATATTACAATAAATACTGTTCATGTAGATTTCTTTCCAGAAAGAGTTAAAACTTCCCAAACAATTAATCACATAGACTGATTGCACAATTTTCATGTAAAGTTTCCTAGGCACCCTCCCTTTGTTCCTTTGGCTTCTACAGAATCTTCACAGCCTAGAGTCTGCCAGTCTTCCCCCAGTAAATATCATATTTACCTTTTCCTGACTGGTGAGTGTTTTAATTAGGACATAAACATTGTATTAGGTCAAAAGAGATGAATAATAAATGTCTGTTTAAAGGACACTTATAACAACTGGCAGTGCCATGCCCATAGGGTCTGTTCTGCTTTATTATTAGGACTCTCTTATCTGAAGGGACCCTTACCATATTTTATCTGTTGCTTGATACAGAAGAGCATTTATGCTTGCAAGATTAACCTTTATATCCCTTCTCAAGTAATGTAAGTTTGAATGTAAATAACCTAATACTCTGATAGACTTTGTGATGGTGCTTCTAGACAGGTAGAAACTTTGAAGCACTATTTACTGGAATGCTGCATTAGGGATTTGTGGATTACGCCTCTTTTCTGAAATAATTAGGGGTTGTCAACATCAGATAAGGTTAAGGTTAAGAAACTCTTGGCAGGCATGGACTGAAGAGTGACATTGGCTGTAGCCAGATTCTTTGCTTATGTAATTAAATTCAAAGTACCTTAAGTATGGAAGTTGGTTGGTTATTTAAATTACTTGTTTTTTGTTGTATCTAGTGTAACATTGCCTGTAGGCTAAATGAGAAGTATCATTAAAGTAAAAGTCACAACAGCTTACAAAATACGAACTTGGAAATGAGGATATACAAACTGGAATTTGAATAGGGCTATAGTTTTACTTCCAAAAAATTAGAAAAGACTACGTTTTATTCGACTTTTAAATTTGAAGTTATATCATTAACATGAATAATCGGGAGGGAGCATTTCTGCTATGGGTGGTAGCTCTGGAAGGTGCATTCGAGTGCCCTAGGAATTTCATCCTGGGTAGCAGGAGATTCCATGGGCCTTTTGCAGTTAACTGCTCAAAAAATGAGTTGTTCACTTTCAGGAAAATGTTTTGAAGATTAGTTTTTACATAGTATTCATTAGAGAGCTTCAGAGATACAAACTAGCCTAAAGAAAGCATTAAATAAAAGGCAACCTATAGGAATTCTTACATTTTAAAATATCAGTTTTAATTTTAAGTATAGCACTATGATCCCACTTCCAATACTGAATGGGTGTGTGGGTGTTAAGTGCCATCAAGTTGCTTCTGACTTATGGTGACCCTATAAATTAAACCTCCAAACATCTTGTCACTGACAGCCTTGCTCAGGTCTTGCAAACTGAGGGCCTTGGCTTCCTTTATTGAGTCAATCCATCTCATGTTGGGTCTTCCTGTTTTCCTGCTGCCTTCAATTTTTCCTAGCATTATTGTCTTTTCCAGTGAGTCTTGTTTCTCATATTGTGACCAAAATACAACAGCCTCAGTTTATTCATTTTAGCTTCTAGAAAGAGTTCAGGCTTGATCTGATCAGGAAGCCACTTCTTTGTCTTTTTGGAAGTTCATGGTATCCATAAAACTCTCCTCAGACTAGGGTTTCCAAGTACTTACCGCATTTTGGCGGGGGAGAGACGGTTCCTGGCCAGAACATTTCCGCGCGTAGCGCACATGCGCACCACAATGATATCACCCAGACATGGCATCAGCATGCTGGGCATGTCGCCAGGTGACACTCTGGCAATTGGGCTGAAAACTCGATGGTTTTGCCAGAGCGCCCAATTGCCAGAGTGTTGCCCGGCAACATGGCCAGCATGCTGACGTCATGTCTGAGTGACATCATTGTGACGCACGCGTGTGCTACATGCGGGACTGGTCCTGCCAGGAACCATCTCTCCACTGCCGAAATGCGGTAAGTACTTGGCAGCCCTACCTCAGACACTACACCTGAATGTCAGCAAATAAAACTGAAGTTGCCAGCACTGTGTAGTGAATAAAGTGTCCAGGTAGGATTGGGGAGACCAGGGTTCAAACCCAATGTAGCCATGAAGCTTACACAGATATACTGGCTGGCCTCCAACCTCCCATCTTTGCTTAGTAGAGCAGTGGGACAATGTCACACAATATCATTTCCCCCAGTCTCCATCACCACATTCTCCCAGCTAGCAACCCCAAGCTCATTGGGTAATTTGGGGGGCACTCACTCTCTCTATGTTTAACTTACTTTACAACGTTATGGAGAGGGGTAAACCATATACAGTGCCTCCTTCAAAGGCCAGAACAACCCTGGAAATGACCCTCCTCCACTGTTTACTGACAGAAACCAAGGTTTGAAGGCTGACCATACTGTTATGGTTGTCTAGCAATAGCTACTGAGGGCATTAGTTTCTTAAAGCTACAGGCATAGTTTTTCTATCAGTTTGAAGGGTTTGACCCCCCCCTTTACATTTTAGATTTTTCCGCAAACTTGAGGGCTTTTCATAAGTTTGTAGAAAAATCTGTTTTCTCTTTCCACAGCCACAGTCTCCAGATTTAAGTATCCACAGATGGCGCCATGTTGATTAGATATAATGATTCCTGTGCCCAGTATTTGCAATGGTGATGTACAGCCATCCATCTGTGAATTTTGCAGAGTAGGAATTTGCTGTTTACACTTACTTCTGCAGCCTGCCTCCCCCAAATTTTCTTCCTGGGGAATCAGTGTGAGAGTGCAATTGGTGGAAATCATTGCCTCCCTCTTCCATGGAGTTAATCAGGTTAAGAACTTGGGGGTGCTCATGGATCCTGCCTTGCTGATTGAAAAGCAGGCTGGAATGGTGGCCAGGAGCACCTTTTATCAAGTGCATCTGATTTATCGACTCTCTTGTTACCTAGACTTAGCCAAATGGGTCATGTGGATCCATGCTTCAGTAATTTCATAGTTCAATTACCACAACATGCTGTACATGGGGCTGCCCTTGAAACTACAAGAAACCCAGAAACTACAACTGGTCCAGAATGTTGCAGCTGTTTTCAAGGGCTAGCCACTGGGAACATGTTGCCCATTTTGAAACAGCTGCGTTGGCTGCCAAGTTCAGTTCAAGGTGCTGGTTATGACCTTTAAAGCCCTTCATGATCTGGGACCCATATATTTGAAGGACCATCTCCTTCAAAATGTCCATGTGAGTCAACTGTGATAATCAGGCAGCCATTTGTTAGCTATCCCATCATTTAGGGTGGCTTATCTGGCATCAACTAGAACCATTGCCTTTTCCATTCTGGGTCCAACTCTGTGGAATGGGCTCCTTGAAGATGTGAGGTGGGGCCCTCATCAGATATCTTCAGAAGGTACTGCAAGATCTGCCTATTTGCCATAGGGTTTGCTATTTTATTTTTTTTATTTTTAACTGAATTTTTAAAACTTTTATTGTAAGGTACCTTGAACCATAAGGAAAGGTGGGATATGAACAATTTAATAAATAAATAAATTCCATTAAACCTTTGCAGATGGTTGGATGCATGCCATTATGCTCAATGTGGGGGTAAAATTTGTAAATTAACTCACACTAACACAAAGGAAACCTGTGTTATAATGTTGAGCATTATCTAGTAAACTGTGTGAAAAGGTGCTTAACAGTTTTGTATGTATCTTGAATAATAGCCTTTCCACTGTGACCACTTATTATGCAATGAAAAGTGGGGATGAGGGAGGACTTACCTCAGAGGGAAAATTCTATTCTCATGCACCCCATTGGCCTTATTCCTTTCTCAGACAGTACCACTTCCTCTCTCTCAGCTGGCTCTTTCCCCCTTTCCCACTCCCCATCTTTCTTTCCCCTTCCAACAGCTGCTTCCAGTTCCATTCCCGCCCCAACATTCACCTCCCACATGATACTGGTTGCTGGCAGCACTGGCTCAACATCAAGCAAAACTTTGCATTGGTAGAGGAATCTAAAACACCACCCCGGCTTCTTTTCTTAATGTCTGTGCATGCAGAAGCATCACTCTTTAAGTTTGGAGGGATTACCTTCACACACACACACACCATAAAACACATTGGGCTTTTCTGCAAATATAGGATTACTCTGGGTTTATTTTAGTTAATTTACAAAATCACGGGGGGGTACATATGGAAGTCCTGGTTTGTCTGTCCATATGCTTGTTTTCCTATTGGCATAATTGGCATGAGGCCCAGAGAATGTACTTTTAGATATTATAGTGATTTGTAGTGGGAAAGCATGCATTTTGAACATAGTTTTAAAAATTTTAATCCACTATTTTGAATGTTACTCATATCAAACCTGCTGATGGTTCCAAATGCTGTCCTTTGAGCCCAGTTACCCTTTGCTAAGATAATGCCTGCAGAACCTTTCTGCTATTGTTATCAGCAGCTTTGGGGCTGCTTTCTGTATGGTCTTTTTCTTTGAACCTTTTCCTTGCATAATGACCTCAGATATATACACATGTAAAGAAGCTTACTGGAACAGTTTTACTAATCTTCCTCTGTATAGAGCATTGCCAGCAAAGAGTGATCCTACAATTATAATGGCTAGTAATTTTGAGCTTTCTGATTAAGGACAAAATTAATCAAGAGTGCCAGTCAGAGGTTGATATTTTAGACAATAAACAAATGCAGTTTTCAGAAGTGAGTGCATGACACACAAGCAACCCCCCAAAAAACAAAAACAACCCCCCCAGTTAATTAAACTGAGGCCTCCCTATACTTTCCCACCACTAAGACACAAATATACTCTTCCATAAAGTTTGTTTTCTCATGGTCTGCAGCTCACATTGTTGTTCTAGGGACTCTAAGGTCGACATAAGCTAATACCTATGTTTAAGGAAGTGTCATTAGTCTTGCAACAGAATAAACTGTTGAAGGAAATGGTTGTCAAACCCTATGCATTTTGGCACCATATAATTTACAGTGTATTTTCAAAAGGATAAAGGAAATAGGATTGGAAAACAGATTGATCATTCAGTTTCCTTCTCCAAAACACCAGATTAAATTATCAGTTTAGAATTTAATCACAGCGGTTTTTCGGTTTCCGGCGTTGCGAATGGCGGCCACCCTTCGAGAAGCTCCCGGAGGTGGTTAGCCCACACGCAGTTTGGGGGGGTCTTTGCAGGTTTGCAAGACCCTAGTGAGCCTTAGGCAAAGGCTCCAAACCGGGGGCACATGGGGAGTAGCCTCTTTGCCGGCAGTTAGCCGGGAAATTGAGGCTTTCTCCCCGCCCCAATCGGCCCCGCTGCGGTGTGCCTGTAATGGGACTTAGCAACGCCACCGATTTCCAACAGGAGTGAGGAACAGCGATGATTTAAAGCAAAAAGAAGAAACGGCAGGAACCGTGAGTTGGAGGTCTGAATTTGAAGCGAAACCCGAGCCCTTCCCCCGTAAGCGAATAAGCGGCTGGGAGGAGGGGAATCCCCCCCACTGAGAAGCGGGACTTGCATAAGAAAGCTAAGGGGGACGAAAGGGAAGAAGGGTTGGTGAAATTACCTTTGGGGTGCCATTGAAGCGAATGAGTTAGCGGGACTCCTGAGCGACGCGTCACGAACTTTTATAAAGTAAACAAATACAAGAAATGTCTGCCATGAAGAAGGTCCCTTTGAAAACGGAGAAGAAGGGAGGCGGGACTTCCGGTCCGGGTAATCCCCCTCCAGAGCCGACTGTCAGTCAACAGACAAGCGAGCTACTGCACCCTCTGCTGGTCCAAATACAGAAAATCAGCGAAACCTTAACTAATATGGAAGGTGTTCTCAACAGTCAACAGAGGCAACTAACAGAGACGTCAAAGAAGATGGAGGAGATCGCACAGAAATGTTTGGTCTCGTCGGAAGACATCGGAAAAGTGAAGAAAAGGGTCAACAAGTTAGAAAAGCATCAGGATGTGCAAGAAAAAAGAATTTTGATGTTGCAAATGGAAAAATCGAATCTGACTCTTCGATTTCAGGGCATTAAAGAAGAAGAGAAGGAAGATCTCAGATCTATATTTGCGAATGCCTTGGCACCCGTAACTGGCAGAGATCAGCGTGAGTTAAAAGAAGAAATGGATAAGGTCTATAGGGCATACTCCACATTTACAAAAAAAATAATCTGCCAGCAGAAGTGGTTGTCAAGTTTGTCAAGCAGAGTACCAGAGATCAAATCTTGCGTGCAGTTGCAGCGGTGCCCTTGAAAATTGGGGAGCAGACCATCAGAATATTGAAAGATGTGCCTTATGAAATCCGGATGAAAAGGAAAGCTTATAAAGGATTGACCACTTTTCTACAAAGAAGACAGGTCATATACAGATGGACCTATCCTGAAGGCCTTTTGTTCAAGTATAAGGATAAAAGAGAGAAGATTGACTCCATCTTCAAGGCGCAGGAATTTCTGAAGAGACACGCCAGTCCAGAGGAAGAGGCAGCACTCGCAACGTGGACAGATTTGAGTAGTGAAGATGACAGCGGCCCAGAGGAGGGAGGTGCCGGAGTGGGAGAAGTGAAAACCAAAGGTGGCCCATCCTATAACTTGAGGGATACCAAAGGAAGACAACCTAAGAAATAACTGTTCGGGAAGCGTCAAAAAGGAGATGACTAATAATTAACCCCAATGGACACTACTAACCTCATTAACAGAGTTATTTTGAATTTTTGTTAGATGAAAAGAAGACTCTCAAATCACGGAGATTGCCAAAAACTGTATCTATATTGATTTAAACTAACCTTTATTAACAGAATACTCACTCCGCTCTTTTCTTTATCCCTCTATATACCCTACCTTTTTCTATTTATAAAAAGAATAAATTCCTCTCCTTTTTAGGAGGGTTTTGATAAAAAAAAAAAATAGAATTTAATCACAGCAATGTGTTTTTGTTTTTTTACCTTCACACTTAAAGTGCTTTACAAGCCTTAGTAAGTTTCTAGATATTCTGTCAAGAGATCAGTATACAACAGAGGAAAAATGCTGGATATGAATTAAGGTAACTATGGTGCCATAGGCAGAGCACAGCAATCAACTGTTCCATGCTTTATTACAATTGACCAAAAGAAAATCAACCCTCCATTTGTACGATTCAGCAAATAAGAAGTGTAAGAAAAACAAATGATATGACCAGTTTCATATGAAGCCTACTCTAGTTTATAGAGTTCCTTCAAGTCCCTGCAGCAAAACAGCTAGAAATTGCCCTTGCTAACTCACAGTCTTGTATCTCCTGCAATGCTGCCATAATCTATGTTTTCTAAATAACTAAATAATAAAGCAACCATTGAAGCTGCTGTGAGACACAGCTGTAGCCCACATCCAGATTTAGATTAAGTAAATGAACCATAACATTGACTCAGGATTTCTGAAATAAAGTCTTCAAAGCATGCTAGGTGGAGTCAAAGAACTAATGTGTTAGATGTCAGATGTGTTCTTTGGCTACCTCTTCCATGTGGTAGTGTGTGAGACTACAGGGTCCTTCAGTTACTTGGGAAAAGTACCCTCATCTACCAGTGCATATGATTGCAGCAATTCCTGTGATTGTGGCAGCTCCAGAAAGCACAACAGTAATCATATGTAGAGATGGGCATGAACTCAGAAAATATGATTGGTTTCAGTTCGTAGTTCATGACAGGGATGGGCATGAACTGGGAAAATGGTGTAAGTAACTGAACTATGAGGTGAACTGGGAGGCTCGTTCAAAAACTGAACTGGTTCATGGCCCTGCAAACCCCACTGAAAGGGACTGCAGTCCCTTTAAATGGGATTTGCAGAAAGCTCCCCACAAACAGCTCAAAAAAACGCTGTGCGCCACAGTGGTTTTGGGCTGTCGTCTGCAGTCCCTTTTAACTTTACCTCGGAGTACCTTTTAACCCCTGCCTTCTGCTCCATCCACGAATGACCATGAACCACACAAACTGTTCTAAAAGTTCATGGTTCATGACAGTAGAGCCATCATGAACGTCTGTTTCCAAAACACAAACAGGGCAAAATTTGTGATTAATTTTGCTTTGTGGTTCAGTTTGTGCCCATCTCTGGTTCATGGCATGCCCAGTTCGTGAGCACAAACTGTCATGAACTTTAGGCTCCCAAAGAAATCAGATTGGTTCATGAGGTTCATGATGCAGTAGAACACACACACACCCAACATGCTAGAGACACCAAACTTGCAGGGGATTTCCAGCTGTCTCTCCTCTACCTGCCCTCCAAGTTTGGTGAGGATTGGCTTCACGGGATCCAAGTTACAGCCCCCCCCCAAGGCATCCAATGGAAGGAATAAAACAGCAAACCAAACCAAACCAAGGGCAATAGAAGCTCAGCAGAATAGAA
The DNA here is from genome assembly GCA_029375565.1 of Gekko gecko. Taxonomy (NCBI): domain Eukaryota; kingdom Metazoa; phylum Chordata; class Lepidosauria; order Squamata; family Gekkonidae; genus Gekko; species Gekko gecko. The sequence continues at coordinate 119,563,287 of JAPDNY010000005.1, forward strand.
TCAAAGTCCCAGAGAATCTCTGCAGTAGAAACTGAAGGTGGGTCATTTTGCAAGCCCAGCAGAACCTGTCCAATGTACAGAATGCCCAGCAGTACCAATGCAATCACAGAGTGCCCAGCAGAACCCAGTGCCACTGGCATTGCAAGCTTGAAAGGACTGATCTCAAAGCACAAAATCACAAATCCAAGCAAGGTTTTTTTAATGCAAGTTCTGTGCAAGACAATGGGAAGGGAACACAAAGAAATGCTGGCAACAGGGGGGGAAGCCTCTTGAAACTGACAAGAAGTTTGGTAAATGGTTTGATTGAGTGGAGACAGTCTGGATCTGAAAATATATTCATTCACAAACTGCCCATGGACTGCTTGAAAGTTTGTGGAAAGTTCATGCTGGTTGACCTGTCACAAACTTCAGTTTGCAGACCACAAACCAGCCAAAATTAATCATGAACTTTAGTTCATGAGCAGGTTCGTGCTCATCCCTAGTCGTATGCACCACACAGTACTCTCCCGCCACATAATCATACATATGTGTAAGCCCATGCTATTTGTTGGAGAAAATGTTGTGGTAGAATTGACCCTACATTACTTAAAAAAAACCCCACCCCATTATACTAATGCTTAGGGATTATCATTTCAATCACAGGAGGAACAGCATACATAAAAAGGAATAGTAGAGGACCCAATAATTTGTACTCAGATTTTCACCTTAAATGAATTTGTTGCAGTCAGGGTTCCACTTTCAGTTATGCTTTGCAGTGCATTCCTAAGAAGGAATAGTAGAGGATCCAATAATTTGTACTCGGATATTCACCTTAAATGAATTTGTTGCAGTCAGGGTTCCACTTTCAGTTATGCTTTGCAGTACATCCCTAAGCAGCATATTTACTTAGTATTTGTTTACTTCATTTGTACCCCACTTTTCTCCCAAATGGGGACCCAAAATGGATTATAAGATTCACCCCTTCTTCATTAAAGCCAACAGAATTAGAAGGGTGTAACTCTGCTTAGGATGGCACTGTTGAGACTTGTGAGGAAAACGTTTGTAACTTTCTGGGATAAACTCCATACAAGAGAAAAGAATGTTTTGGGTGTATTTTTAAAGGAAAACTTTGGTGCTATTTTGTCTGGTTTTCAGATGCGGTCTGTAAGCCGGATATTTAAGTTCATTGACATGCCAACAGAGGAAACCAAATCCACTACTCCATTGTCACAGCTTTCTAACGCCCTCATAATAGAGAATGAGCATGCAAATGATGAGAACAACTGGCCATCTGGTGGACAAATGATGGTGAAAGACCTCACAGCCAAGTATGTAGATGGAGGATTGGCTGTACTAGAAAATATTTCCTTTTCAATAAGTCCAGGACAAAGGGTAAGAATACATTGTTTAAACCTATTTTTATATAAACTACCTAACAAAGTGGCAGTGCTGCTACTAAATAAAAGAATGAGCTGTTCTTGATTTCTAACATGTAACAATTTAAAATAAGTATCTGTATTATTTTAATATGGGGAAGGGGCTCAGTGCTGGAGGATCTGTTTGGGATTTACAAAGTCCCAGGACCAATCCTCAGCACCTCCAGCTAAAATCAGGTAGCAGGGGATGAGAAAGAGCTCTGGCCTGAGATCCCAGAGAGCTGTCACCAGTTTGAGGAGACAATGCCAATCTTGATAGTTCAGTGGTCTGACTCAGTATAAAGCAGCTTCATATGGTGTGAATATGCTGAGAGTTCTGAAGAAATCATTTGCTTGGTTTCAATCTAAATTAAAAATAACCAAAATTTAAAATAAATCTAAAATTATTAGAAGTGCTGGGTGAAACCCTGGAGTTTGAATTAAATACCCAGGCAATAAGTCTAGTTTCCTATACCTGCACATGCACTTGGATTCATTATCCATTTTTATGTCTTCCTTGTGTGGTGGAAAGCCTCACTAATAAATGCAAGTTTGGGGCAGACTGACCCAAATAGAAAAGAAGAATGCAGGGTGGTGTGCTAGTAACGCATCACTGGCTACTGTGTTTAAAGCTCCATAAACTTTGAAGGACTAACTGGCTAAAAGTACTTCTAGTCTATCTTTGGGAAAGTTAATGTAGCAGAAACTAACTCTGTGTATTCTCTTGAGGGCGAAGTGCTGAATAAACAGCTAGCTACTTTCAACAGTCTATACTTATTCTGTAAAACCTCTAAGTCTCTACTAAAAAAAAAGTCCTAATAAATAAAGGCTAGGAAATAATACTAGCCCCGTTTGCCAGAGAAAGGCAGCCTTGACGCACACTGAAAGTAAGGTGAATGATAATAACATGGCTCTGTCTCCAGTTGATGTTGTAGGGTCTGCGGTATTTTGTCAGCCTCTTGGGTTCAGGTGATACATTAATGGGATCTGCATGCACAAAAAAACCCTTTATCTCGATTCTCTTTTCTTCCTTTCAAAGGAAGGGAGAGAGTTTGATTCAGAGATCAAAAAAGAGGTAACTATTACTTGAGAGTTTCTAGCACTCTCTTATAGCAGGATGTAATACAACAGTTAAAAGGGCTTTCAATCAGTGGTGACCTGTTTTGGCCTCTTTCTCTAAGACAGTACGGGGAAAGTTAATTAAGAGGCTATAGGGTTGCCAACAGGACTGGAAAAGATGTCCTGACCCTTTAACAGAGGCTTAATGTGGGAAATGGGCAGGTAAGAATTTTCATGGCATGAAGATAAACAAGATACCATTAAGCTTCTATTAAAAGGAAATTAATGTTTCTTTCCAGGCAGTTGGCAACCCAAGCTACACTTAAGACATTAAGAAACTAGCATGTAAAATGAATTCTAGAGCTGCAAAGAAAGCTAAGCTGAAGAGATTCGCATGAAAACAATTCCTAGGTCCACAATCATATACAACAAACTTAAAGATATTTAAAACTCTTGAAGTAGTAAATGGTTGGAATGCAGTATTGAATAAACAGGCTGCAGTCCTAAGAACATTTTTCTGGGCCTTACTTCTGAGTAGTCCTGCTTAGGATGGCTCAGACAGTCACATAATTTAGGCATGAGACTTCTGACTGCTGTGACACTTGGAGGCTATACTACAATATGATGCAGTTTTTCCAGTTGTGAGAAATGACGTTTGGCAAAGGGTATAAATAGAAGTGTATTCTAATTGTAAAGACAGAAGAATAGATTCTATTACAGGTTAACTGAATTAACACTTCATTTTGGCAGAATCCATCCCTAGCTTCTAAATGCTTCTAAAGCATTAATATTTATGGTTCCAAACCCATCGCAACATATCATACAATCCTGTGCTTTGTTAATTTCTAACATGTACATAATTAATTTATGAGCAGCAGCTTCATTAATTTATGTCTATAAATATTGCAGGTGGGACTTTTAGGAAGAACTGGCTCTGGGAAGAGTACTTTGCTCTTTGCCTTGTTAAGACTGATGAATACAGAAGGGGATATTCAAATTGATGACATCTCCTGGAACACAGTTTCTGTTCAGCAGTGGAGAAAAGCGTTTGGAGTAATACCGCAGGTAAACTTACAAAGGAAAAGTTTGTTTCATCTAAATCACTTTGTATGCAGACACCGAATGCCCTCTTTCAGCTTTAAATGAGTTACTTTAAATGACAAACACAGAAACTAATAGTAAAACACAAAACTTCCAAGTAGGACGGAACACATGTGTATGCCCACATACCCTGGTAATAGTCTTTCAAAATTCTGTATTTCACTATCGGTAATTTTAGTGCTGACTAATGAATGTGTAAAGATGCAGTCTACCAAAGGGCACCCTACAGGCTTATTAAAAATGCCTTGCAGTTTCAATATCAAATATATTTGTTAAAGCAAGATAGATTTGTATTACAAAATTTCATAACCTGACTCTCCTTTAAGGGAATGCTCACATGATCCTGTTAATAATGTTACATTTTCCTGTTGTCGATACTGTGTGTGCTTCAGAGAGAGGGAAAAAGATTATTTATAATATTTATTTAAAAGTCCACATTTCTCTTCAGCATCTGAAAACATTTTAAGTGCCAACCATTACCTTAAGTTTCCTAGGCTTGCCACAGTTTCAGTAGTTGTTTTGTGGCAACTGCGCAGCAGTTGCAAAATTGTGAGTCAGCTCAGAGAGACTACCTTCAATTTCCATCTGTTTTCTATGGCCTGCATAAGCTCTAGACTGGCCATGTCTCACATCACATTGGGCATAGAAAAGTATGGGGTATTTTAAAAGCATTCTAAAGGATGGATACTCCCTTTCTGCTAAAGCAAAGAAAAGACTCCTTTATCCAGAGACAGAATCCATTTAGCAGGAGGGAGCCACAAGGTCCAACAATATGTTTCTGCCTGATTTTGTAGATAATTAGTAATCAGTCCTAGAAGTATCTGTTGCTGTGCTGAGCTCGGCAGATGTGCAGCTTAGCAATTACGATAAAGCACAGCACAAGTGATGAGAGTGTTTGAGGGGCCTCAGCTGTCTACTTTCCTCCATCTACTATTTCAACCCCAGTCTCTTCTCTGCCAATCATAGCAAGCAATCCTCCTTTGGCTTCTCATGAGTGCTACATTAAACACTCTTTCTCCTCTGTTGATGCTAACGTCATGCACTGCAGGTAATTTGATTTAAGACTTTTGTTGCTCTCTTATAATGTGATTGAAATAAATCAATAACACATTGATACAGTGAACATGGACTGCATTGATATAGCAGTTCAAGTAAAAATATCTAGGCAGGGTTGGGGTATGTAATGTTCCCTACTCTCATTCCATTATTTTTTATGGGACATTTACATTGCCATAGCTTGCTTTTCTATATTTGCAGAAATCTTCAGGAATGCGAATAGCATAGTAGTATTTCAAGTTGCCCACTGTGGGTATAATTCAAAGACCAATGCAGAAAAACATGCTAGAGTGCAGGCTGAGACCTACATACAGTTTCCAAGCATTAATACTCCTTTGCTCTTTTTCCTTGAGGAAAGATTCCAGCAAACTGACCATACTAGATAACAACAGTAGACAATAAGGATGATGTGGCACCTTACATACTAATTTATTTCTAGTATTAAAGCTCATATCACAGTCAACCCTCTAGACTTTTATGGGTGCCATGGAGTCTCACCACCTCTTAAGAAATCTCAACATTTACTCTGGGTCTGGTATAGTATACACACACACACACTAGAAACCCAGCTAATGATCTAAGATATTACCTTTTTACTGACAGAGTTACACATGATTTGCATATACTTAGTAAATTTTAGTCTTCTCAGTGGTTTAGTTTCCTTGGAGTCTTCTCACATTTGAGAGAACATGCCCTAAACACGCTCTCCATATTTTCACTATTAAAGGAGAAACAGAAGTTGGATTTGTACAGATTTTAGAGATATTTTTTCAAGATTCTGGTGCATATTTTTCAGGGGTATATTTTTATTTTCCAGCTCGTCTACTTCTTTTCAGTTGTTACGCTACAATCCTATGATTACTGTAATGAATCCACTGAACCTAGTAAAGCCACTATACCAGAGGTTACAAGTAGTACTACAAAGCAGCATTGTCAGTTCTTTGAGTTCCAGTTATAAAGTACTCATGAATGCTATGCTGGATTCATTGCAAAGTAGGAAGTCCAGCAGGGAGCAAAATACCAGTAGCAAAAATTTAGCATTGCAATGTACAGGGCCATCTGCTGCCCTACATTCATGAGCAAAACTCACAGGGAGATCAATAAACATTGCAAATGTTGAGCAAGAGAGCGGTGTATCAGTTGCTTCCCAGAAAGACTCAATCCTGTAGTGTGGCTTTTATCATAAACTCTCATTGATACCCATGGCATTTAGAGTATCCTTGGATTGCTTGGTCCATGTTGGGATCAGGATCCCAAGAGACCACAGGGAGAACCAAATGATTGTGTTCCAGCTTACTGGTGTAAATATTTTATAGCTAAATTACAGCATTGCTTGCTGACTGATATATCAGGGTCTGTTACATTCAACAGACTGTAGAAAATGTGTGACTGAAAACAGTGTTTTAGACCTCACATTGCCAGGTTTTTGCATAAAGAGATCATGCCCTTTAAAAGCTCTGAGCCATTTATGTAAGTTTCCTATGTACAGGTAAACGTTTCAGCACATGTAGACTTCCTATTTCTGTGTGTGCACATGTATACACATCATAGAACATGTCCCATATGTAAACTAATCTGTTATCAGTAAAACAACAATATTAAATAAATTCTAGAACAGAACCTTCAGATCCTACTTCCACGTAATCCCTTCTTGGAAATCATCTTAAAGATTCCACTTTGATGAGGGGAAAAGTCCATAGTGGGTGGGTGGACTTTCAGATACTTCCTGTATCCTGTTTCACATTGACCTTGTTTTCTTAGGCACTTGCCTTGTAAAAGTAAGGGAAGTTTCAGCATTTCACAAGTTCTCATTTAGTTTCAAGATACTACTTTTTCAGCATTCACACATCTGTGTATTCAGGTAATTTTAATTCACAGATGTGACGCCTGTTAAACACACAACCAGATTAAGTAGCTGAAATTAGGACATTATTTTCTGGACACAGAACAGGGGATTAGCATTTTTAAAGACATAGCTTTACAAAGGAACAACATTAGCAGGAAGCCTAGCTGATTCAGAACAGAAAACTTGGTGAGAGATATTGTAGGTATTATGCAAGTGTTGTTCAGGTGCTCATTTCTTTTCTAAAAACTGGTTTGTTCAGTTAAGTTTTCTTTGCTACCACAGGACTCCAAAATGTGTAATTCATTATCTTAATATACAGCAACCCAAGTGTAAACACTGCTATGCCAAACCTAGTTTCCTCTGTTGTATTAGTGCTACCACGCCCAGTAATCTGCAGAAACTGATCTTGAGGCAAAGAGCTTTGCTAGTACCCCTGACCACGAGAAATCATCAATAAGCATGTGAAGGGAAACCATCACAATGTACCTGGCCTGCCTCAGGAAAGTTATTTTCTCTTGTAGAGACAAATATACAAATAATTCACCAGACATAACCTCCTAACAAAAATGTGCAGGGCACTTTTACTGCTGAATACATCTTTTCCAATGTCTTCTGCAGTCTGTGAGTTTAATTTAAGTCACATCGTTGACAGCTCTTTAGAAGTAGAGGATTAATATAAGGTTGCATCCTCTCTTCTTGGGCATCCATCCCACTGAGTTCAGAGGAATTTATTTTGTAGTAAACTTGCATAAGGTCAGAGGTATAAGTGTGCTTCACAGATATATATTTATGATGCTTGATTGGGAGCATCCCACATACTAGAAATTGCAGACTTTGGTATGGCAAGTACAGATGTAAAGTTGCCCTTAGTCAGGTCTGCCATTTTTTTCCCAGGCATAGTTGTCAATATAGTAGTCAATCCAGTATCATCTCTGTCAGGATGAGTTGGAAACAATAGTTCTCTCCAGCTCCGATTTCCCCCCTCCCCATCTTAGTTCCTCTGATGATTGCGTGGAAATAGCAGCCAGGCACAATCTAACTTATAGTGAAACAATAAAAAAATTATATGACATGTAATTTCATTAGAAAAGTAAAATTGATATGGAAGAGGTGAAATCATTGGCTGTCATCTTCTTTCCCTTACAGCTAGTGTTTGTTCCATATGAACAATGGAAGGAGAGCCATCAAGCAACTTACATGATTTGAATGGGAAAAAAATCTTAATAAAGGCAGCGAATGTTGCATTTGTTTCATCTTCTTAGAATAGTTATGAGAGAGTTACTGTCACTTGAGGCAGAATAAATTGCTCCTGTCAAAGAGATACACAGCCTCTCACACTCCTCCAGTGCTCAAAGACATTAAGCAAATATTGAGTTTTGACTGTATGATCCCTTTTCCCCAAGCTACAGTCTCGTGTATGTTCAGCAGGTGGAGAGGTAAAGAAAGGTTTTCTACTCCCTTTAGAACCAAAAGCAGCAGTCTTACTGGCTTCAGTGCAAGTTAGAGAGGAAGAAGGTAAACATCTTCCTCAGAGTTAAGAAATATAAATCTGCTTCCTCCACTCCCATATTACAGAATATGGACAGAACAAAAGAAAGAATGCATACCATAGCTCTAATTGTGCAGGATTTCCGCATAAATGCATTATTGTTACTACTTCCTCAACTAGTCATGCACTTGCTGTCATGCAGGGGTTGAAAGATTGTCTTGCTTCTCTTGGCCAGTTGTGAGTAGCCGCTGATGATTGGGAAGCACTGGGCAGTCAGAGGGATGGTGAAAAAGATGGGCCCAAAGGAGACTCAAGAATGCAAAATTACAGCCAAGAAGCCTCGGCCCTACTGGGACTATTGTGTGATGCAATTCGATCAAGCAGACTTTCTGCTAAAGAATAGACCTATGTCAGCTAGCATAGCTTCAGGTCTTCAGCAGAAACTCTGTCCATATTTAAAAACTGTAATTACTTCATGTGCACTATTAGCAATAGAGAATGCAACTGCATTACACAATGTAGATGAGACTTCTGGAATGCTGTAATGTTGATAGGGAGGCTGCAGAACTTCCTTTGGTATGTCCTATCACCTGGACATTACCAAGTATGCTGTAGAGCATATTGAACAGAATATATCAAGATTGTTTAAAGATGAGTATTGCAGTGTTAGCTTTCTATCTGGTTTACTGTATGCTGTTAACAAAAAAGAACTTTCCTCTGCAGAAAGTATTCATATTTTCTGGATCATTTCGGAAAAACTTGGATCCTTATGGCCAATGGAATGATGAAGAATTGTGGAAAGTTGCTGAGGAGGTATAGATGACCATCTTTGTTATTTAAGTTTACAGTAAGATCAGTTTTTTAGTGGTTCGTAGCTCCATTTGCTTCCTGCTGCTATCGTACAATGAGCCAAGGGTAACAATAAATTACTGTACTACTTAGTCCTACAAGACCTACCAGAATCAAAACTTAGATATTATTAAACAGAGGTTATCCAGAAGTGCCAAAGTCAAGTGGTTAGATAGACTTTAGGGTCAAAAATTCATTGCAAAATGACACCTACAGGGAAAAGAACCTGGTGCAAATAAGGGCCAAACTATGTCTTTTGCTTTGTTTAGAGGAATGGTGTTTTAAAAAATAAAGGAGAGCCTCACCCCCCATTGTTTTTCCATGTTAAAACTGCATCGAGGGGAGAGTTATTTCCCCATTTTTGCTGTTTCACATGGAGTATCTGCAAACTTGTTCACTGTAATGGATACAACTCTGAGCAAAAAGAAACACTTAGCATTATGTTGCATATTCTGAACTCAACTATATTAGGCCTTACAATTCTGTCACAGGAAGGAGGGGTGGGCACTTCTTGAGGATGTGTATTTTGGTGATGGTAATATAAACATCCATTTTATGTTGAAAATATTCAACCAGAGCTTTAAAAACAGACAAAAACACCTGTACAGGCAATTCTGTTTCTTAGAGAGCAGTGCCCACCCAATACTGCACAGTGAACCACTTTTAACATTCATGGACATTTCAAAAACAGTTTCTGAAATGGCATAAACAGCTTCTTCTCAGAGAAAAACAAAGTAGGAAGTGCCACAGCAATGTGCCCTTGGCTGTACTGAACACAGTGTAATATTCTGTCAATCAGTTTTCATTGCCAACACAGGCAAAGGCCAACATGCCACAACTGAAAATTCCATAGATCCACTGTGCCCTCACTTCCCCATGTGCAAAATGGGAATAATGGTGAACCATCTCACAGTGTATTTGCAAGTAAAATCAAATCAAAATAAAGCATGCTGTTGTACAAACTATGATTCTGCAAGTCCTATTTTGTCTAATTCTGTAAAAATTATTCACACCTTCCCAGGCTATATTTTATACCCCACCATTCACTACCGAAGGAATCTCAGAGCAGCTTACAACCCCTTTCCCTTCCCCTTCCCACAACAGACACCCTATGAGGTAGGAGAGGCTGAGAGAGCTCTCCCGAGAACTGCTCATGAGAGAACAGCTCTGAAAGAACTTATGACTGACCCAAGGCCACACCAGCAGCTGCATGTGGAGGAGTGGGGAATCAAACCTGGTTCTCCCAGATTAGAGTCCATGCTCTTAGCCACTACACCAAACTGTGAGGAAGAATATAGAGACTTTTTAAAAAATAAAGGGGGAATTCAGAGAACCTGCTTACATTACTATTACAACTCTACAGCATTATATAGATAATGGGCCTTTTAAAAAAAATAAGGGGGTGCTGTGATGCTACCAATAAGGACACCAATGAAAACAGCACCCTCCCTTGAAAATTCTCATTATTTAAGGCATGTGCAGAAGAAAATGAATTGATTCTACAACTGTAAAAATGCACAGGGAGTGCAGATGCACAGAAGAATCCTGCCCAAACCGATTCCTATACTCGTGGATCAACTCCCAAGAAAATCAGGAGTAATTCCAGCATATGGGAAAGGTCCAAGGCTAGGTGCCAAGCAGCTGCCATAAGTCTGAGAGATTTCAACCCCTCCCTCACAGTAGGATTCTGCTTTTTCTCATACACTGGTTCTGAAACTCTGGTCAGTTAAAAAAAAAAAACAACTTCTTGTGTGCTGAGGAAGCCATAAGTCAAGAAGAAAAAGGTCCATTATGCTGTTTAGTATACAACACTAATTCCACAGTTCTTTGGTTTGCTTTGATTCCAAAATGTACCCTTCTGATCTAGCTCAAATCTGCATGGCACAGAACATTTATTTTTTCTCTGTTGCATCTCACTTTCACCTATAGGTTGGACTGAAATCTGTAATAGAACAATTTCCAGGGAAGCTTGATTTTGTCCTTCTGGATGGTGGCTGTGTACTCAGCCATGGGCATAAACAGTTGATGTGTCTTGCCAGATCAATCCTCAGTAAAGCTAAAATTCTCCTTCTTGATGAACCAAGCGCTCATCTTGATCCTATGTAAGTATTGCAGAAAGTATTGCAAAAGCTCACCACCTCCGTAGGAAGCTGATTCCACTGTTGCACAACTCTTACTGTAAAAAAAGTTTTTTCTAAATCCTCACCCACCCTCAATTTAAACCCATCATTTGCGAGTCCTATCTTCTTCTGCGGACAGGAACAGCTCCCTGACTTCCTCTAAGTGACAGCCCTTCAAATACTTAAAGAGAGCAATCATGTCCCCCCTCAACTTCCTCTTCTCTAGACTAAACATTCCCAAGTCCCTCAGCCTTTCCTCATAGGGCTTGGTCTCCAGGCCCCTGATCATCCCCATCGCTCTCCTCTGCACCTTCTCCATTCCGTCCACATCCTTTTTGAAGTGAGGCCTCCAGAACTGCACACAATACTCCAGGTGTGACCTGACCAGTGCAGTGTATAGTGGGACTATGACATCTTGTGATTTTGATCTTATGCCTCTGTTGATACACCCCAGGATCACATTAGCCCTTTTTGTCGCTGTATCACACTGGCTGCTCATATTTAGCTTACAATCCACCCATACCCCAAGATCTTGTTCACACACACTGCTACCTAGAAGTATATCCCCCATCCAGTATGCAAGTTCCTCATTTTTGTTACTCTGATGTAGAACTCAGCACTTATCCTTGTTAAATTGCATCTTGTTCACATCCACCCACTTTTCCAGTGTGTGTTCAGATCTCGATGAATTCTGTTTCTATCTTATGGTGTGTTTACTGATCCTCCCAATACGGTGTCACCTGCAGATTTAACGAGTATTCCCTCACACCCTCATCCAGATCATTTATAAAAATGTTGAAAAGTACCGGGCCCAGAACCAAGCCCTGTGTCACTCCACTGGAAACCTTGAGAGAATAACTCTGAAAGAATTTATGACTGACCCAAGGTCACACCAGCAGCTGCATGTGGAGGAGTGTGGAATCAAACCTGGTTCTCCCAGATTAGAATCCATGCTCTTAAGCACTATGTTGCCCTATTAGGCACCTAGCGTGCACTTGTGAACTCATAAGTTATGAAAACCTGGACTTTGCTATGTGGAACAGGGACTGAACTGCAAGGAGACTCCAAAAGATGCCAGTTAGAGCACACACATCCAGAAGAAGAAAAGCCTTCCTGTGAAAGAGTGTGTATGATTCCTGCTTGTCACCATTTCCACTTTCCTGTAACAAGATGGACCAGCTCCCTAGCCATGTATAGCATAAAGAAGTCAGGCAGTGGCCATGCCAGGCCAAAAGACGGGGCTCAAACTCCATAAAGAGTCTCCATTCTTACACGTAAGCAACAGGTTCCCTCCCAACCTAATACATCACCTAGTTGAAACTGCAGACATCAGATGAGAGAACAATGACTGTGGCCAGCACAGGACATAATCCCATCAGGTGCCATTGTCCAATCTAGCTTGCTATTAGGTCTAACATTGCCCACTCCCCAGACCTTTGACCCCAGCACCAGTCAGCATATTTTTGGAGGATGGACTAACCAAGAGAGGTGGCCAAGCTTAGCCCACCCCTCAACTTGATGGAGGAGATCGCACAAAAATGTCTGGTCTCGACGGAAGATACCAGGAAAATAAAGAAAAGGGTCAACAAACTAGAAAAATACCAGGATGAACAAGAGAAAAGAATCTTAAGGTTGCAGATGGAAAAATCGAATCTGACCCTTCGCTTCCAGGGCATTAAAGAGGAAGAGAAAGAAGATCTCAGATCGACACTAGCACATGTCTTGGCACCCGTAACTGGCAGAGAAGAGCGAGATTTAAAAGAAGAGATGGATCTGGCCTATAGAGCCTATTCCACCTTTACAAAGAAAAATAATCTGCCAGTGGAGGTGGTTGTCAAGTTCACTAAGCAGCGTACGAGAGATCAGATTCTGCGTGCAGTTTCAGCGGTGCCCTTGAAGATTGGGGAGCAGACTGTAAGAACACTTAAAGATGTGCCTTATGAAATTCGAATGAAAAGGAAAGAATACAAAGGACTGACCACTTTTCTGCAAAGAAATCAGGTGACTTACAAATGGAGATTCCCTGAAGGACTGGAGTTTAAATTTAAGGATAAAAGAGAGAAGACTGACTCCATCTTCAAAGCACAAGAATTTCTGAAGAGACACGCCAGCACGGAGGAAGAGGCAGCACTTGCAACTTGGACAGAATCGAGTAGCGATGAAGACAGCGGCCCTGAGGATGGAGGTGCCGGAGCGGGAGCTGTGAAAGCCAAAGTGGGCCCATCATATAACCTAAGAGATACTAAGAAAAGACTGCCCAAGAAATAATTGTTCACGAAGCGTCGGAATGGAACTGATTAATCATTAACCCCAAAGGACATTACTAACCTTATTAACAGAGATTTTCTTTTTTTTCTTTGAACTTTGTTAAACTTAAGAAAAAGACTCTTCAACCACGGTGGATGTCAAAAATATATTTAAATTAACTAAAACTAACCCTCTTTAACAGAATACTCACTCACATCTTTTTCTTAACCCATCTATATACCCTCCCTTTTTCTTATATGAAAAGAATAAATACCTCTCCTTTTTAGGAGAGTTTTATAAAAAAAAAACAAAAAAACTTCCTAATAAAAGAGAGTGCCCAGCACTAGCTCTCTCTCTTGCTCTCTCTTGCTTATTTGCACTCTTGTGTCTTACCTAAACCCCTCCTACCCTTAGTCTCCGACTCTTGGCTGTGCAACCAGAGTCTTTTCGTGTGCCTGCCAGTTCAGGACACGACTCTTACCCCAGCATCCCATAGTCCCTCATTTTCCTGAGATTTGGAACAGGTAAAGTATTGCCAATCAACAAAACACCCTGCTAATGCGAATGTGCTATATTCTTCTATCTATATTTCCTAGATACTGTACAATTGTGTGTGCTTGTGGTGTTGTATGCTTGAAATATATTCAGTAAAGAGAATCACCTTATACTGATGTCAGTCTCGGCATCTATTTGGTGTGTCTAGAGGAAACTAATGCCTGTATACATAGATGCGTGCCCGCTTACTTGCCTATTGCCTGATGTAAGATCATAATTCCCCATTTTCAATAACAATTCAGGGCAATTTGGCTAACAACTACACCAAACTGCAACAAATTTTCATACAGGTATTTATGGAGTAAACAGATGTGAGAACTTTATTAATGAGTTTATTAAGGAGTTAAGAGATGTGAGAACTAAGTTTGATCCCAGTGGAACCTTTAAGACCAACAAAGTTTATTTTCTGGGTATAAGTGATAACTGGGTCACTTAGCATGTGTAGTGAAATAAGAAGCCGATATCTCTGTTAAGCCCTGGGGGTTCCATTGCCCAGAGGCCATAATTGAAGCTTACTTTATACTTTCTTATAGTTTAAACTACAACCCATTGTTTAGGTTTAACATGGTGTCATGTGAGTTCTGAAAGCTGGCGATAGACAAGAAGGCTTGATGGTGGATCATTCATTTTAGCAGAGTACCTCCTGGTTAGGTAAACAAAAAAAGTTTTTAACAGCTAGATGACAGGCAGAAATACAAAGGCAAAGTGTTTTCCTATCATTGCATTTAAAGCACTTAAAGGTGAGACCTCATATGAATTGTAGCTGCCATATTACAAAGCTACAATACTCTGGTAAACATTGTAAAGAGAGTCTATCATACTGTTCACCTATTAAAAACTCTTTATCTTTCAGGACATTTCAAGTGATTAAAAAAACTCTCAAGCAAGCTTTTGCAAACTGTACCGTAATACTTTCAGAACACAGACTAGAAGCACTACTAGAATGCCAGAGATTTTTGGTAAGTGTCTGTCAAAGACTGGACTCGGTATCTCTGTTCCTCCGTCATACACTGAATGTGCATAGAAAGAAACAGGATCACAGCCCCAACCTTTATACATTCTATTGACCATAGAAAGTTTTGTTCCAATACAAGTCTGAGACAGCAGGCAGTGAAAATTCAAACAATGTTTATATTTCTGTGTCTCTTTGTTACAAACAAAAGCAATGTATATCCTCCTACTTTGGGGATTTTTTAAAAAGAAAGTCATTCTATACCAGTGCCTGCTAGGAACTGCAGTTCTGGATTCACAAAGTGAAACAGCCCATCACTTGAATACTAATGGTTTCAAAATGATGTCCTTCTACATAGATCTCTCCTTATAAATAATTATCTTTTGGTTTTGCAAGATTCCATGCGCTCCCATTGGCTGTAAAATGCCCTCCCTCAGCCATTGGCCCATCAGCCGCCACTCAAGAGTACTCGCGTGCCATTGGCCGGGTGCTGGGTCTGCTCTTCTTCCCCACCCCCTGGCAGACAGCTCTCTCTCCTGAGGAAGACAGTTCTCTTGACTCCTGTGAGGGACTGTCCCCTCAGTGGCTGTTGGTAGGCAGCCAAGCTTGGTTCTGTGAGTAAAAAAACAAAGGACTTTCAGCATAACCCCCTCCCCCACCCATAACCCCCTCCCCAGTGGCCACTTTTCTGTCAGAATAAATGGAAAAAGGCTCTTTCTCCTGCTTAGCTTCAGCATGGCTGGCTGGCTGATGAGGTGGGCCAGCGACCATCAGACCGTTTTCTTCAACTCCCCGCTGTGCGGCTGACTTTCCCCTAGGGCTGCCAATCTCCAGGTGGAGATCTCCCACTGTTACAATTGACCTCCAGATGACAGAGATCAGTTCCCCGGGAGAAAATGGTTGCTTTGGAGGGTAGACTCTATGGCATTATACCCTGCTGAGTCCTTCCACACACACCCTAAATGCTGCCCTCCACAGGATCCACCCCCCCAAATCTCCAGGTATTTCCCTAATCAGAGTTGGCACCTGTACTTTCTCCTCTGTCAGTAAAAGGCCCTTTCCACACCTATGTTGGCCTTAGGGAGAAAACTCATTGGGCCCAGTCTTGATCAGGTTGCCAACTCCAGGTGGGCAATTCCTGGAGATTTGAGGGATGGAGCCTGGAGAGGGTGAGGTTTGAGGAGGGGTGGCACCTCAGACAGGTATGGTGCCATAGACTCCACCCTCCAATCCAGCCATTCCCTGATGGGGAACCATTGTTGCCAATCTCCAGGTGGGGGCTGGAGATCACTCAAAATTACAACTGCGCTCTAGGAGGGAGGGGGGAGGAGATGGAAAACTAAAGGTAGGTTGATAGTTGGCTGGGAGGGAGATAGGGTTGTCAGCTCCAGGTTGGGAAATTCCTGGAGATTTGAGGGGTCGAACCTGGAGAGGGTGAGTGTTGAGGAGGGGTGGGACCTCAGACAGGTACAATGCCATAGACTCCACCCTCCAAACCAGCCACTCCCTCCTGGGGAACCACTGTTACCAATCTTGGGGGTGGGCTGGAGATCACTCAAAATTACTACTGCTCTTCAGGTAGCAAAGATCAGTTCCTCTGGAGAAAATGATGGACTCTGTCATTACACCCTGCTGAGATTGCCACAGCAAATTGTCACTGAGTGCCCAAAGCCGGGGCACACTCCCAGAGCCTCTTTCTAGAGCCCGTTGTATTTATTTCCACAACGAGCCTTATTTCTAGTATATATATATATTAAAGGGAAACATTTAGAAGGAAACACCAAGTTCCTTATCCAGGTACTAATTGTCCAGAACACAGTTTTCTGTTTCTGTTGTTCTGGGCAATTCTGATACAAAGAACATAGTGCAGTTAGTCAGTGACAGTATTAACTGTTTCATGAACGTGTTTGATAGCCATATTTCTAACTGTGATGGAATTTTCCATGAAGCAACCAACTGCATAGGCAAAATAGCATCACATCTGTGAAATTACTGGTTTCATATATTCTAGATTTCATGAGCATTTCCTTTGGTTTTTTAAATAGAAGTGTGCATGCACACCCAAAAAACCATGGGTTGGATCCAGCCAGTTTTTCTGCAGGTAAAAAACAGAGAGAAAGGCGCCCTTTTGAGTAAGAAGATAGTTATGTGAAGAATTAAGAAAATTGTGTGGATGAAAAGCATGTGCAGTGGGAGCTGGGGAATTAGGTGAGATTGAAGGGAAAATGTAGCTGGATCCAATGTCTTGTGTCTAAGATCTGACTTTTCTTGGGGGAAATTATTATTTGCTGTTATAATTGTCATTTCTGAACCAATGGGTCAAATTAAGCAACATGTTCAAACCACATGAATCTCACTTTTGAATTACCATCATTTTAAGATGGAAGAGCTATTAAACAGATTGAACAGTAATGTTGTAAAAGTATTGTGAAGAACTGGATTTTGTGCAATTTGAGATTTTGGGATTTCATATTTTTCATGGTTCTGAAAATAATTTTTAAAAAAGCAAGCAAGCAAACAAGTAAGATTGTACCAGAGCCATAAAAATAGCCTGAAGATGTCAGAGGTATCTCTGGAGCCAAGCAAGTTTGGTCTCAAACAAAATTTAATGTAAACACATTACACTTTAAATTTCATCAGATAAAAGGGGAAATACAAAGATAACATTATTTCCATTCATTAAAATGGTATTAGTTTTCTAAAATTATATTACACAACTATATTGTTATTCAGAAGTGGAGTTTCTCTTTGGAAGTCTGACATATTCATTTATTTTTCTAGGTGATAGAAGACAATAAAGTCAGACAGTATGAATCAATTCAGAAGCTACTCAGTGAGAAAAATTCATTTCGACAAGCCATCAGCCACTGGGATCGAGCCAAACTGTTCCCAATACATCCCAGAAACTCAAGCAAACGCCGGTCCAGGCCTAAAATCTCTGCCTTGCAAGAAGAAACTGAAGAAGACGGTCAAGAGACTCGGTTGTGAAGATGGATTAATGCATATATCACTGGAGTTTTAGATTTTTGGGAAACACTGGAAGAGGACAGCTTCCACAAAGTGCAAGAGCAGGAACAGATTAAGAATTTAAATTACTAAGAATTACTCTAATAGATAGAGTAAGAAATTACTGTATGTAAGAAGCTTCCATCCCAGGGTCAAACTGGTTACCAAGATTTTAGACCTGATTTCTGCAGAAATTCTTTTCGGCTGTTAATTCACATGCACATTAGTAGGATCAATATCAAAGTGGAGAGAGACAGTTGATTTTTTAAAATCTGAGTAGTCTGGTTTAAAATATTATCTCCATAAGTATAATGTAATGAATGTATTAGAGTCTATACTCATAGTGCAATCCTACTCAGAATCTTACTGTAGTCTATTCAGTGGGGCATAGTCCCAAGAAAATTTTCTTAGGATGGCATTATCCATCTCTTAAAGTTAAATCTTTGACCATCTAACTGAACACAAGCCTGTTTATTGAGCTTAAAACAGGCATTATAGGTATGGGACAAATAGGTGGTAAACTGGATTTATTGCTCTGAAAGTTATAAATATCTCACCTATCTTAAGCAAACAGCATGGACATTTACTTTCCATAATATAGGAAGAAAACACAGTTTTGCCCACAACTACCAGCCAACCTAGCAGTTCAAGAGCAAGAAATTGCAAGTAGATAAAAAGGTACCACTTTGGTGGGAAGGTAACAGCATTCCTTGTGCCTTGGTGTTTAGTCATGCCAGCCACATGACCACGGAAACATCTTCAGACAACACTGGCTCTTCGGCTTTGAAATGGAGATGAGCACTGCAACCCTAGAGTCGGATTCGACTGGCTTTTGAGCAAGGGAACCTTTACACCTTTTTACCAGCCCTGCAAAATTCTGGGCATTGAAGTCTTCAGTTAGGTTATCTTACTTGGTGTTCTTGTCTGTGTGTGTGGGGGGAGAATGAGAACACTGATGCCAAATAGAAGTTTATGATTTCATAATTTTTCTTTTAAGTAGATATAAATGCAGCTGTGCAAAAGGTATGAGTCTTGAGGGTGGTCTGGAGGCTCTGTTTAGTCGAAAATGAATGTATGAAACTGATTGTAACCATCAAGTATTATAGGTGCTCCTTCGAAAAATACTATGAATGCAGAGGTTGGAAACCTGATTTAAACCAATGATTTAAACTGCCCCCTCTTTTGATGTTTTAGATAATAATTTAAATTATTTTGATTTTAAGTCATTGCCCCAGAAAATGAACAGGTAGCAACATGTACAGCAGATACATTCCAATAGATTTCCAGCATTTGACAATATGAATTTACAAGAAGTAGGTATGTACAGTAATTAAAAAAGCAAAATGAAATATTTCCATTTTTTAAATGCCCATTTAAGCCCAAAATAATAAACCTTTTCCTAGTCACATTTCCTCTAGATCTGAAATCGTCTGAAGTTAAGCACATGCATGCTCGGGTTAGAATGCTGGTCAGTGCTTATGTTGCTCACTGGAAAGCAGCTGAAGTTAAGAACTTTCTTCACAGTGATTGATGCAGCATGATTAATTGATAATGCCCATCGATTAGGGGAAGGCACAGTCTTTGCCAGGAGATCAAGGTTCAAAACTTGTACTTCATAATGTGGAGAGCTGGCTAGCATCCATTGCGTCTAGGCAGTTAAAGATGATAGTGAGAATTTTGATATTTCAAATTGAATCCTACCAGATATGGCCATATGTCCTGCCATAGAAGTAGAGAACAAAGTAGGAGTAGGAGAAAAGGCAACAACAAGAATTCCACAAGGTTAAGAGTAGCAATGATCATTTGGTGCCAGAATTTTTTTACATGTTTTTTTTTTTAGAAACTGTAGTTCCTGTAGCAAAGGATAAAAGACTTTTGGGATGAAATCTTTTTATATGCTTCCATTTTTCAGTTTACCTGAAATGTCTCTAGAGTATTTATTTTAATATCTTTATTACAAGATAAGAATATTCTGTATTTTTAGAGGAATTGTGCACAATGAAGAATGTATTTGTATGCATATAATTTTTATATATTTGAAAGACATACTTTTTATGGCATTTACTGCACATTTTGGAAAAACTGGAAAAATAGCTATACCCCACCAATGTATCATGTCTTATTTTTAAGCTACAATACATAAATTATTATATACGTATAACATTTTGGGAACAATTTCTACTTTACTACTGTATTATCTTTTGTTCTGTGTTAGTAGCTGGATAATCAAACATTTCATGAAAAAGGAGACTCCCGTTCCATGGTCTACAGTATTTCTGTAGAGAAAAAGGTTTGTTCCTTTCTTATATATAATCCTAAAATTTTAATTCTAGAGATGGAAAGAATATACACTAAATTAAAAAGCAAAGTTATTTTGAAATGGCAGGGCAATATTATGAGAAGTACTCTGTATGTCTCTTTTTTATGTGCTTACGTATTCATCCTTTAACTTGGCTAAAGTGGTGCTATAGGCACAAACCAGTATCTCCAACAGCTATGTTGTTATCCATTTTTTTTCTGGAAGGAGTCCAGTTTTCCTAGGTGAGGCTTGAAGTGCACTGATAGCTTGTTTGATCAGAGATTACAGCAGGACATAAAACAGTGTATAGGTATGGCAGGAAATTATGGTGCAATACTTTATAGACGCTGTGTCCGTACACAGCCTCAGTTGCACTTATGTCTTGCTGAAGACAATGCAACTCAAAACATTTGATCATACAGCTGAGTTGATTTTGGTGAGTGTTTAGCCTAGATCACATACAACATCCTGCATGTTTGGTCTGTAGAACATATACAGGGCCTATCTGAAGCAGCACAAGTTAGTACAGGAGAGAGCACATTATGTGTATTTGCAGAAATGCAAACATCTGGCTCAGAATGCCTATAAAACTAGCTACAATGTCTTGCCATCAGATAATACAGAAATGTATTAGATGAGTTCTGCTCCATGAAAACACAAAAAAGCTTAATTACCTATTTATTACCAAAATAGAAACCATTGTGTACAATGTCAATAAAAATGAATACTTTGTGTACTCCTTCTCTCTTTTACAATACCACAAAAACCATTCAAGGCCAGCGGGATGGGCAGGCTACACGCAACACCATCCAAGTCAAGAGATCTTATCTTTCCCTGACTGCACAAACTAGTACTCATGTTAGTAACCCTAAAGCCCTTTGTATTCTGAAAAGTATATTCTCATTTTGTTGATTGTGTGGGTACATCTGGTGAAATACAGCTTCTTAAAGAGGCCAACATTTTTCCATCTTACAGCTGAAGGCGGGATGGCTGTTAGCTGGAAATGAACCCAGGCATCGAACATCCCTGGCTGCTTTTCCTTTCCCTTTACTAGTCCTGGCAATGGCAGTTAGAGGCTGGAGTGAGCAAGACTTGGGTTGCCATCTGTTGGAAGGCACAAAATGTGGTCAGGCATTGGCCCCAGCCTGGGACAGAGCCAGCAGAAATTTCTTTATTATAGTAATATATTTATAGGCTGCTTTTCTCCTGAAACACAGGACTCAAAGTGGCTTACTACAAAATTCAAAATGGGAGAAAAATGCTATAAGAGAAAGAAACTACCTACACAGACAAAAATCAGCTATGAAACACAAAAATTAAGAACAGAAAAACAAAACAGAACATAGAGAAGGTAACAATCTGCAGGACAGAGGAGTAAACATCCCCATCCCAGGGCTTTATATCATCTCAAGGCAGGGAGTGGAGTTGTAGCCTTACAGGTGGCATGAGGAGCAGGCAGTCTGCTGGCCAAGATGGTATGCAGCCTCTCAAGTTGCTCTACTAAGAGCATAGCTACTTCATGGGCTAGAAGTCTCAATAAGCAGAGCTGCCATACTACGGTAACAAGCCAACACAGAGAAACCTACCACAATCCACTTTCCTATTTCACCACTATCTCAAACAAAAATGCAACTGAGAGCACTGTAGCTTACATATCACTCACATATGTGCAGCATATTGTTAAGCATTTAGAGAACAATACGTTGTCAAAGGCTTTTGCGGTCAGAGTTCATTAGTCATTGTAGATTTTCTGGGTTGTGTGGCCATGCTCTTGGCACTGTAGTACCTGACGTTTCACCAGCATCTGTGACTGGCATACTCTCTGTGTCAATGTGAGAAGAAATTACCTGTCTACCATTTTTCTTCTCACATTGACACAGAGCATGGATCACTGCCTTGTCGTGGCGAGGGGGCTTGCGTGGTTCGATGAGGCTGTGGGCTATGCCGTGGAGGGCCACCCAGGACGGACAGGCCACAGCAGAGAACTCAGACCAAGCGTGATCCCCTGGAGAAGGAAATGGCAACCCACTCCAGTATCTTTGCCAAGAAAACCCCATGGACAGTAACAAAAGGCTAAAAGATATGACGCCGGAAGATGAGCCCCTCAGGTCGGAAGGTGTCCAATATGCTACTGAGGAAGAGCAGAGGGCAAGTACGAGTAACCCCAGAAAGAGTGAAGCGGCTGGGCCAAAGCCGAAAGGACGCTCAGTTGTGGATGTGTCTGACGGTGAAAGGAAAGTTCGATGCTGCAAAGAACAATACTGCATAGGAACCTGGAATGTAAGATCTATGAATCAAGGTAAGCTTGACGTGGTCAAAAATGAGATGGCAAGAATGAACATCGACATCTTGGGAATCAGTGAACTAAAGTGGACAGGAATGGGCGAATTTAACTCAGAAGACCATTATATCTATTACTGTGGCCAGGAATCCCGTAGAAAAAATGGTGTGGCCTTAATAGTCAACAAGAGAGTGAGAAAGGCAGTATTGGGATACAATCTCAAAAATGACAGAATGATCTCGGTCCGAATCCAAGGCAAACCATTCAATATCACAGTAATCCAAGTCTATGCCCCAACCACTGCTGCAGAAGAGGCTGAAGTGGACCAGTTCTACGAAGACCTACAACAGCTCGTAGAACTAACACCAAAAAATGATGTCCTCATCATCATAGGGGACTGGAATGCTAAAGTAGGAAATCAAAAGGTAACCGGAATAACAGACAAGTTTGGCCTTGGAGAACAAAATGAAGCAGGGCAAAGGCTAACAGAGTTTTGTCAAGAGAACACGCTGGTCATAGCGAACACCCTTTTCCAACACCCTTTTCTAAGAGGCGTCTCTACACATGGACATCACCAGATGGGCAACACCGAAATCAGATTGACTATATAATTTGCAGTCAAAGATGGAGAAGCTCTATCCAGTCAGTAAAAACAAGACCTGGAGCTGACTGTGGCTCAGATCATGAGCTACTCATTGCAAAATTCAGACTTAAATTGAAGAAAGTTGGGAAAACCACAAGACCATTCAGATTTGACCTAGATCGCATCCCCGATGAATATACAGTAGAGGTGAAGAATAGGTTTAAGGGACTAGATTTGATAGACAGAGTGCCTGAAGAACTATGGACAGAGGTCCGTGACATTGTAAAGGAGGCAGCACTCACCGCCATCCCAAAGAAAAAGAAATGCAAAAAAGCAAAGTGGCTGTCTGATGAGGCTTTACACATAGCAGAGGAAAGAAGGAAAGCTAAAGGCAATGGGGAAAAGGAAAGATTTGCCCAACTGAATGCAGATTTCCAGAGAACAGCAAGGAGAGATAAGGAGGCTTTCCTGAATGAACAATGCAGAGTAATAGAGGAAAACAATAGATTGGGAAGGACTAGAGATCTCTTCAAGAAAATTGGAGAAATCAAGGGAACGTTCCATGCAAAGCTGGCCATGATAAAGGACAAAAACGGTAGGGACCTAACAGAAGCAGAAGAGATTAGGAAAAGATGGCAAGAATACACAGAAGAACTATACAAGAAGGACCTCGATGTCCTTGACAACCACGATGGTATAATCACTGACCTCGAGCCAGACATCCTGGAAAGCAAAGTTAAATGGGCCTTAGAAAGCATTACTAACAACAAAGCTAGTGGAGGTGATGGTATCCCAGCTGAGTTATTCAAAGTCTTAAAAGAAGATGCTGTTAAAGTGCTGCACTCAATTTGCCAACAAATTTGGAAAACACAACAGTGGCCACAGGATTGGAAAAGGTCAGTTTACATTCCAATCCCAAAGAAGGGCAACGTCAAGGAATGTTCAAACTATCGCACAATTGCACTCATTTCACACGCTAGCAAGGTCATGCTCAAAATCCTACAAGCTAGGCTCCAACAGTACGTGGATAGAGAACTGCCAGAAGTACAAGCTGGGTTTCGAAGAGGTAGAGGAACTAGAGATCAAATTGCCAACATTCGCTGGATTATGGAGAAAGCAAGAGAGTACCAGAAAAACATCTACTTCTGCTTCATTGACTATGCTAAAGCCTTTGATTGTGTGGATCACAATAAATTATGGCAGGTTCTTAAAGAGATGGGAGTACCAGACCACCTCATATGTCTCCTGAGAAACCTGTATAAGGGTCAAGAAGCAACAGTTAGAACCGGATATGGAACAACTGATTGGTTTAGCATAGGAAAAGGAGTACGACAAGGATGTATATTGTCACCTTGCTTATTTAATTTATATGCAGAGTACATCATGCGAAATGCTGGCCTGGATGAATCACAAGCTGGAGTTAAGATTGCTGGGGAAAAGATCAATAACCTCAGATATGCAGACGATACCACTCTGATGGCAGAAAGTGAAGAGGACCTAAACAGCCTCTTGCTCAGGGTGAAAGAGGAGAGCGCAAAAGTGGGCTTGAAGCTCAACATCAAAAAAACTAAGATCATGGCATCTGGCCCCATCACTCCTTGGCAAATAGAAGGGGAAGTCGTAGAAGTAGTGACAAACTTCACGTTCCTAGGATCTCAGATCACTGCAGATGGTGACTGCAGCCATGAAATTAAAAGACGCCTGCTCCTTGGGAGGAAAGCGATGGCAAACCTAAACAGCATGATAAAAAGCAGAGAAATCACCTTGCCAACAAAAGTCCGCATGGTCAAAGCAATGGTATTCCCCGTAGTAATGTATGGCTGCGAGAGTTGGACTATAAGGAAGGCCGAGCGCCGAAGAATAGATTCTTTTGAACTATGGTGCTGGAGAAGACTCTTGAGAGTCCCTTGGACTGCAAGGAGATCAAATCAGTCAATCCTCAAAGAAATCAACCCTGACTGTTCCCTGGAAGGCCAGATCCTGAAGCTGAAGCTCAAATACTTTGGCCACCAAATGAGAAGGGAGCATTCACTGGAGAAGACCCTGATGCTGGGAAAGATTGAAGGTCAAAGAAGAAGGGGACGGCAAAGGATGAGATGGTTAGACAGCGTCATCGATGCAACAAACATGAAATTGAGCAAACTTCAGCGGACAGCAGAAGACAGGAGGGCCTGGCGTAATCTGGTCCATGGGGTCGCGAAGAGTCGGACTCGACTGTGCGACTGAACAACAACAACCATTTTTCTTCTCACATTGACACAGAGTATACTCCATCTTTCTGTGTTATACCTCTGAGGATGCCAGGCATAGCTGATGGCGAAACATCAGGTACCACCAAGACCATGGCCATACAGCCTGGAAAATCTACAACTGATTTAGAGAACATTTCAGAATCTAATTGATCCATTTCATAGACTGGAAAGACTGAGAATCTCTTCAGTTGAAAAGATAATCAGCAAATCCATAGCAGAGAACCCATGCAAGCCAGCAGATTGCTCAAAAAAGTGAACCAAACTGCACAGCATGGGAATCTGTAGCACAGACCACTCAAAGCACATACAAACACTTGCTCTGATGGTATCTTCTGGCCAGTTTCAGTTTTATCCTTCTGGGTAATCAGCTACAGCATGTCACCTGGGAAGGGCAGGGATCAAAGAACTGGTGAAAAAGATTTATAAGGAAAAGGAACCTGTGGGTGGTGGAAGATAAGTGCTTAAGGACATAAGCCAGGGGAGGAAGGTTGGGAACACCTTTGGGCCAGCTGAATGGGATATGGGCTGAGTCGCTCTTGCTCCCCTCCAGTTGTAAGTAATTAGCCTGGATGGGGCTAATTCTGTCTTGGGTGAGTTTGATTATCAACCATATAACCAGAAAGGGAGTTGAAAAGTACTGAGACTGGCAAGTGATTCCAGCTCTCAAACTTTATTATAGGTGCAGAACAAGACAAGAGACCCCTGGCTCTTAGGCTGGTTTATATGCTCCATGAACCCACTCCCAAAACACCTTCCCCACTCTGTGATAGACTACATACAGTGGCCGAGAGTTCCATAGGTCCCAACCAGGAACCTAGCCCTCTGATTGATGTGGGCTAGAATCCGTTCGGGCTATTGTCTCCTGGAATGAAGCTCGGAGGTTTTGCCTGACCGGCTGGAGACTAGCCTCACACGTGGCCGGGCTTTGATACATTACAGGAGTAGAACTCTTCCAAGAAGGAAGAACCTAGTCAGAGGCTAGGTAATGACAAGAGAAACCATGAAACATTGGAATATTCCGGATGCCACGCTCACCCCAAATTGCAAATGATTGACCCTAAAAGCCCCTCTATGTGTCACAATCGTTTGAGCTTTGGCCATGGCGGCATCGACTGGCAGCTCCTGGTAGGCTTGCGCCAAGTCTGATTTTCCAAAAATACTTGTGCGTGCCAAGGAAGTGAGGACATGACTGACCACTGAGTTCGGGTATGCGTGGGCCTGGAGCACCTTAACCAGGGTGCATTTGTAGTCCGTGCAGATGCGGACATCCCCGTTTGGCTTTACTGGAGTAACAATCGGTGTCTCCCACCTAGCGTGGGAGATGGGTTCTATCACCCCCTGTGCCACGAGATGGTCCAGCTCAGCCTTGATTTTGGACTTCATTGCCAGCGGGGGGGTCCGGGCCTTAATGCGAATGGGCTGGATGCCTGGGTGGAGCTACAGCGAGATGGGGGGCCCTGTGTAGCAGCCCAACGTGCTATTGAAAACCTGGGGGGAATTTGTCACAGACCCTGGCGAAATCCTGCGACTGGACCTGATTTACCCTGTGACCATGAGCCCTAGCGGCCCAAACCAGGAAAGCCCCAAGAGGCTCGTGAGTTGGCCCTCAACCACCAGCAAATCTAGATGGCCCTTGAAGTCTTTATACTGCACCCAGAACCTGCCCCAGCCCCGGATAGCCACAGGGTTTTCGTTAAAGTCCTGCAATGACAACCCATGTGGCTTCTCTAGGAGGGGTCCCCCCCATGGGCATAGTGTGTGCAGTGTGGCAGCAGAAATGATGGAAAAGGATGAACCCCTGTCCACTTCCATTTTACAGGGGGATCCCTCAATCAACACCATTATATACAGTTCGTTGGGGCTATCGGGGGGCAGGTTACATACCTGGTGCGGCTGGTGGTGGGAGGTGAGCGTGTGTAGATCTGAAGACTCCTGATGCACCTCTGTCTTTCGCCGGTGACCCCAGGAACAGCAAACCCAGGCAATGTGGCCTTGTTTGTTGCAGGTCCTGCAAACGACGTCCCAGAAACAGCAGGTCCGGTGTTCGTGGTTGCCCCCACAGCTGGCGCAGGATACTGAAGTAGACGACGGTTTGCTTGTGGCAGCTCCAGATGGACGAGAAGGCTGTTGTGACGGGCAGCGGACCTGCAGTACCTCCTCCCCGTCAGAGAAGTCCGAGACGGGGTCGGCTTCGATGTGATGGACTGTTTTGGCGTGGCAGCCCTGATGAAACTTCTTGTACACGGTGGCCTCTCTTAACGCCTTGTCGAGATCCAGGTCATCATGGCTGGTCAGCTTCCTGTGAAGCTTGGGCTCGCAGAGGCACACCAAGAATTGGTTCAAGAGTGTGTCCGCCAGGCTAGGGATTGCACACCTCGTGGCCGCTCTTCGGAGTCCCACCAGGAAGTTGGAGGCCGACTCGTCTGGGCCCTAGGTGTGCACAAAAAAACCCATGCATTCTGCAAATTTGGTTGGTTTGGGAGCCAGGTGATCAGTAAGCGCCTTCACCAGTACCTCGTAGGTTTCCTCCTTTGTCTGTCTGGGCGCAATCAGGTCCTTCAACAACCGGAAACTGTCGATGCAACACGAGCTTAGAAGCAAGGCCTTTTTCTTACTGGTGTCCGTCACATCGTGGTACATGAAGTGGTTTTCCAGGGTCTCCAGCCAGATCTCCCACTGTTCGGGCCAGGTGACATTGAAAACGGCGATGTTACCATGTGTTGTGGCCATTTTGGGAACTCCACGAGGCAGGAGGGAGCTGACGACGGCTGAGTGCGATGCTTCAGAGCATGGCACTAGGAGCAGTGTGGTACGCAGTGACTGGAGAAGCGGAGCATGAAGCGGTGTTCTCCTCAGCATCGGGGTGTGATGCGATTCTCGTGGTAGTTGTTCATGCGAAGATGAATCCCATCCTTGTCGCCAATGAAAAGTACTGAGACTGGCAAGTGATTTCAGCTCTCATACTTTATTATAGGTGCAGAACAAGACAAGAGACCCCCGGCTTGCAGGCCGGTTTATATGCTCCGTGAACCCACTCCCAAAACACCCCCCCACTCCATGATAGACTATATACAGTGGCTGAGAGTTCCATAGGTCCTGACCAGGAACCTAGCCCTCTGATTGGTGTGGGCTAGAATCTATTCGGGCTATTGTCTCCTGGAATGAAGCTTGGAGGTTTCGATACATACAGGAGTAGAACTCTTCCAAGAAGGAAGAACCTAGTCAGAGGCTAGGTAATGACATGTATAACTTTTTGTGCTGCTGGCTGGGGTGGTGGAGAGTGATCAAGCAAGCAAGCAGAAAAAAAACACCTGATCCTGGAAATGCTGTAGCAGCTTCCCCATACTCATGTCAAAACTTCGGATGGTGACCAGCCTTAGACAATTAAAAACTGGCCTGGCTGCCCAGATTCTCACCAAGTGGCAACCTTCAGCAGCTTCTTGACTGTAACTTGGTCCAGGCACTACGGAGGACTCCTTGGCTATGCTCCCCTGGACTTCCAGTGGTCTCAGAAGTGGCAGTCAGTAGTTGGAAGGAGCTGTGCTTTGGCTGGAATTGGCTCTAAGCACTGCAATGAACTACAATTTTTGCTTTTTGACTTTTAACCATACAATATCAGACTTTGTTGTCACTAGATGGTGCTGTAGAGCTGATACATTTAGTTCGTTGCTATGTTTCGTAGCAAGGGATCCCTCCAAATACAACCACTTGCTACTCAAAGAGGAATGAAAGAGAACAACTTTTTCTTTTTTTTAAAAAAGCCTTTTATTATATCCATTTTTGTAGGTAGGTAACAGTGCGATGTTATGTAGAGTTAATCAAGTCCAAGCACATGGACTCCAGTGGGCTTTGACTGGTGTAATTTTGGATAGGATGAAACTATAAGTGTGCAAGATTTTATTTATGAAGAATTCCTTCTCAAACAATAAACTTGCTTAGAACTAAATACATTCCCATCTGTGCAGTTCACATATGTTCACTTACAAATACCAAGGCAATAAGTAATGCCAGCAAACATTCTGGAATAGTTTGTAAGGATGTATATTTATGCCAACATTTCCTAGGAGTATAAAATTAATTAACCATGTTTAGCACGTTTTAAATTTATCATGAACAGCAGCCATGTTGTACCTTCTGTGCCCATAAAGATAATAATCCTTGATCTTCCAGCTTGCAAAGGAGCTGCCGGATCTCCTGCTTACTGCATATGCACGTATCAGCTGCAGCCAGTCACCAGAGAGCTACAAGGGTACCTCTAGTTTTGTCAAACATAGGATAGACAGAGGCTAGTAGACTGTTCCATCTTTGGCTGGCAACATATGTTTTAAAAATGTCCACAAAATATTGTTTCCTAAAAGCACCTATATCCAAAATAGCATGGACACGACACTAAGGCTTTTACCAGTGCATCAGACTCTAGCTGTGCAGAGCTGGGTCCCAATTTGCACACAGAATTAACAAAAGTGTCCTGGCCCCACTGCTGGACCTCCTGATGGCACATGGTATTTTTGGCCACTGTGTGACAGAGTGTTGGACTAGATGGGCCATTGGCCTGATCCAGCATTGGCTTTCCTTATGTTCTTATGTAAAGGCCAGAGGCCCCTTTTAAGAAGTTAACTTCTCCTTGCAATTCAATTTTTTACAATGATCATGCCTGATTCTGAATTCTGTGCATGCCTAGTGGAAGTCAAAGGAAACACAAAACTGAGGTGACAGGTGAGTGAGAGTGTAAACTGAAGACAGGGAAGCCAGCTGCCAGCCAATCTTCTGAGAAGAAACTCTCACTGGGAAATTCCACTGGTGCATTTTGTGAAACTTAAAGCATGGGGGTGGGATGCTACATAATCAGTTGCATAGCACAGATGACTCGGTGAGGAAAAAAAGAGCACACAGGAAGTAGGGCACAAATTTGCCTGATACACAGAGGCAGGCCTGGTAGGACAGCCACCTTTTGAAGCTGCCTCTCAACATGCCCCTTTAACCATTGTGGGATTTGCAGCAATGCTCTTCGTTCTATGTCATAAAGAATTTCACCTGCAGATTTTGGCATATTGGACCATTGCTAAAGTTGTCACAAGTCAAACAATTGTTTTACTGGGCTTGTTAGCAACCCTTGTTCCTGGCCTGGCCAGGAGTGAGGCCAATGAAGACTAGAAAAGTGGGCACAGTGGACTTCAGCCCCTTGAAAGATCACCATCTTGTTTGCCCTGCCTAGCCCCTTGAGAGAGCTACAGAAAGATGGACCCAAAGAACTGCCATAGGATACTTTAAACTACTAGATAGGGACCAGATGGGCTCTAGCTTTAACACAGGTTAGAACAACATAGTGATTAGCAGATTGTGCTGAACAACTTGTGTACAGTGATATCAGCATTCTTTCTCATCACCTGCTACATGATCCTTTTCATTGGTGATGTCAGAGATTGAACCTGGGGCCTTTTGCATGCAAAGTGGATGCTGAACCACTGACCATGGCCCCTATCTGAATACGTTGGTGTCTTCTGCTGCTCTTATGACAATTGATGTGACAGTTTGGCTCAAGTGTAACCTAATCCAGAAATAAACAAAAATCAGCTAAATTCTGAGCTGAGATTTTAAACATGTGAAAGCAAATAAAACCATTGCTTGGAGTTCTATATCAAATCTAGAACAGGATCTTTAGAGAAGTAGGTGTGATATTTTAATGAATCTGATGAAAACTTCCATCTGAGAGAAAAAATACACCTAGGAGAGGGGAAACAGGATCAGAATGCAAATAACAACCTGGTATAACAGGATAGCCAAAAATGTTTGGTAAAAAGCCAAGATGATAAGACTGAAATCTTATCCCAGCACAACCATTCCCAGTGGTGCATGGGCTGTGCTGTGCAACTGAATACAGTCTCCTGTAGCTATTCTGATGATGTAAACGAAGATGAAAAGCCGGGAAAGAATCAGGAAACTGAAAGAGACAGATTGTGACAGGAAAAAAAATGCACACGACAACACATCTTGAGAACTTATGGCTTCACCAGCATCTAACATCAAATGCTCATGTTAAAATTTGTTCCAGAGGGGAAAAGCATGTAAAATCACTCTTACCCTTTTGTTTCCTGCATGTCTTTCCTAAGAATTTGGATTCAGGGGCTCAGCTTGAACTGAATTTGAAACTGGCCTAGTGTATACTCATCAATACTAGGTACTGTTTCTGAACTCTGGTGAAGTTCAGCATGTCTAATTTGGTGAGTGCTCAGGACAACCTGCAGGGTGTAGTGGTTAGAGAGTTGGACCAGGATCTGGCAGACTCAGGTTGAAGTCTCTGCTATGGAAATTAGCTGGGTTTCTCCAGTGATTTACTTCTGCTAAAATTGCACAGAGCAGAGAGAACTTGCGAGCTTAACAGTACCATCCTAAACAGAATTATACGTTTCTAAATCCATTGAATCCCAAACTGTTTATGACTGCACTGTAAACCTCTTAATCCAGTACTAATGAACTCCCAAGTATTGTATTGGTTGGACATGTTTGTAGACAAGTAATGAAAGTGTTTTCTTCTCTTTTCAATATTTGGTGTCATCACAGAATTTAAACATTCTAGAGAGGGCTGAGCAGGGTTGCTAAATGTTTGGGTAGGGGTCAAGTGAATCCAACCAGCCTTTAGAAATTGGGATGTGTACCTTTTAATGCTATTGCATTTCAGTTGGATTACTTCTCCATTGTGGAACAACTTGCTACAGTTCAAAAGTTAGCAACCCTAGGAGTACAGAGGCTGAGGGCAGAGAAATGTGTGAGATCTAATGGGAGGAATGAGTACTGAGAGCATGGAGACCCATGAGATGAAATTCTTAGTCTGGAGGTAAGAGACAGCCCACCCTCAAATACTGGGAACTGCAGGCTGAGAACAAGTTTCTTCACTATGGGATCTAAAAAGGGGGGGGGATGAAGCTCAGGAAACTAAAATTGGTATCAGATTCCAGCCTTTGGTCTGTGCAGCAAACAGACATATCAAGTAGGCATAAAATTGAATTATCCACATGGAAGACAAAACATATTTGCAGAAATTGCAGTACAAAAAAAGAGGTTTTATTGGCATGATAATGACAGGAGACCATTTAATGTAATGGATGATTTCACTTTCACAAACTTTCTTGTGAAGATGTTGGGCTTCTTCACAGCATGGGCTGGGGGAGGCAGAGGCTTAGTCATTCACTAGGTGGCTGTGAGGTCCACTCAGAAGAAACTGTGTCTAAGACAAGACAGGAACGGAAGATGAAGGGCACACCTGAATGAAAGATTACCCACCACGAATATGGAAAAAGTACAATCTTCTATGAGAGCAACAAATGCAGAATGGGAGAGGGAATCGTTTCTCAAGCGAATAGCAGTTAAAATATTATTTCAGACAGAATACAAAAATTATATGTCCCTCCCATGAGTTATTGCTGCTGTTTTTACTCCTGATAATTGTGTTGTTTATCTAGTCCTGTGTTTCAACAAAAAGAGTTCTTACTGTAACATGTCCTAAATTCATGTGTGTCAAGAGTGAAAATGTGGGAAAGGTTTTATAGCATATCCAATAATTCATATAATAATTAGGAGTGATTTCCCCCCCATTGCGCAACAGACATATGGGACAAATGACCACAGATTACTTATTACAATAGCTTTGTGGTTTCTGTTTATAATAGAAAAGCAAAATCTGCCCAAATCATAATTCTAGAGGGATCTGGAATGCCAAATCAAAGCAGCAAAAGAAAGAGACAATAAATAAGCCAAGCCACCCAGTACTCTGGGCAATTAAAATATTTAATATAGATGATAACTGAAAGAAACTGGGCAGTATTCCCAGTCCTTCCCTTTATTGCCACATTCTATTCACTTTTCAAAAAGTGAACATAGAAACTTTTTTTTGCCTTGAAAACACATGTACATTAGCTTGAAGCCAATACTGTACAGAACTGTGCAACCTAAAGTATGATACAGAACACAGGAAACTCAGCATATAATTATTAGAAAGTTTAACACCCTCGATCCACTGATCATCCTTGTGCAAGCTGCAGGGATACTGCACATACAAGAGAGTGTTTTAACGTGTGCAACCTCCTAGATCCTGCTTTATGCAGAAAAGGAAGGCGCTGCCACTGAGTTCTTCCATATGCAGAGAGCTGCATGGGAGGCCCCTACAGACTAGTGCAGTAGTCCTGCTGATGTATACAGTGATGCACAGCAGAAGTGACCACAAAGGCAATGAAGCTGTGGATTAACTGTTGGCCTTTACAGACTGGCTATCCACATTTTAACACAATGGAGGATACATGTCTCTGTTGATGAGTCATATGTGGCATATGTAGCTGTGTGCAACACCCATCTGTACATAAGTGTCTCTGGATCAAGTCTCTCTCTCTCTCTCTATATATATATGTATATTTATATATATACACATACACACTGTATTTACAGGTATGCATGTGCGCACACATATCCCCACACTTTTGTGGTGATGCCCCTGAATATAATTAAACAACAGAACATTTTGGAATAGAAAATCATTTAAGAAGCTAGCACTTTCTACTACTGAGGGATTAATTTGATGTAATCTAATACTTTCACTATAAACAGTTTATATTTACATAGAAATTACACTGTGGTCCCATATACACCATTTTAAATGAAGTAAAGAATTTAAAAATTATTTACACATGAGAATGAATTTGTTGTCCAAGGTAACTGAAATTACAGAAAGGATGAGGAAGGATAAAAAATAAAATAAATGGGAGGCAGGTATATTTATTCATATTTTTCAAGTTGTATTGTTTGGTGCATGTTCCAAATTTCTTCTTTTGAGTCATTCACTGCCTCTATTTGCCTTGTATTGCTGCTGCTGCTTTGCTTAGTGCTCTGAGAAGACAGGCTGACTTTATTTCTGGGTACAGGAAGAAAAGATTTCACTCTTGAAATGCCACTCATGAAAGATTCAGTTTTTGGTTTACTGTTTCTGCATTTCACAGGTTGACTACTGCTGAGAGGACAGATCCTGGGATTCCCATCCTATCAACAGAGAAGCATATTTGTAATGTAACAGAATAGTATTAAAGCTCCTAAGGTAAGCAAAAAATGAACAACCAAACAAAAGACTGCCCAAGAACCAGAGGCCCAAGCAAATGAGGGACTTCTGTTACAGCTGTGAGATGTGCACTATCCAAGTGCATAGAACATTTTTATTTAAATAGTGCAGATAATAAGAAGCCCCATTTTGTGTATTTGGAGAAGCTCTCTAGATTTCTGTAATAACCTTTCTCAGATCAATCTAGCCTACCTCACAGGTTTGTTGTTGTGAGAATGAATGGAGGAAGGAGAACAATGTTGTAAGCTACTTTTAGGTCCCTACTGGAGAGAAAAGCAGGGTATTATCATTACATCTGATTCTGAACAGATCCAAACATGTGGATTGAGGAATCCATACAATAAGGCCATATTCTGATAGGGGGCATTTATCTACATACTTAGGGGAATTGCCAGAAAAATCCTGGAACACACACATACAAAAATGAACAGGGTTTTTTTAAAAAGCCCAAACTAAATCATGGGGGGGATGAGATCTTGTGGTGCAATGTCATGAGACAGCTGCCATTTTGAGGTTTGCCTAGCCCCATAAACATTGTTGCAGGCAGCCATAGCCACCATCAGGAGAAGAGGAACAAGGGGGTGGTCACAGACATGAGATAAAGTGGGGGGAAAGCGAGGCTATTTCCTCTGGAGGAATTTAACCTGCAGTTGCGCAATCACACAATCCTTCAAAGCGGTGGGCATAGCCTGCCACTGCATGATCAGATGCAGCCACGGGTGAGTCGGAATTTTTTTTTGGCTGGTAGTTTCTGATGCGCTTAAATGAGGAACTGATCTATTGCATCTCCGCACTGAGCGCTCCCTATGGAGTTTGCGATGATGCGCATACGGTGAAGGGGAAAAAAACAATAGCATGGAGTCAGGATAGCCTGATCAGACCATCCCGACGCCATGGGAGCATGCTGGAGTGATCAAACACAGGAAAGTTTGTCTGTGACCCGTCACAACCCGTTTACTCCCGGATTTTCCCTGGAGTCTTTTTGCTCCGCTTCTGCGGCAGAGCAGACTGGGTTGCCAACGGGTGTGGGATGCTTCCCAGATGTTTGTGTCTGATTGCGCCCTTTACATCTACCTGACATTCACGCCTATGGTGGATCTAATTGTGTATATGATAGTGCCCAAGGTGCGGGGAGCAATGATGATGAAGGCAGGTGACTGAGTCTGCCAGTGAGGGAAAGAGGTGGCAGCCAATCAGGAGTTGTAAAAAAAA
Organism: Gekko gecko; assembly: GCA_029375565.1. Taxonomy (NCBI): domain Eukaryota; kingdom Metazoa; phylum Chordata; class Lepidosauria; order Squamata; family Gekkonidae; genus Gekko; species Gekko gecko. The sequence continues at coordinate 119,598,691 of JAPDNY010000005.1, forward strand.
TTGGAAAACTAACACATTAAAAATAAATCTGGGGGCTTAACCGCCTCCCCAAATAGCAGAAGCAAGGTCTGTTGCTTTAAAAAAAAATTAAAAGAAATTTCACAATGGAATCTTTTGAGATCTTGGTGGCCTTTTTGGGAGGGTTGCTAGACAACCACAACAATATTGCCAAGCCATCCAATTCTTGTTTTTGTCAGTCCCAAATGGTGGTGGTGGGAACTGAAAAAGGTAAAAGATGAAAGGGAGGGAAGCAGGGAAAGTGGAGAGGCTACAGGGGAGAACAGAAAAGGGGAGTTAAGTGGATGAGAGAGTAAAAAGGGGGAAGGCTGCAGTGGGGAGGGGGGAAAGCTGATGACTGGAAAGGGGACAGATGAAGATAGACAGGAGGGAGGGAGTGAGGGAGAGAACCAAACAGAGAAAAATGAGAGGCTATAGGGCTGGTGGGGGAGAAATAGAGGAAATAGCATGGGGAGGGGGGACACAGGAAGAAAGCTGATGTGAGTCTGCATTCTGTGTGAGTCCTCATTGGTCCTCACATGTATTTATGTAAATATAAATAAATGCAGTTTTTCACAAATGCACAAAAATCAGCTACAGAGAACCACAGGCTAATGCACCATCAAAAAATACATGATACAAATACAATGGCAGCCCTGTGGTAAGATCCCTGTTTCCCCTTCCACAATGCCTGTCCTCTGACCTGTGGACAGAGAAGGGAATGAGAAGTGGAACCAGTGTTCATTGTGGCCAGGAATTCAATCCAGCCACTATCCAGAGAAACAGACACACAGATATTGCAGGCAGTAGCTAGGGTTTATCTTCTCAGGGCACTGGTGCCTCACAAGGATGCTGACCCATCACACCAGCTTTCCTTGTGCTGTGGCATGTTCATGCACAGTATTTTGCCACTTCAGAAAGTAGCAGTCAGTGCTGAGGAGCAGGGACAGAAGAACACTCAATGTTGGGACACTAAAAATGAATCAAGTTGAGCAATGCATTTAAAAGGAGTATTGGCAAAACTCTGTGCAAACTGCCCCATGCTTTTTGCCACATGTAGTTCCACTCTTTAGTCAGCAGTAATAATGAGATGTTTCAATTTAAAATCATACCCCTTTCTGACAATATATCTGGGACATTTTTATCCTGCCTTCCTGCTAGGTGCTCATAACAGCATACATGGCTCTCCCTTTCCCATTTTATTCTCAATAATCCTGTGAGGTAGCAGCACAAAGTTTGAGTCTAGTGGCACCATTAAGACCAGCAAAGTTTTATTCAAGGTGAAAGTGTGCATGCACATGAAAGCTTGTACCTTGTAAAGGTGCCACTGGACTCAAACTTTGTTCTGCTGCTTCAGACCAACATAGCTGCCCAGCTGAACCTGTGAAGTAGGTCATCTAGACAGTCACCATGCCAGTGTGAAGATCTGAACCTGAGTTTCCTAGCCTGATAATCTAACTGCTACACCACACTGGTTCACTCTTAATTTTCACTGTTGAACAATTGAACACGAAAGACAGTTTAAATGTCAGGAAACTCAATTCACCTCTCTTCTTGCCACTGTTCTTACAAAAATATGTATGTATACCTCTTCCAGAACCACACAATCTGACTTTCTTCCACATTCATCCTTATTCTAATTCCAGACTTTTTTTTTTCTGTGCGGATACCTATTCCCTCCAACAGGGGCCTCACTCTCCCCCAACAGCTTTTCCTACATAGTCAGTAGACTTCCTGGGTTTGTAGAAAAATCCAAACAGTGAGGAAATCCCTTCAGGGACAGTTGAATTCCCCCAAAAAGCCTTTTGAAATGGCCTCTGCAGGGACCTGACTCCAGGCAGCAACAGTGAGAGATTAGAACGTTGGGGGGGGGGGGAGGAGAGGCTTCTGACTGGCTCTGTCAGTCAAGGGTGGGGGAGAAGGGCCTTTTCTTTCCAGGCCTCTTTCGGCCTTGGAGGGAGGGAGGGGGAGGGAGGGAGCCTTGGGGCCAGGCTGGGGGATTCCTAGAGGTTTTGAGGTGGAGTGCAAGGAGGGCAGGATTTGGGGAAGGGAGAGGCCTCAGCTGGGCATCATGCCACAGAATCCACCCTCCAAAGCAGCCATTTTCTCCAGGGAGACAGATCTCTGTTGTTCACAGATCTCTGGAGCTCACCCTCCAGCAGGCCCCACTTGGAGGTTGCCAACCCTAGGCCTGGCAGCAGTATAGGGTTGCCAGGTCCCCCCACGGGCACTGGCAGGGGATGGGGGTAGTGGGGTTGCCAGCTCCAGGTCTGGAAACTCCTGGAGATTTGGGGATGGAGCCTGGGGAGGACAGGGACCTCAGTGGGGTACAATGCCCTAGAGTCCACCCTCCAAAGCATCAATTTTCTCGAGGGGAAGTTATCTCAGTAGTCTGGAGCTGAGCAGTAATTCCAGGGGATCCCCAGATCCCACCTGGAGGCTGGCATCCCTAGGCAGCACCCTCTGGGTGACTTGATACCACCTAATTTGCATGACTCAACTTGGCCTGGCTGCTTGCTGCTGTTCAGCAGCCACCCGATGAAAGCCAGCAGTGATGCAGCAGTTAGAGCCTCAGAGTAGGTCTGCAAGACCCAGGTTCAGATCCCCATATTGCGGTGGAAGCTGACTGGGTGATTTTGGACCAGTCACATACTTTCAGCCTAACCAACCTCACAGGGTTGTTGTGCAGATAAAAAGGAGGTGAGAATAATGTAAGCTGCTTTGGTCCTCACTGTGGAGAAAGACTATAATTTTCCTTGGTAGAAGCTGTGGGGGAGGGGGTGGAGACAAAAAGCTGAAGACAGATAAAGGCAGATAAAGGTTAGGTTGGCTGGTGGGTGGGAAGGAAATAGGGTTGCCAACTCTGGATTGGGAAACTCCTGGACATTTAAGGGGTGGATCCTGGGGATGGTGGGGTTTGAGGAGGGGAGGAACTTCAGACCAGTATAATGCCATAGACTCCACCCTCCAAACCAGCCATTTCCTCCATGAGAACTACCATTGCCAGCCTCTGGGTGAGGGCTGGAGATCACCCAGAATTACAACTGTTGTCCGGGTGACAGAGATCAGTTCCCCTGGATAAAATGGCTGCTTTGGAGGGTTGAGTCTATGGCTCCACCCCCAGAAGGGAGAAAGAGTGTGAGATAGGTAAGGGTAGAGGGGAGGAAGCAAAGGTGTGAGGAATGGGATGACCATCCCGCAAGTTTCTTGCGGGTCTCCACTTGTAAGCCTCCAAATATGAAAAAGCAACATTTATAGCAGGACATCTTCTGAGTAAGCTACTGCTTGTCTGTGTCTAAGTGAAAGGATGACAATCCAACTCCAACCCTGAAAAGCTAATCTTTACAGATGAATGAACAAGTTGTATTTCACTTTTGTTTGGAGTTTTGCATGTTAAATAGGTTTCAGTACAGAGTAGCTTGAAGGTGATTATTTTACTAATGTCAGTTCCTGGTAGCTGATCTGTTAAAAAACAAACGAGCCACAATCCTGTGACTTGAAACAGTATTGGCAATGCATTTTTGCCTGAAAAGAGCGCATAGCTAAGGAGAACAGCTGCCAGTATGGCTTGTTAGACTAAATTCATTCCCTCTCCCACCTTCTTAAGCATCTTCTGCCTTGAAGTTTGGCCATGATGGAGAATAATCTCTCTATTTCTGTTCTGAAATAAATATCTTGTCTTCTCATCTCCTCTCTCCCCCCTTCATATGATGACAAACTGCATTGAGCACCAAGATGGAAGAATCCCAGGCATTTCTCAGTACAGCCATCTGCTTTTTGCCTTCAGGAGCCTAGAAAAGCTGGCACGCTGCTTTCTCATTTGGAGACAGAAACCTGCTAATAAATGTATGACCTTCACTGCTGAACTTGGCTGGGGCACAATTATGGACAACTTAAAAAATGTTTGCCTTCCTAAAGCGATGGGTAATGTTTGTGAAGAAAGGTGGGCATGGGGGAAATTTTATTACGTTCCTTAACAGCCTACCTTTCTTACTGAGACTCAAGATTACACAGTGTAAGTCAATGCAGTCATTTGTATATTGACTTTACTTATTCGTTTTTATGTAATTAATGTGTTTAAAATATTTATTAGCCCCACCTTTCTCCTGATGAATCAGGATCCAAGGCATAGGCATAAACTTTGGGGGTGCTGAGGGGCTCAAGCAGCCCCCCAGGACTTTCCCACGAGGTGCTGAGCCTCCCCTGCGCAACTCACATGAGGGACTCAGTCACAATGGATGACAGCTGAAGCACAAAACTCCTGTAAATGAACATCCAGGAGAACTTTTAAAATGTTCCCCTACAGGCTTTTCCTTGTTGCCTTTCTCTGTGTCAAATTTGTGACCATTAGTTTGTCCTATGCACATGGCATGTATATTTGCAGATCTTAAAGTGACTATTCTAAAAGTAAATTTCAAAAACAGGACACAGCAGGAGACTGCTGAGATACCACTATAACCACTGGCTAACTACTACCTTTTCCTGGGTTTAGCCCAGGGGCATTGTTAGGGGGGTGCCTAGGCCCTTTTAAATTTCTGGGGAGCCCCTCCCTAAATCTCCCATGGTCCTGCCTTCATAGATAGTGGCAATGGAGGCCCCTCCCTGTGATGTCACTGGCTCCTCTCTATGATGTGACTGGGTCCTGGTTCTTTTAAGGACCTAGCATAGCAACGCCTCTGGCCCAGCTTCAGCACCCTCTGGGAAACTGGAAAGTCTACAGCACACATTGGGTATCTCTATTGCAGAGATGAAAGTAACTAAGCCTGCATTCAGCTCATATACTCATGGGCCGAGTTCAGACTGGCAGTTGTTGCCCTGCAAGGCACTTAATGAATGATAAGACCTAAGTTATATGAACTTGGACTGTGCAACATTATGACTGAGGGACTGTACAGCATAACCCAACATGATGCCAGTTGAGAAGGCACACCTGAGAGAAGGATACCTTCCTTTTGCATTGCTGTTCCAGTGGCTCTCCAAGGTTACCAGCCCTCTTACCTGATGGGAGATGGATCGGTTCCATAGTCTGCACAAAGCATCAGATGCCGTGCCAGGCCAAAGCACAAGGACAGAGAACTCCAAACCCCATTAGGAGCTCCCTCCAAGACACGCAGGCAATCCCCTTCCCCCCCTCCACCTACCTGCAAAGCTGCACATAACTGAGAGGCTCTATTCATGGTTGCTTGGCAACTAATCGCTCGCCTATCAATGAGCCCGCTAGGGCTATCAAAAGACAATGGCCTTAGCCCAATGACTCATCTCACCTATACACAGGTGCCAGTCTCCAGTCTAAGTTGCTAGTTCTCAATATTGCCCACTGTCCTAGGCCCTTCCCCCTTGAATCCAACACCAATCAGCATGTTTTGGAGACGGACTAGCAGGAGGTGGGCCAAGACATGTGACCAGCTTAGGCCACCCCCAAGAGACATGTGACTAGGACATGTGACCAGCCTGGCCCAACCCCCCAAGCTCCCCTCATAAAAGGGGGCACCAAGCCATATGGTCTCTCTCTCTACTCCCTCCCAACGACCTCTATACTCTTTTACTCCTGAACTTGTGGCTATCTTGCCACCCATCTTACCCTGAGGCTCTTGGACGGCTGCCAGAGTCATAGAATCATAGAATGTTAGAGTTGGAAGGGACCTTGCAGATCATCTAGTCCAACCCCCTGCACACTGTGGGAGCATAGCCAAAAGATAGCCCGACATACCTACAACATACCCAAAAGATGGTTGTCCAGTCTCCGCTTGAAAACATCCAGGGAAGGAGCATCCACCAATTCCCGAGACAGACTGTTCCACTGCTCAACCACTCTTACAGTTAGGAAGTTTCTCCTGATATCTAGCCGGTAACAACTCCCTTGTAATTTCCACCCATTAGATCTAGTATTGCAATCCGGAGCAAGAGAGAATAGATCTGCTCCATCTTTTACATGACAGCCCTTCAAATACTTGAAGACTGCAATCATGTCCCCTCTAAGCCTTCTCTTTCCCAGGCTAAACATACCCAACTCTTTCAGCCTGTCCTCATAAGACTTGGATTCAAACCCTCTCACCATCCTGATCGCCCTCTTCTGGACACGCTCAAATTTGTCAACATCCTTCCTAAAGTGTGGTGCCCAAAACTGGACACAGTACTCCAGATAAGGCCTGACCATAGCAGAATAGAGCAGAACTACCACCTCCTGTGATCTGGACACAATGCTTCTGTTAATGTATCCTAAGATTGCATTAGCTTTCTTCACAGCCACTTCGCACTGCAGGCTCATGTTGAGCTTGTGATCAGCCAGAACACTTAGATCCCTTTCACATGTGCTGCTGTCAAGCCAAGTCCTTCCCATTCTGTATCTGTGCCTTTGATTTTTTGTGCCCAGGTGTAGGACTTTGCACTTATCTCTATTGAATTTCATTTTATTTGCCTTGGCCCACTGTTCCAGCCTATCTAGATCATTTTGAATCCTGATTCTGTCTTCTTCAGAATTAGCAATCCCACCCAGCTTTGTGTCATCTGCAAATTTGATAAGCATCCCCTCTACATCTTCCTCTAGGTCATTTATAAAAACAACACCAGTCCCAGGACCAAGCCCTGTGGCAATCCACTCGAGACTTCCCTCCACGTAGTCGCAGAAACATTAATGAGCACTCGTTGGGTACGATTTTTCAACCAACCATGAATCCATCCAACGGTTGCTCCATCCAGCCCACACTTAACCAGCTTATCCTCAAGGATATCATGAGAAACTTTGTCAAATGCTTTACTGAAATCTAGATATACTGTATCCACAGCATTGCCAGAGTCAACCATTTTAGTAACTCTGTCAAAAAAGGAGATAAGGTTGGTCTGGAATGACTTATTCTTGATAAACCCATGCTGGCTACTTCCAATTAACTCATTCTGTTCGAGATGCTCACGGACAGAGTGTTTGATAATCTACTCCAGAATTTTTCCAAGTATTGATGTCAAGCTGACAGGCCTGTAATTTCCCGGTTCCATCTTTTTCCCCTTCTTGAAGATCAGGACAACATTTGCTCTTCTCCAGTCTTCCGGCACAATACCAGTACTCCAGGAAATCTCAAAGATTATGTCCAGAGGCTATGAAATAACATCTGTAATTTCTTTTAGCACCCTGGGATGCAAGCCATCTGGCCCTGGAGATTTGAACATATTTAAGGCAGCTAGATGCTCTCTAACCATTTCCTTACTTACTCTGGACTGGCAGTTCCTCCTTCCTTCATATGCCCTGCATTCTTCAGTTTGTATACAGCTCGCCTTACAGTTAAAGACTGATGCAAAGTAAGAGTTGAGTAATTCCGCTTTGTCTTCATCCCTTGTTAAGACTAGCAATGAGTTTACCCCATCCCTGTTCTTCTTTTTGCTCTGAACATAGACATAGAAATTTTTCTTGTTATTTTTAGCATCCCTTGCAAGCCTCAGCTCCATCTGCACTTTAGCCTTTCTGGCACCATCCCTACAGATTCGAGCCTGCTTCTTGTACTCACCCTCAGTAATTTGGCTCTCCTTCCATTTCCTGTACATTTCCCTTTTTAGTCTCAGCTCTTCAGAGAGTTCCTTGTTCAGCCACCTTGGCTTCATTACCCGTCTCCCACCTTTCTTTCTTACCAGAACAGTTTGGGATCGTGCCTTAAGCACTTTATTTTTCAGCATCTCCCATCCTTCCTGTGCAGATTTTCCCCTCAGCATTTCCAGCCATGGGATCCTACCTAATATTTCTCTGAGTTTTTTGAAATCAGCCTTCCTGAAGTTCAGGATATGAGTCCTACTATGTCCTGGTTTCACATCCTTCACTATGTTAAATTCCAAGCTGACATGATCACTATTCCCCAAGGATCCCACAACATTCACCTCATCAACCAGTTCTTCCCTGTTAGTCAGAATTAAATCTAGGATAGCATATCCTCTGGTTCCCAACTCCACCTTCTGAGAGATGAAGTTGTCCGCAGACTATTCAAGAATCTGCGGGATGCCCCATGTCTAGTAGAGTTAGATTTCCAGCAAATATCTGGATAGTTGAAATCTCCCATAACCACTACATCCGGTCTCTGTGAAAGTTTAGCAAGCTGTTGTACAAATGCATCATCCCATTCCTCTACTTGGTTCGGAGGTCTATAGTATACCCCCACAACAATATCCCCTACTTTCCCCCCCTCCTCTATCCTTACCCACATACTTTCATGTGCTTTCTGCTGGTTCAGTTTGCATGCTCCATTTTCCTAGCATAATCCCCATTTTTCTATAATTCCCTTATTTTTCCATTTGGAAGCCTTCATCTCATCGGACAGGTAACTATTACCCAAACAATGAATATCCTGCTCATGCAAATGTGCTGATTATCTATCTTTATTTCCTAGTACTGAATAATGGTGTGTGTGACTGTGTATTGTTTGTGTGTGAAGAAGACTAGAGTAAAGACATTGTTTTAACCTAACTGCAGCCTCTGTGTCTGTTACTGGTACCTCTGGAAGGGTGGGACCTCTGTAGACACTGGTGTTTGTTCCTTAATTTGCCTATTGCCAATTAATAATCATAATTCCCCCATATTAATAAGAAATTAAGGCAATTTGGCTAACACAATTTGCAGTGGGATCCAGTCATGGTAAAAAAGCCCCAGAATAAACTGTTCTGGGTTTTCCCGGTCACATTGGGCTGATGGATGCGGGAGCATACCGGGAGGAGGCGCGCGGTAGCGTTCAGACTGCTGGCCTGGGGGCACAGCTGTAAACGGCTTTTTCCTCTATGTGTGTATGGGCACATGGGCACAGATGCGCTCATGCGCATAAGCGCATCTGGCCGATTTGAGGTGGACCCTGTTGCACCGGCACTGCATTGGGTGGTAGAGCAGAGCACAGCCAATCCGATCGCTGCTACCTTATGCGCAGAAACACCCAGTGCACGCTATAGAAGCGGGTTACTCCCGGCTTTTTGGCTTTGCGTTCATACTTCCGGGAAGCGGAATAACGCGGGATAAAGGCACTCTCCAGGATTTGCTACCACTTTTGTCAGGTATCTTTTAAACGTGGGAGCGAAGCAGAACAGCACGGGTTGCCTATGGATGGGGAACGCCAGGCAGATGTTCCTGTGTGAACGCCCCCTTTAATCCGCTTGGGAAACGCGGCTGAAACATGGCTATAGCGGGGCAAATTGCCAGTCTGAACTCAGCCATGATTAATCAACAGAGCAGAGGAATGTTCCCAGCTACTGCTAGAAACTCACCCATTCCCCCAAGTAAAGGGAAAAAGTTAAAATGTTTTATTTTCTGATTTTTTTTTAATCAACAGGGAGGATTGGAATATGTGAGTAACAAAGCTCAGCTTTCCATGCTTTGTACAAGTACCTTCATCATTTTATCTTCTAATGGCTGACTGACAGTACCATCCTAAGCAGAGTTACACTCTTCTGTGCCCACTGACTTTAATGGACTTAGACACATATAACTCTGTACTGCATGCGGTGGAGTGATTTACCCAAGCAAGAGAATGAGGCAGTCAAATGTTGAGGTAGCAGAATGGACTTAACCACCTCAGACTGCAGGAGAAGGATCCAGTATTGGAATTTCTGTTGCCTTGCAAGCTTTTTATAAAGTATGGACTTGTGATATAACGCTATATCTAGACTGTGCGAAGAGTATGCCAGGAAAATGGACTGATTGGTGCCGATGAGACAGAGCCACACAAAGAAGACACATACCTATCTGAGGGAAGCCTTGGACTGAAACAGCATGTTAAAACCAGATGTGGACCCATTGAAGACCCGATGCTATCCATCCCTGCCTCCCTAAAGATGACTGCAAACCCAGGTAGACAGCATGACAGCCTCCCTGAGAATTGCAGACACTTGGAACCAGCAGCCTTTGCTTTGCAAAGACAACATAAACTTTCCTGTTAAAACACCACGACGAGCCTCATCTCCATCATGCAGGCACTCCCCACCACCTTCTTCTCCAGCTTCACCCTAAACTGCACATAGTTAGCTCCAAGTGGTGACAGGATTAGCTCACTCACCCACCCTGCACCCATCAAGACAATGCTGCTGCCGAGCATCGGATCATTAATGTTGATGGCTGGCCAAGCACTGGGAATGACTTTATTCTTCCCCCTTTGTCTCAAACCCTGCTCTCTGAAAGGTGTCACTCTAGAGAAATATTATGTCAACTGCCCAACCATTAAACCCCTTTCCCTGGTCATCACATGACCATCTGTAGCCAGTTTTTTTAGCAACTTCCTGGGGACATGAGGGGAAATGGCTGGTAAGAACATGGGGCTGCCTTTGTTGCAAGTTTGGAAGCTGCAGTTAGTGCAGAATGCTGCGGCTAGGCTTCTGATGGGTCTCCCTAGATGAGAGCACATCCGACCTGTGCTGAAAGCTCTGCACTGGCTGCCAATAGCTTTCCAAATTTGCTTCAAAGTTCTGGTACTTACCTTTAAAGCCCTATATGGTCAGGGTCCGACTTACCTGAGGGACCACCTTTTCCCATACATACCCCAGAGAGAACTACAGTTGGGGGCTCAACATCATTTAGTGATCCCAGGCCCCAGGGAGGCCAGGCTTGTTGCAACCAGGGCCAGGGCCTTTTCAGTGGCAGCTCCTACCTGGTGGAATGAGCTCCCGGAGGAGATCAGGGTCCTGCAGGACCTCTCACAGTTCCACAGGGCCTGCAAGATGGAGCTCTTCCGCCAGGCTTTTAATTAGGAGCCACCACTACCACCACCATCAACTACCTCGCAGGAATAACAGCATGATTGGGATGGCCCATTACAAAGACTGTGCCACAGTATTCCAGTAGATCAGTTCCATCAAAACGGGCTTGGGCAATATCTACAGGCCACCATCTTGATTTGACCATCTTTGAGCACTTTATTCTGATAAAATTTTGTGTTTTATGTGTTTTTAATGTTTTATATCCGGCACATGGTGCCCTTGTTTGTAAGCCGCCCTGAGCCTTATTGTATTGTAATGATTTTATACTTGCATTTATAATATGTTTTATCGGGTGTATTTTAATTATGTTTTATGTATGTATTTATATTGTTTGTGAGCCGCCCTGAGCCTGCTTTGCGAGGAGGGTGGGGTATAAATCCCATAATAAATAAATAAATAAATAAATAAATAAATAAATAAATAATAAATAAATAAGAAGCCCATCCCCAAGTTCAAATACAGTATAAAAGAGCAGGACCATGTGCTCTCTCTCTCTCTCTGCCTCTATACCTAACCCTGCCCTATCTTGTTGAATCTGGAGTAGCTGCCCAAGAGCTTTCCAAGTATTCTGCTGGTCCAGAATACGATCCCTGTTCCTCATAGTCTCCCCATTTCTCCTGTGGATCACCTCCATCTCTTCAAGACAGGCAAGTATCACCCAATCAATGTTTTTACCTGCAAATGTCGCTATCCTTTTCTCTCTAATTTTCCTAGGTCTGAATAAGTGTATGTGTGCTTGTGTTTTATTGTATGTTTGAAATATTCTTCAGTAAAGAACCCATTTCTCTAAAGGACTGGTTTCTGCATTTATTCTTGGTTTTACTGGAAAGGTGGGATTTCTGTATACATAGGCTTGTGTCCCCTTAGTCGCTAATTGCTCTTAAATATCATAATTCCCCATAGTTATTAATACATTAAGGAATTTGGCTAACATTTCCTCTATGTCAAAAACTCAGTGCAGATAGAAAAGCAGCATACCAAGAACAAAGAAGCTGTTGAAGCCTTCTCCTAGCTCAACTGCTTTTCCATCTGGAGCAAAGTTTTCTTTTGTTTTTAACACTAAATCCACCACCTGGAGTAAGGGGGCGGGTGGGTTGGTGCAGTCAGTTCTACCACCTCATTTTCCTGCAGGGGTTATGCCAAGCCTGAGTAAGGTCCAAGTATTTTAATTCTCTCACCATCCATAAACATAGATTCATGTACATTTTCACTCTAGGTATTTTTCTCTCACTGGCAGACACCCTATTTATGCCCACAGCATCCAGTCCCTCATTTGCTCTCCTGATAACAAGAACTATAGATTCCTGATTCATAGTGCCTTTCCTCTCCCTGTCTGCCAAATGTCTTCCCCCTCCCTGTCTCTCAGTACATGGTTTCGGAACCCTTCAGAGATGGCACTCTCTTGTGGATCAACCTAGTCTCTCTGGTTATAAGTTTCCAGTTGTTCTGATCCAGTAATTTCACTTTTGTGTACTATGGAGGTATCAAGAACTAAGTTCTCTAGCAGCTCGAGGAGGGAGAAAGCCTTCCAACAACTTACGGTCTGAAGTGCCACTTCCAACCAGCCCCTCCTCCTGATCCTTGTTGCCACGGAAACTGAAATCATCTGCAAGGTTCACAGTATAGGAGCATGGCTCGTGAGTGTTTGAATCTGAATACTCACTTCTAAGTGCCAGCAAGTTTGAGTTTCTCGTTGTTCTTCTCTAGCTGGGCTTTTTTGGGATAGGGATCACACACCTATTTTCCCACAGCCCTCCAGAGCACGGGGTTCATTTCAACTGCACAATCCCACACCTCCCTCTGTCAAAGTCCCAAATACAGCAACAAGCTTGAATCACAAGGGGAACTGTGATGCTCTCCAGCACCACAAGCACTCTTCAAATGCTGCCACCTTCCAAAGATGTCAGCTCCATTTAACTGCCTTTTGCAGACTTTTATTTCCTGCCAGCTCCATGGCATTATCCAACCACTCAAAATATTACTTCCCATGTGCAAGTGCACAGATGCACATCCAGGGTCTACCTCTGCCATGTGCAAACCCAGTGTGCTTTTCTGGATGCCTGCTCCCATCCCTAACCTTTGTCTCCCCACCCTGCTTCCATTCAGACTGTTACATAAGGCAGCACTCAGACGGAGGCATACTCAAATGGATATTCTGTTGAAACGTGAATTCAGAATGCTTAGCAAAAACAAAAAAAGAACTGCTCTAGTTACCTCATGGAAAAGTTTAATTTGGGCTTCCAAACAAAAGATGTAAAAATCTTTTGGGATATGGTTGCAAATGAGCTAGATCTCCACTCCTCTGTTACATCTCTGCTAATTTTGGGGAGACACATTTCAAGGCCTTATTTGTGACACCATCTGCGTAAAGTATCCCTTACTCTAAAGCTTGAGAAATGGCCCCTGATCACAGTATCGGAAATTAAATTTTTAATATTTCAAATGAAATCTGGCAAGGGACCAGGACCTGACCTGATACCTTTGGAGCTCCTTAAAGCAAATGTTGACTGGTTGGCAGATTTTGGCACCAATATTTACTCAAATCAACACGACAGGAATTACATCCACCTTGTGGCAACATGCAATAAGAGCCAGTTTGATGTAGTGGTTAGAACCGTGGACTCTAATCTGGGAGAACAGGGTTTGATTCCCCACTCCTTCACATGCAAGCCACAGTTCTCTCAGAGCTGTTCCCTTAAGAGCAGTTCTCTCAGAATTCTCTCAGCCCCACCTACCCCACACAGGGTGTCTGTCATGGGAAGAGGAAGGGAAGGAGATTGTAAGCTGTTTTGAGACTCTGAGTGAAGGATGGGATATAAATCCAATCTCTCCTCCTTTTTCCATAAAAAAGGTGATCCAACAGACCCAAATAATTATCAACTCATAAATTTAGCAGTTACTTCTCTGGATTAAGGATGAAGCCATGCTGGGCCAAGAGTAAGCTGGATTCTGTAGAGGAGTTAGTGCAGTTGACCATTGCCACACTCTTCAATTTACTGTGGACAAGTATACCAGCTCAAAAGAGGTATGTTAGCCATTGCCTTTATGGATCTCAGAGCAGCTTTTGACTCAGTGCCTAGGCAAAGATTACGGAACAAACTAAATAAATCACCTATTGATAAGCATCTCCTTTTTCTGATCCAAAACTATATGATCCGCCTAGTGCCCAGGTGAGATGTGGTCCATCTAGTGAACTGACCAGGGCTATTCCATTAAGTAAAGAAGTCAAGCACAGATATATCCTAGCTCCATTGCTATTTAACTTATGTATCAATGATTTAAGTTCTCATATTTCTGAAGATGAATTTCGCTCACCTTGCCTGGCTCATGTTAAATTACCCTGTCTCTTATATGCAGACGATACTGATCTTCTGTCAAGATCTGTGGTCAGCCTACATAAGCTTATAGTTTCCTTTTTGGAGTATTGTTCCAATGAGGTCTTAGCTATGTTACTCAGTCAAAGGCTCTTCTTTTCAGGAAAAAATGGATAAAGAAGTACAAGTGGTCAGAAGTAGGTCAACCCATGGAGCAAGTGGAACATTTCAAATATCTAGGAGCTATTTTTCAAGCAAGTCTTTCTTGGAAGGTGCACTTGAACTCTGTTGTAAGAGTTGCTATGAATACTGGGAAGGCCTTCTCAAGACGTTATTACATCTTTGGTGGCCAATATGTTTCTGTGGCAGTTAAAATATTCAGTGCTAGAGTCGCTGGACAGATGTTATATTATTATTTAATCAGGACTTTATTTCTTCAGAAGTTAAATCATCTTGGTTACTCAGAGATAAAGATAAAGAAACCTCTTTGCATGTGGCGAAATTTCTGGCAGCTGTTGTTAAGTTACATGATAACTTTTGTAGTAGTAACTTTTAGGCTCTCCTTTTTTGGGGTCAGGGTTTGATGTTTATGACTGTGGTTGTGAAAACAGTATTTAAGAAGTAAGTAAGTAATAAGGCAGCACTTGCATGCAGGGAGTCCAGGGAGTGTACGTGCATTTTGGCTTTGCCTCTTATTTATCCTTTCTGTACTGCTGAGGGAGGGAGGCAGGAGAGGAGCCATGACTATTTGGATCAGTGGGTTAGGCTTCGGCTCACCCAACTCAGTGGGCCTCCTCCACCCCTGACCCTCAGCATTCTGCATGCTTGGTGCCCCTTACATAAGTGCCAGCCTTTCTCTTTCACCCAGGCTGCTGTACACAGTGCACCAAGCTCAGCCAGTCACTCCATTCACATGCTTACATAAGCAGGCATGTTGGTGAGCTGGCCACCAGCTTTCCACAGGCACCTGTAACCACAGGTGCCTTCCATGGGGTGCTTGCAAGTGGGAAGCCACTTGGCTGGGCTCAGGGAGGTGAGGCCAAAGAGATTCTTCCTGCCACACATGAGCAACCAGCCATCTTTCCAGCAGCCCAGGCAGCACACACAGGAGCCCAACATCCTCTGCTTGGAGGAGAAGGAGGAGGGGGTGACGGGCAGTGCATCCTGGCCTGTCCAAAGAGGGTGGCTTCACACAGTTCGGGGCAACACCATCCTCCTTACCACTTATGGTTGCCAACTCCAGGTTAGGCAATCCCTGGAGATCTGGGGGAAGACCCTAGGCAGGGTCCGTGTTTGGGGAAGGGCCTCAGCAGGGGGTATAATACCCTAATACAGGCCCTTCTGGTCCACATTTGGACTGGTTTCCCCCCGGGTTTGATAAAGTGAGCTTTAATTCACAAAATCTTATACTGAAACAAATTTTGTTAATGTTTTCTGTAGTCACTGGATTCCTGTTTAAGTTTGCTACCTAACAGAGTTATTATGAGCCTGGAAAGCTACCATGGACAGCAGACTGAGCTCCCTGAAGGAAGGGCAGGATAAGTAATAGGCTTCATTCCTAATATCTGGACCAAACCTGGCTGAGTCAGATGCTTCATAAGGCCAACTGCAAGAACTGATATGCGTACAGTCTATTAAGCCTGCAGCTTAATGAATTCCAATGTATACAGTTCTCCTTTCTCTTGAAATCTGTGGACTACAGAACTCCTCTCTCCCCTCCAACCTGTGTCCCTGATGCTCTCTTATCCCATCAACTTCTCTCCTATCTTTGTCTCTCTCCATCTCTGTGTCCTTTGCCTTTCCATCTTGTGCATCACCTCTTCCACCCCCAATGTCTTTGGCAAGGTTCCACTATCACAAGAGCAATACAATATAAACCAAGAAGCAACCATACTGGTTGTACTCAATGGCTTTAACACTTTGGAATACAAAGAACAGTTCTAGATTTAGGTTTGGAGTACACTTAGACACCCATAAATTCTGTACCTGCTGGGGTGCTGATGTATTTGCCCCAATGATGTTAGCTGAAAGCACAGGATCTTTCTGAGAATTACTGATCATCACCATCAGCTCGTCCTTTGAACTGACAATCTGAATGAGGTGGAAAGAAAGATCAGCACTGGTAATCCTCATACATGGAAGCCTGTAAAGCATTTTAGTTCATATCACATGAAGGCTGCTTCCACACAGCTGTTTTGCTCCCCAAACAGAAGCTCCCTTCCCTGCCCAATGTCCACATTTATTTATTTATAGTCAAATTTATACCCCGCCCTCCCTGCAAAGCAGGCTCAGGGCGGCTTCCAGCAACAGACACAACAATACAAGATAAAAGCATAAATAGTACAGAGTTAAAACACAGGCTTTAAAATACACATTGCCATGTACACATGGCATCACCAAGCACTCATGCACCTTCTGGCTTTCCTCCCACTTTGCGGGGTCTTTCCTAAACCTGCTTTGGGACAATCTTTTTTGAAAGATTGCAGCCAAAGCATGTTTGCAGTGGTGTGGGGTTTTTTCAGATCCACCCACATTGGTGCCATTTTCCTTTCCCCAATATGGTGGAAGGCTTCTGGAGAGAAGTGAGAGGGCTGAGAATTGGTAACAGATGCTGCAGCAGGAAATAACTAAAACATAAACCAGAGGAGAAGAGTTAGGGAGTAGAGGGACAGAGCTGAAAGCTGTGAGATTTCGATCAAGGTAGGAACAAGGAAAACAGCAGAGGGTTGACAACATATATTGAGGGTCACCAGCAGAAGACATTCAGAGAGCTTCCCCCTGTAAAAATGTTTAAGGGATAGGAAAAGAATCAGATAAAGATAGAGCCATGAAAGTCAAGGGCATGAATGAAGTCAAGGAAGGGATGTTATCAAAGGCAGCAGAGGCTTTTTGAGCAGGGAAGAGATTTGGCAGTGATATGGCAGCAAGGAGATGATCGGTGATTTTGGTGAAGACAGATCAGGGAAGGTATTGGAGGAGAGAAAGTCTAGAGAGTGAAAGGAAGGAGCATACTCCCAGTGTCTGAAAGCAAAGATCACAAGGGAATTTGGAAGGGAAGAAGGGTAGGATAAATCAAGCAATGAGCCAATGGTGCTGTGTTTTGAGATGGCTCTGTTAATTATGTGGAGCAGAAGAATAAACAGCATTTACCTTGCTTATGTCAGACTCGGATTTGCTCGAACACATACTCTGAAGCTCCTGTACAAGGTCAACTTCATCGTCAGAACCAAGGGACAGCCTCTGATCCATGCTTAGTGGGTCATCCTCTAGAGAGCTTGAAAAACAGAATGAATAAAAATAGACTTTCATTTGCTGAACAGTGTGTAGTTAAAAATGCCAACCTAAAACAGTGAAGAGGGTAAAAGTTTTTTCCAAGGGTGTTCAGGGAGTTATTTATAGTAAACAAATAGCTCTTAGGGGCACCAGGGATCATCTCCAAAACCCTTTATGACTTCAGCTAGGGAGAGTCTTCCTCCAAATGACCCACTCTACTCCTGAAATTCAAGCCTAAAGCCCACTCTATTTGTCTCCTAGATAAGATCAGCCATAATATGGAACAAGCCTTTCTGTGTGGCTGTGGTCCAACTGAAATGCCCTCCTCAGAGTGCAGAACCTCTTGCTTGAATTTCATATACTGGTTAAAACATTTCTTCAAAAACAAAAAAAGTGTATCACACAAAACTGTACAACGTGTTTGAATGCTGTGATTTTTAAAAAACTAAAATCAAAATGAAAATGAAAATCAATTCTATGTGGGTATATGTACTGTTGATTTAAGTAAAAGCCACTGATATATCTGAGGGATGACATGATAGAAAATTACGTGTAGTATAGCAAAAGTAGACAGAAACAAAAGAAAGTACAATTTCATACAAAGGGTGGTTGACTTTTGGTAGTTACTGTCATGAGATATGGAGCTGAACAGATTTATGGAGGACAAGTCCACTGTTGTCTGTTAGTCATTATAACTAAATGGAGCCTCCCACTCTAATAGGCAGTGACTCTCCAGGTCTCAGGTAAGGGTCTTTCACATCACCTGCTCCTCTTAATTAGAGATGTCAAGGAGTGAGCCTGGGACTTTCTGCATGCAAAGCAGATGATCTGCCCTTGAGCCACAGCACTTTCAAACACCAAGACTATGTTGTACATCTATGCAGTTATTTTTTGCATGGTACTAAATGATTAAATAAAGATGCTTTAAAAATATCAGTATGCAAACACCGTGATTTTGTTTTCAATGCATACACATTGAGGAATGTGATAGCAATGGATGCAAAGAACAACTGTGTAATGACTGCACCAAAAAGATTTATATTTATTTATTTATAATTTGGATTTATAAATCACCAAATCCCATTCATTACTGACATAGAAATTCTCCCTAAACCTGATCATTTGTTTTTGAATGGATGGGCTTATCACAGTTCTTCATCCTCCGTCATAGAAATGTTCTCCATAATGCTTTAATGAAGCTAAGACTGTCATTGCCACACAATGGAAAACGACAATGACACCCACTCTTTCACAATAGCATAAAAAGATGTGGGATTTGTACATTATGGCTAAACTCTCGGATAATCTTACGCAGTATGATAAGATTCCCATCTCTACCTTATTCATATCAATATGGTTCCCTATCTTAGAATACCTATCCAAACAACAGGACATCCCTAAAATGATTGATGACCTATGGTTATGGTAGTGATAATTAAAGTTCTACATAGCCTATCTGTATTTTTCTCTATTGTTGGCACTCCTAGAGAAAAATCTATGAACAAATTTCACTGTATATTCATGTAACATAATCTTTGTTGCCTCAAATGTTGTACTGCAAACTTCTTTGTTAAATGTTATTTTTATGAATTTGTACTACAATTTTTTAATATCTTTTATACAGGTACTTGAGATTTGTATTGTTAATGAAAACTAATAAGCTTTATTGTATATATATAAAAATCAATCAATCAATCACCAAATCCCTGAATACTCAGGGCTCTGAGCAATGAACAACAGCAGTAAAACATATAATCCAAATATTTCCAATAGTTTAAAAACAGGTTTTAAAACTCCATAGTTTACAATATTTAGATGGCTTTAATATATCCAATTCCAACTGTGTCTACATCCTGTGGGAGGGATAGGTGAGAGTAGGGGGAGTAGGACCAAGGAAGTACCAGCCACAATGATCTGTAAGTAGAGTCCTAGAAATACAGAAGGGCGTTCATGAGAGAATTTACCCTCCAACTTTCATGAACTCCAAATTCTAATTCTATCCATCTACTGCTCTACAGTAGGAGATAATTCCTCAGAAAAACTGTGGCTCAGTTAAGTGCACGGACTCTAATCTGGGAAGAATCAGGTTTGATTCCCCACTCCTCCGCTTGCAGCTGCTGGATGACCTTGGGCAAGCCATAGTTCTGTCAGAGCTGTTCTTGAAAGAGCAGTTCTTGAAAGAGCTCTCTCAGCCCCAGCAGCTGCATGTGGAAGAGCAGGGAATCAAACCTGATTTTCCCAGGTCAGAGTCCACACTCTTAACCACTACACCAAACTGGTTCTTTCACATCACCTACTGCCTGATCACTTCAACTGGAGATGCCAGGGATTGAACCTGGGACCTTCTGCATGCAAAGCAGAGGCTCTTCCCCTGAGCCATGGTCCATACCACTCTGCTTCCTATCCTGTCCTTTTAGAAAGCATGTCAGTTTGGGAAAATGAGCCTTCCTTTCAAGGAAGAGGGGGCAAATTTGGGGGCCTGAGGGCCACAGCTGGATCATTTTCTCCAGGTGAACTCATCTCTGTTATCTGGAGAGCAGTTGCAATCCCAGAAGGTTGCCAGCCACCACCTGGAGGTTGGCAACCCTAACTTTAAGATCCCTTTGTGGGACAGCTAAATTTGAGCACCCCCCCCCATTTTGCTGACTTATGGTAGCCCTGCAGGGTTTCCAAGGCAAGTGACATTCTGAGGTGGTTTGCTGTTGCCTGCCTCTGCATAGCAACCCTGGACTTCCTTGGGGTCCCCCGTCCAAGGACTAGCAAGGACTGACCCTGCTTAGCTTCCGAGATCTGGCAAGATCAGGTTAGCCTGGATTATCCTGTTCTGCTACAGGCCAAGAGGATGACCCTCTGAAACTCCCTGCCTGTGGAGTGGAGCAAAAGGACATTTCCTTAGGCTCCCCAAGATAAGCCCCATCTTGCTGGTTGGCTCCAAGTGATTCCCCGCTTGCCCTTTTTCTCCAAATGCCAAGAAAATGCTCTCTGGCCACGTTCCCCAGGGGCTTTGCCCTCCTTTCCTTGGCTGCAAGAGACAGAGTGTGCTCTTTACCATGCGTGCCAAGACAGAGACTGCTGGAGAGGCACCATGAAGCCACACAGGTTCCTCTCCTGCTGCCTGGGGCCTTTCCAGACAGGGGCTCACTGGGGTCAGTGCCATGGGTCCTCCTCGTTCTCCTCCCACTGGCTCTGTCCCGCACCTGCCCAGCCCCTGGACCAGCCAGGTGGCACGGCACCTTTGTCCTCTGCATGTTGGTAATCCGGGGCACCTCAACGTGCAAAGGGGTTCAGGCAGGACAGAGCCTGTAAGGGTCTCCGCCTGGCCAGTACATGGCCCTCCTTGGGCAGCCAGGAAGCGGGCTGGTGTGTGGACCCCCGGCATGCTCCTCTCCCTCCTGTCCTGGCTTCGTGCCTTGAAAAAAGAACTGTTCTCTTTGTAAAACAGCTGCTCCCCTCTGGCTGCGAAGCGGAGGATGAGTGGGCGCCTGTTTGTTAGGGCGAGCAGGAAAGGCAGCATGAAGCCAGTCTCCCTGGAGCTAATTGAGAACGCCCCAATGCAGGTTACGTGCCCTTCTCCTTCTCCCCAGCACAAGGACCCCAGGGGGCGGCAGCATGCTGCTGCTGTGAGAGAAGGGTGAGGGGGTTCCTTGGCAGATGGGTGGAATGGCCGGCTCTCCCCATGCCCTGCTGCTCCTGCTGCCACCACCGCTGCGCCTCTGCTGCCTGGGCTGGAGCCTGCAGGTGCCTGGGCAGGTGTGGTGGGAGCGCTTGGCCGTTCCTGGGCGAAGCAGCAGCGGAGGGGTGACGGGGAAGAGAGGGTGGGCTCAGAAGCCAGCCAGAACACCATTCCAGGGTGTTCCAGCCCCAAAATAGCCCTGTGTATTTGTCTTCCTCTATCAGTGTCTTTCACCAGCATGTAAAGACTTTTTTGTTTTGTGTGGCATATCCTCATAATTGGCCTTCCTTCCAGTGTTGTTTATATGTCTGTTTATGTTTGCCACCTTGTGGATCCTGATTGGGTGGAAAGGTGGCATAAAAATGCTTTAAACAAATAAATAAATAAACTGCAGTGCCACTGTTTGGCATGTTGCCTTATCCCTAGTTTGGCCAATTTTTGCCATTCCAATCAAAATTTACTTTGGTCTGGCAGAAATCAGTGGCCATCTATCAAGGAAGCTGCTCAGCTGATTTCAATCTGTAAAGTGTTCTGCAAAAGTTCTATTTTACATTTTTGGTCTTCAAGTTGCCCAAGGCTCTCTATCACTTTCATTGCAAGAAACTGACACAATAGCTCTCGAATTTGAAATGTTTACTGCAGCCGCAACACTGACACTGGGTGCTGTTTCCTTGGATTTAATGCTCCATGAAAGCAGCATGGACCTTGTCCCAGGGTTTTGCCACTGGTAATACTCTCCCTAAATCTTCTGGCTATGAGAAATGTGATTTTTCTGTATCTCTGTCAGGTTTAAAAGCAAGTAGGTCCAGGCAATCTCTTCAAAAGAAAGGCTTTATTGGATTACAATGCTAAAACCCACAGTAGGAGGTCATTGTCAGGAATGGGGGCAAAAGCAATGCAAGCAAACTTATAGTGTGATGCATAAAAGCGACTAGCAAATGAGCTATGAGCGCGCGCGCGGGAAACTCCCAGCGGGAGATATACTTCATGAGCGGGAGACAACTCCCCCCCTCCCTACACCTTCCCAGAACTGGAAAATTCTCATCAACACAGGAATAGCCCAAAGCCTACATTCAAGGCCACTGTGATAAGGAAAAGCGGCAGGGAAGAAGCTCCCACGTTTCTGCCTGCGTACCTACGCATGCGCAAAGCGGGGTAGGGAACACATAACAATGGATTCAGTGAGAAACATCAAAGAAGCTTTTCTGACATTCTGCCCTTCCCAAAATACCACCCACCCACCACTCAGGAAGGAGAGAATAGGGGGGCCCCTGTTTTGGTCGGGAAGCGGGTGTGAAAATCCCTCAGTTGATCAGGTGCATTTATATCAGAGAGTTTCACCCATTCCCTGTATTGAGGCCCAAAATGTACCCATTCAATAAGGTAATACAATTGTCCACGGAGAATTTTAGAGTCCAAAATGTCAGCTATCTCATAGTGTTCCTCAGTATCAACCATCAATGGAGGCGGGGGTGCTGGAAGCTCTGGATGCCACTTAGTCGGGGGTGATGCTGGTTTGAGGAGGCTGTAATGGAAAATTGGATGAATTGCTTTTAGAGACTTAGGTAAATCCAGTTGAACAGTCACTTTATTTATACAGCGAACCACTTTAAACGGACCAATATATTTCCAAGCAAGCTTTCGCGATTGTTGTGACAGCCTCAAGTTCTTAGTAGAAAGGTATACGGAGTCCCCCGGTTGCAGGCTCCATCCACCTGCCCTTTTTTTGTCTGCTTGTTTTTTATATTGTGCCTTGGCCTCATTTAAAGTCTCGACAATCATTGGCCAAGATTCCTGGAAAGATTTACACCATGCTGTGGCTCTCCCACTAGATTCCCCTGGCTTCAAGAACGGAAGAGGGGGGCTGTCATAGCCCATGGCAGCTTTGAAGGGAGACATTTTTGTGGAGGCATGCCAGGAGTTGTTATATGCAAATTCTGCTAATGGCAATAAATCTACCCAATTGTCTTGTTGATAGTTTGTGAAACATCGTAAATATTGCTCTAAGGTTTGGTTTACTCTTTCCGTTTGCCCATCGGTCTCCGGGTGATATGCACTGCTGAGAGCACGTTCAATACCCATGAGGGCCATTAATTCCGTCCACAGTTTAGAAACAAATTGAACCCCCCTGTCGGAGATTATTTTGAGCGGTAAAGTGTGAAGCCTGGCAATGTGCTGGATGAAAGCTTTTGCCAGGATTTTCGCTGTTGGCAGGCTAGCAAATGGTATAAAGTGAGCCTGCTTAGAAAATAAGTCTACCACCACCCAAATGATCGTCATATGTTTGCTGGGGGGAAGATCAGTGATAAAGTCCATGGAAATCACTTCCCAGGGTCGGCTCGGGGTGGGTAACGGCTGCAAGAGACCGGGGTTTTTTCCTGCTCTAGTTTTGCAACGGTTGCATGTTGGGCAGGACTGTATGTAGAGGGATAAATCCCTTTTCATTCGGGGCCACCAGAAACTGCGCTGCAGTAGGTGTAGTGTCTTCACATACCCAAAGTGTCCAGCAGATTTTGAGTCATGGGCAGATTGTAGAACCTGTGATCGTGTAGTTTCTGGAACAAACAGTTTATTGCCCTTGTACCAGCAACCATTTGGTTTGCATTCTACATCCTCTCGAGCTTTTAATTCAACTGACTCTTGTTCAGTGATGTCAGTGGCAAATTGACTTTCCCATGGCAACCCCTGACTTGGGGTTACTGGCTGTGATTGCCGGTTTTTGCGGGTGACAACTGCCCCAACTAGTTGTTCTGGGGTAAAAAGGGACTCTCTCACCTCCGTTCTCTTACTGAGGTGCTGGGGAAGGCGTGAGAGAGCATCTGCCAAATGATTGGATTTGCCCGGGAAATGGTAAATTGAAACTTAGAGAAGAATTCAGCCCATCGGAATTGTTTGGCATTTAGATTCCGGGGCTTTCGAAGTACCTCGAGATTCTTATGATCAGTCCAGATTTCAAAAGGTACTTGGGACCCTTCCAACCAGTGCCTCCAGGTAATTAATGCTAAGCGTATGGAGGCTGCTTCCTTGTCCCAAATGGGCCAAAACCTCTCCGTATCATTAAACTTTCGGGAAACATAGGCAAGGGGGTGCAGTTGCCCCTGGGCATTCTCCTGCAAGATCACCCCCCCATTGCGGTGTCGGATGCGTCTACTTGGACAATGAATTTCTTGGTCTCATCTGGGTGTGCCAACATGGGTTCGGAAGTGAATAACTGTTTCAGTTGCTCAAATGCTTCCTGACATTGGGGAGTCCAGTCCAAAGGGCCCCCTGGCATAGAAGCCTTAACCCCTCTCCCTTTAGTCTTTAGGAGGTCTGTGAGGGGAAGAGCTACCTGGGCAAAATGAGGCAGGAATTGACGGTAAAAATTGGCGAAACCGAGGAAACTCTGGAGCTGCCGCCTAGTTTTGGGGGGTTCCCAATCTAACACATCTTGGACCTTTTCGGGTCCATTTCCAATCCGTTGGAGGATATGCGGTACCCTAAGAAGTCAATGCAACTTTGGTGGAATTCACACTTTGACAACTTAACAAACAGTTTATGTTCTAACAACGTTTCCAAGACTTCCTGAAGCAGCTTGGTGTGAGATTCTTGATCTGGGGTGTAGACCAAGATATCATCCAAGTAAACAACCACCCCCTTGAACAAATAGGGGTGCAACACCTCATTTATTAAGTTCATAAAGACCCCAGGTGCCCCTTGTAATCCGAAGGGCATAACCCGATATTCAAACTGTCCCAGCGGTGTATTAAAGGCAGTCTTATGTTCATCACCTTGCCTAATACGGACCCGAAAATAGGCATCACGTAAATCCAATTTAGAAAATACTTTCCCCTTCGCCACCTCCGCCAGCAAGTCCTTGATGAGGGGCATGGGGTAGGCATTGGTTGCAGACACCGCATTAAGACCCCGGTAATCAGTGCACAGTCTCAGCCCCCCGTCCTTCTTTTTACAAAACAACATGGGCGCTGCAAAAGGGGACGATGCTGGCCGGATAAATCCACGGGCCAGATTCTTATCAATAAATCTGCGTAGTTCTTCCTTTTCCATGGGACTCATAGCATAAATCTTCCCTTTTGGCAATTTGTGGCCAGGAAGAATTTCAATCGCACAGTCCGAGTTACGGTGGGGAGGTAGTTCATCAGCTTCCTCCTCCTCAAACACACGGGCCAAATATCGGTATTCCTTAGGAATGCGGTTAAGGTCCTCAGTGGCTAGACAGGCCCGTGGGGGATCATTGCTTAGGGGGTTTCCCCACCCTGGGTCCCATTTATATTCTGCACATTTCGGGGAGATAAATCGTACGGTCCCCTCGTCCCAAAGTATATATGGATCATGTCCATGTAACCACGGGCTGCCCAACACTAATGGGAACTGGGCTTGGGGGGCTATTACAAAAGAACGTAGCTCCCAGTGTTCCCCGGTGCCTACCCTTAAGGGAATAGTCTCAAATCGACACGGTTCCTTCATTGGTGACCCATCCATTTGGGTAAAGGTAATTGGGTCTTTTAAACTGACAACCGCCGCCTCAAGTCCCATTACCAGTGATGGGTTCATCAGATCCCTCCCGCACCCCGAGTCAATGAGAGCTCGAACCTTGATATGGGTCATCATTGCTGGATTCATTATAAGTACAGTCACAAAGAAGAGAGAGGGGTAATTGCTCACCAATTTAGGCGCCTCAGGGGCAGGGTCCTGTTGTGTAGCGCCACTCACAAACAGGACCAATTCGTTTCCCTGCATCTCACTCTCCTCGTCTTCCAACATCATGGCATCCGCTGGGTCGGGGTTGGCAAAAAGGACCCGTGGGTTGCGTGGCTTTGCCGTGCCCTTCCTCGGAGTAGGGGTTGGCCAGCGTCTGGGTTCCTCTTGGGGTAGGGCTCTGCTGGAATCCCCTCTGGGGCAGGATGCTGCGAAATGCCCCTTCTCTCCACATCGCAGGCACAGGCCCTGTCGCATGCGTTGGTCTCTCACCCCACTCTGGGTGGGGATTGACTTGGTCCTGCTCTGGACCGCCGAGGTGCTCGGACGGTTGTTTCCTAGAAATAGGTCCAGCTTCATAACACGCAATCGGCTTTCAGCTTTTTCGGCTTCCTCCATCCAGCCTTGGAGGGTGCGGGGCTGCTTAGAGCTGAGAACATTGTTGCGGACATCTACCGCTAGTCCCATTCGGTATTGTTGGGCCAGCACAGCGTCAGTCCAGTCTCGAATTTTCACTGCATGCCGTTGAAATTCCCGTGAATACTCCCGCACGGTCAGTTTGCCTTGTTTGAAAGTGCGAAGGAAAGCTTCCGCCTTTTGGGCCGCCCCCGGGTCCCCGAAACGATTTCTCAAAGCCCACATGAAGTCATCCACATTCCCCAGCTCCGCCGCCTCCAGATCATGGAGGGCTACGTACCAGCTGGTAGCACTTCCCCGGAACCTTGAAACGATGAATTCCACCTGTTGTTCTTCATCCGGGAACACATAGCCCCATCTCTGTACAAATTTCCCGACTTGTAATATGAAAAAAGACACAGTCTCGGGGTCCCCGTCAAATGTAATCTCTAGCATGTCCTTGGGGCGTATTACTGGAGGAACGGGGCCCACAATGGGTGCTGGGGCTGGCTGCGGGAGGGGCGCTGGAGCAGGGATCGGAGGCGGGGGCAGAACCGGTGGCTGGATAGGTCCTGGTTGCCCGGGCCCGGGTCCTCCCGGCAATGGGCCGGCCGGCGGAGGTTGGCCAGGAGCTGGCTGGCCTGGCGGCCCCGGGGCTGGTGGACCAGGAGGTGGCTGTCCTGGCAAAACTGGTGGCACGTGTACTGGCGCCGGTCTCGGTTGAGTTAGCGGGTGGGCACGAATTGCTTGATCCATCATCTGCGGTAGAGATTGCATCAGCTTGCCCATGTCCCGCATCAAACGTCGGGTATCATCTTGAATAGAGTCCATGCGAGCATCCGCATCGGGGCTGGACCCTGATCTGGGAGATCCGTGAGACATCCGTCCCTGGGGAAGTCCAAAGCTTCCTCGTGGATCCAATAAGCTGTCCCGGCTCTGGCTCCCTGGCATGGACCAGGTCGTCTGGGTAGTGTCCAACAGGTTCTTAGTCCAATCGCACGACCTTCTGTAGGTCACCCCCTTGTCCCAAGGGGTTGGGGCCCCTGGGATGTAGGTTCGTGGGACTGCTCCTCCATGACTCTGCATTGGCCCGGCTGGGCTGTAGATCGGGAGAGTGTACGAGGCTCCCACTGTGCTGATCAAAGGAGGGGTGACCGGTCCAGCCGTGGAGTGCGGGACCGAAGCTGTTGTTACCGGAGTCGTAGTCACTGGAACAACGGTGGTAACCGGAATGATGGTCACTGGAGTTGCCACGGTGGTGACCGGGACCGTGGTTACCGGTGTGGTAGTCACTGGGACCGTTACCGGTGTTCCCCCCCCAGCCCCGCTCATCGTGGTAGAAGGCAGGTACTGAAGGTGGGGAATTGATGAAAGATTCCTGACAATTTCTGTCAGGTTTAAAAGCAAGTAGGTCCAGGCATTCTCATCAAAAGAAAGGCTTTATTGGATTACAATGCTAAAACCCACAGTAGGAGGTCATTGTCAGGAATGGGGGCAAAAGCAATGCAAGCAAACTTATAGTGTGATGCATAAAAGCGACTAGCAAATGAGCTACGAGTGCGTGCGTGGGAAACTCCCGGCGGGAGATATACTTCATGAGCGGGAGACAACTCCCCCCTCCCTACACCTTCCCAGAACTGGAAAATTCTCATCAACACAGGAATAGCCCAAAGCCTACATTCAAGGCCACTGTGATAAGGAAAAGCGGCAGGGAAGAAGCTCCCACGTTTCTGCCTGCGTACCTACGCATGCGCAAAGCGGGGTAGGGAACACATAACAATGGATTCAGTGAGAAACATCAAAGAAGCTTTTCTGACAATCTCACCTTATGAAAGACACCCTGTAGTTGCTTACATCACCTGCTCCAAGTGTTATGAAGTACAATAATTAAAAAGTAAGACTGTGCTATGGGCAAATTGAATAGATTTTAATCTTCGTTTAGAGTCCAAGGCAGAATGCTCTTCACAACGAAGGATAATACTTGCAAAATTAATCCAGAGAAAAGGCCATTTGTTGTCTTCATTTTAATGAGTAAACAGCCACAGAAGTAGGGAAGGTTAATAAAAGCATTCATAGATTTAACACAAAATCCAGAACTGCTTTGCATTGACCTCAGCTTTCTTGAATATAAGGTCAGACTTTTCTAGAATACCAGGATTTTAGGGCTGAATTCACACATACACCCTCTTCACCGAACATTTTGTGACAGCCTAATTGACCATTAGAAATGAAACAGTGCTAAGACACCTTTTGTATCACCTAACAGCAACCAAAATGTAAGAGTTTTCAACAGTGGCAAGTCACATACCCAGCTGACAGCTGTCAAGTGTCAGAATGTTAAAGGATGTACAAGTAGAAAGTGTTCACCTAGAGGGCAAACTCTCTGAAAAACCAATAGTGCAACCCTAAGCAGAATAACACCATTCAAAGTCCACTGACTTCAAAGAACTTAAAAGGCTATAACTCTGCTTGGGACTGTGCCAAAAAATTGCTAAACTCACTTGATTCTTACACCCAGTTTAGATTACTCTAACATGCTTTATATGGGGCTCCCTTTGAAAACACTCCAGAAACTTCAGCTTGCCTACAATGAAGCAGACAGACTACTATTATTTGTTATTCTTTATTATTTACAAAATTTATATGCCACCTTTCTGCCCTTGCAAAGGCTGCCAGAGTCTGGGTTGGGATTGTATCTCCCCAGTGCTGAAAGATCTTCACTGGCTGTCCATTTGTTTCTGGGCACAATTCTTAGTGTTGGTTTTTACCTTTAAAGCCCTCAATGGCTTGGGTACTTGAAGAATTGCTTCCTCCCATACTATTCAGACTGCCAGCTAAGATCTTCCTCAAGAGCCCTGCTTTCTGTGCCCCTACTTACAGAAGTGAGGTAGGTGACGACCACAAACAGGGCTCTACTGTGCTGACACATCACCTGTGGAATACCCTTCTCTTTAAGGTCTCCATAGTACCTGTGCTACGCTTTTTGAGGGACACACCAGGCAGAAATATTTCTGTATACCCACACTTTTAATTAAGGAATCAATCTTTTAACACCATTTTTATTGTCTGGTTTTAGCCTGAGACCTGTTAAATTCATTTTAAATTTTTCAGTGTGTGTTTTTTTTTTTGTTCTGGCTGGGCATCTGCCCCCCACCCCCCCACCCTCTCATCTATCTATCTATCTATCTATCTATCTATCTATCTATCTATCTATCTATCTATCTATCTATCTATCTATCTATCTATCTATCTATCTATCTATCATCTATCTATCATCTATCTATCTATCTATCTATCTATCTATCATCTATCTATCTATCATCTATCTATCTATCTATCTATCTATCTATCTATCTATCTATCTATCTATCTATATCCCACCTTTCCTTGTGGCTCAAAGTGGCTTACAAAAATAAAATGACAAACCCCTAATCTCTCCACCCACCTTAAGAGAGTCAACCCCCCTCAGGCAGGCCTTGCTGTACCTTCTGAAGATCTCCAAGGAGTGGGCCCCTCACATCAGGGAGCCCGTTCCACAGAGCTGGAACCATGATGGAAAAGGCCTGAGCTCTGGTTGATGCCAGATGTGCCACCCTAATTGGTGGAATAGGCAACAGATGGCTGCCTGACAACTGTAGCTGGCATACAGGGACATATAGAAGGAGATGGTCCTTCACGTATTCATAGAGGGCTTTACAGGTTATAACCAGCATCTTGAATAAAACTCAGAAACAGACTGGTAGCCAATGTAGCTGTTTCAAAATGGGGACTATTCCTGATGACTAACCCCTGGCAATAGTTGGGCTACCACTTTCTAGATCAGTTATAGTTTCCGGGCTGTCTTTAAGGGCAGCCCCACATAGAGCATGTTGCAGTAATCCAACTGTAAGGTTACAGAAGTATGGATCAGTGTAGCCAGATGCTGGGTTTTAATTAACAGCTTTTAATGTTTTATTTTTATGACTTATTATTTTGTAAGCCATCTCAGGATGGTTCCCTGAAAAGACAGTGTAATGATTTCAAGTTATATGTGTGTATTTCTTTAAATGGTTGATAAGTGTCAGAAGAACAAGGGGGTGAAAGAGGGAGGTGAGTGAGTGAGGTGATTGGTTGGTGACTGAGAGTGTGTGGGTGGAGCTAGGAGGTGTGGGTATATGGAGAGAGAAAAGGCAGAGTGTTCAGTTTGAAGTCATTAGTCATCAGTTAGTAGCTGTCAGTTGTGGTCAATCTACATAGTCTGAGAAGCAGTCTTCTAATTAGAATCAGATAGAAGTGCTGTGAAAGGCATTAAGATTCTAAAGGAGGAAGAAAATATACTTAAGAGGGCAATTTATGCAAAATCTAATATTGTCAGAATATTATAAGAGTGTGAGGGAAAAAAGCTGACAGAGACCTGAGTAAAAAGGGAAATATTTTACTGAGCAACTTAACAAAACATCTTGTAACCAATATGCTTCTCTTACTAATAAAGTTCTAACTTGTTTATTGTTAACCCAGAGTCTTATCCTCAGATCCACATAGTCCAACGAAGGAGCCTTAGAGCTTGGGCACAATACTGTGGGAAAGGTTAATTAAAGACTGGAATTAAATTCCTGGTGGCAGTGATAGATATGTTGAGTGAGAGAAAGAAACAACTAGAAAATTTATAACTACATCACACCTAACCACACAAAATAAAAGAGAGGTACCATGACAGGCAGCCTAAAAATTCTATAAATAAATATTCTGACCACAGAGACAGCTGACTATTATGTGCCTCTGATATCTCATTCTCTGAGCAATTTCAGGGATGTTCAGTGATATTCATCTCATCTACGTGGCTGCACCACTGGATTCTCCATGCAACTGCAGATTAATAAAAATTGCTTGCAACTTCCCTAAAATGGGGCCCGAAATAAAATGCATCTCTCTCTCTTCCCCCTCTCCCTCTTTCTAATGTGTGTGCATGTACTTTATATGATGTGTGTTTAGAAAATGTATATGTGCATGAGGCAGCTCACAAAATAATAAATAAATAAATAAATAAATAAATAAAACAAGCCATAAAAAGAGCACCAAGGAACTTTAAAATGGCAGTTATAAAACAGCCCTCAGACTAGAAGTGGACCATTAAAAAAGTTTTAAAAACTTCAATCAAAAGCTTGGGGAAAGAGAAATATTTATGCTCAGCAAGTAAAAGACAATAAAACACACACCAGGGGGGTTTCAACGATGAAGGCATTCCAAAGGCAAGATGCCGCCATCAAAAAAGCCCAGTTTCTAGCCTCCATTTGCATCATCTCTACAAGAAGGGGCACAAAGAGCAGGGCTTGGGAAGAGATAGTTCACACACACACAGACACAGAGTTATTTTATTCTTGGTTAAATCTTTAGGGACCCCCCCCCAGTAACTTACTTTTTTGTCAGAGAGACCATTTTGTTGCCATTTTCCTGGAATATGTTCTTTGACTGTACTCCTACAGAAGAGGAAGATGGGAAAACAAAGAAGAGTTCTGCAGAGAATTTTGACCTCTTCTTCATCTTAAACAAGAAATTACTTAAGAAGAGAGAAAATCCACATGTGCCTATAGCTATAACCAAACTTCACACACCCCATCCTCAGAAGTCCATAAACTCTGTAACAGGAATTGGTGACCCATGGCCTGAAAGTGGAGGTCATGCTTCTTTTTCTGGGTTTCAGATCTCATAACTTTTTTTTCAATCCATCTTGAGTGGAGCCATAATGAGGACTACTAAAAGTGGATAGATAGGCTGTGGTTCCAGTGGTCCTACCATCAGTCCAAGGGAGATTAAACATAATGTGATGATCACCTCAAGTAATTTATAGCAACCACTCTGAAGAAAGGAGCAGGCACAGCAGTATACGCTTAACTGCTGTTTCTTTGGAGTTTTCACCTCTCCACCTCTGAACAAGAACTTCTTACCACACTAAAACCAACACCTTTCTCTAAATTTAATTACTTTTTTTACTTCTCTAACTTTAATTACTTATTTTAAATTTGTAACTGAAATTGTATTAGGTTCTGTATAAATGAATGTCAGAGCAAAAGTCTCCATTAAAAAAAATATATCTTCAAATAGGTTATATGCAGTCCTGTGAGTTACAGCAAACACATCTCATAAATGGGCAGTTATTGACAACAGCGGACAGCGGAAGACAGGAGGGCCTGGCGTAATCTGGTCCATGGGGTCGCGAAGAGTCGGACTCGACTGTGCGACTGAACAACAATTGACAACACATCTCAGGAAAAGCTCAAGGCTTTACATCACACTTCCTTCCATAATTATATTTGAAGATATATTGTTTATCAGTTACTGAGGAAGTTCTTCGAAACAGAGTTCTTAATATCTGGATTCTTCGTTTATATTATTCTTCATGCATCTTCGCCTCAAGAGGAAATTTTTCTACTTTAATATTGTGCTTCTATAGTTGTATTTGTATTAATACTTTGGTCATTATTGAACTAGTGTTAGTGTCTTTTTCACACAGATTGCGATTCCCTTGTATACCTATACTGTGTGTTCCTCTTTGGTTGCTGTTGAGATTGAACTTGGGACATTCTGCATGCCAAGCTGATGCTCTACCACTGAGCTACCCCTACCAGTATATTGTCTAAAGAGACTAGCTTTAGCTTCATTTGTGAAAGCAGTGCTGCACAGTTAAAACCCAGAACTTGATTTAAGCAGTTGTATTTTGAGGGCTGGTTGTCACGATGCTCTCGAAGGCTCTGATGGCACTCCAGTGCCTAGAGAAATGAAAAACTGGAACTACTTTGGTGCAAAGAAGTGTGAAGGGAAAAAAAGATTTTGCATGCCTTCTGTCTACCAGAGCTAATATTATGCTTCCAATGGTTCTTCAGGAAGACAAGTGTCTCCTAAAAAACCTCTGAAGGAACTCTTCATATAGCTGTGTGCCTCCATAGGAACCTTTGAAAAACAGTCTGAGTGGCTGTCTTGCAAACACAACATGAACATCCATGAGGCACTACTGATGCCTATCTGCCATAAATTTTATCATAGTTCTGTGGTGAACTCCGAAGTCAAAAGAACCCATGTAACGTAATTGCTCAGTGGGTCATGCATAAGAGTTGGAGACTTTGGGGGTGGATCTGGGAGAGGGCGAGGTTTGGGGAGGGGAGGGGGCTCAGCATGGTACAATGCCATAGAGTCCACTCTTCAAAGCAGCCATTTTCTCTAGGGGAGCTGATCTCTGACAGCTGGAGATCAGTTGTAAAAGCCGGAGATTTCCAGGCTCCATCTAGAGACTGGCAGCCCTAAATTCTGATGAGTAAGGGGCTGCACATATTTCCACTGGCTCTACTTGTACCAGCTGTTACCTTCAACATTTTCTTCCTTCTTACTCCACGACTGGGCTGAGGAGTGGACTGACTTCTTACGAGGACTTGTGCTCACTTTTCTCCAAGCAGCGCTTTCCCCCTTCTTCTTGGAGCAATTTTTGTAGTTCATTATCACGGAAAGAGGGAAGTTTCCTCCTTTAAAATCAGCAATGTACCGATCCAGTTCTGAAACGTTGAAAATGAAATAAGATGCAGTGAGAATTTTGTGGCACATCATGTCCAAAGTACTACACAAGGTCACTAACATTTCTACCTTTGCTCCAGTGTTATCTCTGTGTCTCCACTGCATTTGTATCCTTCCAAGGAATTCAAAGCAACTTACATTGCAGTTCCCTCATCCACAATGACTCTGTGAGGTAAGTTAGGCTGAGAGAGTGATTGGTCCAAGATCAACCAGTGAGTAAAGATTTGAACTCAGGTCCCCTCGTCCTAATCTGGCACTCTAACTACTACACACCGCAGGCTCTCCTCAGCCTTCTTACTCATTTCTTCAAACTTCTTATTTGTATAAAACAGATGTCACTGTGATTCCTGGGATTAAAAAACTACAGAAATGTGAAAAAGCTTTAGGAATAAAATGATAAATTAAATAGTTGAGCAATAAAGATAAGCTCCAACAATAACTTGTCTGACTGTCCAGCAAAAAAATACAGTACACAGTTTCAAAATTAAAATGAATGTTTTCCAATGACAGATGGTAAAGACAACAGAAGCATGGGAAATGAGGAAAAAAAGATTTACAGAAAAAGACAGATAAGATGAAGAAAACAAAATGGAGGTTTAGAAAAATACAGAACAGGTTATGGCAAGAAGGAAAAATATTTGGTAGAACTAAGAGACTTATACAGAAAACTCTTGGACAAAAAGTAGTAAACTGAGAAATTCAAGAATTTCTTTACAACAGCAAATAATTGAGGCCCTTCCCAAAACAAAACAGAGAAAAAATTCCATGGTAAAACTCCACGGCTAGGTCCACCCTTCTGGTCATGCCTTCAATTGCCCCCCCCGGTCAGAATAACGAGACAGACAACAGTTTGGAAGTAAACAAGGGCCACTTTATTAACTATTTAACATAACATTGCGGCAAGGGACCAACTAAGTGAGCATGAAACAGGCAAGGTAGGTGTCACTCCCTGACCAACCTCCTTGTCCTTTTCATGGGCGGGTCACCCAGCTCCAGTCTTGAGCCAGCGACCTGGCTTGTGACTGGCAGCCCAGCAAAACTGGTTGCCACCTAGGAGCGCCTACCCCCTGAAGCCTTACAACTTGCAGAGAGGAGCCTTACCCTAAGAGGCTCCCAGAGGTGATCACCATTCCTCACCCTGGACCCTAAAATCCAAAGGCAGTTCCTGATGACCCCCTCTTCCCTAATCGCAAATTGCTGTAAGGTGCTCACCGGTTCCAATTTCTTGCCCACACAAACCTGCCAAGTGACCAGTCTATTTAGATGTCGACCACCACAACCAACTATTCAGTCCACGGCTCTCAGTGCAAGGTAGGCAAAAACACTTCCACCCTTTCAGCCAATCCTGGGTAGAGGCAAAAAATTCCTACCTGATCCCAATAGGCAGCCAGCAACAGCCTACAGTAAGAACAGGGCGGGAGGGTGGGTGAGCACAAGTTCCAACTGTTTGGGCGGGAGCAGAGCCTG
Source organism: Gekko gecko (assembly GCA_029375565.1). NCBI lineage: Eukaryota > Metazoa > Chordata > Lepidosauria > Squamata > Gekkonidae > Gekko > Gekko gecko. The sequence goes on from JAPDNY010000005.1 coordinate 119,633,767, forward strand.
GCTGTTTAACAAGGCCGGCTCTGCCCCCTGGCCATGTCACAACGCACCGTGTCGTGGTGACTGATTTTGCCCCAGTCTCCTTTGGGGTGGCAAAACAGCCCCCAGCGTCCAGCGGCATCACCAGGAGGCCAGGAGCTCCATTGCCCACCCCCAGTCAGAATAACAAGACAGACAACCGTTTAGAAGTAAACAAGGGCCACTTTATTAACTATTTAACATAACATTGTGGCAAGGGACCAACTACGCAAGCATGGAACAGGCAAGGCAGATGTCACTCCCTGACCAACCTCCTTGCCCTTTTCACGGGCGGGTCACCCAGCTCCAGTCTTAAGCCAGTGAACTGACTAGTAAGCAACCATGGGCTACTTAATGCTTATTTCTGATCACCAGCCATATGGAGTTTTCAAAGAAAACATTTCATGAATCCACCTCTGATTTCACTCCAAACTATAGTTTCAAATATTAATTTGTTTGGATTTTCGATATGTATCAGGGCTCTTGGACTACAAACCCTGTCCTATGTTCCAATCATACATTCCAATAATATATTTGATCAATACACATGTGGGGAAGCAGATATGAGCAGCCTGGCCTTGCTCACCACCTCCATGCAGTTGTTGGCTTGTGAGCACGACATCTACATGCAGACAAAGTTTACACACGTATGCTTTTTGAATGCTCCTGATCATGGGGTTAATGCCTTGAGCACAGATTTCCTCCACTGTGTTCATGATTGCACGGTGGTGGCAGCAGCAGCAATGTGTTTGTATTCCCTATGTATCAGTCAATCATGTGACTGAAACATATGCAGAAGGCTACACTGTTCATTCTAGGCCTTCTGTTCTAGGCACTGACTCATTTATTGTGTCTCACCTGCTCTGGGAAGAGGGCAGCCATGCAGAACAGCCTTGTTTAACAAGATGCTGAGAGCAGCTTTCACCACAGCCTGCTGCCCTTGGCTTGGACTTTTCTTGACTGCTGCCTGTCCCAGTGCAGCTGGTCTTTTCAGAGAAGCTCTTGAGAGAATTGCTTCTTGAACTCGGGGTGCAATGACAGCATTCCATAATTTGGACATCCACCTGGAAGCACACAGTGAAAAGAAAGGCACCATGACTGGACATGCTTGAAACATTGAAGGAGATCCTTCAAGTGCTTGGGACAAAGGCATATGCAGTCATAACCCAATGTTATTCTCTGGCATGCTAAAAATACTGCAGTGATTGCACCCAAAGATTTTTGGGTGTTTTTAGCCTTGAATGAAAATCTTTCCAGATTTCACTCCCAGCCATAAAAGTAGGGTCAAAACTAGGGATGCCAACCTCCAGGTGAGACATGGGGATCCCTTGGAATTACAGCTCATCTTCAGACTACAGACTACAGATTAGTTCCCTTGGAAAAATGGATGCTTTGGAGGGTGGACTCTATGACAATATACCTCATTGAGCTCCCTATCCTGTCCTCCCCAGGCTCCACCCCCAAATCTCCAGGAGTTTCCTAACCTGGATCTGGCAAGCCTAAGCCCTCGATCCCCTGCAGGTGGCCGTGGGGGATCTGGTGATCCTAGTCAAAACATAAAAGGTATGTCTCATTCAAAGAGTTTAGAACAACTGTTGCTGTTTAGGCACAACAGTAGCATTTGCCAAGTTATCAGAATGTGGGTGAGAAATACGCTGATTCTCCTACACCTGGGATCATCCTGAGGTATTTCGAAAAGTGCATTCAGTACTACATTTTGCTGCTTTACCATCCCAGATTAATTTGAACTGCAGAGCTGCTCTAGAACACATGAAGTCTAAAGAAAAGCCTATTGGAATCTCAGTGACTTTCCTTTCATATGAAATTAGCACAGCCTTTCATATTTGGCTTTCACCCAAGCTCCAACCACATCACTGTCTGTACTGAAATTAATGATGGCTTTTCATTTTTAAAAGTAGGGAAGCTCTAAGTTTACACAGGACATTTCTAACACTTTCTCAGTGACTTGGACTTGAACTGCCTTCTGTTTCTGAAGCAGAAAAGTGGGGGAGAAATTTTTTAAAATACAATGATGTGCACCATTTAAAAGTCTCTTTCAAATCCAGAAAAGTAGGTTAGGTGAGTAATCTTGCTGAGTTCTCTGAAATAATAGCACCAGAGGAAGACTGACTGAAGACTGTAACTATTCATTGCCCATCTGATAGCCTAAAACATTTGTTCATTATAGCTAAAATGGACTGTAGCCCCCTTATTTTTTTAATGACACATGTACCCTTAGCACCTGCTGAGAGCCAGAAATTTAATACAGGAAGATTTTTCTGACTTGAAAATGCATGTTTGGGGGCGGGGGGGAAGCACTACTGAATTTATACTTAGTTGTACAGGAGCTGAAGGCACAAAAGCCCTGTCAAAAATAATGGTGGCAACCCTACAGTGGGCTATAAAAGATACATTCCCACTGGAGATTACTATGTTGTCATTCTGTACTAAACTAAATAACAATGGTATGAAGCAGTAACTGAAAAAATCCCAAAGTTAATGCTTTCCTCTCTAGTTCTGGAGGATATTTGCCCCAGTAGGCTATCTCTTACCAGCTGGCACAAGAGAGGTGGGCAATCTTGCCTGATTCCTCTCCTCAATGCATTCCTTGCCTTCTCACATGGTTTTTTGTCTTAGAGATCCCACAACCCCCATCATAATCTTTTGGAGGAGGGGAGGTATCCATCCTCCATCTTCCACCAGCAGAAAAATTGATAGGCTCTGACCAACTGTGTGTCACAAAAGACAAACGGGGTCCATCTCATTTGCATGGCAAGATTTGGCATCACTGAATTACTGTGCACAATTTCTATGAAACCCCTGAGCAAATGCCAAGAGACAGGAATCTGGTCACCTTTTGTGTCACTCTCCTTAAATGGTACTTTTATGTGGATTAAAACAAAATGGATGGAGGCATATTTAACCAAAGACCCCTTATTTTGCTTCCAATATTCTAGCTTATAAAATGTGATTGAAGCAGACTTCTGAAGAGAAGCCAATAAGTAAGAATACTGAAGTATTAGGAGCAGGAAACTAGATATGGGAGAAGAGAAATGGGTAGAAGGACTATAGAAAGAAGATAACACATTTTTTGAAAGCAGCAGCTTTAATATCATGAACCCCTGAGTGTCAAACATTTTAGTTCTTTTGCCCTTTCTGTGTAGATATATAACTTGCTAATACAGGCCAAACAGTTCCCTCTTTGAGAAACAAAGCATGGTTGCTCAATAGAGCAACACTACTGACGTTTTTCAAGACAGACTTGTGGCTTTGCAATTTTGCTGCTTGTTTATTTTTAGTCTGCTCACTCTTGTTTTATTTATTAGGCAAATAAGTATTTAAATATGACTATTCATGCAGTGCAGTGATCTCAGACCGTATTAAAACATTTCTCTATTTAAAGTATTATTAATTTGTGTAGAGTATTGAGACAAACACAACATCCTTTCCCATCTTCTCAGTAATTCTTGCAAAGGCGGAGTAATCCTTGTTCCCATTTATTGCCCAAGAACTGGACTGAGGGCAGGAATCTGCTGAAAACTACCCAGTGAGTTAAACTAATATTTCAGCATTCAGTCATATGCTGAACACATGGTGTGCTAAAAGCAGTGGTAGTTATGGATAGGTGTAAACACGTAAGCAGGTCACTGAAACTGTGCTCCTGGTTCATGTGACATCTACATTTTCACCAAGGACCATCTATATCAAGCTTCTCTTTGCATAAGGGCTAGAAACTTTGTTTTTGAAACAAAGTAAAAGTGGGGATCTGCAGCATGCTGACCTATCTACATCTGTGCACCACCACAGAATATAAATAACCATGATAGCTTTCCCCCCCTTGGCCTACATAAGAATAAATTATTTCTGTAGTGTGAGTCTAAACCTGACAAAGTTTTAGGGATCTTAAAAGCTAGAGACTACATATGTCTTCAACACTATTACTTAGCCAGTGAATGACTACCAGGACAGGAGGCCCAGACAGCTAAGGAGCTCCAAATGCAATTCAATGAACATGTGGTGTTTACTGTATGAACAGGTTCACCATTCAAGTGTGTGGTACAGAGAAAGCAACATGCTCTTTGCATGTATTTATGAATGCAACCAAAAAAGCTGTGCAGGTTGAAGGATGGCAAGAAGGAGAGGATATTTGAGTGAAATAACCCTCCCTCCACAAGTCTGAGATTGGTTGGATACTCCCTTTAGTTCTTAAAAGAAGGAATAGAATATACACCTTCTGCTGACCATTCCTACTTTCCCAGGAATGAAATCTGGTGCAAAAGATTTAGCAGTTGCAATTAATGGCAATTAATTAGATTAAAAATTGATTACTATTGGTGGTGAATTAGAGATGGAAGCAGTTGAAGGATATTGTTACATTGCAGAATTGACCAAGGTGAAACAGAAGACTTACTTCACTGTGCTATGGTTATGACCAGGCACCACTGGACAAGAAAAGAAATGCTTTGGCCCAATAAGTGCTTCAGGTGTGCCCAGGCGTGCCAAGCATGAGTTCAGCTGGTGCCAGACTCTAAGTATCCACTCTACCATCCTGCACACTGGATCACATGGAGGAGGCATTTTACCTCTGAACTGTGGAAGAGTAAACAGATGGCTAAGTTTTGTGATGGTCTCTCATCTTCTTGAAGAAAAGCAATTTTACAATTGTTGGACATGAGAAGCCGATTTCATTTTTTAAGTCAAATAATGATGATTACAATTTAACCTTATAGACTCCAACAGAATGTGTGAATGATCCTGTCAGGTTTAAAATCAAGTAGATCCAGTCATTCTTGCACAAAGAAAGGTTTTATTAGGATTATCTTGCTAAAACCCACAGTAGGAGGTCATTGTCAGGAATGGGGGGCAAAGCAGAGCAAGCTAACTTATAGTGTGATGCAATAAAGCGCCTAGCGAATAAAACTTGAGCACTCGCGCGGGAACTCCCGGCGGGAGAAATACTTCATGAGCGGGAGACTACTCCCCCCTCCCCTTGCCTTCCCAGGACTGGAAAATTCTCAGCTAAACAAGAATAGTCCAAAGCCTACATTCAAGGCCACCGTGATAAGGAAAAGCGGCAGGGAAGAAGCTCCCACGTTTCTGCCTGCATAGCTACGCAAGCGCAAAGCAGGGTAGGGAACATAAAACAATGGATTCAGTGAGAAACATCAAAGGCATCTTTTCTGACATTCTGCCCTTCCCAAAATACCACCCACCCACCACTCAGGAAGGAGAGAACAAGGGCCCCCAGGTTTGTTAGGGTATCGTGTGTGAAAGTCTTTCAGGTGATCAGGTGCATTGATATCAGAGACTTTCACCCATTCCCTGTATTGGGGCCCAAAGTGTACCCATTGAACAAGGTACAGGAGTTGTCCACGAAGAATCTTAGAGTCCAAAATATCAGCAATTTCGTAGTGTTCCTCATCGCCAACCATCAAAGGGGGGGGAGGAGCCGACATCTCAGGTTGCCATTTAGTCGGGGGTAACGCAGGTTTGAGGAGGCTGTAATGGAAAATTGGATGTATTGCTTTAAGAGATTTAGGCAAGTCTAGTTGTACAGTTACTTGATTTACACATCTCAATACTTTGAAAGGACCAATATATTTCCAAGCAAGTTTCCTGGATTGCTGCGCTAGCCTTAGGTTCTTAGTTGACAGATAGACAGTGTCTCCCGGTTGCAGTTTCCATCCACCGGTCCTTTTTTTATCTGCCTGTTTTTTGTACTGTGCCTTGGCCTCAGTCAAAGTTTCAACAATCAGGGGCCAAGAATTGCGGAAAGTTTTACACCATGCTGAAGCTGTCCCCCCATTTCCACCAGGCTTTAAGAAGGGAAGAGGGGGCTATCATAGCCCATGGCCGCTTTGAATGGTGACATTTTTGTTGAAGCGTGCCATGAGTTGTTGTACGCAAACTCCGCCAATGGCAGTAGATCTACCCAATTGTCTTGTTGATAGTTAGAAAAACATCTCAGGTATTGTTCCAACGTCTGGTTGACTCTCTCCGTTTGCCCATCAGTTTCAGGGTGATGGGCAGTACTGAGAGCACGTTCAATACCCATTAGAGTCATTAACTCAGACCATAACTTGGAAACAAATGGAACCCCCTGTCGGAGACTATCTTGAGCGGTAACATATGTAACTTGACAATGTGTTGAAGGAATGCTTTGGCCAAGACTTTGGCTGTTGGCAAACTGGGGAATGGTATAAAGTGAGCTTGCTTGGAGAATAAATCCACTACCACCCAAATGACCGTCATCTGTTTAGAGGGGGAAGATCAGTAATAAAGTCCATAGAGATTACTTCCCAGGGTCTGCTTGGGGTGGGTAGAGGCTGCAGGAGACCTGGAGGTTTACCTGGTCTGGCTTTGCAACGATTGCATGTTGGACAGGATTGTATATAGAGGGACAACTCCTGTTTCATTCGGGGCCACCAGAAGCTACGTTGCAGAAGTCTTAAGGACTTTACATATCCAAAGTGCCCCGCAGCTTTTGAGTCATGCACTGTCTGCAAGATTTGGGATCGGGTAGCTTCTGGGACAAACATTTTACTTCCCCTGTACCAACAGCCATTCAGACCACAATTCACATCGTCTCTGGCTTGTAAATCATTTGTTTCTTGTGGGGTGATGTCAGATAGAAATTGTTTTTCCCAGGTTAATGTCTGGATGGGGTTCGTTTGTGCTTGCTTGGCTTTCCGGGTTACAACTGCCCCAACTAACTGTTCCGGGGTGAACATAGACTCCCGTACATCGACCCTCTTAGAAAAATGTTGGGGAAGGCGGGAGAGAGCGTCCGCCAGATGATTGGCTTTCCCTGGGAAATGGTGAAGGGTAAATTGAAATTTGGAAAAAAATTCAGCCCACCTGAATTGTTTAGCATTCAGATTCCGCGGTTTTCGCAATACCTCAAGATTTTTGTGATCAGTCCAGATTTCAAAAGGTATTTGGGACCCTTCTAACCAGTGTCTCCATGTGATCAATGCTAAACGTACAGACGCAGCTTCCTTATCCCAAATGGGCCAAAATCTTTCTGTATCGTTAAATTTTCTTGACACATAAGCAAGGGGTTGTAGCTGTTTCTGAGCATTCTCTTGCAAAATCACCCCACCCATAGCAGTGTCCGATGCGTCTACTTGGACTACAAATTTCTTTGTCTCATCAGGGTGTGCAAGTATGGGTTCAGACGTGAACAACCGTTTTAGTTGTTCAAACGCTTGCTGACACTGCGAGGTCCAATTCAAAGGGGCCCCTGGCGCCGAAGCCTTAGATCCCTTCCCCTTAGTCTTTAGCAGTTCCGTGAGGGGAAGGGCTACCTGGGCAAAGTGTGGCAAGAATTGACGGTAAAAGTTGGCGAAGCTGAGGAAACTTTGGAGCTGTCGCCTGGTTTTGGGGGCTCCCACGTTAATACATCCTGGACCTTTTTTGGGTCCATCTCTAACCCCGCAGAGGATATGCGGTATCCCAAAAAGTCAATGCACTCTTGGTGAAATTCACATTTTGACAGTTTAACAAACAGTTTGTGCTCTAAGAGCTTTTCCAGTACTTTACGCATAAGGTTAGTGTGGGATTCCTGATCCGGGGTATAGACCAAGATATCATCTAAATAAACAACCACCCCCTTGAATAGATAGGGGTGTAACACTTCATTGATTAAGTTCATGAAGACCCCTGGTGCCCCCTGTAACCCGAAGGGCATCACCCTGTATTCAAATTGCCCCAGCGGGGTATTAAATGCAGTCTTGTATTCATCCCCCTCTCTGATGCGAACCCGAAAGTAGGCATCTCTTAAATCCAGTTTCGAAAACACTTTCCCTTTAGCCACCTCTGCCAGTAAGTCTTTGATGAGGGGCATTGGGTAGGCATTAGTTGCAGACACTGCGTTAAGTCCCCGGTAATCCGTGCAGAGTCTGAGCCCCCATCCTTCTTTTTGCAAAACAATACAGGTGCTGCAAAAGGAGATGATGCTGGTCTAATGAATCCACGGGCCAGATTTTTATCAATGAAACGGCGCAGTTCTTCCTTTTCACTTGGGCTCATGGCATAAATTTTCCCTTTTGGTAACTTCTGGCCCGGAAGAATCTCAATGGCACAGTCGGAGTTACGATGGGGGGGTAATTCATCAGCTTCCTCCTCCTCAAAAACCCTTGTTATATACTGGTAATCCTCAGGGATGCGGTTAAGATCCTCCGTTGCTAAACAAGCTCAAGGAGGTTCATTGCATGGGGGATTTCCCCACCCTGGGTCCCATTTGTGTCCCGTACATTTTGGGGAGATAAATTGTACATCCCCTTCTTCCCATAGAATGTAAGCGTTATGTCCATGTAACCAGGGACTACCCAACACTAAGGGAAACTGGGCTTGCGGGGCTATCACGAACGAGCGTAGCTCCCAGTGGTCACCAATGCCTATTCTTAAAGGAACAGTCTCAAATCGGCATGGTTCTTTCATTGGAGACCCATCCATCTGCGTGAAAGTTATTGGGTCTTTCAAGTGGACCACGGCTGCCTCCAACCCCATAACCATAGACGGGTTTATGAGATCCCTCCCGCACCCTGAGTCAATGAGGGCCCGAACCCGAATGTGGGTCATCATTGCGGGATTCATCACCAGAACAGTCACAAAGAAGAGAGAGGGGTAATTGCTCACCAGTTTAGGCGCCTCAGGTGCTGGGTCCTGCTGTGTAGCGCCATTCACAAACAGGACCATTTCATTTCCCTGCATCTCGCTCTCCTCCTCTAGCATCAAGGCATCCGCTTGGTCGGGGCTAGCAAAAAGAGCCCGCGTGTTGCGTGGTTTTGCTGTACCTTTCCTCGGGGTAGGGGTTGTCCACCTTCTGGGCTCTTCTTGTGGTGGGGCTCTATTGGGATCCCCTCTCGGGCAGGCTGCAGCGAAATGCCCTTTCTCCCCACACCGCAGGCAGAGCCCCTGTCGCATACGCTGATCCCTCATTCCACTTGGGGTGGACATTGGTTTGGGTCTGGCCTGGCCTGCCGCAGTACTTGGACGGTTGTTACCCAAAGATAGATCCAGTTTCATCATGCGTAAGCGACTTTCGGCCTTCTCGGCTTCCTCCATCCAACCCTGGAGGGTGCGGGGTTGCTGAGAGCTGAGGACATTATTGCGGACGTCTACGGCTAGTCCCATTCGATATTGTTGGGCCAAGACCGCATCTGTCCAGTCTCGAATTTTCACGGCATGCCTTTGAAACTCCCGTGAGTACTCCCGCACTGAGAGTTTGCCTTGTCTGAATGTGCGGAGGAAGGCTTCAGCTTTTTCGGCCGCCCCCGGATCCTCAAAACGATTTCTCAAGGCCCACATGAAGTCATCTACATTTCCCAACTCCGCTGCCTCCAGATCATGAAGGGCTACATACCAGCTAGTCGCACTCCCCCGGAACCTGGATGCGATAAACTCCACCTGTTGTTCTTCGTCTGGGAATACATAGCCCCATCTTTGCACAAATTTTCCAACTTGCAAAATGAAAAAGGACACAGTCTCTGGATCTCCATCAAATGTGATCTCAAGCATGTCCTTGGGGCGGATTACCGGGGGGCCGGCGCCATGATCGGTACTGGGACCGGCTGCATGAGGGGGCTGGAGCAGGGGGTTGAGGCGGAGGTAAAACTGGCGGCTGGATAGGTCCCGGTTGCCCTGGCCCAGGTCCTGGCGCTGGGACGACCAATGGAGGTGGGGCTGGTGCTGGCTGGCCCGGCCCCGGCCCTGGGGGAGCTGGCTGGCCCGGCCCTGGACCCGGTGGTACTGGTTGGCCCGGACCCGGCCCGGAGGAGCAGGAGGTGGCCGTCCCGGTATCAACGGTGGTGCAGCGGCTGGTGCCGGTCTAGGTTGTGTCAGCGGATGGGCCCGAATGGCTTGGTCCATCATCTGGGGTAGGGACTGCATTAGTTTGCTCATATCCCTTACCAGCCGTCGGGTATCCTCTTGAATAGAGTCCATGCGGGCATCAGTATCTTGGCTGGACCCCGTTCTGGGGGATCCCCGAGACACCCGCCCTTGGGGAAGACCAAAACTACCTCTGGGATCCAAAAGACTGTCCCGGCTCTGGCTCCCCGGCATAGTCCAGGTGGTCTGGGTAGTGTCCAACAAGTTCTTAGTCCAATCGCGTGATCTGCGATAAGTCACCCCTTTATCCCAGGGTGTTGGGACTCCTGGCACATAGGTTCGTGGAACCGCACCTCCCTGACTTTGTATAGGCCCGGCCGGGCTGTAGATCGGGAGTGTGTACGCGGCTCCAATTGTGCCAATCGATGGTGGGGTAGCCAACCCGGCTGCTGAGTAGACTGCCGGTGCTGCCAAAACTGTAGTTGTAGTCACCGGAACAACGGTGGTGGTCGGGATAGTAACCACTGGAGCTGCCACAGTAGTGACGGGAACCGTGGCTCCTGACGCCGTAGTCACTGGAACGGCGCCCGTGGCTCCCGCAGTAGTGATCGCTGGAGCTGCGCCGGAGGCTCCCGAAGTAGTAATCAACGGGGCTGTGCCCGTGGCTCCCTTCCCGCTCCGCTCATCGTGGTAGACGGCGGAAACTGATGGTGAGGGAATGATGGGGATTCCTGACAATTTCTGTCAGGTTTAAAATCAAGTAGATCCAGTCATTCTTGCACAAAGAAAGGTTTTATTAGGATTATCTTGCTAAAACCCACAGTAGGAGGTCATTGTCAGGAATGGGGGCAAAGCAGAGCAAGCTAACTTATAGTGTGATGCAATAAAGCGCCTAGCGAATAAAACTTGAGCACTCGCGCGGGAACTCCCGGCGGGAGAAATACTTCATGAGCGGGAGACTACTCCCCCCTCCCCTTGCCTTCCCAGGACTGGAAAATTCTCAGCTAAACAAGAATAGTCCAAAGCCTACATTCAAGGCCACCGTGATAAGGAAAAGCGGCAGGGAAGAAGCTCCCACGTTTCTGCCTGCATAGCTACGCAAGCGCAAAGCAGGGTAGGGAACATAAAACAATGGATTCAGTGAGAAACATCAAAGGCATCTTTTCTGACAGATCCACTACTGACAGGACAATCATCCATTTTGTATCACCTCAGACACAGTGCTCTTCAATGGAGTCAGTTTACTCTTTTTCACCTGTAAGTTAGGGTTAGCAGAGGACATGTCCTCTTTTTTTGGTGTCCATCCCCTTTTGGGCTCTTTTAAACCCCCCCACAGATAACCTCTTTTGGGGTTGTAAGGCTGGGAATATTCCTACTTAATAGCAATTATCATAGCTTAAATAGTACTGGGTATTTAAAATTAGATCTGTCATAGTGGTCACTTGTTTGAAGTAGTCAGTCGGGAATAAATCCTCTTTTTTTACTTTTCAAAATATGGTAACCCTATGTAAGTCATTATGCTGAGTGATTCAAGCAACAAAAAACTATATCAACTAGTCTTGAGTCAGGAAGTATCAAAATACAGGGCAGTAACACCAGGTCTATAGAACTGGCACTCCAAGCTTCTGAAGTTCCATACTAGATGGAACACTGATAGAGCTGTGAAAAGATTTTCTCAGCATTTTAAAGGAAGTATAGTTGACCTGATTTGAAATTTAGCCACTGTGCAAGTAATAGAGAGGGCTTAGCCTTCTCTTGATCAAAATAAATATTAGCTCTGGAAAGGGGAAGGGGTGTGTGTAACAGACAGCTCTAATTCCTTTCCCTAAGTTCAGCCAATGGGAGCTAACTGAATGTTGAGAGAGGAGAGACAGTTAGAACCATTGAGGGATAGTTAATTGTTGGGAGTTTGAGCGTAGCTGAGTAATAACTGACATTTCTGAGCTAGGGAGAGCCAGAAGAATTGCTGAGGAAAAGTTATCTTGTAACAAAGAGTCCTAGAAGCAAGAACTGAATTAGAGTTCAAAAGTGTGAACTCAGGATTGTCATATTTATATTTAGGAATCACTCCCCAGTTGTGAATCACCCCCTTCAATAAAAGTGAACTCCTTTTGTTTGCATTAACCCTGCTGACTGAATGCCTATTGTCTCAGGGAAAGAAATGCACATGCACACTCACATGTAACCTGTAAGACCCTAATAATTTTTCAAGTAACCAGTGAAGTGACTGCAGGATGAGAGTAATACGATTATTCCATCTAGTTCCTAGTAATAGCCAAGCCATGGCATTCTGCACCAGCTAGAATTTCCAAATTGATTCTGAGGGGACACCATTGTACAGTAGTCTAGTCTCAGTGTTACTATGGTGTGGATCCAGGTAGCCAGATCAGATGTATCAATGTAAAAGGTCATTTTTCAGGCTAGACTGAGCTGGAAGAAAGTCTTTTTTTTGTTTTGCAATTGCATTAATTTGCTTTTCCAGTAATTAAGTTGGGTCCATTATAACCCCAAGGCTCTTAACTGTCAGCAAGGGTCAGCTGACCTCCACCAAAAGTGGGAAGCACAATGTATTTCAAGATCTCGCCTTCTCAACCAGCATTAACTCTGCCTTTCACGGTTTAGTTTCAATTTGTTCACTCTTAGCCAATTTACCACAGCAGCCAGACAGATATTCAGGGTCTCTATTGCATCACCAGTGGATTTGGATTGGGATACATCATCCACATATTGATGACATCGAACTTCAGAGATACAAATGATTGAAAAGCATGGGGGATAGAATTGTACCCTATGGAACTCCACATGATGGGACCAATACTGAAGATAACTGTTCTACCACAGCAACCCTTTGAGTCTGTTCTGTGAGGAATAATTTGAACCAGTTCAGTGCACATCCTCTGACAATTCCTTCTGCCTCAAGTGCCTCAACAAGATGGTATGAACTACTGTATCAAAAGCTGCATATAAGTGCAACAAGAGCAACATGGAGCCATAGCCTTTGTCTACACTCAGATGAAAGTAATCAACTAAAGCTAGCAGAGACGTCTCTATCCCATAGCCCACCCTGAAGCCAGACAGAAAAGGGTCTAGAGCAGATGAGTTATCCAAGAAGACCTGGAGTCAGTCTGCTACTGTTCTCTCAATCCTTTGCCCAGGAAGAGCAGGTTAGAGAGCAGGCAATAATTGGCCACCTCTTTCAGTGGCCAAGGCAAGGTGCCCTGAGTTAGTGACTGGTCTATAATAGATATTAAACATTTGCTGATGTAGTCCTTACTTGATTTTAGTAGCTAGGATAGGCAAGGATACAAAATGCAAGTAGTGGCCTTCAGTGATCCCATCCCTGGATATCCATCACAGAAACTGGGATAAAATGATCCATGAATAGACCAGATAGTGCATGTCTACGTTACAACTGACATCCAGGTCAGAGCGTATTCTCGATATTTTATCAGCAAAAAACTTGGCAAAGGTATCACAGCTAAATGTCTCTTCCTGAGACAATAAAGACACAGATGTTGGTGTCAGCAGTTACAGAGCTACTTTGAACAATCAGGATGGTTGCAAGCTAGCTGATGCTATAGTAGCAGAGTAGTAACATATTTTTGCTGCTGTTACCACCACTCCACAGGTCTTCCAATGGGCTCTATAGTGTAATCTATTTGATTTGGTACAGGTTCACTGCCAGAGTCATTCTAGAGGTCTCTCAGTATTCTTCAAGTCACAGTTAAAGTCAAGTCAACAAAATAGCGTTTTGTTTCCAGCTCTGTGAAGTGTCTGGGTAAGGACTGGTTGACATAGGGAACAGAGCTGTTCTGCCTGGTGAAGAGTCTGGGGACAAAGAAAGAGGGGGGGACGGGACCCTGTGTGCTTAAAAGGGTCAGGTCTCTCTACCTATTAAACAGAGATGAGACAGGTGGTGGACTGTGACTGCCTGATCTACCTGTAACCATAAACCTATGTGACAGAGTTTGTGGTGAGTGCTGGGTCACTGAGTGAGTGAAAAGAGAGGAACTAGAGAATCTCTTTTTGCTTGTTTTCCCTTTCAAGACTGATAACAGCATGGTGAAGGGTCAATTCCAACTGGCAAAAACACACTGGGTGGAAGACCAAGCTCCATCCTTCCACAGCACTATGGCTCTAATCTGAAACAGGGCTCTGCATCATTACTCTTTCAGTTTAAAAACTCTGGGAAGATCTATTCTCGGATATATCAAGGGCACATCTCATTTAGTCTTAGAGTGATGCAAAATCAGTTCAAACAGGCACTTCAGATGTGCACCAAATCTATTATATGTGAAACAACTGAATATTTTATTTTGATTTGAAAGTGGCAGTCCTGGGTACAAAGCACAGGGAACATTTCTTTTGTGGGCCCTATAGTATTAGGCAGAGTCTGCACAAGAGCGATGCTCTTATTCATTTCAACAAGGATTGTACAAAAGTTCCCAATGAATGATATACATTTATTTTCCAAATAATTTTATTCTTTTTCAAAAGGAATACAGAATTCAACATTATAATACACAAATATACGTTGCTTCACTTAGAGAAAAACAAGGAATACTATCAAATTTCTAACCTATAAACTTATACTGTTTTGGAATACAGAATACAGAATGGTAAACTTATAACTTGTCAACTGTAAATCAGTATTTTATATCTAGCTTTATTGATGCTTTCCCAATTAAAGTTCTCAAAGGTTATTTTTTTTAACATAGGGAACCATTTTCCTACGGGATTGTATATTTCGCATTCATTCTGGTAATTTGAGTTATATATAGACTAGGAATAAGGCCCGTTGTGGAAATAAATACAATGGACTCTAGAAAGAGGCTCTGGGAGAGTGCCCTGGCTTTGGGCACTCAGTGACAATTTGCTGTGGCAATCTCAGCAGGGTATAATGACAAGAGTCCACCATTTTCTCCAGAGGAACTGATCTTTGCTACCTGAAGAGCAGTAGTAATTTTGAGTGATCTCCAGCCCACCCCCAAGATTGGTAACAGTGGTTCCCCAGGAGGGAGTGGCTGGTTTGGAGGGTGGAGTCTATGGCATTGTACTTGTCTGAGGTTCCACCCCTCCTCAACACTCACCCTCTCCAGGTTCGACCCCTCAAATCTCCAGGAATTTCCCAACCTGGAGTTGATAACCCTATCTCCCTCCCAGCCAACCATCAACCTACCTTTAGTTTTCCATCTCCTCCCCCCTCCCTCCTAGAGAGCAGTTGTAATTTTGAGTGATCTCCAGCCCCCACCTGGAGATTGGCAACAATGGTTCCCCATCAGGGAATGGCTGGATTGGAGGGTGGAGACTATGGCACCGTACCTGTCTGAGGTGTCACCCCTACTCAAACCTCACCCTCTCCAGGCTCCATCCCTCAAATCTCCAGGAATTGCCCTATCAGGACTGGGCCCAATGAGTTTTCTCCCAAAGGCCAACATAGGTGTGGAAAGGGCCTTTTACTGACAAAGGAGAAAGTACAGGTGCCAACTCTGATTAGGGAAATACCTGGAGATTTGGGGGGGCTGGATCCTGTGGAGCGCAGCATTTGGGGTGTGTGTGGAAGGACTCAGCAGGGTATAATACCATAGAGTCTACCCTCCAAAGCAACCATTTTCTCCCGGGGAACTGATCTCTGTCATCTGGAGGTCAATTGTAACAGTGGGAGATCTCCAGGTCCCACCTGGAGATTGGCAACCCTAGGGGAAAGTCAGCCGCACAGCGAGGAGTTGAAGAAAATGGTTTGATGGTTGCTGGCCCACCTCATTAGCCAGCCAGCCATGCTGAAGCTAAGCAGGAGAAAAAGCCTTTTTCCATTTATTCTGACAGGAAAGTGGCCACGGGGGGGGGGGGAGGGTTATGCTGAAAGTCCTTTTTTTTACTCACAGAACCAAGCTTGGCTGTCTACCAAGAGCCACTGAGGGGACAGTCCCTCACAGGAGCCACGAGAACTATCTTCCTCAGGAGAGAGAGCTGGTCTGCCAGTAAATCTGACATGCAAATCTGTCTGAAGGGGGAGTGGGTGGGGAAGAGGAGCAGACCCAGCACCTGGCCAATGGCACACGAGTACTCTTGAGTGGTGGCTGATGGGCCAATGGCTGAGGGAGGGCATTGTACAGCCAATGGGAGCGCATGGTATCTTACGAAATCAAAAGATAATTATTATAAGGAGAGATATCTTTTCAAGCATGAAAAAGTCCCATATCTTGTGAAACCAAAATTCTATGCTAGGAGAATGATTGTCTTTCCAGCATTTAGCTATAGTGACCTTGGCAGCTGTTATTAATATGTTGATCAATTGTTTTCTAGTATTAGGTATATTATCATCTGGCCAGAGGTTTAAAAGCAACAATTTTGGATCTAATGGGATCAAATAGCTGGTAAGTGTCTGAATCTGCAGTATAATTTTTCCGAGAACTCTGAAATGTGTTTACACAACCACCAGTTATGGAAATAGTTGGCCTTGACTCCGCAAAGTTTCCAGCATAGAGGAGATATCTGTGTGCTTATATGTGAGAGTTTTGCTGGTGTCAAGTACCATCTAAGCATTACCTTCATTGATGCTTCCTGTATTTCTACTGCCTTGGAAATACTCGATTGTGATTTCCAAATGCTTTTCCATTGATCTTCACTAAGAACACATTGGAAGTTAGAGTGCCACGACATTTGATATTTCATCAGTTTAACACTGCTATTTCCCAGAAATAGGCCATATGCCTTGGAAATTAGGTCTTTTTTATTGTAACTTTTATGTAAGAGTTTCTCTAAACCCGTATGAGGAGATGACATTGCCTGCTTAAAGCCTGTTGATTCAATTAGATGTATTCATGCCACTGTATTTTAACTTTGTATTTATCTTCTATTTCAGATTTCCAAAAGATGGAGCTTTGGTGCACTATATCCACTATTCTGGTGATGTTCGCCATTCTCCAGGTAAGAAATGTATTTTTGCCTTGTGCCGGTTTGAACCATTGTTGTCTTGTAAAGGTACTTAGTAAAGAGTGAGGAGTAGTCAAACTTGCTTTATTTTGATACCATATTTTGAGCATAGCCTTTGTAAACGGATTGAACATGATCTTGCCTTTGTAGAAGTTGTACTTGTCCCACATCATTTCTCTTATTGTTGTAGTATTGGAAGTTGCTGCTTCAATCCAACTCTAGTCTAAGGAATCTATGTCATGATATTGACGTATTAATGTAGCTATAGTTGTCGCTTTGTAGTAAAGATACAAATCTGGTACCGCCATACCACCGTTTCTTTTAGTTCTAGTGAGAGTGATGTGTGATGTTCTTGGAGATTTAAACTTCCAAATAAACTTATTAATGTCACTTTGCCATTTCTTTATTTGTTGTTCTGTAATAAAAATAGGAAGGGTTTGAAAGCAATACAAATATTTTGGTAAAATATAAGCTCTTACAACATTAATTCTGTCAGACCAATTTAAAAAAACTGAATTCCAGTTACTCAATTGAGCCATGACGTTTTTGTGTAAATCCGTGTAGTTAGTATGTATCAGGTTAGACAGACTGAATGGAATTTTAATTCCAAGGTAAAATAATCCCGAGTCCATTGGTAGGTGTAAGTACGTTTGATCTTGTTTTTTGTTTTCTTTTCTACTTTTATAGGGTATACTGTAGATTTTTGATGATTTACTTTTAAGCCTGATATATTTCTGAAGGTGTTTAGAGTTCCTTGCAATGCTGAGAGTGACGATTTAGGGTTTGACAAATAGAAGATAATGTAATCTGCGAACAGACTGATCTTGAATTCTTTTTTGTTGATGGAAATACCCTTTATTTCTGAATTCTGTTGTATCGCTCAAGCAAGGGGTTCCATTGCCAATGCAAATAATATTGGTGACAGAGGGCATCCCTGTCGTGTGCCTCTATTGAGAATGATATCATTTGAAGCTGATCCATTTATGGTTCAGCATAAATTGCTCGCAGTGATTTCCGAAAGGTCGGTCCAAAACACATGTGGTTTAGGAGGCCAACTAAATATTTAATTTCTAGAGAATCAAAGGCTTTTTCAATGTCAATAGCCAGAAGTAGAGAGTCAGTACCTTTTTGTTTTCTTCCATAATGAATGATATTTAGTGTTTTGCGGATGTTGTCCAAAATGTCCCTAGTCGCTATAAAACCCATCTGGTCTTTATGAACATAGTTGCCTATAATTGACTTTAGTCTTGCCTCAATAACTGAAGTAAAATTTTTATAATCTAAATTGACCAAAGAAATAGGGCGATAGGATTTTGGATCTGATACGTCCTTTCCTTTTTTTGGTATTAAAATTACATTAGCAGCTTCCCAGGTCTCAGGTACCTTGCCCGTTTTAATCACTTCATTGCAGGTCTCAGTGAGTAACTTGATTAATATTGGAGCAAAGGTCTTGTAGTATTCTGATGTATACCCGTTTGGACCAGGTGCTTTGTTACATTTGAGGTTTTTAATGGCTCTTTCAATTTCTTGAGGGCTTATAAATTCTTCTAATTGTTGAAAATGTTCAGTAGAGATTTTTGGTAAACCAGATACTGAATTTAAAAAGGTTTGAACATCAGGATTTATAGATGAGTAAAGTTTGCTATAGAAAGAGTTCAAGGCTTTAATGATGTCCTTAGTATTTGATTTAATTGTACCACTGGAGTCCCTTATATTACTTATAAAACACTCATCTTTTTTTTTTTTTAAGTTGCCATGCCAAAAATTGTAGTCTTTTAGGACTATTTACCGTTGACATTTGGTGCATGTTAAAGGACGAGCGTTTTATATTCAACTAGTGGGAAAGCCCATTGCGGGAAGAGGCAACAGGCCCTAGGGAGAGTCCTTGGCGCAGGGCAAGGTGGCTGGGCTTGGCCCCCCCAATGAAGGAGTCCCAGGGCACACCGGGTGAGAGAAGTGTGGTGCTGCTGGTTCCCCCTCGGAGGACTCCCCAACGGAGGGCCTGAAGCCTGGCAGGCAGAGGCTGTGCCAGGCTTCAGAAGTGCGGCGCGGCCCCCCATCCCTGAAGCCAGGCAGGGGTAGTGGAGGGTGGCGGGGGGCGAGAGAAGTGCAATGGCGCAGGCTCCCCCTTGGAGGGCCTCCCCCTAACCCTGGGCCTGCAGTGTGCCCGGTGGAGGCCATGCTGGGCTTCGGAAGCGTGGCGCGGACCACCCCTCCCTGAAGGCACCCAGGGCCAGTGGAGTGTGGCACTAGTCGAAGGAAGCACAGCGCTGGTGGCTCCCTCCTCAGAGGGCCCCCCCAACGCAGGGCCTGCAGCCTGGCAGGTGGAGGTTGCGCTGGGTTTTGGAAGTGCAGCATGGCCCCCTGAAGGCAGCCAGGGCCAGTGGAGTGCACGCTGATTGAGGGAAGCACGGTGACGCTGGCTCCCCCCGCGGAGGGCCTCTGCCCAACGCAGGGCCTGCAGCCTGTCTCTCAGCCGCCACGGGTGGCGAGC
Source organism: Gekko gecko (assembly GCA_029375565.1). NCBI lineage: Eukaryota > Metazoa > Chordata > Lepidosauria > Squamata > Gekkonidae > Gekko > Gekko gecko. The sequence goes on from JAPDNY010000005.1 coordinate 119,653,046, forward strand.
TCCCCATGAATGGCCCACCTGTGTGTGCCAGTGACAGCGAGTGAGGGAGTCCTTTCTGGGGCTGGCTCTGGAGGAAGCGGGCGTTGCTTCCCGTCAGGTGCAGCAGCACCAGGGTGCCCTGAGCAGCGGCTTTGGGCCGCGAGGACAGCCAGGGCACCAGGAAGAGGCCTGGGTCCCAAAGCACGCTGCCGCCAGAGCATCCATCCCAATCGGTGGCTGGCTGCAGACTGGGGGTGTGAAGCTGTGTGCTGGCTGAGTGGGTGTGTGTGCGCCCATGCAGGAAGGCAAAGCAGCCAGTGGCAAGGGACCCCCTCTCTGAGTGGCAGGCCCCTCGGCCAACTGATTTCGGCGCACATTTTGACCATATAAAGGAAGACCAAAACTCAATTATATATAAGGACAGGATGTGTCTAGTAATTCAAGTTGTTTTCTAGCATCTCACAGACGTTGGTATACCTTTGAGTCACAAGTTGATTTATGTATTTTTTCTAGGTCATGGATAGTTTTGATTATTTTTGTTATAATTTTACTTTTTTCTTTTTTACAGTAAGACAAAAGAGAAATGCATTTGCCTCTCATGACCACTTTGGAAGTTTCCCATAGGATTGATTGGGAAGTCTCTGAGGTCTCGTTTGTAAGCAAGAAATCATGGAAATGTTCTTGTAATTTGCTTCTGAGAATTGGTTCATATAATAATAGCTTATTGAATTTCCAGAAAGGAGTGGTACCTCAGTCTTCTATCCATAGGAGAGTGTAGAAGACTGGGGCGCGGGCAGACCAACTTTGTGCACCTATTTCGGAGACAGTGCATTTTTGAAGCAGATCTAGTCTCGTGTATGTATTGTGTTGGCTAGAAAAATAGGTGTAGTCTCTCTCTTTATCATGTAGTTTTCTCCATACATCTAATAAACCTACATGTTCAGTTAATGTGCTTCTTTTACTTGTTTTCTTGCAAGCAGATCTGTATAAGACCGAGTGCATTAAAAAGGTAAAATCTCCCCCTACAATTATTGGACCTCTTTGAAATATCAATAGACTTGTAAAACATTATCTTAAAAATTGCACTTGTTCTTTATTAGGAGCATATATACTTGCTATTGTGACCAGCTTTTCATTTAATGTCCCCCTTAAAAAAATATAACGACCCATTGGATCGATCATGTTCTGTTCCATTTTAACCCTAGAGGTTTTGAAGAAAAGAATGGCTACGCCACGTGATTTTGAAGATCCATATGCTAGAGGTTGTACATTAAACCATTTAGTTGGAAGTACTGTATCACCTTTTTTTATATAGGTTTCCTGTAGAAATGCAAGGTTGAGCCTCTGTTTTTGAAAGTCTTGTGCTATATGTTTGGCTTTTATTTTTGAGTGTAGTCCTCTACAGTTTAAAGTGACTATTTTCAATTCAGCCATTCCTAATTATGTCTAATAGCTTGGTAATCCTATACATTAATGTAACCAATGTCATCAAGCCCCTTTTAAACCTTGCCATACTTAGCTTAAACCTCATATCAAAACATACACTAAGGCATACATTGTTAACATCCCAGTAAATGTTCCCGTGTAGTCTTTTCATCTGTTTCAATACCATAACCTTTGCCGGTAATACTTTGACATACAAGATCGTAATCATTAGGCCTGAGTGCCACAACCACTGTATTCCTATTGAGTGTTTAAATCCTCTTTCATAAAACACAATTCCTAAGTGAAGTAACCAATTTAAAATCTTGACCCATACCTTTCCATCTCCCTTCCCCCCTGTAGCCTTGGGGTGTGAGCGAATGCTCAAAGAGCTCTACCTTAAAGACTACCTTAATGAGTAACCATACAGAAAAAAACCGATATCCAAGAGGTCTAATGAAAGTGTCCCGAATTGTCCCCTTCTCCCCTCCCCTGCTGGTGTTATAAACATAAATAACAACTAAATATCACTAACTATGTATCCTCAAAATATAAGAGCAATTCTGTTATCTAAGCTTCAAAAACATGTTAACTCTTTTTTTTTGATAACCAAACAGTGAAACATTTTAAATCTTGCCACTCCAGATGCTTAGATTTCTTCTTACACCCTCTGTTCCCTTAGATCTCAGTTCTCAAAGATCATGCGTCTCCTCGTCGGGATCTTGTTCCACTTAAACAGGGTGTTTTGGCCATCTCGCTTCTTTTTTTTGATGTGATTTGAGTCCAGTTCCATGCCTTCATTCTGTGTATTCGGAGCTTTGAGACCAATAGCTTTTAAGAGGGAGACTCCTCTGTCGATGTCGTCAGCTTGGTAGTTCTTTCCCTGGAACCGAAGTTGTAGTCCTCCCATCTGCGCCCAGCGGTATTTTATTCCTGCGTGTGCAAGGCACTTGGTGATTGGTTTCAGTGATCGTCTGATTTGTAGTGCCTCAGGTGGAACATCCGGGTAAACAAAAACATCCTCCTCTTTAAATTTGAAGCTTGATTTGGCTTTAGCCTCCTTCAGCACTTTAATTTTCTGATGCAAGTCCATGAACTCAGCTAAGATGTCTCGGGGCCCTTTGCATTTGTCAGCTGATGTCGGTCCTATTCTATACGCTCTTGTTAACAAAGGGGCTGTATCATTCTCAAAAACTATCACCGTAGACAGATACATAGCTAGAAAAAAGGATAGATCTTCTGACCCTTCAGCATTTTCTGGTAACCCATGATATTTAAACAAAGCGCTCTCTCGATCTGTGCTCCAGAAGTATGATTCTTTCTTTAGCCCAGGATTCATTATATTGTAGGGCTTTTATATCTTCTTGATTTACAACGGTGGCTTCCAGTGCCATATCCAGGGTTTGTCCTACCTTTTGCATGGTGAGATGTAAGTTTTCCAACTTTTCAGTCATCGGTGTTATCAAGGCATTTATGTCTGTCATTATGTCCGTTTTAAACGCTTGGAGCATCTCTAACAAGTCCTGTTTTGTTAGGGCGCTGTGCTGTGAAGCTTGTTCTGATCCAATCGCCATCTTGTCGTACGTTTGGCCCTGGTTGCTTTTAGGCCGAATTTTAGGCCTGCTCGGCTGCGTTAGTAAGATCTTACCAGATCGATGTTTATTTCCATTTGATTTTCCCATAACCTGTTGGGTTTCAGAATTGCACTTTTGTTGGTTTTCTGGTGGAGGAGGGTAGGCGGCTCAGGAGCACTAACAGTTAGAGTCTGCCATGGAACCAACCGATGCCCCACCCCCATATACATAGTAATTACATCACCTACTGCTCTTTTTACCTGTTCCTTTGGCTGGAGATGCCGGGGACTGAACCTGGGACCTTAGGCATGCAAAGCAGATACTATATCAGTGAGCCACAACTCCTCTGCTAACCTAATGAACACATGAAATTGCCCTCTAATGAGTCAGATCCTTGGCCTGTTAAACTTGATGTTGTCTACTCTGGCTAGCAATAGTTCTCCACGATCTGAGCAAGAGGTTTTCACACCACATTTGCCCTGATCTTTTTAACTGGATTGAATTTGGGGAGGTTCTGCATGGAAAACATGTGCTCCACCACTGAACCATAGCCAAATTAGCCAGCTGCTATTATAAAACAAAACTTTAAAAAAAATAATGGCTCGCTTCCTTTCTCCAATGTCAGGGACAAAGGGTAGTACTAGGAGGCACCCACTGCATTGTGGAGTGCCTCAAGGGGCAGTGCTTTCCCCGATGCTATTCAACATCTATATGCGCTCCCTTGCCCACATTGCCCGGAGGCATGGGCTGGGGTGTCACCAATACACTGATGACACCCAGCTCTATCTGATGTTGGGCGGCCGGTCCGACTCCAGACTGCAAGATCTGGACCGTGGCTGGTTGGCTTAGACTGAAGCGGCTGAAACTGAATCCGACAAAGATGGAGGTCCTGTGCTTGAGTTGGGGTGGTTAGGGGGTAGGGATCCCACTCCCGACCTTCGATGGGGCACCACTGGTGCCAGTGCCGGAGGTTAGGAGTTTAGGAGTGCTCTCGGATGCCCAGGTTTGAACCCCTATTCTGCCACAAAACCTTGCTGGGTGACCTTGGGCCATTCATTCTCTCTTAGTTTTACCTACCTCACAGGATTATTATGACAATAAAATGGAGACATGGAGAATGATATTGTAAGCTGCTTTGGCTCCCCACTGGGGAGAAAAGCATGGTATAAATGTATAAGTACAGAGGGGGAAATCTTAAATCTGAGAACAGCCTTAACTTAAGCACCAAGATCAAAAGCTATCTAAGCAGGGCCTCTAGGAGTTGAGAACACAGGAAGTGGGGTCTGACTAGAGATTAGTATTTTTATGACAATGAAAGTAAACTGGCCTCTACCTATGCCAGGTCTCATGCATATTTATTAACACATTTTATCAATGGAGGCTTAAACTTTCTCTCCCTAGATCTTATGGCAACAGGGAAGGTATGGAATAATTGCCACAATCAGTTTTCAGATGAAATTCCAGTGCATGATTCAATCACCCTGCGGCCAAAATTACCCTTATTTTCAGTGTCAATAATGTTTCTAACCAAAATAGGATCCAGTGGTTCTGTAACAATAGCAATAAGAAAATGCTATGTACTGAAATTCCTACAGAGGGATGGTATGCTGCTGCTAACCGTACCATTCAATTTTTGTTTTGCCGTTTTTCTAAATTGCTACCATTTCTTTCTGCTCCTTTACAAGCTCTCTCTCTCTCTCTCTTACTCTCAATAAAAACAATCCTAGAGGACAGAGAGTGCTTTGGACTTTAAAAAAAAAGGAGATAAAGCTGGAATATGACAGGAGACCAAAGCACCAGTGTTCAGGAAAGAGCCAAAAAGGAAATCCTCTCTTAATAGAGAACTGACGTTCTTCCTAATCTCATTATAAGCAGCGCTTTGATATGTGCAGCCAGAATTCAGATACCCTCTGCATACAGATACTTATTTTTAATGGCGCTGTTGTGCCTCTTGAGCGGAAACTGCTTCTAAAAAGAAAATATCCTCACAAAGGCCATGCATGCCAGCGCTTATAACACTTACATTTACATTTTGTACCACAGCAACCCAACTTCTGCATGCACTGTATAAATTAAGCAGATTTGCATATATCTGCATAACCATTCAGCTTCCACTAGTCAAAGGGTAGGGATAGATGCCATGTGAATTCCTTTCCTGTCCTACAGAGCAGCCTTCTGGCTTTGAAGATTTTATCAGATATATTGACCTCATCCTTTCAAGCCTATATAGAATACCACAATATCAACTTTTCCAGAATCACAAATTCTGCAGCTAAGTGGTTAAGACAGGATGAAATAAAGTTTTAGTTCAGATCTCACTTCTGCCAAAAAAAAAAAAATCACCAGATGGCTTTAAAACACTGGCATGTTTTCTGCAATGGAACAGCATTTTTGTTTGTGGAAGAGAGGTAGCAATTTCTGCTGATTCCCCTGTCCCACTGTAGTCCCCCCAACTTCACCCCCTGTGCTTTTTCTGAAATTCTGCTGACCCCCAGGATCAAGATTAAGAGGGCTGTAGTGGAAGCGAGGAAACTGGAAACCCCTGGTCCACAGGTTCCACAGATGGCTGGATTCAAGCCACTTTCTCTGGGTTGAATCAGATGGGTTCTGTGAATGAAGCTCCCAGTGTATTCCCCCCTCCCATCCTTTAAGCAGAAGGCACAAAAGGTCTGATTCAGCCTGGGAGCAATGGAGTGAGAGAAGCAGGGTGGGGAGAGCGGGCTAAGCTTTCCTCTGAAAGGGCTCAGTGGAGTTACTATTTGCCCTATGGGCACAGAGAAATACCCACATCTGTACACCAAGGCAAACAGGAATTCTGTGGGACTGTTTCAGGTTGGGCTTCTCACCTATTTGCTACTTAAAGGGAAAACAAAAATTTCTGGGAATGCCACTTATAGAACTCATACACACAGGCTCAGTTTTCTCTCTGTCTGGAACAGAGGGGTAATAGTTCCTACTTAACGTTACTTTGAACTCTTGTAAAGTCCTTTAAATACAAATTCCAACTCAGCTTGTATCAGTATCATATCCCTTCCACTGACATGCACTCAGAGTTGCAACCCATTGGACTTCTGTCTCTCCCAACAGTTCTGCAGGAAGGAACTGTCTTTTTAGCTGCTTTGCACACTGGGAGAATTTTTTCAAGTTGCTTCTAAGCTCATTGACTTCAATGAGCTCAGTCAGGTGCAACACTGCTTAGGATGGCACTGTAAAGGATCAGGAATGTCCTTCTAGACTAGGGCTACAATGAGATAAGAGGCTTGGTGCAGTCTGGCCACACCTCTGAGTGCACTGGTTTATGTTGTAGCGAGAAGGTTTGATCAGACAGCACACCCCAAGGGAGCTTCACCACGCCCTCACTTCATGGTCAATTGTCCAGATAAGTGCTGCACATCAACCATGGAGTGTGCTGTCCAGTTGGTTTTATGGCTGCACATGCACATATTCACTTATGTGTACAGGGCCAACAACTAAAAAAAAGTTGGAGATGGAACTGAATGTTCACACTTCCCAACCCGCTTCAGTTCACAACATGGCAGTTCAGACACCCGGAAAATGTCAGCTTGACATCAATACCTGGAAAAATTCTAGAGCAGGTTATCAAACGCTCTGTCTGTGAGCACCTTTAACAGAATGAGTTAATTGGTAGTAGCCAGCATAGGTTTATCAAGAATAAATCATGCCAGACCAACCTTATCTCCTTTTTTTGAGAGAGTTACTAAAATGGTTGACTCTGGCAATGCTGTGGATATAGTGTATCTAGATTTCAGTAAAGCATTTGACAAAGTTTCTCATTATATCCTTGAGGATAAGCTGGTTAAGTGTGGGCTGGATGGAGCAACCATTGGATGGATTCATGGTTGGTTAAAAAATCGTAACCAACAAGTGCTTGTAAATGGCTCTGCATCTACGTGGAGGGAAGTCTCGAGTGGAGTGCCACAGGGCTCGTTTTTATAAATGACCTGGAGGAGAACATAGAGGGGATGCTTATCAAATCTGCAGATGACACAAAGCTGGGTAGGATTGCTAATTCTGAAGAAGACTGAGTCAGGATTCAAAATGATCTAGATAGGCTGGAACAGTAGGCTGAGGCAAATAAAAAGAAATTCAATAGCAATAAGTGCGAAGTCCTACACCTAGGCACAAAAAATCAAAGGCACAGATATAGAATGGGAGGGACTTGGCTTGACAGCAGCACATGTGAAAGGGATCAAGATGTTCTGGTTGATCACAAGCTCAACATGAGCCTGCAGTGTGATGTGGTTGTGAAGAAAGCTAATGCAATCTTAGGATGCATTAACAGAAGCATTGTGTCCAGATCACAGGAGGTGGTAGTTCCGCTCTATTCTGCTATGGTCAGGCCTCACTTGGAGTACTGTGTCCAGTTTTGGGCACCACACATTAGGAAGGATGTTGACAAGTTTGAGCGTGTCCACAAGAGGGCAACCAGGATGGTGAGAGCGTTTGAATCCAAGTCTTATGAGGAAAGGCTGAAAGAGTTGGGCATATTTAGCCTGGGAAAGAGAAGACTTAGAGGGGACATGATTGCAGTCTTCAAGTATTTGAAGGGCTGTCATGTAAAAGGTGGAGCAGATCTATTCTCTCTTGCTCCAGATTGCAATACTAGATCTAATGGGTGGAAATTAAAGGGAGTCGTTACTGGCTAGATATCAGAAGAAACTTCCTAACTGTAAGAGTGGTTGAGCAGTGGAATAGTCTGCCTCGGGAGGTGGTGGATGCTCCTTCCCTGGACGTTTTCAAGTGGAGGCTAAACAACCATCTTTTGGGTATGTTGTAGGTATGTAGGGCTATCTTTTGTCTATGCTCCCGTAGAGTGCAGGGGGTTGGACTAGATGACCTGCAAGGTTTCTTCCAATGCTAACATTCTATGATTCTATGAAAAGCAGGGTGAAAGCACAGACATCCATAAAGACCAGACTTTCCCCAAAGTCTGTTAACTCCAATTCGAGGACAGGGCAGAACCAGATGCCAGTGACTGGGGAACGGGAGGCAGATGTTGCTGTCTGATCATGCCCTTTAAATCTGGGAGGGAACAACAATGACATAGGATCAAACTGCTCGTTCAACCACAGCCTAGATGTTGAAAAGCAAATCAGTTCCATTACATAGAAGTCATCTATGACTACGCTTCTAAGTAAAAAGGATGATGAGCCACCTCTCACAAATGATGCATCAAATTTTGGGACTCCATGCTGTTGAAACGTACAGTCAGAAAAAAAAATCCTAACTAAAGTGCAGCAGGTTTTTGAGTTACAGTCTGGAGCCAGGCTCTCAATGTGTAGTTTTGCCATCTATCTGTACACATAAGAGATGGAAACCAATATGGATGTCTACTGAAAAACAATGGCATCGGTCCAACAGACTGTTTGCATGGTTGGAATGATCTCCACTCATGGAGCAAGAATATCTTGTCTTCTGCCCTCCCACTACAGCCCCAAATGCCTCCCCAAATCCTGTTCCTGGGGATTCCCTGTCCCCCAAGACCAATCATTTTGGGGACAGTTTGAATTGCAGTCTATAGGTGTGGAGGAGATGGCAGAGTCATGTTCTGTGGGTGGAAACCATTGGATCCCAGCCAATGAAATCTTTACTAGGGACTTTAATAGAGCAAATTGCAGTGGACAGAGACAGCCTCCTAAACCACTGTCTGGTGACCTCATCCACCATCCCATAATCTAAGCCCACTGACAAGCCACCTTGCAGCTTTGCAAGGTATAGTGTGTGTGCATGAAACTTCATGAATGCTGGTTCCTAGAATGTCCCATGGAGTCCTTTCTGAGGTTTTTCTCCCCTGCCCCCCATCAGCATTCACATGCCAATCACAGAAGCAAGGAAACAATATTGTGGTTGCCCTTCACAATGACCCACCTACTTTCCCCTTTCAAATGGAAGAGCTAGCATCCTCCAAACCCTCTTCTTCATTTTCCCACCCCACAAGTAATGTTGAACATTCCTTGTGGTGCACAGTATATTCAAATTCAAGCACGCATGTCCCCTACCTTGCTTAAAACCTTCCTCTGCAAGAACCTTTGGAGGAGGCCATGGATTGGCTCCCCATCACATCGGAGCTGGACCCACAGGAAATGTTGCTGGACTATCAGGTCAGAGCCTTGAAGCCGAGATTTTGCAATGGTCCCCATAAGAAAGCAGTTCTCATGAAAGTAGTATGCAACAGACACTCCATCGGCTAATTAAAAAAAGACAGTTTAGATTATATATATCAGGGGTTGGCAACCTATGGCTCTATACCCAAATGTGGCTCAGAACAGAACCAGATATGATTCTTTCAAAAAGAAGATAAAATCTTTAATTTGGAGATGGGATGCTAAAATAACCAGTATGCAAAGGAAATGGCAGACTAAACTTTTAGAAGAATAACGGACTTCTTAGAGGTGCATTACAGAAACGGAAATGATAGATGTGTCAGTGATTCAAGGTGTAAACCATTTATAGATTTGTGCTAGAGCACTAAAACATTTGCACAGGGTGCTCTGGTATATTTTTTATTACTTATCATGAGATCTCATGTTGTATTATACTTCCTAATAAAGGACTCATAATCAATGCTCCCTCTAAGCTGGGGGGTCTTTTTGAACTACTGGCATTAGAGTTGTGAGCAAGTGATTTGGCAACTGCATAAATTAGTTTGCTGTGAAGCCATCTTTCTTGAGTTAAGACAAAAATGTGTGAGCCGGAGGCTAAAAAACTGAGCTAGCTCACACTAAGTCAGCTCATAATCAGTTGCAGGTAGCAGGAATTCTCAATTAATAGGTCAATTATCAGTAATGTTAAGTTGTATATTTTCAGTGTGCAAACGGGTTTTCTTATACTGGCTCTTTATTGATCTCTTGCTCTGAATTTTAATGCAGCTTGGCTGTAACCATGAAAGGCTGCTGAACCCTGGCATGATTCATTTTCAAACAGAATGCAAAAGCAGAAAATCCAATTCAAACTTAATTTCCAATGCAACTATCCCAGCAAACACAGTAGATTTAAAAATGTTTTGTACCTTTCTTGAAAGTATAGGGGTTATCAGCGCCACGGTTTTCAAGAGGTTGCAGAAACTCCCCCAGTAATTCTGACAATGAAGCCTTTTCCAAATTCTCTAAAATTACAATGATTCTCTTGCTTACAGAAGGCTGTTTCACTGGGAGCAGGCAAGCTGGAAGTACAAAGAGCTCATTGAGGTTGACAGATGAAAAATCTTTCTCTCTTTATAAAGAATGCATTTTATACAAGCGTCTATTAAAGAATGCAGGCACTTTCATGTTGACATTGTCTTTTAGGGTGGTTTTTTTTTTTTTTGAGGGGAGTTGAATTCCCAAAGGCTGATGGCTGCCGTAGATGAAATGTCAGGCAGTCTCTGAGCCACAGTTAAGCAGGAAGAGAGATGGATCAGATGGAAGACCAATGTATCAATTACTGCAATAATGGACTACCGGAAATGGAAGACAGATGCAAGAAATGTTACAGTTTAAAAGCCAAAACATTGTCCTAAGAATCCTAAAATTCTGCTTCAACACGGCCTACAACACAACAGATTAATTCCATGCACCAGCCCACAGCCTATAAAATGGAGCTGCAGAATAAAAATTTGGGTTTCCAGAAGTGCTATGAGAAAAGGAAAACTGACTTGAGAGAGAGAAATTATGATCCAGTAAGGCCAGATGATGTTTTCCCCCCAACAGAGTTGAAGGTGGTATAAAATAAGTATCACTACTTATGGTGCACAGTTCCACTGACTCTGGAAGAGACTTCTTATGTTGTCTGCAAAACCTGTTTGACCACAGGCAACAGTGAGACAAGAGGAGCCATGCAAAAAGAAACTTCTTTCAGCTTTCCTCCTACAAACCTGTGAGACCCTCAAATCCTCTCTCAGCTCTCTTCTCACTGTATCCACCCCCCCAATCTATTAGATCACAATGGTTCAAATGCAGCCCTTTATGGAACAGCCTTCTGGAGGAAGTTAGGACACCTCCTGCTCTAGCCCGGTTTCAGACGTATTGTAAAGGCTTGTTTAAAAGGGCATTTGACAAAGGTGAACACGAAACGAGATAATATGCATAATCCGTTGTGTGGTGGCGTTTGAATTACATTGAGTAAACTGAATTTTGGAACAAGAGACTTTCAGTCTGTGGAGACTTTTGTGACGTAACACATCACAGTTGTTGTTTTCCTCTCTATTTCCTTCCTGTGATCTCTCTCCTTTGTTTGCACCCACCTGGAGGTTAGCAACCCTATTTGTAAATGAATTTCTTATCATTACATTTAAATTGCTTTCTGCAGTGCCTGGGCGATGGGAAAGGCAGGTTATCATAAATGTAATTCCGAACCACGCCACAGAGTATGGATGAAGAGATCTGCAAAACGGAGCTAGGGACAGATGGGGGATATCTCTACAAATCTGAAGGAAGTTGGAGGAAGCGAGGGTGGGCTTGGATCCTAAAAGAGCCCTGGAAAGGGTTCTATCCCCTTCTCCTGGTTCAGTGGTGACCACTGGAGGCTCACTAACCACATCGCTCATCTTGGTTACAGCGGCCACCAAGCAACTGGGTCTGCCCTGGCTCCACTAGAGACCACTGCACAACTGGGCCTGGCACTGGCAGTCAATGTGCAATTTGGCCAGACTTTTTTCATTAGGAGGCTGCCGGGGAAGGGAAGAAGGGAAAGCTGAAAACAGTGGGGCAGATAAAGGTAGGTTGCCTGGTGGATGGGAGGGACAGAAGGAAGCAGGAAAAGGTAAGAGACTATGAGGGTTGCCAGGGAAGAGGAAGAAGAAGAAGAAGAAGAAGAATAGTTTAGGTTTATACCCCACCCTTCACTATCCAAAGGAGTCTCAGAGTGGTTTACAATCTCCTTTCCCTTCCCCTCCCCACAACAGACACCCTGTGAGGTAGGTGAGGCTGAGAGAGTTCTGACAGAAACAGCTCTTTTTTGAGAACAGCTGTGCCAGAACTATGGCTTGCCCAAGGTCATCCAGCCAGGTGCAAGCAGAGGAGTGGGGAATCAAACCCAGTTCTCCCAGATTAGAGTCCACACATTTAACTGCTACACCAAACTGGCTCTCCTCTTCTTTCACTCGTGCACACATGCTCTACACCAAACTGACTAATGATGAAAGGGGATACAGACAGAATGAGATGCCCCCTTCAAGCCTTTGAGCCCCCCTCATAAACATATGAACTTAAACAAATTGTCTGTTAGAGTTGCCAACCTCCAGGTGGTGGCTGGAGATCTCCCGCTATTATAACTGATCTCCAGACGACAGAGATCAGTTCACCTGGAGAAAATGGCCACTTTGGAAGTTGGACTCTATGGCATTATGCCCCAAACTCTGCCCTCCTGAGGCTTCACCTCCAAAATCTCCAGGTATTTCCCAACCCAGAGCTGGCAATCCTATTATCTATCTCCAAGCTAAACCATTTCCTTGTGAAGCACTTAGTAACATGGATGAACACATTTGGACGGCTTCTCTTATCAATCAGCTTCATGATTAAAACTGAAATAGCTATCTTAGAATTTGCATGACTCTGATGAATAGTTTTACAGATTGTCCAACACAACTCAGAATGCCAGAGCAGTGCAGACAGAACCGACAGAGAAGAGACATGGTGGGGTCAACTAATGCCTCAGTTGTGTCATCATCATTTATTATTTAGACTGTGACTATCATTATATGAGGTGCCAGTATAGAATGTCCATAAATCTCTTGGTAAGAGTTCTGAAGTGATCAGTGCCATGTGATTAAATGTGGTAAGCACTCAGAGCAAACATCTACATATATAAAAGAAAGTTCCCTCACTGTAAAATCAATGTCCAGGCCAAACCGCTGGACCTAGAGACACCAAATTCGGGGAGAGAGCTCCTACCATGGCATAGGTGCTCGCTAAGAAAGGCTTTTAGAAATTCAACCCCTAAGTAGGTCAAAAGGGGTAAAATGTGCTCCCCCCATTGATTCCTATGCAGCTGCCAGGCAGCTGCCTCCTTGCACACCCACTCTCTGATTGGTCAGCTGCAGAGCTCAGTGTTCTGAGGTAAAAAAAACCAGTTACAGGGGACTGCAGAGAGCTAATGACAGTTGAGGAAATCAGGAGTGGTCAACAACCACCTGTGAGATGAAGCAAAGCTGCTGGCCCAGCCTCTCTGATGGCTTCCAACACACTCTCCCCCACCTCCTACACCTAACATGCGGTTGTCTGTCAGGTGCAGCCCCACCTCCACAGTGGCTTCTAATACTCCTCCCCATCCCCTTCCTACACTGGACAGGCAGCTGCCTGTCAGGTGTAGGAGAGGAGGTGGGATGGCTTCCAACAGGCTCCCCCCACCTCCTACACCTAACAGACACTTGTCTGTCAGGGGCAGCAGTGGTTGCAGGGTGCTTAAAGGCCGAAGGGAGCCCACCCCAGCACTAACGCCTTAGTGATCCTGCTGGCCCAGCCTCCACACTGGCTTCTAATACTCCACCCCCTTCCCCCTCCTACACAGGACAGGCAGCTGCTTGTCAGGTGTAGGAGAGGAGGTGGGATGCTTACAGCTGCTGGGGAGGTTTGCTCAGCAGGACTGCCTTAGCCCTGCTGCTGGCCCAGCCTCCAGGATGCCTTTAAATACAATCCCCCCCAACACCAGACAGGCTGGTGTCTGTCAGGTGTAGTAGCAGGTGCTGCTGGCCCAGCTTAGCCACACTCATACCCACAATGGAAATATACTCCAAATTTGTAAAAAACTGGTTTCCTTTATTAGGTTATTTAACTTCTCACAATGTGGGTTCTAGAAAACTGGTTCATATGAACTTGCTTAATATCTGATTGCTCGGATGTTGTTTTGAATATGTAGTTATGTCCAGTTCTAAAATGTAACATAAATGAGAAGAATTTTTCTAAAAAAAAGGAGGGGTATGCCCTCCCCCAAATTCAATGCCCAGGTCAAACCCCTGCACCAAGAAACCCAAAATAAGGGGAGTGCATTCCTACCATGACGTCAACCCCCCCCCCGAAGAGATTTCTGAGAAACATGATGACCCCTGCTTCTTAAATGATGACTGTGTCTTAAATGGACAGTTCTATGTGGCCTGCTCCAGAGTGAGCTCATCAAGCAGGTTCTGAGGGCAGAACCACAAATGTGGTCTAGAGAGAGGTCCTTCAGTACAGAAAAAAAAGGACATATGTCTTACTTCATTTTTTACATTACAATCTTCTCTGTTAGAATTCCTACAACAAATGTCACATTTCAAATTTCACATCATCAGTATTATAACTGGATTTATGGAACTTAAATACCATAGTGAAGCACGGGTATCAGGCTAGTCTTGTATAAAACAGACCAGGGCAGAGTGAGGTGCCTGGGCTCTTGGTCAAGAATGTAAGGTTTGGTTTGGGAAATTAAATGTTGAGGGAATCGTGCTCATCCTGAATAACGATTATATGGTTTGGCTTTATATAATACTTTTGATTTGATTAATCTTTTTGAGTAACATGGAACTTTTCAATGGACATTATTTTTATTTCCAGGCTTATGCTTTTTAACCCTTTTGTCACAAAGATATAAAAGACATGCACACTAGCGTGTTATTTAGTTCAAGAGACATGTATCTTTGGGCCAAACTAGACCAGATTTTGGAAATCCTTCCTCAGCTCTCATCTCACTTTATAGTTAAAAGAAGCTGCTAGGGGAGAGGGAGGAGAATGAGGTTGGTTAAAATAATTCTTCCTCCTCCTTTTCCTTTTTGGTGCAGTTTTCCCAAAACAAGTCATCCCGCTGAGAGTGTTTGCCCCTGCAGAAGACTTACAGGCAGCTAAAAGCTTTTCACAGCAAAACAAAAAGCAATTTCAACTGGACAAGTTGCACTGGGAAAATGGCACTGAGACTGCAGAGGAGAGAAGGGTCCCCACCCCAACATCCTTTAGCACATAAGTCCCCCACAATTCCCTCCCCCCAGCACCTTCTGTTAGAAGACATTTAAAGAGACAGGGAATCTGACTACAGATCTCCAGTTTTTCATCCAGTATGACCCTTTGTCTCTGGAGTTTCTTTCATCTGTTAGAATATGCCCTAGGCTACACCAAGTGAATTAGTGGGTTTCCTTTATAAACAATAAAAACCTGATTTGTGATTATTCCCCTTCCCCCCAAATATGCACACCTTCTGCCCTGTTTTATTAAAATAAGCTTACCAGTACTGATGAACAATTCTGCCAGTTGCTCCTTGGAGAAATCAGCATCTATCTTAACTCTGACTATTTCACAGCTGAACCCTGAAGCCAGTTGCTTGTGCTGTCATTAAAAAAAGTCCACAAACATAGTGAAATGATAATCATATGCACTCTCTTCTTTTTCAAACCTTATACAGTTTTATCTTCTTACCTCCATGCAAAGTGCTATCTGGTAGGCTATATAATCCTGCAAGCTTCCTTCTGGACCATGGAAGATAACATTACGGTACTGTTCCACCTGCGGATAAACACAGTAGTATTTATGTGCACTTTCTATGTGCCTCCTTTGAAATAACTAAATCATATGCTTATCATTTGTGACTATTAGCTAAAATTCTTTAAATCCATGGAGTCATGCTTGTAAACACGGCTGAAACCATCACCACCGTAGCTACTGAAAGACAAGGAAAACTGCCAGCAGCTTTTAAAATGTAAAGCTAGTCCAAGCAAAGACCTTATCTAGTTATTATCCTTCCAGCTGTTAGTCAAATGTCACAGAATCAAAAGCCAGGGTCCAAAGAGCTACTTCAGATGCCTCTAATGGCTTTGGTATCCCACTGGAATTTTGACCTTTTTTCTTTCATCAGCAGGCCTAAGTGCCATTTCATACTGCCCTTGGACTCACAAGTAGTTTGGCATATGCTAACGCTGCTTAAAAAAAATGCAAGCTCAAAGCCCTTTTTTGCACATGCAAATTGTTGTACAGTTCTTTAAAGTTTTTTCCCCCATAAATCTCTGGCTTTGATCCTATGACTTTGCTCCACAGACGCTTCTGACTGGCCACACTGAAGGCTGTCCTCTGCTGTGGAGTGCACTTCCTCTTGCTCTAGGCATTTCTGCTTGTGCGAGGCTACTGTTTTCCAAGGACCATCAAAGTGCCAAGTCTGAGAGGAGTGTGCTCCACAGTGCAAGACAGCCTCTGCAGTGGCCAAAGAGAAGCTCCCACAGAACAAAGGATCCAACCCCATGTCTGCACATAATACAAGAGCATTTTCAGCTGTTCCACAGTTCCAGAGCTGCTGTTGCTGCCAACTGCGGAAATTCAGGGCTCATGCCACAGTTTCCTAGCAACATAAACTACCTGCTGAGGGTTCTGAAGATAGCTTTACAAACTGAATTCCAAGAGGACAGAAACAGCTCTACTGCTGCAATAGTCATGTATTTTAAATGTTAAGTTGCTGCCACTAATAGCCTTTTTTCCAGGCAGTTTTTATAGGGCAGGCCTAACAAGAGCTATTTGCCATGATAACTGGAAGTTTCATATTCAGACGTGGAATGCCAATGAAAAACTATTGTGGGAAGGCAAAACAAGTGGGGGAGACTGCTCTTGTGCTTGTGGGTTTCCTTGAAGTATCCATCTGGCCACTTTGGAAACAGGATGCTGAGTTATGGGCAGCTCCAGTAAGGTTCTATATTCTGAACAAAATTATGGTAACTTTGCATGCATCCTGATCTGAGTGGCCCAGGTTAGTCCAATCTTGTCAGATCCTGGAACCCAAGGAAGTCAGCCCTGTTTAGTATTTGAATGGGAAACCACCATGGAAGTTCAGGGTTGCTACACAGAGGCAGGCAATGGAAAACCATCTCTATTTGTCCTCTGCCTTGCAAATCCTATGGGGTTGTCATAAGTGGGCTGTGACTTGATGGCACTTTCCACCACCAATTTTGCATGCCTGGAGAAAGTCAGCAATATATTAAGAGTTAAAAGAGTTGCATTTTTTTTTCAAAGTCAAAGGACCATGAGACAAACATGCTGTGTTAGAGTTTTGTAGATTTGGGTTTGGCTTTTGTGAGGTTGCTTTCTGACCCACTCTTCTAAACAAAAACAAACAAAAGAACAAGCAAAGGGACACAAGGTTTTGCATACAGATGGAAGCAGCACCCTACCTAGCACAGCTGCAGTGATACAAAACAGCCATGACCCTCAATGGTTGAAAGCCTTGAGTCCCAGTGACAAACGTGGATTATAAATAATGTAAGTAAATAAATAAGTAAATAAATAGACACAATTATTTTTGCCCCATTGCAGAGTGAATTTGGTTATTATCCTAAAATCAATGAAGACCCTGCCAGTTTGAAAAACTCTAGTATGCATCTGGCTTTTGGCCAAGCAAAAAAAAAAAAAGGGAGGAGGGATCAGAGTTTGTGGCAAAAGTCTTGGCTCCTCTTTTCTTTTTGCAGAAGAGCACAGCTACTTATTGTTTTTTATTTAAAATATTTTTATGCCACCTTTCTTTCCAATCAGGGTTTACAAAGCAGCACATGTAAAATGTCAGATTAGAACAATTAAAAGCAACATTAAAATGATAAAACAATTAAATAAAAATACATAAAACAACCCTAGAACCAGGGAGGAGGGCCAATAACCATTACTGTGGGTAGGAGAAACATAATTTAAAAAGTCTTTATATTCTGGCAAAAGGCACGGATAGAGGGAGACAAACAGATCTCCCTGAGGAGGGAGCTCCAAAGTTCTGGTGCCACAACCAAGAAAGTGTTCTCTCAAGTTGCCACCTGTCTAGCTTCCGAGGGTGGGGCAACTGAAGCAGGGCCTTCAAAGATGACTGGAGTGAGGTTCATATGAAAGAAGGCAGGCCTTAAGATATGATGGCCCCAGGCTGTAAAGGCCTTCAGAGGTCACAGTAGATCTCCTACTGTGCCTGGGACAGTAAAGGCTCAGATGTAGGTGTCAGCAGATGCTGAGCTAGCTTGAAGAACTGGGATGGACATGAACTAGCTGATGCTATACTAGTAGAGAAGTACCCTTTCCTCACTGCCCTCACCACCACTTCACAGGTCTTACAGTGAGCTCTATACCATGATCTGTCAGATTCAGTATGATTTCTTTGCCAGTGCCGTTCTAGACGTCTCTCACCCCTTTCCAGATCACCCAGCTCTGTGGTAAACGAGGGGGCTGGGTTTCATCCCAAAGGTGAGAGATATCCACAAGGGGCAACCTGGCTGATAGTTTCAAAGAGCTTCACATTCCATGCTTCTACTGTGGCCTCTACAGAACTTATGTTTGGAATCCTAAACCTCTCTATGAGCCTCCATGAGCAGACCATTTTAACCAGCTCCCTCCTAATGAGGAGTGTTGAATGCAGGGGGTCAAACTATGGTTATCTCCAGCCCTGAAACCAAACCTTCCCTCAAAGTCTTAACACAAAAGATTAAGTCCAGAGTGTGACCTCTTTCATGTGTTGGGCTAGTCAGTCACAATTTGGGAAAGACCCAACGCAGTCAAAGAAACTATAGAGTCCTGAGCTGGTCCTAGCAAGGTGTCCTTGGCATGAATGCTGCAGTCCTCTCAGATCCATCAGTCTAAGAGTCTCCAGTACCACATCCAACAGTATGTCTGCCAACTCACAGAAGATGCCCACTGGAGAACTCGGTGGCTGATTGACAAGAAAAATACTTAATGTAACCCATGCCTCATAAGATTCATCCCAAGTCTTTCTCCACCATCACTCCAACTGTCTCCTGTCTTTTCATTATCTGCAGTCTCTATTATCTAGGGGATGCCTGGGCCCTTAGACCTGAGACAGGGTGCCTAAGCGTGTCAATTGCCCAGGTCATTTTCCCATTCCAGAGGTCAACCAGAGCAATTAAAAAGACCTATCCGGGTTGTGCCCCAAACAATTAGAACACACAAGAGGTCCACAGACAGAACTAATTAAAAAGAGATGAAAATAGTGTTCAGGAAATAGTAGGGTTTTTTTCTCACCAGCCTCAGGTAATTCTGCAGAGTCTGAAGATGGATCATTGAGGCATAAGCCACACTGTGCAGGCAGCCTTCTTGAGGACCTGGAAATCAACAGCACAACAGCAATCAGCACAATCCTAAACTCTGTGGGAGCTGTGAGAGAGACTGGAAGAGGCTACCTCCCTATTCTCCTCTATGAGTTGGTGAGTGCTCCCAGAGGTCTCATAAGAGAAAAATCACTCTAGTTACTATACAACCCCTGGAGCTACTAAACTAAGGTCAGTAATCTCTCTTGGGAGATCTATGATTGTACAGTTATACTTCTTCCTCTGCTTGAACATAATAAAAACAATCAAAAAACGTAACTTTCACTACTAAACAGCAGCATAATGAATATTTAATATGCTTTAATGTATTCCATGCTTCTCTTGCACATTATCTCAATAATCTTTCTGACACCCCTATAAGGTAGGCCAGTTGTATTGTTCCCACATTGCTGGGGTGAGGAAATGGCATAATTGGGCCTAAAGTCACCCTGTGAAAGAACTCATCCCTGAAACAGGGACTTACTGGTTTTCTTTGTGACTACCCCCTAAGGTTTTTTAAAGAAAATACAAATTCTATGGGCAGAATAAATGATGTGCAAGTAATAAATCCGGGTCACAGGATACCCATCCATCTATCTAGTGCATTTTTATAGTACTCTTCCTCCAGAATGCTCAGGTACATATGCATCACTCTCTCTTTCCCCATAGGCATTTATATTAACCTGTTATTTCCACTAGAGCGTGGAGGAACAGAGCACTCAGGAGGGACCAGTCATTCTCCAACCAATTAACAGTAGCTCTTCACTACTTCGTTATCCTTCCCTTTAAAGCTGCTGTAGCTGCTTCTCTCCTCTTTCTCTTTTGTACAAAGGAGGAAGCAGCACACACACCCCTCTTTGTTCTGAATGAGAAAATAATAGCACAGCACGCTTTCTAGGGTTGCCACCCTACAAGTGGCACCTAGAGATCTCCCACTATTGCAGCTGATCTCCAGATGACCAAGATCAGTTCCCCTGGAGAAAATGGCTGCTCTGGAGGGCCTCTCCCCTCTTCAAACCCTGCCCTCCTCAGCCTCCACCCCTCAAATCTCCAGGTATTTCCCAACCCATAGCTGGCACACCTAACTCTTTCCCAGCCACCTTTTCTCCTCCTCTTTCACTGGTGCACATATGCAGCCTTTCTCTGGATAGGAAAGGAGTGTGCTATTGACTCTTTCCCCATGCTATTTGCTCTCTCCCCTTGCTATTGGGATGCTATTTGCCTCTTCCAGGGAAAACAAAGAGGCAACTATTTTTCTTCTGCAGGGTGAAAAAACACCAGGGGAAATGTTTCCCCACCTAAGCAATGCAGGCCCGTTCTGAAACACTACAATTTTTGTACAAGCCATCATTTTGTGACTGCCTCAACTCATCAAGTTGCTATTTTGTGACTGGAAGCTCTCAAAGACTTGAAAAAAATTAAGTAGCTCCTAAAAACATAAAGTCTGTCTATCATAGCACTAGAGGGTATCATTTTGGTACATAATGGTTGTGATCACACAGACTAAATAATCCACTTTCAATCCACTTTCAGTGCACTTTCCAACTGGATTTTACTGTGTGAGCTGGCAAAATCCAGTTGGAAAGTGCATTGAAAGTGGATTGAAAGTGGATTATTTAGTCTGGGTGATTGCAGCCAATATATGCTGCACACTGAAGATTCAATCCCTAGATTTTTGAGTACAGGGTGTTCAGAAAAGTCCCCTCTCTGCCTGAGACTAGAGAGAGCAGCTATCAGAGTGAACACTACTGATGTAGATGAACCAATGGTCTGGCAATATAAGGCAGCTGCATAGGCATATCCCAGTTATAAAATAACTGTAGCTGGTTTGTCTATTGCAAAGGAGAGATGGTGTTCAAAAATCCTTCCTCATTTCTTGTTGCTCAAGAGCTGACTCCTTTTGTTAGATGTTCAAGGGAAGTTACTTTTTGAACTGAATTTCAAGCTTAATAAGAATGTGGCATGCAATTACTCAAGATGACAACTCCAGCAGTAACTCCTACACCATTCAGTACTTAGAACATTTTGGCAGGATATGAAACCAACATTAAGGGCAAAGGTATTTACCCAGCAAAAATATGACTATATATTCCACCTGGTTCCTTTTCAGAAACTCCCAAGGTGGCTGGGGAAACGTCTGGCCTACTGACCATGAAACATTGCCTGTTAACAAGAGGAAAATTATATAGAGTTATACTTACAAATAGAAAGGGCAGAATATGCAGATCTGAAAATACCTTTACAACATGTCATGTACACTAAGTGGTGTTTTTTTTAAAAAAAATTCTGGAGACCTCAGGGTGTATCATTGTCAAGACAAAAAGCTGAAATCCACTGCTGTATAATGAAACTACCCACATAAAGTTTAAACACTAATATAAAGTCAACGTTTCTTTATAAAGGTCATACATAATTTTGTATGCCTCCAATTCTCTTCTCAGAGCATGTACAAAATAGGGTGTTTCTAATTAAATGCTACCAAAACAGAACAGAGTTAGGAACAGAAGATTCTACTGATGGCATCAGGTTGGATCCAAACAATGTTGCTGGGTCCAAAGGTGTCCTTCTGTTCCTCCTTCCATAAAAGGAAGACTCCTGCTCACAGAAGTCCTTTAGCCGAGGAAAGGGTACTTTGGATCCAACCCTATAGGTTGACCCCAAACTTTTTCAGCCACTGGCTGGACAAAACTGCATATAAACTCAATATAGCATTTGTGCTGTGGTTGCTACTGCAAAATCAGTTCCTTCTCTAACACATGTATAAAATGTGGTGTATAAAATGCTCTGATAACACAAGTCATCCTGACCATGCAGATGACTTCCCATGCCAACATCAGTAGCAATCATACCACAAAGGTAGCTTGTGAACTGAGCCACAGTCAGGGTTAAGCTTCATAGGTAAAAGGTAAAGGTAAAGGTTCCCTTGCTCGAAAGCCGGTCGAATCCGACTCTAGGGTTGCGGTGCTCATCTCCGTTTCAAAGCCGAAGAGCCAGCGCTGTCCAAAGACGTTTCCGTGGTCATATGGCTGGCATGACTAAACACCAAGGTGCACGGAACACTGTTACCTTCCCACCGAAGTGGTACCTATTTATCTACTTGCAATTTCTTGCTTTCAAACTGCTAGGTTGGCAGGAGCTGGAACTAGAGATGGGAGCTCACTCTGTCATGCGGCACCCAGGTCTTCCACAGCCTGCAGTTCAGTGTCTTAACCACTTCAGCCACCGCTAAGCTTCATACTTCAATCCAAATTTACTATACATTTGGTTGACAGTTACAACTCTTCGATAATTTATCTGAATTCTACTGTATAGACATGCCCACCTGTGTCAGACTAATTTGTTTATTTCATAAATCCATCAATTTAGCCACACCCACAGAATATTCAGATGGAGGAGGCACTCTGTGGCTGAATTCAGAAAGGCAATTTGCCCTGCTATAGCCATGTTTCAGCCACGTTTCCCAAGCTGATTAAAGGGGGTGTTTACACAGGCACATTTGCCTGGCGTTCCCCACCCGTAGGCAACCCGTGCTGTTCCACTTTGCTCCCACGTTAAAAAGATACCTGACAAAAGTGGTAGCAAATCCCGGAGAGTGCCTTTATCCCAGGTTATTCCACTTCCTGGAAGTGTGAACACAAAGCCGAAAAGCTGGGAGCAACCCGCTTCTATAGTGTGCTCCGGGTGTTTCCGCGCATAAGGCAGCAGCGACTGGATTGGCTGTGCTCCACTCTACTGCCCAATGTGGTGCCGGCGCAACGGGGTCCACCCCAAATTGGCCGGATGTGCTTATGCACATGAGTGCATATGCGCCCATACACACATATAGGAAAAAGCCATTTACAGCCATGCCTACGGGCCAGCAGTCTGAACACTCCCGTGCACCTCCTCCCAGTATGCTCCCGCATCCGTCGGTCCCATGTGACTGGGAAAACCTGTGACTTTTTTGCCATGTGACTGGGAAAACCTGTGGCTTTTTTGCAGCTCCCGCTGCAAACTACCAGTCTGAACACAGTCTATTTATTTTTACTTTTCATCTATCTTAAAACATTTGAATGCCATCTTCAGGGCCAGCTCGAGGTGCATCTGCATCCTAGGTGGGCGCAGATGCCAACCTCCCGGTGGGGCCTGGAGACACCCACCATGCCGCCCCCACCTCCTCTCTCCCCAGGGGGGAGGGCGGGCAAGCCGCAAGCCAGGGAAGGGGTGGGGGTTTAAACCCCCGCCCCTTCCCTCCCAGCACCGGCTTGCCTGGGTGCTCCGCACCTGCGGGGCGCCCAGGCAAGCCAGAGAAGAGGCGGCTTCCCAAGGGGTTTTTTTGCAGGGCTTTTTGCGGGGTGGGTGGGCGGGGTGCAGTTTGGTGCCCCTGCGGCCGGTGTGCTCTAGTAACTAACTACTTAATGAAGGTAGGGAGGTTCAGACTTCTGCACCCAGTTTCTGACAAAAGCAATGCTGTGTGTATGCTGACAGTGCAATCCAATGCAAAATTACTCCTGTCTACATACACTGAAATTAATGGACTCAGACTGGCGTAATGATGCATAGGATTGCATAGTTCACAAAGCAACCTATCACATATTACATAACCCCCTCCAAAAAAAGAAAACCCAAGGAAAACAATTTTTTTGTACAAAGCAACAGTGCTGATACCAAGCTTGATGGATGATATACTGCTTGCAGTGAGGCCAATGCTGGATTCCACAGTGTCGTTAAGTGGCAGGTCTTCCAGGTTCCTCCATCCATCAGAGGCAACTGCTTGGAAATAGACTGTTACTGCCTGGCTCACTGTTTTTGAAAAATCATCCCATGTTGTCTGCTTGTGAATATTTAGCACGCATATGGTGTTTTCCATTTCTAGGTCCTCCATGTCACAGTAGGCTGGCTCTACCTGGCCAACTGCAATCCGCAAAGGGATTTTGAGAGCATCTGTTGAAATATAACCAGAGAGCTAGAATGTAGCAAAACAGTGCACAATACACTGAGAGAGTAACTAAAAGAAGTAAGACAAAACCATATGCAACAGGCATCCAAGCAATGCGCCACTACTTAGTAAAATCCATAGCCCCAGAGGGGAGCCAGAATGGTAATCAGAGTTACAAATGCAAACTGTTTTAATAAACAACAGTACAAAAGTGCCTACTTGTAAATGTCTCGGATAACACAGAAAGTACTTGCACATAAAAATAGCACAGCAGTTGCAGGAAATCATAAGTATGGCAATCATACAGGTATGAGTTTTTTAAAATATGTGTAAAGTGCCCCTAAGTAGTCGCAGAACCACTGGGAAATGTTTTGGCCTTAGAGGAAGTATTTCAGCTTGACTAAAGTCTTGTTTCAAACCTGGTTGAGGACTGAGCTAGAAAATCAGGCTTATGGCTCTCTTCCACTAAGAGAGGAATCTTCCCTTGGAGGAAGACCCCTTTCTCAGCTGACACTTCCTCAGTTGAAACAAACTATTAGATCCAACCCACAATCTATCCTTTTCTAAATGATGGTGGGGTCCACAAAGCTAGCATTATGATGTTTAAACAACTATTTCTATGCCACCTAAGAAAATGTCCACAGTCTGAAAGGTCTCACTGAATTACCTGACTGAACTGCCTAACCAAATATATGACACTACAAAATCTAAATCATCTCAAATACAACCCTAAGTGGCAAAGATTCCATGATGAAAATTCTTCAATAAATAAGGAGTGAAGCACTAGGTGTTCAACCAATGAAGTGCCCCAAGAGCATCTACTTTGCAACCTCCATTGATTCTCATGCCCTGTTTTCAGTGGACAGAGTAAACATAATGGTTTATAACAACACTTCCTTTTAAATATTTTGAAAATGATCAGCATATTCCTCCACCCTTTTTTCTTTTCTTGCAAATGACCACTTCTTTTAATCTTTCTTCATATTATCTGTCTTTCACCATCTTCATTTCTGTGGTACCGTAATGGCAAGAAAAGCAAAAGAGACAAGAGAGCTGGCATGGGGTAAAGGTTAGGTTGTTCGACTAGGATGTGGGACAACCAAGTCTAAATCTCTGCTCTGCTAATGGAAGTTTTGATAGGAGGCTTTGGGCCCATCACAGCCTAATGTATCTCATAAGATCGCTGTTGTGATGATAAGGTGGAGGAGGTCAGAATGATGTGTTAGTTGCTTTGGGTCTCCATATGAAGCAACATATAAATATGTTGCCCAGCTAAGAGACCAACAAGCATCACCAGGTTGCTCTGTATGACCACCTTAATTAGCATATTTTAAGAGGCACCTGAACTCCCAGAATTAGGCTGCCATCTTTAGGTTTTATTAGAATTTTACTGTTATTTACTAATTGTTGTGCTTTAACGTTTTAATTATTTTATGTGTTATATATAACTGTTGTGATCCGCCCTGAGCTCATTTGTGGGAGAGGGTAGGATAAAAATCAAATAAATAAATAAATAATGATGTGGATCCAATCATCTTCCAAAGAACCTTCCTTCAGCTTAATAAGCCCTTCTCAAACTTAAGTGGCTCTCATTCTCCAGTGGAATAGTAGTTTAAATTGAAAGAAGGCTCTTTAGGATGGAAGAAGGCCTCCAACTGTGCTCAGTGTGGGCGGGGTTTTGCCTGCTTTTAGGGCCCCTGATCTGCCGGCTCAGATCTGGCCAGCAGGGGAAATCCTCGCCCCCAAAGTGCCGTGTTCAGGCCAATGTGCCCAGCGCAATGACATCACCTGGAGGTGATATCATCATGCAGGGCACATTGCGGGAGGACATAAGAACATAAGAGAAGCCAATGTTGGATCAGGCCAATGGCCCATCCAGTCCAACACTCTGTCACACAGTGGCCAAAAAAACCAGGAGCCATCAGGAGGTCCAGCAGTGGGGCCAGCAGAAGCCCTCCCACTGTTGCCCCTCAAACACCAAGAATACAGTGCATCACTTGCCCCAGACTGAGAGTTCCTATCTATACCTTGTGGCTAATAGCCACTGATGGACCTCTGCTCCATATGTTTATCTAATTCCCTCTTGAAGCCATCCATGCTTGTAGCCACCACCACCTCCTGTGGCAGTGAATTCCATGTGTTAATCACTATGGTTTTTCCCCAAATGATAGACGCCCCACCCACAACATGCCCTACATGATGATGTCACTTCTGGGTGATATCATCATGACGTGCGTGCTTTGTGCATGCACCAAAGAACTCCCGAGGAGGAAGAAGACACCCCCCCCACTGGCAGCCAGGTAAGACCTGGCAACCCTAGGATCCATCCTGCTGTGTTTCAGTCCACATGGTATCATGCCTTAGGACAAACTCAAGCCAAATCACAGGTTATACATACTGAATGGATCTTGTTATAATTAACTTGGTCTAAATGCTAGGTGTATCTTTGTGGTTCATTCTGCTGATAACAGTACTAGAGGTACTTTGATCTATAATAGAGGAAATGATCATATTTATGTTCTTAAAATAAACTGCTTTTCACAAACCCCCAATGTATCCAGGAACAGGCCATTCTACTTCCCTGAACACAAACATACACATAGAGATACACGGAAATATCTTTTCTACAAAAGACATCTGAAACAGTGCTCTTACTTCATAGCACCTGCTTAGCAGGTCAACAGTGCAATCCTATGTAAAGTTATTCCACTCCAAGGATCAAACTAGATGTGATGGTGGCCTTGTAGCTGCCACAAGGGCTCCATTGCCATTTTATTTATTTATTTATTTATTATATTTGTATCCTGCCCTCCCCGCTTTTGGCAGGCTAAAGGCAGCTAACAAAATAAGTATAAAGAAAGATTAAAACTCCAATATATATACTAAAACCAACATTCCAATTAAAATTACAATATAAATTATAAATTCACTGCACATAGCTATAAAACAGATGGCGACATACAGTCATCATTTGAATGGCCGCTTTCAGGCTCCTGCCAGGCTGTTTATCATCTGGCTGCTGCTGGTGTTGATGTTAAGACCAGGTTGGTGGTGGTATCGATATTAGGGCCAGGACCATGCTGTCAAGGCAGCACCCTACTTGAAAGTCTGGCAGAAGAGCTCCGTTTTACAGGCCCAGCAGAACTGCAGAAGGTCCTGCAGGGCCTGATGTCATCTGGGAGGTCATTCCACCAGTGAGGGGCCTCCATGGAAAAGGCCCTGGCCCTTGTTGTAGCCAACCTGGCCTCTTTTGAGCCCAGGAGGACCAGGAGATTTTGGGATCCAGATCTTAATCCTCTCTGGGGCACATATGGGGAAAGGCAGTCCCTTAGGTAGATTTAAAGGTTAAAACCAGCACCTTGAACCATATCTGGTATGCTATAGGCAGTCAGTGCAGAGCTTGTAAAGAGACTGTAAAATGCTGTAAGGCAACAAACCTGATTTGGCCCACAGGGTGGCATGCTGAGGTGTTTTTGTCCCCCACATACTTTTATCAACTGCAGAAATCACACACCCCAATGTGGCTGGTTTGGCACTTGAAAAGTTGTCTGAGGGGAAACAAGATCTCTGTGCAGCTGGCCCGATTGGGATCAATTTTCAAACCACTGGCTTTATTTGACCCTAAGTTTGGCTCTAAGTCTAGTTCGGCTCTAAGTTCATTGACTTAACTGGGCTTAGACTAGAGTAACTTTGCATTGGATTGTACTGTATACTGCAAATATTTCAAAATGCCAAGTTTTTACATTTGAGATCACTTAGGTAAGGCTATATTTTGAATAAGAAAGTATTAATGAGAAGTTTGATTTCAATTAGTCAACAAACAGGGAACTAGCCAATAAAACCATTTTCATTCAGGACCAGAAAATGGTGAGTTTTAAAACTTCATTTCCTGCTCAGTAGAGTTATTTGTTCATACAAAATAATAGCACTTGCATAGGTTATTTCTGTGCTGTTACTTACACAAAACAGATACAGAAAGGAAACAAAACCAAATAATCATACTTGATTGTCTCCCTCTCTTCCTCAATCTTGCTGCTTCAAGAAGTGAAATCTTATTCTACATATCAATGATTTAGAAAAGGAAGAAGAAAAGCATGATGTTTTCACACTGAATGCTTTAATAAACATCCATTCTTCCAACTTAGTTAGGAAAGCCAATACAATTCCCATACAAGATTGCTGCAGGAGATATGCTGGCTGGAGCTTGAAGGCATTTGCTGCCACATAAGGCAGTACGTCATCAGACGTAAAAAAGAACCACTCCATTAACGCTTCCATTTAAAGCAACACGTGAGATCTAACCCTGGAGACACAACCTTGTGGTGCTAATTTAGGGAACCAGATATGGCTGCTTCAGCATATCCAGTCTCCACAGCAGAAATGGGGTAGAGTGATATGCACTCATGTTGGTGCTCTGTCAAACCACACCGTTGACAAAGACCACTGTGGGATGGGTATATTACCTGACCCCAGCACTATCACCTTCTCCTTTTAGTACAAGGGATTTGGGTTGAGTGAGTGCAGGGAGTGGGCTGCTGATTCTGGTGTCTGGATCAGAGGTCTACCCTTCCATGCAGGGTATTTTCCCCAGGATATAGATGCTGGCCCAGCCAGTCTATGTAGGTTGCCATTGCTATCTCTTCTGGGTGAAAAACAGGGACTGCATAAATGTCTGGACTGGATTCTGCTCATTAGAGGGTGTATCTGGCCTCCATGAGTGGGGATGATGCTATGTGCTGATAGCAAGATTTGGTTCCATTTGGTCCCATTTCTGAAAGCAGCCTCCACATGCCTAAGAGGTCCAAAAAATATCCAGGGGAACTTTGGAAGCAGTACTAGAAATTCTGCTAGTATATGTGTGCTTGTGTGTGTGTTTATGAAACAAACCACTGTAAACATGCATATTAGCTATCCATGGCTGAGTTCAGACTGGCAGTTTGAAGTGGAAGCCAGTCGTGGCAAAAAGCCCTGGAACAAACTGTTCCGGGTTTTCCCGATCACACTGCGCTGACTGATGCGGGAGCATACCAGGAGGAGGCACGAGGGAGCATTCAGACTGCTGGCCTGGAGGCGCAGCTGTAAATGGCTTTTTCCTGGTAATTCGGCTATGTGCGCATGAGCGCATATGTGCTCATGCGCACCTGGCTAATTTGGGGAGGATCCCGTTGTGCTGGCACCACATTGGGTGGTAGAGTGGAGCACAGCCAATCATATCGCTGCTGCCTTACGCACAACATGGGTTGCTCCTGGCTTTTCGGGTTGGTGTTCACACTTCCCGGAAGCAGAATGAAGCAGGATAAACAGGCTCTCAAGGATTTGCTACCGCTTTTACCAGGCATCTTTTAAACGCAAGAGCAAAGCGGAACAGCACAGGTTGACTAAGGGTGGGGAATGCCAGGTAGATATGCCTGTGTGAACGCCCCCTTTAATCTGCTTGTAAAACATGGCTGAAACGTGGCTACAGTGGGGCAAACTGCTAGTCTGAACTGAGCCCATAATTCCCCAACAATTTGCTATTAAGCTTAGAAGGATTTTGAGCAAGACCTGAACATTTAATTGTATTTGCGGCCTTCCTGCAAAAGTCCGAGGCAGAACAGTTTACTCACTCAGATTCTCCAGGAGATGTTTGCAGTCGTCAGTTGCCACATCATGCAGCGTTCTGTTGCATTTATCTTTCCTCTCAGCTTCTAGTCCACCATGGCTACACAAGATTTCCAGGCAGCTCTGGGAAGAGAACAGCTGCATTAAGTTGACGGTTCCAAGCAACTGACTTGAAATTCACTTAAATGAGCTACACTGCCTGAGGTAGACAGGCCAAGATTCAGCTTTTGAAGCTGTTACTTCAGTCCTTAAAACAATGCAAAAAGTAATTATGATGGACAGGCTAGGTTCAGCCTCTCCCTAAGAACAGCCAAAGAGAACTGAGGGAATGCTGAGAAGAGTTGAGAAATGAAAGTTAGGGGGTAGCAGCAAACAAGTAGACAACTTAAGTGCTGAGGTGAAAAGAGGGTTTTCTGACTGAGGGGAACTGTATAAAAGAGCTGCTTGAAACAGGCTGAAAATAGTAAATTTGTAACTAAAGGATCTAGGGTTGCCAGGTCCAATTGTTCTGCCAGTGGAGGGCGGGAGGGAGCCTCCCAAGAGTGGGGGGGCAGGGTGACGTCACCAGCGCAATGACGTCACATGGAAGTGATGTCATCACACCGGGGACATCATACAGAGATGCCACAGAGTTTTGGCCAATATGCTAGTGTCACTGTGCGACATTCCCAGTGTGATGACGTAACTTGCACTTAAAATCATAGAATCATAGAGTTGGAAGGGACGTCCAGAGCTAGTTTGGTGTAGTGGTTAAGTGCATGGACTCTAATCTGGGAGAATCGGGTTTGATTCCCCACTCCTCCACTTGCACCTGCTGATGTGACTTTGGGTCAGTCACAAGCTCTGGCACAGCTGTTTCTGAAGGAGCAGTTTGTGTTAGAGTTCTCTCAGCCCCACCTACCTCACAGGGTGTCTGTTGTGGGGAGGGGAAGGGAAAGGAGTTTGTAAGCCGCTCTGAGACTCCAAGTGAAGGGCGGGGTATAAATCCAATCTCTTCCTCCTCCTCCTCCTAGTCCAACCCCCTGCACAAGGCAGGAATTCACAAATACCTCCCCCTCCATACCCACAGTGACTGCTGTTCCACACCCAGAAGACGACAAAAAAACCTCCAGGATTGCTTCCTGACCCCAAAGTGACAATCAGCATTTTCCTGGGCATGTAAAAAAGGGTCACAAGAACTAAGCACCGAGGCAAGCCTTCCCGCCCCCCTCTCATGATCTGCCTAAGCTCACAGCATTGCTGTCAGATGACCATCTAGCCTCTGTTTGAAAACCTCCAAAGAAGGCAAGCCAAACACTTCCCGAAGAAACCTGTTCCACTGAGGAATCACTCTAACTGTCAGGAAGTTCTTCCTAATGTTTAGCTGAAAACTCTTCTGATTTAATTTCAACCCGTTGGTTTTGGTCCAACCTTCTGGGGCAACAGAAAACAACTCCACACCAAGCTCTAGATAACTGCCCTTCAAGTACTTGAAGATGGTTATCATATCACCTCTCAGTCATCTCTCCAGGCTAAACATACGCAGATCCAAGACAAGTCTCCCCCAACCTATAATTATGCATTTGATTTTTCCTACCTAAATGCAGAACTTTACATTTATCCCCACTGAAATTCTTTTTATTTGTTTTAGCCCAGTTTTTCAGCCTGTCAGGATCATCCTGTATCCTGACTCTGTCTTCTACAATATTTGCTACCCCTCCCAATTTAGTATCATCTGCAAATTTAATAAACATTCCCTCTATCCCATCATCCAAATAATTGATAAAGATGTTGAACAGAACAGGTCCCAGGACAGATCGTTGAGGCACTCCACTTGTCACTCCTCTCCAAGAAGATGAGGAATCATTCACAAGCACTCTTTGGGTGCAATCTGTCAACCAGTTACATATCCATCTAACTGTCATAGGATCCAAACTCCATTTTTCCAATTTTTCAGCAAGTATATTATGTGGAACCTTATCAAAAGCCTTACTAAAATCAAGAAAAACTGTGTCTACAGCTTTCCTCCTGATAAAGCAAGGTAGTAACTTTCTCAAAAAAAGAGATAAGGTTAGTCTGACTTGTTCTTGAGAAACCCATGCTGGCTCTTAGTAATTACAGCTGTCCTTTCTAAATGCTCAAGGACTGTCTGTTTGATTATTTGTTCTAAAACTTTCCCAGGTATAGACATCAAGCTGACGGGTGGGTAGTTACCTGGAACCTCCTTTCCCCCCTTCTTGAAGATGGGGACAACAGTTGCCCTTCCACATGATATCGCACTGACAACATTGACGTGCAACATCATGGGTGCATAGGTGCATAATGATGTTCATGGGTGGGGATATCGCACTGACAACATTGACATGCAACATCATGGGTGCATGATTGACGTTCATGGGTGGGGTTTCCCATGCCGGCTAGCTGGTTGGTGGCAGGTTGAAACCCTGAAAATTGGGGGAACCCCTACCCGAACCAGGGGTCTGGCAACCCTAAAAGGATCCCAGTTGTGGGTATAAGACCTCAGTTCACAAGTTCAATGAAAGTGGAACGTCATTTCTTAGACTTTATGTTCCTCAGTGTTTTGTTCTCATAAATAAGTTTCTTGTTTGGTTTAACCCTGTGGGCTGTATGTCTCAGGGAAAGAAACAACACACTTTAAAATCTCGGCCTATATACTTATATATTCTAGGACATAAATGAACGGTAGCAGCCAGTAACTGGAACAGTGTTTGAGCCCCAACCCCAATAGCTCTGTATGAGTGACAGTTGATTATTAAAGGGGGCTGGGCTACCCTGTCTGTGGATGACTCTGGGAATGAGAGAGAGGACATGAGGTGTGAGATGGTCATAAATCTCTGTAGATTTTAAAAGCGATAAAAAGGGTGGCAAGTGTGATGTCCTGACCTACTTATAAACCATCACCTGAAGACGAGAAGTTGTAGAGGGTGGTAGACACTCTGTGTGAGTAGACGAGGGGTGCCACAATAATCTATTAAGAAAACTGATTTTCTATAAAGATCACCTTGTGTGATGCTATAAGACAGTATGAAAGTATACCAAATCAGTAATGACGGATGTTCCAGATTAGGTGGGTTTTAATTGATTAATTAATTAAAATATTGATATTCCACCTTTCCTTGGGGTAGCTTATAATTCATAGTTAAAATATTACAAGAAGAAGAAGAAGAGGAGGAGGAGGAATTGGAGGAGGAGATTGGATTTATACCCCACTCTTCACTCAAGTCTCAGAGTGGCTTACAAACTCCTTTCCCTTCCCCTCCCCAAAACAGACACCCTGTAAGGTAGGTGGGGCTGAGAGAGCTCTTTCAAGATTTGCTCTTTCAAGAACAGCTCTGACAGAACTATGGCTTGCCCAAGGTCATCCAGCAGCTGCATGTTGAGGAATGGGGAATCAAACCCAGTTCTCCCAGATTACATTACAGTTTAAATCTAATAGAATAAAACCCCAAATACTCTCCTCCCTCCCCAAAATCCCTACAGCCTATACCCTGTTAAAGGCCCTGGTGAACAGAAAGGCCTTGCAGTACCTCCTGAATATTTCTAATTACGTTATTCCCCTCACCCCCTTCCACAAAGTAGGAGCTACAATGGATTCCTATTCATGTCAGCATCTCCCTCCCAACAGGACTACTGCTGCTGCTTATAAATAGCAGCATTTTGAAACTGACATATATGGCTCAGGAAGGCACCATATTAAATGGCTTTCCTAAATGTGCACTTGGACCAAACAATCCTCAATATGCTCCCAGTACCATTCATGCTATGCAGCCTTTTAACTGAGGAAGCCTTATGTAGGAGGAATCTTGAAATTCCTTTCTGATTGTTTAAAAAATGTTTCACTATGTTCTCAGAGTACAAGGAAAATGTCCTTGGCATTCTCTTTAGGAAAACAAAATGCTAGATCATATATATACATGCATTTCTCTGCCAAGACCTCTAGTACTCTCAGCAATGAATTATCTATTTAAGAAAAATAGATTGACTGTTAGAAATCTAATCTAAGTATACTGACTTATACCCTAATAAGAAAAATGAGATCAGAACAGAATACACACTGGTAGCTTCCTGCTGACCCACCCAGATGACTGAGAGAAATATACAGTCAGTGCAGGCTGCAAAGTAGGCTTCCACTCCAGTGGTGTCTCTTTTTATCTATTTATTTGAAAGCTTTATTGCCCACCTTTCCCCCAATCAAATGTACTCCTAGACTCTGCAATGCAATGCCATGCAGAAACGTTGTAGGAACACAAGAAATTCTTCCTGATCTCTAAAGGTTCATCTAATGCAATGTTCTGGTTCCAACAGTGGTCAGCTATGAAGCTTTTTTTGGTAACCCTAAGGGAAGGTGCAAGAAATGAAAAAGATAGCCATCCTCTGCTTTTAACATCTGGTGCTCAAATATTCTAGTTCTGAATAGGAAAAGTGGGTTTTCAGTTATTAACAGATTTGTCTTCTTTAAATGTGCATAATCCTTTTTTTTAAAAGGATCTGCAAACATAGAACCAACTCCTGTGGTTGGCTCCTATACTGTACCAGTCACATATGACTATTATGCATTACATGGTTACCTTCCAAACCAGGGAAGATGCTGCCATAGGAGGCAGTCCTGTTCTGTGAAATATCTGTAATGACTGAGGCAGCATATGGAAACAATCAGAGGAGAGCAGATAGATGGCTAGCCATGCCATGAAGCCAAAATCATCCAACACCAGCAAGCCTGTCACTCATACCTCAAAAGCAAAGCTGCATGAAACAAATCATTTGAGGGAGACAGACCTTGTAACCTTTTGATGCTGCTATATGGGCTGCAGTCCAGCCTTCTTTGTCAGCGTGGTTGATGA
The DNA here is from genome assembly GCA_029375565.1 of Gekko gecko. Taxonomy (NCBI): domain Eukaryota; kingdom Metazoa; phylum Chordata; class Lepidosauria; order Squamata; family Gekkonidae; genus Gekko; species Gekko gecko. The sequence goes on from JAPDNY010000005.1 coordinate 119,687,399, forward strand.
GATCCGCAGAAACAACTGGGTTTGCAGTATGGCTCAGGCTCTCTTCTTCACACTCCAAGTCGAAGATGCAGAAATCAGCATCTGCTTTATTAACAAAGCTTCCGCTTCCTGGCATTCTGTAGTACATAAGAAGTCTTAAGCAGTCAACATGACCGGCATCCGCAGCTGCATGAAATGGAGTCCAGCCATCCTATTGAGATGACAAAAAAAAGAAAAGAGCTTGACACAATTGAATAGAGATGAATGGATAGTTACAAAATTTATGGGCTCTGCATAACTTGCTGTCTAAAAACTATCTGAAGCACACACCAGTGTCTGGCTATAAATGCTGTAGAAAGACTGTCCATCTGTTGTCTGTGTGCTGGTTTACAATGAAAAAAGTGGTCCAAAAGTACCAGCTTCCTTTGAGGAGCATCTGTTGAAGTCACAGCTTCTCAGATAAGAAGGTCTACCCCGAAAATGCATGAATGGAGCAAAATTAGTTTAATCAATCCCTTGGAAAGGATGCTTGTTGCTCTAGGAGATTGATCATAAAATTACCCGGATATAGAAGGTGATATAAACATTACTGCTTCTCTGTCAGATGCCTGATCTCTTTATTAGCAATTCTGTATAGCTTTATAGAAGTATGTTTCTCCACCCTGGCTCTATGCAGCATTAAAGTCTTCTCTACATTAGCATAACAAAGCAAACACAGCTGCTCTGGGAAAAAGCATTTTTCAATCCTTAATTTTCCTTTTGAAGTATTTATTTTAAATAAGCAACATCTCAATTTATCTTTTTTTAAACAAATTATAATTACTCCTTGAGCTGACTGTACTGGGGCTTTTCATTTAAAAGACAAATTATTGGCATTTGGTATTTTTGAGTATTCTTTATGGAGGTGGGGGAGCCATCGTCATACTTCCATACATATCAACAATCTAATACTAGTTCTCTCTCCAACCCCCACCCAGTCAATTTGCCAACAGTATTTTTCCTGCTGGGAAGTCAATGATTAATTCTAAATACAGAAGAAAAGCAAAGAACTACCTTGGGATGCAAAAATATCTCTATGAAACCAACACTCAGTCAGGGCAGAAAAATTATGGAATTCCCTCCACAGGGAAATTTGTCTGAGTCTTCTTATCATTGTCTTCCACCAGCAGATGTTTCTCTCCCCAGGCCTTCCCTCACTGAACCTCATTGACCTTTCCTCCTGTTCATGTGTTTCTTTGTTATTGCGTTCTGTTTTAATCGTTTCGATTGTTTTATATATTAATGGTTGAGTTCAGACTGGCAATTAGCCCTGCGAGAGCCACGTTCCAGCCCTGTTTCCCAAGCGGATTAAAGGGGGCATTCACACAGGCACATCTGCCTGGCGTTCCCCAGCCATAGGCAACCCGTGCCGTTCCACTTTTCCCCCGCATTAAAAAGATACCTCAGTAAAGTGGTAGCAAATCCTGCAGAGTGCCTTTATTCTGCTGCATTCCGCTTCTCCAATGTGTGACCGCTCGGCCGATAAGCTGGGAGCAAGCCGGAAAAGCAGCAGCAGTTTGATTGGCCGTGCTCTGCTCTACCGCCCAATGCGGTGGCAGGATCCTCCCCCAATCGGCGAAGTGCAAATGGAAAGAGCCAGCAGTCTGAACGCTCCAGCGCTCTTCCTCCTGGTTAGCTCCCGCATCAGATGGCCCCATGTGACCGGGGAACCCTGGAACAGTTTGTTCTGGGGCTTTTGTGCAATGACTGGCTCCTGCTGCAAAATGCCAGTCTGAACTCAGCCAGTAGGTATTTTCAACCGTATTTTAATGTTTTTATTGTTTGCCATCTTGGGGACTCAAAGTTGGGTGGAAAGGTGGCTTTAATATGTTTTAAATAAAATGAAATAAGAATTCTTCATGGTCTTGGTCTCAGGGTTAGGGAAAGAAATTTATGCGTACAAATATCCTCAGGCTTTAACACTTCTGCAGCTACATTTCCCCCAAAAATTATTGTGGCAGCTTCACAATGGTATATTATTTGTTGTGGTTTAAATAAGAGCATGGCTTTTCAGGATTCTGAAATAAAATAAAATAAAATCCACACAAAAGTACCAATACCCTGCATGTAGCATACACATAACCATTGACTATAGGGCCATTCTGGTTGCTCCAGAGGCAGTATGTAAAAAGCAAGCTCCAAGAATCTATTAATAATTTGTGGCACTCCTGGAGAAGAACAGAATGGTTCACTAGCCTGCACATGGCATACAGTTTAGCTGGCCACCCTGTGTCCACTACCAGGTTAGTAGACCAGAGAGTCAATCATCCTAAACCGCAGAAAAACCTCTGCATGCATAATGTGCACAAGAGTGGATGTCTGGATATGATTCATGGGATATCTTGCCAAAGCAGTTGGCCATCACTGGTAAGCTATTCCTAGGGCAGACTGGGAAGGCAAAATATCCCAGGAACAAGCCAGGATGAGTAGCCTCTGCAATGGTATAAGCCACCACTGTAGGGTCACTCAGCTAAGACCTTGCCAGTGGTACCCAACAATGGGCACTTGTTTGCTTTGTCCTGCATTGCTGCCAGTGGCAATGGGTAAGCTGACACCTATCATTAGCACTGCTGGCTATGTCTGAGCTGAGTGGCCCTGCAGACCTGGCAGATCTATATGGGCTTGGCTCTGCTTTCTTCTGGCCGCCAGCGGCCTTCCAGGACAGTGGCTCACTGGGAACTTTTCCTCTAAATTAAATAGACAGTCCACCCCTAGACATTCTCAGCAAAAGGGTAACAACCAGTGTTCTCTCTAAGCTGAGTTAGTGTAAGCTAGCTCACAGTTTTTTAGCCTCCGGCTCACGCATTTTTGTCTTACCTCAGGAAGGATGGCTCCAGAGCAAACTAATTTATGCAGTAGCCAAATCGCTTCCTCACAACTGTAATGCCAGTAGCTAATAAAGTAGAATTTTTGCTCACTAGACTCCACAGTTTAGAGGGAACATTGCTAACAATTACCTTTTATATTAGTTACCACTTACTGGCAACTTGCTCTTCTGTAATTTGCATATTCCTTTTCTGAAATAATTCACAGAGTTAGCCACTATCATACCCAAGATAAAAAATATATCTTGATAAATTTCCTTATTTGTTTAATATTGCTTTTACATGCTTCTAACATGGCCATATCTCTTAGCAATTTCTTTTTGACCCTGAAGAACCCAGGGCCACATTATGACTTTTGGGGGCTCTAGGCTCTTTTGCCTTCATGGGCCACTCCCACTAGGGTTGCCTGGTCCCCTCTGGCCAGGCCTCATTTCAGACCGGAGTGCGGCTCTGGCAGTAAACAGGCCTGCCCCTCCCCCCTCCCCTCCCAGATCACCCGTGGTTATCCGGTGAGGTTGAGGAGGCACATTGAGCGGTCGAGTGGGCAGGCAGCCAGGCCCTTGGGCAGTGAGCCCCCCACGGCTAGCTGGTGGTTCTTGGCCAGCAGCGCCTGGAGGTGGCTGAGTGGGAGCAGCTCTGCGCCCAGCGCTGCCAGCCCCATCCTGCTCACGACTCCTCCAGCCACAGGAACCAGTGCTCCAGGCCCGGCAGCAAGCCGTGGTTCCAGCAGGCTGGTGGGGGAAAGCCAGTCTCAAATGACCCAGGTCTGGTGGGCGATCCAGGGGAGGTGGGGTGAGGCGGATGGAATGTACAGCCGGAGCCTTGTGGCAGGCAGAGCGGTGGCGCTTGGGGCACAATGGTGGGGGGCTCAGCTTGCAGGAGTTGTCGGATTTGCCAGATGCCAAGTGGTGCACCAAGTGGCCCCTAGACAGCACCAACTCTGGCCTGACACCCAGCCCTGCCAACTGGCTGTCCATACCCAGCAGCGGCTCCAAGCATGGACTCATCGCCAAATGGACTGCAGTAGGAGCCCGGGCCAGCCGGCGCAGCAGCAGTGAACCAGGCTCCAGCCAGGGTGAATTAGGGCATGCGCAGCCCACAGGAGCTGGCTGCCCCCCCCCGGAGAGTTGCTGCGGCCAGTTGCTGAGGCAGGGAAAGGCAGTGCAGCCATCCTTTCCTCCTCTTTCCCCTCCTTTAAGCCACCCATGACTAGCCCATGACCAGCCCCGGCTCCTCCTTTCAGACTTCGCCCGCCTTAGCTCCCTCCGCCCTCCCCTTCACCGCCATCATCTTGCCTGCCCCACGAGTCGTGGGCTTGAGTGCAGAGCCAGAGGAAGGATGGAGGGAGGCTGGCTGAAGCGTGCCGAGGGGACAAGACCTGAAGACCCGCCTTCTCTGCCACCTCCCTCTTCTCTCCTCCATCTTCTCCTCCTCCCGGGCCGGCCTCCCTGAAGAAGAGGTGCCACGCTGCCTGCGCAGGCATTTACACAGCTGGGGGAGTGGCCCCTGTTGCTGCTGCCACTGGGCCTGATGAGTCCCCCCCTGAGAGGAACGGAATAAAAGAGCTGGACCACGAGGTGCCACTAGCAGTGGCCTCTCAGGAGATCAGTGGGGTGTCCGTTGGTGGCACCACAGCACAGTCATGGGACTCACCATGTGCTCTCTCTGCCCTCCACTCTGCCAACCATCAAGAATCTCCTCGGGGTGCTGTGTTCATAGAGGCCTTTTGACGGGGGGGGAAGAGAAGGGGACAAAATGTTTCTCTCTCTGTGTGTTGGGGGGGGGCGAAGTGAAATGGTCCCTGACATGCTGAGCCTGGGAGTAGGAGGCAGACATTAGGAGAAAGAAAAGGAAGGTCTTTCTTGCCCCCCTCCACTCACTCACTCACTCACCCACCCATCCTGCCAAGTCTACACACGCTTTGCTTGGAGTGCAGTCATGTCTGTGGAGCTTTTTTTTGGGGGGGGAGCATTTAACCTCTCAGCTTCGTTGAGAGCGGTTCACCTCAGGCCGAATGACAACAATAGCTGCTCTGGTTCATTAATTGAACAATAATGATAATGCCATTAATGGTGGTTTTCACTAAGATTAAGATGGGCTGCCGTGTCAGTCTGTCTGCAGTAATAGAAAAGAGCAAGAGTCCAGTAGCATCCTCAAGACTAACAAGATTTGTGGCAGAGGATGAGCTTTTGTGGGTCACTGCAGTAGTCCAGTAGCACCCTAAAGGCTACCAAAATTTGTGGCAGGCAGTGAGCTTTCATGAGTCACTGCTCACTTTTTTAGATAGAGCAAGATGAGTCGCTGTGTTAGTCTGTCTGGGGCAGTAGAAAAGAGCAAGAATCCAGGAGCACCTTCAGGGCTTAAAAAGATTTGTGGCATGGTGTGATCTTTTGTGAGTCACTGCAAGAGTCTAGCAGCACCCTAAAGACTAACAAAATTTGTGGCAGGCAATGAGCTTTTTGGGGACACTGCAAGAATCCAGTAGCATTCTAAAAACTAACAAAATTTGTGGCAGGGGATGAGTGTTCATGACTCACTGGCATGAGTCACTTCCGGTGATGTTGGGGTGTGGCATATGCAAATAAGTTATGCTAATGAGTTATGCTAATGAGCTCCTGCATCTCTTTTTCTACAAAATGATCCCTGCCCCTGGCCACTGGTGGGGTGTGTGGGGGAAGGGTTATCAGATCTAGGTTGGGGAACTCCTGGAGCCTGGGGAGGACAGGGACCTCAGTGGTGTACAATGCCACAGAGTCCACCCTCCAAAGCATCCTTTCTCTCCAGGGGAACTGACCTCTGTGGTCTGGAGATGAGTTGTAATTCCAGAGGATCCTCAGGTCCCATTTGGAGGTTGGCATCCCTACCTCCCACCGTAATAATATCAATATTAAAAATAAATAAATTTATTTTTAATTTTTGTTTATTGAAGGAATATTAACTTTAAATACTTCAACATTTTTTCTGTTTTAGGCAAAATTTAATAGATTTTCATCAGCCCTAAAATTTCACTTTTTTCTGATGTGAGAAAAATTTAAAACATTTTCTTCAACTCTAAAAGGTCATTTTTTTCTTCTGGTTTTAAAAGAAATTAAAATATTTTTGTGAGCCCCTAAAAGTACTGTGGGCCCTAGGTACCATGCCTACTGTGCCTAATGGATGTCAGCCCTGGAAGAGCCCTCTCTTTGCTCTCATACTGTTCAATGGCTGGTCCCTTGAGAAGTCAAAGACAGACAAAAGCAATTTTCTAATAATCAAAAAATTCAAGGCTTGTCATCGGAGACAACAAAGGTCTCTATCAAAGTTGTTACCATGAAACACGGGAGGTCACAGGATCGAGCTGTAAGTAATGGCACTTCAAATTATGTGTGAAAGGTATGATGACAGGAAAGAGAATGATTTTGGAAATCTCAGGGAGGAAATGTGTAATTTAATACAGCTGAAGACATTTCACGATGGCATAGAAAATGTTATGCATTATGCATGTTATGCAAAATGTTATGCATTAGGACACTTAGGAGTATTAATGAAAGTCTCAGTACAAACAATTTTGAAGAAGCTCACTTCTGTCTTCTGAAATGCTGACTTTGAGAAATGGGCTTTAAAACTTACACAGGTTTTTGCACTTCTGTTGGCTCCAGCCTCCAGCAGGAGTTTGACACATTCGTCATTTCCATTTTCACAGGCCAAATACAGAGGTGTCTCTCCCCTTTCAGCAGCATGATTAATGTTGGCATGATATATGATTAATAATTCTGCACATCTGGGGGAGGGGGGGAGAGACATGGGGCAACACATTAGAACACTTGATCCTGGCAGAGACATGACCTTTAAAATGGCACTCAGATACAACAGATTCTTCCAACACATTTTCATTTAAACTGTATCAAACGAAAGCACTGGCAAGAGACCCATATCAGTCCACTAGTTCATTTCTATGGATGGATTTCTGCCCACAGACCACAATTTCCTCACCTTCTCACTCCTGCTGCTCCTGAGAAACTACTCCTGGGAATAGGTGACCCCTAGGAACAGCATAGGTGCATTTGGTGTTGGAACAGGAGACTGGAAGTGAGAAAGTTGAGCTGGTGGCAAATTGGCAATCTTTCCATCCTCCAGTGGATCTAAGCCACTCTACGGTACAGAGGTACTACAAGTAGCCAAACTTTCTAGCATAGTTAGTTAGAGATACTTGGGGGGGGGGGAGAGAGAGAAAGAGAGAGAGAGGAAATGTAGTGTTGGAGGAACACAAGCACTAGGCTTCTTCAAACTGGGAGGGAAGAAGGGGAGGAAGTGTGAACAGGGGCAGGCTAGATTAACATGAAACAGAGACAGGGCAAAAGCTACAAGAACATTTCAGTATTCTGTATTGGGATGGAGTGGACACATACAAGTTTACAGCCATAAGAAAGCATACTGGTCTCCAAATGACGGGAAAAGGACATCATACCACTATCCAAGAAAAAAGAGAGAGAACGAAATATACTGACATAATCAAATCATCACTAAAATATGGATCCGTGTGGCACTATTAGACTAGCACTGCAATCCTATGCAAAGATACTCCAGGCTAAATCCATTCATTTCAATGTGCTTGGTGGTGGAAAGTGCCATCTAGTCAGAGCTGACTTATAGAGACCCCATATGGTTTTCAAGCAAGAGACATTCTGAGGTGGTTTTCCATTGCCTGTCTCTGGCTCCGATCACACGGAGAAGTAGCCGTGGGATAGGCACGAATGTCAGGCGGATTTTACCAGCGTGATCACAGGGGAACATATGGCAAGAGTCCTGCATCTGTCCCCAACCTGTTTCTTACTGCCGAAGAGGTGCAGTTAAAAACTACCAGTGAAAGTGTGCTATCAAAGGGGTTTGCTACGGCCAGCAGACAAAGATTCCTGTGCGATCGCTCCGGCGCACTCCTATTCCCTCCGTGCTCCCTCGTTGAAGCACACCGGAAGTGGTGGGTCAAATTGCGATGGAGCAAATAGACTCGCTTCCCCCCGTGTTATCTGGCATGTGTGACCGCAGCCTCTGTGTAGCAGCCCAGGACTTCCTTGGTGGTCTCCCATCCAAATATTAACCAGGGCTAACCCTACTTAGCTTCTGAGATCTGACGAGATCGGGCTATCCTGGCCCATTCAGGATAGGACTTATGTGTCTTTGAAGTAGAGTTACTTCTGTCTAAAATTATACTATAATTCTGTTCAAGGGTTTAATGACCAAACAGATCCTAAGATTATCAGAAAAGAGCAGATATCAGCACTGTTTTCTACCAATCTTTAATGACAGAGTTACAGGGAAACCTAAAGTGCTCAGCAGATCAGAAAGCCATTTACAGAGTCACTTGGTGCCCCTCACAATAGCATAGGCAAACACATTCCACTTTTCTATTCCATGTCTCCTCCATATCATGATTAAATAGCCCCAATTTAGCATGTAAGGAAAAAAAGGGGAGAAGAGAATTAAGGAGCATTAAAAAAAACCCACTGGGTGAGGGAGGCCCCCACATAAATGACCTCAAGCACTGCTGCAATGCAGGTCCATAAATAACTGAAAGTTGACAGAATCAGTAGTGCAGATCCATAATCCTACTGTAAATAGAGTATTCCTATTTTTCTTTGTAAAAAGAAATAGAATCATTAAGGTGAAGCAACCCACTATTACAACAATTTGGTTACAAGTCTAATACAAACGTAAAAATTAATTTTCCACGTTAGGTTTGACCTGTTAGAAGTAAAACTCCCAGATTTTAATAGGACCCATCTAAATATAAATTTGACTGATAGCAATAGAATTTTACTCTTGAGTAAATGGCAGGGGACCGATACTGGCAAGTTGCAACTGCACAACCAAAAAGGAGGATACTTTGATACCAACCAGTGGAAAAAGGTCTGCTGATAGGTTTCTCCTTTCTAAGAAAAAGATCATTTTCTCTGGGCTAGAAGGGGCAGTTACTGTAGGTTTATTCACCATTTTGTGTAAACATATCAGAGACCTGAGGCTGGAGGGCGAATATAAACAAAGAAATTATTGCAGATAGTGGTGCTATACTTCAAATAAGAAGCATAATCAACTTGTTTGGGCCTCAGAAAACAATCAACAAATCACTAGCAGCTTCCCATGTTATGATCTCCATTTATGGATGAGACTCCGCTGAAGAGGAGAAGATTTCCTCCGGACATAGGTGAGCCTAACAGTCACACTCCCATTCTCTTGTCACCTGGCACAGGGCTAATGTTACTATTTTAGACACGGGAAGGTATTGGAAGTGATGAATGAAAATAACTGGAAATAGAAATAGCATCAGATGGCAACAGAATTTTCCTAGAACATCCTCAGACCACCTAAGGTGGCAAATGTAAGTCTGCTTTTTTGGAAAAAAACTCCCTCTGAAATCCATAGAGTTTATTTCCAAGTAATTCAGCAACATCCTACTAAACCAAGCTATAAAACAATGTCTACTTAGTAGTTTCCAATGCCTCTTCCCCTTTTTCAGGTGTGAATGTTCTAAGGCACCCACCAGAAATCTTAGGACACAATGGAAAAATGAGGTGGCTCACACCATACACTTGAGGTTAATTAAAATGCTTCTGTCACTTTTAGAGAAGTCCCACTCTGAATGAATTTTAAACCTTTTGAGGGACTGATTTTAAATTTCCCGAGCTTACCAAAAAATGGAAAAAAGCCCTGCCAAGGTGAAATCCAGTACCCAGCATCTTACAAGAAGCCAGTCAGCTTCTCAGAATTGTAAATACTGCTTCAAACTATCCAAGATCCACAAAAACCTGACTATGTTATATGGAACATCCTAGTTTCCTGACATAATATAATTCAACTGAAGGGTTTTTTTAAAACAGGAAGACTACTTTTGAAGGAGCAAAGTCAAAAATATCTATGAATGCAATTTCCCATCCTCTGCCAGTACCTGCACATGCTTTTCATTGAATCTTAGACTGCATGTTCTGAGAAATGTTTGATGAGGCTTTGAGCAAAAATTAGACCATAAGTCAGTTCAAATCCCTAGTTTAGAGATGTGTTTGAAGAACGCAAGGCACACAAACCCCAGTTTGGCTTAAAAAAATACTAAAGCTTGAAAAGCACAAACACAAGAGAATAAAGTCTAATGTGTGCACATGAAAATAGATTTTTTTAATGTAAGATTTCTCTGTAATACAACAAGATAATTCAGTGTACAAATTAGAAACACTCAGATGCCATCACTAAAAGAATAACTTCCACAATAAAGAAATAGTGAAGCTTCTGGAAGAAAGGGGTGGGAATCTCTTATAGAAACTACAGCTCTGAAGAAATGAAGCGCTCTCTTACATTGGTTCATCTAGCTAGTATTGTCCACTCAGATTGGCAATGGCTGTCCAACTTCTTAGGCAGTGAAGGGCCTCAATGTTCTTTAATCAGAGATTTCAGGGATTGGTTCTGGACCTTTCACATGCAAAGCATATGGCCTAGCACTAAGCCCCCCTCAACCAATATATACAAGCAGGCATTTTCATGAAGGGCGCGAGAGCTCCAAACACACTGCAGAAACTTGAGGAGGGGAAAAGACTGTTCCAAAGTTTTACCAACACCAATTTCTGTTCAAGCAAAAGAGAACACAGGTGATGAAAACACATTCCTGTGGGCCTTAGATTGCACAAACTCATCCTAAAAGGTTACATACTGCCAAGTTTAATACTTAAGGAACAGAAGTAGATTTGCTCTGGAAAAACAAGCAAACAGATGACTGGGAAACAAACAGATCACTTACTTGCAGTGTCCCTGAGCAACTGCTGAACACAAGGGCGTAAAGCCATTTTTATCAACAGGATCAACTTGTGCTTCTGAAGTCAGCAGCAATCTTACACAATCTGTGAAGTGGAAAACCCAAAGGCAGAATGATACACAGCAAAGGAAAAAAGTAGTTTAAAAACAAAAAAAACCACAAATGAAATTTCTTAACTTTAGATAGAATACAAATTAATATTTTTCACCTATTTAGCAAATCATTGATGAGCCATCTACAGTCTTTTGAGGAAACATGCTTATTGCTAACTAGGAATAAGGCCCGTTGTGGAAATAAATACAAGGAGCTCTAGAAAGAGGCTCTGGGAGAGTGCCCCATTCTTGGGCACTCAGTGTCAATTTGCTGTGGCGACCTCAGCAGGGTATAATGATACAGAGTCCACCATTTTCTCCAGAGGAACTGATCTCTGCTACCTAAAGAGGAGTTGTAATTTTTAGTGATCCCAGAAGCAGCCCCCACCTGGAGATTGGCAACAATGGTCCCCCAGATTGGCAACAATTGTTACCCAGGAGGAAATGGCTGGTTTGGAGGGTGGAGTTTATGGCATTGTACCTGTCTGAGGTCCCACCCCTCCTCAAACCTCACCCTCTCTGGTCTCCACCCCTCAAATCTTCAGGGGCTGAGTTCAGACTGGCAGTTTGAAGTGGGAGCCAGTCGTGGCAAAAAAGCCCTGGAACAAACTGTTCCAGGTTTTCCTGGTCACATGGGGCCGACTGATGTGGAAGAGGCACGCAGGAGCTTTCAGACTGCTGGCCCGGAGGCACGGCTGTAAACGGCTTTTTCCTGGTAATTTGGCTATGTGCACATGAGCGCATATGTACTCATGTGCACATATGCATCCAGCCGATTTGGGGAGGATCCTGTTGTGCCGGCACCGCATTGGATGGTAGAGTGGAGCACAGCCAATCATATCACTGCTGCCTTATGTGCAACACAGGTTGCTCCTAGCTTTTCGGGTTGATGTTCACACTTCCAGGAAGCAGAATGAAGCAGGATAAACGGGCTACCGCTTTTACCAGGTATCCTTTAAACGCAGGAGCAAAGCAGAACAGCACAGGTTGACTACGGGTGGAGAACGCCAGGCAGATGTGCCTGTGTGAACGCCCCCTTTAATCCGCTTGTAAAACATGGCTGAAACGTGGCTATAGTGGGGCAAACTGCCAGTCTGAACTCAGCCTCTAATTCCCCAACAATTTGCTATTAAGTTTAGAAGGATTTTGAGCAGGATCCTGTTGCGCCAGTGCCGCTTTGGGCAGTAGAGTGGAGCACAGCCAATCATATCACCGCTGCCTTATGTGCAATGCAGGTTGCTCCCCGCTTTTCGGCTGAGCGTTCACACTTCCAGGAAGCGGAATGCAGTGGGATAAAGGCACTCTCCAGGATTTGTTACCACTTTCAACAGGTATCTTTTAATCCCGGGAGCGAAGCAGAACAGCACGGGTTGCCTATGGGTGGGGAACACCAGGCAGATGTGCCTGTGTGAATGCCCCCTTTAATCCACTTAGGAAATGTGGCTGAAACGTGGCTCTAGTGGGGCAAACTGCCAGTCTGAAGTCAGCCAGGAATTTCCCAACTTGGAGTTGGCAACTTTATCTCCTTCCCAGCCAAGCATCAACCTGCCATTATCTGCCCTTCACTCTTCAGCTTTCTGTCTCCCTCTCACACACCTGCAGCCTCTACAGTGCTCTGAAGCCCTGACTGCTACGTCACATTGGCTGTCATAGGAGAACCATCTCAGCAGGATATAAGGACACAGAGTCCACCATTTTCTCCAGGGGAACTGATCTCTGCCATCTGGAGAGCAGTTGTAATTCTGAGTGATCTTTAGCCTGGAGATTGGCAACAATGGCTACCCAGGAGGAAAAGTACAGTTTTTCTCCGCAATGGGGACCAAAGCAGCTTACATCATTCTCCTTTTCCCCTTTTGACTTGCACAACAACCCGTTGAGGTAGGTTAGGCTGAAAGTCTGATTGGCCCAAAATCACTCATTCAGCTTCCAAAGCAAGTACCTGGGTCTAGCAGACCATGCTCTAAAGCACTGACTGCTATGCCTAGGGTAGCCAACCTCCAGGTGGAACCTGAAGATTGCCAGGTATCATAGACTCTACCATAAAATCTCCAGGAATGTCATTACCTGGAGCTGGCAACCCTAGTCAGGACTAGCCCCAATGAGTTTTCTCCCAAAGGCCAAAATAGGCGTGGAAAGGGCCTAACTGACAGAACCAAGCTTGGTTGCGAAGCAACAGGCACTGAGGAGAAAGTAGGGTTACCAGCTCTGAGTAGATAAATACCTGGAGAGTTGGGCGGTGGATCCTGTGGAGGGCAGCGTTTGGAGAGGGGAAGGACTCAGCAGGGTATAATGCTATAGGGGAACTGATCTCTGCCTGGCAGACCCTGCTCTGAAGTGCTAACTGCTACGCCTAGGGTAGCCAACCTCCAGGTGGAGCCTGAAGATCGCCGGGTATCACAACTGAACTCCAGACAACAGATCTCTCCCCCCACCCCGGAGAAAATAACCACTTTGAATGGTGGGCTCTATGGCATTCTGTTCAGCTGAGGCCCCTCCCCAAACTCTGGCTTCCTTAGACACAGAATATCCAGGACTTTCCCAACCTGGAGCTGGCAATCCTAGTCAGGACAGGCCCCAATGAGTTCCTCACAAAGGCCTGGAAAGGGTTTTGTTCTACTAGCAGCCACTGAGGAAAAAGTTAATCCCACAGAGGAGCCAAGTAGAAGTGTCTTTGTTAGGAGAGACAGCCGTTTGCCAGTAATTCTGACAGGGAACAGTGGCTGAGGTGGCAGTGGGTGAGGAAGAGAAGCAGACCCAGCACCTGGCCAATGGCACACAAGTACTCTTGAGTAGCAGTTAATGGGTCAATGGCTGATGGATTGCATTGCACAGCCAATGGGGGAGCTGGAAAGTGCCACCCCACTGCTCAATTATATATAAGGAGAGACTAGCATCACACAGAGAAATCACCAAAGATTTTCTGATTTTGTCTTTCCAGTTACTCCCTATCCCCTAAACTAATGTGAAGAACTGATTATCATTTCTCACCAGTGCTGAAATACAAAGGGCTACTCTCAGTGCAGTAGCTTAGAACCAAGTAGTGCAGTCCATTTAACAAGACAGCACTATCCTGCCATTTCTACTAGGCTCATTGAATATAACTTCAAAATAAACCTGTGGATGACTTTTGGAGCTGAAAAAAGGCTAGTCTACAGATGCCACAGAAGTATACTATTTTTTTAATGTTTTCCCCATATAAAATATTTCCTGTCAATAAAGCAAACAACCTAGTATATCAGGGAGAAAGATTCTACCCCAACCTGCTTCTCATTAAACTAGATTTAATCTTGTGGGGAGTTTTTTAAGCAAGGAGTATTAAAATATGAACCCTCTGCTGTAGTCTGAAGTGGTATAAACCAATACTTCCTCTAAGCTGTGGAGTCCTGTGAGCAAAAATTCTACTTTGTGAGCTACTGGCATTAAAGTTGTGAGTGAGCGATTTGGCTGCTGCATACAGTTAGTTTGTCCTGGAGGAAAAATTTAGGCTGCTTGGCACGAAACTCAAGGCCAGGACCTCCAAGGTAGCCTTTTCAGAAGTGCTACCTGTTCAACGTGCAGGGCCAGAGAGACAGGCACAGATCAGGAGCCTCAATGTGTGGATGAAGGGTTAGGGGGGAAGGGTTCAAGTTTGTTAGGCACTGGGATGCTTTTTGGAACAAGAGGGACCTGTACAAAAAAGATGGTCTCCACTTGTCCAGAGAAGGAACCAGTCTGCTGGCGCTTCAAATCAAAAAGGTGGCAGAGCAGTTTTTAAAACTGATATTGGGGGAAAACCAACAGGAGAGGAAAAGTCTCTGGTTCGGGATGGTTCATCCCAAAGAGATGAAGGGGAAGCTGTTACTTTTCTGCAAGGAAATGGATTACAATTGTCCACTGAGACTGTGGCTAATGATAGGGACTGCCTGGCAAGGTCTCGAGGCAGCAAGAGGAAGTGAGCTTAACATGCATGGGAAACTATAGGTGTTTATACACAAATGCTAGAAGTGTCTGAGGTAAAATTGGGGAATTGGAATGCTTGGTGTTGGGGGGGAAAATAGACATTGTGGGTATTTCAGAAACTTGGTGGGATGACGAAAATCAATGGGATATGGTGATTCCTGGTTATAAATTATATCGGAAGAATGGGGGGAAGGGTTGGAGGTGGGGTGGCTCTGTATGTCAGAGAGGGTATACAGTCCAGTAAGACTGAGAGGGTAAGAGAACTGGATTTGCTTCTGGAAATGCTATGGGTTAAAATAGTGGGCCCAAAAGGAAGCTTAGTACTGGGAGTTTGTTCAAAGATAGAGCAGGATTATAAAATGATGAATGAATTAAAGATAGTGGCTAGACGAAATAACTGTGTCGTAATAGGTGAATTTAACTATCCACACATTGATTGGGTCAATATGTGTTCAAGTCGGGAAAAAGAGATTGAGTTTCTAGACAATCTCAATGACCGTGCTATGGAACAGATGGTCAGAAAACCTACCAGGAGAGAGATGATCCTGGATTTGGTCCTAAGTAACGCCCAAGACCTGGTGAGAGATGTAAAAGTGATTGCACCACTTGGGAACAGTGACCATAATGTTATTGAGTTTAACATTTGTATACATAGGGAGTTGCCCAAAAAGACTGACACAACCACTTTTAACTTTAAAAGCGGTAACTTCTCTGATGAGGGGACATGTGAGGAAGAAACTGAAAGGAAAAGTAGAAAGGGTCAAAACCATTGGGGAAGCTTGGAGACTATTTAAAAATACAATCCTAGAAGCTCAGAAAAAATATATACCGCAGGTTAAGAAAGGCACAAATAGGTATAGAAAAAAGCCTGTATGGTTAACAAACAAAGTAATGGAAGCTGTAAAAGGTAAGAAGGATTCCTTTAAGCGGTGGAAAGCTAGTCTCAGTGAGGTTGATAAAAGGGAACACAGGCTGTGGCAAATAAAATGCAAGTCTGTGATCAGGCAGGCAAAAAGGGAATATGAGGAACATATAGCAAAAAACATAAAGACCAACAATAAAACTTTCTTCAAATACGTTAGAAGCAGGAAACCAGCCAGGGAGGCAGTGGGGCCCTTGGATGACCAAGGGGTAAAAGGAGTAGTGAAGGATGATAGGGAAATGCTTGAGAAGCCGAATGCATTTTTTGCCTCTGTCTTCACTGTGGAAGATGAGAAGTGCTTGCCCACTCCAGAAGCACTGATTTCGGGAGGGGTGTTGAAAGACCTGAGTCAGATTGAGGTGACGAGAGAGGAGGCTGATAGACAACTTAAAAACTGATAAATCACCAGGCCCGGATGGCACACATCCGAGAGTTCTGAAAGAACTCAAATGTGAACTTGTGGATCTCCTGACAAAAATGTAATCTTTCATTAAAACTGCCTCCATTCCTGAGGACTGGAAGGTAGGTAATGTCACTCCCATCTTTAAAAAGGGTTCCAGAGGAGATCTGGGAAATTACAGGCCAGTCAGTCTGACATCGATACCGGGTAAATGGTAGAAACTGTTATTAAGGAAAGAATTAGTAGGCACATTGATGAACAAAAACTACTGAGGCAGACTCAGCATGGGTTCTGTAAGGGAAGATCTTGTCTCACTAACCTGTTAGTGTTCTTTGAGAGAGTGAACAAACATGTGGACAAGGGGGACCCAATAGATTTTGTTTACCTTGACTTCCAGAAAGCTTTTGATAAAGTTCCTCATCAAAGGCTTCTAAGTAAGCTCAATAGTCACGGGATAAAAGGACAAATCTTTTTGTGGATCAAAAACTGGCTAATTAATAGGAAACAGAGAGTGAGTATAAATGGGAAATTTTCTCAGTGAAGGGTGGTAAGCAGTGGGGTACCGCAGGGATCAGTACTTGGTTCGATGCTTTTTAACTTGTTTATTAATGATTTGGAGTTGGTAGTAAGCAGTGAAGTGGCTAAATTTGCAGATGACATGAAGTTTTTTCGGGTGGTGAGAACCAGGGAGGATTGTGAGGCACTCCAAAGGGATCTGTCGAGGATGGGTGAATGGGCATCAATGTGGCAAATGGAGTTCAATGTGGTCAAGGGCAAGGTGATGTACACTGGAGCCAAAAATCCTAACTATAAATACAAGTTGATGGGGTCTGAACTGGCAGAGAGTGACCACGGGAAAGATCTTGGAATTGTAGTAGATAAACTCAATGAAAATGTCAAGACAGTGTGCAACTGCAATAAGAAAGGTCAATGCTGTGCTGGGGATTATTAGGAAGGGAATTGAAAACAATCAGCCAGTATCATCATGACCCTGTAAAAATCAATGGTGTGACCTCATTTGGAGTACTGTGTACAGTTCTGATCACCACACCTCAAAAAGGATATTATAGTGTTGGAAAAAGGGCAGAAAAGGGCAACTAGAATGATAAAAGGGTTCGAACACTTTCCCTATGAAGAAAGGTTAAAACGCTTGGGACTCTTTAGCTTGGAGAAATGATGGCTGAGGGGTGACACGATCAAGGTTTATAAGATTATGCATGGGATAGGGCAGGTTGAGAAAGAAGTACTTTTCTCCCTTTCTCACAAAACAAGAACTCGTGGGCACTCCATGAAATTGCTGAGCAGTTGGGTTAGAACGGATAAAAGGAAGTACTTCTTCACCCAAAGAGTGATTAACACATGGAATTCACTGCCACAGGAGGTGGTGGCAGCTACAAGCATGGACAGGTTCAAGAGGGATTTAGATAAGCATATGGAGCAGAAGTCCATCAGTGGCTATTAGCCACAAGGTATATATAGGAACTCTCAGGCTGGGGCAAGTGATGCACTGTATTCTTGGTGCTTGGGGGGCAGCAATGGGAGGGCTTCTAGTGTCCTGGCCTCACTGCTGGACCTCCTGATGGCACCTGGTATTTTTTGCCACTGTGTGACAGAGTGTTGGACTGGATGGGCCATTGGCCTGATCCAACATTGGCTTCTCTTATGTTCTTATGAGCTAAGACAAAAATGTGTGAGCTGAGGCTAAAAAACTGTGAGCTAGCTCACACTAACTAAGCTTAGAGGGAACACTGATATAGACCCTTCTACCAGGCTCAGAACTCTGCCATCTCCTTCTTCTGTATGCCCAGATGAACCCGTACTGACTTACTCAAGGCCACCAAGGAAATTTTGTATATGAGCGGAGATTTGAGTCTGAGTCCAGTGCTGTAATAACTACTGCTCATTGGCATTAAAAAGATATTGCCTTCATTACTAATATCCTTTATTATTTTGAGAACAAATCCAACTCGTTGTGACAGTCCAGTGACAGGCAATTAAACTTTTTTTTTAATGTACCACATATTCACCTAAGCTTGCTGTGATAGTCATTATGCACAAGCAGTAACAGCTATTTCATTTTCCAGCCAAATAATCTCAGCTTTAGATGGAGCAATTTGCCTGCCTCCCAGTCCTCTGCATACACAAGTGGTATGTATACATACGTAACATGTGATCAACATTATTTGGAGAGGCAAGCTTTTATTTGCTCAGATGGATTGTTTTGAACTTTCTGATTGTCACTTTGATATTAATAAAAAATATTTTTTCCACATCATTGCAGAATTCAAGTTCAAGTGAATACCAGTAGGCATTACTTAAGTAAGTAGGCATTATATTAACTATATAAAAATACAAGCAGAAGGGCTTGGAGGCATTGCAGGGGGTAAACAATTTGAAAATTCCCATCCCCCATCTCCTATTCAGGGTTCTAAGCTGTCAGATGCTTGAGCAGTCAATTTCCCTGTCTTTTCAGGATTTTTCCTTTAATTGACTCTCAACTGCTCCCAATGTCCTGTGCCTCCTGAAGCACTCTCGGTCCTCATCAGGCAGTTTGGTTTTTCCTTCTTTGTTTGGTTAATTAACAGAGTTTCTGTGTACCTGTGGAATCTTGAGTAGAGTGAAAACCCAACCTTATCTACAGACGGCCTGGTTTTGTGACTGGAACAAACCACTCACTTTACTTTTAGATACAGTAGTATACACAGTGGGTAATAATGTAATAGCTGTGACAAATCTCATACCTATATGTCCATTCATAGCAGCAGAATACAAGGCAGAGTAGCCATCTTCACAGGAGTCATTAATGTCCAGACCTTCTTCATTAAGCAGCATTGACAATAAAGTGACATTTCCCTGGGCAGCAGCTTGGTGAAGAAGGGTGGGCCTGCCACCCAGGGGGACAGGACCACCACTCATTAATAAAGGGGTTAGGGAGGGAGACCAGCCTGTGAGTTAAAGCAACACAAATTAGAAAGAACACATAAGTTAAAGCTGAACACTTCGTAAGTTCTTAAAATAAGTCCAACATGAGAAACAGATTCTTTTGTCATTTTAGCACCTGAAAAGATTGAGCACAACTCTGATCATGCTATTCAAGAGCCACTAGGGACATGCAAGTTCAAATCCCCACTCTGCCATGAAGCTCGCTTGGTAACTGTGGGCCTAACCTCCCTCACAGGGCCTCTTAGCTTAACTTTTCTTGTGTGGCTATTGTGAGAATAAAATGGAGTAGGGATAATGGAATATGCTGCTCTGAGCTCCTTGGAAGAAGGACAGGATAAAAATGTACTGAATATTAATAATTTTGTCCAAAGAGGAATTAAAGTTACACACAAAGGTGAAGTTATATCCGATATTAACTAAAAACTCAATCTTTTATTATTGTGGATTAATATAAGTTAACCCTCAAGAGTCTTTTACCAGTTGTCACTATCCAGATTTTTAAAATCTATTTTTAACTCAAACCAAGTTTAGTGAAAACCTACAGTTATTTTGGCCTTAAAGCTAGCTAAAATAGGGTTTGTGCGAATTTTCATAGGAGTGTATCCCTTTTTAACATCTGCAAACTGAATGCTTTGTCAGTGTATTAAATCTACAGCATATATTACTGACATTTAAATTGAAAGTGCATTTAAAACACAAACTGTCAGACACACTGAAATCTATGCCCACTTGCTGTTCAGCAATGCCTAGCTTTGCAGTACTGCAAATCCTGTTAAGTTTTAAAGGAAGTGTTCATGTACAGAGATTAGTGAATTAATTCAAAATTACTGGCAAAAGCTCCCACACTGTACAGTCAGAAATGTAATGGGAAAAACAGGGCTATAGAAATCTTTGCAGTTATCTTGGTTAGACACTCCAGGTATCAGACATTAGCAGCTTTAGAGGAGAGCTTATTAAGGACATGAAGTCTACTGTACAGGGTGCGGAAGACTTTGTGAACTTTTTCTTGATCAAAAGGCTGCAAAAGGAAAAAAAAATAACAGGATTGAAAACAGAAAGACTTGAAACTGAGGACAGCCCAGTGAAAATGAGAAGTTCCAAAAGCATTTTCACTCCTTAAAGCAATGATATTCATATAATGTCTGCTTATACTGAATGAAGAGAATGGATTTTAAAAGTATGGCACAGTGTGGACTGATATTTTAAATTGTAATTTATCATTTTTAAAGTACAAACTATTTTACTTCATCTCATTATTTATTATTTATCCAAGCTGAACTAGGAAAAGAAATGTTTCTCAAAAATGTAGAAAGCTGCCATGCCCTTAATAAAAGATTAGTGAGGTGACAAGTAAATATCACAGTATCTCATTAAAGATGGCACACTGAATGCTGGCAGGCATTTCTCATTATAAACAGAGGTGAGTCTTTTGTTGCACGGAAAATAGACTACAGAGATAGCACCAACAGGTCAAGCTCCAGAGAGGCCGCAGCAGTTGCTGGTTCTGAGAGATTATTAAATGGGCAGCTAGTAGGTAGTCCTAAAGAAAGGACTGAAATGACTGAAGGCAAGTGCAAAGCTCATTAAAGAAGTAGAAGGTACAGTCAGAGAGCAAAAGAAGATGAGGGCATAAAGAAGAAAAATGGAGCAGGCCCTAGGACATTTGGTACCAGGCAGGCACAGGCAGGAATCCCACACCATCCCTGGCATCCCTGGAAGCTTTGTGGGTGGGACAAGGGACAGAAGTGATGTCTCTCTACATGTCAATGTCACTTCCAGGCAAAAACCGAGATACAACATCAGCGTATCAGTCAACATTCTAGAAATACTATGGTAAAGGTTCGGCTGATGTGTTGGTATGACACCTGGATTTTTGCCTGGATGTGACGTAGAAAAGTGTCATTTCTGCCCCATCCCATTCTCCCAACCAGAGGTGCTGTACAAATGCTAAGTTTCATTAAGTCTCACAGGGCTCGGCAATAGGGCTGTCAACCTCCAGGTGGAATCTGGAGTTCTCCTGGGATTAAAACTAATCTTCAGACTACAGAGATCTGTTCCCCTTGAGAAAGTGGCAGCTTTGGGTTTTGGTTTCGGCGATTTGCTAAGCAGTCGCACCTCATCTAGCTCTGATGAGTGCGTTCCGTCCTGGGCCGATAAGAAGGGAGACCGAACCCATTTGCTCACCCCTAGAGCCCCTGTAGGCTGAAGGATTGAGGCTCCCTTTTGCCCCTAAAGGTTCTGTCATGCCAGGGCCAGCAATGGCATTCAGAGGCGCACATCGATTCCAGAGCGAGCAAAGGATCAATTGAAGCAGATGAATGTGCCCTATTTTGCAGCGTTAAATTGTGCAAGCGAAGCGAAACATGAGTGTCAAAATTCTTAAACTGTCTGTGGGTTTGGAGTTAAACTTACACCTTAAATCTGAAGGGGGGGGGAACCCTTCCAGAGGGGGAATAACCCGTGCCTAGCTTAAATGAGCCAAGTGCAAGATTAAGGCTGAAAGTTGATCTAAGCAAATAAGCATCTACCTGAGCCCATGTTGCTTAAAACATTTCTTTGCCAGAGAAAGCTTTCATACTCTTAAAGAACTTTTACTTTAAATGTAAACAATGACACACCGAGGGGGCAGAATGGCGCATAAAACAAAACTTACAGCAGGAACTTCTAATACAGCATCACTGACTCAGAGACCGGAAATGACCATAGATACTGCAAACATGATCTTTGAAGCACTACGTCCTCTACTGGATCAAATGGTGAATCGCAACAAAAATTTTGAAACTCTCCGAAAAGAATGTAAGGAAGTCAAGTCCACAACAGAGAAGACAGCCAAAAAGCTGCAAAAGGTTGAACATAACACTAAAACTTTGAACCAGAAAGTGGAACTAGCAGAAAAAGAAAGAAATTCAGGAAGCAACAACTTCTACAACTTCAAGTGGAAAGAGCAGCTCATGTTCTTAGATTTCAAGGAGTTCCTGAAAATAAAGATGAAAGACTGATTTTGAGTGAAGCATTGGCTCCCCTGATAAATTATGAACAAGGAACTTTGGAGATGGACATTGATATGGTTTATCGGGTTTATCCAGAATTTGTCAAGCAAAATAATCTTCCAGGGGAAATATATGTGAAATTTCTAAGAAGGTCAACAAGGGACCAGATTTTGAAAGCAACTAATGGCTCACCTTTAAAAATCCAAGGAATAGAAATAAATACTTTGAAAGACATTCCATTTGAAATATGGAAGAAGAGAAAGCAATATAAAAACGTCACTACATTTCTACAAGAAAATTCAACTCAATATCGATGGCTCATCCCTGAAGGACTGACTTTCAATTACAACAGAAAAAAAGAAAAGATTGACTCTTTGACTAATGCCAAAACCTTTTTGGAATTACAGCAGACTCCAGCTAAGAAGAGAAGAATGCTATGGACAAAAGTGAAGAAGGAGCAGCCAGCAGTGCCTCTGACTCTTCTTCGGTCACTTTGGGTGACTTTATGGACTCGGAATCTGAACCTGAACTAGGAGTGGCTGTTCCAAGATCATACAAGGTCAAACTACCTTTTAACAAGAAGAAGAAGCAGAAGAAGAAGCCTAAATGAGATCTGAGAACTTGCCTGGCAAATAGAAATGTGATAATCTAACATTATGTTATAGAATTTCATGCTAGCGATATTTTAATAGACATAACTTTTTGTAACAATACTTTATAGGGAACTCCTAAATGTAATGTAGACTTTTGAAGATCCTTGCCTACTCTGTGTGATTTTAGTTTAGAACTGTAGTATGTAGTAGTAGGATGTAGAGAAAATCATTAAAAAAATTAAAAAAAAGAAGAGAAAATGGCAGCTTTGGAGGGTGGACTGTATGGCATCACATCCCTGCTGAGCATCTTCCTTTCCCTAAATTCTACCCTCCTCAGGCTTCACTTCCAAATCTCCAGAAATTTCCCAACTCAGAGCTGGCAATCCTCCTCGGCAAACTCCCCATGTCAGTGTATTGTAGGACCACATCATGAAACCGTCTTCCTGAGTGAGAGCTGGCCAGTCTGTGGCTACATAAATGGAATCTTTTCATCCAGCCTTTTCTTTCTCTGCATTTTTGAACGCTGGGTGGGAGGCGGGGGAACAATGGACTTTCAGCTATATTCACCACTTGTTTTGGAATTTTAGCAAATCAACTACGGGATGCCAGTTGTACTTGCTATTCAGATGGGTATGACAAGAAAGGTGGAGGAAAGTGGAGATATTGCAACTGGGCATGAAAACAGGCAGTGCCATTTTGAGAATTAGGTTTATGCAAATTCCATTTTATTTTTAAACTTGAACAGTCTTTCTTTTAAGCTATAAAGATATTTACAGTGCAATCTTAAGTACATTGACCTACTACTAGGTAGGTAACTGTACGAGGGGGTAACACTGCTTAACACTACACTCATTAATAAAGTATGTTTATCATGTATTACAATAGATTGGGATACTGGGTTGGATCTACAGTTGTATTCTGTACATGGAATGGCCCTTTTGCAAGTGAAAATGTGGGTTGAACTTTACGGATTCCCACCTGCCACAGGAGACACCCCCCTCCAGTCACACCCTACAGTCCTCTGACCCCAGCAGCATTTTTGGAAACACAAAGGACAGCAGAGAATGGAGGTGGAAACTGTCTCTTCTTCAGAACTCCTTTGGCTCTAACCCCATGTTAATATTTCATTCACGTTCCAGAACAGTATAGATCTCCTCTTCTTTATGAACCGCTTTACAAATTAATAGAGCCCATGGATGGAAAGCTCTTCCATGTCAGAAACAGCATATGAAACCCATGGGTACCTTACTGGAAGTGACAATCACATACACATATACATCACTGCATACAAGAGTGCTGGAAATTAGGGACTAATGTATAAAGTGGCATCATGAGGACCAAACGCAAGCGTGACATAAAATACAGCATGTACAAATCAAGTCATAACAGAGGCAGATTTAATATGCAAATACCAATGATTAATATATAATGCAGAATATGAACCCATTTCAAAGACCTCTCAAAGGAAACAGAACAGATTTGTATTCAGTCAATGAAATGCATGAGAAAATCAGGAAACATGAGGAAGCTTTGTGGTTTTTATATGCAAAAGTTAGCAAATATAAAGCATCTATGAAAGCGTGCTGGACATGCAGCAATGAAGGATGGAAGGACAGGGGGGAAAACAGCTTCTGGCATCAGCTTCAGATTGTGGAGATGGTTAATTTCAGAGTCCATTACCAACTTCTCCTGCATCCCATTCACTTTAGAAGCAAACCACATACAAAAGATAAAATTATATATGAAAAAAACAAATAAAAGCATACTGATTGAATAGTGATGTTTAAAAAAGAGAAAGAGAGCAAATCTTAGAAGGAAAAGAAAGAGTAATGCCAAGGGTACGGGAAATTCAATTGTTTTAGAACAGTTCCTCTAGACTGTAAACCCTTCATTGGCTTCGAAAGCTGAAGCAGGAAACAAAAGCTGTCAGCCAAGCAACTTGCCTATAAGTAGTCAACCCATGGCTCGCAGTTGTCTGGATATGCAAATCTTGAATGTTTCAAGTTGGATAAAGTGTGTTGAAGCTGGAGGAATTTTATCTGGGTTTTCAAAAACTGAGACTAGTCTTAGCACTCTCCTGGCCTGTGACAGCAGTCAGCATTTGCATTAGAATGACATCATAAACGCATTCAGAGCCAGTTCGCACGTGCAACAGTGCTTTTGGATTTCCTCCATGTGACCATCCTCGACTTGCACAGCAGAAATCCTGTGTTACCCAGAATTACCCATGCAGATGGCTATCAGGGAAGGAGAATCTTGTCAGTTGAGTGAAGTCTGGGCTGTGAGTTGGTCTCCCTTCCTGTTACATGGGTATGGTTAGAGGCCTTTGGACAAGAGCCAAAGGATTCCTGGCCCTTAGTTCTTAGCCTCTGGTTCACAGGCTGTGGCCTTACAAGAGCCAAGCTAGTTATTCCAGGGACTGGCCCAGGATGTTGAAATTGTATATATTTTAAAAATATGGTGAATTACTATAGTCCTTATCCATTACAACTTGTTTCTTCCATACCTATGAATCCACATGATTCTGAGTCACACACAGTTTCCCAGTGGTTGTGGGCATGAGTGAAGTGGATCAGTTGGAGAGGATCCTGAAGTGCTGCTGCTTGGATGTCCTGGCATCTCTGACAAAAGCATGCAATGCTTGGAAACAAGCTATATGATTGTAATGTTGTTTGCCTAGAAAAGTACCCTGAACATTTATTGCCACTTCAGTTACATAAGCGAAAGCATCTGTCTCCTATAATGAGGATATTAAATGGTAGGAGAAATTTAAAAGCAAAATTATTGCCAAATTGAGTCCAAAGGATCTACAACAGGAGACTCTCATCTCTTTTCATGCGTGTTGAAAGTGCTATCAAGTCACAGCTGACTTATGGTGTCTCCACAGAGTTTCAAGGTAAGAAACTAACAGAGGTGGTTTGCCATCACCTTCCTCTGCAGAGCGACCCTGGTATTCCTTGGTGGTCTCCCATCTAAATACTAACCCAGGGCCAACCCTGCTTCGCTTCTGAGATCTGATGAGACTGGGCTAGCCTGGGTCATCTAGGTCAGGGCCACTTCTTCTTACTTCCGTTACAATAATTAATATTTTGTGAATTATTATATTAATGCAGCATGATGCTAGGGAAACAGTACAATTCCATTAAAGGGTGATCCATGTTGCTATTCATTAATAAAGGAGAATGTCAAGAGTTAGGAACATTTTTAATATTCTACTACGCTCACAATGGTCAAAGCCTTTCCAGCCAACCCAAAACAGTTCTTATAATATAATCAAACTAATGCAGATATGAAACTGTCATTTGGCATTTAAGGAAATGTTAGAATCACATACTGAGTTTTAACAACAGTTTGGCATTCATCAGTCAAGACTTGCCATTTCAAGCTGCAATAACTCTTCTCTGTGAAGTTCAGCTGGCTATTAATTTTAATAACTCATCTAATTAGAAGAATTTGGAACAGCAACATTTGCTTCCACAGGTAACTCAGCACATGGGATGAAAGAAAGCCAATAATAGCTAGTATGAAGTATGTGTAAGAAAGAACCATATTGGAACCTCACATCTTCTGTTTCATGTCCCCTGAGGGACAACACCAGTACAAAATTTAAGTTACTTCAGATGTGCTAAACAATATGCCTGTTTCCAGATGGCAGCAATTCCCCATTGTGGTCTTGTTGCTGCTGAAAATGTAGATGCATTCGCTGTGGCAACAGTCCACATAAGGATTTTCTGTGGGCTTTCCTTCCATTTCCCCTCACACCTGCCATGTCTTCCACCATCGCCAGAGTGCTTTATACCAGCTTTTTTTTTAATGGCAGTAGTTTCATGGCTAAAGGCATTATGAGATTATAGCAATATAACCACTCCATTTTTTAATGTCAAAAGACTTGCTGGTGGTTGGGAAGGGGGGAAATGGAGCCACAAGGGGAAATGGAGACATGCAATGGTGCTGGATGTGGGAGTGGTAGTCCAAAAATATTTGCCTTCCTGCCCACACTGTGACCAAATCTTGTTTTGACTATCAAAGCAGGTTTGGGAAAATATCCTGTGAGGTGGAGGAAACCCAGAAGATGGATAATTGCACTACAATTGGTCATGCAAAAGCTTAAAATCCCCCACCTGCAGCTGTTTTGGGGGAGGAATGTGGAGCTAGAAATCCAGTTGGAAGCAACCTATAGCACAGAGACAACACCAGCCTTTCCCTAGGATATTGTACACAAAACCAAACTACATAGTGGAATAGTAATATAATGAAAGGTGATAGGCAGGGCTCTTTTTGTAGCAGGAACTCCATTGCATATTAGGCGACACACCTCTAATGTAGCCAATCCTCCAAGAGCTTACAGAGCTCTTCTTACAGGGGCTACTGTAAGCTCTTGGAGGATTGGCTATATTAGGGGTGTGTCACCTAATATGCAAAGGAGTTCCTGTTACAAAAAGAGCCCTGGCTGATAGGGTGAATGATTACTTTGCTTCACAAACTTCACTTTGTATTAAACTTATCTCCCTTCTGAAACTATACTTTATACTAGACACTATCATTTTCCATTTGTGACCTGTAGATCAGTATAGTCGCTCAGGGGCTCCTAATGCCACCTGTCCCAGCCCTGGAAGCCTAAGCAACTCCAAATAAAGTGGAATGTATGCCTCACTGACTCACGAAGGCTCATGAATAGCAATACACACAAACAAATACAATAAAATGCAAAATATCATTTTAAGATTAAATTAAATTTTATGCAAAAATAACTTAGGAAATGCTAAAAACTATACCAACCTAACTCCCAGTTCCAAATTCAGGCAAAACAGAAAAGTCATACCACCTCCCCACACCGATGCTAGTGCTTTGCGTAGGTGGTTTTAGAAACTATGACAGAAACCAGGTGAAGGCCAAGCCTCTAAGCATGCCAGACCCTGGACACTTGTAGAAAGTGCTCCTATGTCTTCTCTGATAACCGGTGTTTCTCAAATCCACAGTTTGTTTTCAGAACTTTCAGATTACAGTGGTTAGAGTATTGGTCTAGATCTGGGAGACTCAGGTTTATATCCCTGGTCTGCTATGAAGGCTGCTGGATGCCCTTGGGCCATTCATTCTCTCTCTCTCAGCCTAACATACCTCACAGAGTTGTTGTAAGCATAAAACAGAGGAAGGGGGAAAATGATGTATAATGTCCTCATAGCTCCTTGGAGGGTTGGGATGAGGGTGGGGCCCCCAATTTGCTGCCGGCCATCTGGCCAGTCAGGGAGCCCCACCCTCAAAGAGCCCTATCCCACCTGATGTGCCCAGCACAATGTCGTCCCCCAGAGATGACATTGTCACACGGGGGCGTTCTGGCATGTGCCAGAAGACTCCCAGAGCGAGGGTGGACCATCCCTGCCAGCAGCCAGGTAAGACTTGGCAACCCTATGGAGGAAGGACATGATTTAAAAAATGTAATAAATAAATAAAAGCTCTTTGTAGTTCATACACAGATATGGTGCTTTTTTTTACTCTTGAATGTCTGATTCAATTTTGCACCCTACACTAAGTATCAAGAGTATATATGTGCAAGCAGCAAAAAGTGTGTAGTAGCAGATGAATGCAAATGGGGGATCTGCAAGGACTTTCAGGGGAAGTATTACATTTTCCCCTTCCCCACTATTTCCTATGTCCCTTTCTGATAGCTCCAGCCATTTTTCTGCTTCTTTCTCTCCTCCCCACCCACCAGCCAACCTACCTATTAGGGTTGCCAGGTCCTTACCTTCTGCCGGCGGGAGACCAACCTGCTGTCCTGGATCTTCTGGCTTTGTGTGCGCACTGTGATGACATCATCCAGAAGTTACATCATCACACTGGGCATGTTGTGAAAGGGATGCTCTAGCATTTGGCTAAAAACTCTATGGTGATCATAGAATTTTAGCCAAATGCTAGAGAATCTCCCATGAGGCATGCCCAGCATGATGACGTCACCTTCAGGTGATGTCATCATGCCAGGCAGATCGGGTGTGGTTGGGGGTCTTCAGGGTGGGGCACCTCTTGCCAGTCAACTAGTCAGTGGCAGATTGAGGCCCCTAAACTCGGAGGAAAACTCACCCCCATTCAGGGGATGGCAACCCTACTACCTATAGCCAATCAAACCTGTCTTCAGCTTCCCCTCCTTCCCTCCTCCTTTCAACCATTCCCCAGGAAAACTCTGGCTGAGTTGTACAGTGCCAGTCATTGGACTGAGCCCAGCTGCAAAGTGCTGGCTGACCTGGCCCTAGATGTGTGGTGCTGACCTGGCCAGGCTCAGCTGCACAGCGAAGAACCTTCAAGGACTTCAGGAGAGCACCTCTTTTTCTCCTGTACCCACTCCCACACTATTTCCTCTTTCCCACTTCCTGACAGCCCCTATATCCTTATCCTTCCCATCTCTACTTCTCATCCACAACCTCTTTTTTATCTGCCCCCCATCTTCAGCTATATTTACTATTCATTTACTTGATTTATATCCCTGTTCCTCCACAATAGGGATCCAAAGCAGCTTACATCATTTTCCTCTTCTCCATTTTATCTTCATAAAACCCTTTGATATGAGTTAGGCTAAGAATATATGACTGTCCAGTCACCCAGAAAGCTTCCAAAGCAGAGTGGGAATTCAAACTTGTGTCCCTGAGATCCTAATCAGAAACTCAAACCACTACACTACACTTGCTATTGCAAGGTGGCTACTGTTGAACAGTAGCAATGCTAGGTTGGGGTGAGTCATGCAAGATGTGGGGTAACAAGATGCTTGGTAGTTGCTGCCAGGCCTGGCCCCTAGGAGTCTTACCTTAAAGACCAAAGCAGCTTTGGAAAGGGCCCTGCCTCCTCTCCCTGCCTTTTACTGTGAGAAGCCAAGGCACAAAGGCTGACAACACTATTATGGTTGCCTAGCAATGGCCACTGAGGGCATTTGTTTCTTAAAGCTCCAAGTGTTGTTTCTACCATTTTGGAGGGTTTTAAGCCCTCAGTGGTGTAAAATTTCAGATTTTTGTGCAAAACTGGTGCCTTTCTCAGGTTTGTAAAAAGAACTGACTAATCTACCCATGGCCCCAGATTTAAGTATCCATAAATGGGACCATGTTGAGAATTAGACACATTGATTATACATTATACACACACACACGCACACACAGTTCTAGCTATTTAGATCTATAGAGTCCTGATGCAGAAATGCATACTAGAAAGCTCTGAATGGCTAGGAAAGGCTTCCTTGGTGATAGCAAGTGGTCTCCTTGACAGTTAGAGTACATTTTTTAAATGAAGACATGTTTTACAGGCTTAGAAGCATTCTCAGTTTAGAACAGATGAATGCTACAGCTGATGGTAAACACACCTCTCAAATCAAAGTAAAGGAAAACTCACTAACGTGGCTGCTACTGTGCACACAGAGTTATATGAGGGCCCAGGGAATACTGCATATTTCCCAATGCAAGCCAGTTGGTTGCAACTTAAATGCCAGATGTCCTCATCATCTTTCAGGAATGATTCAGAACACAGGTTAAGTGTAAATGGCTTGGTCTTGGTGTTCCTATCACCAAACCTCTTTGCTGAACTATACCTAACTGCGCAATGTCAGAGGAAAACAAAGCCGTTATAATGGCAGAAAATAAACCACCGCCTCCATAAAAAAAACCACCTTAACAGGTCCAGTCATATAAATGCTAAAATAGGAGTAAGCCTTTTTTAAAAACAGCATCAGCGATACAAGACAGTCCTTAGAGGGCCACTCCCAGAATGTTCTCAAAAGCTTCACAGATTTTGAGCTAAATCACCCCTGATGACACCTGTGCAGAGACAATTGTTAAACAGTTCACTGAACAGCTCAAGCAAATCTAACAGCACCAATCCTATCAGAATTCGCAGAGGCAGGCTCTCATGCATGGCACTTTCAGTTCTTATCTTATAAGTTTCTACAATCCAAGGAAATGTCAGACTAATATAAATTCTTCCTTAAAGAAACAAAAATATGGCCACTTGAAAATCCAGCCTATGACGTAGTAAAGGCCATTTGTATAGATTAATTTGAATGGGGATCAGACAGATTAGTGAATAACAGGTTCATCAGTAGCTTCTACAATCTACACATCCAGAGGCAATAAAACTCTGAATGCCAGTCCTAGAAGACAACACTGGGGAGGGCGGGGAGGGCCTTGGCTTCTTTGCCCAGGTTGCTGGCCCTCAGGGTAAATGATCTGGCTACTGCATGGAACAGGATGCTGGACCACATGGACTACTTTTGGGATCCAGCAGGGCTTTTCCTATGTTCTTATGAAAAGAAATGGATTTCCCATACCCCTGAAACTTACAAACAAGGCAAACAGAACTTTCAACTTGGCCAAAAAAAGAAAGATAAAACAGATTTAGGGAAGAAGAAAATGAAAATATATGGCAGAGAACCAAAATTAAAAGAGAGACCATTCTTAGAATGAAAGAATTTAGGAGTATATCAACAATCCCTTTACCTGATGCTGTTACCAGTAGGCTGTCTGAATCACATGGTCTATAGGATGAAGTACTAACAGGGTTTATGGAGGAGCTACAGGCAATGGTGGTAGGAATGACAAAGGAACTTTCTGAACATGCAGGTTGGTTCAGTCCAGGGGATTGGGAAAGCCAGGCACCCACCTGAGACGTGGCCATGGCTGGTATGGCACAGCCTGCAGATGCCACAGATATATCTATTGTTGGTTTGGGTGGCAGCTGAGGTGAGGACTTAGACACAACCTCCTCATTTATTACCCTGATTCCTTGAGGTGTACTGGATGGAGGTGAAACTAGGGTTTTGCTCTCTGTTTTGGCAACTATATTAGGGGATCGACCACTATCCATAATTACTTTAAGCTGTGGGTGTGGTGGTGAAGGAGTTTGTGAAAGGCCTGGCTTTTTAGGAGGAATGGGTGGAGGGTTTCCTCTGTCAATTCTTGACACATTGGGAGTCTTTAACCCCATTCTACCAACTGGGGGAGGATAAGTTCCAGCATCTATTGAATGGGACATTCCTGGCCGTCCAGTAGCAGTGCCCTGAGGACTTGTAAATCTTGAAAGGACTTGGGTGACAGTATTCCGAGCTAGCTGCTTGGCAACAAGGTTGTCTCGATTCGTGGGTGATACATCTCTTGATGGAGGGCTTTGGGCAGTGTTTCCATTTTGGTCTGGGTCATTAGTGCTGGCTTGAAATCTAAACCTAGCTGCCTGGACACGTGGATTCAGACCTTGATGTCCAGTAGCTGTAGCAGATGGAGAATGCAAAGAGTGCACAGAGGACGCCTGCAAGTAGTTCTGAGGTGCTGGAGAAGATGCAACATTATTTGGAAAGGGGGAAGGAATATTCATTAAGTCTGGTGATGTACTTGGTCCATTCTCTTCAATTCTGCTTTGACTGGGAGTTGGAACAGGAGCTGAAGGGGACAGAAGCAGGTCACTACAGGAAGAATGCCTGTCCATGACTGGTTTCACAAATCCTGCATTCATCTTCGTGTGGCCAGAGAGTGAAGGCTTTACAGGTACAGTCAAAGGCAACTTCCTAACATTTTCACTACCACCATCTAATAATACTGCATCTGTCTGGCAGGCAAGTGTCCTCAAAGCTGGCCCCTCTGTCCCAACAGAGACAGATGCAGAACCTTTGTCTTTACTCCTACGCGGGAGGGAAAGGTGTAGCTTACTATTGTTTTCCTTTTTCAACTGTTCAATCATTTTTCTCATTCGTTCCCTCTCTTCTTTGAGATCATTAGTGTGTGCTTCCTCTCGGCTAAGTCTGGCATGTAGTTGCTCCCTTTCTGTGTCAAACTCTGAAAGCTGTTTTTCCATCTGGGCTTCCATTTGTGTGCTCCGTTGCTTCTCAGCTGCAAGAGATTCTTCCAGTTCACTGGCTTTCTTTTTTTCCTCCTCAAATTTTGCCATGACATCTTCCAGTTTCTGAGCGTCCTCTACTATCTTGCTGGACAACTGTTTACATTCTTTCACCAGCATCAAGACAATATGTTTATTCTTGCCACGCTCCTCCTCAAGTCGTGCACATAGTTTCTTATGTTCCATTTCAAGCGCCTGCAACTGGGATTTCTCCATTTCCAACTATAAAGAAATGCAGAACAGTACTCATTACCATAGGGGATTTTGTTTCAGTTAAGTGTCATGATACTTTAGGATACAAAAATAAAGAATACTGAGAGTAGTTTGATTAACAGGACCTCAATGAGACTGGAAAGCAGAGTTTGCAGATTTGAACAAAACATGGGTACACCTCACAGGTTTAGTGAACATTAAACACTAATTTGGTTTTCCTGAGGAAAAAATTCAGAATCATTAGATAGGTGAAATTAAGAGAGATGACAGGGAACATTAAACAATCTTTTAATATTGCTGGGGACAAATATTGTGCTTCAGTAAATGTTATAACAGCATTTTTCAAAGTGATACCACAATTGTTTTTACAGCTTCAAATGAACAAATGCCACCTGTCAGAAGGCCAGCTCACATATGACAAAGTTCAAGTGTCTTGGTTGGGGTTTCTGATATGTTCACAGTTACCTCATACCTCCCCATGGGTGAAGTATCCATGGTCATATCAGTTTTCACAATACTACTAGCAGCACTATTTAAATCTTATCTGGCCACAGTCACACATGCCTTGGCAATATCTGCACTGGATTATTGTAACATGCTTAACATGGAGGGGGTTCTGAAGAACATCAAGAAACTTCAGATAGTTCAAAATGACATGTCAAGAGTTCTGAATGCAAACCCACCATAGTGACCTCATTACTCAAGTGCTATGTCAGCTTGAAAGGTTGCTCAATTTTTCCTACATGGCTTAGGAAGATGATACTTGAAGGACCACCTTTCACCATATGAGCCTACCTGTGAGCTGAGGGTATCACTGTTTGCCTTGCTCTGCCTTCAGTAGTTGTATTTCCTTAACCAATTGATTTAAATTCTGTTGTTGATGGACTGCTGCTTTGACAACTTTTATTGCCTACTGATTAAGTTACTGGTCTGTATTCCCTGCTATCTTTGTTGCTGTTGTTGTTTAGGCATAGCTGCTTCTCCCCAGTTTTTTCTAGTACTGTTGTTTCATTACTGTTTTCTTTTTAATCTGTTCTTAACTTGTATTTTGTGTTACCTTAGTAATAGAAAGTGAGATAGTAATTTCTGAAAATAAATAAA
Source organism: Gekko gecko (assembly GCA_029375565.1). NCBI lineage: Eukaryota > Metazoa > Chordata > Lepidosauria > Squamata > Gekkonidae > Gekko > Gekko gecko. Next base: position 119,721,070 of record JAPDNY010000005.1, read on the forward strand.
TCACAATTTCATGACATGAGACTGCCTTACTGATGGGCCTGATTTGCCCATGAGCATTCAGGACTGTAAACTCTGAAGGACCAGTCACCACAAGATGGGAGCAGATGTTACATACATGCTGACCAAAACAGCCTCCATGTGTCAACTGGTTTCCACTAGTCATAAGAGAAGCATTTAATAGTGTAATGGGATGTTTTCTGCTGCAATCAATTGGAGAATCTGGACTAAATAGTTCTAACAGAACTTTGTTTCAAACATTTAACAGAAGGTATCTCTAGGATTTATCTATTAAAGTCTGTCTATCAACCTTTAAATCTAATGATACAAACAGGATATCTGTGAATTCCATTCTTTGAACTAAAACCAGCAAACCAGGCTGAAAACCTTCAGAAGTTTATCTTTTATTGAAAAAATAAATAGTTCTCTTTATTAGGCAAGACATTAGAAAATACAAGCATGTGAAAATTGACCCTATAGCTACAGTAAAAATAAGTGCTAAATTTACTGGCCCACATCTCTCTTTCTCTGTCTCCCTCTCTTTCACACACAAGAAATCTCACCTAATCTTCTTCTGAGACTTCCATCCAGAGAAATCTGATTTGCTTATCACACTAATGCATTTTTAACAGAAAAATATCAGTCTTATCTTACTCTAATTCTCTTCTATCAATCAAGTGATTATTATCTAGGCAAATGATTGGTTTTTAACTATGCATGATATAGTCAAAGAGATGCATATGAGATAATCTAAGAATATACCTGATATGTTCTCATTATCTTTTCTAAATCAAGACAAGAAGGGCAAACTTAACTCTTAATTTCTATTAAAAGGCAACAAATCTAATATTTTTGCAATTGCTTCAAAGATTACAGGAAAATTTTATGAAACCAGAAATTACTTCAGGAAAAATGCATGATCAGCAAGAAAGGTGGTGATATAATCAAAAAACTGCTATACTAGGTCCATCAGCAATCACAGTGTAAGTCTCCACACATCTGGCCATCACCAGAAAGAGGAAGAGAGCTATAGAGTAATGGCTGAATATCACTTCAAGAAAGTGAAAATGTTACATGCTGAGCTGCTTTGTTAATTCATACGAGTCATTTGAAGGTTATAGATTCCAGGTGTGGCAACTTCTGAAGACTCAAATGTACATGTCAGAAAGATCACAGAAGTTGTTCTCAGTCATGACATCCTTGGACTCCCATGTTCCATTACACTGCTCATACATGCAGACAACTCAGTGGATGTGTTGTTATCTATGGTTCAATTATACACTTAAACATAAGCACCAGGAATGCTGGAGAGAAACCTTCCACACATGCCTCAAAAGTGATGGTTAAATGAAAACTTTGCCACCGTCTATCAGCAATGCATGCAAGAGTACTCAGAAACCCCTTCAATACTTGTAAGAAGCAAAGTGTTTTTAACCCACTTGTGAACAGAAAACATGATTGCGTGTAAGAGATTTAAGAAGAGGGCATTGCAGAAAGCCTTCTTGGATGGCTGGGAATAGGCAATACAAGTAAACTTTCTGGAGCCAGAGGGTCATCAAAGTGGTTATGGGATTTTCCTGATATTTCTCAGCCAGCATTTAGGACTTCTCAGCAAATGTGGCCTAATTAGAATGCAAAGAGGTGGAAATGGAGGCTGCTTCTTTTGCTGTCTCCCACAGCCAATATCCTTTACTTCCTGGAAGGAGGGAAGCAGCAGAAACCCTACCAATAACTCTTGTCTTGCTGCCAAAGTGATCCCTACTTCTGCAATGGATCTCACTTATAATTCGTTTTATATTATAAATACTATCTTCATTTTGACATCATGTGAAATGTATCTTCTCCCCTAATAGTTCAATTTTCAAGGTGTTTTTTTATTATTGTTATATTATTTCATAGTTAGGCAGTAAGCTGATCAAATGAATAAATAAATAAATAAATGGGTGCCAGTACAGTCCTTGTGATTACTACAGAGCCATGAGAGGATTTTGCATTCCACTAGATGCTCAAATCCTACTAATTTCAGAGTTGTAAGAAGATACTGTGTGGTGAATGTATTTTCACATACACTGTAATCTGGGGGACCAGATGGCCCAGGGGATTGGTAACAGGATATGGAGCATTTCAACTCTAGGTCAGTGGTTCAAATTTGGCCTTGGTTGCTAGCGAAAGGAACGTCATTACAAGCTGATGCCTCCTGAGTGGTCTGTGGTTCACCAATGGTATTACGTCTCCTCCTTCCAATGCAGAGGAAAGCTGATAGTCAGTTGGACAGCTCCTCTGAAGAATTTTTTTCCTTGTTATTTGTGTATGTTCCCTGCTCAGCTCCTGCCTAATGAGACAGTTTCTGCCTTGTGTCACAGAAAAGAGAGAGCAAGAAATTAACAGTTGTTTTGATGTCCTCTGGACACCTATCCACTCCCAAATAAAACGTGTCTTTATTATTGGGACAGAAAATAAAACAGGTATCACCGTGAAGGGGAAGCAGAGAGGAAATGTAGCTGCATGTCAAAATACATATTCTATAGGCTGATATTTAGAGGCAGGAGAATAGCTAGGAAGCACTTGGTGACATCCCCAAGAGAGATATTTTCACTCGACAAAAGAAACATTACCGGCATTATGGCTCTGTTATTAGAGTTGCATAAACATTTTCCTTTTATTCCTCAGTTTGGTTTATGCAGTTTTTTTGCTGTTTTGCTCAAGGGAAGAGAAATGGAGAAAAAAAGCTTGGAAGGATGGTGTAGGAAAAGAAATATATAGGAAACCATTCTTCCCTTGTTCCCAAAGTATGGCAGATTGTGAAAGGCTGTAGATGACACACAACTATGTGAAACATTGTTGTGGTGACTGCGGCAAGTGAGTGTAGATGAGTTGGGCTCAAAAGCTGAATCCTGTGCACCATGATTTGAGGACAAGGAATTAACAGTGGTTGAAACTCATTTGGATATTCTATACTTGTGACTTTGTAAACATGCTGTCCTATTTGTTCATTCCTCATATTATAATCCTGCTTTGGGGCTCATGGTCACCAGAATGGCTTACAAAAAACAATTATCAAGAGAAGTACATTTTAAGAACCCATCAGAAGCATTCTCACCATAAGATTTTTCCCAGAGCCTCAACTGGACCAGATTTTCTTTTAAACATTAACTAAGCACCATACAGCAATGCGGGAAAATGTTCCTCTTTTCCAGGAAGAGGAAAAATTCTTACTTCTGTGCTGCACATGCCAATCTACTGAAATGTAAGAAAACTTCACATTGCAAGACTTTTGATAAGAATCAAATTGGGATCAGGTGGAATAAGAACAGATGAGAAAGCACTTTATATTGGGGTGCTTGTGTGTGTGTGTGGGCTTTAAAAAAATTAACATCTGAAGAAAAAGGTTCCCCCCCCATTTTAAAAAGTCTTTGGCAGTGGACAGGTCAAGTAAATGGTATTACTAATCCTGCCACTATTTTACTGGAGTTGACCTTTTTACCTGATTTCACTGTATTGGAATTAAGGTGATTTTTACATGGATTAGCTGCATTTCCCCCCATAATTGGGGCTGAATGGAAGGGTATACATTTCAAAGCTCAATGAATAATAAATGTGAAACTAGTTTAATAGCCATTTGCCAGTTTTAAGTATTGAGAGTCAGGACTTTTATTCCAACACTAGGGAGAAGGCCCGTTGCAGGCAGAAATGCAACAGCCGCTAGCCAGTGTGGGCAGCTGTGGGCACCCCCAGCGGTGTGAGTCCCCCTCCCGTGAAGATGGCCAGGGCCCCTCCCCCGGGCAGAGCACAGGGAGGGCAAGGAAGCCGGGGTGGAGAAGGAAGGGGAGGGGGTTTAAACCCACTCCCGCTCCAGTGGCTCGCTCGGCCTCCCCACGGCCATGGGGAGAGCGAGGAAGCCACGTGTGAAAGGGAAGGGGAGGGGGTTTAAACTGCCTCCCCTCTCAGTGGCTCACTCAGGCTTCCTGCAGCCACGGGGGGCCCAAGGAAGGCAGGCCTGAGCAGGAAGGGGAGGGGGTTGCAAGTGCCTCCCCTCCCAGCGGAGCAGTCAGGCTCCCCGCAGCCGTGGGGAGGGCAAGGAAGCCAGGCCTGAGCAGGAAGGGGAGGGGGTTTCAAGCGCCTGCCCTCTCCGCGGCCACGGAGAGGGCGAGGAAGCCAGGCTGGAGAAGGAAGGGGAGGGGGTTTAAGCCGCTTCCTGCTCCATTGGCTTGCTCCATTGGAGACGATGCACACCACCCGCCAGTCGCAAAGGCCTCTGAGCGGCCTCAGAAGGCAGGTGCCGGGGGGGCAGCCGGAGGTCCTTCCATCGCCAGGCAAGAGGGGGCGTGAGTAGCCTCCAGGCCATGGCAATTGGGTCGGTTGAGGGGGAAAGGGTGGGCGGGGGTGGGCGGAGTGCTCTGCATGTCTGGGCACGGTGTCGGGCGAGTGGGAGCCTGAGGAGACCTCCCGGTTGCTGGGCACAAGAATAGCCCGGTGGCAGCCAGAGCGCCACCAGCAGAGAGGCTGCAGACTGCCTGGCCCCCTGGGAGGCACCCGTGCAGCCTCAGCAGCCAGTGCGGGGGCGGGCGGCAGGCGAGGATGGGCTGGTGGTGGCCAGTGCGCTGCCGACGGAGAGGCCCGACAGCCATGGGCTGCCCTGAAGAGCTCCGAGCAGGCTGCCGGCTGGCCTCCCCGTGGGCACCCCTCCTCTGAGCTCCATGGTGGGGTGGTGGCAGCCCAGCAATGGTGGGGGCAGTGCAGAGAAGAGCAGTGGCAGCCAAAGCGGCCCCCCGCAGGTGCACAGCCTCCCTGGGTCCATCGTCTCCAGCGATGGTGTGCGCACTGAGGGCCACACACTCGCTGCCGGAAGTGTGGGTGGGACTGAGGCCACGGCACCACCCAGCCATTGGCCAAGGTTTGGAGTGGCAGGTCCTGTGGCCAACTGATTTTGGTGTGAAGGGAACCTGCCACCCCAAAATGTTTTTATATAATAGGAGAGATTACTCAGCTCAGGATAGCTCTGCTAAGAGCGGCACTCAAACTTATACAATTTCAGCAGTGAACTATACACAATGTAACTATATACACAAGCTCTAATTGGACCTAAGGATAGCTCAATGATTGGTTACCTTGGGTGGCTTCAGGACCAATGGATGGTCTTTATTGTATAGCCAATCAATATAGCCAATCAGAACGAGGGAATTAGGATACCAGAGTCAAACCAACACAACACAGAATAAACCTAGAACATAACAACCAGTGTCTCCCTTCAAGCCACCTGTATTGTACCTGAACTGAAGCCAGGTATCGAAAATGGTTGTTGAGATGTACTTCCCAATCAGTCTCTGCTAAAGGGAAGATGAAAGAACTTCTGTGAAGTTGGCAGCAGCTATTTCCTCAAACTTATGTCATTGGGCAGTGATGGTTTTGCCTGGTATCTGAGAGAACCTCACATTAGCTGCCTTTCCATCTCCTCACCTTGAGGCCATGACTGTTACAGACTGGCTCTCAGTTTGCTTCTGTCTGTCCTGGTCATAGATTGGTGAACCCATCTTGGATTTTTCTCCTGGTCTCCACCAGGTCATCTCCTGAGTCCTGACCATCCTGATTTGCCTATCCAAGCTTTCTGTCACACTTTATCCTACTCAAACATTATCCTACTTAGCCATATCAAACCCTGGAAATGCTGTTTGGCTAGCTCCTGCAAGATCAGAAGCTGTGTCTCCTAGAACTGCTAACAAAACCAGAGGAAATTATGCATATGCTCTCTTGCTGATCCAGGGAAACTCATCAGAAGGTTACTCTTTAAAAGCCAAGTGTTCCTAGTAGTTCTGTAATACATCTGTCTGCAAGTGCATGAATCACTGTACGAAGCATGCTTGTCAGTGTCATCCAACCGATCTAATTACGTTGAGCTGTCAACGGACAGAAGTTATATTGGACACATTGTACTATTGTTAGTTCTTAGCTTGAAATAAAGATATGCTCTAAAGCAGGTTTGGAAAAGTTGCAACTTTGGATTCTACCTGAACTCAGATGTTGTTTCTTGTTGAAGGTTTTTGGTCATCAGAACAACAATACTTTGACATCAGGGTTGTATGAAGGGGAAGATCGGGACCACATTTTTTGGCTTACACTAGAGAGCCCCAACATGGTGCCTATGGGCATCATGGCACCTACCAATGTGGTTTTGGTGCCATATATTTCTTCCTCCAAAAAAAAGAGCCAAATCTGGTTTTGCTCTGCATCCTTGGTGCAGAATATGCTTCAGAAGAGCCCAGGAGCCATTATCTTTGTGTCTGCAGGGAGCACCCATTCAGAAACAGCTGCCTCCTTCATAGCAGGATGCTTGGATTGGAACCTCCCAAAATTTGTGTGGCTGGCATACTCCTCATAACACCCATTTTGTAGCGGTGCCCACTACTTGTGTTCAAAATTCCAAAAGTGCTCACAGCCTCAACAAGGTGGAGTGACCCATAGGTTGAATGAACCAAGGTTGAGTGAACCACAGTGACCCAAGGCTTATGTACTTCCTTGGCATGCACCCCCACTTTTCCATACCATGAGGAGATGTGAACACATGATCTGGGATACCCCCCATTTATCTGAACTCAAGATCTCCAATGTGGTACCTTCATTTCTTTCCAGCATTGAGGGTGGAAGGGGAGAAGTTGGAAGTCAACGAATGAGCTAAAGACCAGTTCTTGATCTCGCCCTATTCCATAGGTAAAATTCCAAGGCTAGAAAAATCATTTGAACACACCTTAAGCTGAGTTAGTGTGAGCTAGCTCACAGTTTTTTAGCCTCTGGCTCACACACTTTTGTCTCAGCTCAGAAAGGATGGCTCCAGAGCAAACTAATTTATGCAGTAGCCAAATCACTCACTCACGACTATAATGCCAGCAGCTCACAAAATAGAATTTTTGCTCACAAGTCTCCATAGCTTAGAGGGAACATTGCTTGCGATATTTTACTATCCCTCATCTCTATCCTATGACATCTGAACATAAAAAGACTAGCACTAGGAGAAAGGATTTCTTAGAGGCACCAGCTCTTTAAAAGTGGAATCTGCTTGCAAAAGCAAAGTTGGAATATAGATTTTTCTAAATAAAATAAACAACATGAAATTTCATTGGAATACTGTGACTATACACTATCAACCAGAAGGTAGATATTAATGATAAAATGAAGTCACTCCTAGAAGGGCAAAATGTAAGGAATAAAAGCAGAAGACAGCAAGTTATTTTAAAGATTCAATAAGTGGCTAGAAAGAAAGAAAAAGGCTGTATTAATATGGTACCTTCTTTTGTCTGTTTTCTGCAGCAACCAGCTGAGCGGCCATTCTTTCTTGCATTTTTCTGCAGTGAGCCATAACAGCCTCTAAGACAGACAGTGGGTTGGTACAGATGGACTTCTTGTCTTTCTCACCAGCACCTGCCTCAAAGTCTCGCTGTAGAGCCAGAAATGGATCGCTAAGATGAAATCTCCCATACCGTTCCTGGATAAAAACCTCCTTCCTCCGTGCCTAAAATATTAAATGGACAAATGAACAATACAAGTAATTAGGGGATAGTAAAGAGGTACATCAATATACAACGGCTTTACACCTAAAGCACTGGGGAAATAAACAGTAACACTTCTGTAGAAAGACAACTAATACATTTCAGTATTTCTAAGAATACATAAGATAATAAACACCATTATTTAATGACACTTCTAAATGAAACCTCTGTTCATCTAGAACAGAAGTCCCTGATGTGGCACCTGAAGGGCACCATGGCACCAGCCAACACCTTTTCTGCGATCGCCAAGTGTTTTTAGAAAGTGGGTGGACCCTAGGGTTGCCAGGCCCCTTGGAACAGTTGGCACGGGATGGGAGCCTACTTACCAGGAGTGGAGAGGAATGCTGGAAATTAATGCAACTTGTGTACATGACCCAGAAGTGATGTAGGCACATGGGGGGCAACACTCTGGTTTTGGGGCAAAGCTCTATGGTAGAAAGCCTACGTCACTTCCAGGTCACATAGGCATGTCACATTAATTTCCGGTAATTCCCCCCATGAGGTCTGAAAGTGGGAGACCTCCACCACCACTGGGGGCCTGTCATTCCTAGTGGACCCAGGTGGGGCTTTTGCCTGGCACGGCTTCTGATTCGCCACTAGAGATCTGATTTGCAGTGCAATTTTTTTTAAAGCTGCTTCAGTGGTAGCTGCAGGGTTGCCAGGTTTGATCTTCTCCCCGGCAGGGTGATTAGGGGGTGTTCCAGAAGGGGCCGTGGCCACCCCCAGTGTGATGACATCACTCTGCATGACATCATCATGTTCCCCCCAGTTTTTCCCTACCATTTAAAGGAAACTTCCCTTTAAATGGGGGGGGGAGTGAAGGCCAAGCGCTCCTGCCGTGCAAGAGGCAAAATTACGTCTTGCAAGGCAGGAGCCGATGGCCCCCACTTGGGAAGAGTGGGCGCCGGGCACTCCTGCCTTGCAAGAGGTGATCTTGCCCCTTGCAAGGCAGGAGCCCATGGCCCCTGCTTGGGAAGAGAGGGCACTGAGTGTGGGTGTGCAGGGCCCGGTCCTCGTTGGCTGAAAGCACTTAAAGGGGTCCCTTTAAGTGCTTGATCCAGTGGGCCCTGCATGCCCATCTCCAAGCAGCAATGCCACTTGGAATTCAGGCACATGGCCCGCAGCTGCCACTCTCCCTCCCCTCTCTCAAGAGTGAATGGAGAGGGGTGGCTGTGGGTGTTTGGGCTTGGAGGCAGGGCTTCCCCCAAAAAGTTGGTAAACCCCATCAGACCGGAGGGTCTGGCAACCCTAGATAGCTGCCGCTACACTGGCAATTTTATTCTGCCTCTCATTCCTTTCTCCCAGTGTATTTTTTAAAAAATCTCCCCTCTTCTTCCCTGCACTTGGGCTTCCGCTATGCATGTTATGTGTATCTTTGCCTTCTGCAGCAGCCATTTTGTGGTTGTGCCTGCCACTCTGTTTCAGAATTCCAAAGGTGCTCATATGCTCAAAAAAGCTGGGGAGGGGACCTGTGTTCTAGAGCATTCCAAACAACCATCACAAAAATGAATTTCTTACATGAGGAAAATAAGACTAGATACAAATATTTAACATTCAGTTTTTCACAGTTTCTTCCCTACACGGTATTTATGCAGGTTACCGGCTTTTCCCATTATCAGAAAACTAGAAAGAGTATCAGTTGGCAAATTAATACACACCATCCCAACATTAACAAAATGTGATATTGGGGAATAATTTCAAAAATAAAGGACAATGAAGCAAGAATAGTGTTAACCATCAACAGAAATAATTCATAACTGCATTCATTGTGAACCATGTATTTTAATAGCCAAGTCAGCCAAATCTGAGGATACTTAAAACTGGTGATTGGAGCTGTGATCAGGCAAGACTGATCATTTTACAACCTGATAAATGCCCCAGGTTTGCAGAAAAATGTGGAAATCTTTTTAAAAACAGGGGTTTAAAAAAAACCAAAATGATAAATGAAGTGCCTGTTGCTTAAAAAACAACAACAGATTCCCCCAGTGGCCATTGCTAGGCAACCACAACATTCCAGGTTCATTTCTGTGAGTAAAATGTGGGGGAGGGGACAGGGTCTCCAGTAAAAAGGATCAGGTAGTAGGTAATATGAAAGACGTCTGCATGAAACCCTGGGGAGACACAGTCAGTCTGAGTAGACAATACTGACCTTGATGGACCAATGGTCTGATTCAGTAAAAGGCAGCTTCATGTGTTCATGCTCATGCAGGGTTGCCAGCCCCCAGGTCTGGACAGGGGTTCCCCCGCTTCTGGGGACTCCAATCTGCCCCCAGCCACCTGACTGGTGGGGGAAGCCCCGCCCACAAGCCATGGCCACTCACAGCCACCCCTCTCCCTTCCCTCCTGCAGAGATTTAAAGGGCTTCTGCTGATTAGTGGGCAGCACATGGCCCTCCAGCTGATCAACAGACCACATGCTCCTCACCAATCAGTCCAGGTCCTTTAAATCTCTGCCAGATGGGAGGGAGAGGGACGGCCACTGCTTGGGGGCATTCCCGCTCACCCCCGGAATGCCTCCCAAATTCCCCTTGGAAGGACAAGGGGACCTGGCAACCCTATGTTCATGTGTCATTCCTGGGGCTGTTCTGGCCTTTGAGGGAGGACTCATCAGGGCCTGGCATGTGCCTGGCAGCAAACACTGGTGGTTTTATACTACTGGACTTGCTTGACTCAACTAGGCCTAGCTGATGGCTACTTTTCAACAGCAGCCTCTCTATGAAAGCCAGTGTGTTGTAGTGGTTAAAGTTTCAGAGTAGGGTCTGGGAGACCCAGGTTCGAATCCCCATCTTGATGTGGAAGCTCACTGGGTGATTTTGGGTCAGTCACATGCTTTCAGCCTAACATACCTCACAAAGGTGCAAAATATTTTGCCACATTCTACAGCCAACTGAACAGGAACACTGAAGCAACCCTCAACAACAAATGAAGATAAACATAATTTAATGAAGATAAACATAATTTTTAAATAAGAATTCCCAGCAGGTCCCTCAGCTAAATATATCTCATCCACTTCCTTGCTTTGCACCTGAAATCACAGAGATACGGCAATAAGGCTTGCCCTTTATAGTTTTCCCATCTTCTATATTTACATATCTATTTTTGTATTGTTAATAAAAAGAAAAACCCAGATATGGTTTCCCTTCTTTTCTGGGGAAGGGGGAGTTTTTTTAATGACATCATGGGTACCAGCCAATCAACATGACCATGGCCAGCTTCTACAGCAGACTGCAGAACCTATTTTTTTCTGCCTTAAAGAGGAAAAGAACATTGGATGAAATTTAGTGCGAGTGCCAGTTTGGTGTAGTGGTTAAGTGTGCAGACTCTAATCTGGGAAAACTGGGTTTGATTCCCCACTCCTACACTTGCAGCTGCTGGATGACCTTGGGCAAGCCGTAGTTCTGTCAGAGCTGTTCTTGAAAAGAGCAGTTTCTGTCAGAGCTCTCTCAGCCCCACCTACCTCACAGGGTGTCTATTGTGGGGAGGGGAAGGGAAAGGAGTTTGTAAGCCACTCTGAGACTCCGAGGGAAGGGTGGGGTATAAATCCAATCTCTTCTTCTTTCAAATCACACGCCGCTGCTCTAAATCCCTAACGTCAGTGTTCACCCAGAGTTTTGCTACATTTATTCCCCAGTGCATCACTTAAGACAAGTGAAATTAATTGCTGAGAAATTAGTGTCTAACATGGAAAACCAATCTGCAAGTAAAGGTCATTGTGGGCAAGATGGGGGTTTTTTGGCTTTATTCAGGCATTCTGCAAATAACAAAAGGGTCAGTTACTGATTTTGAATCATCCTGCAATGAAACACAGCTCTGGATATTAGCTTCCCTGTGTAAACAAAGTACATGTCTCAGAGTTCTTTGGTAATTAAATGCACTAATGTGGTGCCTAGAAGAGTTAAGCTGTCCCAACAGATTGTATACCTGTTCCAAACCTTTGCCTAAAATGGATGCCCTCTTCTATTCAAATTAGGTTAAACGAAAAGTGAAAGCTGCTCTCATGTCATGCTGATATTTTGCTTACTTGCCAATAAAACCGCAAATTGATATCCAAATAATGGCTCAAAAATAGAAATCTGCTTTTAAAAGAACACAAATACCATCATAAATAGACAGCCTCACAAAATGAAGGGAAGAATTATGAGTAAGTGTAAAACCCTAAGCTATTTTAAGAAATGTGGGATGACATTAATTATTTTTTCTTTACAGGATGGCCCATGTAAGACTACTGAAGCCCCCAAAGTCAATAGCTTTAAAAAATGCCAAATGATGAAGGGGAGCACTCCTTACTTTAGAAAGAGGACAGAGAGTAGGTGCAAAGCTTAAATAGACCATTGAACAGCAACACTGTAAAGGTAAAGGTTCCCTTGCTCAAAAGCTAGTCGAATTCGACTCTAGGGTTGCGGTGCTCATCTCCGTTTCAAAGCCGAAAAGCCAGCGCTGTCTGAAGACGTTTCCGTGGTCACGTGGCCAGCATGACTAAACACCAAAGCACATTGAACGCTGTTACCTTCCCACCAAAGTGGTACCTATTTATCTACTTGCAATGTCTTGCTTTCGAACTGCTAGGTTGGCAGGAGCTGGAACTAGAGACGGGAGCTCACTCCATCATGCGGCTGAACTCGGGCCTCGAACTGCTGAACTACTGACCTTCCACAGCTTGCAGTTCAAGCACCCCCTCTTTGAATTCCTTGCGACTTCACTTGAGGGAGGGGTTCTAGCAGACACCTTGCCCTTCTTGGTGATACTTGAATTCAGCTGGGATCTGGACTATGTATGTTCAGTTTCTATGAAGCTGGTGACACCTGATCCTCAACAGCTGCTTATATGGGGTCCCTTGCTCACACCTTGCCCCTGCAGGTAGAATTATTCCATTTGTTTCCCACAGACTTTTCACCTAACCTCCACTTGCATCTGCTGGATGACCTTGGGCAAGCCATAGTTCTGGCACAGCTGTTCTTGAAAAACAGCAGTTTCTGTCAGAGCTCTCTCAGCCCCACCTACCTCACAGGGTGTCTGTTGTGGGGAGGGGAAGGGAAAGGGGTTTGTAAGACACTCTGAGACTCCTTTGGGTAGTGAAGGGCAGGGTATAAATCCAATCTCCTCCTCCTCCTCTTCTTCCTCCTCCTCCTCCCCCCCAGATTGATGAAAGTGTGCCATCATAGCAGATCTACCCACCATTCAAGAACAGCTGGCATTGAAGCGCAAAAATTAAGCGAAGAGATGGATTTGCCTTATAGAGCCTATTCCAACTTTACAAAGAAAAATAATTTGCCAGCAGAAGTGGTTGTCAAGTTTACAAAGCAACGTACCAGAGATCAAATTCTAAGAGCGACTTCAACAACGCCCTTGAAGATTGGTGAGCAGAACGTAAGGATCCTAAAAGATGTTCCATATGAAATTCGGATGAAAAGGAAAGCATATAAAGGACTGACCCTATTCTTGCAAAAGTATCAAATTAGCTACAAATGGTGGATCCCAGAAGGATTGGTTTTTAAATTTAAGGATAAAAGAGAGAAGATTGACTCCATCTTCAAAGCTCAAGAATTTTTGAAGAGGCACGCCAGCTGAGAGGAAGATGCAGAACTTGCCAAATGGACAATGTTAAGCAGTGAAGAGGACAGTGGCCCGGAGGGAGGAGACGAAGAATCAGAGGATGGAAGAGCAATGAATGGGCCCAATATATAATCTGAGAGACTTGAAAAGGAGACAACCCAAAACATAAACATTTGCTCGTGAAGCGTAAGGATGGACTATATCAATAACTAACCCCAAAGGACTTTACTAATCTAACTAACAGATTTATTTTTGAATTACAGTAAATTGAAAGAAGATCGGTCAACCACGGAAGAAGCCAAGAACTTTATATATACTAACAAAAAGATTAATATACTAATAGTTACTTCACTCACCTCTTTTCTTGGTCCCTCTATATACCTTCCCTTTTTCTGTATTAAAAGCAATAAAATTCTCTCCTTTTCAGGAGAGTTTTACAACGAAAAAAAGAACAGCTGGCTAACACAGAATCCAGACATGTGGACTTAGCCTGCCCCTTTTAAGCATCCAGACTGATGAAAAACTCTGGAGAAAACTTGCCCAATAGTTAGTGTTTGTTTTGATTTGTCCCAATAAAAGGTTTGACAAGGCTTTTGTTTTAGGATTTTGCTTTGGGCCAAAAAGGCTACCCACAATTGCTACTCTACTGCTAATCAGTTACTTTCTACTCCTGGCTGGTTCCTCCTCCTTGAACCCTTCTTACCCTGTGAACTTTTAACATAGCTGGAGCAAGATCACATGGCTGACAAGGACTGCTGTGGACAGTACAGTTGAAAAAGCTGGCTTTCTGAGGCAAGCATTTTAGTAACCAAGGAAGTAAATATATCTACCTTTCTTGATATGCCTCCTACAATCACAGATGGATGCTTCAGTGATAAACTAGAAGCACAGGAAGCTTCTCTCTAGACATAACCTTATAGTGAAAACCCTTCATAATTGGCATCTGTATACAGAAATGGATCTAACAAATGTTACAGTACTCTGCAGGGTTCATAACCTAACATATAACATATAACATATAACATATAACATATCCTGTCCTTATATATATTTGAATTGTGGTTCCACAACATTCTATGCTTGCCATAATTGATTCGGCTCAAGAACTGGCAGTCAGAAGACACTGGCCAGGGCTGACTGGCTGCTTCGCAAAGTCCCGCCCACGTCAGCCCCGGTCAGTGTTTTCAGCTCAGTCTGCTCCAGTCCTCCGACAGGAGAGGACCGTCTGGAGTGTGAGTGCAGGGACAGGCCCTCAAGGCTGAGGCAAGTGAGAGAAGCCTTTTTCCGCCCCCCACACACCATCTCCTGGGCCTTCTATGAGGGGACTAGGCCCAGAGAAGGCCTTTTCCGTCCCCCACGCGCCATCCCCTGGGCCTTCTATGGGGCACTAGGCCCAGAGAAGGCCTTTTCCACCCCCCACATGCCATCCCCTGGGCCTTCTATGAGGGGACTAGGCCCAGAGAAGCCCTTTTCCGTCCCCCACACGCCATCCCCTGGGCCTTCTATGGGGCACTAGGCCCAGAGAAGCCCTTTTCCATCCCCACACGCCATCCCCTGGGCCTTCTATGGGCCACTAGGCGCAGAGAAGCCCTTTTCCGCCCCCACACGCCATCCCCTGGGCTTGCTATGGGGCACTAGGCCCAGAGAAGGCCTTTTCCGCCCCCCACATGCCATCCCCTGGGCCTTCTATGGGGCACTAGGCCCAGAGAAGCCCTTTTCCGTCCCCCCACGACATCCCCTGGGCCTTCTATGGGCCACTAGGCGCAGAGAAGCCCTTTTCCGCCCCCACACGCCATCCCCTGGGCCTTCTATGGGGCACTAGGCCCAGAGAAGCCCTTTTCCGTCCCCCCACGCCATCCCCTGGGCCTTCTATGGGCCACTAGGCGCAGAGAAGCCCTTTTCCGCCCCCCACACGCCATCCCCTGGGCCTTCTATGGGGCACTAGGCCCAGAGAAGTCCTTCTCTTGGCCCAGAGAAGCCCTTTTCTGCCCCTCTTCTTTTCCTTTCCCCCTTTTCCTTTCTTCCTCTCTCCTTTCTTTCACTCTTCCCCCTATTCCTTCCTTCCTTCCTTCCTTTCTCCAACCCTCTCTCCCTTCCACCTCCCTCCCTTCCTTTCTAGGGCCCGTTGTCTTCCTCCACAACGGGCTTTGCTCCCTAGTGTTAACATATAACATAACATATAACATATAACATAAATTTCAAGGATTTTTTTTTTTTAAAAAAAGGTTGCATCAGACATCATTGTCTGGCAGATGGAAAAGGAAAGCAGACCAGATTTAAAGAAGTTAGCAGAGAATTTTGGCATACAGAGGTAATGAATGGGAAGAGGGAAAAGACTTTTAAAAGTGCCTTGTCTTTTTTATATAAAGACTCCACTGTTCCTCTTTTTTAATGCCAAGATTCAAACTCAGTGTTTCCCTTCAAGACAAGTACACAAGATTAGAAGTCAGTGGAATTTTCCTTAATCATCACCTCTACAAATAGCTTGAGAACATTTCTGATGAAAACATGTTAATTTTGTCTTTTTATAGCTACAATACCTTTGGTTGGGTTCTAGAGAACTCATGACTCATGGAAACCTGGTGTTGCTATATTTTAAAACTCTCCTCACTACCAAAATATGTAAATTTTAATATGAAGCTTTTCAACAGAATACTATATGAACAGTAGTGAATGTCAAAAGAACATGACATTTATACTTTCCTACGTGCACATTTAGCTCATATGCTATACAAACTGGGGCATCATAGAAGGATTTCAGTAATGGTTTACATATGCTTTTGTTAAAGAAGTTAATAAATTAATACTTTCTACTGCGTTAATACTCATAACTGCATTCAGAATGAGACTACCAACAGCAATTTGTGGATATAACAGGAATTTCTTAATAAACTAATCTCCTATAACACCCTTACCAGTCTGTCCCACTATTTCATACAGAGCCAGTGCGGTATAGGGGTGAGAGTGACAGGTCTGGGAGACACAGGTTTGTCTTCCATGGAAGCTTGCTGGGTGACTTTGGGCCAGTCACACACTCTTAGCCTAATCTACCTCACAGAGTTCCAGTGGGGAAAAATGGTGGAGAGGAGAATTATGTAAGCAGCTTTGGGTCCCCACTGGAGGAAAAGGTGGATTATATGCCAGATATTCACTTCTAATAGATCATGGCAGCCATTTCCAACTTGCCTAATGGAGGAGAGGAGAATGTTATAAGCTACTGCCCAGTGCTGTCCACCCTGGGCTATGCTGTCACCCAGTCAGTGGCCCCCAACTTACATGGGGCCAGGGGAGCCGAGGTCTCGTCCAGGCCAATAGTCAGCCTGGGACATTGGCAAGAGGAGAAGGCAGGCTGGGCCCTGCCTGGGCCCAGACAGATGATTGGGCAGGAAGTTGGGCTTGGAGAAATGAGGGGCAACCTGAACCTGGCAAGCTCAGCCTTGGGCAATGGCCAGGCAGACTAGGAGGACCCTGAGCTGAGAGAAGAGGGAGACGTCACGAGATACCAAGCAGGTACCTTTCAGCAAAGCAAAAATTGTGGGGACCCTGTGGAGGACATGGCTGGAATTAGGCCCAGAAGGAAGGCAAAGCCAGGTTACCCCATCTGATGTTGAGGGTAGAAGATGGAGACAGGTCCTGCAGGAGCATCTCCCATTGGGCGCAACTGCAGGTCCTCTCACCTGCTCCTATGAGGGAAAATTGGGATTGGTGGGAGAAGGGAGCAGGGCTGATCAGGCAAGCCGGGGAGGAACAGGGCACATCTCTCAAAGAGGAATGTGGCAGTATATAGACAGCAATCCCAAGAGCTTGTGAACTGGAGAAAAGGACACAGGTGTGACTAACCCCACCCCCCCAAGCTATATCAGCTGGCTAGAAATCATGTCCTGGAGACCCCGACCCCCCAGCAGACTGCCCCAGAGGAACCAGGACCTGACAGCTACACTGAGATCCAATAGGGAGAAAAGTGGGGTATACATGAAAAAATATATAATCCATTCTCGTTTCAACTTTCAATGGTAGCATTTCACTAGCACTGGAGAAGGCAATAAATCTTTCCCCAAACTTACAAGTAGAAATTAGAAGCACTGAGACCTTATGGTACAACACCTGACTTTACATGCAGAAGGTCCAAAGTTCAGTCCCTGGCATCTCCACTTAAAGGATCTCAGGCAGCAGGACTTGGGAAACTCTCTTCTCTCTCTGCAGCTGTAAGTCTGAGTAGACAACACTGAACTA
This sequence comes from Gekko gecko, assembly GCA_029375565.1. NCBI lineage: Eukaryota > Metazoa > Chordata > Lepidosauria > Squamata > Gekkonidae > Gekko > Gekko gecko. The sequence goes on from JAPDNY010000005.1 coordinate 119,738,393, forward strand.
TATGGACCAAGGATTTGACTTGGTATAAGACAGTCAATGTGCTGTTAAAGTGCTGCACTCAATTTGCCAACAAATTTGGAAAACACAACAGTGGCCACAGGATTGGAAAAGGTCAGTTTACATTCCAATCCCAAAGAAGGGCAATGTCAAGGAATGTTCAAACTATCGTACAATTGCACTCATTTCACACGCTAGCAAGGTCATGCTCAAAATCCTGCAAGCTAGGCTCCAACAGTACGTGGATAGAGAATTGCCAGAAGTACAAGCTGGGTTTCGAAGAGGTAGAGGAACTAGAGATCAAATTGCCAACATTCGCTGGATTATGGAGAAAGCAAGAGAGTACCAGAAAAACATCTACTTCTGCTTCATTGACTATGCTAAAGCCTTTGATTGTGTGGATCACAATAAATTATGGCAGGTTCTTAAAGAGATGGGAGTACCGGACCACCTCACATGTCTCCTGAGAAACCTGTATAAGGGTCAAGAAGCAACAGTTAGAACCGGATATGGAACAACTGATTGGTTTAGCATAGGAAAAGGAGTACGACAAGGATGTATATTGTCACCGTGCTTATTTAATTTATATGCAGAGTACATCATGCGAAATGCTGGCCTGGATGAATCACAAGCTGGAGTTAAGATTGCTGGGGAAAAGATCAATAACCTCAGATATGCAGACGATACCACTCTGATGGCAGAAAGTGAAGAGGATCTAAAGAGTCTCTTGCTCAGGGTGAAAGAGGAGAGCGCAAAAGTGGGCTTGAAGCTCAACATAAAAAAAACTAAGATCATCGCATCTGGGCCCATCACTCCTTGACAAATAGAAGGGGAAGTCGTAGAAGTAGTGACACACTTCACGTTCCTAGGATCCCAGATCACTGCAGATGGTGACTGCAGCCATGAAATTAAAAGACGCCTGCTCCTTGGGAGGAAAGCGATGGCAAACCTAAACAGCATGATAAAAAGCAGAGACATCACCTTGCCAACAAAAGTCCGCATGGTCAAAGCGATGGTATTCCCCGTAGTAATGTATGGCTGCGAGAGTTGGACTATAAGGAAGGCCGAGCGCCGAAGAATAGATTCTTTTGAACTATGGTGCTGGAAAAGACTCTTGAGAGTCCCTTGGACTGCAAGGAGATCAAATCAGTCAATCCTAAAAGAAATCAACCCTGATTGTTCCTTGGAAGGCCAGATCCTGAAGCTGAAGCTCAAATACTTTGGCCACCAAATGAGAAGGGAGCATTCACTGGAGAAGACCCTGATGCTGGGAAAGACTGAAGGTCAAAGAAGAAGGGGACGGCAAAGGATGAGATGGTTAGACAGTGTCATTGATGCAACGAACATGAAATTGAGCAAACTTCAGCGGACAGCGGAAGACAGGAGGGCCTGGCGTAATCTGGTCCATGGGGTCGTGAAGAGTCGGACTCGACTGTGTGACTGAACAACAACAACAGAGACAGTCATATGTTCTTAATAGCCTGAAGATCACGGTTGCCGAAGTTGGCTTCTTTTAGCTTCATCTTCATTCACAAATGTTGTCAGCATCTGCTCATATAATAGAAAAATATGAGTATTTGCATATTAAGCAGATAATGCAGACATACATCTGTGAAGCATTATTTCAGAACACCAGTTTTGCCAGAACAACGGTTTTCCAGACTCTTGCCTGTCCCTGCTCACAGATTTCACATTCCAGTCTGAAGTCTGCCATGTGTGCTTTGCATATCCCATCATGGGGGAGGGGAATGCAGTATGCCACAAGATTCTTGAAAAGAATCAAGGCGTATCAAGTTTTGTCCTGGAGAAGCCTTAAGTCAGTGATGACTGCACAGGAGCTGGGATACAGTGCCAGACACTATCGAATACTGGAAGAACCTGGCTGATTTGCCTGAGAAGCCAACCAGAGTTAGTCAGTTGCAAAAAGGTGCAATACATTTTAGCTACTTAATTCAAAAGAAACATTCCATAGATCTTAGTTCTATATTACCCATAGCCTGATTCTATAGGTGTGTATGATTAAGATTTATTTTGAAGTTCGTTTTTGGACAGTAGCCAAGGTCCTTCATAAGTGCTTACTTAAGAGTGTTTTTCTCTCATTTCAAGAACATTAAGAAGGAAATATTGAGATCAAGTTTCTCCCCTCTTAATCAGAAACCTTCCTGAAGTTGAAGAGATGAATATGTTTCATCACACTCATTTCCATAGAAACAGGCTATGGCTACAAACATACAATTATGACTTCACTGCAGAATTAGCTGGAATTCAGGTTGTCGTGGAAAACTTCTATTCCAATGGGATTTTTAAGAATCCAGAGGGATTACCAACACTAACTGAAGATATGCTTTAAATATTTATTTGGTTTGAGAAGTTTCTTCAAATAATAATTCAGTGATGGTGATTTTTATGATATAAGTGATTTCCTTAACCTTTCAATACAACACAGTATTTTTGCTCACTATGGTAAGTTCAAAGTTGCTGGCAGAACAGCATCCGCAGCTGCAAGCATATAAACTTGGGCTAAGATCCAAAGTCCTTTCATGCTCCAGTACGCTTGTGGCGTTCTGAGCGAAAAGAACTGCCTCATTCATTTATGTGGCAAAGACTGCTCTTGCCATATGCAAGGAACATTCTCCAGTTCTGAAACGAACATAAAGCCCTTTGCCTGTCCTGAGCACTGTGCGTTTGTGTGTGCGCACACGCTGAAGTGTGGGGGCTAGGCAGTGGTTCTACTTTCAAAGGACTAATATGCATCATTCAGAGTGAAGTAAAAAATAAGCCTTGATGTAAATCTGAAGCTATAGAAATGAAACTGAATCCTCTGATCCAGCCCAACTTCATCCAGCCACTATTACTTAAAATTTGGGCACTACTACAGGTAAGAAGACCTACACAAATTGTCTCCTAAATTACACCTCAAAGCTAAGCTGCAAAGTAGAGTAATCTGGCTAGGGCTGAGGAGGACATTTGTAGAAGCTCCTGAAGAATGATATAAATCAATCCTCTAAAACTTTTAACTAATAAAATGCATTAACAGGATTTTAGAAGGTGAACAGGAACACAGCATGGGTGGCGCGAAGAGAGAGTTTGATTTTTTAAAAGGAATAATTGACAAGCTGAAGACAGATCATGCTGCAGATCATGAAAGGCGAACTTGCCAAATGATACCAACAATGTCATGTAAACAAGAACACATCCTTGTCCTCTAATTAATCTAGAATAATTACCATCATCTGGGTCCAAAGCCACAATTGTTGATGCAGATTTGAAAGTAGACAAAAGCCCTGTCATCCATAGCACTACATTAGTTGCTGCCAGGTGACCTAAAGAAAACGTTATGGGTTTGTAACTTCTGTGGAGATATTTGCAAGGCATTGCTGAATCAGGTTAGAATCTCCAGCCGCATAAAATGGAGAGGGGGGCAGACATAGGAGAAAGCCCCAGTATTTGAGCAGCAATTGATGGACCATTTAATCTTTACATCTGAGAAGCATCTCAGCTATCAAGTACACATTTATTGTGTAATGGATTTTACAGATCTGAAGTTAATGCATTTTGAAAGAGCTGCTATGTAATTAGTGGCTTCCATTGTGCCTCACTGTATTGTCAGACCTGGGCCACAATCCATTTTTGTCTTATCAGATAAAAAGAATGCTATGAGAATAAAGCTGTTATATATACAAAGAAGGAAGCTAGATTGATTCAGGTGCTTTGATTACAGAAATGTCTACCATATACACCACATTTGCCTTTGAAATGGCTTTTATAAAACAGCACAAATGTGTACAGTTCATTCCAGCTCTTATCCATCCCATAAACATGGAAGGGGAAATCCTTGGGGACTACAATCGTTAAGAGCAAAACAAGGGATGGAATATGAATGGGAGAGATGGCAGCTCCTCAAATAACGAAGAGACCACTTAACTACAGGATATGGTAAATTCAAGTATAAGCTGGGTTTTGAAGTACAAGCCAGGTTTCGAAGAGGTAGAGGAACTAGAGATCAAACTGCCAACATTCGCTGGATTATAGAGAAAGCAAGAGAGTACCAGAAAAAGATCTACTTCTGCTTCATAGACTACACTAAAGCCTTTGATTGTGTGGATCACAACAAACTATGACAAGTCCTTAAAGAGATGGGAGTACCAGACCACCTCACATGTCTCTTGAGAAACCTGTATAAGGGTCAAGAAGTGACAGTTAGAACAGGATATGGAACAACTGATTGATTTAGCATAGGAAAAGGAGTACGACAAGAATGTGTATTGTCCCCTTGCTTGTTTAATCTATATGCAGAGTACATCATGTGAAATGCTGGCCTGGATGATTCAGAAGCTGGATTTAAGATTGCTGGGAAAAACATCAACAACCTCAGATATGCAAACGATACCATTCTAATGGCAGAAAGCGAAGAGGACCCAAAGAGCCTCTTGCCAAGAGTAAAAGAGGAGAGCGCAAAGGTTGGCTTGAAACTCAACATAAAAAAAGATCATGGCATCCGGCCCCATCACTCCTTGGCAAACAGAAGGAGAAGTCATGGAAGCAGTGACAGACTTCACGTTCCTGGGATCCAAGATTCACTGCAGACAGTGACTGCAGCCATGAAATTAAAAGACGCCTGCTCCTTGGAAGGAAAGCGATGGCAAACCTAGACAGCATATGAAAAAGTAGAGACATCACCCTGCCAACAAAAGTCCGTATGGTAAAAACAATGATATTCCCAGTAGTACTGTATGGCTGTGAGAGTTGGACTATAAGGAAGGCCGGGTGCCGAAGAATAGATTCTTTGGAATTATGGTGCTGGAGAAGACTCTTGAGAGTCCCCTGGACTGCAAAGAGATCAAATCATTCAGTCCTAAAAGAAATCAACCCTGACTGTTCCCTGGAAGGCCAGATACTGAAGCTGAAGCTCAAATACTTTGGCCACCAAATGAGAAGGGAGCACTTACTGGAGAAGACCCTGATGCTGAGAAAGATTGAAGGTCAAAGAAGAAGGGGACGGCAAAGGATGAGATGGTTAGACAGTGTTATTGATGCAATGAACATGAAACTAAGCAAACTCTGGAGCACGACAGAAGACAGGAGGGCCTGGCATGATGTAGTCCATGGGGTTGCGAAGTCGGACTTGACTGTGCAACTGAACAACAACAACAAAAATGGTAAGTTCAAGTATGGGTCTTGGGCAGCAACACAGCCTAACCCTGGAAAGTCAATTAAATGAAACCTACTGTTTCCCACCTGACTAATATTTACAGTCTGGTTTCTTCTTCAAATGTTGCTCGACTGAACTTTTGACTTCAATATTTAAGCAGTCCCTTTTAACAGAGCATACAGACAGCTGAGGAAGCAAGTTAAGTAAAGGTCATTATTCAGGCTCCTGCTGCCTCCAGGTACGACCCCTTATTTGAGTCAAAAGAGAACTGTGCAAGCCAGTGGTTTTTAAAGAGGAGTTATTGCACCAAGACTCAGCAGCTGGCAATCCATTTCCTTGCTTGCATTTCAAGAACGCATCAGGAAAATGACAGAAATTGCCTGCAGACAGGCTTTCCTACCCCATATCGATGACTCAGGGCAAAGATGAGGATAACAGTGTTGCTCCATTGACTCTGAATAAATCAGGGCTATGGCTAAACAAAGTACTATCATTTCGTCTACATCAGAATCCCAGCATGCCTTGGAAAAAAGAAATACTGGGGGCTACTAAGAAGCCAGAGCTCCACATTTTGGGTCCTTGGTAAGCTTTGACTTCACACTACCTGCAAATCCTTCCCCTCACCTGTTCTTTGCTCTGAATTCTTCTCCAATCCTGCCAGTTGTCTAATCTCAGAAGTACCTTGCCAGCTTTCTAACCTCAGCAGCACCCACACATTACTGAATATTGTGCTATCATGAGCAGTCAGGGATGGGTTGGCCATTATGAGCACTGAGAAAAATCCTGGTGGGCCAATGGCTTGGAAAGGTTCAGCTTCTCTGAGTTCCCTCAAGCCCCAGCTGGTGCTGCCAGACCAGCTGAGAGATGAGCATCCTGGTGAGAATACTACTGCACTACCACCAGGAGCAGAGTTGCCAACCTCCATATGGGGCTCGGAGATCTCCCACTTTTACAAATGATCTCCAGACTACAGAAATCAGTTCCCCTGGAGAAAATGGCTGCTTTGGAGGGTGGACTCTATGGCATTGTATCCTGCTGAGCTCTCTCCTCTCTCTAAACCACATCCTCCATAGGCTCCACCTTAGATAGGGCAATATCCAAGACGTGTGATATCCTAAAACTGCTTCTCCAAAAGGCTTCTGAAATTCTATCACAGGGGGGTTACATATCTCCATTTATCTCTTCAGCATCTCTGTTGCATATGTTAGACTCAACAAAGGCCATCTAGTGAGCTTTGTAGCCAAATCCAAATTTAAATCTGTATCCACCATGCCTCAAATCAACCCTCTCTCTGTGGCATTCCTCCCCCCCGCCCCCCTCCGGCAGGGCATTGCTATAGCAGCTCCATGACAGGCAGATCACTTTGACAATCACTGTATTTTCATAACAGGGGAAGTGGCATCTGGAAAACATCTACCCATGGCAGCATGGTTAAGGTACAAAAGAGATACCTGAAAAAGAGACCACTGTATTATTTGCTGTACTACACTGGGGATCTGCCTTGAAACTGCTGCACTCCACTGTTTATCATTCACATCAGCAAAAGCAAAGAAGTGTTTGACATTCAGCTACGAGATGTAGCCAGACCCTCAGTGCTACAATTACATTGGCTCTTCCTGAAATGCAAATGCAGTCTGGAGCAATACTTTGAGCTACTTCAGTGTCATGTGAGGTTTGGGGGCAGGGGAGTGGAGTAATTTAGAACTACACTACTGAGAGTACTGGAAATAAACCATGAGTAATTTATGTGCATTTCTTTAAAGTGGAGATGTTTACATGTGTGTCTGACATTTCAGGAGCTGAACTGCTGGAATTATTTCAGCCCTTTGCTTCTGCAGCAATAAACCATAAATCGAAATGGTAACATTGCTCTAAGCTTGAGTGTCCACTATAGATAATTCCTTACCACCTTAATTTCGCTGTTGTGACCAGAGGCGCTGTCTTTTTGGCACTGGGAGAAAGCAGGGAACATGAGGAAAGATTTATTGTGATAGTAATGTATGCTTCTGCTGAAGAGGTGATTTCCTTTATCTCCCAGACTTCTCACAAACAAAAGTTGAAAGCAAGGGTAAATTTTGGGTTTTTTTGTTCAAAGGTGCTGGATCTCAAGTTTACTCTATCAGGAACTCAGAAAACACATAAGAAAGGGCTGAGGCTACAGAGACTACTTGTTCCTCACCACTAAACATTCTTCAAAGGCACTTTTTCACTACTATCAAACATATCTGGGTGCTTAGGGCTGGCTCAAATTGAGTTCAGAGGAAAGTAGGGTTGCCATTCCCCCAGTGGTGCCAGGGAAACTTCTGATTTTCAGGGCTTCAGCCCGTTGCCAGCCAGCTGGCCAGCAAGGAAAGCCCCACCCCAAACAGGAATGTTGCTGCGTGACATCCCCAATGCAATGGCGTCACCTGGAAGTGACGTCACCACACCAGGGGCATCACACAGTGATGTTCTGGTATTTGGGTAAACTCTATGGTTTTAACGCCAAAAACGCATTGTTTCCCCAAATACCAGTGACATCCCCAGTGCAATGACGTCACTTCCGGGTGACGTCATCACATTGAGGACATTGTGCAACATACTGTAATAGGAGTGAGTGTGGACCAGATCCATCACTCTTCTGGAAGCCAGCTAAACCTTAAACCCAAAGATTCCTGAAAACTGCTAATCCTACCACAAACACACACACACATGCATTTCAGAAGCTTTTCTCTGTGGATGAGTTATAAAGATATCCTATGTGACATTTTAACCTTGAAATAATTATCTCTCTGGTAGCTAGTTCATTTTATCCACAAATGCATTTTCAGCATGTGTTCCCAGATGTACTAGTTGCTTCTTCATTTATTAGTGCATAGGAAAACTGCAAGCTTAGTATATGGGCTTGAATCCAAGAAGCCATGCATGGAGCTGTGCCCACAGAATGTGGCTTTCCTACCCCTCACCTCCACTGCAGCACTTTTGCATCCCCTGAAAAGCCACTCTGTTGGACAGGGACTCTCTAAAATTAAGTTATATATGGCACAGAGTGCAGCATTAGAAATGAGAATTCAGCAGAAATCACATACAGGTTGAGATCCAAATCCTGGGATTGTGTCTAGTTTCCCATCCACTGGTAAATGAGGAAAAAAAGCACTAAATACACAAACAAGGGAAACAAATAACTCTGGGATCATATTAAAATTAATTTAGGAAAGAAATAGGGACTAGCCCAGAAGCAGCAAGGTTTATTCTCTACTTTTGTTCTACTGGTGCATTTCTCTCATCCAAGACACGTGACAATGAAACAGGATGCCAAAGGAACACACTAGCCCAAGCAGACAGAAAGTATGCAATCCAACCCACTATATCCTAGTACCCAATTTTGTACATTTTTGGTAATGTTATTATCAAAATGTTCTGTTGGCAAATAATTTAATGGCTAATAATTTTTCTTACCTCTTAGAGAGTAATATAGACTTCTAACATGCACACTGTGGTCTGTATAACGGGAGCACATACTGTACAATCCAGCCCAAGTTAAACAATGGCGAGTTTAATTATTTCATTGGGGAGTTAAGCACATGCTTAATCCTCCCATTACAAAACAGTGGAACTTTAACAGTACATTCCTAGCACAGTGACATCCTTGCAAGGCCACTGATCTCAGCAGGGGTTAGAAGGGGATAACCCTGCCTAGGACAATACTTTCAAATGCTTATCTTTGGCTGGATCACAGCCATTGTGTTTTCCTTGGGTTTGCTGATCCAAGAGACAAGTGCTGTGTTTACCTCTAGAAAGCTGTAATCCTACCAATATGTAGGTAGTGGCTACCGAGGAAACTCACTGAACAGCCTAAGGAAGAATCTACATGGGGGTTATTTACTAGCATAAAGTGATAGACAGCAATGACTCTGGGGCAGGGGAGGGGGATTCTACACCTTGTATGTGTAAGTTCTGCCAAAGAGTAGATGTGACATTGGAAGGGAAAAAATAAAGGCAGAGTTCATGGGTAATTCTGGCTGCCAACAAGACAGATCGAATTGCAGCAGGTGTTGTCCAAAATCTGCTATAGAAAGCCTGGCATTCAATAATATAGTCTTGTGACATGGCTTGTACACAGTTTGCATAAAAGCAACAGAAGATGCAGGCTTGGGAAGACAAGGATAGTATTTGGATTTTTGCTTTCTAAACTACTACTTAGATGTGTTATGAAAGTTCAAGGTATGATTTTTGTAATCAAATGTTAAAAGTGAGAGAGAAAACTGGAAAGCTGGACTAACTAGAAGAGCCTGACTCGTCTGTGTTCTGTCCTGGGGGTGAGCAAATATTCAGCCTTTGGGCTCCCCACAGAGAAGAGCTACACATTTCTAGTGCCATTTAGGCTCACATGTCATCATCCAGTAATGACAACAGTACACCACACAGTACTGCTACATTCTGAGATAATGGCTTATATAAATACGACTCAACTCTGGAGCAAAGCTGTAACAGCAGATATCTTTACGGGAAGGCATAATTTGGCATGTTATTTCATTTGGTTTTAACCTGTAACATTTTATTACCTCCTGTAAACCATCTTGAGCCAAGAGGAATGGCGGGGTTTAAATATTTTTATAAACAAATAAATAACCTCAAGGAGAACTACAGTGCCTTCTCTAGCTGGGAATGTATTGGAAGAGCATTGGTAAGACACAGTTGGTGCAGGCTACAGCTCTACGGTCTATGCTTCTCCCACAGAAATATCTCCCAATGGCTTCCTAGTCCAATTCCAATCCTAATTTGGCCTATGAAACCCATACAGATGCACGTGTTAAAAGATCGCCTCTCCCTAGATAAATCTGTCTACTTGTTAAAATCTTTGGAGGAAGACTTGCTCCTGGAACCATGTCTTGGATAGCAATGATGTCATTCCACAGCATCATCTCCTCTGATGGAATGGCTTTTCCATTTCCAGAGGAAGAGAAGGCAATTTTTGCCAATACCACTCTTGCCGAAGACTCCCAGTTTGGCTCACTGTCTGTTCCTTTAGGTCCACTAACTTGAAGTAGCATGATTTCAGGGGAGCAATGAGAGGGAAAAGGCAGAGAAGTGTTCCTCTAGCAGGACTTTAGTTGTGATGCTTAGGATCCAAGCCCATGTGTGTGTTCTTCAAGCTTTATGATGTTGTAGCAAGAAAAGGAGGCCCACACAAGGTATAGAACAAAAAACCCCAACAAGAGACAGTTGGTGCAGTGGCAGAATTATTTTTAATTCAACTCTAAGATCCCAACTACATATTTCTCACACACTTACTCAGGGGGATCTGTAAAAGATCATAGCCTCAACAGAACTGTCAGCCACATCTTCCAAAAATCTCACTCCAAATCTCAGCCCTGTGTTACGTTTCTAGGAAATAATCCAATCCCTTTCTTTTCTGAAAGTGTTTTAATGTCCTTATATGTTACAGTGTTGATTGTTCAGCAGTGCCACTACTGTAGAAATGTCACGATTTTTAACAGTTTTTACGAATATTTTATTAATGCTATTTTCTATGTTGTGAGTCACCCTTAGTCTAATGCTGGAGAGATACAGGATTTCAAATTTTAAAATAAAGCTGATAAACCAATGAAATGCATCTCTTTTGAAATTGCACATTTTAAAAGAAGTTTTCAGTTTTACAATCAAATAGCAAGGGGATAAAATAATAGAAATTCTCTCTCAAAATCCTTTGTCTTGCCCAGATAAACCAGTCTGTGGCAGTTATATCTTTCCTATCTGCTGCTCTGCATCCTATTCCAATCTAGGCCTTTTTCTAAATGGACTTACCTTCTTGGATCATCCAGTGCAATACTAAGCATTTTTTTTAAAAAAAAACCTCAAAATAAATCAACAAAATAACACAGAAGCAGCAGAAAAGTTTAAAAAAAAGAAAAAGAAAAGAAACAACCCTATTATCGAAGTAAGATAGAAAAAGACAAATCTTGTGTAGCTTCTGGATAGTTAGAAGGGAGAGTGCAGTTTTATGCAGTTTTAACTCCTATACATATACATTGCAGCTCCCCACATGAATCTCACTATATGCACTGATTTGTTGTATACATAAAAGCAGCTGAAAGGGACACAGCAGGGGAAGGCTGATAACACCTTTTTCTCAATGATAATTGACTTAGCCGACCCTAACAAACAATGGCTATGACCTTAGCAGCTCTCTGTTACAACACCTTGGTGACCTTGAGATGTTCTTCTGTGCCTGAGCAGGGCTGGCCTGAGAATTTTTGGTGCCCTAGGCAACAAATGCATTTGCCATACACATACCCTGCATCACAGGGAAGCCACAGCTCACCCTCCTTACTTGCCCCACTGTGGCAAGGCCACACCCCTTTGCTATGGGGGAGGGAAGGAGGATTCCCCCCAGGAAGGCAGAGAAGGAACACTCCTTGCAGGCTGTCCACTGCAGCAGGGACAGGTGGGTGGGCAGAGGGGAGGCAGAAAGGCTGGTTGGAGCCCCTCCACCTCTTCTACCTTAGGAGATGGCCTAGGAGGGTCTAGTCAAATGGCTGGCACTTGACAAGAAACTATGTTTAAAGGGTCTGCAGAAAGTCTAGCAGAGACAGTCTACAGGACTCACGTGTATGTGCAGGGCCAGCTCTCCCACTAGGCGAGCCCCTTCCCTGGCTTGCTTGGGCGCCCCGCAGCCGCGGAGCCTCCAGGAAAGCCGGCGCTGGGAGGAAAGGGGCGGGGATTAGAACTCCCGCCCCTTCCCTGGCTTTCCTGGGGGCCCCGCAGCTGTGGAGCACCCAGGAAAGCCAGTGCTCTGCCGCGCCCCCCCCGGTTTCCAGGCCCCACCGGGAGGTTGGCATCCCCGGTGGGGTGGCTGCCCCAGGCTGTCCTGCCTAGGGCGCCCAGACACCTGGGGCCGGCCCTGTGTATGTATGTTAAGTGCTGTCAAGTTGCTTCCGACTTACGGCAACTCTATGAAATAATCACCTCCAAAACGCCCTATGATTAACAGTATTGCTCAGGTCTTGTAAACTGAGGGTCATGGCTTCCTTTATTGAGTTAATCCATCTCATGTTGTATCTTCCTATTTTCCTGCTGTCTTGGATTTTCCTTAGCTTAATGTCTTTTCCAGTGACTCTTGTCTTCTCATAGTGTGACTAAAGTATGATAGGTTCAGTTTAGTCATTTAGTTTCTTGGGAGAATTCAGGCTTGATTTGGTCAAAAACCTATTTATTTGTCTTTTTGGCACTCCAGGGTATCTGTAAAACTCTCTTCCAACACCACATTTCAATTTTCTTTCTGTCAGCTTTCTTCATTGTCCAAATTTCACACCCATACATAGTAATGATGAATACTATGGTATGTTATCTTTCCTAGCTCTTCCATGGCTGCCCTTCCCAGTCTTAATCTCCTTCTGATTTCTTGATTGCAGTCTCCCTTTTGATTGATGATGGAGCCAAGGAATAGAAAATCATGAACAATTTCAGTTTCTTCATTTGCGACTTAAAGTTGTGTAATTCCTTTTGTCTTCTTGATGTTCAGCAGTAATGCTGCTTTAGCGCTTTCTGCTTTAACCTTCATAAGGAGTCATTTCAACTCTTCACTATTTTCTGCTAGTAATGTGGTATCATTTGCATATCTCAGATTGTTAACGTTCCTTCCACCAACTTTCACTCTAAATCTAATCCAGCTTTCCTTATATGTTCTGCATACAAATTGAAGAGATATGGAGATAAAATACATCCTTGTCTGACATCTTTGCCAACTGGAAACCATTCTGTTTCTTCATATGCTGTCCTAACACTAGTCAGAGTACAGGTTGTACATCAAAACAATCAGATGTTGTGGCACACCCATTTCTTTTAAAACCAACCAATCATAGTTTTTCATGATCCAGATAGTCAAAAGCTTTGCAGTAACCTATGAAACGAAGCTGATTTTGTTCTGAAATTCTTTTGTATGCTCCAGTAACCAACGTAAATTTGCAATATGATTCCTAGAGCCTCTTTTAATCCAGCTTGAACATCTGGCATTTCTTGTTCCATATATGGTAACAGTCAACAGATTTGAGCATCATTCTAATTGCGTGAGAAATTAATGCAATGGTCTTACTGCAGTCTTTGACATCTTATTTTCAGAATTAGAATGTAAATTTTGTGTTTCTAGTCCATTGGACCACTGCATTGTGCACTGTATTTATTTGCATTTTTTGGTTAAGATTCTGATTGCTCGGAACAGCTCTATTGATATCTCATCTATTGCTGATTTGTTTCTCCTAGTTGCTCTCACTTTACTTCACTTTCTCCCTATTGCTTTCACTTCACTTTCTAAAACTGTAGGTTCTTCTTCAAAAGTTTCTTCTTTGAAGGAATTTGTCATCCTTTCATCTCTTCTGTATAATTCTTCAGTGTATCATTCCCATCTTTTCTTTATTTTGTCTGGCTTAGTTAATGTATTTCTGTGTTGAACTTTCAGGATGTCTAACCATGATTTAAAATTCCCTTTGATTTCTTGGATCTTATGGAAAAGATCTCTTGTTCTTCCTTTTTGGTTGTTCTCTTCTATTTCTTTTCACTGGTTCTAATAGTTTTCTTTGTGTCTATGTGCAAGTTGCTCAAATGCTGCATTTAGATTTCTGATTTTATTCAGGTCACCTTTTACTTTTACTTCTCGACTATCTTTAGCAATTTTAAGAGTTTCATCATTCATCCAGAGCCTTTTCACTTCTTTTGGCTACAGGAATAATCTTTGTGCATTCTTCCTTAATAATATTTGTGGTTTCAACTCATAGTTCTTCTGGTTCATGTTCACTTGAACTTAGTAATGCAAATCTGTTCTTTACATGGTCTTCAAACTCTTCAGAAATGTTATTTAGATTGTATTTTGGCACTATGAATGTTTTGGTGTTTTCTTCCACTTTATTCTGATTTTCAGTATTAACTATTCGTGGTCTGTACCACAATCAGCTCCTGGTCTTGTTTTAGCAGACAGAACAGAGCTTCTCCATCTTCTGCTTCCAACTATGTAATCTATTTGATTTCTATATTGGCCATTTGGTGATATTCATGCATACAATTATCTGTTTGGTTGCCTGAAACATGTTCACAATAAACAAATTGTTGTCTTCCCAGAATTCTATGAGATGGTCTCCTCCTTCATTTCATGATTCTAGACCAAATCTTCCAACAAATCATGATTCTAGTCCAAATCTTTGATTCTGCTTTGTTTCCTCCTTTTGAATTCCAGACACCTACGATTATCAGCACATCTTGTTTAGGTGTGTGATCAATTTTTTTCCTGGACACTTGCATGGGAGCTTTCAGTTTCTTATTAGCATATGTAGCTGGGATGTAAACTTGAATGATGGTCATGTTGATAGGCTTTCCATGAAGTCTGATTTATATTATTTGATCAGACTTTGTAACACAGGCCCTGACTGTTTGTGCTACATCTCATCTCACTATTAGATCAACTCTGTTTCTTCTGTGTTTGTCATTTCCCAAATAAAACACTTTGTAATTTTCTGACTGATAATATCCTAATCCAGAACACTTTAGTTCACTCACTCCCAGAATAGCAACACTTAAACATTCCATTTCTCATTTTACAAGCTTACCTTGATTCATACTTCTCATGTTCCATGTTCCTATTAAGTGAGTTAAACAACTCTGGGCTTTCCTTTTCAATCTACTAGTATCAAAAACTGAAAGTCCTTTTGCCTTTAGTCCAACTGTGTCAATAAGAACAGTGCTACTCATAGCTGTGCTCAACTCTTTCCCAGTAGCTAATAGAATGCTATCTAACTGGGGGTTCCATCTTCCAGCACTATATCTTTTTTTCATTTTGGACTGTTTCATCATTGGGTTTTCAAGGTAAGAGATGATGAGAAGTGGTTTACCATTGCTGCCTTCTGCACAGTACTAACCAAGGTTCGCTGAAGTGGCACTGCCATTGCCTATGATAGATCCTCCTCCTGTGTCACCATCTACTACTGCTGTTGCTTAGTAGCTACCCTTCAAGGATTCCTCTCTCCCCATCACCACTGGAACTGTCCATTCTTTTCTGCTGATGTAGTTGTTGATCCCTGAAGGGAGTGGCTGCATCTTAGTTTTGTGTTTCAGCTGCGACCATTCTGCCTTGATTGACTCTGTTAAGAGTGTAGCCTCTTGACAGAGTCTAAATTCCTTATGGTATTAATTTCAGCTTTGCTGACAAACACAAACTCCCTCACCACATTAAGGTGTATGTCCAAGATGTTCTTTTAATTTCCTGCATGAGAAACATAGAACCAAACTACACCATGTCCTTGGTTTCATTTCCAGCTACTGAATCAGCTGATCCAAGGTCAGTGGACTAATGTGCCTGGGTGCATTCCACAGGCACTGTCAGATGAAAGTTTTCAATTTCAGAAGTCAAACAAGAAATTTAGAATTAATTTCCCTAGCTGATGGTCGTAACCTTTTTAGAACTCAATTCTCTCTTTGAGCTATTTTGGTAAAAGCCTGTTCTGGCGCACATGACTTGAGTTTTAATAACTTGGGCTTCATGTTACACATAACTGAAGCAGGAGAAATTGCAATTACCAATACATCCAGCTGCTGTAGAAAAAAAATGATTTATGTAAACTTGACAAGATGAAAAACAGTTGAACTCATTTTGAGTATTTACATATGAAACTGCCTTATACAAAGTCAGACCATTGTTCCATCTATCTTAGCATCATTTCCCTGGATGGGGGCAACTCTCCAAGGTCTTAGGCAGACACAGGCCTGACACCTGCTATTGTGAGATTTTTGAGCCAGATGTACAAAGGACTGAGCCTGAGTCTTCTGCATGCAAAGCATTTGTTATACCACTGAGCCTTCCCCAAATGTACTCTTGGGGTGGGGTGGGGAATGTTATGCTAAAGGTATTTGTTGCTGTGTGGACAAGTATTACATAATATTTTTATACCTGAATATACAGTCAGTTTGGCGAATACTTCTGTGTTCCACCATGCATGCACCTGGCCATTTTCTCAGTGAACATGTGCATGGATAAATATAGTGTTGAGCAGAGTGCAGCACCTTCCATGATCATGGAAGTACATATTTCAGCCTCCACCTTCCCCTGAATTGTCACCAGCCATGAACTGTGCCATACACATTATGGTTTCTCGGGGATAGCAAGGATCATGATTTTATAAAATTAAGAGTGGAGGTTTCCAGTGATTAATATATACATAAAACCTCCATGCATAATACAATAAAACCAGATCAATAATACATAGCCAGCTAAGTCTCACAGGGCACATCTTCTGCAAAAATAAATAGCTTCACCTCCTCTTAAAAGAAAACAATTGTGGTGCTCTGCCAGTCAGGACCTGGGCTCCTTAGTGTTTCTTTCCTGTAGGGTCAGCAATACCTCATACTGGCGGGGTGGGAGCTGACTTTATTCCTCTCATTCTCTGGAGCCTCCATGGAGCCTGACAGGGTCATATCTCTTCATAACTGGCCTGCAACACAGCCCTCTTCAAGGAGACTGTCTGAAATCACATCAAACTGCAGGCCAACCCCTGCCCACTGCAGGACTAGGAAGTTCAAAGGGGTGACAGGAACAGTCCTACCAGAATAAGGCAGGTTCTCCCTGCATCTACTTCCCGGTGCATCCCATGACTAAATCCTGGGCATCTTAACAGAAGGTGGCTCTGCTCTCTCATTCCCTACTGGGCTGGCCACATAGCCCACCATCTTGCATTGCTGCTGAGACCCAGTCCAGCCTCCTAGTGTGGGCTTGCTCCTGCTGAGCCACCATATTGGTGGGTGACATGTGGCCAGCCTCAGCTGAGATAAGCCACTGCCTGATCAGTGAAGGTACCAGTGGGAGCAGGGAAGTTGGCAGCTTGACTGGTGGAGCTCTCCCTGGCTCTTGCTGCTTCCCCAGTAACTTCAGACACAATGGCACCAAAAGACAATTATGAAGCTCCCAAGGAAGCTGCCAACCAAAGAAGCTGCCTCTGAATACCAGTGTTGGGAGGCAGAATCAGAGGGAGGCCTTAGGCTGTATACACTGTCTGATGGCCATCCAGGGCCATATCACAAAACAAGATGCTAGACTAGATGGACCACTGGTCTTATGTTCTTAATAAAAGGAATTCTAGAGTAAATGTGAAGATACTGCCAACAGATAATACTGGAACCAACTAGTAGGGTCAATGAAAATTAAATGAATTTATGAGCTGCCTTGCGTAGGATCTTCCTAAAATGTACTGGATTCCAACCAGTTGAAGCTTTAAAGATCAAAACAAGCATCTCAGGTTCAGATGGAGTAATGGCAAACACAGTCAGAGATCAAATAATTCAGAATGGCTGTTATTTGGTTGCAGTGATGAAGTGAAAAGTCACACCAGCCTAGAGGGGAATCATACTTTTTGAAAACAGTGATATACAACTGCTCTTCACCTTATTGCACTTGGGTATTCACGAGGTTCTCAGGAGGTCCAGTGCCCTATTTATTTTCAAGCCATTATTTGATGACTCTTTATGCAGCACTCTGTAGTTGTCATCCATGCAAATTGGATTTCCTTTACCAATGAGTCCCTGCTATGCTACCTTTGTTCCAGGAATCTGCCAGCCATGATTCAATACTCTGGACCCTTTGAACATTAGTCATGTTACCCTTTTTTGTACCAAGGATAGTTCTTACATTATTGGTCACTGTGGTGGCTCCTTTTGACTGTACTCACTACTTAGCTGGTTTAACTCTAAATCCTTCAAAGAAATTAAGACATTTTATGCAAGCATACTAAAGGTCACACTACAACTGGGTACCACAAGCCAAGATGAAGAGCCATAACTCTGCAAACAATAGGTTTAGAAATATTAAACAGTGCTTCTCAAAAGGTGACTGTGAGTATATTTCTAAGGAGAAATAATTCAGACATACAATTTTAAAAGTTTGTAATAAAGAAACCTTTAAATAATGTGGTTGCTAGAACATACACAGTTTCTAGCTGTGTTTAACCCCAACTCATTTTATGAAGACTGCCAGTGCCCCAATTTTTATCTCTCTTAAAATAACATATTAACAATGTTTCTTTTTGATACATGATAATGTGAAGTATCCTCCAACGGACCAGGCCAGCTATAATCTTGGCTTCCTGTAAACTATAGTTTACAAATCAGATGTCGGGTTGGAGGGCTCCCATTCTCTACCTCTTTTCTCAAAGTATGGTTATACAATATAGCCAAACAAGATTAATGTGTCACCCTCTGCCAGGAAAAGCCTATATGGTATTGAGCTTGAGTCAGTTTCAGGTATGCACTCTCAACTGCTGTAATGTGACTGATTTCTGGACTAACCAGGCACTTCCAAAGAGAAGGGCAAAGCTAACCTGGATGCTCCACAAGGGCTGTATGGGCTAGGCATCAGACACTTAAGACACTATCTCCTTTGTCCCTTACAGCCCAATATCCTCTATGAACAGGACTGATTATCCTTTGTTTGTTTGTTTGAATGGAAGGAATGTGATAGTGGGCTATCCTTATTTGAGATAGTATGCAGAATTAACACAATGTTCTTCTAAATCCATTGAAATAACTGGACTTAGTGTAACTCTATTGAGTATTACATTGTTATTCTGACTCCCTCTGCTAAAATATTATGTTGTTATAAAATATTCCTTGTTTCTTAATGTCTAGCACTTGTCAGCATTTTAGTTCTGCTTTATACAGCATCTGCAGTTAAATAGAATGTAAGCAACTTGTAAAACTCAGAGCATAGTATACACACAGACAGCATACTACATACACACATCATCTTATGTATACAGTTCCTTTTATGCTTACAGATCCTTAATGCACTCTTATACACATACCACATCATCTAAGAAACATAACCAAATATGGAGCAGAACATATCTGGAGGGTGGCCAAGTGATCTTTCTGCTGAAAACTCAACTGTATTGGAACAATCAAGTTTGACTTTTCAAGCTACAGTCTCAGAAAAGATTCCCCTGGATACTTTCATAGGCTCTGAAAGTGTAATTCTGGCAGCAATCTTTAAACAGATAAAAGGCTTAGTTTTCATATTTGCTTAGTTACTTCTTTTTTTGGATAATTTTTATTATTTTTAACAAACATACAAACAAATACACATACATGAGAATAGTAGTAACAACATCATATCTCTTAGATCGCCTCTTACATATAGATTAATTTTCCCACCATATGGACCATTATATTTTTGTAAGTCTATGTTTTACATTGACAATTTTAACAATCCTAGCTCTATAAATCTATAAATTTACATAATCATAATAATCTATAATTATTACATCTCTATTACTAACCAAGCCAATTCTCTCCTAATTAAATATTCTACAACAATCATCTATAAATTAACTTTATCTTTACCTATTAACTAACTTTATAACATTTCTATTTGTGCTAATGGTTTAAACATATAAGTAAATTCTCTAGTTTGTTTCATGTATTAAACCACCTTAATACCTTTAAGAAATTCATTCTCTACATTCTTCTGTTGTTATCCTTCCCTAAATATCCTTCTTGCATATATAATCTTAGTCACAGCAAGATTCCATGCGCTCCCATTGGCTGTAAAATGCCCTCCCTCAGCCATTGGCTCATCAGCTGCCACTCAAGAGTACTCGTGTGCCATTGGCCGGGTGCTGGGTCTGGTCCTCTTCCCCACCCACTCCCCCTTCAGGCAGATTTTGCATGTCAGATTTACTGGCAGACAGCTCTCTCTCCTGAGGAAGACAGTTCTCTTGACTCCTGTGAGGGACTGTCCCCTCAGTGGCTGTCGGTAGGCAACCAAGCTTGGTTCTGTGAGTAAAAAAACAAAGGACTTTCAGCATAACCCCTCCCCCGCCCATAACCCCCTCCCCAATGGCCACTTTCCTGTCAGAATAAATGAAAAAAGGCTCTTTCTCCTACTTAGCTTCAGCATGGCTGGCTGGCTAACAAGGTGGGCCAGTGACCATCAGACCATTTTCTTCAACTCCCCGCTGTGCGGCTGACTTTCCCCTAGGGCTGCCAATCTCCAGGTGGGACCTGGAGATCTCCCACTGTTACAATTGACCTCCAGATGACAGAGATCAGTTCCCTGGGAGAAAATGGTTTCTTTGGAGGGTAGACTCTATGGCATTATACCGTGCTGAGTCCTCCCCCTCCCCAAATGCTGCACTCCACAGGATCCACCCCCCAAATCTCCAGGTATTTCCCTAATCAAAGTTGGCACCTGTACTTTCTCCTCTGTCAGTAAAAGGCCCTTTCCACACCTATGTTGGCCTTAGGGAGAAAACTCATTGGTCCCAGTCCTGATCAGGTTGCCAACTCCAGGTGGGCAATTCCTGGAGATTTGAGGGATGGAGCCTGGAGAGGGTGAGGTTTGAGGAGGGGTGGCACCTCAGACAGGTACGATGCCATAGTCTCCACCCTCCAATCCAGCCATTCCCTGATGGGGAACCATTGTTGCCAATCTCCAGGTGGGGGCTGGAGATCACTCAAAATTACAACTGCTCTCTAGGAGGGAGGGGGAGGAGGTGGAAAACTAAAGGTAGGTTGATGGTTGGCTGGGAGGCAGATAGGGTTGTCAACTCCAGGTTGGGAAATTCCTGGAGATTTGAGGGGTCGAACCTGTAGAGGGTGAGTGTTGAGGAGGGGTAGGACCTCAGACAAGCACAATGCCATAGACTCCACCCTCCAAACCAGCCACTCCCTCCTGCGGAACCAGTGTTACTAATCTTGGGGGTGGGCTGGAGATCACTCAAAATTACTACTGCTCTTCAGGTAGCAAAGATCAGTTCCTCTGGAGAAAATGGTGGACTCTGTCATTATACCCTGCTGAGATTGCCACAGCAAATTGTCACTGAGTGCCCAAAGCCAGGGCACTCTCCCAGAGCCTCTTTCTAGAGCCCGTTGTATTTATTTCCACAATGGGCCTTATTCCTAGTGTGTGTGTGTGTGTGTGTGTATGTGTGTGTGTGTGTGTGTATATATATATATATCTTATTCTCTAATATATATATATAGCTTGTTCTCTAATATTTTATATTGTCTTCTGTTTATAAAACTTCCTAGAACTCTTAAAATCTTCCCTAATTTTTTATGGGCTATAATTTTATAAGTACATTAAAAACGAAAAGAAAATATAAATTCAATTATAACCAATGTTAATTCATTGCCAATACAATTTCCCCTTGCCCACCTTAATCAGTTGCACAAAAACAGGAATTGGTTTTATTGTGGGCTATAATTTTATAGATACATAAAAAAAGGATCTAAATTCAGTTGTCACCAGTGTTAATTCATTACCAATACAGTTTTCCCTAGCATATCTTAGCCAAGTACACAAAAACCAGGGTTCACTGGATCAGCCTTATTTAGGAGGTTTTATTCTTTTCTTCTTTTTGAAAGTCCTTTTTTCAATAAAGTCATCGTTCTGTGCCTCTTTCCCTTATAGGTAGGGGGGATTTTGGCTCGCCAGCTGTATTCCATTTTTATGGTAGTTAACATTTTCATAGTTTCTGTTTTGTATTCTCTGTGGAGTATAATTTTGAGGATTATGGAATTTGACAGTTTTTTAGTAGATCTGTTATTCTCACTGTAGCCTTGATCATCTTGATTGCAGGGTTGTTCTGTGTCTTGCACTTGCTGAGGATCCTTTTCTCTATAGGTTAAGTCAGGTTTTTCTGGTGTTGTCTTGCAGCTGGAAAAATTTGCTGCTGGGATTCTTTTCCTCTATAGGTTGGGTCCAGTAAGTTGTGTTGTTCTGTTTCTTGCACTGTTTGATGCTGAAGTTCTTTTATCTGGTTTATAATTTGGGTTGGTGTTGCAGTGTATTTATCCTTTACAGGTTCTAAAGTGTCCTTAAATGCTAAAGTAATTGCATCCACAATCATAGCCCAAAGCTCCTTCCAAGAGACCTGTAGCTGATTAATTTTTACAGAGCCCTCTGGGCAAATATCATCTGGCATTTTTCTTTTTGGATCTTGTCCTTCTATTTTAAAGCAGTAACAAAGACCCAGCAGAGTCCACAATCTCTACTGCTTATTGTCAGTGATCTTTTCAAGGCTGACCGTGCTTAAAGTTGTTGACAACTGAGAATCTGTTTGCGCAAGTCAGATGCTTACATCGCCTCTAAGAACGCTAGTCATAATAAGCTCCTCCATTCCCAACAATGAAGCATGATGTCATAAAAAGTTGCCACAAAGAAGCAAAATCAACTCTAAATAACTCTTTCTGTCTGTCTTTTTTTCAAGAGCACTATAAAATCCTTTTATCAAAGCACAAACAAAAGTTTCACTTTGCCCCAAGCAGTATTTCACTCAACTGTCTTTAAATGAATTGTCTCTGCTGCTCCGCAAGAAAGGGGGGGGGGAAGTCTCACACTCTTTTCCATGTCCTTTTAATTTTTTTTTACAGGGGCTTAAAGAAAAGATCTTCTGTTTTTCTAATATTGTTTTTCCAGGTACTTATGTTGTAAATCTTCATTGATGTCACTGATGAGGCTGAGATTAACTCTCTTGCTTCCAGGGTGTACACAGCTGGTGCAATTTATGGCTGCCATAGCTGCACTTCTTCATTCGTTGCCTTGGGATGATCCAGGGCTTCCACCCATTTTTGCCACAAATGGAGGGCCCGAATCAAGTCCCTTGCACCTGACCTCCCTCTAGGAGGTCTGGTGGAGCTCAGATCCCCCCAAAAACTCCTCTAAATAGAACAAAGAGCTGGTGGCACCCAGGAGTAGTTCCGGGAGCTGACTGTGTTGCTGTGCCATAGCCCCCCCCCCTTAGTTACTTCTAAATGTATCTTATAAAGTATTTACTTACCCCGATCTCTGCCCATAGCTTCTTTGCTTTTAACCAAACACAAATTGTCATTCAGGTATAGTTATCCTGGACCACTTCCAGATGGTTAAGATTTGAGAATTTACTAAAGAATTCTTAGAATAGTAGTGACCAAGAAATAAAGGTAGTTGACACATTTTGCTTCTCTTATTATATACCACAATCCAGGAAGACAGAGATTTACTTGGAATCATGCTTGAGTACTTAATGTGCATCTTCAGTGTAATGCTCAGTCATGCACTGCTGAGCAGGTTGGATACATGCTTTTGGTGTGCACGATTATGTGTAGCTAGCAAGGCCACTAGCTCTCAGCTATGACCACAGAAGTATCAGGGCCATTATGATCTATCGTTTTGAAAACAGGAATGTTATTTGTCAATCACTGGTTGGAACCAGATAAATCTTCTGCTCTTCAATCAGTGGAATTAACAAAATTTTCCTGTCATCCCCCTCTCATTGCAGTCCATTGATCTCCCTGAAACATGATTCTGGGGAACAGGGGACCCCCAGGAATGGCATGATAGGGAAACTGGAGGTCTGCAGGAGGAAGGGATAATCAGGGAAAATTATACCTCCCCTTCTGCTAGCAGAAAATTTAGTCTGGATCCAACCCTATAAATGGAATTAATATTCTCCCATGTTAGTATTATAGATGTTTTTTCTATTTTGATCCCGAGTATCCAAAAGCAATTTGCACAAAACTCTGTCATCAAAACCCCTCCTCTAATGTTATATTCACAATAAGGAGCAGCAATTTCTTAGCAATCAAGACAATTTGCTCTCAACCTCATTTGTTGCAGCACACTGAAGTTAACCAGCACAGTCCTTTCTCTTTTCTTCATTTCATGATGTAAAATGTAAATTCATTTTCCTAGGCAAATACTCATTTACCACCTGCAGAGCTTTCAAAAGGCAACAGAAATTAGAAGTGAAAAAGTAACAAACCTAAATAAATAACCCCATCAAAGATTAATATAAAATGTGAGTGGTTAATGACTTAATTAACTATGAAAATGGGGCATCGACTGCAGGATCTGTCTGTTATAATACAACAAAAACGAAGTCCAGTGTGGGTGCAGGGCCTGTGTATGGAGGCCTCCTCACAGACCTCTCAAGATTATTTAGCACGTCAAGTGAGTATGGAGACTAGAACACCTGCTAGAGTTCCTTGACCAGGCAGAGGGATCAGATAGGGATGGCGTGCACAGGCCTTCCACTCTCTGTAACAACCTGAGTGGCTTCTGCATATGCTGCAGGAGGAAGGGGAAAACAGGGCTCCATATAAGGTTGCCAGCCCCCAGGTAGGACCAGGAGATCCCCTGATATCATGGGCTCCTTCCCACTGCCAACCAGCTGGCTGGTGGGAGGAAGCCCCACCCCCCAACAGCCACAATCCGGTACAACATCCCCAACATGATGATGTCACACAGAAGTGATGTCATTATGCAAGGGACATTGTGCAGTGATGCTCTGGTATTTTGGGTAGACTTTGTGGGGCCAGGACATGCATACAAACACAATTAAAGATATTATTTTTTTACTTAAAATACAAATATGCTTAAAACTCTTGTGATATTTTGTTAATTTAACAGTCTTTAATAACTGACACCTCCCAACCACCCCACCCTCAAGATGCCTGCCTAAAATGGAAAGGTGGGGGAATAGTGGGGTTTGGGAATGCAATTTTTAAAATAAAACATCAAGAAAAAGCACAAGGATCACAGCAGAAACTAAAAATATAAAATGCTCTGAGCCTAGGAACAT
Organism: Gekko gecko; assembly: GCA_029375565.1. Lineage (NCBI taxonomy): Eukaryota > Metazoa > Chordata > Lepidosauria > Squamata > Gekkonidae > Gekko > Gekko gecko. The sequence goes on from JAPDNY010000005.1 coordinate 119,763,119, forward strand.
AAAATGACTGGGCATTGCAAGCTTCTCTCCTCCCCCCCCCAGGTCTACTCAGAGTGGCAATGGCTTTCCAGTGTAATGTTCCCCTTTGGCTGTGGGTTCCCACTCAGACACTCGTTCCCAGGTCCATTCAGCAGAGACAAGCTGACGTCAACCCTCTATTTGCAAGGACATCACTCCAGCAAGCAACAGCTTCAGTTATACAAACACTGCAAAGTGAAACTTCTTGAGCTTCATTCCACTGAAATACATTGCAGCACAGACAAAGTTGCAAAGAAAATGTGAAATGGATTTCCCATTAAGACCTCTGGGCCTAGATAGACTACTCTGGGACTAGAATGACAGCCACCAGAGTGAAATGACCGTCCCTGGGAGTACAGAAGCATTCTGGGATTGGAATGAGGGCCCCCAGAGTGGAATTCCATTCCCAGAATACTGCTGCTACTCCTACGGGCTGTCATTCCACTCTATTCCCTGTCATTCCAGTCCTAGAACACAGATTCTATGGCTCGGGACTATCATTCTACTCTGGGGGTTATCATTCCAGTCACAGAGCACTGTTTCTATTGCTGGAAACAATCCCAGAGTAGTCTATCTGGTGCAGAGACCTTAATGGAAAAATCCATTCTGTATTTTCTTGGTAACTTTGCAAGCCCAGAAGAGCTTTCTGCCAAAGCTGGCAAAGAGAAGATGGAGGGAGCTGGGAACTTTGTCAGCCTCAAGCTTCAAAGGGTGAAGACAGGAGCGGGAGGCGGGGGAAGAAAAGAGCCATGGGCCTGATTAAAGCCATAGGCAGGCTACTTCTGGCCCGTGGGCCTTAAGTTTGACACCCCTGGCCTAAATGAACAATAAGCAGACCAATCCATGTTTTAAACACAACTCATTGGGTTCATCACCAGTGTTAGCTGTGATTGGATGCCTACATCTAACTTTGGATGCTGTCATTCTTGAAACCAAAATTCAGTGACACTGGGTACTCTACCAATTTTTAGATGACTCTTAATCCACAGCAAGCAAATCTGCTTGTGGTAGCTATCACATTAGATAGCCTGGAGAGAAGTGTGGGCTAATCCAAATAATGCGTAAAAGAGAATGCACCCTTCAGATGATACATTTCCCCGCCTAAGTCAATATGAACTAAAAATTGTCTATGTGGATAGGGGAAGCGTCCTGAATCATATCCTTAGTCTGGCACAATTTCCCAAACCAGTAATGAAAAAGATACACTTCATGACACAGAATGTTTTGAGGAGAAAGTTCCTATTACCTCCAAGTGGAAAATGGCACATAAAGTTTATACATCTCCTTTAACATCTTATTGGTATTCTCAAAAACAGCAGCATTTCATTATAAGCCCATTCAATTGCACTGATTCCTTCATAAGAGAACTCATTTTGCCTTGTGATACAGAAACTTCAGTTTAAGATTGTTGAATGTGGCTATGAAGTTGCAACACACGATATTATCCTGCTACAGTTACGTACTGCTATTATATTTACACTGAATGCACCCCACTACACCTACATATTTTCCAATTTACACACCTTTTAAAAAATCCAAAGTTAGAGTGCACCCACACAAGCAACATAGTCAGCAAACGGGCCGCCACATTTTGCACTAGCTGGAGTTTCTAGATCAGCCTCAAGGGCAAGCCCACATAAAGCAAGTTATAGTAGTCAAGTCTGGAAGTGACCATTGCATGGGTCACTGTAGCCAAGTCCTGAGGGGAGAGATAGGGAACTAGTTGCCTGATCTGACGAAGATGGTAAAAGGCAGACTGGGCAACAGCAGTGACCTGTGCTTCCATTGAGAGAGAGGCATCCAGGATCACCCTAAGCTCCTCATCCTCTGAGCTGGCACTGAGGGTGCACCATCAAAGGTAGGGAGCCTGACCCGTGACCCAACCCGCCCCCCCGGCTCAGGTCCAGGACCTCCGTCTTCCCTGGATTAAGTTTCAACTGACTCTGCCCCTAGTGCCCTGTCCAAGTTCTCTGGGGTGGAGCCCAGACAGCCGTCTAATAACAGATAGACTGCTGGGTGTCATCGGCATATTGATGGCAACCTAGCCCAAACCTCCGGACCAAGTGGGCAAAGGGGCACATATAGATGTTAAATAGCATTGGTAAGAGGACGCCCCCTGCAGCACTCCACATTCCAGTGGATATCACAGGAAGACCCTCTCACAAAGCGCCACCCTCCGTCCCTGACCACGGAAAAAGGAGGAAAAACATTGTAGGGCAATCCCCCATATTCCGATGTAGGCAAGGTAGCGGGTCATGAGATTGTAATTGACTATGTCGAATGCTGCCATTAGATCTAAAAGCAACAGCAGCACCGACCCACCTCAATCCAGGTGTCTCCAGAGGTCATCTGTAAGGGTGACCAGTGACATCTCTGTCCTGTGGCCAGGGTGGAAACTGAACTAGAATGGACTAAGGATAGATGCTTCATCCAAGAAAACTTGGAACTGTTCAGCCACTGGTCTCTCAGCCACCTTACCCAGAAATGGTAAATTAGAAACTGGGCGGTAGATGGACAGGATTGTAGAATCCAGAGATGGTTTCTTTAAGAGCAGGCAAACTATTGCCTCCTTCAATCCCACCAGGAATGTCCCAGAAGAAAGGGACAAGTTGATAATTTCTCCCAGGGGGATCCAAACACCACTAGCTTTAATCAACCAGGACGGGCTCAGGTCAAGAAAGCAAATAGGCAGCCTCACGGCAGCCAGGGCCTTGTCAACATCCTCCTGAGAGCGTCAGCTGAAATGGCCCAGTACTGGACCTGAAAATGGACAAGGGGCTTCCAGTTCCCTTACTGTATCAATAGTGGTTGGAAGGTCCTGGCAGAACAACAAGACTTTAACTGTGAAATACTTCGCAAATGCCTCACAGCCAATACCATTTTGCTTGCCTTGTAGCAACTGGGTTAAAGACCTAATAGTCCTAAATAATTGGGCTGGGCATGAATTCACAGATGCAATGAAGGCTGCACAGAATTCCTTAGCAGACTTCACTGCCATCTCATAGACTCTCATAAACATTCTATCTAACATTCTAAGCCATTCTATCTGAAACAATCTATCTGATGTTGGGCAGCCGGTCAGACTACAGACCGGAAGATTTGGACTGGGCTCTGCAAGCTGTGGCTCAGGTTGGCTCAGATTGAGCCGGCTGAAACTGAATCCGGTGAAGACGGAGGTCCTGTGCCTGAGTCGGAGCAGTTCGGAGGGGGGGGCCTCCCGCTCCCGACCTTCGGTGGGGCACCAGTGGTGCCAGCGCCAGAGGTTAGGAGTTTGGGAGTGCTCCTGGATGCCTTCTTAACAATGGAAGCTCAGGTAGCAGCCACTGCAAAGTCGGCCTTTTACCATTTTCGGCTGATTCGGCAGTTGGCTCCCTTCCTCGTCCACGATGACCTGGCTACAGTGATCCATGCAATGGTCACCTCGAGACTAGACTACTGTAACACTCTCTACATGGGGCTGCCCTTGTCGCAAATCTGGAAGCTGCAGCTAGTGCAGAATGCTGTGGCCAGGCTCATGACGGGTCTCTCTAAATGGGAGCACATCCAGCCTGTGCTGAAGGCACTGCACTGGCTGCCAATAGCATACTGAATTCGCTTCAAGGTGCTGGTATTGACCTTTAAAGCCCTATATGGCCAGGGTCCGACATACCTGTGGGACCGCCTTTCCCCATATTTACCCCAGAGAGCACTACTGTCACGAACACAACATCGACTGACCGTTCCTGGCCCTAAAAATGCCAGGCTTGCGGCCTCCAGGGCCAGGGCCTTTTCAGTGGCAGCTCCACACTGGTAGAATGAGCTCGCAGAAGAGATCAGGGCCCTGCAGGACCTTTTCCAGTTCCACAGGGCCTGTAAGACGGAGCTCTTCCACCAGGCTTTCAATTAGGAGCTGCCACACCAACAACAACAACATCTGTGGTTTTGGGCTGACTCTGGTCTGGGGGGATTGTGTGATACTATTGCATCAAGCTGAAGATCACCAAGCCAGCAAAATTTGTTAGTACGCCATCTGATCCATTCAAAGATTGCCATCAAAGATTACCATCACTAGCACTTTAATTGTTAATTGTTGGATTGTTTTAATGTGTAATGTTAATGTATGTAAGTTGTTTTAAATTTTGTACATGGTTTTTATGGTACAATGTACCAACTAATGTAAACCGCCCTGAGCCTGCTTGCAGGGAGGGTGGGGTATAAATTGAATAATAAATAAATAAATATATAAGATGTTATTGCAGCTTCGTCATGTGTACGCCACCACACTCACTCTAGCCATCTCAGCTCCCGTTTCATCCTCCACAGCTCCATGGGCAGCTTTGGTATGAGGGCGGAGAGGGTGCCAGGGGGCGATTTTGTCGATAGCCTCGTAGAGGTGGCCATGCCACCAGCGCATCTAACAAACCACCGGGGGCATTGTATCCCACAGAGCATCCTGAAGCCAAATACAATCCATTTGGTTCCATGGGCAAGCATAAATCTGCTCACTACCTAAACAGGGAGGTTTCAGCACATTTAGCCAGACCTTCAGGGCAAAGCAGTCTGACCATGGAACTGCATCTACTCCCACCAGATCCACATTTATCCCCATCCCCAAAATCAAAACAGGCATGTGGCCTGCTTGATGAATGGGAGTCAATACAAATTGGGAGAGTCCCAGTGCCTCCATGGATAACACTAGGTTCTTGGCCTGTGAGGATGCTGCATCATCAACACGGACATTGAAATCCCCCAAGATTAGCAGCCTGGGGTGTTCCAACACCCAGCCAGACATAGCATCCAAAAGGTCAGGCAGGCCATCTGCCGGTGCGTTAGGCAGTTGGTATACCAGCCAGATGGCCAAACTCTGCTTGGTTTCCCATGTCAAACCAACACATTCAATGCTGGTGATTTTTGGTGTGGGGAGTGCTCTAAAGGAAAAAGAGTCTCGGATAAGCAGTGTCACACACATACACACACACACCCAGTTGCCCAGGACTGGTGGAGGACCAAGAAACCAGGTGGAGCGAGTTGCTTTAGGACAGGGGTCCTCAAACTACGGCCCGCGGGCCACATGCAGCCCGCCGAGGACATTTATGCGGCCCGCCGAGTGTTTATGCCCGCCCAGAGCCGCCTCCTCCTCGGGGAGCGCAGCAGCAGCACCCCCGCCCGCCTGCTGGGCTCCTCCTCCCAAGTAGCCCTATTGGGAGAGACACTGCCGGCTCGCTCACTAGGGCGGCGGGCTCTTAGGGGCGGCAAATTGCCGCCCCCGCCCCCCTCAAAGCCGCCCCCCCCGCGGCCTCTTTCTTCCTCCAGCAGCCCTGGGCGGCAAGAGCGCCCAGGAGCTGAGGAGGAGGAAGGGGCAAGCAGGCTGGTCGTGGGGGAGGGGGCGAATGCGGCGGCGGGGCGAGCAGGCTGGTGGGGGGGAGGGAGCGAATGCGGCGGCGGGGCGAGCAGGCTGGTGGGGGGGAGCCAACGCAGCAGCGGGGCGAGCAGGCTGGTGGGGGGGGGGGTGAACGTGGCGGCGGGGCGAGCAGGCTGGTGGGGGGGAGGGGCGAACGCGGCGGCCCTCCAACAGTCTGAGGGACAGTGAACTGGCCCCCTGTTTAAAAAGTTTGAGGACCCCTGCTTTAGGATGACAGTTTCACACTCTCTCACCCAGGTCTCAGTCACATGAGCGAGGTCTACATTCTGCCCCATGAGATAATTCCGCAGGACAGAGGTCTTATTATTAATAGACCTGGCATTTAGCAGCACCAGTGTTGGAGATGGGTATTTCTTCCTAGCCCTACAATCAGCATTTCTCGGGATGGGACGTAGGAGGGAAGAGGTCTTAACCTGAGAGCCCCTGTCCCAGCAGGGCTTTTGTCCATGCAGGTCCCATTAGCTCCAACATAGCCTCTTTGAGAGGTCAAAGGGGAACTTTACTTCTTTTCTCATCAGTGTAAATACTGGTTGGATCCAACCTAGAAAACTAATTGAGGGCCAAAAGTTAAAACATAAGTAAGTGTACAAAAGAGTGTTTATTACAAAGGCAAATAAAACCCTAGTAGGGGCCCAAATAAAGCCTCATAAAATGTACAAAGTTACAAATACACACAAAAGAGAACAGTGTATGACCTGATGCATTTCAGCTCACAAGAGCCTTTTTTAGAGGTCAAATAATGCAAAATATAACAAGCAACAGAGTCCCTGTAACCCATGAAAGGCAATTAACAATAAATAATAAATAAATAAATAAATAAGACCAAAATTGGAATGATCCAATATGGAATTGAATGACACACAAAAAAGTTTCTATTTGGAGCCACAAATATATCTGGCCTTGTGTCAGAAGTTGTTGTATGAACTGGAAATATTATGTATCTTCCAGTTTAGGTCCTAAGAGAGTGCAAATAGAATTGCCTTGTCAGGGACAATGTGCCATCAATATGTAACAATACGTGACTATTATTGTTATTTATTGTTAATTGTCTTACATGTGTTACAGGGACTCTGTTGCTTGTTATATTTTGCACTATTTGATCTCTGAAGAAGGCTCTTGTAAGCTGAAATGCGTCAGGTCATACACTGTTCTCTTTTGTGTTTATTTGTAACTTTGTACTCCTGCCAACCTAACAGTTCAAAAGCAAGAAATTGCAAGTAGATAAATAGGTACCACTTTGGTGGGAAGGTAAAAGCGTTCCATGCGCCTTGGTCTTTAGTCATGCTGGCCATATGACTATGGAAATGTCTTCAGACAGCGCTGGCTCTTCAGCTTTGAAACGGAGATGAGCACCGCAACCCTAGAGTTGGATCTGACTGGCTTTCGACCAAGGGAATCTTTACCTTTACCTGTACCTTACGTTTTATGAGGCTTTATTTGGGCCCCTACTAGGTTTTTATATGTCTTTGTAATAAACACTCTTTTGTACATTTACTTATGTTTTTAACTTTTGGCCCTCAATTAGTTTTCTAAATTTCCTTTGGAAGTTTGTGCTTTGTTGGTTTAGATTTCCCGCCCTCTTTTTTTGGGTGGATCCAACCTATAATACAAAAACAATGGCTTGGATTCAGCCAGCTTTTCCACTCAATCTCCTCTAATTCCCACAATATTACAGCCTCCATCCCATATAGCTTTCATCCACGCAAGTCTCATGTTCCTTAGCATTGTTTTCTAGGTGGACAAAGAGGACCTCATCCTTCCTGATTCACCGGCAGAAAATCTGATAGGATCCAACCCAATGAAAATGATCAATTATAACTTTGAGCTTCAAACAAACCCCTTTCAGTGGTATGTGCGGGTTTTTTTTGGGGGGGGGGGTCAGGGTCTGAGGGTGATTATTGGCAGATGCTTCACTGCACTTCCTTTTGTTTACTGAATTTACTGTGATTTTCTTCACCCAACCCCATCCACTATGGCCTTTCTTCCCCCTTCTTGCCTGCACACCTCCCTCCGACTACCAGCTTCCTTCGGCTTCCTTCCTGCCTCCTCTCCCACCTGCTACCCTCTTCATCCCCACTGGCACAGTAAAGCAGGGGAAGATACAGGAGGGGAGAACAATATCAGAAGCAGCACAAGACGAAGATAAGGATACCATTCCCCAAATGGTGGCAGGGAATCCCCCCGCTTTTGCAGGCTCCTGCCTGCTGCTGGTCAGTTGGCTAGCAGGAGGAACTTCCCCCCACCCTGACATTGTGTGCGACATACTGGTGTCATCCAGAAATGATGTCAACGCGTCAGTGACAAAGCTCTGTTTTTTGGACAAAACTCCATGGTTTGAGGCCGTGTTTACGATAGAGTTTGGCCTAAAAAGCAGACCATCACAGCTGATGTCACTTCTGGGTGACCCCACCCACCCCCAGAACACCCCCAAATCCCTCCACCAGCACGATAAAGGGACCTGGCAATTCTAGACGAAGATGGTTTCTCCTCCTCACATGCTTCAGGTGACAGTTCTTATCATGTTGCCATATAGCATTCTGGGTTCTGTATCATCCTAAAATACTGATAGAACTCCAGTATGGTGTTTTGTAATAACACTATTACTGGGGGGGCGGGGGACTTGTGCCCAAATCATAGTGGTGGCTTCACTCATTGTGCAGATTTACCTGTCTGACCTTAGCTGTTAGGGATATGGTTATGATTTCAGTTTAGCCTTTTCAGATATTGGTAGAACTGTCTTATGCAGAAGAATCTATCTATACAACTTGGGGGCCTATAACTGCACAGAAATTGGGGAAATTCCCCCAGTCCAAATCTACCCCTCTGAGACAATATATCGTGGGGTCTCAAGGAGGCCCATTTCTCAATTCTCCTCTTTTTTCTTTGAATTGAACACCAATCATTCTCAACACTCTGGGTCTATCAGAAGCCAAAGAGAGCCTAAGAGGTCATCTCTTTGGTAAGCTGGACCTTTTGTTTTGAATTTAGAAAGTAAAATTTTTCTGCATAACTGGAGAACTCTCTGAGCATACAGCAACTTCTACCATGGCCATGATTATCTGCTTCACTGTCCTACCAACAGGCACTCAACCATCATACTCCCCCAAATTTTGTTGGTCTCTAAGATGTTACTGGGCTCAAATCTAGCTGTTCAACCATTAGCATCAACCATAATAATGGCCATTTTGCGAGTGATATATAAGCCCTCCCACTGATTTTAACTTTTGCTTTCACGTTATTTTTACAACAAGCATCACATTCATGACATCAGGACATCTTGTTTTCTCTCTAATCCTTCTCTCTCACATAATTTTCTCTCTCGCGCTTCCTTTCTCCTCTTTTTTTCTTGTGTTATGTTTTAAGACTGGGATAGAAAGGAGAGTACAAAGGAAGCACAAATCATATGCCATAGAAGATAGATTTTTTTAATATAATTGTTGTCGGGAAAATATGACAATGGCATAACAAACCTTTAATTTAAAGAACTGTATTGGGAAATTAGTTTAAGCGGTAATTTATTCAGCTCCTCATCTGAGATCCCTTTAGGATGGCACAATTAAATGAAAATCAATGCAAAACACAGGTATCTGAGCATATCCTGCCAGTCATATGTTAGATTCTAAGCTTGAAAAACTAAACCAAATAAACCTAAAAACTAACATACCTTTAAAGCTTCAATCACAAGATCTCGGGCTTCCAACTCCCCTTCGAGAACACTCAGAAGCATCCTCAGTTCTGGTTTGCTAAGACTGTCCACGTCAAACTCTCTTTTCTGGAAGGAAAAGAAAAGGAAAGCAAATTGATTAATCCAACAATATAAAACAAAGGTTTTTACACCTAAGCCAACAGCAAAAAGCAATAAGATTAACTGGTGTCCTTATTTTGTTTTATGAAAAAGCCTTATCTTGAGTGCACCAACACAAGTAGGAAACTGGGGTTTCAGACATTCCAAATCCACTTGCCCAATTCCTCTGTCAATACCAACAGACTTGTAGAACAGGAGTCCACAAATGAATGCCAACTTACCAACGGCAGCACAAATGCCTTTTATTCTGGTAAGCCCATTAGAGGGGTGTCCCTCAGACGACCTAGGTGAGAAAGAGTGAGGCAAGGGCTCATTGATTCCCCCCCCCCATAATAGACCTCTAATTCTCCTCTCAAGCTATTACGGGGGAACCCCCAGCATTTGCAGTGGGGGGAATTATGGTCTGTAGCAGAAGTATATAGCTGAGAAAGCAGTGCTCTGCTGACAGAAATCATGGTGATTTTTGACAAGATCCAAGCCAAGACTTTGCTTGTTGCTCTCCAGAATTCTGGAAGAATGAGATTTATGATGACCACAAACCTCAATACATGCTGGTGGAAAGGGCCATCAAGTCACAGCAAACTTGTGGTGACCCCTAGGGTTTTCAAAGCACAAGACGAACAGAGGTGGTTTGCCATTGCCTGCCTCTGCGTAACATATACTTCATGAAATATTGTTTCACCAAAATTTTGAGTACGTGCTCCTGTGGCCATTATGCTTCTTTACCTTGAGAATGAAATGGAAAAGAAGACAGTTTTACAGGTGTTAATACTGGCAGCTCTTACCTGCCCAGTGAGTAAGACCACAGTAATCACCCACCTCCATTCTCCTCTCAAGAACAGTCAGTTAACAAGTTATAATACAAGAAAGGAAATGGATTACAATTGTCCACTGAGACTGTGGCTAATTATAGGAACTGTCTGGCAAGGTCTCGAGGCATCAAGAGGAAGGCTGTGGGCTTAACAAACGTGGAAAACTATAAGTGTTTATACATAAATGCTAGAAGTCCGAGGTAAAATCAGGGAGTTGGAATGCTTGGTGTTGGGGGGGGGGGAAATAGACATTGTGGGTATTTCAGAAACTTGGTGGGATGAGGAAAATCAGTGGGATTCCTGGTTATAAATTATATTGGAAGGATGGGGGGGGGTTGGAGGTGGGGTGGCTCTGTATGTCAGAGAGGGTATACGATCCAGTAAGATTGAGAGGGTAAGAGAACTGGATTTGCTTCTGGAAATGCTATGGGTTGAAATAGTGGGTCCAAAAGGAAGCTTAACAGTGGGAGTTTGTTATCGCCCACCAGATCAAAAGATAGAGGAGGATTATAAAATGATGAATGAATTAAAGATAGCGGCTAGACGAAATAACTGTATCGTAGTAGGCGACTTTAACTACCCACACATTGATTGGGTCAATATGAGTTCTAGTTGGGAAAAAGAGATTGAGTTTTTAGACACTCTCAATGACTGTGCCATGGAACAGATGGTCACAGATCCTACTAGGGGAGAGGTGATCCTGGATTTGGTCCTAAGTAACACCCAAGACCTGGTGAGAGATGTAAAAGTGATTGCACCACTTGGGAACAGTGACCATAATGTCACTGAGTTTAACATTTGTACAGATAGGGAGTTGCCCAAAAAGACTGATGCAACCACTTTTAACTTTAAAAGGGGTAACTTCTCTGGTATGAGGGGACATGCTAGGAAGAAATTGAAAGGAAGAGTGGAGAAGGTCAAAACCATTGGGGAAACTTGGAGAGTATTCAAAAATACAGTCCTAGAAGCTCAGAAAAAATATATACCGCAGGTTAGGAAAGGCACAAATAGGTATAGAAAAAAGCCTGCATGGTTAACAAATAAAGTAATGGAAGCTGTAAAAGGTAAGAAGGATTCCTTTAAGCGGTGGAAAGCTAGTCTTAGTGAGGTTGATAAAAGGGAACACAGACTATGGCAAATAAAATGCAAGTCTGTGATCAGGCAAGCAAAAAGGGAATATGAGGAGCATATCGCAAAAAAAAAAAGGCCAACAATAAAACTTTCTTCAAATGCATTAGAAGTAGGAACCCAGCCAGGGAGGCAGTGGGGCCCTTGGATGACCAAGGGGTAAAAGGAGTAGTGAAGGATGATAGGGAAATCGCTGAGAAGCTGAATGCATTTTTTGCCTCTGTCTTCACTGTGGAAGAGGAGAAGTGCTTGCCCACTCCAGAAGCACCGATTTCGGGAGGGGGTTTGAAAGACCTGAATCAGATTGCGGTGACAAGAGAGGAAGTCCTCCGACTGATGGACAATTTAAAAACTAATAAATCACCAGGCCCGGATGGCATTCATCCGAGAGTTCTGAAAGAACTCAAATGTGAACTTGTGGATCTCCTGACAAAAATATGTAATCTTTCTTTAAAATCTGCCTCCATTCCTGAGGACTGGAAGGTAGCTAATATCACTCCCATCTTTAAAAAGGGCTCCAGGGGAGATCCGGGAAATTACAGGCCAGTCAGTCTGACATCGATACCAGGTAAATTGGTGGAAACTGTTATTAAGGAAAGAATTAGTGGGCACATTGATGAACAAAAACTATTGAGGCAGACTCAGCATGGGTTCTGTAAGGGAAGATCTTGTCTCACTAACCTGTTAGTGTTTTTTGAGGGAGTGAACAAACATGTGGACAAGGGGGATCCAATAGATATTATTTACCTTGACTTCCAGAAAGCTTTTGATACAGTTCCTCATCAAAGGCTCCTAAGTAAGCTCAATAGTCATGGGATAAAAGGACAAGTCCTCTTGTGGATCAACAACTGCCTTATAAATAGGAAACAAAGAGTGAATATAAATGGGAAACTTTCTCAGTGGAGGGTGGTAAGCAGTGGGGTACCACAGGGATCAGTACTCAGTCCGATGCTTTTTAACTTGTTTATTAATGGTTTGGAATTGGGAGTAAGCAGTGAAGTGGCTAAATTTGCAGATGACACGAAGTTGTTCCGGGTGGTGAAAACCAGGGAGGAGTGTGAGGCACTCCAAAGGGATCTGTTGAGGATGGGTGAGTGGGCGTCAACGTGGCAAATGGGGTTCAATGTGGCCAAGTGCAAAGTGATGCACATTGGAGCCAAAAATCCTAAATATAAATACACGTTGATGGGGTCTGAACTGGCAGAGACGGACCAAGAGAGAGATCTTGGAGTTGTAGTGGATAACTCAATGAAAATGTCTAGACAGTGTGTAGCTGCAATAAAGAAGGCCAACGCTATGCTGGGGGTTATTAGGAAGGGAATTGAAAACAAATCAGCCAGTATCATCATGCCCCTGTATAAATCATTGGTGCGACCTCATTTGGAATATTGTGTACAGTTCTGGTCACCACATCTCAAAAAGGATATTATAGCATTGGAAAAAGTGCAGAGAAGGGCAACTAGAATGATAAAAGGGGTGGAACACCTTCCCTATGAAGAAAGGTTAAAATGCTTGGGGCTCTTTAGCTTGGAGAAAGGACGGCTGAGGGTGACATGATTGAGATTTATAAGATTATGAATGGGATTGAGCAGGTTGAGAAAGAAGTCCTTTTCTCCCTTTCTCACAATACAAGAACTCGTGGGCACTCCATGAAATTGCTGAGCAGTCGGGTTAGAACAGATAAAAGGAAATACTTCTTCACCCAAAGAGTGATTAACATATGGAATTCACTGCCACAGGAGGTGGTGGCAGCTACAAGCATGGACAGTTTCAAGAGGGAATTAGATAAACATATGGAGCAGAAGTCCATCAGTGGCTATTAGCCACAGAGTATAGATGGGAATTCTCAGTCTGGGGCAGGTGATGCACTCTATTCTTGGTGCTGGAGGGGGCAGCAGTGGGAGGGCTTCTAGTGTCCTGGCCCCACTGCTGGACCTCCTGATGGCACCTGGTATATTTTGGCCGCTGTGTGACAGAGTGTTGGACTAGATGGGCCGTTGGCCTGATTCAACATTGGCTTCTCTTATGTTCTTATGTTCTTAAGAAGGAAGATGAGGGTGGGGGACGTGTTCATACGAGCCTGAGGAAGCAGAGTAGACCACAAACAAGCACAACCTTTCCAGAAAGGTTATTTGACTAAAGACACTCCAGAAGCACCACTGAACTCTGTCTTTCTGTTCTGACAGACTTAGCATAGCTACCCTGTTGAAATCCAGTGCCAGCAGCATCTCTAATACCTTTGGCAAGGAGAACAAAATATTTATGCCCAGTGGAACAAAAATATCTCTTTCAACATTTGCCAACATACTGCTTATTAGTAGTTACCCCCAAACTCATGAACAATAACTGAGTAAGCTAAAGTATTTCCAGTTCAGCAGTGAACTGAGAGCAGCCGTTCAATTATTGCAGATTTTATGACTGAGGCATAGGAAGATGTTGCTCTAGGGTGACATTTGGCATGTAGATCTCAAACATGGAAAATTTTATTTAAATTTTAAAGAGGCTGTTCAATTTGTTGCATGAGAGAAGACAGTAAAATAACTTTAAAATGCAGTTTCTCATTCTGCTTTTTTGGCATCTATCAGATTTTAGAGCAGCCAAACTGCACAGAGGCAGCATCTTCTTTGTTGATTTGAAAGAAAATGTAAACTGCACTAAGGCAGACAGTGATTATGGTATCAAAGTCTGACTGAGTTCAACCCCCTGCTCTGCCATGAAGTTCACTGGGTGATCTTGGGCCAGTATATCATTTTGTAATCCACCTTCCACTGGGGTGGCCTACACAAATCTCGCCTCTTCCATAAAATGCCCAAGAGGTAAGGGGAGTAATGGGCTCAAGCTCACCTGGAGAGCTTCCATGGCCAAGTGGAGGTTTGAACTTGGGTCCTGAAGACCCTACTTTAGTCCTCTGTTATAGCACACCAGCTCTCAGCTTTACCTACCTCACAGGCTTGTGCAGTATGCCGCCCTGACCTTGTTGTAGGAAGGGTGGAATAAAAACATAACAGACTGACACCCAGACTCCAAGATAGCTGTTCTACTCTAAAGAATCACACACAAATATTGAGTGAGGCCCTGGTCTCAGAGATATGCTTGAAATCATGTTGTACAGTGTCTCCAAAACCTGAATACATCACTTTAACCAAGTGATACTTCATGGGTCTGAAGGGAAAGAGATAAGATGAAGCACAAATTACCTGTACTACTTTTCCCCGCATGTCTAAAGAAAGAAGGTGTATCTGCTGTCACTGCTATCAGAAGTATGAAAATGTTCCACACAGTGAAGAAAACAAGAAGTTTAAAAAACAGCACAAGCAACTCAAAACTTTCCTCCCTTCCTTTGAGTGTCTAAAATAGTTATCTGTGAAAGCAATAATGATTAGCTATGTATATGTATTACTAACACAATTACAAAATCTCCCATACATTTTAAGATTATTTCCTTATTTTCCACAGAGAGCTAGCAATGTCAGGTCAACAAAATGGTCTGGAAAACTGAGCTGCTGAGAAAGGGCTTGTTACATTTGTTTAGGCACTCTGTATTGTTTCCTTAAAATGAAATGACACATGAAGCATTCCAGCAGTAGCCTTTTGCAGGCATCACAACCATGTGTACTGCAACCCTACCAATGCGAGTATGTGCTATCTGTGATGTTCCCAATACACACATTCACCATTTTGTTTGAATAGGGTGCTGTGTTTGCAGCTTCAATACATTTCTGAGCTGAAAAAACACATAAATGCCCAATTCAGATAAAACAGTGACAGCATAAACTGGGGACAGCACAGGTAGCACACGCTTCTGATACACACAGTTGACAATCCTCAAATGTAACATCTGAAAAAAGGCTGATTTCTTTCTTATGGCATCATGAATCGATACTTTCCACATCTGGGTCTCACTGTACTGGCAGCACTGTGTCCACTTCTGGGGACCACAGTTTAAGACAGATATCAGCAAACTGGAAAGGATTCAGAGGGTTAGGCCTTAGATAAACCCTACATTTGATATGTTTAGCCTAGAGAAAATAAAATTAGAGGGCTAGAAAGAGAAAATGTTCAGACAGTTCTTATATATTTAAGAGGCCATTAGGAACAAGAGGTATAGCACTGGCAGTCTGATCTGCCAAAGGCAGGAGTGAACTCCATGGTTTTAAATTACAGGTAGGTAGCCTGAAATGGATTAAGAAAAGCACCCTTGGTTTGAGCCATTCAGCAATAGAATAAAGTAGCCAAGGAGCATGAGAAATCTCCTTGCTGTCTTAGGGGCAGGGGAGGAAGCAAGGGTAAAGGGGGGAACAAACCAACCATAGAACATGACAGGAGTGGAAACAGGCCACAGCTTTTACTGAACACAGCCACACAGGAGCATTGGCGCAGCACAAGGTACGGAACCCACATCAGGTGACCTTCCTGTTGGCTGATAGCACCCCCTTCCCCCTGCCCACCTGTTGGGGGAGCAACATGGAATGCCAAGTCCCAGAATCCCACATGGGCGCAAACCACTGCATGGTTCCTTTGCCACCTGGGGGTGAGAGACAGACTGCAGCCACCGAGCTGGGTACATCGCTGAATGTCCCCACCCCAAGACCCCTTACAGTAGTATCCAGAATGGGGGAGGTCAGCATGCAGGCTCAGCCTCCCTCCCTATGGATCTGGCCCAGTGTCCAAACCACCACAAAAGGTGGGCAAACCACCCTGCTGAAGCTGCAGCCAACTCTGAGCAGGCCCTGGCAGCAGACCTCACTAAATAGGGGAGGGGTGGATGGGAGGGAAGACTCTGCTTTCCAGGTCTTCTGGAAACTCCAACCCTCCCCCCACCCCTGCGTCAGCCACACATGCCTGATTGGCTGGTGGCTGCTGCTGGAGCCCACCCACCCAGTTCCTCCCTGCAGCCACACAGCCAAAGGAAAGAAACAGAAACCCTCCCCTTTCACTTGTTCCTTACCCCACAGCCACAAAAGTGGCCCCAGGTAAGTCCAGTCACTTCCTTCCAAGAATACAAAAGTACACAGAACTTACATCTGTCAAGGATGTGCAAGAAATACATTAACTAGCCTTCCAATTTCAACATTTTCATCTTTCCTGTGAAAACGCACCTTTTGAAGACCACACACACTTTCACATGCAAGTCAAACTATCAATCGTTTTCCACACCTGCAAATGATACAGAGAGCAATACCAAGCAGGTCTACTCAGAATCCTATTAATCCTACACAATGGGACTTACTCTCAGGAAAGTGTTCTCAGGAATACAGTGGCAGCCCATTTGCACAAGACTCAGCATGTTTTCAAGTACACTTCAATCACTGTGACTGCATCCTATGCGGCTTCCAAATATAATGTCATCAGTCTCTAACTACCAATGAAACACAGGCACAGCAATGCAGTTTCACCAGGAAGCTTCTTCAAGTGACATGGGCAAGCACCACATGGACTGAATAATATCACTCCTGTTTTTTCTTGCCAGTAAGTCCAGACCATGCTGTGCAATAATAAAGTCACCATGCAGGATGGGAGCTGCTTGACAACATAATTTAAAAGAACCTCATCAGGACCAGGTAATATAACTGCCAGGTGACTCACAAACATGACTATTATCACTAGAAGAAGAATTTAGTGAGAAGTTTGAGAACCACAGCTACATAATGGGTGACCATGTGGATCATACAGACATCTCCTTTTTCAGCTCTATCCTTAATTTCTTGTGACCCTATTTTTGTAGATTTTAAATTTTACAGATTCTTCTACCCTTGTTGGCTGAAGCAATTCTCTCCCTCCCAGAAGTTAGCAAAACTGTACTAGCAGAATCTCCCTTCTTAAATACAAAATATTAACAGATCCCTTCCCAAGAAGATTTCAAATGTATACAAACTTTGCAGAATGCACACCTTTAAAAACGACATTGTCAAAAATACTGTGTATCAAACCAAGACTCGTGCCTATGCTACCGTTGAGTCTGGCTGCTGTACTATGGCCCACAATTAAAACTCAGCATACATGTTATTTGCTGCTTCTCTCACAGGAGTGGATTGGTTTAGGGGAGCAAAATAATGGGCATGTTAACATCATGGTTTTCAAACTATATTCCAGGGAATCCTGGAGGTCCTTAGAAGTTTATTGGAATTCCTCAGTTAGAAGATCAGGTATGAGAGCCACTTTTACCTGGGGAAAAATAGCTTGATCATCACCACTATCAATATTCCCCTCCAAGGGCAGCTGTAGAATATGGCTATGTTCTAATCCAGAGCATACTTCCCATTCAGCCTGTGTACCATATTTGTCCTCTGCATGAGGTGATGTGCATCCAGCCCAGAATTCAATGTAGTGCCCAGGGATTCTCTGACAGACAAGCAAAAATTCCTTAGCAGACACACTGTTGAAGTGACATTCTTTGAAAGTACACAGTTTGAAAACCTCAGCTATAATGGCTCTCAGCCATAAAAACTTTTGTAGTTTCTAAAGTTCTAAAAGGTACCTTCTAAATACTGGGAGTTATTGAAATTAAGATCCATGAGTCTTTACTATATATATCAGATATTTACCCTGTCTGTGGTGTATCCACAGGGAGACCTGGATACAGGGCTACCATGTGCTTAGACTGGTTCTAACCGATCTACCATGTGGCCAGGCGAAGGGCCTGAGCTTCACCCAGAAAGACAATGGACTAGAGGATCCTGGCTCCCCTCCAATTGAGGAGCAGGAGTTAATCCAATCAATGTAAATAGCGAATCACTGGGTGTAGTGTGTTTTGAGGTGTGGGCTCACTGGGGATAAAAAGCCGGCCTGCGAGCCGGCTTAGTTGTCTTGTTCCCGATCTAAATAAAGTATGTGAGAGCTGAAATCACTCGTCAGTCTCAGTACTTTTCACTGTCCTTCTTCCAAAAAACTCATACATGGTTCTCCTGTCTCCCATTTGACCTTCACAAGTGCCCTGTAACACAGTTAGGCTAAGAGAGAGTTACTGGACCAAGGTCACCTGACGAACTTCCTGCCTGAAGCGCTGTGATCCTAGTTCAAACATTCTAACCACTAGTCTGCATTGTTCTTTATATTAGACTGATCACAGAAAAGTAGTCCAAAAGCAGTGGCCATAAATAATGTATTGAATGACCTCCAGGCTGTGAATCACAAGTTCTTTACGGCCAGTTTAGATGTGATTCAGGCACCTGAAGGCCAAAGGAAAGCAGTGAGATGCTGTGGGTAGCACATACAGCAAGAACAATGCTTTCTGAGGTAGCATCAAAATGAAGGCCTTTTCCATGGCATGAATCTCAATCTACCTCTAAATTGGCTATTAATTTAGATTTATTATTGCACAGATGCCCATAATAATATGATTCCAGGCACACATAATTCTAAAAAGAAATGGGGGGGAGGGGAATGAAACAGGTTCAGAGGAGGGAACTGAAGATGGACCAGAGTCCAGAAAACAAGCTCTAGGATGAAAGGCTGAGGGAACTAGGAATATTTAGCTTGGAGGAGAAAAGACTAAGGGCCATTGTAATCTTCAAACACCTGGGGGGCAGCCACACAGAACAGGGCAAAGATTCATTTTCTACTGCTCTGGAGGGCAAGAGTAGATTGAGCTGCCAACTCTGGTTTGTGAAACTACTGGAGATTTGAGGGTGAGGTCTGGGAAGAGCAGAATTTATGGAGGAGAGGGGGCTTAGCGGGGATGTGATGCCATAGTGGGGATGTGATGCCTCCAGAGAAGTTGATCTCTGTGGTCTGGAGATCAGTTGTAATTCTGGAAGAACTCCCAAGTCCCATCTGGAGCTTGGCAGCACTGCAACTGGATCAAATGGGCTTTAGTTACTGAAGGGTCAATTTTGATTTATGATTTGTTTAAAACTGATAAGAGAAAATATGGCTTTAGGGCAAAGAATAATGAATAATGGGTGGAAAAGGGGAAAAAAATGATCTCAAAAATATATAGGGTTTTATTGAAGTGGTACACAGAGGATGAAATTGTAAAAGAACAAATGATAAAATGGGCTGTAAATGTAAATAGTGAAATAACTATGGAATCATGGGAATGTTTGTGGAAAAAATCAATGAAAATCTCAACTTGTGTTAATGTCAAAGAGAATTGTTATAAAATGATGTATAGATGGTATATGACCCCAAAGAAAATTGCTAATATAAATGAAAGTATGTCTAGCAAATTTTGGAAATGTAGAAAGAAAGAAGGCTCATTTTACCATATGTGGTGGACTTGTGATAAAGCCATGAGTTACTGGTCAGAGATTCATAATGAAATACAGAAAATCTTGAAATGTACTTTTAAGAAGGATCCACAAATCTTGTTGTTAGGTCTTAAATTGGAAGAATTAAATGTAACCAAGAGAACATTGTTATGGTATTTGGTTACAACAGCTAGAATGACTTATGCACAATTCTGGAAACAAGAAAAGATACCTGAAACATGGGAATGGATTAAGAAGATGCTTTTTATGGCAGAAATGGACAAAATGACAAGAAAGCTCAATAATGAAGAAGATGAAGCATTTTTTGAACAATGGAAAGATTTTAAAGACTATCTTGAGAAAAACTGGGAAGTTAAAAATAGATTGATTTGCTTTGACAGTTATTAAGGAGAAAACAAGAAAAAAACGATAAGATTGTTAAAATGTTACCTAATTTGATAATGGAAGTGATACACTTTATTAATGGTAATTAGATAATAGAGTTTATAAGGGGGTAAGAGCATTGCGGGAAGCCTTGTACTGGGGGGGTGGGGAGAAAAGAAAAAGGTATGTGATATTTATAAGGTGGAATTTGAAATATGTGAAACATATCCTATAATAAAACGTTTTTTTAAAAAAAAAATTTGGTTGAACATTACAAAAGACTTCTTAACAGTAAGAACAGGTCAACAATGGACCCAATTATTTTGGCATGGTGTTGGGCGCTCTCTCACTGGAAGTTTTCAAGCAAAAGCTGGACAGCCATTTGTCAGGAATGCTTTAGTCCAGATTTCCAGCAATGGGGAAAGGTGGCCTATAAGGCCCCCTTCTCACTCTAGAACTCTACATGGAAGAGAAGGCCCAGTTCTCCTTCTTGTTTGGACAGCCCTCCAAGGTTTTAAGTAGGATTCTCTTCTCAGCTCTTATTTAACCTGAGATATCAGGATTTGACCTGCACTCTTCCATATGTAACACATGTGACTTGCCACTGAGTTACACTCCTGTATAGATTTCACTGATCTGTGGGTTTCAGCTCCATGCAGGTGTGAGGGATGAATCATGCCAACTGCCTTCAAGTTTTCCTTTGTCACTGTCACCATGGCAACCAAGCAGATACTAAGGCTTGCTCCCCCCACATACCAACTGCTTATGCTTAGTTCAGGAAAGCCCAGAATGGGAAAAAAATTGGCTTCATTCCCAAATATGGCCATTAAAGAACATTCTTCCCCCCCCTTTCCCCCAGTAATAGATGTCTTGCTGACATTAAAAGATAGGATTAATTTTTTTCTCCCATATGATCCTATACATTTCCCATCAGAAACCTTGCCAACAAATTTGCTGGAACTGATGGCTTCTGCACCACTGTGTCCTGGAGGCAGCAGCTAGCACAGAACACCACAAGGCAGTGTAGCTTAAAATGGAATCCCTGGGTTGAAAGTTATATAACAGGAGAACTCGACTCCACAACCGTTGCCATTCCCTTTAAATTGTTTATTGGACTATCTATACTTTCAAGACTGAGAAAGCTAAGCCAGAAGGCTTTGGTTCAATTCAAAACACTCTACTGGAAATCTTACAGAGTTTCTAAGTTATAAATTAATCTGGAATCTGGGCAAAAATCCAATATCTATCTATTAGCAATGACACCAGCTTTTCTTTTGTACTGAGGGGGGGATCATGCAGCCCATTCCTATTCATACTCAGATGTAAGTCTCACTTGCTTACTTCTAGATGGCCATAATACTTGCCCTATTAAAACAGTAGGAACTTTGCCACAGGCTTCAGTGGGACGTGTTCCCTTTATGTTTCTTTTCATAAAATGCCCTAGCAGTCTGGAGAAAATAAAACCTTTTCATTCCCTTTCAAGCATTAATACATTCAATGTGTATTTAAAGTGCTGGTCAAACTGAAATCTGTTCTTGTCAACCCTTTAAAGTGGCAACTTTTTTTTTAACAGAGCAGTTACCTATAAATAGCCTCTGGTTCCCTGTCACCTAAATAAATGACCTGATTTTCAAAATATACTGAGCATAAAACCAGTTCACACAGGTCTCCTGAATATAATATTTTAGCAAAGGTATCTTATTATGTATTATAATACCAATGGCTGCATACGCCTAAATTCACTTCAGTCTTCAATTGCTGTATAATCTCATATCTGTAAGCAATAAAAACTGATTTAGTTGTGCACCTTTCATTTGTTTTTTGAGGATCTAGTTAAGAGATGACTACTGGTTCAAACAGGTTTTAATTAGAATATATGACATTAAAAATCCAAAGGGATTACAAAAAACACACTTAAACCAGAAAACCCTACCTGACAGCACTTTCCATCAATTTAGGGCCATTCCAGAAATCATTAATCACCCATTTGAGAGCCACGGTGCCATAGTACTTCGAACATCAACATGAGGATCTGGGAGTCCCACATTTTAATCCCTACACTGTCATAAAGTTTGCTGGGTGACTTTGAGCCAGTCGCTCATTCTCTCAACATAGCCTACCCCACAAGGTTGTTGTAAAGATAAGACAGAGGACGTGAAAACAACTTGGGGGGAATGGGCAGAATAAAAATGTACTAAATATCCAATTTAAAAATGTGTGGGAATCCAGTTCCAATCTGATTTCCAGGCATATGTGCACAGGTTTTAAAAAATGTATATACACATGTACAACCTATTTATCCACTGCAGCAGACTTGTTTGTAACATTGGGCTAGCAACTGTAATATGTGGAGGTGTCCTAACTGCAGACAGCTAGTGGTTAAAATGTCACACTAGGATCTCAGAGAGCCAGGTTCAAATCCCTACACTGTTATACAAGGTTGCTGGTGACCTTGGGCCAGTCTCACATTCTGCCTAACCCACCTGATAAGGTTGTTGTGAGGATAAATTGGAAGAAAGGAGAGCAATATTGCAAGTTGACTTTGAATTTCCCCCTGGGGAGAAAAGCAGCTTACAATATCATTCCCCCCACCTACATTTTATAAAATAATAAAAACAGTTCTGTATATAACAATCTGGATCAGTTCCACAGTTTCCTTTAAAAGAGATTGCACTTTGATATTTTAGCTCCACGTTGACCAGATTACATCACTATTTTTTTAAACTGGGGAAAAAAGACGTCTTTGGAAACCACAACATAATGACTACAGAGAACACTTTGTATGGACCCATAGCAAGGACCCTTGCCTCATTCTCATTCAAAGCAAGAATGACAGCTAGATTTTATGGGCAATCCACATACACCGCTCATACAAAAAGTGAAATTTGATTTACAACTTTTAATAGAATAATCAAAGAATAGATTTTTCCATGCCACTTTGTTTGCAATGTGAGGAGTCCTCACCAGATTAAATCAGAGAGTAACTGAACTAGAAATTGACCTACGAATTAGAAAAGCTAGAAGCACAACCAGAGCCAGTGTGAGAGACAGCTTCTTTGGCACAGGCTGTCAAACAGCATGTTTGAAGGGGTGGCAAACCCTAAAATTACCTGTACTTTTTGGAATTTAAACAGTAGTGTGAGAGAAAGCCTCCAGCAAAGATCTGAAGCAAGATAGAGTCTTCCTGCTCCACCACTTTGAAGCAGAGGAACAAAACAAAAAGGGGGAGAAAATTAAAGGAGGCTTATGTTATCTTGAGACCTGTCAAAAAAACACCTGAGCACCTTTACACACACACCCCAAAAAAAAACAAACAACCCTACCCTTCCTTCTGTGTGTAAGACTCTCTCTTTCTGGAACTGAAATCTCACTTGCTTCCAGAAAATCGGGAACTGAACTGCGCCGCCGCCGCCACCCCTACAAGGCTTCTCTTCGCAATAGCTCACGCTTGTCCTGCAGAGCCTTGGTTGGCCGGGGGAGAGGCAGTCCATATGGAGGAGGGGAGGGAGTTAATTCCCGGGCTCGAGCCCTGGAAGTGCTTTCGGCCGATCTGCGGCTGACAGGTCCCGCTGACACACCACCAGCCCGCTCATCCGCGGGCACCAGGGCAATTCAGGGACCTCTCGCCCCCCGTCCCATACAGAGAAAAGAAGCTCGCCTTCCCACAGCCCGCGCACGGGCGCGCACGCAGGGAAACAATAGGGACCCGCCTCCTGGGGGGGAAAACCAGCAGTCTTCTCCCATCTCTTTCCATGAGCCTGACCCCACTCGTGTAGCCCTCGAGGGACAGGAGCTGTAGCGCCGTGCCAAGGGTGGACGACCCCACCACCCCCTCCCCCAACCAGAGCCCAGCTGCCTCTCCAGGCCGCCTTCCCTCCTGCTCCGCCCTCTCCCTTCCCGCTGATCGCATCCGACTGCCATCGGGCCAGGGAAGTCCGGGCTCAGCGCGCTCTAAGCTGCCTGCGCTCCAGCTGCCTCCCCCCGCCCCGCCGACCTGCGCTCCGGACACAGACACGCCGGGCCCTCTCCAGCCCCCAAAGCCGGAGCCGCCGCCTCCCTCGTGCCCAAACAGCCAGCCCAGCGGCCCCCGGGCAGCGCTCTTCCGCACCCGGCCCCGCGTCCTTCGCCTACCGCTGCCGTCGGATCCCCCCGGCCGCTGGAGCCGGACTCCCCACTCGCTCCGTCCGTCGCCATCTTCCCACTGGCACCGCAAGCCCGGGCTCCGAGCGCAACAGCGCGGAGGGGAGGCGAGCCCAGCCGAACCGAGCGGCAGCCCCCGCAGCAGCGTAACCCCTTCGGCGCCGGCCCGCAGCTCAGCCTCTCGCTTCTGCCGCCTTCTTCCCGCCCCGAGTGGGGCGCCACCGCCGAGCGCCGCGACGCAGGCCGGGAGGTGGAGCCCTCGGAGCAAAAAGCCACGCGGCTCGGCTGCTCGAGCAGCATAGGGGCTGCCGGCCGGGCCGGCTGTGGGAAGTGGACGGGTCGGTGTGGCCAGCCTCGCTGCTAGCGCTCTGCTTCGATCTCCCTCCCGCCATCCGTAGCAAAGGCTTGGTTTTCATCCCCATACACGCTCCTCTTCCCTTTCGAGACGTCGCATCCCTTTGGCTTCCTCCCTCCGGACATCTTTCTACAGTCTATTGGCCGTCAGGACTCCAAGCTATACTAGGGAGCAGCCAGCTTTCAACCATAACCTCACACCCCAGAGGGGCCACATCTACAGACCTGATTTGGCGTCTTACTTGCCAAAGCACAACCCCACAGTCTCGGAATGCCATTAAATACAAGGGCGGTTGGCATGAGCAAGGGCAGGGAATTACTCCTGTTATTTTTCGCCTGACATTAGTGAAGTTGTTGTTCTTACTAATAAGAACCAAGTGTGCTGACAATCAGCCTTCTCAAAATATTCTTCAGAATGGAGGGAATAAAACTTCAGCGTCACCATGAAAATCAGAATTTCAGCTCAGATGTGTTTGGAAATTTATGCCCTGTTCTTCTCCCCAATGGGGTGCCAAACCACACCACATTAACATTCCCTTAATGATGCCCACAAAAACCCTGCTAGGTGGGCTAGGCTGAAAGAGACAGAGACTGACCCAAGGTCACCCAGCAAACTTCCCTGGCAGAGCAGGGATCTAAGCTTGGGTCTCCCAGATCCTACTGCCATTACACTATGCAGTAGTTCTAATTTGAGGTCTGAGCTCTCTCTGCCATGTTGAAATGTAATTCCCCAACTTGTTACTTGTTCTGGACAGTTTCATCTTTTCTGGAGTTTTCTGAACAACGATACTCTGTTCTAGACCAGACTTCTCAAATGCAAATAGTGCAGCAATAGTGCTGAATGCTCAGCTCTTGGACCTTTGTAAGCCTTTCTGATCCTGAATTGTTGGATCAAAGCAGAATTCCCTAACTGCTTTGCAAATTAATTCATATAAACTTAGCTGAATCTGATCACTTGAGTGTGAAGTGCAGACTGGAGATGCCTAGCTCAGATTTGCAGAGCAGAGCAAAGGTACAGAAGGGATAATGCAAGGCATCCTGCATCAGTCGGACAATGCAGTCAGTTGATGTGGCAACTGCCAAAGATCCCATCTTGCCCATAGCCATATTCATGGACCAGAGAAAGACAGTTTGAGGGGGTAGCCATGTTGGTCCACAGTGGAACAGATTCAAGTCTGATGCCGCACCTTAGAGACCAACAAGATTTTTAGGATATAAACTTTTGAGAGTCAAAGCTCTCCTCATCAGAGAAAGACGTTCAGTGGGAATCACACCAAATAAGTATCTTTCTAAACAGAGAATACCAGGCCCTTATGAGTCCATGTGACCCAGAGTAATGATGAAGGCTCAGCCGTCCCCTTTAGGTATCTATTGGATGTGACTATTTGCACCCTAATGAAGACAAAATTAAAATGAATATGCTGCTCACAGTGAATTGTCAAGCAGCATTAAATAATAAACAGGAATTTTGTGGCCTTTAAAAGACTTTTTGAAAATTCCAGCATAAATTTGCCTTGGACTAGGGCCCACTTCTTCAGATGCAATGAGTGGATCTTCATTATGCTGTCACTTTATGTAACAAGTTTGAAAATGCAACAAACAGTAGGGTCAAGGACCCATGAAATGCAGGAAGTACAGTAAGAGATGTAACTATGTAAAATTCCTATATAAACGGGAAGCAACACAGAGGCCACTGGCTATTGATGCTGATCTGCTTAATACCTGTGATAGAAAGGGAAGCCATGGGCTTTGTTAAAGGTCCAGAGATAAAAATTCAAAGTCCCTCAAAGGGAGGAGGTTTGTGTAAAACATTTTAATAAATCCCAATTCAGCTGTTTCACACTGGAGTCTGTCTTTCATGAACTTTAATTAAAGAAGGATGACTCTCAAGACCAAAGCAGACTAAACTGAAATATTCTCCCTCTGCTTTCTGAATATGGCAATTTTTTTTTGATGTCAGATTTGTATCTGCTTATTCTTTTATGCAGGGAATAACCTGTGTGTCCTATGCAGAGAGCAGAAATGCATTGTTGACAGTGGTAAGGGCCTTCCTTCCTTCATCCTGCTTTGTAACTGAAATGAGACTCAAACTACAGAATGAAACATTGGCTCAACCATCATTCCTCTCCCTGGCTTGAATCCAAAAGGCTTTCCTCCCACAGAGCATCCCCCCATCTGCTGCAGCCCCAATCCCCCCTCCCTGATCTGATACTCCAAGGGTTCCCCTGTTCCCAAGGTGCAACATTTGGGGAGCACTTTGAGCATCAGCAGGAGAAGAGAAGTGAGAAGTTGTGCTCTGTGGGCAAAAATTCTTCTGTCCAAGGCAGTGCTTCACCGGACCCAAGCCACTGCTTCCTTCTTCAGATGCACCATCTACCTTTTTATTTTTAAAATTGCCACCTGAAGGTTCATGCATTTTCCCATTATTAATGTAAAAGAAAACTTGTTTAAAAGCACAAAATTGCTGTAATTACTTTTTTTTTTGTTCAATGAGAGCCATACAGCACTAAGTGCAGCTGTATTCTGCTTAAAGCCTGCAGAATTATTTCTTTTAGATCTCAGTGGTGGGGAGGAATAAATATGTTTGCATTGTATTTGGAAAGGATGCTTGCAGAGCAGCCTCATCACCCTAAAATGTTATGCTCTTCAGCAAGAGTATGTGTCATTATATAACACTCTAGATACTATTTATAAGCTACTTTTCTCCCAAGAAAAAGGGACCAAAAGTGTCTAACAGCAAATGGAATAAGAATATATCTAAGAGCACAAAGAGTCACTGAGCCTGCCTCGGCGAGGAGGGCGGGGTGTAAATCAAATCAATCAAATCACATCAACAAAATAGAACCACTGACAAAAAACTACACACCACCCCTATAAACCCTCAGAAAAATTATGTATTTCTGAAGGAAGTCTTCCTAATACTCTCAGAAATGATGTTTTCCAGCATAGGAGCTCCTGTGCTAAAAACCTGAGACCAAGTTGTAGTCATTCTGAATTGTCTACATAAAGGGATGGAAAAAGAGAAACTGCTGGGATGACTAGAGCTGCCACACAGGGAGAGGTGGTTCTTCAGATGCGTGGGTCCTCGGTCATGAAGAGTTTTAAAGGCAAGAACCAGCACCTTGATTTGAACTGTTCAACAAAGAAGAAATCAAACCAAAGATCACCAAATAAGGGTAATATGTACAAAGCAAACAACACGTGGTGCATTTGGGACCAGCTGAAGTTTCCAGGTGGTCTTCAGGTGGAGCCTTGCACACAGCATCTAACTTTGAGGTAGTGTTAGCCGAAATGCTTATCTACACATTGATCGGTCTAAACTTAAATGAGTTCTGGTCTATGTATACAGAGAAAGTAGTTTCGCCCAGAAAATCCATTTCAAAGAGAACACGTGACAAGGTTTCTTTAGTAAAATCAGTTATTCTCTTTACTGAATAATATCTTTTAGTTCACAGGCATACAAAACAGATTCATTCACACGTGCAAACAAGTTCCTTTAGATACAATAGAAATGGAAAACGATATGGGTTTTTAAATCTAGAGATGTTTAGGAGGGGAAAAAAACACGTGATACTTATCTGATTCCTGAAGCTCGCCTTCACAGTGAAGAATACAGGAGTAGAGATTCTGACTAAGGGAAACTCTTACTACACACAGTTGGAACCAGCCAACACATGTGGGGGTTAGATGACTAGCTAGCGAAGAACAGAGGTTGAACCTCGCTTTTATCAGCTATTTTGGGGGGCTGGCATTAGGGTCATCTTCCAGTCCATCCCATTCCTATATCATTGGCTTTTAGGATGTGGGGGTACCCTCCTATGAAAAAAAGGGGGGGCAATATTGGAAATCTACACCTTTTACTACAGGGGGCATCTGGTCCAAGGTGTAAAGATGAGTTGTCATGGAAACCTTAGAACTGCAAATGACTCCAACTTGTCTCAAGTCATCAACAGGAAACAGTCTTAACACTTGCAAAACCAAGCATCCTGTGGGTTACGTGTGGACTCCGAATTCCTTGATGGTAGGCATGTTGTTGTTTTATCATCCTTCTGGCAGACCATAATGGAGATGCTTCTCCTTTTCAAGTGCATGATGGGTAGGTGTATGTGCGTAGGTGTGTGTATGACTTCATTAGCATGAAAGTGCAGACGGTAGGGCAACTTCCTAGTGCAGGGAGTCACATCAAACAAAGCACACAATTCTCCCAAACCAAAGACACTTGTAAGCACCATTCAGGTGTGTGTAGGTCAGCAAATAGCAGAATAAAAGCAGTTTAAAAGTACATCTCCTAACAGTAGGTGAAGTTGGGTGGGGAAAAAACATTTTTGGGCCATCATACGAATTTGCCTTTGTTAAAAGCTGCTGAATGTGCCTCTCTTATTACAGAGTCCATCAAAGAGATAGGCTTCATTCCAGGTAGGTAGCACAATCACCTCTACCTTATCAGCTTTACAAACCACCATCATCTTCTCTAGGTCAGCTTGTTTACAGCTGACCTAGATAGCAGGGAAATTGAGAAGAGCATTCACTCTTTGATCCTTAGGTTTTGTTATATAAAAATTGTTGGAAGATTGTTGCTGAAAAAACAAAAACAAAACACCTCAATTAAAGATGGGATGAAATCTAATGGGGAAAGAACTCATCCCTACTGTTCACTTCATATTACACGATTCAAAGAGTAGTGACAGTGACGTTTTTCTTGATTGTCAGCTATTGGCATCATGAGGTTTCTGATAATCCATTACTTATTATCATCCTGAATGAATATTAGCCTCTTTGCTCGCTAGGTAGACTTCAGAATATTTTAAATGTCATTTCCCATAGGTAGGAAAGTACAACTTTTAAATCCCATGTAAAGGGGCATTAAAGACCAGACATACCAGCAGGACATCAGTTAAATTGACCTCCAGATAACTTTCTTCTAAACTACCATCCAAATGCCAGGAAGCAGCTTAATCTGTTGTTGTGACAGAAATGATCAAAGCCATTCTTTTTTGTTCAGAAGGTGGGAAGATACACATTTTTATATCTATACATTTACCAGTATGCAAAAATAAAAGTGTTCTTTGCTTTCAAAGTGTTCAAAATATTTCTGTGAAAGATAAATGAAATTAGACTTTTCTCAAGCAAACATGCATAGGATTGGATCCTTTGAGATGGCAAGGGGTCCAAGGAAACTGCAAGGAGAGAAGACAGGAAATGGCTTCTCCCACTGCGGACCAGAATGCTCTGTTCAAGGTCTTGGAGAGAGGGAACAACGCAGATGAGATGTTTACCGGTTATTACATAAAACTCATATAATCTAGACAAGAATGTTCATACATACATATCTTATGTATGAAACTTGCCTATCTCTGTGCAGAAAAAGGTTAGGAAACGCTTCGTTTGGGAGGAAAGCAGATGATTCAGAGCAAAATGAAACTCTTTAGCCTTAGAGGTATATGGAAATGATGGGATTTACAAGTCAGACGTCCATGATAGAAAACTAATTTTTAGCAGTTGGCTGGTTTAACAAGACCCTGTCCCTTTTAAACAAACATGACTCATTGGAAACAACTCCAGATTGTTCTAGCACAGTATTTCTTTAAATATATAGCCTGTAGCATTACCAACAGTGTTCCTGACAGGCCCTACAGAGACCAGTTCACCTGGAAAAAAAATGGCTGCTTCAGAGGCTAGACTCGATGGTGTCACATCCCTGGGGAGTTCCTTCTCCTTCCCAAGCTCTACCCTTCCCACCCTCAAATGTCCAGGAATTTCCCAAGCTGGAGTTGGCAACCCTAATTGTACTGCCTCATAAATACATAATGAAGCAGTGTAAGTATATTTGACATATAGCAAGATGGTATGTGAGGGTTTCAGTCCCATTGATGACAAAGGAAGTCTCAGGAGATGGAGGGGTGGTGCATTCTTTCACAAAATGAGACCATCTTTGGGGAACTGGTGGGCCAGAAGAAAATCCAAGGGCATTTATGTCCTCACAAAGTCCTAAGCATGTACTTGAGAGCAGGTCCAGATTTAAGAGGCCCTAAACTATGTCAAGTTAAGGCGCATAAAGTTGGCTCTGTGCTTGGTCACATAGAGGGGGGACTTGAATTTTGAGGAAACAGGTTTTAATTCTCATTCAGCATTTCTTTCCACAAAATGGGATGCTTAACTACCCATTTAAACTGTGGTATTAACCAGTCCTTGCTAACAAAGGAGGGAACTTCTGTCCTTCTAAATAAATATGACTGCAATTTTAGGAAAAAAGATACTTCCACCAAGGGAAGTCTTTGTTGCTACCAAACACTAAACTGTTCAAAGAATGATAACTATCTTATCATGTAGTCAGCAACTCTATGCTATGCTGATGGGTCTTCATTGCATAGAACTGCCATCCTGGGAAGTTAACTCCATTACCAAAGAAAATAAAATCTCCAGGGGAATTAATCTATTGAACTGTCAAGAGAGCTCTTTAACTCTGAAGAGTTAACTCCCTCAGGCCCAAGATTAAACCATTCTTCTAGAGAGCTGGTAATGAAACTTCGTTTGTGTTGAAATGCTTCACTAGGGAGATGTTTAATTCCTAATGAAATGAAACTATTTCACTAAGTTGCTACCTCCATCACAGAACCACAGACACAAGAAAATATTGTCATTCCCCCGCCCCGGCATGGCAAAGAAGACTGGAAAATGAACATTCTCATCATGGGTAAGACCAGCTTCTCATAAGATGATAAGAATCACACTAATGGTTATACTGAATACCCGAATTTGCTGTTTAGATTGGAATCCAGCAAATATAAAAGATTAAGAGATGGTTATTTTCTTCCTGCCCACCCATTACCCTCCAAATGCCCTCATTTTATGAAAGAATGTACCAACCCTCAGTCTCTTGAGGTCTCCCTTGTCATCAGTGGGGCTGAGACTCTGGCCGAGGACAGACTGGCAATTTGCCCCGGTAGCCAGTCGCGGCAAAAAAAACCCGGATTAAACTATACCGGGTTTTCCCGTCCACACAGCAGGGGCCGCTGACGGAAGATACGGGACGGAGGCGCGCGGGAGCGTTCAGACTGCTGCGCCAGAGGTGTGCTATATTCGCCGTTTCCCCATTAATTCGGCTGTGGGTGTATGGGTGTATGTGCGCATGAACGCTCATGCGCTCATGCGCATAAGCGCATTTTGCCGATTTTTTTTTTTGTCCTGCAATGCCAGCACCACATTGGGCAGTGGAGCGGAGCGCAGCCAATCACAGTGCTGCTGCCTCGTGCCCAACGCGGCTTCCGCCCAGCTTTTCGCCTGTGCGTTCAGACTCCCTGGAAGCGGAGAAACGCGTGACGAACACAGGCTTTTGGATTTGCGACGGCTTTTATCAGGTGTTTTTTTAATCCGGCAGTGAAGCGCAACAGCACCGGTAGGCTACGGGTGGGGGACGCCAGGCAGATGTGCCTGTGTGAACATTCCATTTAATCCGATATTGAGTCGTTGTCAGCCCGGGTCCCTTCCCGGGGCAAATTGCCAGTCTGTCCTCAGCCTCTCAGTTGCCATCTTGCTATATATAGAATACATTTACACTGCCTCACAATATGGTTATGAGGCAGTCAAGTTGCCAGCTCTGCTTGGGGAATCCCTGAACATTTGGTGGGAAAGGGTGGAGTTTGGGGAGGGGAGGGAGCTCACCAGAGCTATGATGCCATAGAATCTGGTTGCTGAAGCTGCCATTTTTTCCCCAGGGGAACTCTGGTGTCAATAATTTGGCTCTAGTGAAAGTTTTTTTTTTTAATTTAAAAGAACTGGATGGATATGTACACCCCATTGATAAAAATATGATCTCTCAAAGCACTTTGTCAAAATTAAGGATACTGAAGAGCCAGTTTTTTGAGCTGGTCAACACTGGAACTAGTACAGACTAATCTTATGCATTCATTTGGGACTTACAAATGCAGCCATAAGCACAGTAGCTACATCCCAGAAATCTAAATATAGTTGTGAATTTGGAGTCTGGTCACTGTGAATGACTCCAAACTCACAACTATATTTAGATTTTTGGAGGGCCACCCAGGACGGACAGGCCACAGCAGAGAACTCAGACAAAGTGTGATCCACTGGAGAAGGAAATGGCAACCCACTCCAGTATCTTTGCCAAGAAAACCCCATGGACAGTAACAAAAAGCTAAAAGATATGATGCCGTAAGATGAGCCCCTCAGGTCAGAAGATGTCCAATATGCTACTGGGGAAGAGCAGAGGGCAAGTACAAGTAACCCCAGAAAGAGTGAAGCGGGTGGGCCAAAGCTGAAAGGATACTCAGCTGTGGATGTGTCTGATGGTGAAAGGAAAGTCCGATGCTGCAAAGAACAATACTGCATAGGAACCTGGAATGTAAGATCTATGAATCAAGGTAAGCTTGACATGGTCAAAAATGAGATGGCAAGACTGAACCTCGACATCTTGAGAATCAGTGAACTAAAGTGGACAGGACTGGGTGAATTTAACTAAGAAGACTATGGCTAAGAATCCTGTAGAAAAAATGGTGTGGCCTTTATAGTCAACAAGAGAGTGTGAAAGGCAGTAATGGGATACAATCTCAAAAATGATAGAATGATCTTGGTTTAAACCCAAGGCAAACCATTCAACATCACAGTAATCCAAGTCTATGCCCCAACCACTGACGCAGAAGAGGCTGAAGTGGACTGGTTCTATGAAGACCTACAATACCTCATAGAACTAACACCAAAAAAAGATGTCCTCCTCATCATAGGGGACTGGAACACTAAAGTAGGAAGTAAAAAGGTAACTGGAATAATAGACAAATTTGGCCTTGAACAATATTCAGCCGGACAAAGGCTAACAGAGTTTTGTCAAGAGAACATGCTTGTCGTAGCGAACACCCTCTTCCAACAACATAAGAAGCGACTCTACATATGGACATCACCAGATAGGCAACACTGAAATCAGACTGATTATATCATTTGCAGTCAAAGATGGAGAAGCTCTATACAGTCAGTAAAAACAAGACCTGGAGCTGACTGCGGCTCAGATCATGAGCTACTCATTGCAAAATTCAAATTGAAGAAAGTTGGGAAAACCACTAGGCCATTCAAGTTTGACCTAGATCACATCCCTGATGAATATACAGTGGAAGTGAAAACTAGGTTTAAGGGACTAGATTTGATAGGTAGAGTGCCTGAAGAACTATGGACAGAGGTTTGTGACATTGTACAGGAGGCAGCAATCACCACCATCCTAAAGAAAAAGAAATGCAAGAAAGCAAAGTAGCTGTCTGATGAGGCTTTACAAATAGCAGAGGAAAGAAGGAAAGTGAAAGACAAAGGTGAAGAGGAAAGATTTACCCAACTGAATGCAGATTTCCAGAGAACAGCAAGGAGAGATAAGGAGGATTTCCTGAATGAACAATGCAAAGTAATAGAGGAAAACAATAGAATGGGAAGGACTAGAGATCTCTTCAAGGAAATTGGAGAAATCAAGGGAATGTTCCATACAAAACTGGCCATGATAAAGGACAAAAACGGTAGGGACCTAACAGAAGCAGAAGAGATTAGGAAAAGATGGCAAGAATACATAGAAGAACTATACAAGAAAGACCTCCATGTCCTTGACAACTACAATGGTGTAATCACTGACTGGGAATGCAAACTCAAATGGGCCTTATAAAGCATTACTAACAACAAAGCTAGTGGAGGTGATGGTATCCCAGCTGAGCTATTCAATGTCTCTTACACCCTCATTTAAAGTTTCAAGAGCAAATATAAATAGTAACGGTGATAAGGGGCAGCTTTGACAAGTTCCCTTCTGTATCTCAATGTTCGATGTCATATCTCCATTTATGATCACATTAGCATATTGAGTTTTATATATTGTCCAGATCATTGTAGAGAACGACTTCCCACAATTCCAGATATCTGATTTTTGAAGTAAAAATTCCCATGATAGATTATCAAAGGCCTTCTCCGCATCCATAAACATTAACACCATTTGTTTCTTGGAATTATATTCATAATATTCTATAACATTTTGAATTGTCCGCATGTCGTTTTTTATGTACCTTCTTGGAAGAAACCCCACTTGGTCTTGGTGGATTACCTGTGATAGTACTTTCTTTAATCTTGTTGCCAAAACGTTTGCATAAATCTTTTAATCAACATTCAGAAGCGATATAGGCCTATAATTTTTAATATCTTTATCATCAGTTTCCTGTTTATGAATTAAGGAAACCGCTGTTTAGTACCATGAATTTGGTAGCTTCCCAGTTCTTCCTATAGTTTGGAGTAAGTCTTTGAATGGAAGAGTAGTCTGTTCTTCAAAAGTCTGAAATAGTTCCACAGGTAAACCATCAGGTCCTGGTGCTTTTTTCTTCTTCTGTTTTTTGATTGCCTCAATTATTTCACAGATCGTAATATTCTCATTTAAGATATCCCTATGTTTCTGCTCCAGCCTCTTATTAGTTCTTTCCAGTTCTGGTTTCCACGAGAGTGGCTGTGGGTAAGGAATACTCCTCACCAAACAGCCTACCTATAGCCCCTTAGGTGATTTTCAACACCTGAAGTGTCCTCATGAAGAGAGGGCCAAAGCAGGGAGATTTTGTGCTAATTTTCAGGGGTGTTTGCCAACTCCTGGAAGTAATAGCAGACTCTGAAGTGGGGATCTACAGGAGGCTCGATGCCCAGGATGCTGAGCAGCAGCGGGAGCGAAGAAGAACTGAGGGAGTCAAGACTACAGTGTGAGAAAGAAAGCCATCAAGCAGTACCGTAGCTAAGTGGATCACTATGTTATAAAATTGCTATTTTCTTTTGGTTATTTAATAAAGGGTGGGTAGGAAATTGGTGAGGCTTGGAGTGGCGGACGTAGCAAAAGCATAGGGTGAAACTGGCTAACTAGCGAGTCAAAGTGCTGTTAAAGTTAATTGCTAAATGAGGTCAAGGAGTTGTAGGGGAGAAGGCAGAAGGTAGAAATATAGTTAGTTTTTAGTTGGTAGTGATTACATAACGTTCTTTCCCTCTTACTGTTTCTTGTCAAGGGGATATCACTTTAAGGATTTCCTCTTTTGGGGAGGCTGCTGGTTAAATTAGAGCACAGAGAGCTAGATAAAGAAGGGATAAAGGGGGGGAAGGGGGATTTAAGCCTGTTTAGTTTAATTCATAACTAAAAGACTAATCAGAGATATTATAAAATAAACAGAAATAAAGGAAAGTAAAAGTAATATATGGCAGCCAGTAGTGGTAGCAGCGGGAGAAAACCCTCAATACCTTCCCCTAGTCAAGTGCAGTTGAAGATTAGCACTATGAGTACAGCCCAATTAATGCTTAAGGATTTAAAGTCTATGATCCAGGAATGTGTTTCTTAGGCAATGAAAAAAGAAATAGACCCCATCCATGAAAAAATAGATGCGCTAACTGACCATATAAAATCTGAAATGGAAGAAATTAAAAAATAAATAAGTGAAAACAGGCAGGAAATTATAAAAATTTTGAACAAAAGTTATAAGACGGAAAAAAGGTAAATGATTTGGAGTACGAGATCCAGGAATTAAAACTAAAAAATGATAAAATAGGGGATACTCTGATACTTATGGAAATGGACAAGGTGGCCCTGATTCTGACGTGTCAAAACATCCCAGAAAATCTAGAAAAAGATTTAAAGGAGGTATTAACAGAGTCCATTGCAGAACAATTGGATATAGGCACTAGAGAAGACATTTCTCATGAAATAGAGGCGATATAACAAAGAAATTCGGCTTATGCCAGAAAAAACAAAAAGCCAAGAGAAACGCATGTGAAGTTTTATAGAAGGGCCATGAAAGATAAAATAATTAAGGCAACCAGTGAGAAGAAAATTGTGATACAAGGAGCTGAAATTAATTTCTTAAAAGATATACTGTGGTGTGTTAGGGAGAGGAGAAGGGATTATGGAAATCTGGTAAGCCTACTGAGGAAAAATGATATTGTATATCAATGGTTGGTGCCAGAAGGAGTTTTGTTTACCTATGCCAGAAGAAGACAAAGAATTGACAATATTTTTAAAATAGATAATTTTTTAGAACAATATGGGGAAGAGTTAGGCTGGCAAAAAGAAGCCCAAGAAGAAGAGGAACAGGAAGGGGAAGAAGAATTAGAACCAGATATAGAAACTGAAGAGGAAAGATTAGAACAAGAACAAGGGAAAAGGAAGGAAAAACCTGGGAAGAGAGGAAAAAGAGGACTAAAGATGACTCCATCACAGATTCTAACAAGGTCCAGTATAAGAGTAAGGTGCAGGACTCAGAAAAGCAAATAAATGAATAGATCAAGAGGTAAGGATTTTAAAATCTTATCAATTAATGTGAACGGACTTAGTCCACAAAAAAGAAGAAAGATTTTTCATCAAGCTCTGAAAATACAAGCAGAGATTATTTGTATACAGGAAACACACATAAAAAAACCTGATGTCAAATATCTATCTTGTAGAAAATTAGGGAGTTTATAGCAGCTGATAAGAAGAAGAAAAATGAGGTGGTAATATATGCTAAGGAATCGCTTTCACCGGAATTAGCATATACAGATGAGGAGGGTAGGATAGTAATAATTAAGATAAGAAGACAGGAAAAAGAGAGTTTGATCGTAAATATCTATGTATCTAACCAGAATCAGGACCCTTTTTATAAAAATCTTTATGATATATTAAGTATTAGGGAGGTTCAGAATATGTGTGTCATCAGTGACTTCAGTGCTGTCTTTGATAGTGAAATAGATAGGAAATCACATCAAAAGAAAAAGACAAAAGGACTGGTATTACCAAAAACCTTTTTAGGCATGGTAGATGAATATAGTTTAATTGATGTATGGAGAACTAGAAATATAGGAACAAAGGACTTTACATTCTTTTCAGCTAGACACAACTCATGGTCCAGAATAGATATGGCCTGGGTGACAATGGGTTGGATCCATGAATTACTAGAAGCAGACATTTTACCAAAAACTTTCGCTGTCCATAATCCTGTGTTACTTGTGTTTAAAGAGGTATGGAAAAAAGCCAGGTGGAGAATGAATATTGATTTGTTTAGGGATAGAGAATTTGTAAAGAAGACAAAAATAGAAATTCAAGATTTTTTCAAGAGAAACATTCATCATGAAGTTTCTACTGACATAGTATGGGAAACATTTAAAGCCTATATGAAAGGGTGGTGTATAAGCCAGGAGGCCTGGAGGAGGAAGCAAAGAAAAGAAGCATATATGGAATTAGGGTCCTGAATCAAGATAGAGGAGGATGAACTTAGGAAGCAGGAAACCAAGGAAAGGAGAGATAAATTAAAGCTATTGCAACATGAGATGAATGTCTTATTGTCATGGGAGGTAGCAAAGAACATTGAGCATGCCAAACTTTATTATTTTGAAAATGCGAATAAGCCAATGAAATGGTTAGCTTATAGGCTGAGAGGAAAGAGAAAGAAAAGTGTATAATAGTAGCTTTAAGGAATGATAGAGGAGAAGTAAAGTATGGGTTACAAGAAATAAAAGAAATTGTAGAACAATACTATAAGAGTTTATACAAACAAGAGACCCAAATATGCAATCACTTTGGTAGGCCCAGGACAGACTGGCAATTTGCCCCGGTATCGAGTCGCGGCAAAAAAACCCCGGAGTAAACGATACCAGGTTTTCCCGTCCACACAGCGGGGGCCTCTGCCGGAAGATACTGGACGGAGGCGCGCGGGAGCGTTCAGACTGCCGCGCTGGAGGCGCGCTATATTAGCTGTTTCCCCATTATTTCGGCTGTGGGCTGTCGGCTCATGTGCATAAGCGCATTTTGGCGATTTTTTTTTTTTTGCCCTGCAACGCTGGCACCGCATTGGGCAGTGGAGCGGAGCGCAGCCAATCACACCGCTGCTGCCTCATGCCCAACGTGGGTTGCTCCCGGCTTTTCGGCTGCGCGTTCAGACTCCCCGGAAGTGGAGAAACGCGCGACAAACGCAGGCTTTCAAGATTTGCGTCGGCTTTTATCAGGTGTTTTTTTTAATCCGGCAGTGAAGCGCGAGAGCACCGGTAGGCTACGGGTGGGGGACGCCAGGCAGATGTGCCTGTGTGAACATTCCATTTAATCCGATATTGAGTCGTTGTCAGCCCGGATCCCATCCCGTGGCAAATTGCCAGTCTGTCCTCAGCCGTAATTTTGATTTGTGTCTTGAAACCACTGAAAATAAAATATTTGTTCAAGGCCACACAAATCAGAAGCAAAAAGTGAGATTAAAAGCTAAATTTTACATAGCTGTTTAACATGTTTGTACTATAAACTGGATCTAAAGGTTCCCTTTGATTCATAGGGCAATCTTCTGTCTATGGCAGAAAGGTATTTGTTTGTTTGAGAAAGGAGGACTACCAATTTTGTAAAAGGGAATGAATAAAATTCTTCTTCTGATATATAGAGACACATGAGATTTACTTCAGTAACAGAATTACTAGAATACTTTAATAAGATTCAGTAAACCAGAATTTGGTACACATTTAATCCAATCTCTCTGGAGCAGAGAGACATCCAGGCGTCTTCCCAAGCATGGAAGAGCTAGGCCCAGCACATTAACACATCAAAAAGCATTCCTAAGCATTCCCTGACCTGACATGTTGCACTTAGGCCATGGAGATTGGACACACCCCTCCACTCTCTCATGATTGGATAATGGCCATATTCAATAGTGACAGAGAAGGGGGATAATTGTAATCACCCTATGGGAAAAGAGAGAGAGTTTTTCTCTTTGGAGGAGTTCCTGAAAAACGTTAGTTCCTTTCTGGGAAACAAAGAGTTTTGTTGGACTGGCTGCTTGCTGGTCATGGAGTTTACTATTAGGCAGCGAAGCTGGACTTAACTGCCCACAACAATCATGTGGTTCCTTCTCAAGATTCCCTGGTAAAACTTTGGACTATTTGCACAATGAATCATCTGATACCTCTGAAAGCTTGGTAACTATGGAATACCTCTAGATATAGTTAGAGTTGTACAGGCTATAGATATCTTTTGTTTTATTACCTTTTACTAGTCTCCTTATATGCATGCTTTTGCACTGAATAAAGATAATATATAATCAATATTATCTGGACTTCTTTTCCTCTGTTGCAATTTGAACTCTAAGGCTTAATCTCATGCCTAGGCTGAATTAGCTGATGCAACTACCACTGTGTGTTAATTAATTGTTTGCAGCCCTGATACAGAGCTAGTAGAATTGTTAAGTCCTATAGACCAGGCAGGAGTTGGGATCTCTACTCCTGATCTTTGGTAGGGGACCTTTTGTAAGAGATCCTGGTGGCAATGACTACTGGTAACCCTGGAGTGTGTATAGACATTTTCCTGGGGGTTTGTTTAATTGTTACAGAAGTCCTGGGGTTTCTAACTCTCATCCCTGGACTGGGGTGAGAGAAGGAAGTCCATGACTTATGGCAGCACTTGGGTTTCTGACTCTCATCCCTGGACTGGGGTGAGAGAATAAATCCATGACACATGGCTTCTCTCTCTGGTCTGCTGCTGTAACTGTGTTCGTGGAGATCAGGGTTGCTGGTCTGCATTGTTGGAAATATGTGTGTTGCAAGGCCTAAATTCAGTCATTATAGGGTTAATGTGCTTATCTTGTATGCTATTGTTCAGACTGACCTGGAAGGGAACCTGGCAGAAAGCCAATGAGGAGAAAGCCTGGGAAACTGAAGCCTGTTTACTAACAATCATTGGTTAATGCATTCAGGTAATTTCCTTCTAGGGGTCAAGCATGTAGTCTTAAGTGTTTGTTGTTTTGTAGATTTTCCTGTGTACCTTCCCTTTAGAAATAAAAATTTTACATAGAAAGAAAACCTCTCCAGTGAACAAAGATCCATTGCAACCTCTGAATATCTAACTATTTTTACCAGTTTTCCAACATGCATCACAGTCCTTGTGCAGATGCAGAAGTGCAGGGGCAGAAGTCTCCTGTAGACTCCGGTCCCTATCTGAGTTGGCATACTTCTGTGGCACAAGACTTCCCTTGACCACTCTGTATAGTCCATAGTCCAGCACTGGGCACTTCACTTAGGACAACAGCTCTGTCCATTGCCCTGGCACACACTCTTCACAGTCCAGAAAGGCAGTGATAGTAAAAGAGTCCATAATAGCGCCATCTGAAATGGTGCCATGGCAACAACTTGTCAGGGGTGCTTTAGGCTGATCCTGCATTAAGCAGGGGGTTGGACTAGATGGCCTGTATGGCCCCTTCCAACTCTGTGATTCTATCATTCTATGAAAAAGCTATTAAACCTAGATGTGCATGAGTCTGGCTTGCTGTGAGGCTTGTCATCCCTCTAAAGAAAGGTAACCTGTATAGGCTACATATATAAGACATGGGTAACCTGAAAGATTCTCCACCTGAGAATGGAGGAGGGAGGAACAAGGTATGCAAGCCTGGCAAGAAGCCAAATTCATTTACATCCCACCTTAATGCTGGTTTATTGTTGTATCTGAACATGCAAAGCTGCTTTATACTGAGTCAGACTATCTGTCTATCAAGGCCAATATTGTCTACTCTGACTGGGAGCAAAGTCTCAGTAGTCTTTCATCACACCTCCTATCTGGTTTTTTTCCACCAGTGATGCTAGGGAATGAACCTGGGACCTTTTGCATGCAAAGTAGATGCTCTAAAACTGAGTCATTATCTCATTCTAGCTGAATGAATCCTCCCTTACTTAGATGCTACAGGACCACCACAAATGTTATCATCCATGTTCAGGATCTAGGAAACTATGGGTTAAGACCAACTCCAGCTTTGGACAGGCAAAGCTAAATCCCTCTATGACTAGGAAGAAACCATGAACATTCTTCTTTTGGAAATAAGTAGGAATGGAGAATATGGTTTGGTTCATAGTGTTCCCGGTTCATGAACCATGAACAGGTGATCATTTTGACAGGCACAGGTTCAGGAGGTTCAGAAGTGTATAGAATGGATCCTGTACAAGCTAGAGACATCAAAGTCATTGGGACCTTCCCCAGATGCTTCTCTACATGATCTCCAAGCTATGTTGCTTTGAAATTTGGAAAACATTTTAACTGAGCAGAGACACTCTGTCTGGAAATGTCTCCATTCACCAACTAGCACAAACCTCCACAAACAGCTTGAAAGTTTGAGGAAAGTTTCTGCTGGTTGACCTGCCGTGAACTTCACTTTGCAAACCACAAACTGGCCAAAATTTGTCATGAACTTTAGCTTGTGAGCCAGTTCATGCCCTTTGTGGAAATAAGACCACTGTGATGTTATGACAAGACAACTATACTATTCCTGATTCATTTCTGGTCCAGAACTGGCTTTTCAAAGGGAAAAATAGCCTTTTGTTTAATTCAATTAAAGGTTCTCAGGTTTTCCCCAATCATTTAATTTCCTTTTTCCATGCACAAAAAAACAGTTCTAAGTCTCCTGGGAAATTTGATACAGGAAAAAAAGTCCTTCTAGAAAACAAAAATGAATAAGCTGGTATGGGAAAAATAGTGCCTTTCTCATTTTTAAGTGGCTCTTTCCTTTCTTTTATTGCATGCTGACAAGCCTGTGATATATCGGTTGCCATGCAACGACAGAAACAGCAGCATTTAAACACCATTAGGTATTAATTATCGCCATGGGTCCTTTTTCAGCCAAAAGTTTAGAAAATACAGCAGTTGAAGTTGGACACCTTGTAAGATACAGTTTTTGATGAAATGAGGCATTGGTATACATAGCAGTGGACCCATCTGAACGATCTATTTTTATAACTGGCATAATCTTAATAATTATATTATTTTTGTTTGGATACCCCCCACTGTAAAATTAGAAGTTCATTATGAATATATCAAAGCATTTATAGAATTCGCAAGTCGCAATACACATTGTTTGTATTAACTATTGGATTAGATGACTATCACTAGGTGATCATTGGCAGATTAAATACTTCCTCATTTGAAGTGTAGTCCTATACAGAGTTACACTCTTCTGTGCCCACTATCTTCAATAGACTCAGATGGGTGTAAATCTGTTTAGGACTGTGCTGTTATTGTACTGTATATTTCCCTAGTGAAGAAACTGTTCTTGGTTTAAAGTTAGCTAAAGGGTGTTAATTAGGTTAATTAGGCTAATAAAGGCTTCAAGCTCAAGGCAGGGCTTAAAAAGACACAATACAGGAGATGGCACTGGGAATACTGTGTGCAAAGTCCAGCTTGTGTTTGTCTGACTTTGGTGTAGCAATTTAAAATACTAAAGAGTCTAGCTACTATTTAGCTTTGTACCTTGTAATGTCAAAAAGCAAAGCCATGGATGCATAAACTGATATACTCATTTAATTAGGTATACATCCACCTTTTGTAACAAGAGAGACCCAAAATGTTATGAAATACACACTTTTTCAAGCTTGGAAACTTGTCTACTGGTTAGGAAAAATAAACCAGAGTCTTGTGGCAGTTTAAAAACAATGCAACATTTGATTCCAGCAACAGCTATGAGAGACTAGAGCAGACATGCTGAACATATTTGTTATGAGGGCTGGATCTAATGTAAATAAGACCTTGTCGGGCCAGGCCACGTGTGTCATAAAATGTAATGCCAGGTAGTGAACATATAAACTTTATAAAGGACACAGACAATTAAAGATTTTTTAAAAACTTAAAATAAATTATGCTTAAAATATTAGCATTTTTGCAATATTTTGTTTATTTAACAGTCTCTGATAACTGACACCTCTTGCTCTGAATTATTGTATCAAAATCTGGAGACAATGTCTGTGCTGTAGCAATCTTGATGTTCAGATGTTGATCAGGTTGCAAACTTACTTTTGATTTATTGACATTCATTACAGAAATCTCATTGTCAATGCTTTGAGCCTAAGACCCAGGGGAAAACATGAAATGGCATTGTGAGCTTTTGTACACAAGTTGCTTCATGTGCTGATCAAGAACATGTGAAGGCACCATGACACAGATTGAGGGCTATGTGTTTGTCTACAAAACTATAGTCTTTCCCAGAGAAATAATTACAACCCCTATGAGTCAGTGCAAGAACAGAGAGACAGCAATGTGTAGTGGTCAGTATCAGCCTACTGTCAGGGAAGTCTAAGTTCAGAATCTCCAGTTTACAAAGGAAATGTGCTGGGTGAACTTGGCCTGGACACACACTCTCAGCCTAATCTACCTCAATGGCTTGTTGTTATTCCTTATCTAAATAGTTAACATTGCTTTCCTACGGAGAAAGTCTGGATCATGAGGGTATGAATACAGTGGAAAAATGGAGTGGAACCCAGCTGCAACCAGGAGAGCCCTGGCATAACGTGGCCAACAAAACACATACATTCTCTCTTTCTCTGTAGCAAGAGAAAAAGGTCATACCTTGAATAAAACTTTGTTGGTCTTAAAAGTGCTTTGTATCTCCCCCATGCAATTGAGGGAACTGGGGAAGAGGAGGGGGAGGAGCCTCAGCCGATGGAGGGAAGAGAGGCTTGTCTCAGTAGCTCTGCTCTGTGATTGAGAGAGCCTGGCAAAGCAAGCTCTCACACTTTCTCTCCCTCCCTCCCTCTCCAAGGGAGGAGGAGGGGAGGAGCCCCAGCCAATGTAGGGAAGAGAGGCTTTGTTCCGTAGCTCCTGTGTGATTGAGAGAGCCTGGCAAAGCAAGCTGTGGCACAGAAAGAAACAGGAGAGAAGGAGAAGGAAGCAGAAGAGAACCAGTTGCTTGTGGACCAATTACAAGCCCTGTGGAGGCTGGATCCGGCCCACAGGCCACATTAAATTAATACAAAAAATTAACATTAAATTAATACAAAAAAACCAGCTGCTAAAACAGCCAGATTAACAGCATAATTTAAGACAAGCAGAAAAGGAGACATTCCCCATCACAGGGGTACACCAAAGGGAGAGTGAATGTGCTGGTATCTTCAGCTGATATCCCCTACAGAGAAGTGTCAATGTTCCCTCTAAGCTGTGGAGTCTTGTGAGCAAAAATTCTACTTTGTGAGATACTGGCATTAAAGTTGTGAGCAAGCAATTTAGCTGCTGCATAAATTAGTTTGCTCTGGAGCCATCCTTCCTGACCTAAGACAAAAATGTGTGCACCAGAGGCTAAAAAACTGTGAGCTAGCTCACACTAACTCAGCTTAGAGGGAACACTGGAACCTAACCCAGAAGTCAGAACAGTCCATTTCTAAGTGTCCAGCACAGCAAGCTCCCTTGGGGGTGACAGTTCATAACCAAAGGAGTACAAAGTAAGGCAATGAAAAGGCTCAATAGTTTCCTTCACCAATGAAGGGAAGTATTTAGGGGTGGCAACTCAGCAGAAGGGGCAACCTGACCCAGAAGTCCATTGCCCAACATCCATAAGAACATAAGAACATAAGAGAAGCCAATGTTGAATCAGGCCAATGGCCCATCTAGTCCAACACTCTGTCACACAGCGGCCAAAATATACCAGGTGCCATCAGGAGGTCCAGCAGTGGGGCCAGGGCACCAGAAGCCCTCCCACTGCTGCCCCCTCCAGCACCAAGAATAGAGTGCATCACCTGCCCCAAACTGAGAGTTCCCATCTATACCCTGTGGCTAATAGCCACTGGTGGACTTCTGCTCCATATGTTTATCTAATTCCCTCTTGAAACTGTCCATGCTTGCAGCTGCCACGACCTCCTGTGGCAGTGAATTCCATATGTTAATCACTCTTTGGGTGAAGAAGTATTTCCTTTTATCTGTTCT
Source organism: Gekko gecko (assembly GCA_029375565.1). Classification (NCBI taxonomy): domain Eukaryota; kingdom Metazoa; phylum Chordata; class Lepidosauria; order Squamata; family Gekkonidae; genus Gekko; species Gekko gecko. The sequence continues at coordinate 119,808,033 of JAPDNY010000005.1, forward strand.
AACCCGACTGCTCAGCAATTTCATTGAGTGCCCACGAGTTCTTGTATTGTGAGAAAGGGAGAAAAGTACTTCTTTCTCAACCTGCTCAATCCCATTCATAATCTTATAAACCTCGATCATGTCACCTCTCAGCCGTCGTTTCTCCAAGCTAAAGAGCCCCAAGCATCCAGTCCTGGTCCAGAGAGCTTACGTCTTCAGGGTCAGTGGGTCATATTTCTGTTGAAGAAGGTAAGAACTTGTGAGAACAAACATGCAGAATATAATTCATAAAAAAGATTTGTGTCCTGAACTTTGAAAAGAAACTTAATTGGGGGGGGGGGTAAGAGGGAAAGAGAGAGCAAGGAGCTTTTAAAGACTGTTCCACACCTTTGATGTGGTTACTTACTTTTTTGCTACTGCTGTTTAATACAATGTGTTCCCAGGCCTGTACAGTGCTGATATATATTTTAAGAAGCATCAGGAAGCCTGTTAAATAAAGACTACAGCTACTGTGACAATGAAAACACTGCACACATGCAACAGAACGGTGGAGGTAATAACACCCTAGGAACTGAGAAAGTAATGATGTCAAATTCTTGGTCTGCTTAATAATAAGATTAATTGGAACGGGGGCTTTTGTGAAAGTTGGTGTGGAAAATTCACCTTTTTTGCAGGTGTATGGAGGACCCTGCTGCAGCATGGAGCTACTATACACAATTCATCAGTTCACTAAATGTTCTGTATCCTGACAGAATTATTGCTGCAATTCAGGAGCAAATGGAAACCTTCTGATCTGATTATTTATTCTCCTGCCCATCTGGTTTAATTTTTCTGGGCAGTGGAATAAGGAGGAGCCGTGAAGTACATGAGCGACTCTGTAGATATGCATCTTTTAGGGATATTGTCCAAGCTCAAGAGTTAACCCTCACTGTTCTTTCAACTTTTTCAATTGCATTTGTCAGCCTTTGACTTCTGCAATTCCTTCTGCTTTCTTCTTTGTTCCTTATGGCCTCGTCTCTGTTAAAGTATACACATACAGAGAGAGTTATTCTTTTTAATATAACTATAGTACAGAGGCTGGAATCTAAGGTATTGTATAAATAATAAATATTACTATTGTTAACTGAGAAGTAACTCTTCATCCATCCCAATGAACGGGCTGCTGCTTGGCTCTAGCTTGAGAAGTGATTTAAAATTAAGAATTTCTCAACTATATGAGTAGCTTCCCTGCCCCCAATTGTAAAACCTTTGTGCAGGAATTGATAGCTTTTATATACAGTGCCACTCAGACCATTGGGTAAACATGTGCATATATAAATATTCTATGCATAATTGATATAAATTGATTGTGTACTTGTAATCTTTGCCATTTTACTGCCTGCTGTAATTTTATCTTCTGACTACACATGGGAATGAAATTATTTATATCTGGGTTAAGGAAGATGTGAAAGCAAAACTAGGTCTGAAACTGGTCTCTTGTTAATGCATCTTTTTAAGGTAATGACATTACACTGTCTTGGGACAGCAGTTGGGGAAATGTGCTAATTGGCTAGCAACTTTTAGCGGGGAACAAACTTATTCAGGAGCAAAGTTGATTAAAAATAGGCTCTGTTCAAGAGGATTAGTATGCAAGTTAGTTTAACCATCTACAATGATCTTGGAAGTAATAGAGATAGATGTCCAAATAATAGTTGCTGCAGTATCTTTTGTAAGGAGGGATGATCCAGCTAGATTCCAAATCAGATATGCTGAATAGGAGAAAATCAAGATCTAAAATAAGATGATGATTTTACAACTCCAGCGATAACAACCTCTCCACATTACAACCAGTTTTCCAAAATAACTTGATGCCTATTTGCATAAACCTTCACTTGGTATACTGCTCTGCTCTCATTCCACTGATCAGCATTATCTTTAGAGGAGGCAGGTGCTGAAAAATGCATTATACTATGGTCTTTCTTTCTTTCTTTCTTTCTTTCTTTCTTTCTTTCTTTCTTTCTTTCTTTCTTTCTTCTCTTTCTTTCTTTCTTTCTTTCTTTCTTTCTTTCTTTCTTTCTTTCTTTCTTTCTTTCTTTCTTTCTTTCTTTCCTGACAGTTCCACATAGAAATATGGTAATGTTCTCACAGAAGTCATTTATGAATGGCACCAAAGTGTGAGTGCTATGTTGCAATTTCACACATACACAAGTACTTTCGAGAGATGTGTGAAAGCATCGTTACAGATGAAGTAATGAAATGCAGCTAGGGAACAGGAGAATGTAGGAGGCAAATTGCCTAGCTACAGAACTCAGCACAATCTGGAATGAACTGGAGAACAGAAGCCCCCCCAATCACATTATAATTAACCATATCAAAGAGCTGTAACAGTTATATACTCCAGCTCAGACATTAGTAACTCCTTAATGTATTCTAACCATCTTGCTATCTCACAATTGTGGTTTTTAAAGAATTTTAAATATATTTATTTTCTTTACACTTCCAACATGGGTTTACGGATTAGGGTAATTTGCCTAGCATAGAAGGTTTCTGCACATTTAAGAGTAATCTAGAAATGGGAATCAAAGAGTAAAATAAAAAGAAGAGTTTGGATTTATACCCAGCCCTTCACTGCCCAAAGGCATCTCAGAGTGGCTTACAAACTCCTTTCCCTTCCCCTCCCCACAACAGACACCCTGTGAGGTAGGTGGGGCTGAGAACAGCTGTGCCAGAGCTTGTGACTGACCCAAGGTCACATTAACAGGTGCAAGTGGAGGAGCAGGGAATCAAATCCGGTTCTCCCAGATAAGAGTCCGTGCGCTTAACCACTACACCAAACTGTGGCACAGAAAAGGGGGAAACTAACCCCAAAATCAAAAAGACAAAATAGTTGATGGAATTTTATCTATCTTGCTATTAAAAAAATCAATGCATTCTAAATGAAATGGATATCCTTTAATGAATTTACAAAAATGTCACAAAATGAACACCACATCTAAAACTCTCCTGCTATCAATAGTAAGCATCTTACCTTTGATAACACAAGAATTTTTATGATTGTTTATTACAAGGTATTAATTTAGGTATATAGATTTTTATAAACAGAAGACTAGATTTGTTCAGAGCCATAGTGTTCTTGAGCTCAGAATTCAAATTTGATCACTGAATTACAACATTGCCCCCCCCCATCAGAAGTTAAATGTTGAATTAATACAAAAGTCCTACAATGCACATATGAGCAAGGAACCATATTGGATAAGGTTTCTTCTCCCGTAGCCCCACAAATAAGCTACATAGATTTTGATCCAGTTAAATCTCTCTCCCTTATTTTCAGGCAGCTAATTTTGTTTCATGTGGTTGTTAGATATGCAGGTGCTCTTTATTTTTAGCCACTATTCCTTTTATTGCTGTGTGTTGCAGAGCAGAGTGATGTTATAAGTGGAATTGTTCAATTTTTAATGTTCTTGTCTGGGGAATTTTTAACCTGCACTAACATGGCATGTTGACTCTGCAGATAACAAAGCAGATGACAAAAGCCATCTAATTTCTTGTGTTTTTCAAGTGTCAGATGTAAATAATCCACATTAGAGAATTAAGAATTTCCAAGAAATTCGGGTTATCCATTGAGAAGTGCAGTTCTATACAGGCAACTAGTGTAACAAAGATGCTATTTTTCCTCTCTTGCATTATACCCTAAGTAAATAGCACTGGAACAACTCCATTCTCACTAATCTTCCATATAAATAACATTTTTTTGTTCTTTGATACGCACCTTTCCTTTGGGGAAAGGTTGGTATTTATAAGAAAGTGTAGTGGGACAGACTATCAAGTTCCTAGCACAGTACCATCCCCTGCTCAGGCTGTGATTGACTTAAAGCATGTATTCAGAGAGCTTTCAGTTCATCTACAGTTTGCCTGTATAGATACATTTTGGCCACACATATGCTTAAGATTGCATGGGAAATCTAAACCAGGCTGCACACAGATACAGATTAAAGTAATTTCTGTTATTATGTTAGCAGTATGGCATAATGGTTAACATGTCAGACTAGGATCGGTGAAATCCAGGTCCAAATCCCCATCTGCCATGGGGCCTGCTGGGTGGCTTTGGGCTAGTCACATTCTCAACCTAACATACCTCACAGGGTTGTTGTTAAGAAGGTAAAGTGGAGGCATAGAGAATGTTGTTGTAAGCTACTTCGGATCCCCACTGAGGAGAAAAGTGGGGTATCAAGAAATTATTTCCCCCCACAGCTGCCTCAATGGTTTCAGTTGCTGTAGCGGTGTCATGTGCCTCTCAAGTCACAGGAACATTTTTTCCAGGCATCTGTAAATATATACATGGCTGAGGAGGAGCTACAATTTCTCATGTGCTATAAGCGATAACCCTTCTTTCAGGCCATAAATTTCAGTCACTGAGTAACACTGAAGCAAGTTTGATCAATCAGAAAGAAAAAAAATCTGGAGTTTACAGAAAGGGGGAGATATTTGCTGCTGCAGCAGAAAGTGTATCAGCTGATAAAGGTTCTGTAACCTGCTCTGGTTTCACCATGCACCAGAATTATTGATAGTACGTCTGGGAGGAACATAAACAGGATTATTGTGATACTTCTAAGATTTATAGAGGCATAAGCTTTCACAGCCTAGAAACCACTTTATCCAGGGCAAGGCAATCCTTCAGGTTTGTTTTTTTTACCTATGGTGGGGGCTGCACACTGAGGGGGGGAAGTATAGTTGACTACATTTTTCAGACCGTTTCTATTTATGCATATGCTGAATTGATGGGGGGAAACTCTGTTTGATTTAGCAGCATGTATTGCTGAAGTGTGTGTGTGTTTGTGTGTTATACAGGTATAAATAAGCATACATAGTTAGTAAGAGTAGAAAAGACCAAGAGTCCAGTAGCACCTTAAAGACTAAGAAGATTTGTGGCAGGGGATGAGCTTCTGTGAGTCACTGCTCACTTCAGATATCTGAAGAAGAGAGCAGTGACTCATGAAAGCTCATATCCTGCCACAATTATTTTTTTTAATCTTTAAGACACTACTAGACTCTTACTCTTTTTTACTGCTGCAGACAAACACAGTTACCCACCTTGATCTGTACTTTGTATTAATTTAATTTATTAATTTATTAATTTAATGTTTACTTCCTTCATCTATTTCTCTCCAAAGGGGACACAAAGTGTCTTACAATGTTTTCCCCATCTCAATTTTATCCTCACAACAACTCTGTGAAGTACATTAGGCTGAAAATGTATGACTGGGGGACAGGGTAAAAGCCGGAACGGCACGGAACGGCACGGAACGGGCACTAAACAAACAATAGTGCCGCAAAAAACAGTGGCATGCGTTACAGCCACTCCAGAACAATATTCCAGAAGTGAAAACACGGAACTCCCACCCTTTTATTAACCCTTTCCAGGCCAAAAACCCTCCGGAACACCCTGGAACGGCCCGGAACGGGCACTAAACAAACAATAGTGCCACAAAAAACAGTGGCATGCACTACAGCCACTCCAGAACAATACTCCAGAAGTGAAAACACGGAACTCCCACCCTTTTATTAACCCGTTCCAGGCCAAAAAGCCTCCGGAACACCCCGGAACGGCCCGGAACGGGCACTAAACAAACAATAGTGCCACAAAAAACAGTGGCATGCATTACAGCCACTCCAGAACAATACTTCAGAAGTGAAAACACGGCACTCCCAACCTTTTATTAACCCGTTCCAGGCCAAAAAGCCTCCGGAACACCCCGGAACGGCCCGGAACGGGCACTAAACCAACAATAGTGCCGCAAAAAACAGTGGCATGCATTACAGCCACTCCAGAACAATACTCCAGAAGTGAAAACACGGAACTCCCACCCTTTTATTAACCCTTTCCAGGCCAAAAAGCCCCCGGAACACCGCGGAACAGCCCGGAACGGCCCGGAACGGGCACTAAACCAACAATAGTGCCACAAAAAACAGTGGCATGCATTACAGCCACTCCAGAACAATACTCCAGAAGTGAGAACACGGCACTCCCACCCTTTTATTAACCCTTTCCAGGCCAAAAAGCCCCCGGAACACCGCGGAACGGCCCGGAACGGCCCGGAATGGGCACTAAACCAACAATAGTGCCACAAAAAACAGTGGCATGCATTACAGCCACTCCAGAACAATACTCCAGAAGTGAGAACACGGCACTCCCACCCTTTTATTAACCCGTTCCAGGCCAAAAAGCCTCCGGAACACCCCGGAACAGCCCGGAACAGCCCGGAATGGGCACTAAACAAACAATAGTGCCGCAAAAAACACTGGCATGCATTACAGCCACTCCAGAACAATATTCCAGAAGTGAAAACACGGAACTCCAACCCTTTCATTAACCAGTTCCAGGCCAAAAAGCCTCCGGAACACCCCGGAACGTCCCGGAACAACCCGGAATGGGCACTAAACAAACAATAGTGCCGCAAAAAACAGTGGCATGCATTACAGCCACTCCAGAACAATATTCCAGAAGTGAAAATACGGAACTCCCACCCTTTCATTAACCAGTTCCAGGCCAAAAAGCCTCCGGAACACCCCGGAACGTCCCGGAACTGGCACTAAACCAACAATAGTGCCGCAAAAAACAGTGGCATGCATTACAGCCACTCCAGAACAATATTCCAGAAGTGAAAACACGGAACTCCCACCCTTTCATTAACCCGTTCCAGGCCAAAAAGCCTCTGGAACACCCCGGAACGGCCTGGAACGGGCACTAAACAAACAATAGTGCCGCAAAAAACAGTGGCATGTATTATAGCCGCTCCAGAACAATTCTCCAGAAGTGAGAACATGGAACTCCCACCCTTTTATTAACCCGTTCCAGGCCAAAAAGCCTCCGGAACACCCCGGAACAGCCCGGAACGGCCCGGAACGGGCACTAAACAAACAATAGTGCCGCAAAAAACAATGGCATGTATTATAGCCACTTCAGAACAATTCTCCAGAAGTGAGAACATGGCACTCCCACCCTTTTATTAACCTGTTCCAGGCCAAAAAGCCTCCGGAATACCCCGGAACAGCCCGGAACGGCCCGGAACAGGCACTAAACAAACAATAGTGCCGCAAAAAACAGTGGCATGCATTACAGCCACTCCAGAACAATACTCCAGAAGTGAAAACACGGAACTCCCACCCTCCGGTACACTCCGGAAAAGCCTCCGGAACACTCCGGAACAGCCCGGAATGGGCACTAAACACTCCAGAAGAATATTTTGGAAATTCAAATGTAGAGATATTGTGCACTTATTAATCTATTCTGTGCTGAAATGCCCCCAGAAGACCTCGGAACAGGCCAGAATGGGCATTAAACAAACAACAGTTCCGCAAGAAACCATGGGATGCATTATAGAAACTCCAGAACAATATTTTGGAAATCCAAACAGAGAAATATTGTGTACTGATTAACTCATTCTGGGCCAAAATGCCTCTGGAACAGCCCAGAATGGGCTGGAATGGCCTTTAAGCAAACAACAGTCCCACAAGAAAAAGTAGGGTGTGTTAAAGGCACTCCAGAAGAATATTTTGGAAGTCCAAATGCAGAAATACCTTGCAGTTATTAACCCATTCCTGGCCAAAATGCCTGTGGAACACCTCGGAACTTTGACAGGAGAAAAAATCTATACCGTCCTCTAGTTTGTAATCTTTTTCCTCTGAGGAACAGAGAGAAAGAAAATGACTTTAAGTCCTCTTCATTCAGGTGTCTTCAAGTTTTGCAGTGGCGGGGTGCTTGTTTAAAAAATAGCTTCCTGAGTAAAGAATAGTTATCTGAGTAATCCTGTGTCTTTCAAATCAATTTGCGTGCTACCAAAAATCCACATATGTGGCATATTAGTAGAAATACTATTCATTCTTAGAAGAAAAGGGCCATGTTTAATATTCTGTATTATGACTCCATAGCAAGGTAAAGAGTTCCCAAAATCCAAGGCCCACTATAATAACATTTAAAATCACTAATAGTGAAAAGTACTGAGACTGACAAGTGATTTCAGCTCTCACATACTTTATTAGATCGTGAACAAGACAAAGTAGTCGGCTCGCAGACCGATTTATATTCCCTAAGGAAACCACACCCCACACACCCCAAACAGCCGTGAGTGGTCAAATTACAGTAATTGCATTAACCTCTTGGATCCTAGTTCCCTGATTGGAGGGGACTCAGGAGCCGAGGGTCTTTGTCCTCAAGGTCCAAGCTCAGACACTTCGCTTGGCTGCATGGTGGACCAGTTAGAACCAGTTGGAGCACATGGTCGGCTAGGGTATATTACACCCCTCCCCCCTTGGTCTGAAACTAGATACCCGCAAATAAAGTCCTTCAGGTATGGGTGCGGTTTGCGTTCTTGGGTTGAGCAGTGGGGTTCCAATGTCGCTGAAGCTGGAGCCATCACTGCCGTTCTCAGCAGAGTGCTGTCCACAGGCTATGTGCTGGCAGGCCCCTGGGTTGGCCCTGCAGGGTCTGGAGGCTGACTAGCGATGGCTGGGTTGCACAGTTCCTCCAATGGGCCCGGTGTGGTTACCAGATCGGTGGTCTCAAGCGTGTCTGGTTCCCCGAAGTTTTCCGGCTCCACCAGCAGGGTTTCTCTGTGAAGTTGGTCACTGTGGTGGTGTAGTATTTGTCCATCCTCATTGGAGACCTCGTAGGAGCGGGGCCCTCAAACTCTCACTACTCTTGCTGGAATCCAAGGGGCCCTCTGGTGAAGTTCCATGCATAAATGGGATCTTCAGGGAAAAACCCTCGGGTGGCTTCTGGAGTTTCGATGGCTGGCTCTTGCTCAGGTGCTCGGTCTGGATGGAGCCGGTCCAGCCTTGATGTGAGACATCTGCCCATCAGCAGCTTGGCCAGGCTCCAGCCCGTTGTGGAGTGTGGCATTGTTCTTTAGCCGAAAAGGAAAGAGGCCAACTTGTAGTCCCAATCGATGGAGTCCAACCCGTTGGTGGCGGGGAGGAATAGGGCTGAGTGGACATAAGAACATAAGAGAAGCCAATGTTGAATCAGGCCAATGGCCCATCTAGTCCAACATTCTGTCCCACAGCGGCCAAAAATACCAGGTGCCATCAGGAGATCCAGCAGTGGGGCCAGGACACTAGAAGCCCTCCCACTGCTGCCCTCCACAGCACCAAGAATAGAATGCATCACCTACCCCAGACTGAGAGTTCCTATCTATACCCTGTGGCTAATAGCCAGTGATGGACTTCTGCTCCATATGTTTATCTAATTCCCTCTTGAAACTGTCCATGTGTGTAGCTGCCACCACTTCCTGTGGCAGTGAATTCCATATGTTAATCACTCTTTGGGTGAAGAAGTATTTCCTTTTATCTGTTCTAACCCGACTGCTCAGCAATTTCATTGAGTGCCCACGAGTTCTTGTATTGTGAGAAAGGGAGAAAAGTACTTCTTTCTCAACCTGCTCTATCCCATGCATAATCTTATAAACCTCAATCGTGTCACCCCTCAGCCGTCGTTTCTCCAAGTGACGGATCCTGTAATGGTGAATTCTTGGAACTCTCCAGACATGAAGGCTGTCCCATTGTCCATCACTAGGGTGTCTGGGAGGCCCTGGGCACTGAAGATCCGCCACATCGCTTTGATAGCCACCCTTGATGATGTTACGGAGACAGGGAAGACCTGCAGTCACTTATTGTAAGAGTCCACAAGAATGAAAAACAGTTGCCCCTGGAATGGCCACACGAAATCCAGGTGGAGTCGCAACCAGGGGCAGTAGGAGAACTCCCAAGCTCTCTCTGGTGCTCTGGGCGGGTCGGGGCGAGAGGCTTGGCAGGGCTGGCATTGCTTTACCTTCTCTTCGATGTCCCGATCAAGGCCCGGCCACCAGACGTAGCTCCTCACCAACGCCTTCATTCTTAAGACCCCTGGATGGTGCTTGTGCAGAGCCTCTAAGATGTGCTGCTGGAGCAGGCCCAGTATCACCACCCAGCCTCCCCACATCAAGCACCCTTTATATGCCGACAGTTCGTCCTTTCTTGTGAGGAATGGTGTAAACTCTGAGCTCTCTTTGGCCAAATGCCACCCCCTCCCCACCCAGTCCAGGACCCAACAGAGGACCTTGTCCTGGGCTGTGAGGTGGGCCACCTCCCTCATGTGGACCGGGCAGTTGGGAAGCGACTCCAACAGGGCAACTGTGTGGGCAGGAGCAGGGTTGGGATCCATCACTGGCAGTGACAGGTGGCTGAGGGCATCTGCGTGGCCCATGGCTTTCCCGGGGTGATGTAGGAGGGTGTAGGTGTACCCTGCCAGGAAGATGGACCACCTGAGGACCTGGGGGAGACCATTTGGGGCGTCTGGTGGTCCAGAGCCAGGAGAGGCTTATGATCCATCAATACTGTGAAGGGCCAACCGTAGAGGTAGTGGTGGAATTTTTTGACGCCAGCCACTATCACCAATGCCTCTTTGTCTATCTGCATTTAGTTGCACTCTGCAGAAGACAAAGTCTGTGAATAATAAGTGACCGGGACCTCCCAGCCATCCCACAGCTGGTGGCCCAGGACCACCCTGACCCTGTAGGGGGAGGCGTCACAAGCGAGGACCACCAGGAGCACCTCATTGAAATGGTGCAGGACAGAGTTTGAGGTGAGCAAGTCCTTGACCCCTTGAAAGGCCGCCACGTGCTCGGGTCCCCAGGCCCAGGTTGCCTCTTTATCCAGTAGGTGGTGAAGTGGTTCCGCTACTGCAGCTTTCAAGGGCAGGAACACATGGTAGAAGTTGAGCAGGCCCAAGATAGCCTGCAGTTCCACCTTGGAAGGGGGGGAGCACATGTGATCGCCCTCACTTTATCGTCCATGGGGTGGATTCCCTGAGCATCCACCACAAACCCCAGAAATTCAATGCAGGGCACCTCTAGAAGGCATTTTTCTTTCACCTTGAGACTGGTGGAGTCAAACCTCTGGAGCATTTGTCGGAGCCAATCCGCAAAAATTGTGGAGTCCACTGCCGTGACGATCATATCATCTAAAAAGGGTTGTACTCCTGGAATGCCTTTAAGGGAATCCATAAATGATTGGAAAATCCCTGGTGCCACACAGACCCCAAACTGCAATCTCGTTACTTGGAACGCCTTTTTGTGCGTGGTGATTGTCTGCGCCTTGGCGGCGGCCGCATCCACCGGCATTTGCTGGTAAGCCTGTGCCAGATCCAGCTTACCAAAGACCTTGGCTCCCGCTAGGGAGGCCAATACGTGGCTTACCACCAGGACCAGGTAAGCATGGTCTTGCAGGGCTTTGTTGATAGTTCACTTGTAATTGGCACATATCCTCATGTCACTGTTCGGTTTAACCAGCGTGACAATGGGGATCTCTCAGTGCACAGACGTTACTGGTTCCAGCACCCCTTACTCGACAAGGTGGTCAAGCTCGGCCTCTATTTTTGCTCTCATCTCTAAGGGGGGGAGATGTGCCTTAATGCGGATGGGCCGTATTGCTGGGTCAAGGTCCAGAGAGATGGGGTCCCCGGTGTACCTCCCCAGAGTCCTGTCAAACACCTTTGGAAACTCTCTGCAGACCGCTTCCAAATCCGTCATCCAGATCTGGTTGATCCCTGATATTTTGAGGCTCAGGGGCGTGAACCAGGAGAGACCCAACAAACTAGTGAGGTGCCCTTCCACCACCAACAGGTTGAGGAATCCTGAGAACCCCTTAAACTGGACCCAGAACTTGCCCCAGTCATGGACCACCACAGGGTTCTTATTGAAGTCCTGCAATGTGAGACCCTGTGGCTTGTGCAGATGGAGTCCCCCGTTGGGGCACAAGGAATGGAGGGTTTCAGCCAAGGTTATGGGAAATGATGAGCTGGAGTCAATTTCCATGGGACAGGGGGACCCCTCAATAAGGACCATCACATGCACCTTGTCTAGGCCGTCTGGGGGCAAGTTACATACCTTTTGTTGGTGGTGGACCAAAACGGTGTGGAGATCCAACGAGTCAAGCTGTGCCGTTGTTTGCTGGCATTGTCCCTTTGAGCGGCAAACCTTGGCGATATGGCCTGTCTTTTGGCAGGTACGGCAGACGGCGTCCCGGAATCTACAAGACCAGCGCTCATGGGGTTCACCGCAGCTGACACAGGGTGCAGAGGTGGGGCATTGGGAGTGCTGGGCTGGGTGGCATCAGAACTGTAGGACCTCCTCGTTGTCGGAGATGTCAGACCCAACCATTGCTTGTGTGTGGTGGACCGCCTTGGTGTGGCAATCTCGGTGGGCCTTCTCGTATGCCATTGCCTCCCAGATCGCCTTGTTGAGATCCAGGTCATTTTGGCTAACCAGCTTCCTCCACAACTTGGGGTCCTGTAATCCCACAAGGAACTGGTTTAGCAGTGCATCTGCCAAATCGGGGAACAAACACCTCGTGGCAGCCCAGCACAGAGCCGCAAAGAAATCAGAGGCGGTTTCGTCCAGACCCTGGACCTTCGCAAAAAAATCCATTCTTTCCACAAATTTTGTGGGCTTAGGGGCCAGGTGGTCGGTCAGTGCTTTGACCAGCGTGGCATAGGACTCGTCTTTGGGCAGCCAAGGATGTATTAAGTCCTTCAACAGGAGGTGTGCTGCCATTCCGCAGTACACCTTTTTCTTACCCGGCTCTGTGACATTGTGTATGGTGAAGTGGCACTCCAGGGTCTCCAGCCAAGTCTCCCATTGGGTAGGTTGGGAGATGTCGAAGGCAGGGAGGCTCTCGGAGGCAGCAGCCATCTTATGGGTTCCACATGGAGCCTCAGAAGCGGTGGCGGTGGACTAGGAGCGGTGCCGTGCTGCTCTCAGGGTTAGCGATGCGATGTTCGGGTCTAGGAGCGGTGCTGGAAACGGCAACTGGAAAGGCGGCGTGAAGAGTTCTCCTCATTGGCCTCGATGCAATGCTTGATGCGGGGTCTCTGTTCATGGGAGGTAGCATCCCAACTTCATCACCAGTGAAAAGTACTGGAACTGACGAGTGATTTCAGCTCTCACATACGTTTTTTTTCTGTTTTAAAACTCTCCTAAAAAGGAAAGAATTTTATTCTTTTTATAAGAAAAGGGTAGGGTAGACAGATGGGGAAAGAAAAAGATGGAGTGAAGTTTTTTTCTGTTAAAAAGGGTTAGTTTTAGTTAGTAATCAATACCATTTTTGGCATCTATCACAGTTAGAAGATCTTCTTTTTAACTTTACAAAGTCCAAAATCACTCTGTTAATGCAGTTAGTAAAGTCCATTGGGGTTAGTAATTAAACAGCTCCTTACAGATGTTACACGAATAGTCCTCAAGATATCTTCTTTTTAAGTCTCTTCCAATTATGGATTGAGTCCTTTTTAGCCTTGATGGCTTCCGTTCCATCACCTCCTTCCCCTGGGCTGCTGTCTTCTTCACTACTTGTCCCAATTTTGAGTGCTGTGTCTTCCATGCTGGCGTGTCTCTTCAGAAGTTTTTGCATTTTAAAGATGTAGTCCATCTTCTTTCTTTTCTCTTTTTCCTTGTACTTCTGGCCTTCAAATTTCCAGGGTTCCATAAACACTACGCGTGATATTAGATCTCTGATATGTTGCCTGCTATGCTCAACATCCCCTTCTACTGGCAGAGTATTTTCTTTTATAAAAGTGGAATAGGCTTTGGGAGCCATGTCCACCTCTTCTTTTAATTCTTTCGCTTCACTGCCAGTTAGGGGTGCCAAGACATTCGTCAAGGTAAATCCGAGATCTTCTTTCTCTTCTTCTTTTATGCCCTGAAAACTTAGAATCAGATTCGATTTCTGTTCAATTTCCACCATCTTCCTTGTTGTTTCCGATATCTGTTTCTGTCGACTGATGAGAACACTTTCTACTTTAAGCAAAGTTTTGTTGATTTTCTGCATTTGCTCCAGCAGAGGGCACAGTATCTCCTTTTCCTGTTGATTGACAGCGAGCTCGGGGGGGGCTACCCGGACTGGAAGTCCCTCCTCTCTTCTCTTCCGGTTTCTGCAGGACTTTTTCCATTGTCAACATTTTGTTTTTTGTTTTGTTTACATTTACAAAGTTCGTGCCTCATCCCCCAGGAAGCTAATAGGATCTTAATCTTCCGTACAGCCCCAACGGTACTCTCACTAACTCTTTTTTCTCTCTGCCCCCCTTCGCGCTCCCTTTGTTGATCTTGCTTCTCAAAAGGGGTGGGGACTCCTCCCTCCTCCCATACGCTTATATGCTTGCGGGGGGGTTCAAATTTACACTTCGAAATAGATCTTCAACTCACGATTCGATGCCACTTCTTCTTTTTATGTTAAATCATAGCGCTGTCTTCACTCCTGGAAGTCGGTGGCGCTGCTAAGTCCCATTACGGGCATGACGCAGCGGGGCCGATTGGGGCGGGGAGAAAGCCTCAATTTCCCGGCTGTCTGCCGGCAAAGAGGCTACTCCCCAAGCGCCCCCAGTTCGGAGCCTTTGCCTAAGGCTCACTAGGGTCTTTCGCACATGCAAAGACCCCCCCTAACTGCGCGTGGGCTAACCGCCTCCGGGAGCATCCCGAGAGGCGGCCGCCATTCGCAACGCCGAAACCGAAACCCAGCTCTCACATACGTTATTAGATCAAGAACAAGAAAAGTAGTCGGCTAGCAGACCGGCTTATATTCCCTAAGGAAACCACACCCCACACACCCCAAACACCCATGAGTGGTCTATTTACAGTAATTGCATTAGCCTCTCGGATCCTAGTTCCCTGATTGGAGACCCTCAATCTTTTGTCCTCAAGGTCCAAGCTCAGCACTTCGCTTGGCTGCATGGTGGACCAGTTAGAACCGGTCAGAGCACATGGTCAGCTTGGGTACATTACAAGTACAAAGTAACTGTCACTGAAAAATAACAGCTGAAGTTATAGCAAAGTGATCTAATAATTTAACCAACTGGTGGAGGTAGCCCTAAATATTTGTTTGAATGTGGTACTAATGCAAGCAGGTACAATCGTCTGTGGAACCCCATAGCAGAAAGACAAAAAGAGTGAGCAACAGCTACCCAGCATGACTCCTGAAAATTACACTCAGGTAGAAATGCATCCACTCAACTATGAAACACGCCCCCCCACATTCCAGGGGCATTTCAACCTCGAAAGGGTTAATGAGTGCACAACATTTCCATGTACTGATTTCCAAAATATTGTTGTGGAGTGTCTGTAACAAATCCCACCATTTTTAGTGATGCTGTTACTTGCAGAATGCCCATTTGGCCTGGAAAGAGTTAATAAAAGCATGAAAGTCTCATATTTTCACTTCTAGAATACTGTTCTGGAGTGCCTGTAATGGATGCCACTTTTTTTGCGGCACTATTATATGTTTAGTGCCCGTTCCGGGCCGTTCCGGGATGTTCCGGAGGCCGTTCGGCCTTGAAAAGGTTAATAAAACAGTGGGAGTTCCGTGTTTTCACTTCTGGAATATTGTTCTGGAGTTACTGTAATGCATGCCACTGTTTTTTGCGGCACTATTGTTTGTTTAGTGCCCATTCCAGGCCGTTCCGGGGTGTTCTGGAGGCTTTTTGGCCTGGAACGGGGTAATAAAAGGGTGGGAGTGCCGTGTTCTCACTTCTGGAGTATTGTTCTGGAGTGGCTGTAATGCATACCACTGTTTTTTTGTGGCACTATTGTTGGTTTAGTGCCCATTCTGGGCCGTTCCGGGGTGTTCTGGAGGCTTTTTGGCCTGGAACGGGTTAATAAAAGGGTGGGAGTTCCGTGTTCTCACTTCTGGAGTATTGTTCTGGAGTGGCTGTAATGCATGCCACTGTTTTTTGCGGCACTATTGTTTTTCTAGTGCCCGTTCCGGGCCGTTCCGGGGTGTTCTGGAGGCTTTTTGGCCTGGAACAGGTTATTAAAGGGTGGGAGTTCCATGTTTTCACTTTTGGAGTATTGTTCTGGAGTGGCTGTAATGCATGCCACTGTTTTTTATGGCACTATTGTTTGTTTAGTGCCCGTTCCGGGCCGTTCCGGGGTGTTCCGGAGACTATTTGGCCTGGAATGGGTTAATAAAAGGGTGGGAGTTCTGTGTTTTCACTTCTGGAGTATTGTTCTGGAGTGGCTGTAATGCATGCCACTGTTTTTTGTGGCACTATTGTTTGTCTAGTGCCCGTTCCGGGCCGTTCCGGGGTGTTCTGGAGGCTTTTTGGCCTGGAACGGGTTAATAAAAGGATGGGAGTTCCGTGTTTTCAGTTCTGGAATATTGTTCTGGAGTGGCTGTAATGCATGCCACTGTTTTTTGCGACACTATTGTTTGTCTAGTGCCCGTTCCGGGGTGTTCTGGAGGCTTTTTGGCCTGGAACGGGTTAATAAAAGGGTTGGAGTTCCATGTTTTCACTTCTGGAATATTGTTCTGAAGTGGCTGTAATGCATGCCACTGTTTTTTGCAACACTATTGTCTGTTTAGTGCCCATTCCGGGGTGTTCCGGAAGCTTTTTGGCCTGGAAAGAGTTAATAAAAGGGTGGGAGTTCCGTGTTTTCACTTCTGGAATATTGTTCTAGAGTGACTGTAATGCATGCCACTGTTTTATGTGGCACTATTGTTGGTCTAGTGCCCGTTCCGGGCCGTTCCGGGGTGTTCCGGAGGCTTTTTGGCCTGGAACGGGTTAATAAAAGGGTGGGAGTTCCGTGTTTTCACTTCTGGAGTATTGTTCTGGAGTGGCTGTAATGCATGCCACTGTTTTTTGTGGCACTATTGTTTGTTTAGTGCCCGTTCCGGGCCATTCCGAGGTGTTCCGGAGGCTTTTTGTCCTGGAAAGGGTTAATAAAAGGGTGGGAGTTCCGTGTTTTCACTTCTGGAATATTGTTCTGGAGTGGCTGTAACGCATGCCACTGTTTTTTATGGCACTATTGTTTGTTTAGTGCCCGTTCCGGGCCGTTCCGGGCCATTCCGGGCCGTTCCAGCTTTTACCCTGTCCCTATGACTGGTAATACAACAAGAGTCCATGGCAGTCTGGGGATTTGTACCTGGATCTCCCAGATCCTAGTCTGATACATATGTTTATCTAAGTCCCGCAGCTGTGGAGCCCCCAGGAAAGCCGGCGCTGGGAGGGAGGGGGTGGCAGTTTAAACCTCCGCCCCCTTCCCGGCTTTCCTGGGGGTCCTGCAGCCATGGAGCCCCCAGGAAAGCCAGCGCTGGGAGGGAGGGGGCAGTGGCTAGACCCCCCACCCCTTCCCGGCTTTCCTGGGGGTCCCGCTGCCATGGAGCCCCCAGGGAAGCCAGTGCTGGGAGGGAGGGGGTGGTGGTTTAACCCTCCGCCCCCTTCCCAGCTTTTCTGGGGGCCCCGCAGCTGCGGAGTGCCCAGGAAAGCCAGCGCTCCGCCGCCACCCCTGGTCTCCAGGCCCCACTGGGAAGTTGGCATCCCCGGTGGGGGCGCCCCAGGCTGTCCTGCCTAGGGCGCCCAGACACCTGGAGCCGGCCCTGGCTGCAGACCACCAGGAAGATAGTCCTGAGGAACTACAATATTTGCATGGAGGACTTTATGGCTACCATGAATCTTTCTCATGAAAAAGGACACATAGAGGATTTAAATCTTTTGCACTGAGTACATTTCTGGTAGTCAAAGCACAGAAGTATATCCTTTGCCATGATGTTCAGACCATTATCTGCTGAAGGCTTAGATGAATGTGCTTTTTTCTCCCTGCAGGAGTGGCAGACCCATTGTGATGATATCTCCTGGATACTAATAAATACAGTGGGGCTCCAAGATGCTCTGAGGACATTTTTCTGAACAGTGCCTCCACTGAAACCTTGGCTGGGATCTGGAATGACAAGGTTCTCCTGATGTTCTTTCCCCCTTTTGAACAAGAGACAAGCCCCACAGCTTACTTTGGAATTGGAGGAACTGAAGAAAGATGGGAGACATCTGGGGTGTTCCTGATGGAAATCTCAGACCACATCTGACAAAGCAAGCTATAGAATGCATAAGGTGGTGGTGAAAGTAGCACCAAAATGATTGTTTCCCTTGTTCCATTGCATCAGCTTAACTGAATCCAGCTCTATTTCATCCACATTTGATGACTCCAGGAACTGAGTCCCAGAGTGATACAGAATTGTTCATTGGTAATGATATTTTACCACATTTTTTTCATGATAAAATCTTCTTAATTGGGTCTAACTTAAATGCCAGTTTGTCAATTGGCCATGCAGTAGAGGCATCTGAAACACCATGTTGCCTTTTTCAACAGAGAGTTTTGGCTTCTTTTTTTTTTTTCCTTAATATTTTTTTATTTATAAATTTTCCAGCATATATATACAAAAACAAAATCCTGATCTACAACCAGAATTGCGAGACATTGCATAATTTCTTAATATATTATTGCGCATATACCTTAATTAAGTCTGTTTCTGTTACACTGTCTAGATAAAATAGGAGTGGCATTGGGAGGATGTGTTTATTTGTTTATGTTTCATGTCTTTTTTTCTATCCAATGATAATTTTTTTCCATCTATTTTCATAAACTAAATCCTCTTTTCCGGAAAGTATAAGATTTAGTCTATCTAATTCGGCTATTTCCAGTATAGAATCTATAATTTCTTCTGCGTTAGTGATATTCTCTTTTTTCCAAAATTTTGCTATTTTTATTCTCGCTGCTGTAATTATATATAAGATAATTCTTTGGTCTTCTTTATTGATTCTCACCGGTATCATATTTAGCAAAAAAACCTCTGGTTCCAATTCTAGCTTCACTTTGGTGGAATCTTCTATTATTTTTTTAATCATTTTCCAAAATTTTCTTATTTTTTCACATTTCCACCAGGTATGCAGATACGTTCCCACTTCTTTTTTGCACCTCCAACAGACATTCGATGCTTTTTTATAGCATTTTGATACTTTCCCCGGCATCCAGTGCCATCTAAAAAACATCTTATAAATATTTTCTTTATAATTTGTAGCTCTGAGCAGCTTAAGAGAATTCCACATTCTAGACCATTGTTCTAGAGTAATGTTTTGCCCTATATCTTTCATCCACCAAATCATATTAGGTTTTACAATTTCATCCAGTAGGTCCTCTGTTAAAAGGAAATTATACAGTTTTTGTATTAATTTATCCGCTGATGAAAGCCAGATTTTGTCTAATTGGGAGTACTTATTCATGAAATTTATTTTTTATCTTTAGCAAATCTAGATTTTAGCTGTATTTTTTCCCAGGGGGTTAAATTTGCATTTTGGATCTCTTGTGAGTCTAATGGTATTAATTCTCTATTTTCTGTCAATAGGTTTTCATAAATTAGTTTTTTTCCTTGGACCAAAGCGACGGTAGCGTAAAAGCCTCCACAGGTGATACCCAAATCGGAATTTTGGAATAATATCTCATTTTAATTTCTTTCCAGATTTTCATTAGGGGGCCCCTTATTGCATGGTTTACAAAAATTTGTTGGCTTTTATCCATGTTATACCAGATATGGGCATGCCAACCCATAGGTAGATCGTGTCCTTCTAATTTCAATGTTCTTTCATCTTCTAATTGGATCCATTCTCATATCCATCCTATTGCTGCCGCTTGGCAGTACAAATTCCAATTTGGAAAACCTAGGCCTCCCTTTTCTTTCTTATCTGTGAGTAATTTTCTACTGATTCTCGGTTTCTTAGCGTGCCATATAAATGTTTTGACTACTGTATTTATTTCTTCGAAAAACCTTTTATTTGTTAATATAGGGATAGCTTGAGCCAAAAATAAAAAACGCGGTAAAATATTCATTTTAATAGTGGCAATTCTGCCCATAAATGAAATGTGTAGGTCCTGCCATCTATTAAGATCCTTTTTATTTCCGCTAGAAGTTTCAAATAATTATTTTTATAAAGGTTTTTATTGTTATTTGTCAGGATAATTCCTAAATACTTAATTTTTTCGACTACCTGAATCTTTGAAATATTTTGAGTATTGGTAATTTGTGCGGTTATACAGTTTTTAGTTATGATTTTTGTTTTCTTTATATTAATTCTCAAACCCGCAATTTGACCATAATCATATAGATCTTCCAATAAGTATGGCAACGCTTTTATTGGATCTTCCAGAATGAATACCAGGACATCTGCAAAAGCCTGTAATTTATATTGTTCTTTTTTTATTTTTGCCCCCGTTATATTCTCATTATTTCTCACTATATCATTTAAAGTCTCTAGTCCAAAAATAAATAGTAACGGTGATAAGGGGCATCCCTGTCTCGTACCCTTTTGTATAGGAATGTTACTAGTTACATCTCCATTGATAATAATTTTTGCGTTTTGATCTTCATAAATGGCTTTGATTGAATTAAGAAATTTTTCACCGCAGTTCCATAAAGTTAACTTCTGTTTTAAGTATTCCCAATTAACATTATCGAAGGCTTTTTCTGCGTCTAAAAAAATTAGGGCAAACTGTTTTCCGGGATTTTGCTCATAATATTCTAATATATTAATTATATTTCTTATATTGTTTTTAATTTGCCTTCTCGGAATAAAGCCAGATTGGTCTCTATGGATTGTTTCTGCCATAACTTTCTTAAACCTATTTGCTAAGATTGAAGCGAAAATTTTGTAATCTACATTTAACAAGGAGATGGGTCTAAAAATTTTAATATCCATGTTTTCTGTATCCGGTTTGTGAATAAGTGTTATTAATGCTTCTTTCCAGGTCGTGGGGATTTTACCAGTCGCCAATACATTATTCATTACATCTTTAAGTAAATCTGTTATTTCCTCTTCTAACACCTTGTAGATTTCTGCTGGTATTGCATCTGGGCCTGGAGATTTCTTGGTCTTTTGAGTTTTAATTGCATTTATCAGTTCAAACATAGAGATATTTTCATTCAATATTTTCCTCTGTTCCTCTGTACATTTCGTTGTTATATGTTTCAATAAAAATTCTTGGATTTTCTGACTATTGTGTGGAGTCCGTTTATATAAATTTTTATAAAATTTTTCCACAATTGTTTTTAAATCCTGTGCTTTGTATTTTATTTCATGCTTTTCGTCTTCTAATGCCACAATAAATCTTTTTTCTCTTTCTTTTCTAAGTTTATAGGCTAACCAACGAGAGGGCTTATTCGCATTTTCAAAGAAATACGCTTTTGTGTATTCGATTTTTTGTGCTATCTCTTGTGTTAATCCTAAATTTATTTGATGTTGCTTCATTTTTATCCTTAGTCTTATCTCCTTTAAGTTTTCTTTATTATGGCTTATCTCTTCTAATTTCCTTAATTCTGTCATTAATTTTTTTAAATTTTTCTCTTTTCTGTTTATTTTTCCCTGCTTCTTGATTTATGAATATGCCCCTAATATATGCTTTAAGGGTATCCCAAATGATATTCAAATTAGTGAACTCCTTTTTGTTTATCTCAATAAATACTTTTATGTCTTGTCTCAATTTTTTAACAAAATCTCTATCCCTCATTAAACTTACATTTAATCTCCATCTCTTACAACTATATGGTTCTTATATAGCTGCCCACATAGGATTGTGGTCTGCAAATGTATTTGCAAGAATTTCAACCTCTGAAAATATTTTTATTATGTTTATATTGACCCACATCATGTCTATTCTTGACCAAGAATTATGTCTATGAGAAAAAAAAGTATAATCTCTTTTGTGTGGGTTCCTAGTTCTCCATAGATCCAACAAGTTGAATTCTTCCATTAATTTTAGGAAATTTTTCGTCAAAACTGCTCCCGACTTATGTGTCTTTCTTGTTTTTTTCCTATCATCTTTGGGATCTAGTACTGCATTAAAATCTCCTACTAAACATATATTTTTGGGATTTTCTTTAGAGATATAGCTCCTCAATTTTGCAAAAAAGTATATCTTGATTTTGATTTGGGGCATATATGTTTATAATTAAAATTTCCGTTTCTCTAATTTGTACCTGTACTCCAATAATTCTCCCATCATTAGATCTAAATTTAAGTATAGGGTTCAGTTTCTCCCTTACATACGTAACTACGCCTCTTTTTTTAACTTTATCTGATGCAGTGAAGGCTATACCCAATTTCTTGCACATTAAATGTTTTTCATGGTCTTTTTTTATGTGGGTTTCTTGAAAGCACGTTATATCATTCTTTAGTTTAATTGCTTGATGTATAATTCTTCTCCTTTTGCATGGGCTATTTAAACCATTAACATTCACCGAAATCAGGGATAGTTTCTTACTCGTCATCTTTCTTTTTATGAACAATATTTTTAAGTTGCCACCTTGTTTGAATTTGTGATGCCGTTTTATACTTTAATTGGACTTTTTTATAGTCTCTTTTCCTGGTATCTTTCAGTTGGACTTCAGATGCTCCTTTTTTATAACCTTCTCCTTCTCGATCTTCTCTGCTTTCTCTGTCTTCTCCTTCCTTCTTTTCTTCTTCTTCTCCCTCTTGTTGGTCTTCCTCTTCCTGTGGCCTTTGCCAGCCAAGATCTTCCCCCAACCTTTCCAGAAAATTTTCCAGTTTGAAAACAGAGTCCAGCTTATATCTTTGACTTCTATACGTAAATTGAAGGCCTTCTGGTATTAACCACCTATATTGAATCTCATTTTTTCTTAAAAGTTCAGCTAAGGTGGAATATTTATAGCGCTTTTCCCTAATTCTCCAGGGGATGTCTTTCAAGATTCTAATCTCATTTCCTTCTATTATCATTTTCTTTTTATTCGCCTCTTGGAGTATTCGGTCTTTTATGTGTTTCTTTGCAAATTTTACATGGACTTCCCTTGGAGTTTTATATTTTTTCGAATATGCCGAGTTTCTTCTATATACTGTATCTATATTTTCCAATACATCTTTTTCATCTGATATATTAAATTGCTCAACAATATTTCTTGTTAATTCCTCCTTTAAGTTTTTTCCAAATTTTTCAGTAACATTTTGGAATCTTAAAGTATGTTCTGCTTTCTCGAGGTCAAGAGTCATCAAAGTTTCTTCCATTCTGTCGGTTTTAGATTTTAATTCCCATACTTCTTGGTCAATATCTTCCATTTTTTCTTCTAAATGTCTTGTGGTTTTAGTTAATTTTTTGATTTCTAGTTTAATTTCTTCAGTATCATTTTTTAGTTGCTTTGCTATTTGGTCCATTTTGTTTTGTAGCGGTTCCATTTCTTTTTTTTATAATTTCAGCATTTTGCTCTGCTGCCATTTGTAAAAAGTTTTGTAGCATGTTTTGTAAATCTACTGTTGTTACACTAGATTTGATTAAAGCTAGCCCTGATGTTTGGCTGGGCGATGCCGAGGAACCTTTTCTACCTGTACCTGTAGCCATGTTTACTTTAAGTTGTAATGTATTAGTTGAAATTACGTTAAGCTCAGAGGTTCTATTTAACTATATCAAAACAGCTTCCAAGGTAATTCTGGCCACTAACAAAAATTTCTATATCCCCCTTTTTTTTTTAATGTTTGAGAGTATAGACAAGCCCCAAGCGCTTTGACCTTTTCCTTCAGCCTCCCTTCCCTTTCTCCCCTCTATGCCACTCTTTCTCCGTTCTACAGGAAGACTGTTCCCAACTAGTTTTCCCAGTCAAATCCTTTATACGGCGCTAAGTCACTCCACTCCGCTCCTTTGGCGCTTCCCACTCTTCTCGCGTCCTCCGATTGTCCCTCGTGTGAACCCGTCGCTTCCCGGCTTTCTTCGGATTCCCTCGGCTCCTTTCAACTTGATCCGAACAGCCGTTCGTTCTCTGGGTCTCGACCACGCCTCCCGAGGTTGCTTGACTCCGTCCTCCGATCTCCCAACACCAGCTCTCACAGCGTCAACTCTGGAACCTCCACGAACTCCCGAATCCCCTCTCCTGTTAAGACAAACAAGACTGGACAAGGTACCATCCGTAATTCCATGTAATCTTTTCCTTTCTAAATATATTAAATTATCCTGCTGCCCCTTTAACCCCTTTATTTCCTTTCTAAATATATTAAATTATCCTACTGCCCCTTTAACCCCTTTGTTGTTTCAATGGCCGCCTTAAAGTCCCCGCTCTCTATATTTTCCCCTTAGTCATCCCACTTAGACTCTTTCTCTCTCTTTTTTTATTTTTTTTTACGGTTTGGAACCTCCTTTACATAGCTAGTTTCACCACCTTTTAAACAGTTTTCCCCCTTCCAATACTTAGCTTTGGTTATGTAAGTATAGTGCCGTTCGTTTTTCCACTCCTCTTCCTATATTGCTTCTTATAGCTCTCTCTCAGTTCGCCTGACGCCGGTTTTGTTATTCTGGCATTCCTCCAGCCTCTTGAAGCAAAAAAACCCAACATCTTTACAAATCACCAGTTTTCTCTTATTTCTTTCCCTTTAGTTAACACTCCCAGCCCCCTCCGTGCTCTTCGAGTCTTCACAGCAAGGTCACATATAAAAAAGACTTTGCTGCCTTCATCCACTCCCCTGCATTAGGACAAGCCAAAAATACCCCCGAGAGAGCTGCCGCTCTTTCAGTTTGGGCTTAAGTCCATTGCAAATATCTCCTGAAAGCCAGAAGTATTCGGCTAGAAGAAAAAAAGCCAAAGGAATGTGGATAAACAAAAGAGGTGCGAGGAGCTCTTCCCTCGCACGTCTACCCTCTTGAGTGTCTGCAGCTGTTCCCGAGAGTTTTGGCTTCTTGACAGGTTCTGGGTATCATGAAGATTCCTGCTTGTATTCCTAACCTTTGTATTCCTTGACAGTTGAAATCTTGTGAGGATTTATTGGGCAGGGGTTTCCCTATGAATGCGATGGAGGCTGTAGTTCTTCACTGATTTAACTTCATTTGGGACATAGAGTATTTATTTACTTTCTTCAGGTATAGTCTTTCTTTTCTGTAGAGAGGAAATATGAGTGGTCCATTGTCAAAAGAGTGAGCTAAATGCGACTTCCAGTTTTTGGCAGCTTGCACCTTGATGTGTCCCATCAACTCTCTGATGGAGACATGCCAAGCTGAGGCAATCAAGAGGGGCCTTGGTTGGTTCCAGGCCCCCTCAGAGTCTCTGTAGGAGACTCTCAGCCTGGGGAGCCGGGATAAGCTTCTCCCGAGGTGACGGCTGAGGGATTGAGGCTTGTCTGTCCCCAAGAGGTCCTGGCATCTCTAAGCCAACATGACGACCAGAGCCATCCTCTAGACGAGCGGACAGGAAAGTAACCCCAGCAACAATGAAATCATCTAAACAGTAAGTTAATCAAACCCCTGTAAAAGCGAAGAAGTCTCAGTCTGCTAGATCAATCCAAGAAGGAGCAGCGAGCAGAGAAGGGTTGGAGATCCACCCCCCCCCTCAAAACAGAGCAGTTCTTAAGCATTTTAGAAAAGAGAAAAAATGGAACTGACTGTATGAGACTCCTTCTGAACATGAAATCTACATTTTAAGCCAAGAAATGTTGAATCCAGATAAACTTTACTTTAAAAATAAAACTTTTCTTCTTTGTAAACAGGATGTCTGGGAGAGGGAGGAGAACAGCACCGGGAAAGAAACTGACTCTAGGAGGTTCTGCATCAACGACTCCCCCCCAGACACAAGGAGCGGCCACAGAGGTTTCCAATGTGCTTGCTGCAACATTGCAACCTCTGCTGGAGCAGATGTCAACCATCAACAACATGCTGGATTCCGTGCAAAATCAACTTACCCACATGGGAAAAAAAGGCCAAAAAGACAGACAAAAGGATCGAGAAAGTTGAAACAAAGACTACAGATATTAAGCAAGAACTGGAAGAAGTCAAAAAAGAAAGAAACACGGACAAAAATAAACTTCTACAGCTGCAACTGGAAAGATCTATGCACGTTCTACGCTTCCAAGAAATGGCTGAACAGAAGGGAGAAGATTTAAAAATAGCGTTAAGTGGAGCGATAGCTTCAATTTTGGACCTAAAACAAGAGGATCTCCAGAGTGACATGGACTTGGCATATCGTACATACCCTGATTTTATAAGAAAAAACAAACTACCTGGTGAAATTTACGTTACATTTTCTAAGAGAACAATGAGAGACAACGTTTTAAAAGGTACAACAGGAAAAACATTAAAAGTCAACGAGGAAGAAATTAAAGTCTTAAAAGACATTCCATTTGAGATCTGGAAATGAAGACGTCAATATAAAGACTTGATTCTTTTCCTGAGAAATCAAAAAATAGTCTACACATGGAGCTTTCCAGAAGGACTTGTTTTCAAATATAAGGATAAGAAACTTAAAATTGACTCTGTCCAAAAGGCCAAAAATTTCTTGAAGCAGCAATTGGGCGTGGATAAAGATGAAGACCCAAATTTGGAGGAAGGAGAGGAACCCAGCATGGAAGAGTCGGATAATACCTCAAATGACTCCAGCAGTTCAGCTTCAGAGTCTGAGAAAGGAGCAGCAGCACCCAAAACATCAAAAGTGAAGAAAAAGAAGCGGACAAAATAAACAATTTACTTTGGATTACAAAATATTTGACTTTAGCATAATTAAATTCTATCTTGCAGGGGCTTGGACTCTTTGTTTTTATAATCTTCAGTATATCATTATATTCTTTAGTATATTATTGTTATTGCAGGAGTGATTTACTTATCTGTAACCTAACATAAAATTCTTGTCTTAAGTTAATGGTAGTATTCCCCTGTACCCTTTCCTTTAGGTTTTAGGATGTAGAGTGTAAAATCAATAAAATATTATTAAAAAAAAGAAAGAGTGAGCTAAATGTGAATTCAGGGACCTTTCAAATCCAATATTTAGTCAGCAAAGCAACTGTGAATATCTATGTCTTCACCAGAGATTATGAGGAATATGATTCATGCATTTCATGATCATTTAATAGCTATATACATCCCCAAAGGTGGCCATCTACTTGTATGTACATGATGGCACAAGACAATGTTATACAATAGCCACAGAGCAAACAAGGAAGACTGTAGCATCACACTTTTCTGCCAAAGGCAACTAAGGAAGGACACTTGATGACAAAGGAAGGGAGGAAGACCAAAAGCTGCTGGTTGCTGGTCCTCTCTAAAGCATATGCAGTTTCAACATCTGAGCAGATTTTGCAAACATACTGTAATATTTTATCATTAGGCATTAAAAATGTACTAAATGAACAATATATGAAAACAAACAATAGGTAATGGGTTGGATCCCATGCAAAAATTTCTGCTTACAGAAAAGATTTCTGTCAACAAAGTGGAACTTTCATATGCAAATTGTGCCATACTTGATTACAGCTTGTATTTGTCCAAGTAAAGAAAAAAGTTATACAGTAAAAGTTATTTTCCTTTATGTTATAAAGAAAAGGTAAAGATAAAGGTTTCCCTTGCTTGAAAGCCAGTCGAATCCGACTCTGTGGGGCGGTGCTCATCTCTGTTTCCAAGCTGAAGAGCCAGTGCTGTCTGAAGACTTCTCCATGGTCATGTGGCCAGCATGACTAGACACCGAGGCACATGGAATGCTGTTATCTTTCCACCTAAACGGTACCTATTTATCTACTTGTAATTTCTTGCTTTTGAACTGCTAGGTTGACAGGAACTGGGGCCAGAGACAGGAGCTTACTCTGTCAGCTGTATCTATATTTTAATCTCCCCCCAAACCCAAGTAACACTTATCTAGCCAATGTTTTCAGTATAGCATTGGTCTTTGCATTTGTAAAGTGGAGTGATACAAGGGACTGTTCCTATAAACCTGATAGCAAGGATAATTTTTCCATGTTAATATATTTGGCATAAACAGTACATGACAGAAACAAAAGAAACATGATACAGAACAATGTAACATGGCAATATGTGGCACAACAAGAACATTTTACTAGTTTTTATAGAGGCTTGTGAAATTCTCAACTGCCACAAGTGATCTGTCTGCTCACCAACTCATAACATCAAAATAGGTGCACCCACATTTTTTTCACTCCCCTATTTTTTTCACTCACTGAACAATTAAACTATATGACTACCACTTTAATTTAGACACATATGAAACAGAAAAGTAAAATATTTATATTCTTTGATGAAATACTGAAACACACACACAAAAACCTCTAAACAAAGGAATGGAAGCCAGAGGAAAGAAAAACCCACACACGGATAAATCAGAAAAATGATGACAGAACAGAGCCAAGGGAATTTGGTCAGGTCTACTGAGTCTGCATGAGGAAAAAGAGGTAATATTCCTGGCTTCCTGAAGAGCATGTGCCTGTGTCTTATTTTTTATGTACATGGATATACCCCACTGGGAGCTGCAACCAATCCAGAGATCCATGTGGCATGTACCCATACTACATCTGAGCTTAGAGACTCAAATATTACATTACTATAATATACAGATTGATTTACTATGAGGCATATTTTGAAGCTACTCCACATTATCCAGCAGTGAATGCAGATTTGTCACATAACCCCCAAATCTTTTCCATTTTGGTGGTGATGTTTTGGGTGTGATGGAGATACTCAGGATTTCAGTTACATCTGAATGTATTCATGTATCATTCTGTGAGTAGTTTGATGTACAATGTCCCTGGCAGGAGTCTTTTTGTAGAAAAACAGCTGCAGGAGCTCATTAGCATGTGGTATGCTTGTGAGCTATTAGGCTATTAGCATATGCCACGCCCCCTGACATCACTGGAAGTGATGTCAGAAGGGAAAGCAAAAGGGGGGGAGGCATCTTCAAAAGGCTCCCCTTCCCTTCCCCAGCTGGCCTGGGTGGGGGAGCTAAGAGAGGAGGGGTTTAAAGTTTAAACTCCTTCTCATGAAAGTTGGGCCACAGAAGGAGGAAAGAGGGAAGGAAAGAGAGAGAGTAGAGAGAAGGAAAGAAGGAAGGAAAGAGGGAAAGAAAGAGAAGGAAAGGGGAGGGAAAGAAAGTGAGGGAAGAAGGAGGGAAACAGGGAAAGGAGAAAAAAAGAGGAGAGAAGAAGGTGGGAAAGAAAGAAAGAGAGAAGAGAAGAAGGAGGGAAAGAGGAAAAAGAGAGAAGGAAAGGAGGGAATGAAAGAAATTTGGCGGCAATTTGGCCCCATTATATCCTATGGGCCATTGAAGTCAATGGTGAAAACATAGGGTATATTCTGGGGGCTGGAGGGGAGGGGATTTGAGGGAGAGGCTCCGAACTCACAGGGTAGCTGATGGAGCCTCTCCCCAAGACACCCACCAAGTTTCAAGAACATTGGACCAGGAGGTCCAATTCTAAGGGCCCCCAAACAGGTTGCCCCTATTCCCTCCATTGTTCTCTATGGTGCAAAAAAGTTACTTTTTCCCACTATAGAGAACAATGGAGGGAATAGGGGCAACCTGTTTGGGGGCACATAGAATTGGACCCCCTGGTCCAATGTTCTTGAAACTTGAAGGGTATCTTGGGGAGAGGCTCCATCAGCTACCCTGTGAGTTTGGAGCCTCTCCCTCAAATCCCCTCCCCTCCAGCCCTCAGAATATACCCTGTTTTCATCATTTACTTCAATGGCCCATAGGATATAATGGAGCTGAAATTGACATTCGGCTGCCTGAAAGACTCCCCGGGATGCCGGCTGGGGGGGGGGGGGCTTGGCTCCTGAGCTGCCGGAGCTGTGCTCCGGTGCGCTCCCCCCAAAAAAAAGACCCCTGGTCCCTGGTAAGGTGATGTGGTATGAAGGGAGAATTTCTTGAACATAAGATTTATTGCAGTGAAGGAGCTGGAGAATCCTTCCCCAAAACATACATAATAGTAATGAAGGCAAATAAACCAGAGGTAAACATATAACAGGCACCAACTGAATACTTAATGCACAAGTGTATGAAGAAAATGAAAGTTCAGAAATTACTAAAATTCTTTTTGAATCAATGCACTCAAACTTACTGATGGAATATATCATTTTTAGCTGTTTGAACATGTTTGTGTATGTGTTATATGCCATCAAGTCTCTTCTGGCTTCTGGCGACCCTATAAATTAACAACCACCAAAATGTTCTATCATTAATAGCGTTGCTCACGTCTTGCAAACTAAAGGCTGTGGCTTCCTTTATTGAGTCAATCCATCTCATATTGGGTATTCCTATTTTCCTACCGTCTTTAACTTTTCCTAACATTATTGTCTTTTCCAGTGAGTCTCATCTTCCCATAACATGATCAAGTACAATAGTTTCATTTTAGTCATTTTAGCTTCTATGGAGAATTCAGGCTTAATTTGAACACGTATACAACAAAATAACTAGTGATTACATACTGTTCATTTTCTAAATTCTGCTTCAGAGTAATATGTGTTGTTGTTGTTCAGTCGCACAGTCGATTCCGACTCTTCGCGACCCCATGGACCAGATTACGCCAGGCCCTCCTGTCTTCCGCTGTCCGCTGAAGTGTGCTCAATTTCATGTTCATTGCATCGATGACACTGCCTAACCATCTCATCCTTTGCCGTCCCCTTCTTCTTTGACCTTCAATCTTTCCCAGCATCAGGGTCTTCTCCAGTGAATGCTCCCTTCTCATTTGGTGGCCAAAGTATTTGAGCTTCAGCTTCAGGATCTGGCCTTCCGGGGAACAATCAGGGTTGATTTCTTTTAGGATTGACTGATTTGATCTCCTTGCAGTCCAAGGGACCCTCAAGAGTCTTCTCCAGCACCATAGTTCAAAAGAATCTATTCTTCGGCGCTCGGCCTTCCTTATAGTCCAACTCTCGCAGCCATACATTACTACGGGGAATACCATTGCTTTGACCATGCGGACTTTTGTTGGCAAGGTGATGTCTCTGCTTTTTATCATGTTGTTTAGGTTTGCCATCGCTTTCCTCCCAAGGACCAGGCGTCTTTTAATTTCATGGCTGCAGTCACCATCTGCAGTGATCTGGGATCCTAGGAACGTGAAGTGTGTCACTACTTCTACGACTTCCCCTTCTATTTGCCAAGGAGTGATGGGGCCAGATGCGATGATCTTAGTTTTTTTTATGTTGAGCTTCAAGCCCACTTTTGCGCTCTCCTCTTTCACCCTGAGCAAGAGGCTCTTGAGGTCCTCTTCACTTTCTGCCATCAGAGTGGTATCGTCTGCATATCTGAGGTTATTGATCTTTTCCCCAGCAATCTTAACTCCAGCTTGTGATTCATCCAGGCCAGCATTTCGCATGATGTACTCTGCATATAAATTAAATAAGCAAGGTGACAATATACATCCTTGTCTTACTCCTTTTCCTATGCTAAACCAATCAGTTGTTCCATATCCGGTTCTAACTGTTGCTTCTTGACCCTTATACAGGTTTCTCAGGAGACATGTGAGGTGGTCCGGTACTCCCATCTCTTTAAGAACCTGCCATAATTTATTGTGATCCACACAATCAAAGGCTTTAGCATAGTCAATGAAGCAGAAGTAGATGTTTTTCTGGTACTCTCTTGCTTTCTCCATAATCAAGCGAATGTTGGCAATTTGATCTCTAGTTCCTCTACCTCTTCGAAACCCAGCTTGTACTTCTGGCAGTTCTCTATCCACGTACTGTTGTAGCCTAGCTTGTAGGATCTTGAGCATGACCTTGCTAGCGTGTGAAATGAGTGCAATTGTGCGATAGTTTGAACATTCCTTGACATTGTCCTTCTT
Source organism: Gekko gecko (assembly GCA_029375565.1). Classification (NCBI taxonomy): domain Eukaryota; kingdom Metazoa; phylum Chordata; class Lepidosauria; order Squamata; family Gekkonidae; genus Gekko; species Gekko gecko. The sequence goes on from JAPDNY010000005.1 coordinate 119,839,384, forward strand.
TGGGATTGGAATGTACACTGACTTTTTCCAATCCTGTGGCCACTGTTGTGTTTTCCAAATTTGTTGGCAAATTGAGTGCAGCACTTTAACAGCATCTTCTTTTAAGACTTTGAATAACTCAGCTGGGATACCATCACCTCCACTAGCTTTGTTGTTAGTAATGCTTTCTAAGGCCCATTTAACTTCACTTTCCAGGATGTCTGGCTAGAGGTCAGTGATTATACCATCGTGGTTGTCAAGGACATTGAGGTCCTTCTTGTATAGTTCTTCTGTGTATTCTTGCCATCTTTTCCTAATCTCTTCTGCTTCTGTTAGGTCCCTACCATTTTTGTCCTTTATCATGGCCAGCTTTGCATGGAACGTAATATGTAAACATTGGTTAATTTAGCCAGGCTATTTTCATATAGAATTGCTATATGATAACTGGTTTCCAAACAATGGAAACCCTCAAAATCATTCTGTAAGACTGTGATGGAAAGCTATGGAACTCATGCCTTTGGTTTGGTCCTAATTCAGCCATACACCATAATGAGAGATTGTGAAAAGGTTATTCAAATGACCACATATTGCCAGCAAAATTCTTTAATAGTGTGAAATTATTTGATATGTCTCATTAGCTTCCCAGAACACCACTTAAATATGAAAATGACAACCACTAACTTCTCAGGAAGGCTAACATCCAGAAAGCTAAGAAACAGGCCAGTTAGACCAAACTTGGGTCAAGAATGAATGAGAAAGTTACACCAACCAAAACATAATCACTGCAAAGCAGTAATCATCATCAATTGTATGAGACTGTTATAGGTGTAGTTGGGAACTACAAGTGGATCCATGTCATGGTACCATTGAGACTAGACGAATGCACCGTACATTGGCCTTCCCTCAAAATCAACTTGGAAACTCCAGTTGCCTCAGGATGCCACAGCTTGACTGTTAGTGGGAGTTAGATGGAGCATGCATGTTACTCCCATTCTGCAGTCACTCCACTGGCTGCCAATTTGTTACTGAGCTCATTTTAAGGTATTGGCATACAAAGCCCTCCTTGGTTTTGACCCCTCTTATTTGCAGGACCGCCACTCTCCCTATGCTCTGCCATGACAACAGAAATTTCTGCACGCGGGCAAAATCAACAACTGCCCATATACATACTTCCTCTGTTGTGGCTCCTGCCTTGTGAAATGGCCTGCCAGAGGAGTCCAGGAAAGCTCCCCTTCTCCTGGCTTTCTGAAAACCATGCCAAATGCATTATCCAAGCAGACTTTTCTGCACAGGTAATAGAATTGCCTTGTACAAAATAGTTCACAAACTTACTTTGATAAATGATTGAACCTGTGGTCTATACTGCTGTGTATAGCTTATTGTAAGTAAGACCCTATTATGTAATTCCTGCACTGCTTAATGTGCCCTGTTCACACTTAAGCTATGCTTCATTTCTTTCTGGTGGTTCCAGACTTCTAAATTCCTAATGCATCTGGTTATTGAATGTCCCATTTTTATTTATTTATTTATTTATTTATTTATTTATTTATTTATTATTCAAATTTATATCGCACCCTCCCCAACAGGCTCAGGGCGGCTAACAATAAGGGCACAAACCGTTAAAAACAAATAAACCAGTACAAAATTACAATAAAGTGCAGGTGCTCTGAAAGTTCATAGTTCCAAGATGGGTTCTGGAAGATGGACCCAGAACAACGAAGCAGGTTCCAGGACAACACTGCCTTCCGATCTTCGGCCCAGGGCCATCATGCACCCCAATGGCATCCCCGCTCTTTGCGATAGCGGTGCAGTGGTGGTACAGTGGCAGCGGCGGCTCCTACTCAAAAGCCTGGCAGAAGAGCTCCATCTTGCAGGCCCTGCAGAACTGCACAAAGTCCTGCAGGGCCCAGAGCTCCTCCAGGAGCTCATTCCATCACCACCGAGAAGGCCCTGGCTCTAGTCACAGTGAGTTTGACGTCCCTGAGGCCTGGGGTAACCAAAAGATGTTGGGCCCCCGACCGTAGTGCCCTTGGGGGAACATATGGGGAAAGGCAGTCCCTCAGGTATGCTGGACCCTGGCCACAGAGGGCTTTAAAGGTAAGAACCAGCACTTTGAAGCAAATCTGGTACACTATTGGCAGCCAGTGCAGCGCCTTCAGCACAGGCTGGATGTGGTCTCGCCTAGAGAGACCCATCAGCAGCCTGGCTGCTGCATTCTAAACTAGCTGCAGCTTCTGGACTTGCACCAAAGGCAGCCCCAAGTAGAGAGCATTACAGTAGTCCAGCCCCGAGGTGACCGTCTCATGGATCACTGTGGCCAGGTCATCGCCGTCAAGGAAGGAAACCAACTGCCGAGCCAGCCGAAGATGGCAAAATGCTGACTTGGCAGTGGCTGCTACCTGGGCCTCCATTGTTAAAGAGGGGTCCAGGAGCACACCCAAACTCCTAACCCTCGATGCTGGCACCAGAGACACCTCATCAAAGGTTGGGAGAGGGTGTCCCAACCCAGAACCAACCTGACCTAGACCCAGGACCTCCATCTTCACCGGATTTAGTTTCAGCCGACTCAGTCTGAGCCATCCAGTCACAGCTTGCAATGCCCGATGAAGGTCGTCTGGGTCAGAGTCTGACCATCCACCCAGCATCAGATACAGCTGGGTGTCATCCACATATTGATGACACCCAAGCCCATACCTCCGGGCAATCTGGGCAAGGGGGCGCATGTAGATGTTGAACAGCATCAGACTCAAGAGGGTGCCTCCAGGACCACTGATCCCCAATCACCACCCTTTGTCCCTGACCTTGAAGAAAAGAGGCAAACCATTGAAGGGCAAGCCCCTGAATCCCCACGTTGACGAGGTGGTGGGTCAGCAACTGGTGGTTGACCATATCAAATGCAGCTGACAGATCAAGCAACAACAGTGCCGCCACACTGCCTTGATCCAGATGCCTTTGGAGGTTATCAGTCAGGGTGACTAACACCGTCTCCGTCCCATTACAGAATTTTTGTTGATTGTACTGACTCACTATATGTAATCTACTTGGAGTCCCTCTGAGAAAGGCAGACTATCCTGTCCTATTATATAGTTGTGTAGTGGTCTGGCAAGATTTGATGTGTGGCAAAATCAGTTCGCCGCATGAACTACCAGTCAGTCAGAAATGAGTCCCTGGCCACTGGCTGACTTGCCTTGCTGCATTGGCTCAGTCCTGCCCACAGAGCCAGCAGACAGCCTCTCACCCACAGTGTGTCGCCAGCCACTGGATGAGATGGATGCTCTGGTGGCTGGATGCCTATGACCCCGAGCCCATTCCTGCCACCGTCGTCCTCATCGCCCTCCCGTGACACCCCCGTGAAGTATAGGTAGCTGCCCACTCTGCGACCCAACCCGCCTGGCCAGGGAGATGGTGGCAGGGTGTTCCCTCGAACCTGGGGTCTGGGGAGGGGGAGAAAGTGGGGGACCAGCCCTCACCATGCTCGGAGGTGGAAGGCGCCTTGGCCTGTTAAGTGCCACAGGGTCCGAGGCTGGTTCTGCCGCCGCCGTGGCCATTGGGGGCTGGCGAGGTCCCAGGCATGTCAGTGGCCAGGCTGCAAGTAGACACAGGCTGGCGTGCCACTAGGGCAAAGACCACAGAGGTGGCCCAGAGGCCGCCAGACACAGCAGGGCCTGGGGTCTGGGGACCCCTGGTACGCCTGGCTTCCGTTGGCTCAGAAGTGATGGCCACTCCACCCCCTTCACTGCCCACAGTGTCATTGGCCTGAGGCCGGCTTTGCTGCTGCTGCCGCCTGTTCAGTGTGCCCAAGGCATGTCGGTGCCCAGCCTGCGAGTGGGCATGGGCTGGCGCACCACTGAGGTGAAGAGCTGTGGAGGCCGCCCATGGTCCATCGGACATGGAAGGGTCCCGGGGTCTGGGGAGGGTGAGAGACTGGGGGCCTGATCTCAGTTTACTACAATGTGAAGACCACCCTGGCCCTTTCACCAGCTGCAGATTTATCGAGCTGAGACCGGTCTGGGTGCCGCCATCACCGAGGCCCAAGGCACACTGATGGCCACCCTCTGAGCAGACAGGGACTGGCACGCCACCAGGGCGCATACCATCGAGGTGGCCCGGAGGCTGCCGGCCGCAGCCACCCAAGACTCCAGTCACCACCCAGTCACCCTGAGATCTGTGGAGGGGGGACAAACAGTGTGTGTGGGGGGGACATCTCCTCTCTTTCTAGCGACTATTGTATTGTCCCTACAATGGGCTTTACTCCTAGTGAATAAGATAAATAAATAAGTACAATGATATGGCAACCTTGTAAAAGCTTAGCCGGTACTGTGTTTGGTCAGTGCTTGGATAAAGGCTCCCTAGGAACCCTATGTATGCTCGTTTGGGTTCCACAGTGGAAAAGGGATGGGATATACATTTAAACAAATAAGACATGAAAGATTCAGATCTTTTAAGATGTGAAAGGTTACCTTGCATTTGTGAACTGTAGCAATCAACACAGTCAAGGAGTAACTCACTCACTTTTTCAAAAGTATCATTCATGGAAGTTGTGGTAAATAAAATTCCTCAGTCATCCACTTTTCCTCATTAAAGTCCACACATTTTCCCAGAGCTTGGTCCCAAGAATCCCATATTTGCAATCAAAATGAAAATAATACAAAATCCCAAATGGATGCTAAATACTTTCTTTGTATTTCAGTTGCCCATTGTGTTTTCCAGTTGCATGGTTTGGTAAGAGTCTATTCCCTATACAATCCAGATCATCCTGTCCTATTAAATAAAAGGGTAGTGGTCTGGCAAGATTCTATGCTTGGCAAAATCAATTCGCTCCCTGGTATGTCGCTCAGAATCTGTCCTTATCTACTAGCTGCGTTGCCTGAGTTCTCTCCCACCCACTGCAGCCTAGGCCGCTCTTCTCTGACCGGGCCAGCATTTCAAGCTCATTTGCATACGGAAGCTGATTGGACTTCACTCCATTTCACACCTCAAACTCCCCCCCCACCGCAAGACAGTTGGAATTGTCAGTTGTTTATGCAACCTGTTGTATTCTGAGCTGAAATATGTCCTCACTCACACTTCCCCTTCAAAAGAAACAAACCCAATAACACAACCATGCCACACCACAAAAAAGACAGGTCACACCACAAGCAAAATACCACAAGGCAAAAAAAGCTCTGGTACTAATTCTGGCAGGGGACACTGTGAGTGTAGAAAATGATTTATCGACACAGTGGAAAATCTTTAGGAACTGTTTGGTGCATTTACCATGGGGCACCCACCCAGAGCCTCTGGCATTTTCTCACTCTGCTGGCATCAAAACCAATTGAAGGCAAAATAGAGATATGGAGACTTTCCCATCCTCCTTTGCATCAATGGCAACCCGAGGCCTGGCTGCTGAACAGGAGCATCCCTATGGAAACTGCCTGGGTGATTTTGGACCAGCTGGAGACTTTCTGCCTAACCTGCCTTACAGGGTTGCTGTACAGATCACAAAGCCGAAAAGAATGAAGTAAACTGCTTTGCTCCCCGCTAATGAGAAAGACAGAATTTTGCTAGGAAGAGGCTGCTGAGAGGGGATGAGATAAAGTTGCCAACTATAGGTATGGAAATTCCTGGAGATTTGAGGGGTGGAGCCCAGAGAGGGTGAGGTTTGAGGAGGGGTGAGACCTCAGACAGGTACAGTGCCATAGACTCCACCCTCCAAACCAGCCATTTTCTCCATGGAAACTATTGTTGCCAATCTTGGCCCAATGGCCATCAAACCATTCTCTTCCACCCCCTGCTGTGCAGCTGCCTTTCCCCTACGGTTGCCAATCTCCAGATGGGACCTGGAGATCTCCTGCTGTTACAATTTATCTCCAGATGACCAAGATCAGTTCCCCTGGAGAAAATGGCTGCTTTGGAGGGTAGACCCTATGGCATTATACCCTGCTGAGTCCTTCCGCCCCCCCCCCAATGCTGCCCTCCACAGGATCCATCCCCCAAATCTCCAGGTATTTCCCTACTAAGAGCTGGCAACCCTACTTTCCCCTCAGTGCCTGTTGGTAGGCAACCAAGCTTGGTCCTGTCACCTGTTTTGGCCTTTGAGAGAAAACTCATTGGGGCCAGTCCTGATAGGGTTGCCAGCTCCAGATGGGAAATTCCTGGAGATTTGAGGGATGGAGCCTGAAGCAGGTGAGGTTTCAGAAGGGGTGGGACCTCAGATAGATACAATGCCATAGACTCCACCCATCAAACTAGCCATTCCATCCTGGGGAACCATTGTTGCCAATCTCCAGGTGTTGGATGGAGATCAAACAGAATTACAACTGCTCTCCAGGAGGGAGGGGGGAGGAGATGGAAAGCTGAGGTCAGGGGGCAGATGACAGTAGGTTGACAATTGGCTGGGAGGAAGATACGGTTGCCAACTCCAGGTAGGGAAATTTCTGGAGATTTGAGGGGTAGAGCCTGGAGATGGTGAGGTTTGAGGAGGGGTGGGTTCTCAGACAGGTACAATGCCATAGACGCCACCCTCCAAACCAGCCAGTCCCTCATGGGGAACCATTGTTACCAATCTCCAGGTGAGGGCTGGAGACCACTCAGAATTACAACTGCTCTGCAGGAGAGAGGGCAGAAGTCAGCTGAAGTCAGAGGGGAAGATAACAGTAGGTTGATGGTTAGCTGGGAAGGAGATGGGGTTACCAACTCCAGGTTGGCAAATTCCTGGGGATTTGAGGGGTGGAATCTGGAGAGGGTTGGACCTCAGGCAGGTAGAATGCCATAGACTCCACCCTCCAAACCAGCCATTTCCTCCTGGATAACAATTGTTGCCAATCTCCAGGTGAGAGCTGGAGATCACTCAAAACTACAGCTGCTCTTCAGGTAGCAGAGATCAGTTCCTCTGGAGAAAATGGTGGTCTCTGTCATTATAACCTGCTGAAGTCACCACAGCAAATTCACACTGTGTGCCCAAAGCCAGGGCACTCTCCCAGAGCCTCTTTCTAGAGCCTGTTGTATTTATTTCCACAATGGGCCTTACTCCTAGTACTCTATATGTTACCCAGATTGACTTGACTTGACGAGTTTCTCCCACACTCCAGTATCTTTCCACCCACTTTCTTGGAATCACAGGATCCTGCAGAGAATTCACCAATAGGCTGAGTTGCCCTTTGAGCATGCAGAGCAAAAGCTCTGATAAGCGCATTGAATGTCAAGGGGAAGCAGAGCACCATGCTGATGAAAGGGGAAATGTTCCCACAAAAGGGACCCCTTCTACAGTTGGTGAGCACCAAGGAACCATCCCTGGGCAGGTGCTGCCTGTTCCACATGCAGGGTCACCTAGACAGGCACAAATTAGGAATCCAAATGTGAGGATGAGATGATGGTGTAGGGAGGAGGGGTTTAAGTTTTATAGGCACTGGGATGCTTTTTGGAACAAGCAGGATCTGTACAAAAGAGATGGTCTCCACTTGTCCTCAGAAGGAACCAGGCTGCTGCCACTTAAAATCAAAAAGGTGGCAGAGCAGTTTTTAAACTAAACCTTGGGGGGAAGCCAACAGAAGATGAAATGCACTGGCTGGGAGCAATTACCATAACGTTATTAAGTTCAACATTTATGTAAATAGGAATTGCCCCAAAAGACCAACACAACCACTTGTAACTTTAGAAGGGATAACTTCTCTCAAATGAGGGAGTTTCTGAAAAAGAAATTGAAAGGAAAGGTAAGGAAGGTAAATTCCCTTTAGAAACCTGGAAACTATTTAAAAAGACAATCCTAGAAGCTCAGACACAATGTATACTGCAGGTTGTTCCCTCTAAGCTGTGGAGTCTTATGAGCAAAATTTCTACTTTGTGAGCTACTGGCATTAAAGTTGTGAGTGAGTGATTTGGCTGCTGCATAAATTAGTTTGCTCTGGAGCCATCCTCCCTGAACTAAGACAAAAATGTGTGAGCCAGAGGCTAAAAAACTGAGCTAGCGCACACTAACAGCTTAGAGGAAACACTGGTTAGGAAAGGTAAAAATAGGTATAAAAAAGGACTGCATGGTTAATGAACAAAGTAATGGAAGCAGTAAAAGGTAATAACGACCCCCCCCCCGTTTTAAACTTCTTTTTATTTATTTTAACATATCATACAGCTACTTGGATACAATAACAAAAGTAGAATCATGTGTAAAGATATTCATGTATCAGAAACTGCTGTATACACTAATAAAATGATCTAACATAAATAACCATTAGAATCTTAAACTGGTAGATCCTCATATAAATGCAAAATTTTTTAATCTATTGAGTGTTGGATTATAGTTTGTCATATTGACTGCATTAATTCCAACTATTGTTGGACCTGTGGTAGTGAGTGAACCTCATTTCATAGTGTCAACCAGTCATGGAAATGGGAATTAGATGGGAGTATACCATGTGTTGTTAAGTAAAAAAATATTGGATACCAAGTAGACTCAAATCTAGATATGTATGTTGCTGAAGACGCAGCCCGGTCTATTGTGCTTTTTATTTTTGCTATCACAAACTGTTCCCATAACTTGTTGTGCCATGCATGAAGCGTTGGTGGTTCTGGAGATTTCCAGCAAGATGCAATCGTCAGCTGTGCAGTTGCAAGAAGGAGAGAGGTCAGGTCTTTCCTTCTATTACTCATAGACTCATCCCAATGGTTTAAGAGTAGGATTTCTGGTTTAAAGGTAAGGTTTTGCGTTGTGATTTTATCGATTATATTTTTTACATCTCTCCAAAAGTGGAGAATCTTCGGGCAACTCCACCAACAGTGCAAATAAGTATTGTGCATCCACATCCCTTCCAGCATGAAGGGTTGTTATTTATGTTTATCTTATTCAGCTGCTGAGGGGTCCTGTACCACCTCAAGGTAAATTTGAAATATCGCAATCTAATGTTATATATGCCAGAGGTGCTGGCTGGTGAGGTCCAGTCCGTGTCCCAATTTGTTTCCTGCCATTGCACCTCTAGGTCTTCTTCCCATCAAATTTGATGCCTCATCTTCAGTTGATTACCATCAGTAATGACTGTTTTGTAGAGTCTGGATAGTAGGCCCTTTGGGGAGTCCGGGTACGTCTTGAGGATTTTTTCTAGGTTGGTTAAGTCTCTCTGTATGGAACAGGAAATACTACCCATATATGAGAAAGAAGCATGGACTCTTACAAAGTTACCCCTAGACAGAAAGCCTGTTGGATGCAAATAGGTATTCAAATTCAAGCACAGAGATGGGACTGTAGAACTATACAAAGCACATCTAGTAGCCAAAGGCTTATGGGACTGACTACTTTGAAACTTTTGCTCCACTTATCAATCATGCAATGTTCAGAACACTTCTCAGTGATGCAGCATCAAGGGACATGATTCTAGAGCATCTGGATATAAAGACTGCATTCCTCAATGGAGAACTATCTGAGGAAAAATTTATGGAACAACCTGAGGGTTTCAGAGTCAAAGGACAAGAAAATTACATTTATAGACTCAACAAAAGACTCTATGGACTAAAACAAGGAGCAAAGGCTTGGTATGACAAAATTACAGGACTATTGCAGAAGCAAGGCTTTGAGCAAGGGAAAGCCAAAACTTGCCTGTACACTAGAATTAAAAATGGACAATACCAGTACATTTTTGTTTACATTGACAACTTGATTGTTTCTTGTCAAAACAGAGAGGATATTAAAGAAATAGCTGATGATCCGAACAAGGAAGTAGAAGTCAAACAGCTTGGAGATGTAAAACACTACCTCAGGATACAAGTTGGAAGACTCGAGGATGGAACCTTCTATGCCAGAAATGAAAAATTATGGACTTCATAGAATCTATTGATATGAAAAACTGCAAAGAGTTATCCATACCACTTGAACCTGGATATCTAAAGGAGAAGGATGGAACACCTCTCAGAGACATTGGAGAATACAAAGAAGCAGTTGGAAAACTTCTCCACCTGAGCAAAACCACAAGGCCTGACATCACAGCAGCAGTTGGCATCTTATGCAGAAAAGTGAGTTCACCTAACGATCATGATTGGAGTGCAATAAAGAAACTAGCAAGGTACCTGAAAGGAACAATGAACTTAGAACTGAAAATTGCACCATCTGAAGGGCTAAGACTAGTCAGATATATGGACACCAACTGGGGAGAAGAATCAAACAATTTCAAGTCAACAAGCAGATATCTATTTTTCTATGGAGATGGACTAATAGACTGGACTAGTAGAAAGCAAACTGTTGTGGCACAGTCTACAGACGAAGCCGAATGTGTCTTAGCAGTGAGTACCTGCAGTGAACTTGAATGGATTTTTCATTTGTTGAAGGACTTTGGAATAAGAGAACCTGTACCTGTAGTCATGTTTGAGGACAATCAAGCTTGTATTAATATATGCAAGGGAGGAAACACCACAGCGAAAAGTAGATCTATTGGTATTCAGTGTGCGCTAGTGAAAGATCTGTATCAGAAGCTAATAGAGATTGAACATTGTCACACAGAGGAAATGGTGGCTGACATTTTAACTAAGCCACTGACCAAAGAAAAAATTGAACGCTTTCATGAAATGTTGAATATAGTTGATGCAAATGTTAAAGTGAATCATGAGTGATGTTTGTTGCATGTGCATGTATAATGACTTACGTGTTAGACCTTGAGAAGGGGTATTGGAAATATGTGTGTTGCAAGGTCTAAAATTCAGTCATTATAGGGTTAAATGTGTTTACCTTGTGTGCTATTGATTAGACTGACCTGGAAGTGAACCTGGCATATAGCCAATGGGAAGAAAGCCCAGGAAATTGAAGCCTATTTATTAACAATCATTGGTTAATGCATTCAGGTGATTTCCTTTTAGGGGTCAAGAAGAAGAATCTCCATTGTTGTTGTAGACCATGTGGTCAAAGTGTAAAGATGTAATCTTAGGTATCTTTTTTGTTTTGTAGATTTCCTGTGTACCCTTCCTTTAGAAATAAAGATTTTACATAGAAGAAAATGCCCCCTATCCAGTGAAGCAGAGATCCATTGCAATCTCTGAATATTTAACTATTTTGCCAATTTTGCCAACAATTATATGTTATTTAATATATGCATGTGATTTAACATGGTATAAATAAAACAGAGAACTTCCTAAGCCTTTAATAATAAATGCAGATACCTAATTTTGCATCATAATTTTTTTTTTTAATTTATATTTTATATTTTTACTTTGAATGGGGATCTCCATTTCCCATAGTTCATGCTCATTATACCCTAACAATATTCACTTTTGTACAATACAAAAAAGAAAAGAAAACAACAACAATCCTCTCCAAGTGGAACTGTCCTGTTGCATTTGCTCTTATAGAACACCCTCCAAAGTAGTAAGGAGGCTAACATTCTGTTTCTTAGCATCTTGTTCCGCCTTGCCCAGCTGCATGGAACATCAAGAGCACTGTGTGTTGTCATTTGTTTGCAATGCAAGTGTATTTCTGCCTCCCACAATTGCCAGATGAGCAAACCTGTACTACTTACTTGAGTGAGGTGCACCAAAAGGGGAGAGGTAGATGTCTTTTGAATCAGAAGAAAGGCTGCAAAAGTAGGTAGACATGATCAAAGCCAGAAAAAAGACAACCACTGTAAATTGTGAATAGATCTCCTTTGTGGAGACTATACATACATCCACTCATTCAGTCATTGTATTAACAAGACAAGCATACAATGCCTTGAAGGAAGGAAAAAGAGACTTCAGAATAATAGTTGGAAACCACAGGAGGCACAATATTTAGTCATTTATTTAAAGCATGTTGAACACTAGCACCTTTGGGCTTCTAAGGGACATTATCTAATGGGGCACCTAATTTAACACTGAAACAACCCCTAGAAGTGGAGATTATACTGACTAGAGCATATATGCATCAACCAACAACATTTGATATAATGGATAGTTTGAAAATTAGCCAGTATGAAAGGAAACTCCACCTAACATGGCTACCTATTAAAATGTCATCCTTATGGCAGTTATGGGCTAGTCGTTGTGATGGGGCTGGGCAAGGATGAACACACATGAAACTGCCTTATACTGAGTCAGACCATTGGTCCATCAAGGTCACTATATCGTCTACTTATACTGGCAGTGGCTCTCCAGAATCTCAAGTTGAGGTCTTTCACATCTCCTGCCTTATTCTTTTGAATGCAGATGTTGCAGATTGAACCTGGGACTTTCTGCATACCAAGCAGATTCATGGGGTGAACTTGGAACTCATGAAAATTTTGTGAAGCACAGTGGCATCATTTCAGGTTTTAGTGAGCAAGTGTGAGGTAATGTGAATGAGTCTGGATGATTCCAAGATGTCTAAATTTAACAGTAAGGCATTATGGGGATCCTGTGATCAAATTAGGTTCACAAGGAAAAACTGGCATGCAACCACCCTACTGGACCTAAATGGTGGAAGACTGAAGGAGTTTTATGCCACCTCCATATAGTCCTTTCCAAATGTTATGTCTGTAAAAGAGTTCCCTTCTTCCCCTTTCTTCCCTCTGCCTTTCTCCTTTAGTTGCCATCACCTAACCTGTGCCCTTGCTTTTTCTGATCATTCCTTTTTCTAATTGTGCCTTGGGGCACTGATTGGGGATATGTGCATTTGTATGTACTGCTTTACACACACTGTTCTGCCTAGCCAGCTAACTGTCAAGAGTTCTGATCTACGCATGTAATGATCAGTCAGGTGCGTTATGTGAGATTCCCTGACCACAGTCTGAGATCTTTGAAAGGAAAAGATCTTTATTTACCAAAATACAATATCAAGCCCTTAGAGCACAAGGACATTAGAAAACTATATCAAAACACTGTAGGATATTACAGAACTAAGAAAACATACAAGGCTAGCTAAACTATACAGTCACTGGTGTTACCATGGATGCAAAGTCATAAGAACTTTGAAAAACAAAGGCTGATCAAGACAGACTTCACTCTGTTGCTCCCTATTCCCCAGACCTTGGCTTGCAAACTTCTGAGAAAGTGTCCAGGGCTGTGATCTTATGTACAAAAGTGGTAGCAAAGGTGCAATTCCCGCATGAGGTAAAGGGGCGCGACCAGACAGAAACATCTGTCCAGCATCTTGAAGTCATTGGTGGGGTGTCTCATTGTGCCACAGGAGCGTGGAAAAAAGCCACCGAGGAAAGGCTACTAGTATCTGGAACTGCAGGGCACGTAGGCAGAAGTCTGATCATGCAAACGTGCGTCATTTCAGCCCGGGGCAAACAGCATCGATTCCCACCTGCATTTTCTCGTTCGTTCGTGTGACTGAAGCCCAGCTCGTTTAACCTTTCCTGTCCCACCTGCAAGGAGTTTACTTTAACCTACCATGAAATAGGAGCTGCGGTGGCTCAAGTGGTTAAGACACTGAACTGCAGGCTGTGGAAGGTCAGTAGTTCAGCAGTTCGAGACCCGGGTGCCGCATGACAGGGTGAGCTCCTGTCTCTGGTTCCAGCTCCTGCCAACCTAGCAGTTCAAAAGCAAGAAATTGCAAGTAGATAAATAGGTACCACTTCAGTGGGAAGGTAACAGCGTTCCGTGCGCCTTGGTGTTTAGTCATGCTGGCCACATGACCACGGAAATGTCTTCGGACAGCGCTGGCTCTTCGGCTTTGAAACGGAGATGAGCACCGCAACCCTAGAGTCGGATTCGACTGGCTTTCGAGCAAGGGAACCTTTACCTTTACCATGAAATTAAGAGTGGACCCCCATGTGTATCTTTTCTCCAATCAAATTAAGGCACACATCCTATAATTTTATGGCTCAGCTACAGACATCCAAATGGCCACTTACGTTGCCACTTCTTGGCAAGTGGGCAAACAGTTTTCATCATCCTGCCTTTTTGTTTCCATAAAGGAAACTCATTTCCTCCAATTTTTCAATCTAAAAAGTGTTATTGCTTTGTGTCCCAGGAAATAATGTTTCTCCTGAGATAAGGGGCTCCTTTAGTGTTAATCAAAGGATCCTGCATTTCTTTATCACAATAATATCCACATGTTAAGGGAGCCCAGCATCTGTATAAATTGGGATCATGTGCTACTTGCAATCCCCCCAATATACATGGTTACTATGAACAGAGGCAAAGCATGTATTTTGCATGCATGTATACCTTTGGTACATGCAAAGTAGAACCCTGAAAAATCCAGTGGTCAGTTTGTACATACCAGAGATGCAAGAGATATGCATTGCCACTGTTCTGACAATAAGGCAGCAACTGTGCATATCAGCAGGATCTGTGTGCAGGTAGGATGCTCCCGGTATAGTAACATCTGAAAAAGATTCATATGTAGCTGTATCTTGCAAACCAGCTATCAGAATGAACAGCAGCAGATATCTCCAAGAAAGGGTTTGAAAGTAAGTGCTATTTACTAAAGACATCCTGACAGAAAGGCAAGCCCTGCTTTATTTTTAAGACCATCCTACATTGTGTTCATACTTTTAAAGTTGCCCCTCCCCTCTCTGATACGTAGCATACAATCTGAGCATCTCAACATTTCAGTCACTGGAGAGCCAGCAGAATTTTTTCCAGAACTATCTAGGATGTCTTTCAGAGGTATGCTGAGATCTCCACTGGCACTTTGAAGGAAAATACATTTCAGAACTAAGAATGAATGCAAGACTTGCAGTAAAACAGATGGGCATGAATTACTGAATAGCTAAAAATGCAAAATAGCTCCAAAGTGAATTAACTGCTGCTGGGAAGGAAATTAACCCCCGCCCCTTTATGGAAGTGAAAAACAATCCTACTTAGAATAGCAAAATATTCTATTGCATTAGAATAAGGCTTTTAAAGGATAAAGAAATACAAAGCTTACCAAGCAGCATTAAGTTCATCAGTGCAGATGCGATTTCAAATATAATTCTAAAATCAGGCTGAGCTAGGAAGCAATGGTTTCAGTACTTACATGTTTAAAAACATACATATATATTTCTGAATATTTAAGATTAGCAATGGCTTGTGTACAATAGGACAAAAGGGTAGGCAAAAGGCACTTCCACTTGCACAAGAGAGGCCCCCAATTTCCACTGACCCTTCCTTGCAGCTGCAGCCCTTCCACCACTTCTCATCTGCTCATCCATCCAGAACAGCTTTTTGTGGGCACAGGGCTATAGCAGGAAGGGGTAGGGCCACACAGCCTCAAACCATGAGCAGAGCTTGATATTCTGTGGTTAGGATCCAACCTAATGACTTTAAAAAGATGTTCTAATGTTTTTGTAAGCTTATAAGAGATTATGAATAAGACCTTTCCATAGCTTTTTCATCCTTTCATAGATCCTATATAGCACTGGGATCCTGAAATATGAATTGACAAATACTGAAACTAGGTCCCCTAGGGGTGAAGGAGGCAAAAGCAGCTGAGCTGCAAGTGCCAAGTAACCCTAAAGGAATGACCCTAAGGATGCTAAAGGACCGAGATCTTCTGAAGCCATCTAGGGGCTCTGCTGCAATAAGAACAGTGGGTCTTGCCCAGCCAGTCAGAGAGAACTCAGCTGTGTTATGTCCAGGTTGGCCTACCATCCACAGGATATTCCTGCAGGACAGCCAAGCCTTGTGAGAGTGCAGGAGACTTTTGTGCATATACCTACAATACAGCTGGCTTTAGGCAACTGGTTGTTGAATACTGATTGCGCATCCTCAGAATTCACATGAACACATTAAGCTGTCTCATATTGAATCAGACCCTAGATCCACCATAGTCAGCATTGTCTACTCAGACTGGCAGCAGTTCTCCAGGGTCTCAGGTAGAGGTCTTTCACATCACCTACTATCTGAGCCTTACTGGAGATGCCAGGAATTTAACCTAGGACTTTTGGCATACTGAGTAGGTGCTCTACCACTGAGCCACAGTCCCTCCTCAAATGTTGTTTAATAGTCTAAGGCAAGGGTGGCCAAACTTGCTTAACGAAAGAGCCACATAGAATAAATGTCATATGTTTGAGAGCTGCAAGATATGAACAAATATTACACATAAGTTTTTATTGGAAAATATTCAGATTAGCTTTTTAGTAACATTAAAGGAGACTGCCAAAAATAAAAGCTAAATGGGTAAAAACAGATATTGATAATGATATTTATTTGTCCAATGATATTTGTTTACTAATGATATTTATTTGTCTAAGGGGGTGGTGGAAAGAGAGAATGGAAGAGGTGGAAAAGAGAAAGAGAGAGAGAGAAACAAAAAAAGCAAATAGATGGGGAGGGAGGGAATGAGGGACAGAAGGAAAAGAGAGAAAGAAAGGTGTAAAGAAAGCAAATATATGGGGAAGGAGGTGGGGAGGAAGGATGGAAGTGTTACACAAATCTGTGGCACAGAAGGAAGGAAGAGCAAAAGAGAAAGAATGAAAGAATGAAAGAGGTGGAAAGAAAGGAGAGAGAGAAATAGCAACAGAAAAAGCAAATAGATGGGGAGGGGGAGGAAGGAAGAGAGGGAGAGAGAAAGGAAGGGAGAGAGAGAGAGGTGAAAAGAAAGAGGTGGAAAGAAAGCAAATAGATGGGGGAGGGAGGAAAGGAGAGGTGTAAAGAAAACTGCTTTAACTTTAAATGTGTTCTCCAAAGCCTCCCATGCCCCCATGAAAGCCAGTTTGGCTTGGAGAAGGGGTTTAAAGAGACAAATGCTTTCTCCAAGCTGATTGGGCAGGGCTGTGGAGTGGGGGCTTGGAGAACACCTTTAACTTTAACTTTAAATGTGTTCTTCAAGCCCCCCCACACTGCCACACCAGCTTGGCTCAGAGAAGGGGTATAAAGAGACAAACGCCTTTTCCGAGTCAATTTAGCCAGCCAGTGTGGCAGTGTGGCAGGGCTTGGAGGGAGGGGAGAAAGAAAGACAGAAAGGAAAGTAGAAATGAAGTGGAAAGAAAGCAAACAGATGGGGGAGGGAGGGAAGGAGGGAGAGGTGGAAAGAAAGCAACTGGCCAGGGGGGGAATGCATTTAAAGTTAAAGTTGCTTTCTTTCTCTACTCCCCCCCAACCTCAAGCCTACCCAGGGAGGGGAACTCTGTCTGGGGAAGGGAAGACCCTTTGCTTCCTCAGCCACCCTGCTGGGAGCCACACAATATGTGTAAAAGAGCCGCATGTGGCTCCCAAGCCACAGTTTGGCCAACCCAGGTCTAAGGCACAGAAGAAAAGCTGGAGGAAATAGTGCTTGATATGGAATGTAGCAAATCATTATGAGCTGAGCAAATTCATGTATAGCAACTGATAATTTTTTGCCAAAACCACTATTCTGAACTGCTATGTACCTTGGTAGCACTATGGAAACACATGATTATACTGTGGGGTTTCACTTGATGTGCTCACAGACACACAACAGAATAGCAGGGAATAGCTTGATGGAAATAAATTGCCTTTTGCACATGGAGACAGCAAACCAAACACAGAGGTAGGCAGCCTTAAATCTACTGATTACCCTGGACTTAAGTGCTTCTGACTCCGCACAATAAAATTAAATAACCTGCTCAGAGGCACAAAGGCATTGAGCAAAAAGAATTAAATCCCCATTGCCGGGCCTTATCTAGTAATTTCACTAGGACTGCATCCTTCAGTTACAGTTAAGTAGCAATGTGATGCTTGGAATGTAAATAATTGGGAGTATAATTACAACAATAGATAACCCTGCCTCCCACCCCCTCACACAAAAAAGGTGAAGATCTCTGACCAACTACACCAGTGCAGTGAAGCATTCCACACACACACACCGCACATATTTTCTAAAGGAGACCATGGTGACATTTTAGTGATGACTCCAAAGAGCACTTTGGAGTGCTCATTGCAATATTTTTCTAACCATCAGAGGGTCATCAGATTTTTTGTGTATCGTGAGGTCTGCCAAATGATGGTAGCTAACTGAAACCTGCCATGGTGTTGCACATTATTTGCAATTATGCCATTCTTGTAATGTTATGCCTTGCTGAGGGTGGGGGAAAGGACTCATAAATGTTTATGCTGCAGCAGAGACTGTGCCCTGAGAGAAAGCATTTCTTCATGGGCTCCATTCTAGCTGGGCTGCCTTAGCTTTAGATACATTGTCTCATTGCAGCCATTAACAACTGGTGAACCTAAGGTGAACAATTCACTCCTAGGTGAGTGGTTGCTATTCTGTTTTGCTAAGTTAAGAGGAAAGGGGAGACTATATAGGGAAGGAATGTGAGATTTAAAGTGCAAGAGAAACAAAAGTTCAAAACCAATGTAGCATAAATACTTCTTCTTCTCTTTATTTATAACCCGTCTTTCTCATTGAGACTCAAGGCAGATTATAGAATATGAAAAACAATTCAATCAAACAACAAGATCTCTAATAAACAAAACAATGCAGTGGGGTTAGGCATATAGAGCTAAAAATAATGCAAGCAAAAAAAACCTGCCCAAGGCAAAAAGCTGTCTAAGGCTTGGCATGCCGTGATAAAGGAAGGGTTACAAAAGTAGAAGACATTCATTGCAGTGAAAAGGGTGATATGTATGATAAACTTTGTAATAAACTACTATACTAGCCTGACACTGTAGTTCTGATCCCTTTGTATAAATGCCCTCCTGAACATTTCAGTTTTGCACATTCTGCAAAATAATAGAACAAAGTTTGAGTCCAGTGGCACCTTTAAGACCAACAACGTTTTATTCAAGGTTTAAGCTTTCGTGTGCACACATACTTCTTCAGGTACAGTGAAATGGAAGTTACCAGTCCACACATATAGGTACAGGTTGAGCAGTAAATTAGCATACAACATAATGATGTTTAATGGATTCAAGGGCCAAAAAGGAATAACAAGCTTAGTTTAAATGGTTACCATTTGTTTGGGTTTAATTCTGGGCAGAAACATAGTGAAAGAAATGAATATGTCAAAATTGGAGATCGATGGGCAGATTGAACATCTGCCTGGTTGTTTCCAAAATAACCAGGCAAATGTTCAACTAGAAAAGTTTTTATTAAAAAGAGAAATAATAAAACAAAAGGCACACAATGAACACACATACAAGAGCTAACTAAGAGAAACATGGAGGGGAGGGGGAAAGCGATATAAGGGAAGGGTAATAATTACTGGTCTTGAAGAAGGTCCATGGAAGCAGCAAAATGGCCAGTGTTTTGTGAGAGAAGAGAGCCCAACAAAGTGGGGATGGATGCAGACACCACGCCCACCCACCACTGGGAAGCAAGGTGCTCCAGATAATGGGCAAAACAAAGTATGATGCATTTACCAGAAAAATGATAGCTTAATGGGTTTTTCTGAGGTGGACAATGGTGTGGGAGAGGCTTGATGACTCTGCAAGTACCAGACAGGAAGGCTAATGGTTTAGGTGAATAGAATTAAACCAGTTTGGTGTAGTGGTTAAGAGTGTGGACTCTAATCTGGGAGAATCGGGTTTGATTCCCCTCTCCTCCACATGCAGCAGCTGCTGTGACCTTGGGTCAGTTACAAGTTTTTTCAGAGCTCTTCTCTCACAAGCAGTTCTCGAAAGAGCTCTATCAGCCCCACCTCCCTCACAGGGTGTCTGTCATGGGGAGGGAAAGGGAAAGGAGATTGTAAGCCACTTTGAGACTCCTTTGGATAGTGAAGGGTGGGGTATTAATCCGATTTTTTCTGCTTCTTGATTAACTGCTGCTTAATTACGGTAAGTAGGTGCATGGGAAGTGAGGTAAGGTGTTGATGAGATTAGTTCAAAGGTGAGTCAATAGATCCTGAGAGATCCTGTCCCACAATTATGCATCTCTCTGGAGCATTAGCCAGTCAGCCGCTCTGACTCACCCTCAAAAATACTTGTCCAGGCTTGTTTTCTGACTGGTATCCATTTTGTCTCATTTTGGGACAGGCAATGTATTGCACTTACAAATTTTAGGGTGATGTATGGAGATGGGTTTCTGCCTTTATGAGTTATAAATTGTCCCTCTGCAAGAGGAGGGGTCTGACTCTAACGATACGGCACAGAATTGCTGCTAAGATCCCTCCCTTCCTAGGCTTCCTGCCCAAATTTCCAGGAATTTCCAAAGTGGAAGTAGGCAACCCTAACAGGTCCTGCAGGTGTGTGGGTTTAAGGGCATGACTGTATAAATCCAAATACCGTATTTTTCGCTCCATAAGACGCACTTTTCCCTGAAAAAAAAAGTGTGGGGGAAAGTGTGTGCGTCTTATGGAGTGAATAATGCAAAAGTTGGGGGTGTGTGGAGCGCCGGCTTTCCTGGGCGCACTGCAGCTGCAGCGCGCCCAGGAAAGCCAGGGAAGGGGCGGGCATTCTAACTCCTGCCCCTTCCCTCCCAGCCCCAGTGCCGGCTTTCCTGAGCATACTGCAGCAGCGGTGCACCCAGGAAAGCCAGGGAAGGGGCGGGCGTTCTAACTCCTGCCCCTTCCCTCCCAGATGATGTGCGTCTTATAGTCAGGTGCCTCTTATGGCGCGAAAAATACGGGATATATTTTTGTGTTATCTGAATGTATGAACTCCTGACAAGTTCAGATATAAAGCAGAGCGGTTACCCACCCTCCCATTGAGCCTGCACC
Organism: Gekko gecko; assembly: GCA_029375565.1. Lineage (NCBI taxonomy): Eukaryota > Metazoa > Chordata > Lepidosauria > Squamata > Gekkonidae > Gekko > Gekko gecko. The sequence continues at coordinate 119,859,822 of JAPDNY010000005.1, forward strand.
ATTATTTACTGCATAGCCACCATCTTTTGAGACACGCCCTCTACAGAGAGGTTGTGACTCAGTGGTAGAGCATTTGCTTTGCATGCAGAAGGTCCCAGGTTCAATCTCTAGATCAGATAGTAGGTGACACAAAAGACAGCTGTTCAAGACCTTGGAGAGCCACTGCCAGTCAGAGTAGACAATGTCCTTGATTAGACCAGTGGTCTGACTCCGATCTGAGTAACCACAGGAGAGGGACTTCCTATCCATAAATCTAAACTCTGTCTACAAAATCAACCAAGCAATTTCAAAAGGATACATCTTAAAACTATTACTAAAGTATAACTGCATGGTTACAGAAAGCAAAAATATATTTAACACTAGGAAGCTGAGATAGATGAACACGCAAACATATAGACTAAAGTAGAATCTGCATTTGCATTTTTAAATCAGTTGCGTGCTGCTGTAACACCATCTTTCTCTATGCTTGTTTGAATGTTGTTTGGAGAAGATTCTTTTAAAGCAGTGCAGAGGTGCAATGACAGTGGAGCCACCCCGAAAGGATGATAAACATATGTGGATGTGTGAAAGTATAGTAGCACTGTTGAGGTGTAAAAACGACACCAAATGTGGACAGCTTTTTTGAAGATGGAGTCAAAAGGCTAGGACACTGGTGGGAAAGATAAATGCAGATTTGGCCTAAGAGCTACAGAATGAGACCTTACAAAAAGCCATCAAATAAAAACATCACTAAACTATCTACATACAGAACTGAGAATAAAGTGAGTAGCACAACGCTGTAGCTTGAACCATGAGACAAGCACAATTTAGTGTAACTGATGAAATAACTAAACATTGAAACAACTGTCAAGCAATGAACAACTGTGGGGCATTGAAATAACCAGATAAAATTGCAAGGTGATCACATGATGAGCAATTGAAAAGCAACACATCTACAACAATCAATATATTGGTACACAATGTATCTATCTACTAATGAGTATACTAGCAATAAGTATTCACTATAGGAATACATATGCACACAATTAAGAAAGCATAATACATGGGCAATATACAAATGACTGGGTTCATCAGAATACATACTGTAAAGCAAAATGAATAAGCTGTACAATAACTTGAGTCAATGGTGTGAAGGTGCCCTTTAACAATCACCCACCACTCTGAAACTGAAAAATGTACGACACTAGTGATCTATAGCTCTTGAAGGACCCAGTATCTTCTGAGAATGCCGGAAAGGCTTGTTGATGAGACTTGATGATGGGGAGGGGTTTGCCAGTCGCCCGCTCAGTGGTTCAAAGTGAGAAGTTTTTGTTCAGAAAATGCATAACTGTAGTCCAAAGTACAGAAGCACAACTGGTTTGTGCTAAGAAGCTGGCTTTAGATAAAATGTTTTAAAGTTTTCTTCTTCCCATGGGTCCAAAGTAAGTAGACCATCAGTATCTAGAAGCAACCCCCATTCCCAAAAGTATCTGGAGTGAGTGGAGAAAGCATGAAGTCTCTTCTAATATGAGGCAAATCGGAGAAGCAACCCCCTCCCAAACTCTGAGCCTTGTTGGGCAGTCCAAAGGCATTTTGAAGAAAGGCATTTTGAAGGTGCCCCCCCCATATGCCCCAAACAGTATTCTCTCCCCCCACCCCACAATCCAGGGCAACCCAGTAGACCTGGCAACCCTCCCTTCTATAAAGCTTTGGAGAGGCATTTGCAACTGGCCATGGATGACTGGGTGTGAGTAGTTAGTGTGATGACTTTAAATCAGAAAGCAGTTTATGTTGAAATGCAGGAGAGTCCAGGGGGAAAGAGTTCACTTTTTCAAGGGTTAGCGGTACAAACAGTTTGAGCTGAGTTAAGGAAAGTCTTTAATCCTGGGGATTCTGGGAGATTAGCCAAAAACCCTTCCTTGGGCCCAAGAAACATCTGGGTAGACAGGCAAAGGTTTGCAGAGGCAGGAGTGACGGCTTCAGACCGGGAGGCAAGTGAAGAAGAGCACAGATGGTGGCAGGTTCAGCAGGAGAGCATGCTTTTTTAAGTCCTGGAGATGACACTGGAGGATGTAGACATGAATGGGATCTATGGGAGGCTTGTCAGGAAAATAGATGGGCACTCCAGGAGGCGGCAGGAGCACCTGGCTTTGGATCTGAAGGCACTTGGAAGAAGGAGTGTAGGGCCTCCTGCCCAGGAGTTGGCAGCTATAGGCAGGAAGGTGGGGCTTGCAAAGGCAAAGCAATGACATCAAACCAGGAAGCGATGCAGGCTGACTCATCCAAACTATGGGCCTGCAGTGTAAGGAGGAAGTGGAAAAGATTAATGGAGACCCTAGCACAGCTAAAGCTGTGGGGTTTAAATAAAAAGAAAGACCTTGAAGAGGATGGAAAGAGTCAAACAGTCAGCTCTTCTTTGAGGGCTGGGGGTTGTCTTTTTCCAAAGCCTTTTGACCATACAAATTAGACAGTACAAAATGTGGACAAAATTTAAAAAAGAAGAAACTTTTCCCTAACAAAGACATCTAAAGTCTGATCAAAAGTGGATTTCTAGCACCAGTCACTGTGACTTATCGGGTGACTGAAAAAGCAGGGTTGCCAGGTCTGGGTTGGAAAATACCTGGAGACTTTGGGGGTGGAGTCAGGAGACAGCAGGATTTGGGGAGGAGAGGGGCCTCAGCATGGTACAATGCCATAGAGTCCACCCTTCAAAGCAGCCATTTTCTTCAGGGAGCTGATCGCTGAGGTTGCCAGGTCTGGGTTGGAAAATACCTGGAGACTTTGGGGGTGGATACAGGAGAGGGTGGGGTTTGGGGAGAGGAGAGGCATGGCACAATGCCATAGAATCCACCCTACAAAGCAGCTATTTTTTCCATGGGAGCTGATCTCTGTCAGCTGGAAATCAGTTGTAATAGCAGGAGATCTCCAGGCCCCACCTGGAAGCTGGCAACCCTATGAAAAAGTTGGAGGGGCCTGGAGGGAGCTAGGTTTCTCTTCCCCCAAAATACTGTGAAAGTCTAGAAAAGCAAAAATCAAACTAGCAAGAATAGACAGCCAAGGCTGATCCAGGCTTGCTGTACAGGGCTACTCGGGTGCAACGTGGTATCAAAGATGATAGAAAGGGGGGGGGAAATATTTGGGAATGATCACAGAAAGAACACAAAACATGCCAAAAACAAACAAACAATTCCCAATTTTCACTGGGTATCTTAGCAAGCTATTCTAGAGTAATGATCTCCTCCTCCCACCTTGTTTCAAAAGGGTGGGAGAGATTCACAGGAAGGAATCACTCCTTTCATGGCTTTGTTGTTCAGTCGCACATGGACCAGATCACGCCAGGCCCTCCTGTCTTCTGCTGTCCTCTGAAGTTTGCTCAATTTCATGTTCGTTGCATCGATGACACTGTCTAACCATCTCATCCTTTGCCGTCTCCTTCTTCTTTGACCTTCAATCTTTCCCAGCATCAGGGTCTTCTCCAGTGATTTCATAGCTTAAGGGGCCACAAATACTTAATTGCAAAACCTGCTGGCTGCCCTGGTGCCAAGCAGTGGGGAGAAAGCAGGAGCCAATTGGTAGGGAGGCTTCCAACCTTCATACCTGGAGCTGGGAACCTGTCCATGAGAGCAAACAGTATACAAGTATGTAAAAGCAACTAAGATGAGTCAACCCAATCTTGGGTTTTTTTCCAGAAAATAAGAGGGTGAGGTCAGAGTCCCAAGGACTCAAACTCAAAGTGGGTCAAATAAATTGCACTAAAAACAGTTCCTCTGTACACACAGAGAGTATATCTTTGTGAAACATTTGAATAAAAACACAAACAGGTTTTTCAAGCAGTGGCATTAAAAAAATTAGTTGCAAATTAAGGTCTGAGGTGTGGAGGAAACAAAACCTTAAAACAAAAATGAATAAGACTCTTCTTCTTCTTCTTCTTCTTCTTCTTCTTCTTCTTCTTCTTCTTCTTCTTCTTCTTCTTCTTCTTCTTCTTCTTCTTCTTCTTCTTCTTCTTCTTCTTGACTTATCAAAACATAAAAGAACCAATCTGGCAAGGATAGTGTTGTAAGAGTAAGAAATCAATAAAAGGAAAAACGAATCCCTAATTTAAAGGTCTCCCTCATGGATCACTGCCTTGTCGTGGCAAGGGGGCTTGCGTGGTTCGATGAGGCTGTGGGCTATGCCGTGGAGGGCCACCCAGGACGGACAGGCCACAGCAGAGAACTCAGACCAAGCTAAATCCCCTGGAGAAGGAAATGGCAACCCACTCCAGTATCTTTGCCAAGAAAACCCCATGGACAGTAACAAAAGGCTAAAAGATATGACGCCAGAAGATGAGCCCCTCAGGTTGGAAGGTGTCCAATATGCTACTGAGGAAGAGCAGAGGGCAAGTACGAGTAACCTCAGAAAGAGTGAAGCGGCTGGGCCAAAGCCGAAAGGACGCTCAGTTGTGGATGTGTCTGACGGTGAAAGGAAAGTTCGATGCTGCAAAGAACAATACTGCATAGGAACCTGGAATGTAAGATCTATGAATCAAGGTAAGCTTGACGTGGTCAAAAATGAGATGGCAAGAATGAACATCGACGTCTTGGGAATCAGTAAACGAAAGTGGACAGGAATGGGTGAATTTAACTCAGAAGACCATTATATCTACTACTGTGGCCAGGAATCCCGCAGAAAAAATGGTGTGGCCTTTATAGTCAACAAGAGAGTGAGAAAGGCAGTATTGTGATACAATCTCAAAAATGACAGGATGATCTCGGTCCAAATCCAAGGCAAACCATTCAATATCACAGTAATCCAAGTCTATGCCCCAACCACTGCTGCAGAAGAGGCTGAAGTGGACCAGTTCTACGAAGACCTACAACAGCTCATAGAACTAACACCAAAAAATGATGTCCTCATCATCATAGGGGACTGGAATGCTAAAGTAGGAAATCAAAAGGTAACCGGAATAACAGACAAGTTTGGCCTTGGAGAACAAAATGAAGCAGGGCAAAGGCTAACAGAGTTTTGTCAAGAGAACACGCTGGTCATAGCGAACACCCTTTTCCAACAACCTCTACACATGGACATCACCAGATGGGCAACACCGAAATCAGATTGACTATATAATTTGCAGTCAAAGATGGATAAGCTCTATCCAGTCAGTAAAAACAAGACCTGGAGCTGACTGTGGCTCAGATCATGAGCTACTCATTCCAAAATTCAGACTTAAATTGAAGAAAGTTGGGAAAACCACTAGGCCATTCAGATTTGACCTAGATCGCATCCCTGATGAATATACAGTAGAGGTGAAGAATAGGTTTAAGGGACTAGATTTGATAGACAGAATGCCTGAAGAACTATGGACAGAGGTCCGTGACATTGTAAAGGAGGCAGCACTCACTGCCATCCCAAAGAAAAAGAAATGCAAAAAAGCAAAGTGGCTGTCTGATGAGGCTTTACACATAGCAGAGGAAAGAAGGAAAGCTAAAGGCAATGGGGAAAAGGAAAGATTTGCCCAACTGAATGCAGATTTCCAGAGAACAGCAAGGAGAGATAAGGAGGCTTTCCTGAATGAACAATGCAAAGTGATAGAGGAAAACAATAGATTGGGAAGGACTAGAGATCTCTTCAAGAAAATTGGAGAAATCAAGGGAACGTTCCATGCAAAGCCGGCCATGATAAAGGACAAAACCGGTAGGGACCTAACAGAAGCAGAAGAGATTAGGAAAAGATGGCAAGAATACACAGAAGAACTATAGAAGAAGGACCTCGATGTCCTTGACAACCACGATGGTATAATCACTGACCTCGAGCCAGACATCCTGGAAAGCGAAGTTAAATGGGCCTTAGAAAGCATTACTAACAACAAAGCTAGTGGAGGTGATGGTATCCCAGCTGAGTTATTCAAAGTCTTAAAAGAAGATGCTGTTAAAGTGCTGCACTCAATTTGCCAACAAATTTGGAAAACACAACAGTGGCCATAGGATTGGAAAAGGTCAGTTTACATTCCAATCCCAAAGAAGGGCAACGTCAAGGAATGTTCAAACTATCGCACAATTGCACTCATTTCACACGCTAGCAAGGTCATGCTCAAAATCCTACAAGCTAGGCTCCAACAGTACGTGGATAGAGAACTGCCAGAAGTACAAGCTGGGTTTCGAAGAGGTAGAGGAACTAGAGATCAAATTGCCAACATTCGCTGGATTATGGAGAAAGCAAGAGAGTACCAGAAAAACATCTACTTCTGCTTCATTGACTATGCTAAAGCCTTTGATTGTGTGGATCACAATAAACTATGGCAGGTTCTTAAAGAGATGGGAGTACCGGACCACCTCATATGTCTCCTGAGAAACCTGTATAAGGGTCAAGAAGCAACAGTTAGAACTGGATATGGAACAACTGATTGGTTTAGCATAGGAAAAGGAGTACGACAAGGATGTATATTGTCACCGTGCTTATTTAATTTATATGCAGAGTACATCATGCGAAATGCTGGCCTGGATGAATCACAAGCTGGAGTTAAGATTGCTGGGGAAAAGATCAATAACCTCAGATATGCAGACGATACCACTCTGATGGCAGAAAGTGAAGAGGACCTCAAGAGCCTCTTGCTCAGGGTGAAAGAGGAGAGCGCAAAAGTGGGCTTGAAGCTCAACATCAAAAAAACTAAGATCATGGCATCTGGCCCCATCACTCCTTGGCAAATAGAAGGGGAAGTCGTAGAAGTAGTGACAGACTTCACATTCCTAGGATCCCGGATCACTGCAGATGGTGACTGCAGCCATGAAATTAAAAGACGCCTGCTCCTTGGGAGGAAAGCGATGGCAAACCTAAACAGCATGATAAAAAGCAGAGACATCACCTTGCCAACAAAAGTCCGCATGGTCAAAGCAATGGTATTCCCCGTAGTAATGTATGGCTGTGAGAGTTGGACTATAAGGAAGGCTGAGCACCAAAGAATAGATTCTTTTGAACTATGGTGCTGGAGAAGACTCTTGAGAGTCCCTTGGACTGCAAGGAGATCAAATCAGTCAATCCTAAAAGAAATCAACCCTGACTGTTCCCTGGAAGGCCAGATCCTGAAGCTGAAGCTCAAATACTTTGGTCACCAAATGAGAAAGGAGCATTCACTGGAGAAGACCCTGATGCTGGGAAAGATTGAAGGATCAAAGAAGAAGGGGACGGCAAAGGATGAGATGGTTAGACAGTGTCATCGATGCAACGAACATGAAATTGAGCAAACTTCAGCAGACAGCGGAAGACAGGAGGGCCTGGCGTAATCTGGTCCATGGGGTCGCGAAGAGTCGGACTCGACTGTGCGACTGAACAACAACAACAATTTAAAGGTTCCAATACAAAACAAATTAAAAAACAACTTAAAAGGTTATTTTCTGCAAACTAAAATCTGAGATGCTAACAGGAAAATTAAAACAACAGAAGACTGAAAATATAAAAGGGAAGAATTTGTTTTCTTCCGGAACAAAAATTCTCATTCCATGCATGCAGCCCTATGACTATGGCTGCCAGGCTCCAGGTGGGACTTGGGGATCTCCTGGAAGAAATGGATGCTCTGGGATCTAGCAATCTGTCCCAAGTTTGTTGTGGCAGTGCATATTCCCTGTAAGGCTACTATCAATGAAGGACTGAAATAATAGGTTCTACAAGGGGGGGGATTCCCCTCCCCATGTATAAAACAAAACAAAGAGGCTTCTTCCTGATTGATGCTAATGGAGATTACATTTCCTTCTACTCATGCATTTTCCTGGATGGAAAGGTCTCTAAAATATGCTGCTTCTAGTCAAGGAAGCTCTTGTGCATCTCCGTGTCCAAGCCAAAGAGCTAGTACTGTCCGAAGACGTTTCTGTGATCATGTGGCCAGCATGACTAAACACCAAGGTACACAGAACGCTGTTACCTTCCCATCAAAGTGGTACCTATTTATCTACTTGCAATTTCTTGCTTTTTACTTATTTTTACTTATTTTACATATTTTTTAAACCAAAACTTTTTTATTTTACAATATAACTTACAATCATAATATAAAGTAATAACAGGAATTTTTTTAAAATAAACCTTTACAACCATACACAAATAACTATAGTAGCCAAACTATAACATTTAAGTTCAATTTTCACAATCCAGAGTGTTAAGTATGAGACTTAACGCAGGAGGTAAGTTCAACAAGTGATTCAGCTTTATTTAGCTCCAAGATTAGACCAGCTAAGGGCTAGACCAGCTAGACTGAGAACACAGTCACAAACAGCGATTTATATACAATCCTGGAGGAGGTAGCCACGCCCACAACAATATCAATATCTAATAACAGCTATGCATAACAGCCAATCATAACTTACAGATAATGTCCAATCAAATTACATTTCCATAACCAATCAAAGATGTTCCCTCCATAAGCCCTTTGATTGGGCAATACCAGACAGTTTCTGAATCCGCATAATGAGCACCTGCTCGCTTATGCTGACACTTATGTCTCTGAAGACATAACACAGAGTTATTGTTAATAAAGGGCAAAATGCAGATATTTATTCGGTAACCTAAAGAGAACATCTGAACTAGAAGAGGTAAAGTTGAAAAAGGGAAACCATCGTTCCAAAAAATCATTTGATAAAGTTGGAGCTTGAGCTACTAATAATTGTGTAGCTATTTTATCTGCAACTGCCAAATCCCAACATTTCACTATCCATTGCTTTAATGAAGGAACTCTCACTTGATTCCATACCCGAGCGATCAAACATTTAGCAGCTGACAACAAAATAGAAATTATTTCACTAGTAAGTATATTTAAAGACGAATTAGGCCAATAATTCAATAAAACTGAAACTAGAATAAGTGGAATTGGGTGATCTACAGTTTTAGAAATTACAGACACAATGTCAGACCAAAATTGTTTGATAACGGGACAGTCCCACCAACAGTGTAAAAAAGACCCCAACAACCTGCAACCTTTCCAACAGATTGGGCTATCCTTGAATTTACAAAAAAAAACAAACGGTGAGGAGTAAGACACCATCAAGAATATAACTTGAAGGATTGTAGTTTTATTAATTGGTTATTAGTAGTAAATGAATGGGATGTCCAAATCTTTTTCCAATCCAAATCAAAATTTAGAGAGGAGCATTCTTTTCCCCACACTAATTGAGAATTGGATTTCTGGCTCCAATTTCTCTCACTAAGTAATTGATAAATACAAGAGATAGCTCCCTTGGCATTGTGATTATTTTTTTTTAATCAATTTCACAAAAGTATTCAAAGGTCTATACAAATTTGTTGCCTTATCTAGTTCTAAAAACATATGTCTAAGTTGTTGGTATTGAAACCAGTGAAAGGTTATTTTATGTTTACACTGCAATTGTTCAAATAAGCCTAGTTTTGCTTGGATAATGAGATCACACAGTCTAAAAAAGTTTTAGGGAAATCAATAGATTTCCTTCCTGGCAAGAACCAGGATTGACCCCAAAAAGGCATTACTGGAGACACATCTGGAATAAGGATGTTGCGGAATCTATCCCACAGTTTCAAAGTAAACAAAGGAATTTATTATCACTCACAGATTTTGATCTATCTTTTGAGTTATTCCAAACGGCTTCATGTAAGATATCAGGGAGTACTGAAAGGGCTTCAATATGTACCCATGTTTTCTCACAAAATGGGTCTGAATATAAAACAATTGCCTTAAGTTGTGCAGCCTCATAATATTTATGTAAAGATGGGAGCCCCAAACCTCCCTTACTACTAGGTTTATTAAGGAGTGAAAATTTAAGTCTTGGTTTTTTATTGTTCCACAGAAACTTTGACAAAGATATTTCCCAACCTTTAAATTTTTTCAGTGGAATTTCTATAGCAAGATTTTGAATTAAATAAAGAAATTTGGGTACAAGAAGGGTTTTAAACAATTCTATCTTTTCTAATAAAGTAAAATTGAGCTTCTGCCAGGTCTGTAAAGTTGCATTATATGATTGAGTCATTGGTTTAAAGTTGACTTGAAAAAGGTTATCCACATTTAAAGGTATATTTATTCCCAGATGTTTCCAGGAAGCCGTTACTCTTTTAAAAGGATATATTTTATTTATTTCCTCAATTTTGGTCTCATTTAAAAATATAAGGAAAAATTCTGATTTAGAATAATTTATCATGAAACCTGAGATATTTCCAAAATTATTTATATGCTGCATTAATGGTGGTAAAGATACTCTTGGATCTTGGAGGTAAAAAATGGTGTCATCTGCAAAGAGGCTCAATTTGCATAGTTCTAGATTCTATACCCTTAACCATGGGGTCTGTCCTTACTACATGGGCCAAAGGCTCCAAAGATATGGCAAAAAGAAGGGGGAGACAGGGGACAACCCTTTCTCGTACCTCTCCTTAGATTTATCTCTTCTGAGCGATGTTGATTTATACTGAGTTGTGTTTTTGGATCTAAATAAATTGCTTTAATAGCTTGGAGAAAACTAGGACCAAAATTCATGTGTTCTAATAGTGTTAATAAATAACTAGGTTCCACCCTATCAAAGGCCTTGTTGGCATCAACAGAGAGAATGGCTGATTTCAGTTATTTGTCTTTGCTATAGGCTATTATATTTTTTCTTATTTCTTATTTTCCTTATGTTGTCCACAATGTTATGTCCTGGCATAAAACCAGCCTGATCTTTGTGAATGTATTGTGTAAGTATCTTATTAAGTCTCATTACTAACAAAAAAGAAAAAAAATTAAAATCAGAATTTAAAATTGAAATCGGGTGATAGGAGGCTGGAGCCAATTTGTCCTTTCCGGGTTTATGTAATAAAACCACTCTTGCTTCTGTCCATGAGTTTGGTGTAATTCCTGTGGACAGTACATGATTGATTGTATTTAAGAGATGAGTTTCAAGTTGTGGTTTGAACTTTTTAAAAAATTCTGCTGGGTATCCATCTCTCCCTGGAGTTTTATTGTTTTTCATATTTGAAATAATAGTGGAGAGTTCTTGAGAGGAGATTGGTTATTCCAGAAAATCTTTATGTTCAGCTGATAATTTGTCATAGCGAATTAATTTTAAATAATTTTGAATATCTATATCTGATGGGTTTATAGAGGTATATAATTTAGAATAATATTCTGTAAAAATAGTAGTAATTTTTTGGGGGTAGAATGAATTTTACCTACCTGATCTTTAATAGCAAAAATTGTATTCAATGAGTTTTTTTGAGCAACCCTGAATTTAAGCAGTTTTATGGATTTTGGAGTTTTAGTAATATATTTCTGTTTTAAAATCAAAATTTGTCTTTGAGTATGAGATGTTTCAAGGAGTTCAAGCTTTTTCCTTTCTATATTAAGTTTTTTGAGAGTTCCCCCCCAAAAAATGCATATGTTTGTTTTCCAGATTTTTAATCTTAGTTTGCAAATCTGTTACTAATTTTAATCTGTTTCTTTTGTAGGATACAGCCAATGAAATCAAGTGTCCTTGCAAAACTGCCTTAAATGCATCTCACTTGTTGGGCTGTGTGGCTTCGCATTCTGCATTAAAATCAAAATATTCTATGATTTTGGCCCTGGTTTCCTCACAAATTATATCATTCTGTAATAAAAGTTTATTTAAACACCAGTTCCAGCCTTTGTTGTCATTCTGAAGTTTTACTAATTTACAGTATACCCAAGAGTGGTCAGAAATATGGCAGGAGCCAATTTCCGCTTCAATAATGTCTTTAAATAAGTTCCTGAACACTAAAGTGAAATCAATATGTGTGTAAACCTCGTGCTTAGGAGAAAAATTATATTGATGTGTGCCAGGGTTCAAAACTCTCCACATGTCAACCAGATCAAAAAATTGAAATACCTTCTCCAAATTAGTAGTATCCCAGTGTTGTTTACGTAATCATAGGGTTTTTTGAGTTTTATCTAAATTTGGATTTACAATCTGTTTTAAATCACAACCTAGTATCAGTTCACCATGTTTGAAGTCCATCAGCTGTTTAAAAACTTCCTGTAGAAAAGAAATTTGATCCATGTTAGGGGCATAGATTGAAGCAATTGTTATTGGTTCCCCTTGCAATTCCCCTTTGAAAAATATGAAACGTTCCCTTGAATCTATTTTTGAAGATGAACATTGGAAAGGTAAATTTTTCAAAATTAAAATTGCTGTCCACGTGGACTTAGATGTACCAGGGGCCTGGAATTGTTGTTGAAACCATGGTGATTTTAAAACCAATCTATCTGTTGTTTTTATGTGAGTTTCTTGTATGCAAAATATATTTACTTTTTCTTTTACCCAGTAGCTAGAAGCTCTCTTTATTTTGATTCTGTTGTTTAGACCTCTGGCATTCCGTGTGGCTATTTTTACCTGTTGAGACATTTAAAACAATTGAATAAAATAATTGTCTAAACTTTTAGTTGGCTAAAATGTTTTGCTAACTTACCCCTTTTCTTTTTTTCAACAAAAACTTAACACTAATCTAATCTAAAACTCTTAAAAATTTTCTATCAAACAAACACCCCTAACAATAGGGGTAGGATCTAGGTAGCTGGACTTACTTGAGTCCAAGCTAATAGGGTGACACAGTAAAGGCAACCTAACTAGAAACTTATATGGACTGGAGGGAAAATAAAAATTATAATATGCACACTATTAAACATTTACCGCCTCCTTACCACCTTATAAGCATTGTTTAGTAAAAATTGTAAAGCTTTTCAATAAAATACACTATAATAAGCAGTAGCATATTTTTTCAATATTTTTAAAGTCAATATACTAACTGATTTAAAAAAGATTCAAACTTTCAATAGCAAGGAATAATGCTTAAACGGTCACATTAATGTTATATTTAAACTAAATCTCTTGAAGAACATAACTCTGATGCTTAGCTAACTGATCTAAGCAGAACAATACTAAAGAGTATAATTCTATCTCTATATTGTCATAATACCATTGCTTAGAAAATTAAATAAAAATAAAAAATAAACTTATAATTATATAGGATTTCATTCTAGTGCCTATATAACACTAGGCCATAAAAATAGCTAGATAGTGTTAAAGTACAAAAGATAGTTAAGTCAGTTTTCCAGCAGTTCTTCTTCTTCCTGCTTGGATTGTAAAGCTTTTCCAAAAAGGTACACTATGTTACACAATAGCATATATTTTCCATATTTTTAAAGCCATAATAATACCTGATTTATAAAAGGAATCAGTCTTTTAATAACAGGGAATAATGCTTAAACAGTCACATTACTATAGTAATTAAACTAAGTCTCTTGAGTAATATCGCACTGATGCTTAATTAACTGATCTGAGCAGAACTATACTAAAGAACATCATTCTAAGTCAATATTGTCATAATACCATTACTTAGAAAATTAAATAAAAATGAAAAATAAAATTATAAATATATTGGGTTTTTGTTTGGTTTGGTTTTTTCTGATGCCTATATAACAACAGGCCATATTAACATTGCTTAGAAATTTAAATAAAAATAAAGTTATATCTATATAAGATTTATTTCTAGTGCCTATATAACATTAGGCCATAAAAATAGCTGGACAGTGTTAAAATACAGGAGATAGGTGTTAAGTCAATCTTTCAGAAATTCCTCTTCTTCCTGCTTGTATAAATTCAAACCCATGGCTTTAAGGAGTGATTTTCCTGTGATGTTTCTAGAAGCAGTATATTGGAGACCATTTTTGTAGACAACAATGTCCGAAGTTGGGGACCACTGGAAATGAATTTTTGCATCACTGAGTTTAGAAGTGATCAGTCTCAGCTTCTTCCTCTTTTCCAAAACCTCTGGGGGCAAATCAAGTAGTACAATAATCTTTTGATCTTTAAAGGTCAACTCCTTTCTTGCTCTTGCCTCCTTTAGGACTTTATCCCTTGTCCTCTGGTAGACAAATTGAATTAAAATGTCTCGAGGTCTCCCTTTTCTTGCATAAGCTAAGGGCCCTATCGTTGGGCTCTAGAAATTGCAGGAGCCACCCCATCTTCCAGTTCTAGTGTTTTTGCCAGCCAAACAGAAATAAACGATGCCAAGTCTTTGTGCTCCTCTGCCCCTTCCTCAAAATCACGTAATTTTAAATTAAATTGCCACCATCTTGATTCAAGTAAGGCTAAGCGATTTTGCATTACATTTTCTTAGGTTTGTAGGGGTCTTACCTCCTCTTGTAGAACAATGGCCATTTCTGATACATTTTCAGCCATTTTTGTAGCTTCTTTAACTTCCTCCACCAGGTCTACCAAAGAGGCTTGGACAGGCTTAAGTAGATCTTTTACTAAGGAGGCCATATCTTTTAGAAGATCTTCCCTTAGATTGTGAAGGTCATTTTTTATTAACATAACTTCTGTACAAGGTGGAGAAGATGGCGTTGTGCCCTCCTCAGGTAGAACCAGTGCCATTTTGGAGTCATGAGAGGGCTTGGGGGCCAAAGTTTTTGGTGAGATGTTTGGAGGAAAAAAGTCAACTACCGATCTGGAAACTTTTATATTATCCGTGGCTGATATTCTTATTGACTTCCGAGAGCCTTTTTTCGGCATTGAGCCACAGTTTATCGATTTTAAGTTGACTTTCGGTGGAAGGGGTCAGGAGCTCTCTTCCTAAGCGTCTGGCATGCAACGCAAGCTCTGCTCTCCCCCTTATTTTACACATTTCAAAGAAGATTTTCAATAGAGTTGCTGCTGTAATTCAAAAATTTGGAAGGGGAGTAGCCATCTTTCCCCAGTCATGAAAAGGTTAAATTGAGGCTCCCAGTGGCCATTATTCACCTGCATTCCTACAGGTACACCAAGTTCCTTTTCCTTTGTTTTTGCACCTCGGCCAGTTTCCTGCTTCTTTGTTCTGGGGTCAGGGAAGACAAGATGGGATGGAGGCATCCAGTCAGGCTGCTATTTGTTTAAACCTTTTTCCTTTTAAACCCTTTTTCTGTTTTCCAATTTGATAGCAAACTTTTTTCTTAAAAATTAAGCACATGTACCTGGGGTGGATTTTCAATTTGCAAGCATGGAGTTCAGATTTTATTTCCTCTTTGAGGAGAAATCTTTTAATGTTTGTTTTTTTTAATGTTCCCAAGGGACAGAATTTTATTAGTTTTTTAACACAATACATTGACAATACTAACATACAACAACACTTACATAAAACATAAATGGGGTAATAATTTCTCGTAATATATGCCTTAATACTGCCAAATACACCAATCTACACTAACAGTTTTACACCACGTGAGTAACATTTCTTCTCAGTATGCTTCTGTTGGGGTACACATAACAATAATCAGTCTTAGTAATCATCTTTCAGTTACAATTTCCTATACATAAGTATTATACCATTCATAAAACCTTGACTATGAATGCTGAAATATGGAGTCTGAGAGGCCTTTCATCACCAAAGTCAGTTTATCCATTTCTGCTACTTCTAAAACTTTGTTTAGATATTCTTGTTTCGTGGGCATCTCAGGCCTCTTCCAATATTTGGCATAGAGAATTCCTGCCGCCATAGATAAATGTACAACAAGATAACGATCATCTTTGTTTGCATCTTTTGGTAAAATATTCAATAGTAACACTTCTGGTGTAAAAGGAATAGCTGTACCTAACACCTTCTGGATTATGTCATGAACCCATATCCAGTATATCACAGTGCCACCACATATGATAAAACGAGCCCACCTTAGTTTCACATTTCCAACATTTATTTGAACATTTACTATCATACTTAGCAAACCTATCTGGTGTTGCATACCATCTATAAAACATTCTATACACATTTTCCTTATATGCTATCGCTTTTGTCATCTTTATATTTTTCTTCCATATTTGATCCCATTGATCTAAATCTATGCAATGCCCTATATTTTGGGCCCATTGTATCATATTAACTTTCACAGTTTCTTCCAATATCATCGTATTAAGCAACAATATATACATTCTTTTTATAAATTTTTGTTCGGTTGCTATCATAATCTTATCCATCTTTATCCAGTTCTCATAAAAACCTCTTTTCTTATCTTTAGCATATCTTGATTCTATTTGGGCTCTCTGCCACCACAATAAGTCCTCAAGTGATCTCAATTCATTCTTAGAGTCCAAGATGTCCTGATATCTTTTCGGTTTCTCTTCCTCATAAGTAGTCGGTAACATGAAGGCTTCCAAAGGAGCAGTCAGTGTTGATTTTCTTGTGTAGAACTGCTTATGTACAACTTCCCACACTTTCAAAAGAGAGGCTCGGAGCCTATGCTGTTTGAAGTACTTTTGTGATGACGCCTTTCCATAGAAATGCATGCCATCCCATCATCAAAACATGTCCTTCTAACTTTAGTGTTCTTTTATCCTCTAGCACCCTGGTGGCGAACCTATAGCACGGGTGCCAGAGGTGGCACTCGGAGCCCCCTCTGTGGGCATGGGCGAGGAGGCGGCTGAGCCTGCTTATTGTGCTGCTGCAGCTGCTGCACCAGCCGGCCCTAGGCCAAATCCTGGGCCCTGGTTGGAAAGCAAATATGAGAGGAAAAGATGTGCAAACCCCTGGTGCAGGTGCCCCACTTGTTGACATGGGGGAGGGAGAAGAGGGGAATCGCTTTTTCCTCAGGCTCCACCTTCCTCACAACCTGACACCAACCCACAATCCCTGCCTACTCAAAGCCCAGGAGCTGCTCAGCAAGGAATCCCCACAGCCTGACCCGCCCCCTTAGCTCGGGAAAGCGTGGCAACTCCCCTTCCTTTGCAAAAGCGTGCTCCAATCCACGCCCCTTCTGCCCCAGAGAAGGGAGGCTGAGCATTCCCAGGGATGCCCACTCAGGCTCGTTGCCAAAAGTTGCATCTGCTTGAGTGCACCACTTCAGTTTCCAAACCCGCCTTCTTTGGGGAGGTGTGCTATTCCTCCTCCCCCTCCTCCCTCTTTGGCTCTCTGCCTGGTCTCTCTCACTGCGCCCTCCAGCATCCTGTGCTGTAACCTGGAGTCCAAAAAAACTTTAGTACCCACCCCCTTCGCTTCCTTTTGGGGCTGCCCTGCTGCTTTGGGTGGCATGTCTTGTGTGCCTGATCGGAGGCTGTGATTAGAAGGGCTATTCAAGGAGTTGGACATGGAGACTGTTTTGGAGCTGCTGCTGCAGGAGGGGGTGGCAGGCAGTGCTGTGGTGAGGTGGCTCAAGGCGAGCCAGAGCTCCTGTCCTGTGGAAGTAAGGCGCAGCACCCCTCCCCCCTAATTATAGCTTCCTGAGAGCTTCCAGGGAATCACACATAGGGCATTCCCCCGTGATGAAAGACTGTCCCTGAACTTCAGAGCTCCCGACTCTCCAGTGATGAGCTGGGGCGGAGGGACGAGGCAGAAATGAATAGCCGCTTCAAAAGCAGTACCCAATCTTGTGCATACTTATTCAAAATTAAGCACCACTGAGACAACCGAACTTGCTTTCAAGTATGAGAGCATAGGATTGCGCCTTTAGTCAGATTGTAAATTTGCTCTGGCTTTTCGCACTCATGGAATAACTAAAATGCTGTTTGGAGGAGCTGTATGAAAGAGCGGATGTATGGGATGTACTAAAAGGAAGGACAGGATTGCCCATTGGAAAAATGGGAAACACTAGAAGGCCCACTGGAAATAATGGGAGACAGGAATGCCAATGAACTTGCATGGGCTTCATTGAAATACATTACAGTACAAGTAGAGTTGTAATAAAAATGTGAAACGGATTTTCCATGGGCCCAAATAGACTACTCTGGGAATGGAATGAGAGACCACGGAGTGGAATGACATTCCCAGGCTGTAGCAGGGTGTTCAGGAACTGGAATGACAGGTCCCAGAGTGAAATGACAGCCCCAGGGTGGAGCAGGAATGTTCAGGGACTGGGATGAGAGACCACAGAGTGGAATGACAGCCCCAGGGTGAGCAGGAGTGTTCTGGGACTGGAATGAGAAACCACGGAGTGAAATGACAGCCCCAGGGTGGAGCAGGAGTGTTCAGGGACTGGAATGAGAGACCATGGAGTGGAATGACAGCCCTGGGGGTAGCAGAAGTGTTCTGCTACACCCAGGGGCTGTCATTCCACTCTGGAGCCTCTCATTCCAGTTCCAGAACACTCCTGCTACCCCCAGGGGCTGTCATTCCACTCCATGGTCTCTCATTCCGTGCAGCCTTGATATGCTTTGGGGTTGGGTCACCTGGTTGAAGTGCTCAAGTTGAAGTGCTTTATTTGTTCATTGGTCAAGATTTGCAGGATCAAAATTTAATTTATTTCGAATCAATCTAGAAGTGGCAGATTCCACTGAGTGTGCTGTTTTTTCTGTCTCTTTCCCATGGAAGGGGGAAGAGGGTGGTCACTTTAGGTGTGAAAATGTGTAAGATCATGTTGGGAAAGACAGACCAGGTAAATAGGAAGGGTCCTGTCCTGTACTAATTGGAAGGAGTTTGTGTGTATGACGTCAAATGCAAACTTCATGCCAAATGCAAACTTTTACTTTTCAATAAAAAGCTGTTTGTATCATTGAAAGCTCTGTTATTGTGCTTTTCTTTTAAGACAAAAGATGTTAATGAATTGTTTTTTCTAAACTAAAACCTCAGTATTCAGGTTAAATTGCCATGTTGGCACTTTGCAATAAATAAGTGGGATTTGGATTGCAGTTTGGGCACTCAGTCTCTAAAAGGTTTGCCATCACTGCTCTAGCATAATCCATTCCCTAATCCAGGCTAGTGCCACTTCTCTATAATATAACACCCAATTTGGTCAACCAAAAACTCCTTTGTCATTAAAGTCTTGTAGCGCCTTCAGTCGTATCCTGGGGCGTTTTCCTTGCCAAATAAATTTTGAAACTAGCTGATCCAGCTCAATGAAGATTTTTTGATTTTGCAAAATTGGAATTGTCTGGCACAAGAAAATCCACCTAGGGAGGACATTCATTTTAATTCTTGTTTAGTCACCTTCAACAGTTCTTTGTAATTATTCTCTTGTAAGGCACTACATTTATTCATCATCATTATTCCTAAATATTTTATTTTCTCCTGAACCTGGAAGCCTGAAATTTCTTGTAGTTTTGCCTTCTGTTTTGTGTCCATATTCTTAGTTTTTTTTTTTTTTTGTTAATATTCACCTTCAATCCTGCTACTTGACCATACTCCTAAAGTTTTTCCTTCAGTTTGGGTATCGAGGGTATCGGATCCTCCATGATGAATACTAGGTCATCTGCAAATGCCAATAGTTTATACTCTTCTCCTCTCGTCTTAAGTCCAATAATCTGGTTCTCAGTTCTAATTGCCTCATTAAGTATTTCCAACGCAAAAATAAATAGACATGATGAGAGAGGACAACCCTGTCTCATCCCTTTTTGAATTTCAGAATTTTGAGTCCAGTCCCCATTAATCACAACCGTTGCATTCTGTTTGGTATAAATAGCCTGGATCATTTTCACAAAGTCGTCTCCCGCATCTGCCATTTTCAATGCCTCCATAACAAAGGCCCAGTTAACATTGTCGAATGCTTTCTCTGCATCCAAAAAGATCAATGCCAGTTGCTTTTCTGGATGTGCTTCATAATACTCTATGACATCCATGATGCCTCTTAAATGGTTCTTTATTTGTCTTTTAGGCAAAAATCCTGCTTGATCCTTATGAATCGTTTGTGATAATATTTTTTTAAACCTTTTGGCTAGTAGCGAAGCAAAAATGTTGTAATCCACATTTAATAATGAGATTGGTCTATAGTTCTTAATTTCTTTTTCATCTGTATTCTATTTATGAATCAATGAAATTACTGCTTCCTTCCATGAGTCTGGAATTTCTTCCTTTTCCAGAACTATATTGCATAAGTCTTTTAAATGTGGCAACAGTTGTTCTTCAAATATAAGGTAAAATTCTATTGGAAGCCTGTCCGGGCCTGGAGCTTTGCCCTTGTTGTGCTGTCTCAATGCCTCCACCAATTCCATCATCGCAATTGGTTGATTATTTTTCTTTGGTCTTCTGAAAACATCTTTGGATGATGTTTCTCTAGATAACCTTTTATTTGTTCTATTTTATATAATTTTTCCTATTTTGTTGTTCAGTTGCACAGTCGAGTCCGACTCTTCGCGACCCCATGGACCAGATTACGCCAGGCCCTCCCGTCTTCCGCTGCCCACTGAAGTTTGCTCAATTTCATGTCTGTTGCATCGATGACACTGTCTAACCATCTCATCCTTTGCCGTCCCCTTCTTCTTTGACCTTCAATCTTTCCCAGCATCAGAGTCTTCTCCAGTGAATGCTCCTTTCTCATTTGGTGATTTGGTATTTGAGCTTCAACTTCAGGATCTGGCCTTCCAGGGAACAGTCAGGGTTGATTTCTTTTAGGATTGACTGATTTGATCTCCTTGCAGTCCAAGGGACTCTCAAGAGTCTTCTCCAGCACCATAGTTCAAAAGAATCTATTCCTCGGCGCTCGGCCTTCCTTATAGTCCAACTCTCGCAGCCATACATTACTACGGGGAATACCATTGCTTTGACCATGCGGACTTTTGTTGGCAAGGTGATGTCTCTGCTTTTTATCATGCTGTTTAGGTTTGCCATCGCTTTCCTCCCAAGGAACAGGTGTCTTTTAATTTCATGGCTGCAGTCACCATCTGCAGTGATCTGGGATCCCAGGAATGTGAAGTGTGTCACTACTTCTATGACTTCCCCTTCTATTTGCCAAGGAGTGATGGGGCCAGATGCCATGATCTTACTTTTTTGATGTTGAGCTTCAAGCCCACTTTTGCGCTCTCCTCTTTCACCCTGAGCAAGAGGCTCTTGAGGTCCTCTTCACTTTCTGCCATCAGAGTGGTATCGTCTGCATATCTGAGGTTATTGATCTTTTCCCCAGCAATCTTAACTCCAGCTTGTGATTCATCCAGGCCAGAATTTTGCATGATGTACTCTGCATATAAATTAAATAAACACATCCTTGTCGTACTCCTTTTCCTATGCTAAACCAATCAGTCGTTCCATATCCGGTTCTAACTGTTGCTTCTTGATCCTTATACAGGTTTCTCAGGAGACATGTGAGGTGGTCCGGTACTCCCATCTCTTTAAGAACCTGCCATAGTTTATTGTGATCCACACAATCAAAGGCTTTAGCATAGTCAATGAAGCGGAAGTAGATGTTTTTCTGGTACTCTCTTGCTTTCTCCATAATCCAGCGAATGTTGGCAATTTGATCTCTAGTTCCTCTACCTCTTCGAAACTCAGCTTGTACTTCTGGCAGTTCTCTATCCACGTACTGTTGGAGCCTAGCTTGTAGAATCTTAAGCATGACCTTGCTAGCGTGTGAAATGAGTGCAATTGTGCGATAGTTTGAACATTCCTTGACATTGCCCTTCTTTGGGATTGGAATGTAAACTGACCTTTTCCAATCCTGTGGCCACTGTTGTGTTTTCCAAATTTGTTGGCAAATTGAGTGCAGCACTTTAATTGAGTGCAGCAAATTGAGTGCAGCATCTTCTTTGAAGACTTTGAATAACTCAGCTGGGATACCATCACCTCCACTAGCTTTGTTGTTAGTAATGCTTTCTAAGGCCCATTTAACTTCACTTTCCAGGATGTCTGGCTCGAGGTCAGTCATTATACCATTGTGGTTGTCAAGAACATCGAGGTCCTTCTTCTATAGTTCTTCTGTGTATTCTTGCCATCTTTTCCTAATCTCTTCTGCTTCTGTTAGGTCCCTACCGTTTTTGTCCTTTATTATGGCCGGCTTTGCATGGAACGTTCCCTTGATTTCTCCAATTTTCTTGAAGAGATCTCTAGTCCTTCCCAATCTATTGTTTTCCTCTATTACTTTGCCTTGTTCATTCAGGAAAGCCTCCTTATCTCTCCTTGCTGTTCTCTGGAAATCTGCATTCAGTTGGGCAAATCTTTCCTTTTCACCGTTGCCTTTAGCTTTCCTTCTTTCCTCTGCTATGTGTAAAGCCTCATCAGACAGCCACTTTGCTTTTTTGCATTTCTTTTTCTTTGGGGTGGCGGTGATTGCTGCCTCCTTTACAATGTCTCGGACCTCTGTCCATAGTTCTTCAGGCACTCTGTCTATCAAATCTAGTCCCTTAAACCTATTCTTCACCTCTACTGTATATTCATCGGGGATGCTATCTAGGTCAAATCTGAATGGCCTAGTGGTTTTCCCAACTTTCTTCAATTTAAGTCTAAATTTTGGAATGAGTAGCTCATGATCTGAGCCACAGTCAGCTCCAGGTCTTGTTTTTACTGACTGGATAGAGCTTATCCATCTTTGACTGCAAATTATATAGTCAATCTGATTTCAGTGTTGGCCATCTGGTGATGTCCATGTGTAGAGACGCCTCTTAGGTTGTTGGAAAAGAGTGTTCGCTATGACCAGCGTGTTCTCTTGACAAAACCCTGTTAGCCTTTGCCCTGCTTCATTTTGTTCTCCAAGGCCAAATCTGTCTGTTATTCCGGTTACCTTTTGATTTCTTACTTTAGCATTCCAGTCCCCTATGATGATGAGGACATCATTTTTTGGTGTTAGTTCTATGAGCTGTTGTAGGTCTTCATAGAACTGGTCCACTTCAGCCTCTTCTGCAGCAGTGGTTGGGGCATAGACTTGGATTACTGTGATGTTGAATAGTTTGCCTTGGTTTTGGACCGAGATCATCCTGTCATTTTTGAGATTGTATCCCAATACTGCCTTTCTCACTCTCTTGTTGACTATAAAGGCCACACCATTTTTTCTACGGGATTCCTGGCCACAGTAGTAGATATAATGGTATTCTGAGTTAAATTCGCCCATTCCTGTCCACTTTAGTTCACTGATTCCCAAGATGTCGATGTTCATTCTTGCCATCTCATTTTTGACCACGTCAAGCTTACCTTGATTCATAGATCTTACATTCCAGGTTCCTATGCCGTATTGTTCTTTGCAGCATCGGACTTTCCTTTCACCATCAGACACATCCACAACTAAGCGTCCTTTCAACTTTGGCCCAGCCGCTTCACTCTTTCTGGGGTTACTCGTACTTGCCCTCTGCTCTTCCCCAGTAGCATATTGGACACCTTCCAACCTGAGGGGCTCATCTTCCGGCATCATATCTTTTAGCCTTTTGTTACTGTCCATGGGGTTTTCTTGGCAAAGATACTGGAGTGGGTTGCCATTTCCTTCTCCAGGGGATCACGCTTGGTCTGAGTTCTCTGCTGTGGCCTGTCCGTCCTGGGTGGCCCTCCACGGCATAGCCCACAGCGTTATCGAACCACGCAAGCCCCCTCGCCACGACAAGGCAGTGATCCATGAGGGAGATTTTTCCTATAAAGATCTTTATAAAAGTTTTCCACTATGGTCTTCATCTCCTGCAGTTTATTTGTTTCTGTTCCATCTTGCTTATTTAGAACTCTAATATATGATTCTCCTTTTGCTGTCGAATTTTATAGGCCAACCATCTCGTTGGTTTATTAGCGTTTTCAAAAACGTTTTGCTTGGCAAATGCCAATTTCTTAGCCAGTTCATAAGTAAGCATACACTTCATCTTGTGCTGCAAGAGTTTAAGTTTAGATTTCGCTTCTGTGGATGTTGGGTTAGCCATCATTTTCCCTTCTTCAATCTGAATTTCCTTTTGAAGTTTGTTGTACTCTTATTTCCTTTGTCTGTTTATCCTAGCAGATTCTCTTATCAATTGACCTCTAGCTTATGCCTTAAATGCATCTCATACCACTTTCATTGGCATACTGGGTTGGATATTTTCTTTAAAAAAGAACTTTGACTCTACTTTCATTTTTTTTTTTTTTTACAAACTTTTCATTTCTCAAAAGAGAGATATTCAATGTCCATCTACTTTTAGGCCTCATTTCTTGAAGTTCTCAGGTGATAGGTCTATGATCTGTGTAGGTTCCAGCTTCAGACTCTGCTTCCAACAAATCTTTAATTGCCGTACTTGAAATCCAGCACATGTCCAGTCTGGATCACGAATCATGTCTCGCCAAAAAATATGTATATTGTTGTTTGTTAGGGTTTCTTACTCTCCAAGTATCCACTAGTTTCAACTCTTCCATCAGCTGACACAAGATGGATGGGAATTCATTACTCCTGTTTTTCTTCCCCTGAGTAATTGTCTTTCTGTCATCTTTCTTATCAAAAACTGTATTTTAGTCCCCTATAATGCAAATCTCTTGGAATTCCTGCTGCAAAATCAATCTCTGTAATCTGCCATAAAATTTTTCTTGGTATTGATTTGGGGCATAAATGTTTACAATAAGCATTTTTCTCTTTTGTCTCTGCACTGCAACCATTAAAATTCTTCCATCCTGCGATGCATATATTTGTTTGGGCTGTAGATGATCTCTTACGAAAGTAACTACTCCTCTTTTCTTTTTCTCCTTAACTGAAGCTATAAATATTTTTCCAAGACTTTTTACTTGTAAATGTCTTTCATCTTTTTTTAAAATATGTGTCTCCTGCAGGCATATTATATCCCGATTTTGTTTTCTAAGTTGGTGAAACATTCTCCTTTTTTGTGGTCCGTTTAATCCATTCACATTCACCAAGATAATTTTTATTTTGCCTCTATCCATCTTGATTATGGTCCTGTTGGTCCTGTTTCTCCTTTGAGTGATACCTTGTGTTGACTGGGGATTTCCTTGTTGGTACAGTTCTTCCTTTCTCTGTGGTCTTACCCTTTCCATGTCTTGTATAGCTTCTCATTCCTCCTCTTCTTCTCTCTCGTCCTCTCCTTCTTCCTTCTCTTCTTGTCCTGTTGCAAGCTCATCTCCACAAGTTTTCAAGAAGTCTTCTGCTTTAAAAATTGACGTTATTCTAAATCTTTTGCCTTTGAAGGTAAAGATCAAACCTTCTGGAAGGAGCCATCTATAGTTTATCATGTTGTTTCTCACTAGAGCTGTTAAGTTGGAATACTCTCTCCTCTTTTCTCTAACTCTCCAAGGAATTTCTTTTAGAACATTTATTTCAGTCCCTTCCATCTTCAGTGGTGATGCATTTACCTCTCTTAATATCTTGTCTCTCACTGCTCTCTTGTGGAATTGAATTTGCACTTCTCCTGGCAGTTGAAATCGTCTTGCATAGGCTGAATTCGCCCTGAAGGCTACATCAATCTCCTGAGTAACCTTGTCAACCTCCTCTATATTCATGTGATCCACTAATAGTTTGGCCATCTTGGTGGTGACATCTTCATTTTTCTCCTCCGGTACATTTTGGAACCTTAGTGTAAATGCTGCCCTTTCCACCTGTAATCTTGTGACATCTTGCTCCAGAGTACTCTGCCTCTCATCTGATCCCTTAAACTTCATCTCCATTTCTCTAGTCTTGGTCTCAATTTTCTCCACTGTCGTGTTCAATTCTGCAATCTTCTGGGTATTATCAGTTATTTGCTTCTGAAGAGCTTGGAAACTCAGGGAAAATTGTTCCGTTATCTCTTTCATCGCACCCTTAATGGGATTGACAGCTTCAGTAATAGAATTTCGAATTTCACCCATAGTTACTTTAACTGGCTTGACTGCTTTGCTTATGCAACTCTGGATCGTTGCCTGCACCAAGGTCTGCATCTCTTTTTGTGCTGGGGCTGAAAGTTTAGCAAGCCCCCCCCCCAGAAGCTCCTGGTGAGGTAGAGGGCATTTTCAATTTGGCTTAACTGCCTTGACTCGACATCGTGGATATGCAATAATCCTGCTGATTAAGTCAATATCCTGCTAGTTAAATTAATAAATTCTCCCAGTTCTAGCCAAGTAGCCAATTCTGATAAAGCACCCAATAGTATCAACTGCTTTGAATCAAGTAGTTTTCTTTCCTTCCACTTTATTTTGGAACATTCAGAGTCCACTGGCTGTCTGGATTTTGCTTAGAGCAGCCAAGTTGATTGTTTAAGTTTTCCCAGGAACAGTGTTTTGGAGACTAAAAACCACATAAATGTCCTTTCAAGGTCACATCCTCGCCTCTCACCATTCATAACTTTCTAAGCCAAATATCTTTGGGGGGTGGGCAATTTCAGCTAGAAAAAGCCTCTAAAGTCTTCACCCTGCCCCCTGTTAGGGTAAAAATTGGGTACGCTGCACAGGGGGCTTGTTAATTTCACCAACCTCCAACAAATAAAACCAACAAAGCTTTACTTAGTACTTTTTTCTTCCCCTGGGACCCCCACCAGGTTCTATAGAGGGTTTCCAAGCACTCCACACCCCCGTTGGGCTAAAAATTGGGATCGTGGCAAAGGGGTCTCTACAAACTCTGCAGGTGCTTTAAACAATAAATTTAACCATTAATTTGAATATACAGTCAAAATAGGCTAGCTCCTTTTCCAAAAGTGCCCTGTATTAGCAAGTGAAAGTAAAAGTTTTCTCCATCTATTCTGCTCTCTGACCACTTATACCTGGGGGGAGGAAACCACCCGCCTTAGCTTCTTTCTTTTTAGGGCTGTGACAGTTTTGTCTTTAAAAGCCCAGAGTAATACTTTTACTCACAGAAAGCGTGCATTCAGCAGTGTTTTCTAATTCCCCCTTAGGTGCAGGAAGCATCAGCTCTGCCCATGCGAATGGGCTCCTCTTCGGACCCAGTGCTGGAGGTGATCCTTGGTTCTCCCTGTGAGGAGCCATACATAGGGGACCGGATCAAGCCCCTAGCACCCACACATCCCTTCCCCAGGAGGTGGGGGGTCCCCAGTAAGCTGTGGGACCCTTTAAACAAACCCGGAAGTGGCCGGCATGAAAAGAACATGTCCGTCTTGCCGTGCTACAGCCTGCATCCTTTTAAAGTGTTTTTTTTAAAGCAAGAAACAAGGACTTCTGCTTTTAAACTTTTTTCTCTCTTTTTGCTTTGAAAACTTTTCTTTTTTGTTTCTTGCAATTTGGCAAAAAAAAAATCTTTTTATCTTATGTTTTATATTGTTTATGTATTGTTTATATGTTTATATTCTGGTTTTATACTATTGAACTTGTTTTAAAGTTGGCATGCGTGCCTTGTTGTTAGCCGCCCTGAGCCTTCGGGGAGAGCGGGATACAAATTCAAATAAATAAATAAAATAAATAGCTGCCACCACCTCCTGTGGCAGTGAATTCCATGTGCTAATCATTCTTTGGGTGAAGAAGTACTTCTTTCTATCTGTTCTAACCCAACTGCTCCCTGAGTTCTTGTATTGTGAGAAAGGGAGAAAAGTACTTCTTTCTCCACCTGTTCTATCCCATGCATAATCAAATTTTGATTGTGTCACCCCTCAGTCAACATTTCTCCAAGCTAAGGAGCCCCAAAGCACTTCAACCTTTCTTCATAGGGAAAGTGTTCCAACCCTTTTATCATTCTAGTTGCCCTTTTCTATACCTTTTCCAATGCTACAGTATCCTTTTTATTTTTGTAGAGTAAATCCCCGAAGGTCACTCTCTCCAGGAAAAACAATTATCTGTATCCACCATGGTGCCAAATATACATTAGGGTTTAGCAGTTTTCTTGGAAAGCAGAGCAAGGTACCCTTCCCATTCAAAAAATTAGGAGGAAGAGGAGGAGGAAGCAGCAGCAGCAAAGAGCAGAGTGATCTCCTGGAATTACAGCAAAATCTCCAGGCTACCCAGTCCAGTTCCTCTTTAGAGAATCTATGCAGACAACCACAATCTATGCAGACAACCACAATAAAACCAGAGATCAAATGAAGTGAAAGCAGCATGCAGTCTGGACACTGCCATAAAATGCAACACTCAATCAAAGTGAAAGTGGCATGCAATGTAGATGGGGATTTCTGTTCCAGTGTGGGTTTGGTAAGACAGTGGAGCAAATGCTAGATGCAGATTGGGCCTGAGTGGAAGAGGGGAACAAAACTCCTGATCAGCGAGCCTGTATCCACTATGCTGCCTTTCAGCCCACAAGCCCTTAAGGGAACAACGTGCCACAACCAGGACTTTGGAACCTACTGCATCCTGGCTCCAAACCAACCATGATAGAAACTGAGGGCTAAACTGCATGTCATGCAATATGGGCCAAAATGAAAAAAGATTCCTACCCTGAAAATCGCTCTTAAAGTGCCACACACAGAGATCTGCAATCACATACTCACACACTGAGAGTTGCTCTAGGGAATTCTCCCTATGTCTGTATTCTAAGACATATGTGTGCATCCACATGTCTCAGAAATGCAGGGTGATGGCGGCTTCCGGTCTATGGCAACTCGTTAGCAGACATGCCTCCCGGTTTGGAGGTTTGGAGGGGGGGCGATCATTTGTCCCCCCCCTGGAGTCATTTGGGAATGGCTCCTAGCCAGGGGGCTTTTGAGGGGTGGCCTTTTTGCCAGCGTGATGCTGGGGAATTGAGGTGTTCCTCCGCCCCGATGGTCCTGCCGCTATGTGACTGTTTGGTACCAGAGCTGCTGACCGGGACAAGTGTTTGGAGGTTCAGTGATTTCCTCTACTTGGCGTGATCCCAGAGGCCATCCTAGGACCTGCAGGATCAATTTAAGGACTGATGAGTGAGTTTGCATTGAAACAAGACATCAAAGCCTAGATGTGAAGTCCCCCTACTACAAGTGGGGGGGGGGAGAGGAGATGCCCTTTCTCCTGATGCTCAAGCAAATGTGAAAGCATGATTCAAGGGACTGATCAAATTGTGGCAATGGGCTGTAATGGAGAGTCTTTCTGAAAGAAAATTGAGCATATAAACAGACCTTAGAGATTTTGGCATTCTTCCTCGGCTAATGTAAACATCCCCAAAAGATGGCGATGAGAGATGAAGAGGGAGGAGGGATCAGTGTTTTCTTCAGGAAGGAGAATAGTGGAAAACGAGGTCATGTGACCTAATCATAGACTCTGTCTTTAAAGTAAATCGTGGATCCTCTGGTGGCTAAAGTGGAGTAGTGACCTGGATCGGTACTAAAAGCGGCTGTACTTTTAAAGGGATGGTGTTTGACGTGCATCTTTGATATAGAGACTTATGGAGGGTATGGAGATTCTAAAGTTTAGTTTTTCTTGCGGTTGGACTGGCAAGCGGATTGAAAAGCAGTTTATTGGTTAGGAGTAAAGGGTTTGCTACTCCAACTCCATAAGATCTGCTTGCCAAGAGAAAGGCTGGATTCTCCAACAAGCGTGCTTTTAATGCAACAAAAGGAAGATCTCTCATGATTCAAGACGTTTAAGGAAGTGAAGATGTCCCTGGAAAAAGGAACTTGGTTTACATCATGAATGGACAGATCCGGATTTATAAAAGCTAATGGAAAAAGAATATACATCAAAGACAGAAGAAGATAAATTGTTGCAATATTCTTGCTGAGGGAACACTGGTTTTAAATATTCAGTCTATGGGGGGGAGAGCAAAGCATAAAAGGAGAGGCCAAATTGTCTTAAGAGCTGTGATGATGTGTATTTTAACTTTGGAATTACTTTCTGTTTAGTCTGATAAGCTGATGTTGTCAACAGAAGCGATGATTGGCAGGCACTCTTCATGTTTCAAAGTAATTGAATAAGAGTAACAACTATTTTAGAAGCATTGTATGACCTCCACTCTTGGGTTTTTAGTTAGGTTCTTTTTACTTTCTCCTTTAGATTGTAGATTCTCCCCTCCCTATTTTCTGTTGTAGTTTTATAGAAATGCAAATAAAAAATTCCCCTTCAGGGGGCCAAAAAAAAAATAAAAATGCAGGGTGATGATGCATTCTCCACCATTAATCAGTTACCAAAACTGGCCCAATTAATTAATTTGTCGATTGGGGAATTTAGTTCTTAGTGAGAGTTGGGTAACTTGGGACCTTTTTCATCTTTGAAGAGAACTCTCAAATGAACCAGGTTGATGTTTAACAGGAGTTTTATTGAAAACTACTAGAAAGCAAAACACACATACAAAATACATACTAGAAATATACTTGTAAGGTTGGCTAAGAAGAATAGAGTGAGATGGGGGAAGCAGATTTATATCTAGTTCTCCCGGGGGGGGGAGTCAAAGAATTTGGCAGAGCTTGATTGCTTTCCCAGAGCTGATAATATCTGTGGATGCCCCTTAATATGCAGGATGAAGAGGAGGTGTTGTAAGTGTGTTAAGTGGGCAAATGGAGGAAGCAAGATGGGGATAAAAGAAGTTACCATGAGATGTGATGCTCTTTTCCTGAGACCTTAGTGTTGTAAAATATACATTACTTTAGGATGGGTGGGAACTGTTATCAAGCCAGCTTCCTTTGATGAACTTCCAGATACTTTTTCCCAGGCTGTGCCTGCCATTCATTCCTTGTTCTAGGCTAGGCTTATGAGATAGATTTGATTTCTATCTGGAATGATTTTTTAATGAAGGGTGTATGACATTACTTCCTATTGGAAAACCAACTGCCCCTCTGTGAGATGGCACTGATTCTGCCCATCATGGCTAATTAAAGCTGACCGAGATGGGTTAAGAGGTTCCCTGAGGGAAATTATCAACAAGTCCCTCCTGGAGGGGCTGTTCCCTGGGGCACTCAAGGAGGCAATGGTCCACTCTCTCCTAAAAAACCATCTCTGGATCCAGCCAAATTGGCTAACTGTCGGCCTGTTTCCAATCTGCCCTATTTGGGCAAACTGATTGAAAGGGCAGTTGCGGCCCAGTTACAGGGTTTTTTGGATGACACCTCCATATTAGATCCCTTCCAGTCTGGTTTTCAACCAGGCCATGGTACAGAGACAGCACTAGTCACCCTCACGGACAACCTTTGGAGAAATCTGGTTTGAGGTGGATCAATGGTGTTGGTGCTGTTGGACCTGTCGGCAGCATTCAAAATGGTCGACCACCAACTACTGCCTCACTGCCTCACTGACACTGGGATCCAGTGGTCTGCCTTGCAGTGGCTTTCCTCACTTCTCCAGGACTGGGGACTAAGGGTGGCTGTAGGGAACAACTGTCCCAAAGGCACCTGCTAGTCTGCGGTGTGCCCCAAGGGGCAGTGCTTTCCCCGATGTTATTGAACATCTATATGCATCCCCTTGCCCAGATTGCCTGAAGGCATGGGTGAGGGTGTCACCAATATGTGGATGACACCCAGCTCTATCTGTTGTTGGGCAGCCAGTCAGACTCCAGTTCGGAAGATCTGGACCTGGCATTGCAAGCCGTGGCTGGATGGCTTAGACTGAGCCAACTGAAATTGAATCCGATGAAGACGGATGTCCTATGCCTAAGTCAGAGTGGTCTGGGGGTACGGAGCTTCCGGTCGGAGTTAAAATGGCGAATTGACGCACTTTGCGATTTGGGCAAGGTGGACAGCGGTATCTGATGACAGTCTGGGCTTTACCTGGCCCAGCGCAGCACTCCCCAGGTGGGGGAGTGGCAAGCAAGCAGCCAAGCCTGAGAGGGAGTTGAGATCGGTGTGGATAAGCTTCGGAGGAAGCTTGTTTACACCTTGATCTCCTTCCGCGAAGAGGGCAGTTGCAAGTCAGCTCTACAGATACCAGCTGGGCTGAGAATTCAGCATAAATCCGTCATCTACCGACCTCTTTAACATCAAGATTAACATCGTTTACAGAAGAAGCACTGCGAAACCCCGAGATTACAAGTAAGGTAACAATTGAACATTTGCTTACTGGTTTGAAGAAGAAGGCAAAATCTAAACGTACGGATAAGCGTAAAAAGCTTTAAAGAACTAATCCGCTTGATTTAAAAGTAAAAAGAAAGCTTTCCTTCAGAGAAAACGGCGGAAAAGTGACTTTGTTTTGCATTCCTGTGGTCAGCTAAGACTAAACTTTGCGTAGCAGAAACGAAACTGACTGTGATTCTATGGTACAGGAAGTAGGCTAGAGTGGATGTTTTCGAAGTTGCTTTGCCGGATGTAGATGGACGTTTTAGAGTGTAACACCGGAAGTTGGATTACAGTGACGGACAGCTAAACAGGAAGTTTCGAAGAAGCCTACTCTAGCCAGAAAACCATAGAGAAATTGCGCCCGCCATTTTGAGGAGGACTAAATTTTAAAAAGTTATTTTTGAACTGAAAAAGTACCGGAAAAAGTTATAAAGGTGGCGATTGGACTTTAAGATTGATAATATAAGGACTGATTAGTTTTGAATTTGCCTCCAAGACGGATTTGAGACCAAGACCAAGGGCTGCCTCATCACCAAGTCCAAGAATGACCGCAAAAGAAAAAAAGAATGGCAGGCTGCCATGGAGGCGATGGAGAAAAGGATGACAGAAGTGGTGCAGACTTTGGGAAAGCAAATAGAATCACAGTTGCAACAACAGCTACAAATACAACTGGAGCAAATAGAGCAAGTGCAAGTTCAAGTACAGAAAAAAATATGGAAGAGTTGAAAGAACTGGTACTAACAGAAGTGGCAGGGATAAAAAAAGATACGGAAGAAGTTAAAAAAGAGGTTCAAAGTCTGGTGACAAAATCAGAAGAAATGGATCAGAAAGTTAAAAGATCCCTACAAGAAAATACAAGACTGGAGTCCATAATGGAATATAGAGCTACTCAGAACCATTTGAGATTGAGAGGAATTGAAGAGGAGGAAGATCAGGATATTCGGGCCTTAGTAATTAATACTCTGACAACTTATATAGGGGAAGATCAAGGAGATTTGGAGTCAGACTTTGACCTAATCTACAGAGTAAACTCAGCTTATGCCAAGAGAAAGAAATTACCCAGAGATGTGATTGTTCAATTTGTGACTACGAAAATGAAAGAAGACATTTTCAAGAAGCAGTTTACACAACCGTTGGAAATTAATGGAAAGAAAATAATAATTTTAAGAGAAATTCCGAGAATGATTTTACAAGACAGAAAGAAATTTAAGAAATTAACAGACAGGTTAAGAGAATTGAGCATCAGGTTTAGATGGGAGATCCCACATGGATTATCATTTTTGTACAACTCAGTGAGAGTTACAATCAAAACAGAAGGAGATATGCTCAGATTCAAAGAGAGCAATTTTGATGATTTTAAAGACATTTAATCCAAAACAATGATGGATTACAAATTTTTATCTTGGAATGTAAATGGACTAAATTCACCAAACAAAAGAAGATTAGTGAATCATTGGCTACAGAAACAAAAATGTAACATAATTTGTTTGCAAGAAACACATATTAGAAAACAAGATAATAAATATCTGATTAATAAAAAATTGGGAGAAGAATTTCATTCATCAGCAATTAATAAGAAAAAAGGAACAGTGATATATATTTCTAAAGATTTGGAACCTAAACAAATCTTCTCAGATAAGGAAGGAAGATACGTTGGCGTGGAAATAATGATGTACAGAAAAAGGACATTGCTTGTAAACATATATGCACCCAATGGTGCAAAAGAGACTTTTTTCAATGATCTGACAAGAGAGTTGAACTGTCTAAACTATGATCAAATTGTCTTTGCAGGAGATTTCAATGGCACGGTCAACAACGTATTGGACAGAAAGTCTAATGCAATCGGAGAGGCGGTTGGAAAACTGCCAAAAAATTTTTTCCAGCTGATGAAGCAAGAGAAACTAGAAGATGTTTGGAGGAAGTGGAACCCTAAGACAAAGGATTATACATTTTACTCCAACAGGCATAGTTCCTTTTCTAGAATTGATATGATTTGGATGTCAGAGGAGATGGCGCTAAAAACTCATAAAATTGAAATTTTACCAAAAAATAACTCAGATCATAATCCTTTATTTTGGACATCTAAAGAAAAATCAAAACAACTATACTGGAGAATCAATGAGGACTTATTGGACCAAAAATTGATTAATGAGACTTTAAAGAAAGAAACAAAAATTTTTTTTGAAATGAATTTGGACAAAGGTACTGATATACAGGTTGTATGGGATACATACAAAGCGGTAATGAGAGGTTTGCTTATCTCTCTGAACTCTAAAGATAAAAAGCAAAGGATGCAACAACAAAATGACCTTCATGAAAAAATTCGACAAAAAGAAAAGGAACTGAAGAAAAGACCAGGGAAGAAAAAAATAATTAAAGAGATCCACTTTCTACAGGATCAACTGAATGTTCTACTAAATAGAGAATTATATTGGAATTTGAAGAAATTACAGCAAAAAGCATTTGAGGGTGCAAATAAACCAGGAAAATTTTTAGCGTGGCAATTGAAAAATAGAAAAGAAAGGAATTTTATAAGCAAGATTATTGAAGATGGGAAAGAGGTAGTAGATCTGAAAGGCATAAAAAGAGCTTTTTTCAAATACTATGCCAAATTGTTTAAAAAGAAAGGAATTGACCAACAGAAAATTAAGAGATATTTGGAGAATATTGAAGTACCAGAGCTGGGACAACAAATTAAAGAATTATTAAATGGACTAGTAACAAAAGAAGAAGTAACAAGGGCGATAGAAGACGCAAAGTTGGGCAAAGCTCCAGGTCCAGACGGCTTTACAGCAAAATTTTATAAGAAATTTAAGGAGGAGCTAACCCCTATTTTAGTGCTTCTGTCAAACGAGATAAGAAGGACTAAACGGATCCCAGATTCATGGAAAGAAGCAAATATCTCACTTATACCTAAAGAAGGTTTGGACTTAACTAACGTAAAGAATTATAGACCAATATCGCTACTAAATAATGACTACAAAATATTTGCAAAAATAATCTCAGAAAGGTTGAAAAAATATTTGAAAGATGTTATAGCGGAAGAACAAGCTGGTTTTCTACCAAATAGACAAATTAGAGACAATCTGAGAGTGGTGATTGATGCTATTGAATACTATGATAAACATCCAGAAAAAGAAGTTGGATTCCTCTTTTTAGATGCGGAAAAAGCTTTTGACAATTTAAATTGGGAGTTCATGTTGCAAGTAATTGAAAAAATGGATATAGGACAGTCCTTTTTAAATATGATTGTGGCAATATATTCAGAACAGAAAGCAGCTTTGAACATAAACAAAGAAAGAACAGACTTTTTCCAAGTTCAAAAGGGAACACGACAAGGCTGCCCGTTATCTCCGTTACTGTTTATCTGGATATTGGAAATATTATTGATAGAGATAAGAAAAGACAATGGCATTGAAGGACTTAAAGTAAAAGGCTTTGTGCATAAATATAGAGCTTTTGCAGATGATGTAATGTTTATGATTCAAGATCCAATTGAGAATATACCACAATTGATGGAAAAAATTGAAGAATTTGGAACAGTTGCGGGATTTTATGTCAATAAAAGCAAAACGAAAGTGATGTGTAAAAATATGACGAAGCAGAGACAAGTGGAACTTCAGGAGAAAATTCAATGTGAAGTAGTTACAAAGACCAAATATTTAGGAATTGAATTGACTATGAAAAATATTAATTTGTTAATATTGTTTAAAAATAATTGTTTAAAAATAATTATGAAAAGGTTTGGCACAAGATCCAGCAAGATATGAAGAAATGGGATACCTTGAATCTATCATTATTGGGAAGAATTGCAACTGTAAAAATGAATGTTTTGCCGCGTTTGATGTTTTTATTTCAGACTATTCCAATATTAAAACAAAGGAAAATACTGGATATGTGGCAGAAAGAACTATCGAAGTTTGTATGGGCAGGAAGAAAGCCAAGGATTAAAATGAAAATTTTATGTGACGCAAAGGAAAGAGGAGGACTACAATTACCAAACCTAAAACTGTATTATGATGCCGTCTGCTTAACATGGCTGGAGCAGTGGATTAACTTTGAGAATAAAAAGTTATTGGCTTTAGAAGGTCATGACAATAAGTTTGGATGGCATGCATATTTATGGTATGGAAAAATGAAAATGGATAAGTTTTTCAAACACCACTTCATAAGACGATCACTGTTCGAGACTTGGATGAGATATAGAAAATTCTTCTCGGAAGAAAGACCACTTTGGATAGTACCAGCAGAAGTGATTAATCCATATTCAAGAAACCAGGGTTTAGATTGGTTACCCTACAAAAGTCTCTTAAAATTGGAAGGGAAAAACTTTGTACTAAAAGATAGAATTGATGTTGAATTTGAATATGATTGGTTGAAGTATAGACAGATTTATGATTTATTTAAAACAGACAAAAGAGAACATGGTTTTAGAGAAAATTATACTGAAATTGAAACTGTATGGATTGAAAAGGGTAAAAAATGATTTCAAAACTGTATAAGGTTTTATTGAAATGGTATACTGAGGATGAAATAGTAAAAGAGCAAATGATAAAGTGGGCAGTAAATATTAATAACGAGATACTTATGACATCTTGGGAATATTTGTGGAAAAAGTCAATGAAAATTTCAACTTGTGTAAATGTTAAAGAGAATTGTTATAAAATGATGTATAGATGGTATATGACGCCCCAAAAAATTGCTATTATAAATGAAAGTATGTCTAACAAATGTTGGAAATGTAAGAAAAATGAAGGGTCTTTTTACCATATGTGGTGGACATGTGATAAAGCAGTATGTTATTGGACTAAGATCCACAATGAGATACAAAAAATTCTGAAATGTACTTTTAAGAAAGACCCACAGATGTTATTGCTAGGTCTTAAAATGGAAGAAGTAAATGTAACCAAGAGAACATTATTATGGTACTTGATTATAGCAGCTAGATTGACTTTTGCTCAATGTTGGAAACAAGATAAGATACCTGAAACATGGGAATGGATTAAAAAGACTTTGTTTATGGCAGAAATGGACAAAATAACAAGAAAACTAAACAACGAAGAAGATGAAACCTTTTTCGAAGATTGGAAAGACTTTCAAGAATACTTGTTGAAAAATTGGGATGTCAAATGTGGTTTGATTTGTTTTGACAGCTATTGAGGAGAAATTGAAAGAGATTTAGACCTTTGAATTGTTACCATTAGTAAAAGAAAATAAGTTTAGTAGTAAATGTAACTAAATAGAGAGTTATTATGGGGTTGAAGCATTGCGGGAAGCCTTGTTTGGGGGGGAGAGGATGAAAGAAAATGGATATGTATTGGTTTGTTTAAATTGTATGAACATGAAAATATATCCAATAATAAAATGTATTTACCACAAAAAAAGAGTGGTCTGGGGGTATGGATCCCACTCCTGACCTTCGATGGGGTGTCGTTGGTGCCAGTGCCGGACATTAGGAGCTTGGGAGTGCTCTTGGATGCCTCCTTAATGATGGAGGCCCAAGTAGTGGCCACTGAAAAGTCAGCCTTTTACCATCTTCGGCTGATCAGGCAGTTGGTTCCCTGGTGTCAGTGATCCATGTGATGGTCACCTCAAGATGGACTACTGTAATGCCCTCTACATGGGGCTGCCTTGTCCCAAATTCAGAAGCTGCAGCTAGTGCAGAATGCAGCAGTCAGGCTGTTGTTGGGTCTCCCTATGCGGGAACACATCCAGCCTGCACTAAAAGCACTGTACTGGCTGCCTATAGTGTACTGAATTCGGTTCAAGGTGCTGCTACTTACCTTTAAAGCCCTTTATGGCCAGGGACCTATGTACCTAAAGGACCTCCTTTTCCCATACATTCCCCAGCGAGCACTGTGATTGGGTACTCAAAATCACCTGGTCCTCCCAGGCCCTAGAGAAGCCAAGCTTGCAGCAACAAGGGCCAGGGCCTTCTTGGTGGTGGCTCCATACTGATGGAATGAGCTCCTGGAAGACATCAGGGCCCTGTGGGACCTTTTACAGTTCCACAGGGCCTGTAAAACCGAGCTCTTCCACTAGGCATTTGATTAAGGAGCTACTGCAACCATCTGAAGCCCTGGCCCCAATACCATCAATATCTTACTGACACCAATAATATCATTAACATAATTGAACAGCCTATGCCTTGCTGACATGACCCAGACCATGTGCTAATTGATAGTGGACTCCTGCCATGTTATATGCCATTGCTAGCACTTTATGTATTGTTTTTAGATTTAATTTATTGTAATTTTAACTAGAAATTGTTTTATCAGTAATAATGTTGTGAGCCGCCCTGAGCCTGCTGTGGCAGGGAGGACGGGATAGAAACAAAAATAAATAAATAAATAAATAAATAAATAAATAAATAAATAAATACCATGTAACCCTATCCTTGGCAGCCTTGCTCAGGTCTTGCAAATTGAGGGCTGTAGCTTCCTTGACTGAGTCAATCCACCTCATGTTGGGTCTTCCTGTTTTCCTGCTGTCTTCAGCTTTCCCTAGCATTATTGTCTTTTCCAGTGTCTTTTCATAACATTACCATTTACTACTATATGTGGTCTCAATGCATTATATTTTTATCATACCATTTCTGTGCATTTTTGTATTGAATGATAGTGAATCGGTATGTTTCTAGTGAGAGACTTTGTGTAGGAATGCATTTATGCCACTCTATTTTGGGAGCTGACAACAAAAGCTGTTCTGTGTGACTCAGAGAGCGACAGCTCCTCATGGTTCACTTCTACAGCCATGAACCTAATGTTCCAAAAGGAAGTGATATAAGTTATGTGGGCTTTGCAGTCTTCTCAATAAACTTCTTTACATCAGGTTGATGTTGTAGGTGGTTGTTTTTATTTTCTACAGGTGAACATTTGAAACTGGAGACGAATGTATTACATGCAAAGGTCCACTGGGAACATTCTTATTAGTCAGGAGTGCTAAGAAATTTTAGAGCCCGTGATTTCAATCTAAAAATCTTTGCTTCATTTTTAAGTTTCCTTTTTCTGAACTGAATTCAGGAATAATTATTTTTGTGCTTTGGTCAACTGTTAGAGTTAGTTTTGCATCAGTTGCATATACCAGGAAATGGGTCCTAAAAAATCCTGAAAATATTTGGGATCAGGTGTGAATATTGGGAGCTAGCATTTAATGGCTTTCAGGACTGTTTTCTCCCCCCCCCCATGTGTTTGGTTCTTCCCAGGCTTGGTATCAGCTTGCTGTGTTGGTTTGGCTTTCAGGCTGTCCTTTTAAATTGGTTTTGTTCATCTTACAACATTTTTTTCCCCCATTTTTATTTTCGTTTTTTAACATACACAACCTTCCAGTGTCGCATTTTACATATAACATGAAGTCTTATACACCTGTTAAATTTTCTATCCAATTATACACTCTTAACCATCTTTTCTTATGTACCTTTTCATTTTTGTTTTGTAGCATCAAACTCAAATCATCCAACTGCGCTAGTTCCAACACCGGCCGAGGACAGACTGGCAATTTACCGCGGGATGGGACCCGGGCTGACAGCGACTCAATATCGGATTAAATGGAATGTACACACAGGCACATCTGCCTGGCGTCCCCCACCCGGAGCTTACCGGAGCCCTCACGCTTCAGTGCCGGATTAAAAAAACACCTGATAAAAGCCTTCGCAAATCCAAAAGCCTGCGTTCGTCGCGCGTTTCTCCGCTTCCGGGGAGTCTGAACGCGCAGGCGAAAAGCCGGGAGCAACCCGCGTTGGGCACGAGGCAGCAGCATTGTGATTGGCTGTGCTCCGCTCCACTGCCCAATGTGGTGCCGGCGTTGCAGGGCAAAAAAAAAAAATCGCTGAAATGCGCTTATGCGCATGAGTGCATGAGCGCTCAAGCGCTCATGCGCACATATGCCCACAGCCGAAATAATGGGGAAACAGCGAATATAGCGCGCCTCTGGCGCGGCAGTCTGAATGCTCCCGTGCGCCTCCGTCCCGTTTCTTCCGGCAGAGGCCCCCGCTGTGTGGACGGGAAAACCCGGTATCGTTTACTCCGGGTTTTTTTTGCCCCGACTCGATACCGGGGCAAATTGCCAGTCTGTCCTCGGCCACCTTAAGTGTTAGTTCCTCTTTTGAGGGTATTATATCTATTTTCCAATTTTTAGTCAGTAATAAACGAGCAGCGGTTGCAATATAAGATAATAAGTACTTTTCCTGTTGACTAAAGCTATCTGGTACCATATTTAACAAAAATATTTCCGGTCTCAAGTCTACACTCTTATCTAAGATATCTTGTACCATTCTCTGCACCATTCTCCAGAATCCTTGTATCCTATGACATTTCCACCATAGGTGGTAGAAGGTCCCCACATTAGCTTTGCATTTCCAACATTGGTTGGAATAGCCAGGAAAACATTTCGCCAATTTATCCGGGGACCAGTACCACCTATAAAACATCTT
Organism: Gekko gecko; assembly: GCA_029375565.1. Classification (NCBI taxonomy): domain Eukaryota; kingdom Metazoa; phylum Chordata; class Lepidosauria; order Squamata; family Gekkonidae; genus Gekko; species Gekko gecko. Next base: position 119,899,641 of record JAPDNY010000005.1, read on the forward strand.
ATATACATTCTCTTTATAACCAATAGCCCGCATACACTTCACTGATTTCCAAATCACATTCCATTGATCAGTCTCCACTTTTCCACCTAAGTCCATCATCCAAGATATCATTGCTGCTTTTATTACCTCATCCTGTTCATAATCATCTAACAAGAAACCATATAGCTTCTGTATCATTTTGTCGTTTGACGATAGCCATATCCTGTCCAATTGATTATTTTGGTCTTCAAATCCCCTTATCATATCTTTTTGGAATCTATCTCGTAGCATTATCTGTTCCCACCAAAATAAGTTATTTTCATTTACCAATTTTTCCTGAGATTTTAATTTGTTATTTCTACTTAATAACAATTGGTAACTTGCTCTCTTACTTATTGTTAATAATGACGGTGCTATAAAGGCTTCCAGAGGAGAGACCCATCTAGGTGTTTTCTTATACCATCTCTCTTTTATAGTGCTCCATATTTTATTTAATGCATCTCTTAACAAATGCCTACTAAAATGTGAATGAATTTTATCTTTCCCATACCAAATATACGCGTGCCATCCCATATACAAGTCATGGCCTTCCAACGTCAGAATCCTACTATTTTCCAACATAAGCCATTCCTTTATCCATACCATGGCGGCCGCTTGATAATATATATACCAGTTGGGAATACTCATTCCCCCCCTTTCTTTCTTATCCTGTAATGCTTTCCAACTTATTCTTGCTCTTTTTCTCTGCCATATAAATTTTCTGGTAACCTTATTCAATTCTTCAAAAAAATTTCGATTTTTTAGTATTGGTATAGTTTGGGCTAAAAATAGAAATCTAGGTAATATATTCATTTTAACCAATGCGATTCTACCCATAAATGATAGAGGGATCTTTTCCCATTTCAGCAAGTCTTTTTAAATTTCTTCTAGAAGCTTATTATAATTGTCTTCTATCAGTGAACTGCACTTACTTGTAAGGTTAATTCCTAAATATTTTACCTTCTTCACTATTTCCATGGAGGAAATTTCTTGTATCTTTTGTATCGTTCTTGGCAAACAATTCTTGTGTAACAATTTAGATTTTTTATAATTTATCTTAAGTCCAGCCACCTGCCCATACCTTTTGATAGTATCGATTAAATGTATAATTGATGTCTCTGGTTCTTCCACTATAAACACAAGATCATCAGCAAACGCCAGTAACTTATACTCTTCCCCCTTACTTTCAAACCCTGTATTAGTGAATTTTCCCTTATATCATCATTTAAAGATTCTAGCGCAAAGATAAACAATAATGGCGACAATGGGCAACCCTGCCTAGAACCCTTCTGAATTTCTAAATTATTTGTCACATCACCATTTACTATTACCTTTGCATATTGTGTATTGTAAACAGCACTAATCATAGAGAGAAAATATTGACCACACTCCGCCTTATTCAATTTTTCCAATATAAATTTCCACGATAGATTATCAAACGCTTTTTCTGCGTCTAGGAACATTAATACTAGTTCTTTATCTGGATGCTCCTCATAATACTCTAGCACATCCATTATTATCCTTAAGTTATTTTTCATCTGTCTCCTTGGTAAGAACCCCGCCTGATCTTGATGTATAATTTGCGATAATACTTTTTTAAATCTATCCGCCAAAATGCTTGCAAAGATTTTATAATCTGCATTTAACAGTGATATAGGTCTATAATTCTTAATATCTCCATGATCTGCATTAGGTTTCGGGATCAATGTAATTAATGCATGATTCTGGGCCTTTCCCTTGTCTACCTACTCTCTGAAATACATTTTTTAAATGGATACCAATCTGCTCTTCGAAAATTTTATAAAACTCTGCTGGTATACCATCCGGCCCAGGTGTTTTCTTCGCTTTCTGCTTTTTAATCGCCTCCAATACCTCACACATTGTTATTGGGTCATTTAGAAGTTTCTTATGTTGTTCTTTAAATTCTTTCCCCTTCCTTTCCAGATAATTTACAATTAATTCCTCCTCTTGTTCATTTCTTTGGTATAATTTTTTATAAAACTTTTCAACTATATCCTTAAGCTCCTGCAGTTCACTCTTCATCTCACCTTTGTCATTTCTTAATTGAAATATCATACGTTTTTCTCTTTCTTTTCTCACCTTATACGCTAACCACCTATTTGGTTTATTTACGTTCTCGAAATAATATTGCCTGGTAAACTCCAATTTCTTCTCTATTTCATAATTTAACATTAAGTTCATCTTATGCTGTAACAAATTTAATTTAGTTTGGGCTGATGTAGAACCGCTACTATTTTTCAAAATAGATTCTTGCACACTAATTTTCTGTACTAACTGTTCGTATTTCTTTTTTTCTCTTTTGCTTTCCATGCACTCTGATTGATAAAACAGCCTCTCATATATGCCTTAAAGGCATCCCAAACTATTTCACTAGGGGTTTCAGAATTGCTATTTACCTGAAAAAACTCTGCTATCTCTTTTTTACATTTCTCCACAAATTTCTCATCTCTTAATAACCTTAAGTTCATAAACCATCTATTTTTCTTATATCCATCCTTTAATTCCAACAAAACGGGGTTATGATCCGCAAAGGTATTCGGTAATATTTCGCATTCTACCGTATCCTTTAACATATTAGTGGTCATCCAAATCATATCGATCCTAGACCAAGAGTTGTGTCTAGCTGAATAATAGGTATAATCTCTTTTGTGTATATTCCTGACTCTCCAAACATCAATTAAGCTGTACTCTTCAACTATTTGCATGAAGTTATTCGAAATCAGCTTTCCCTTTTTCCTTCTTTTCCTTCTTGTCTTTCTATCTATACACGGTTCTACTACCGAATTAAAATCTCCAACAATACAAACATTATTCACATCTGCTAAGCTTAATTCTGCTTGAATTTCTTGGAAGAATACTTTTTGGTTTTGAGTTAGATTAGGGGCATATATATTTATTAACAGCAATTTTTCCCCATTTCTTGTCACTGTTATCCCCACCGCTCTTCCATCTTCTGTTTTAAAAATTAATTCTGGATTCAATTCTTCTTTCGCATATATCACCACCCCTTTTTTCTTTTCATCTGCTGCCGCTATAAACTCTTTGCCTAATTTTTTGCACTCTAGATATTTTATATCTTCTCGTTTAATGTGCGTTTCCTGCAAACACACTATATCTACTTTCATTTTTTGCAGTTGATGAAATGTTTTCCGTCTTTTTTGTGGACTGTTTAAACCATTTATATTTATCATTACAATCTTAAATTTTTTAACAAATCTCATCCTGCTTTTTAGTGTCTTTTTCCTTTGTTTTTATACTTAAACCTCGTCAAAATTTGATATGTTGGTTTACTGAGTTTACTTTTACTTCTTCTTGCTGTCTTCTCTTTTCTGTTTCTCGATTCTTGCACACTACTTTCTTCTTCCACTTCTTCTTCTCCCAAGTCCTCTTCCTTTTCAGCTTCTTCTTCCTCTACATCTTCCCTTTGTAACCCTAGATCCTCTCCAAATTTATTCAGAAAGTATTCTGCCTTGAACACCGAGTCTATCCTATGTCTTTGACTGTTGTATGTAAACAACACTCCTTCCGGTATCAGCCATCTAAATAAAATTCCATTATTTTTCAAGAGATTTGTTAATGCTGAGTATGCCAATCTTCTTTCCCTAACTCTCCACGGCACCTCCTTTAGAAAAGTTATCTCTTCTCCTTGTATCATTACTTTAGTTTGATTAGATGCTCTCATAATTCTCTCCTTTAATTCTCTTTTATAGAACTTAACGTGTACTTCTCTTGGCTTCTTATGTCTTTTGGCATAGGCTGAATTTCTCCTGTAAATTGCCTCTATTCCTTCCTCTAGTTCTTCAGATGTACTTACTTTTAGGTGTTCCACTAGGCTCTTCACAACTTCTTCTTTAAGGTTCTTATCTATTGTTTCCGGAATGTTTTGACATCTTATAATAAGTGCTGCTTTATCCATTTCCAGATTTATAAGCATTTCCTCAATTTTCTCATTTTTACTTCTGATCTCTTGAACATCTAAGCCTAAATCTCGAACTTTTTCCTTTAATTTCCCCTGATTAGACGACATTTTTATAATTTCCTGTTTATTATCTTGGATTTGTTTTTTAATTTCCTCAGTTTCCTGTTTTATTTGTGTTGTTAACTCTTCCATCTTTAACCTTATGGGCTCTATCTCCCTTTTAATTAATGCTGGCAGAGTGTTTTCTACTGTTGTTTTCACTGCCTGAGAGACTGCCTGAGATACCGCAAGTGCCACACTCTCCTGAATCATTTTGTTAAGATCTTTCACAGACACTTGCGAGGAACTCATGATAGGGATCTTCAGTTGTCCCACTCCTCCAGTCTGTCCTGGTGATGCTATTGACAATTTTCTACCACCCCCGGTGGCCATAAGAGTCACTTCTTCTCTTTAATTTGTTACCTCCTCTTTTACCAGAATCCCCTTATACTTTAATCTCCCACAATTTATTTTATGCCCTCTGTTTTGATGATTTATCCAACCTCTTTGTTTTGTATTTTAAAGTTTATATATATATTTTATATATATTTATTGTAAATAGATCTACCTCTCAGATCCCTTCACTCACCACCATTTAAATTAAACTACTTTTATTTCTTCTGTTCCTCTAATATTGTAGTCTTCCTACTGCTATTTCTCAATTATTAATATGCTTTTTCACCTCAAATGCTCTTCTATCCTCTGTTATATCTGTTTTCTCAAGCCCCTTTCCATTCTCCCCACAACTCTTTTAAAGTCCTCAATTCCTCCTCTGACGCTGCTACAGACTCCGCCTTTCTTCTCCTATGCTCTTCTTCTCCGTAGCCCTGCCTCTCTCCACACTTCTTTCGTCGCTTGCTTCCTGTCTCGTCTCTCCTTCACGTTCCCACTCCCAATCTCCTTGCTTTTCAGCTCTGTCGTCGCGTCTCCGATGTTCTGCTTTGATGGAATTTCATTGATTTGAGTTGTCTCCTCCGATCCTGTTGCAGTCGCCGCTTCCTTTTCTCCTCTGATCTGCTCCTCTCCTCCTTGGCCCCGCCCATCTCCACTCTCCTCTCGTCGCTCGATCTCCGTCACAGCTCTGTCGTGCCTGCGCCTCCGTTCTTCTGCTTAGTCATGCTCCGACATTCTTAAAGAGGTATGTAGCCGATTATCCTAAGAATATGAAACAAAAAAGAAACCCAACAAAACTTTTTGCAGCATCTACTTCTACCCGCTTTTGTCTTTCTCTCCTTCCCTTTAAACCTAACCCTTTACTAGTGTACCTCCCCTTTCTCTAGCCGCTTCTTCCCACTTTTGTGCCTCTACTCTTTCGGGATCTCTCTCTCAGGACTGGCTTTCAAACCTTCGAGAGACTTCTCCCTCTTTTCAATTTGTCTCCAAACTCTTTTAATTTTTAAGGTACTTAACTCTCAAATAATCCTTCCTTCTTCTCTCCTCTGCTTCTTCTGACTTCGTTGGTCTCTCGCAGCTCGTCTGGTGCTCGGCGTGACTCGTAGCTTGAAGCTTGTAGTCCCGTCGTGGCTCCCATCAGTTTAGTTGGGCATTTCTTGCTTCAGGGCAGCTAGCAATAAACCGAGGGGTCGCCACCCCATACAGCCTATCCTAGAAAAAGCCCCCTGCCAGTTCCTTCACCCCTGGAAGGAAACTGAGACGTTGATATCGTCTAAGAAAGTCCCTGGGCAGGAGAGCATGAACTTCACGCTCCCTCTGTCGACAAGCCCGGCGCCATCTTTTCGGAGTAACTTTCATGGATCCTTCATCTTACAACATTGTATTCTTTGTGCAACTTGGTTTGCATTAGAGTTTGTGGTTTGTGGTGGATTCTCAGGTTCAACATTGTCTTTGATTCTTGCTCTTCTTCCGGTTTGGCAAGCTGATGGCAGCCATTCTCCCCTCTGGTAGAGAGGGAGGGCGATCATACGCTCTTCCCTAGGGTTCAGAATGAGCCCTGAGTCAGGGGGCGCTGAGGTTCACCCCCCCGGCTTCTAGCCTGGGGGTGGGGGCGTCCTTTTGCCCTGACAGTCTCCCTGCTGTGTTCCAGCAATGGCCAAGGCTTTGCGTACCGGAAACCAAGTGGATGGTGTTTAAGCTGTAATTAAGTGACTGGCTGAATCAATTTCTTACTGAAGAAGTGTGAGTACAAGTTAACGAAGCACCAGAGGGAAGAATACATCCTCCCAAGCATGGGTGGGGAGACAATGGTAGACCCCCCCATGGAGGACTAGATAAAGGAAACTAACATCGGAGGAATGGAAAATGAAGGGACTGTGATGGAGGAATACTGAGAGTTATGAATTGAGCAACACATAAGCAAATGTTTGGGACTTTAAAAACAGCAACTGAAAGCGTTTCATATGGCTAGCTAGAAATGGCTAGAAGGAAGAATTAGAATCTCCTTTAAAGACTGTTAACATCGTAGTGAGAGACTGAGTTGGAATAAAGTCTTCCCCTTCCCTCCCAAGAAAGAAGCAGGGGAAAGGGAACTCCCTCCCCCCGCATAACAATATAATAATATAAAAATGTTGATTTTTAAGGGATAGGGGGAGTGACGAAGAAGCATAAATAGAAAAGAGAGAAGTATTGAATGGAAATGGAAACTTACATTAGCTTGAAGTGTTTTCTGAGTGACGGCTCTCAAAAGATAAAGAGACTGTACAAACATCGGAAAGTAATCTTTTTAGGCATTGAAGAACCCTCTTTCTTCTTAAAGAAACTCCAAATATCTCTGTAAGCGGTGACTGGGAAAGGCTGAAGGTTGAAGGGGGGGGGAAGCTCCCCTCCGTCTAAAAAGAAAACAACTCGGAATGAGCTTGAAATAAGGCTGATTAATTTAGAGAACTTTAAGAGGTGGTGTAAAGATCCGATGGATTTATGGGACCCTGGCGACTTGATAACAAAGAGAAGATAAACAGACTTTGGACTCTGAAGTGTTTCTTTTTATATGGCGTCTTGTGTCGCAGTTTAAAATTAAAATGAAACTGAATCTTCATTAAGAACTCGAAAGTAGCTGAAAGTTGGACGAGACAGCAATGTAGCTATGTTTTCCCTACAATAAGCGGGAGGGAGGGGAAACTCTCCTCCTAAAAAATAAAGTTATTATATATTTTGAGGGGGGGACAAAGCTAATAGAAGGTTGGGCGAAAAGTGGATATGTTTTAATAATAATGGACTTTGAGTTAAAGAAGACTGAGGAAGATTCTATAGTGAAGAGCCCTTTCTAGAGATGAGAGTTTTGGCTAAGGGGCTACGTTGGGAAAAATTAAAGGAAAGGGTTTCTACAGAAATTGATAATGAATGGTTAAATTAATTCTAAAAGGATTTTATTAATTTAGGCTAAATCCATAAAAGGAAGAGGGAAAAGGGATGCTATATGATGCATATGGAGGTTCCAGTTTGTCTGTCTTTCTTTTCTTTTTTTTAATAAGAGGGTAAATGGAGAGTTTTCTTTGAAGAGAATCATGTTTAAGCCTAACTTGGAGGTTTTTTAATAGTGGTTTTTAAATGCTATTGGACTGTATGTATTGATTGATAAAAATTCTAAAGAGTTAGAGGGGCAGAAAGTAATAGGCAGAAATTATTGTAATGAGATGATGAAAGTGCCTGATGTTTGTACAAAAGAAATGTTAGTGTATTGCAGAAGTATACTCCAAACAGTCTGTATGAGCTAGAGCTTCATAAGCAATGTACTCAATTGTCACCTTCGAGGATAACAACTGAAAGTTTTTATTTGTTAATGCCACATTTGTAAGCACTATATACAAACATCACGTTTTGGATTTTCTTTTCTATCTCCCCCTTCTTGTAGCTTTTTTTTGTTAGTACCCCTCCCTTTTTCGGTAGATATTTAGAAAATGCAATAAAACCCCCCTTCGGGGGGATTTAAAAACAAAACAAAACATTGTCTTTGATTCATGGGTTGTACTTTGGAATTTACATTTGTTATGCTTGCAACAACTCTTATTTGGTTTGGCTTGAACAATTCTCTGGTTTGACATTGGGCTGGATTTTCAGGTTGTACATTTTGTGTTAGGCTTGCCACATTGTTTTGCAGTTCTGCTGGGATTCCCTGGTTTTGCACTGGTTCTTTGGGCTTGTTGGTTCTGTCTGCTTTGAGAGGCCTTTGGCCAGGCATTGCTTTGATTGCTCTCTGGCTATTCTTTACCCTGAAGAAAGCATGGGATCCCTTCTCCCATAGCAAGAAATGGAAGATGGCTTGGGGCATCTTTTTCAGGGGCCCATAGAATTGGACCTTTTGGTCCAATTCACTGAAATTTGGTTTTTTAAAAAAGGAGCCAGCAGCTCCACCACATTTTTGGTGCAATTTGGTCAAAAAACTGCACCTCCAGCCCTACAGAAAGAATCCTCATATGCAGGGCTATTTTGGGACAGGAACGCACAGGAACCAAGTTCTGGCTGGCTCCCAAGTTGGCCATATCCAGCAGGAACTCATTAGCATAATAGGCCACACCAACAGCAGAAACTCATTAGGATTGGCTACATTAGGGGTGTGGCCTAACATGCAAAGGAGTTCCTGCTACAAAAAAAAGCCCTGGGTTTTGACAACAAACAAGGTAAACAGAATACAAAGTGAAAGGTGAGTGTGGATGGATGACCACACTTCTGGTAACATGGGGTGGTAGTGGCCTAATATGCTAATGAGCTGTACTGTCATGGTTGTGGCCTAATATGTTAATGAGTTTCTGCTGTTGGGTGTGGCCTATTATGCTAATGAGTTCCTGCTGGGCTTTTTCTACAAAAAAGCCCTGCCCATATGGAATAATGGAGTCAAATAATTTAAGAATCCTGGGTGGGGGGAACCTAGATCTAAACACCAAATAGGAATTTGGAACCTAGAAAACAGGAAAAGCAATATTTTTTCAGCTCCATGATATCTGGATCTGAAAAATACAATTTTTTTTCCTGATCTGCACATCCATAGATCAGACTGAAACATCAGATTGGAGATGCCAGGGATTGAACTAGGGAGCTTCTGCACGCAAAACATGTTCTGCCACTGAAGCACAACCTCTCCCTTCTTGCCCTTTGATGAGGGGCCAAACCAGGTAGTTGTCTCTAAGGACATAACAATTCAGACCTACAATTCAGGTGAGATAATAGCACTAAGTTACACCTGCAAAGACTATTTATTTTATTATTTATCATATGGCAGAGTTGCACACAGAAAGCATACAACAATATAAAATACAGAACCAAGTTGATACACTAGGTACGCAGACTGATTACGCAATCCCCCTAAATACTAATATCTAATTTTTCAATCCAGTTAATCACAGCTGGGGAGAGTTTAAAGAGCTCCCTCACATCACCCTGGAAAACATGATGCTCACATTCCTGTGACAGATGGAAAATAGTTTGACAGGCTGCACCACAATCACATTCAGGTCCTGGTATTTTGCCCCATTTAAACAACAGGCCTACACTACTACCAAAGCCTGTTTGTATTCTATCAGCTATTTTCCACACTTTATGTGGCAAGTCAAATCCTGCAGGTCTCTTGTTGGTGTTTCCAGATTATAGATATTGGGTGGAACTGATTGCATCCATGTTCACAACCATTCATTCTCTAGATTGAAATTTTGTGATTGCAGGATTTGTGCAGATTTTATTGCTGGCTGTCGAGATTTTAGTCCAGATAGGCCTGCATCAGTCCAGATAGGCCTGCATCTTTCTGGATGGGCAATTCTGTTTTCAATTATCTTTCTATATTCACCAAGAAGAGCATCTTGTCTTCAGAGATGTGGGGGAGCAATGTGGTACAACTTGGGTAGCCAATAGGTCAGAGTGGGTTTAATACATCCACTGGTGGTTCTCATTGTTGTATTGAGTTGGACATCAGGTTCATGGACATGGGGGCTGTTGAGCCACACTGAAGCACCATATTCCACAGTATTATACACCAGCCCCAAAGGTGAGCATCTAAGTATTGTAGCAGATGCACCCCAATTTGTACCACATAATTTTTGGAGAATGCTGTTTCACGTGCATGTTCTCACTGGTGTTTATAGCTGAAGGTCCTATCCAGGGTAATGCCAAGGTACATTGGTGTATGGTTGTGTGTAAGTTGGGTGCCATTAAGGTAGACTTTCAGTTCATGGTTGGCAAGATTGTTATTGAGATGAAAACAGTAGCATTCTATTTTTCCTGAGTTTGGGATAAGCTGCCATTTACAGTAGTAGTCAGCCAAAATTTCAAGTCCCCTAGTCAGTATTTCCTCACTCCTTTCAATTGATTTGTGTCTTACTGCAATTTCTATGTCATCGGCATAAGCAAACTTCTTGCAAAGAGTCTTTCAATGGAACTTCCATTTTTTAAAAAAAGGGAAGGAAAGAAAATGGCAGTGCAGCTGTATAGGAAACAGAACAGCTGGATTCTCAGGACTAAATAAATGGATGGCATCAGTACCAGAAGAAAAGACTAGTGTAAAAGCAGTCTCTAGGCATGTGTGGAAATCTATATTAGCAATGATGGTAACATTAGAATTAAAAGGAAAAAATGAAAGCAGGAAGGTTGCATGTAGAGTGTCTTTGGCACTGCTGATCGGGAAATATGTGAGTAGGAGTCTGAAATGCAAAACTACCAATTAGCATTCCATTAGAATCCAAGTACAAAAGATTACTATATATCAGAAAAGAAAGTGGCATTTCCAGCCATAAGCTCCTCTGTATCACATCTCCTCTAGCCAGGTTAAATTAAAGAGACGTGCTACAAGCAGTTGCTTAATTCATGTAGAGGGAAAAGAAAATCAAGTACCCTTTTTAAACTCTAATCTTATATGTGTTTTGTCTGTTCGCACATTCATTCCTATGTGTCATTAACTTGAACAGTGACTTAGTTCATAACTGTTCATTACAATTGCTTATGAATGGTATGTGCAACACACACACATAAAATCTGGGTAATTCGCAGCACAAACCATGATGTCATCTCTCTTCCTCCTTCTGTTTAAAAGACTTTATCTGCTTCTATTGCTTCTATTGCTATGTGGCCCCTGATTGGCTAGGATTGCTGCAGGTAGTAGGGATCAGGGTGGAAAATGCACTGCAACAGCAGCACAAGGAAACCATGTCTGCAAACAGTACCAAAAATCATACAAACAACCTCCATTCTTCATAGATGCCAGCTGCCATCAGCAAGGTCTGAGTAAGGAGAGACAGTAGCAAAGAAGAAACCCCTTCATGGTGCATTGCCTGAGACCTCACCATGAATTTGCTCCCTAAGAACCTAATACTCCAATGTGTGCAGAGCCTCCAGAAATTTCCTGTTCTTTTCTATGAAGAGGTGAATACACAAAGAGGACATTACATTTAGATGGTCATTTACATAATCAGGGATAATCAGTTTTTAAATGAGTCGAATCCCAGCCTTTCTCAGCTACACATTATCATGCATTACTTTCTCATTGGGCTGAATTCTGATTTGATTCATTTCCTGTATACCACAAAACAATTACCAGCCATTTTTTACATGGGAGCTTATCCTGAGATGAAACAAAGGAAGCTATGATGATTGAAGGGCTTTAAATCAGTCTTAAATTCTGGACTGGCAATAAAGGTATCACACATTCTGGACTGACTGATTCTTTGCTGACCACTTCCTTTATCATAGTGTGTGTAGGGAGGAATTCAGATCTAATAGCTACCATTTAGAATTAATCAAAGACTTGTCGGAAGGACCAAGCTGGGCATTTCACCCACGAGCCAAAAAGAAAGGAATACCCAGAAGCTGCAGTTCCAGGTTTGTACACAATTGTTCAAGAATTTTCTTACTGGTAGATTGAGGGGGCAAGTAAACATTGACCAGAATGAGATTCACTTCAACAAACTGAATTAAGACAGCAGTTGTGAGAGGTGGAGCTGAAATTAGGATCTTGCTTTGTATATTCTGTGCCTGTAAAGTAAGGCAGGCAAGCCCTGCTTTGGGCCTGCCATTTTTTTTAACTGACAGATAGCTATGGAGGTGTAGCCCAGGAATATTAGCTGATTCATAGACCAAGTTTCCTAAAGAGCTTTTACCAGCTTCAGCTTGTTAGCCAACTCTGGCTTTTCCTGGACAGAAAAGATCTGGCCACTGTGGTACATGCCTTGGTTAAGTCTAGATTAGATTACTGCAATGTACTCTACATGGAGCTGCCCTTGAAAAGTGTTTGGAAACTTCAATCGTTGCAGAATGTTGAAGCTGGGATATTGTCTGGACTGGGTCATAGGAACAATATCACTCCAATCTCGGCCCATCTACACTGACTCCCAGTCTGTTTCCAGGCACAATTCCAGGCACAACTCAAAGGCACAACACGACCTTTAGAGGGCTATATGATTTGGTTCCAATATACATGAAGGACCACCTACTCCCTTACAAACCTGCACAACCACTGCAGTATCTTCTGAGGTCCTGCTCTGGGTGTCTCTACCTTCTGAGGTTAGCCAGGTGACAACCTGGGAGGCGGCCTTCTCAGTCATGGCACCAAAACTCTTGAATTCTGTCCCCAGAGAGACTAATCTGGCCTCTGCTGTTGCCATCTTCCACCAGTGGATGAAGACCTTTTTTGTCATCCCCTCGATGATCCCTCCCCCACTGCCAAAGGTTTTAATTGTTGTTTTTATGTTCTTGTATGCATATTTTAGCTCTGGTTTTAATTGTTTTAATGGTTCTTAAGATGTAATTTTATTATATACATTTTTGATTTGTTAGCTGCCTTGGTGGCAGAAAGGCAGGTATAAATTTTGTAAAATAAATAATATAATAAAATAAATGAAGCCCTAAATTCCAGAGGGAGTTAAGGGATTGCTGTTGATTATGTATAGAATCCCTTGATCAGTTCCTATAGAGTAAAGAAATAGCTGTATTCTTCAAGGAAGCATTTACTCTCCCAGACAAATGAATAAACATTATAGTCATATCCAGAAAGGCCAACATCTAAGATTCTGATTCCACCCCCCCCACATCCATACTAGTACAAAAGATCAAAATTATATGGGGGAACAGAATAGTCAGTCAAGGACACAAAGAAAAACAAAGACGTTGTTAGTGTTCTCCCACTCCTGAGATGTCATGCAAAACACAGGCATCAGCATGTGATTAACTCTGCAGGACAGAGATGAAGGACAAAAGGGCAGTCCCTAAAATAAGCACGCAAAAGAAATGGATTCCCTGATAAGGAAGGCTTCCTATGCAACATACAAAGATTGCTGCCAAGGAGAGACCTAGCATTTGAGTGAGCCAATCAGCTGAAATTTCTGTAGGCCACAGGAGAACATCATGTTCTTTGGAAGAAGGTACAAGGGATGTGAAATGGTGGCCCAATTACAGTTTTTGTAAGGGAAGCCTGCTTCTAGCGAGGAACATGGCAAATAAAGATGCAATGGGAAGAAATTGAATTTTTTCTCTGTCTATCATAAAACTGTCCACAGCCAGAATAGCTTCTCCTTCTTTCACTTGAAGTATTCAACCATATGTGGGCATGCAACTGAAACCTTATGGGCGGGTAGGGGAAGGGATAGGGTTTGAACCAGACAAAAGGTAGGGGTGGAAGATGGGTTGACCACCTCTACTGCTCTTCTGACCCCAGCCTTCTCCTTCAGAAACCAGTTTTCCTGCCCATAAAGGGCAACCAGGGCACATACTTGTATGGGACATTTGCCTTAAGATGCTGGTTCTGTTGTCACATTGATCTACATACAGAAGCAGGCTGTCTTATATTTCACAGCTAAGATCACAGATTGCTATTAGAGCGCAGTCCTGGGCAGAGTGGCAGTCTTCTAAGCCCACTGACTTGATTTCAACTGGTTTAGAAGGTAGTTTCAGAGGACAGGCATGTTGGTCAGCAATAGAACAAAGTTCGAGTCCAGTGGCAACCTTAAGACCAGCAAAGTTTTATTCAGAGTGTAAGCTTTCATGTGCAAAGCACATGTCTTCAGATGAATGGAACAATGCCCCCCAGTACTGCTGGACTCTAGCTTCATTCTCACATCTTTTTGTTAACTCTTGCATTTACATGCTAATTTGCTACTATCCATTACTGGCCACCTGATCCAATTTCACCTCTGCATCTGCATCTTGGGTCTGAGTGGCCCCTCCTAATGGCTGCCCCCACCCTCTTTTTTCCTGAAAGTAACCCTTGAGGAGATTTTGCTCCATTTATCTGAAGAATCAAACCTTCCTTCAGCAGCCATGAGTCTAAATGGAGATCTCTGTATCCTTTTATCCTAGTCAGAAGGTGGAAGGGGGGTTGTAAATAATGCGTGTAAAGGATGCAAAGGTACAATGCATATTTAACTAGCTTGCTTACAGCAGAGAGGAAATGCCTGGGGAAAGAAAATTAGCATCTGTAGTGAGATAAGAATCCCTGTTCAGCCCTGGGGGGCCGGGGTCATAAGAACATAAGAGAAGCCGGGCTTTCCGGTCAGAGTAAAATGGCGAACTGATGCACTCCTGCGACCATGCGGAGTGGACGGCAGCTTCTTCTGACAGTTTGGGCAGTTTTACTGCCCAACGCAGCAACCCCCAGGCAGGGGGTCGCCAAGTAAGCATCGAGGTCCAAGTGAGAGTTGAGATCGGCATCCGCAAAGTCCCGTAGGGGGCTTGTTTATGCCTTGATCTCCTCTCAGGAGTGGGCTTTTGCTAATCAGCACTAAAGAAGCTAGCCGAGCTGACAAATCAGCTTAAATTCGCCATTTCCCGATCTCTTGAGAAACGATCTAACAGTGGAAGTAAAAAGGAACGATGCGAAGTCCCAAGATAAACATCTAAGGTAACCGTAATGATTTGCTTACCAGGGAGAAGATCTAGCGAGTTTTGAGCAAGGTGGTTAAGCGCATAAGACTTTAAACTGTAGAATCAATCCATCGATAAAAAGTGAAGAGCTGGTTAAAGTGCTAAAAACGGACTAAATGAACTTTGTTGAACATTCCTGCGGAGATAAGTGAATGAGCGAAAGTAACAGGCAAGATCGTGAGACTGAGGTGTAACAGCTTACTGTGTCTGGCTGAAAACAGAATCTGGCTAGAGACTGTGTTGGAGGACCAGATTTTAAGAGGACCGGAAGTGTATCCGGTAGGACTGAAATTGAAGCGGACCGGAAGTGTATCCGGTAGGACATTTTAAACGGGGGATAGGAAACAGGAAGTGTAAAATGAACCTACTCTAGCCAAGAAAACCATAGAGAAATTGCGCCCACCATTTTGTGGAGGACTAAATTTTAAAAAGTGTTTTTAAGAGAAAAAAGACTCTTAGAAACAGCGAAACAAGGAGGAATTGGAAGAGAACTGTTAAGCTGATTGAACTGTATTGATAAATTCCCAAAACGGATCCAAAATTCCAGCAAAGAGCAGTGTCAGCTGTGAGTCCAGGTATGGCTGGCAAAGATAAGAAAGAATGGCAGGCAGCAATAGATCAAATGGAGAAGCGTATGCTAGAAGCAATTCACAATATGATCAAACAACTGGAAAAGCAATTTGATGAGAAGATGGAAAAACAGCTGAAACACTTAGAAGAAGTTCAGGAGAAAAATGTGGCGGCCTTGAGAGAGTTAGTACTTGCAGAAGTGGCAGAATTTAAAAAAGAAGTGGAAAATACAAGTAGTCAAATTAAAGATCTGGCGAATAAATCAACGGAAATAGAGTAAAAGACACAAGATTTGGAAAAAAAAATTAAGTGAATGGACAGAGTAATCGGAACCTTGAGGCAGTTGTGGAATATAAAGCAATGTCAAATCAGCTGAGATTGAGAGGCATTGAAGAAAAAGTGGGAGAAGATATATGTACTGAAGTGATGGAAACTTTGACTGAATACATGGGAGAAGACAAAGGGGAGTTGGATTACAATTCTGATCTTATATACAGAGTGAATTCAATATACAGACAGTGTGGGATGCTTACAAATCGGTGATGAGAAGAGTTTTGATCTCGATGAACGCAGTGGATAAGAAAAAGAATTTGAAACAGCAGCAAGACTTACAAGATAAAATACAACAAAAAGAGAATGAGCTGAAAAGGAGACCAGGTAAAAAGAAGCTTCTCAAAGAAATACAAATTTTGCAAGAACAATTAAAAGTAGCATTAAATAGAGAACTCTACTGGAATTTAAAGAAATTGCAACAAAAATCCTTTGAGGGTGCAAACAAACCAGGGAAATATTTAGCTTGGCAATTGAAAAATAGGAGGGAGAGAAGGACAATAACTAAGATAATTGAGGAGAGCAAGGAAATTGTTGATATAAAGGGAATTAAGAGAGCCTTCTTCAAATATTATGCAAAATTATTTCATAAAAAGAAGATTGATCCAATGAAGATTAAAAAGTATTTGGATAAGGTAACTTTACCTGAGATGGATAGTGATACCAAAGATATGTTGAACGGTCCAATACAAAAAGAAGAGTTATATAATGCAATAGAAGAGGCCAAATTAGGGAAAACTCCTGGACCAGATGGATTTACAGTGAAATTCTACAAAAAACTAAAGGAGGAGCTAACCCCGATTTTGAAACTTCTAATTAATGAAATTCAGCGAACTAAATTAATACCAGAATCTTGGAAAGAAGCCAACATATCTCTTATCCCTAAGGAAGGGCAAGATTTGTCAGATGTGAAAAATTATAGACCAATTTCGCTACTTAATAATGACTACAAATTATTTGCCAAAGTTATTTCAGAAAGATTAAAAGTTTATTTAAAGAATGCTATCAGAGAAGAACAAGCTGGCTTTCTACCATAAGAACATAAGAACATAAGAGAAGCCAATGTTGAATCAGGCCAATGGCCCATCTAGTCCAACACTCTGTCACACAGTGGCCAAAATATACCAGGTGCCATCAGGAGGTCCAGCAGTGGGGCCAGGGCACCAGAAGCCCTCCCACTGCTGCCCCTTCCAGCACCAAGAATAGAGTGCATCACCTGCCCCAGACTGAGAATTCCCATCTATACCCTGTGGCTAATAGCCACTGATGGACTTCCGCTCCATATGTTTATCCAATTCCCTCTTGAAACTGTCCATGCTTGCAGCTGCCACCACCTCCTGTGGCAGTGAATTCCATATGTTAATCACTCTTTGGGTGAAGAAGTATTTCCTTTTATCTGTTCTAACCCGACTGCTCAGCAATTTCATAGAGTGCCCACGAGTTCTTGTATTGTGAGAAAGGGAGAAAAATACTTCTTTCTCAACCTGCTCAATCCCATTCATAATCTTATGAATAGACAAATAGACAAATCAGAGACAATTTAAGGATTGTGATTGACGCAATAGAGTATTATGATAAACACCCTGAAAAGGAAGTTGCCTTTTTATTTTTGGATGCCGAAAAAGCCTTTGACAATTTAAATTGGGAGTTTTTGTTTCAATTTCTTGACAAAATGGACATTGGACAGCCCTTTTCAAATATGATTAGGGCTGTATATTGTGAACAAAAAGCGTCGTTGAACGTGAATAAGGAGTTGACGGATTATTTTAGAGTACAGAAAGGTACAAGACAAGGGTGTCCGTTATCGCCTTTGTTATTTATTTGGATCTTGGAAGTGATGCTGAGTAAAGTAAAGGAAGATAAAGATATAAAAGGACTTACAATTGGAAACTTTGAATGTAAATGCAGGGCTTTTGCCGATGATGTAATGTTTATAATCGAAGACCCATTAAGAAATGTACCGTTATTGATGGAAAGGATTAAAGAATTTGGTGACTTGGCGGGATTTTATGTTAATAAGAACAAGACAAAAATACTCTGTAAAAATGTGAGAAAGGAAAAACAGTTGGATTTACAAGAAAGAGCTCAATGTGAAGTGGTGAAAAAGGCTAAATATTTGGGAATTGAGGTTACAGCAAAGAATATAGATTTGTTTAAGAACAATTATGAAAAGGCCTGGAACAAAATTCAACAAGATATCAAGAAATTGAATACTTTGAATTTATCTTTATTGGGTAGAGTTTCTGTAGTCAAAATGAACATTTTACCCCGTTTGCTTTTTTTATTCCAGACAATTCCAATTATGAAAGACTGTAAAGTGTTGAATTTATGGCAAAAGGAGATTTCTAAATTCGTGTGGGCTGGAAGGAAGCCAAGGATTAAAATGAAAATACTTTGTGATGCGAAAGAAAGGGGAGGCTTCCAGCTTCCTAACTTTAGATTATATCATGACACGGTGTGTCTAGCCTGGTTGGAGCAGTGGATTAACTTGGAGAATAGACAACTGTTGGCATTAGAAGGGCATGATCGAAGATATGGTTGGCATGCTTATTTATGGTATGAGAAATCCAAAGCAGATAACCTTTTTAAGCACCACTTCATAAGGAGATCACTATTTATGACATGGATGAGGTATAAGAGATTCTTTTTTGAAGCAAGACCAATGTGGATTGTTCCGGCAGAAGTAATAAAACCGCTTTCAAGGCACAAAGGAAAAGACTGGCTACCTTACAGAGATATTCTGAAAATTGAGGGGAAAAGCTTCGCGATGAGATCAAGAGAAGATTTGGGTTTTGAATATGACTGGTTAAATTATAGACAGATTTACGATTTATTTAAGACTGACAAAATGAGATATGGTTTTAGAAAAGAAAATAATGAAATAGAAAAAATTTGGAGTGAAATAGGTAAAAAAATGATTTCTAAAATTTATAAGATTTTGTTAAAGTGGTATACAGAAGATGAGATAGTAAAAGAACAAATGGTGAAATGGGCTATAAATGTAAATAGAGATATCGAAATGTCATCTTGGGAATGTTTGTGGAAAAAGTCGATTAAAATATCAACATGTGTTAATGTTAAAGAAAACTGTTACAAAATGATGTATAGATGGTATATGACACCAAACAAAATTGCTAATATGAATGAGAATATGTCTAACAAATGTTGGAAATGTAAAAAGAAAGAGGGCTCATTTTACCATATGTGGTGGACTTGTGAAAAAGCAAATGTTTTTTGGACAGAGATTCATAGTGAAATTCAGAAAATCTTGAAATGTACGTTGAAAAAAGAACCAGAAATGTTGCTTTTAGGACTAAAGTTAGAAGAAGTAAAAATGACAAAAAGAACTTTGTTATGGTATCTCATTTCAACTGCAAGAATGACTTACGCTCAGTTCTGGAAACAAGAGCAGATACCTGATAAGTGGGAATGGATTAAAAAAATGATTTTTATGGCTGAAATGGACAAACTAACAAGAAAACTTCATGAAGTAGAAGACGAAGAATTTTTAACAGACTGGAAAGGTTTTAAAGACTATTTGGAGCTTAACTGTGATGTGAAAAATAGATTACTTTGTTTTGATAGTTACTAATAATAGAAGTCTTGTAACAAGAGAGACTGTATTTCAAAAAGTTACCTAATTGTTAAAGTTAAAAAGCAAAATATTGAAATTTAAGATTTGAATATTAAGAATGAGTTGAATGTACGAGAATATTGGTTGAAAATGTTAGCGGGGGCAGAGCATCATGGGAAGCCGGGGGGGGGAGATAAAAATTTGAAAAGGATATGATAAGAATTGTAAACAAAATGTGGAACATGCTTTTATATATCCGATAATAAATTTTCTTAAAAAAAAAAAAAAAGAACATAAGAGAAGCCAATGTTGAATCAGGCCAATGGCCCATCTAGTCCAACACTCTTTCACACAGCGGCCAAAATATACCAGGTGCCATCAGGAGGTCCAGCAGTGGGGCCAGGACACTAGAAGCCCTCCCACTGCTGCCCCCTCCAGCACCAAGAATAGAGCGCATCACCTGCCCCAGACTGAGAATTCCCATCTATACCCTGTGGCTAATAGCCACTGATGGACTTCTGCTCCATATGTTTATCTAATTCCATCTTGAAACTGTCCATGCTTGTAGCTGCCACCACCTCCTGTGGCAGTGAATTCCATATGTTAATCACTCTTTGGGTGAAGAAGTATTTCCTTTTATCTGTTCTAACCCGACTGCTCAGCAATTTCATGGAGTGCCCACGAGTTCTTGTATTGTGAGAAAGGGAGAAAAGTACTTCTTTCTCAACCTGCTCAATCCCATTCATAATCTTATAAATCTCAATCATGTCACCCCTCAGCCGTCGTTTCTCCAAACTAAAGAGCCCCAAGCGTTTTAACCTTTCTTCATAGGGAAGGTGTTCCAACCCTTTTATCATTCTAGTTGCCCTTCTCTGCACTTTTTCCAATGCTATAATATCCTTTTTGAGATGTGGCGACCAGAACTGTACACAGTATTCCAAATGAGGTCGCACCAATGATTTATACAGGGGCATTATGATACTGACTGATTTGTTTTCAATTCCCTTCCTAATAATCCCCAGCATAGTGTTGGCCTTCTTTATTGCAGCTACACACTGTCTAGACATTTTCAGAGTTATCCACTACGACTCCAAGATCTCTCTCTTGGTCTGTCTCTGCCAGTTCAGACCCCATGAACGTGTATTTATATTTAGGATTTTTGGCTCCAATGTGCATCACTTTGAACTTGGCCACATTGAACCCCATTTGCCATGTTGACGCCCACTCACCCATCCTCGACAGATCCCTTTGGAGTGCCTCACAATCCTCCCTGGTTTTCACCACCCTGAACAACTTCGTGTCATCTGCAAATTTAGCCACTTCACTGCTTACTCCCAATTCCAAATCATTAATAAACAAGTTAAAAAGCATCGGACCGAGTACTGATCCCTGTGGTACCCCACTGCTTACCACCCTCCACTGAGAAAGTTTCCCGTTTATACTCACTCTCTGTTTCCTATTTATAAGCCAGTTTTTGATCCACAAGATGACTTGTCCTTTTATCCCATGACTATTGAGCTTACTTGAGGAGCTGCGGTGGCTCAAGTGGTTAAGACACTGAACTGCAGGCTGTGGAAGGTCAGTAGTTCAGCAGTTCAAGACCCGTGAGTGCCGCATGACGGGGTGAGCTCCCATCTCTAGTTCCAGCTCCTGCCAACCTAGCAGTTCAAAAGCAAGAAATTGCAAGTAGATAAATAGGTACCACTTCAGTGGGAAGGTAACAGCGTTCCGTGCGCCTTGGTGTTTAGTCATGCCGGCCACATGACCACGGAAATGTCTTCGGACAGCGCTGGCTCTTTGGCTTTGAAACGGAGATGAGCACCACAACCCTAGAGTTGGATTCGACTGGCTTTCGAGCAAGGGAACCTTTACGTTTACCTTTATTGAGCTTACTTAGGAGCCTTTGATGAAGAACTGTATCAAAAGCTTTCCGGAAGTCAAGGTAAACAACATCTATCGGGTCCCCCTTGTCCACATGTTTGTTCACTCCCTCAAAAAACACTAATAGGTTAGTGAGACAAGATCTTCCCTTACAGAACCCATGCTGAGTCTGCCTCAATAGTTTTTGTTCATCAATGTGCCTATTAATTGTTTCCTTAATAACAGTTTCCACCAACTTACCCAGTATCGATGTCAGACTGACTGGCCTGTAATTTCCTGGATCTCCCCTGGAGCCCTTTTTAAAGATGGGAGTGACATTAGCTACCTTCCAGTCCTCAGGAATGGAGGCAGATTTTAAAGAAAGATTACATATTTTTGTCAGGAGATCCACAAGTTCACATTTGAGTTCTTTCAGAACTCTCGGATGAATGCTATCCGGGCCTGGTGATTTATTAGTTTTTAAATTGTCCATCAGTCGGAGGACTTCCTCTCTTGTCACCGCAATCTGATTCAGGTCTTTCAACCCCCCTTCTGAAATCGGTGCTTCTGGAGTGGGCAAGCACTTCTCCTCTTCCACAGTGAAGACAGAGGCAAAAAATGCATTCAGCTTCTCAGCCATTTCCCTATCATCCTTCACTACTCCTTTTACCCCTTGGTCATCCAAGGGCCCCACTGCCTCCCTGGCTGGCTTCCTACTTCTAATGTATTTGAAGAAAGTTTTATTGTTGGCCTTTATGTTTTTTGCAATATGCTCCTCATATTCCCTTTTTGCTTGCCTGATCACAGACTTGCATTTTATTTGCCATAGTCTGTGTTCCCTTTTATCAACCTCACTAAGACTAGCTTTCCACTGCTTAAAGGAATCCTTCTTACCTTTTACAGCTTCCATTACTTTATTTGTTAACCACGCAGGCTTATTTCTATACCTATTTGTGCCTTTCTTAACCTGCGGTATATATTTTTTCTGAGCTTCTAGGATTGTGTTTTTAAATAGTCTCCAAGCTTCCCCAATGGTTTTGACCTTCCCCACTCTTCCTTTCAATTTCTTCCTCACATGTCCCCTCATACCAGAGAAGTTACCCCTTTTAAAGTTAAAAGTGGTTGCGTCAGTCTTTTTGGGTAACTCCCTATCTGTACAAATGTTAAATTCAATGACATTATGGTCACTGTTCCCAAGTGGTGCAATCACTTTTACATCTCTCACCAGGTCTTGGGTGTTACTTAGGACCAAATCCAGAATCGCCTCTCCCCTGGTAGGATCTGTGACCATCTGTTCCATAGCACAGTCATTGAGAGTGTCTAAAAACTCAATCTCTTTTTCCCGACTAGAACTCATATTGACCCAATCAATGTGTGGGTAGTTAAAGTTGCCTGTTATGACAAAGTTATAAGTCCACTGTTCTGAACTTGTGAATGAACTCAAATTCAGCAATCTTGCACTGTAATTTCCACTTGAAGTTTCTTTGTTTGAGGACTGCCACTTTTAGGTCAGGTATAAAATCACCTGGAAGATTATAATGTTCTCCCACTGGTTTTGGGGTGTTGTGGTTTTTTATGTTGGACTTATGTCCATTTTTTCTTTTGCATAGGAACTGACCTGTTCGTTTAACTGAGAGAGTGAAAGGGCATTGCTGACATTTGATGGCATATATATGTTTGAAGATGAACAAGTGAATGAATCTGAGATGGTATGGCTGGTGTTTTTAGGTCTAGTTATTGTGTTGTCAGAATGGGTATACAGACAGAGTTGCTGTATTGGTTTGTTGCAGGCCCTGAAACCCTTGTTAGCCTCCAAGGTGCTACTGGACTTGAAACTAACTGATTTAGATGTCACTTAGCTGAGGATTCTGTTATAAGGCTGGATCCAATGATCCTCCAAGAAGCATTCCTCCAAAGTGTCATCCTCTTCCAATGGAAGAGCACTTAAATTGGAAGGAGGCTTCAAACTTTGTCCAGTGGAATGGTAGGACTGGGGTGGGATCTATCCCACTAGCAGGTTCTTGTCACTGCTATACCTTTACAGTGCAATCTGAGTTATACTGTTCGAATCCCATTGAAGTCAATGAGCACAGAAAGAGGAGGGATGCTGTATTACCACACTGCATTACTTTAAAAAATAAACCTACAAAATGCAGAGACAAATTTAGAATTCCAGTCTAACATTTTGTCAAACAAAACATGCAAAATATGATGCATCGCAAAAGCACAATAAGCAAATATGAATGGCATAAACCTTGAAGCAAGGAGAGCCTAATATGTATGTAATTAAGAGTAACGAGGTATAATTGAGAGAAAATTCAAGCTGATTACCATGAAATTAGATCTATTACAGTATGTAGTACACTATTTCCCTTAACAAAGCAGAGAGCACCAATTACTGACCTAAATGATCTCTGCTCACTTGCAATTTCTGTGATGTACAAAATGCTGGAGATCAGGAATTATGAAGATCGGTAAGTGAATGTACTTTATATAGCTTCATCCATATTTTGTAATGCAATTTTCTTTCTCATGGTTTACCAGTGTCCCATTCTATTCAGTAAGCATTTAGGTGGGGAAAATTGACCAATGGGGAAAAAAAGAAGTTGCCCACTCTTTCCTCTAACCTAAAATCCCCACTAACATGTTCAGTTAATAAAGTTATTTTGTGGCAACTTATTATGGTAACTAGCCAGCAGAAACTATAGGGTTTCCAGCAGTTCCTAGAGAAGTATGACATCATTTTCAGGTTTTCTCAGGAAGCGACATAATATGGTTATACTGACAGTGCCCTCCAGTCTCCCCCCACCCCCCAGTTGCCAGCCAGTAGCTGGCACCTCTAATAAATTGTCAAAAAAACCCTTTTATTAACTGAACAAGTTAGTGGGGATTTTAGATTAGAGCAAAGTGTGGGAGACTTCCTCCCCCTCCCAGTTAAAAACAAAGTTTCCATCAGTTCCTAGAAAGGCATGGCAGTGTTCCCTCTAAGCTGAGTTAGTGTGAGCTAGCTCACAGTTTTTTTAGCCTTCAGCTCACACATTTTTGTCTTAGCTCAGGAAGCTCCAGAGCGAACTAATTTATGCAGTAGCCAAATCACTCGCTCACTTTAATGCCAGTAGCTCACAAAGTAGAATCTTTGCTCACAAGACTCCACAGCTTAGAGGGAGCACTAGATGCCAGTTCCTCATTTCCCCTGGCAGTGACATAATGCTGTCAGCCCAATGGCAATTTTTTAGTTTTCCCTCACCCACTAACAGATTGGCAGCTGGCAGTGAGGGTTTCTGGCAAGAGGTTTTCCACTATAGCAGAAGACCTGGCAACCCTATGACCAATTAACATGAATTTATAGAATTAGTGTGCAAAAGAACTCTGTTCCCCACTTCATGCCTCCAAGGGCCATCTTCCATCTTATTCAGGACTCTAAGAAGTGAAGAAGATGAAACTCCTTCAGAGCAATACTTGCATAGTCTGTGTTCTCATCCATGTGGTTTCTGCTAAATGGCAATTATACTCGAACTGTATAATGTGTGAAGCAGGATGAGAACTATATACCACTCCAAAGCATACCCCTATACCAGGAGTTCATACAACAACAACCCCCCCCCTTTACCTCTTATCTGTACTTCAGCCTTTTAAAATTCTTCAGCTCTATTCACAATCAAAACTACATGAACATATGAAGCAGCCTTATGCTGGTTAGACTGCTGATATGTCAAGGTCAGATCCCAGGCAAAGGACTTTCATATCACCTATTGCCTCAATCTTTTATCTGGAGACACTAGGGATTAAACCTGGGATCTTTTGCACGCAAAGCAGATGCTCTACCATTGAGCCACAGCCCCTTGTCTTTAGCAAGAAATTGTCTATTCTGAGATTAACCTGAATGGAACTAGATGTTACAAAGGAAATCAGGAATTCATAACCACATTTCACATCCCCCCACTATCTTCTTTTTTCTTAAAAGCCCCCATAGCATCTCCCCTTTTCCTTCTTCCTTCACTACTTCCCAGCAACCAGCCAACCTATCTTTATCTTTCCTTCTGTCTTCAGCTTTCCCTTCTTCCCTCCCTGGGAAAGATATGGCCCAGGAGAACATGCAAGGACTTGCAGGGGACACCTCATTCACTTGTTATCCCCTTCCTCTTTCCCTTCTTTTGGCAGCCCCCATATACTTCCCTTTCCTTGCTTCCTTCATTTCTTCCCACACCTACTAACCAACCTAACTTTTATCTGTCTCCCATTTTCAGCTATATGTATTATTTATTTTCTTCAGTTATACCCCACCTTTCACTACAATGGGGACCCAAAGTGGCTTACATAATTTTCCTTTCCTCCATTTTATCCTTACAACAACCCTGTGAGGTCAGTTAGGCTGACAATGTGTAACTGGTCCAAAGCTGGTTGAGAAGGTGGAGGTCTTGAAGGACATTATGCTTCCCACATTCAGTGGGGTTCAGCTGACTCTTGCTGATGCAGTTGAGAGCCTAGGAGTTATACTGGACCCAATGTTATCACTGGAGAAGCAAATCAATGTAGTTGCAAAGGGTTTTTTTCCAACTCAGCCTAGCCTGAAAGATGCTCCCTTATCTTGATATGGCTGATCTGGTCACCTGGATCCATGCAATGGTAACATCAGCACTTGACTGTTGTAATGCACTCTACAAAGGTCTCCCCTCAAAGTCAACTCAGAGACTCCAAATGTTGCAGAATGCTGCAGCTCAGTTATTATCAGGAGAGCTGAAGTATAGATATTACTCCTATTGTGAAGCTAGATCCAGGTGGTCAGCCATGTTGGTCTGAAGCAGTAGAACAAATTTAGAGTCCAGTGGCAACTTTAAGCCCAACAAAGGTTTATTCAAGGTATGAGCTTTAGTGTGCAAGGCTCACTTTTTCAAATACATTGGAATGGTAGGTAAGGTTCAAACTTATAGACAGGGACTTAACAGCAAATTAAGATGTAACATGATGATGTTTAAGCTATACCTTCATGGTCTTGGTCCCTCATAGCTGCAAGATTGCCTCTCCCCCTGTGATCCACCATTAACAGCTTTGCTCACCTGAGCAGGACCATCTACAGGCACCACTCTACAAAATCAACAACCGCCCATACACATGCATCCTCTATTGTGGCTCCCACCCTATAAAATGGCCTGTGTGATAAGGTCAGGAAGGATCCTGCTCTCCTGGCATCCCACAAACTTCAAAAACTGAATTATTAAGGAGGGAATTTTTACACAGGTAATAGGGCCGTGATGAAACAAAATGGTTCAGAATGATGCAATGGTAAAGGGATAGAACTGTAGTTTATACTGCTATGGACAGTACATACCGGCTGCTGTCATATGTATCATCCTACTATGTAATTTCTGCATCATTTAACATGTCATACTCATGCTTAAACTTTGTTTCAGCTCTGTTTCAAATTTCTGTTCGGTTTCAGAGTCCTGCAGTCCACTGTTCATTGGATGTCTCATCAAGCTGCTTGTATTGACTTAAACATTTGCTTTGAGTCTCAGTGAGAAAGGCAGACTATAAATAGTGTAAAGAAAATAAAGAAGCAAATGTTGTTGAGACAAAATGTTACTTTTCCTCTCAGCTGGATAAATGTGAAAGTTCCCATGTGGCAAAACAGTTATTTTTGCTTCCTAGTAAATGCTAGTTTTTCATTTTTAATATTCCAGCTTTTGATAAGCAGCACCCTTATCACAAAGAAGTACTATGCTACATGAAGAATGAGTGGGACATTCACCTCATGAATTCTGGTCTAAAACACGAATCTATGGCGTATGTGCAATAAGCACTTTCTTGTTTAGTTAAAAGGTTTCCATAATTTGGAAAGCAGCTTAATGAAAGCAATGACATCATGCATCTGGAACAGATAGCATGGATGCAACAGGTATTATTCTGGGAGAGATTCAATTTGGTTTTTCCTGCACCCCATGATGCCTTCAGGTTTCCATTTCCACACTCAGGGAGCTTGTGATTAATGGAAACTGCTCCATTCTAAACTGAGTAATACTATTTTCTTCACAGTATTGTCTGTTCTAAATTATAAGCCATTTTATCAATACATGGTTAAATTCTGAAGAAAGTATAGTTTGGTATTTTCATATCTGGTGGTTCAGTAACTTCCTACCAATAGTGATGTTGCAGTCCTTGCTAATAATGTCTTTGTGACAGGATCTGGGGGCAGGAGGGGAGTGTACACAAGAAAATCTTGAACTTTTTATTAGGGATGGGCATGAACTGTGAAACTGCAGTTTGGTTCATGGTTTGTGGCATACTCAGTTTGGGAATCACAAAACGTCATGAACTTTTCAGGGCTAAATGAACTGGTTTGGTTTATGAGGTTCGTGACATGATAGAAAAGCCTGCCCCCTCCCTGGTGTGCTAGAGACACCAAACCCACAGAGGTTCTCTGGCTGACTGTCCTCTACCTGCCCTCTAAACTTGGTGAGGATTGGGTTCAAGTTATACCTCCCCCAAAGAAGGTACCCCCAGGAAAGTACTTTCTGGGGAAATGGCAGAAATGACACGCATAGGTTCAGCAGTGTATAGAATGCACCCTGTCCAAGCTAGAGGCATAAAATTCACAGAGGGTCTTTGGCTGACTGTCTTCTACATGAGCTCCAAGTTATGTGCAGAGTGGATTTAGGGCCCCCAAAGAAGGGGGTTTGAATTATGGCCCCAGGAAAAATGTGAGGTGCAGGTTCAAAAGTGTATAGAGTCTTCCTTAAAGATGTCAAGTAAGAAGATGTTTAACATGTTTTTTGATCATATATAGTAGAAATATATAAGATTAACCTGACTTTAGATTATATATAGTAGAAATGCTAGTAGTTTATTTAGATTTGTTTTAGACTAAAGAAATAAGCAGCTTTTAATATATAGTGTTGCTAAGCTGGAAGTTTCTGATATGGTAAAATATTAGTTAGCATTGTTATGTATGAGAAATTTGATTAGACACTATGACATTGTAACACTCTCTTTTTTTTTACTTTTTCTTTCTGAAAATTAATAAAATACTTTTTCTTTTTAAAAAGTGTATAGAATGGACCACCTGAAAGCTTTACACATTGAGAGCATGGGGAACCTCACCCTGCCACCTGCTCTTCTACAATCTCTCCAAATTGGGGACAGGTTACATTTCTGGGGTCCTAGTTACGAACCCTTAAAAAAGGTCTCCCCAGTGCTGTCTCTAGAAAAGACAGCTACAGTTACAGGAGACTATGGAATGGCTCAGGGACAAGCCAGTGACACCAAACTCACAGGGAAACTTCTGGGCAGACCACCCCCAGCCAGACACTGGAAACGAAGAAGAAGAAGAAGAAGAAGAAGAAGAAGAAGAAGAAGAAGAAGAAGAAGAAGAAGAAGAAGAAGAAGAAGAAGAAGAAGAAGAAGGAGGAGGAGGAGGAGGAGGAGGAGGAGGAGGAGGAGGAGGAGGAGGAGGAGGAGGAGGAGATTGGATTTATACCCTGCTCTTCACTCAGAGTCTCAGAGCGGCTTACAAACTCCTTTCCCTTCCCCTCCCCACAACAGACACCCTGTGAGGTAGGTGGGGCTGAGAGAGCTCTGACAGAAACTGCTCTTTCAAGAGCAGCTCTGAGAGAACTATGGCTTGCCCAAAGTCATCCAGCAGCTGCAATTGGAGAAGTAGGGAATCAACCCGGTTCTCCCATATTAGAGTCTGCACACTTAACCACTACACCAAACTGGCTCTCAAGTCTGCACACTTAACCACTACACCAAACAAGGCAATTACCTGCCCTTCACTCACAGACACCACCACCCCGGCTCCAAATGCAAGTTCTGAAGGACAGAAAGGCAGACATGACAAGAGCCGCACAACAGCTTGGTGGGCACCCCAGCCACATTAGATTAGCCTGGGAAGCATGCCCACAACTCTCACAGCCCCACCCCCACGGCTGAAACATGCATGTCCAGACCACAGCACACACATCAACCATGGAGGAGGAAGGGGGGAGGCACAGGGGGACAACAGGAGGCCTGGATCTTACCCTGTGAGGTCCAGAGAAGGGTAGGCCAGCAGGGGGAAGCTGAACTTCAGGAAGGCCAACTCGTCCACCCTGGCCAGACTCAGGTGGGAGTGGTGGAGGTGGAGAATGTCTCCCAGGTGGGAGAACACTGCTCACCCTGGACACTGGTGGGAGGACGGGAGAGGAAACTCATGGCCATGCAAGAGAAGTTGGGCCAGATGGCAGCGTTGTGTGACCAGTACTGCAGGGGATTGCTGGAGGTGAGCTCAGGGGACTTGGAAAGGTACTCGCTCACCATCACCTCTGCCAAAACCTCCAGCATCACATGTCTGGCATCCCCATGGCTGCTGACCTCCCAGTTCACTACTGACAACCAGTAGCAGGGTTTCTCTCTGGTTGAGCTCTTTGAGGCAGAGGTGCTGGGCTCCAGCTCCTCCTCCTCTTCCTCCTTCTCCCCAGCCTCTTCCACCTCCTATTGCCTCTGGCCACATCTGTTGGGCTACACCTCTGTACTTCTTTGCAGAGCTCATACTTCCATTGCATGAGCTCTGCATTCCAGAAAGCAATTCTGCCTTTAACCCAGGGTCACAGTTACAGGACAGCTTGTACTCTCCTTTGAAGAGGGAATGCAGCCTGGTGGTGATGCCCACTTGCAATCTTTCTGCCAAGGCCCTGACCCATGAGAGCAACCCCTTGGGGCCCAGCTCCAGTGTGGAGGTCAGCACGTAATCCAGCACTCAAATCAGGGGGATGACTTGCCCCAGGCTGGCCATATGGGCACAGAGCACATCAGTGGTGTCCTGGAAGGGCTTGAGGACATACACCATTTGGGAGAGGGTCAACCAGTCATTGGAGCTGATGATGTGCTCCTCTTCCTTGTGCAGGATGGTCATGGAGAAGATGACATCTTCTGCTCTACCAAATGTGCAGTCTTTGCATAGGTGGAGTTCCAGCAGGTGGGTAAGTCAAGGATGAACCAGTGTTCAGGCTCATTCCCCCTTCCCCTGCTTCTTGTGCAGCAGGTGAGCAGACTTGATGCTGTGTGAGAAGTGGGTGGCCAGGTACCTGAAGGTCGCCAGCAAGGAACACATCTCAAGGGTGGCAGAATCCCAGGTGTCCTTGACAGTTCTCCCCAGCCCCAGAGTATTCTTCACCACCAGGTGAAGTATGTGTACCAGACAGATGATGCCATTTAGGTGCACAGCCTTCACCACAACCAGCATGTTGGTGCCCTGGTCTGTGAACATGTAGCCACAGAAGATGTTGCCACCACTCACCCACTCCCTCAGGCTACTCTGTATCACAGTGGCTATGTTTTGTGCTGTGTGGTTTGCATCCATCCCCTACTTGTGGAGCAGAACTACTTTGTAGCCTGGTGGCAGGACTGTCTCCTCCTGAGGCCTGGGCCATGCCCCAACTGTCCAAACAGACAGGTCTTCTGATTGCCACCAATGGGTGGTGAGGGAGATATATCCATGCTGCTAGCTGCTCCAGAGGTCTGCCATGAAGTTCACGGTTCTTCCTTGTGCTCTGGAGAGGTCACTCTTGACTATCACCACTGCAGAGGGTGCATGGCAGGCACGATTTGTCAGCTCATGGTTCTCCATGAGGGGACAGAGTATCAAGGAGCCAGGTGTTGCAGCAGCTGGCAAAAGGCTATGTCCTCCACAAGACAGAATGGTTGGCCATCCACAGCAATCATCTCACCAATGAGGCAAGTGACGGTTCCTGGGTCCTCCATGTAGCCCTTCTGAATGGCACTGTCAGTGTCCCTGAGGGAATAATCTTTTGGAGAGTGGCCTGCCTTTATGTCCCACCCACAGCACCAAAGGGAGTCTTTCTTGGAGGGGCCTCCTGCTCCCCTCCACTTCTCCCTGCTAAGATAGAATGGGCCTCTTCCTCCCACTGGCCACTATTCTTTCCTCCAGCAGCAACATACTAGGGTACATTCTTTGCAGGTGCCTGCGGAGGACAGAGGAAGACAAGTGTTAAGGTGTTTGCACCTTTCTGGATGTGGGTATGGCACACTGGCACTCTGCCACACAGGGGTCACTGGGGAGGTTGCGGAAATGTTTCCAAAGTGCGGGCTGGAAACGTGACCACAGGATTGGAGAAGTTGGGAGAGACAGCTGCTTTTGGGTGCTGGGCTGGGAGGTGCCACAGAGTGGTGTATTCAAGGTGGGAATAGCAATAAGGTGGGAACAGCAATAAAGAGTCATGATGTGGAAGGGGAGGATGCTCTCCTTTGAATCACTGCTGTCAGAGTCCTCCTCTCCAACAAGTGTTAACAACTAATGGTGTCTGGGCAGTGCTAACAGCTCTGTTGCCTCTGTGGAGAGTCCCAGGAAGAGATCAAGGAAAGGAGGCTCCAAGACCCCTGGTGATTCCCTGCTTGGTGTAGTGGTTAAGTGCGCGGACTCTTATTTGGGAGAACCGGGTTTGATTCCCCACTCCTCCACTTGCACCTGCTGATGTGACCTTGGGTTAGTCACAAGCTCTGGCACAGCTGTTCTCTCAAGAACAGTTTCTGTCAGAAGTTCTCTCAGCCCCACCTACCTCAGAGGGTGTCTGTTGTGGGGAGGGGAAGAGAAAGGAGTTTGTAAGCCGCTCTGAGACGCCTTTGGGCAGTGAAGGGCGGGGTATAAATCCAAACTCTTCTCTTCTCTTCTTCTTCTTCTGCTAGGGGTGGGCTCCAGTGGACTGGCAGGATGGGTTTGCTGTCCAGAGACAGGGGCCTGTGGTACAGGGTGTATGTGGAGGGCTTCCACCCCCCATTAGCAACCTTTGCACCCACTTTCACCTTCATGGCACAGAGATGTTCACAATAAGGAGAGCATGGCACCCAGTAGCTAAGCCCTCCATTTGGCATGAGCAGAGGGATGGGGTGGCTCGGAGCCCTGAGTCCATCTGACACCCAAACCCCAGCAGGGGAGAGGAGTTTACAATCAGGAGCACTATTTTTTTGCCTGTAGTGTAATGGTTTTCAGCTCAGTGCAGGGTGACAAAATTTGGTCCGGCCCTGTCCTGCTGCATCCCTCCTGCTGAGGTGCCTACCCCTGCAGTGGCAGAGGGAAGCCGCCCCTCCTCACTCACCAGAGCCCATCCCTTCTTTGCCATCCAGGCTGGAGCCCCTGGTGGCAATTGGCTTGGCAGGCCACCTCTCCCCACCCCCTGGCTGTTTCTCCCTGGCCCCACCACAGCACCTGGCCAGCCACCACAGCCATGAATCCGTTATTTGGCCCGACCTCTTTCTCCTGCAGCAGGAGTAGGTGATCTGTGGTGCCATGGAACAGCAGCTGCAGCTGCCACTCTTCTTGTTTCCCAGTGACTTCTCAGACAGGGAGCTGGCCCCACCAGCCTCCCTTGGCAGCAGTGGGCCCCCTTCACAGCAGCACCCCTGGCTGCCATGGCCCTCCACAATGACCTGAGCTCCAGTATCAATGCACTCAAGACCAGTGGCCAAGTTTACTGCCATGGAAACTGGTGGTGGGTAGGCCTGTTCTCCAGAGGCCAGGTTCACCGGCCTGGAGACCCATGGTGGGTAGGCCTGTTCTCCAGTGGCCAAGTCTACTGCCGTGGAAGAAGGAGAAGGAGGAGGAGGAGGAGGAGGAGGAGGAGGAGGAGGAGGAGGAGGAGGAGATTGGATTTATATCCACCCTTCACTCGAAGTCTCAGAGCAGTTTACAAACTCCTTTCCCTTCCCCTCCCCACAACATACAGAAACTGCTTTTTTCAAGAACACCTGTGACAGTACTGTGGCTTGCCCAAGGTCATCCAGCAGCTGTGAGTGGAGGAAAGGGGATTCAGACCCAGATTCTCCCAGTTTATAGTCCATACACTTAACCACTACACCAAACTGGAGGGCTTGGCAGTTGGTTTTGCTGGTGTTCTGTGGTTAAGTTGCTGCAACTGAAATGTCAAATGGATCAGTCTGATTTACTGGTAGCTGTTTTTTCTCATAAGACAGCATTATGGTGATATGGGGAGATAGTGGATTAACAGGTGAGCTCAGAGGCACTATTTATAGTCCTTGTTGTCCCAAATGAGTTCAGGTTCATAGTCAAATGTAGGCTTGCTCAGAACTTTAATGCTAGTAGCTCTTTTGGCTCATGAAATAGAATTTTGCTCACAACACTTCACAGCTTAGAGGGAACATTGTGTGTCCTCAGCCAAGGCATCCAGTAGCTAACCCTCTCTTCTTAATGTATGCTGAGAGACTGGCGGGGGGGGGGGGCTAAGAGCCCTGAGTCCATCAAACACCCAAACCTCAGCAGGGGAGAGGAGTTCACAATCAGAAGGAATGTGCTCTGCTTTCAACAAGTTCCCTACCTCTCTGTCTAACTGCCAACAGTCAACAGAGGAGCAGGTGTAGAGCCCAGCTGAGAGTATATATATAGCATTCTGATCCCATAGAGCAGAATGGGAACTCTGTTATTGGCAACCAACAGTGTCTTTTAAGCTTCCGAGGGCCCCTGTTGGTGTTTCCAAGGCTGGAGAAGTGCTCCCCACAATGCTTTGAAGTTTTGTAAACAGTTTAATTGTGTGGAGAAAGCCTGTCTGGAAACATTCTTGGAATGATTGTACCAGTTGCGATTCCATAAACATCACTTTGCGAACAACAAACCAGCCAAAATTCACAATGAACTTTAATTCGTGAACTGGTTCATGTCCATCCCATCCAGTGTTCCCTCTAAACTGAGTTAGTGTGAGCTAGCTCATAGTTTTTTAGCCTCCAGTTCACACATTTTTGCCTTAGCTCAGGAAAGATAGCTCCAGAGCAAAGTAATTTATGCAGTAGCCAAATTGCTCATTCACAACTTTAATGCCAGCAGCTTACAAAGTAGAATTTTTGCTCACAAGACTCTGCAGCTTACAGGGATCATTGATCCCAACCTCCTTATACATATACACTAGAAAAAAGCAAGAGTCCAGTAGCACCTTAAAGACGAACAGATCAGATCTGAAGAAGTGAACAGTGATTCATGAAAATGTTGTTAGTCTTTAAGGAGCTACTGGGCTCTTGCTCTTTTCTACTACTACAGACTAACTAACACAGCTAATCCTCTTGATCTACATCTACATTAACAAGGCATATTCTGTTCTTGTGGTTTTGCTTGGTATACTGAGTCATTTACCAATATACTCCTCCAAGGCAGGATCATCTGTGAGGCCCTCACTGCCTCTCTTTCTGGCCAGCACCACTCTCGAGCCCTTCTGTATCAGGACAGCACCCCCCAACTCTCTCACCATCCACTTTCTCCTCTTTTGCTGAATTTTTTTTGCTTTTTTCTTCACACTTCTGTTTGTACTAGTGAAAAGTATAGTATGAGAGGTTTCCAGAAATGCCAAAAAAGAATCCTGTATCACACTGTATGATATCAGCCTCTCCCTGTAAAGGGAATGGGCAGTTTTTAGGGTTCAGATTGAACAGAATTGTTCCTCTCAGCTTATTATCCATTCCAGTCTATTTCAAGAGTCTAGATTATCAACTTCTCCCCCCATGTGTCTTATTAATAAGGGAACATGGCTTCTTGAACTAGCTGAATAAGTAGCTCTGTAATGTTCATTTTGGTGTCTGACTCTTGAGTTTTAAAGGGAAGCACCCATGGGAGCAGGCAGTTTGGGACAGAGAAGTGGCAAGGGGGGGGGAGAGAACAGGATTCACCCTATTTCCATTTGGTGGTGGAAAGTGCCATCAAGTCACAGCTGACTTAATGCAACCAGTTACCATTGCCTGCTTCTGTGCAGCAACCCTGGACTTCCTTGATGGTTCCCGAATCCACGTACTAACCAGGGCTGACCTCTTTGAGTTTCTGAGAGCTGACCAGATCAGGCTAGCCTGGATCATCCAGATTAGGAGTTCCATTTACCGTGCTTTAACAAATGAAAATCACAAAGAGAAAAAGAAGCTGGGGGAGTGAAACTGAAAAGCCAGCGGTGAAACAAGGATTAAGCACTCCCTTCACTTCTCAGTGCCAAATGGCCCATTCTCCAAATTGTTCTTTCCTGCAAGCAATGGCAGTCAACCTCGTGGCTGAAAGCATTCAAGCACAACATCCCCTTCTGCCCTTACTCATACCCCAGTCATTTCAAATGGACCAAGTGAATTATGACTCACTTTTGCTAGATCATTCCCCTGGAATCAAGGTAGGGGAGGAATACCTTGAGACATTGTTCAAACCTGAGTCTTTTTGGAAAAAAAACAGTAACACTGCAGGGATTCAGCTTAGCAGCTGGTGGCGGGCAATTGTCTGCAGGCAAGACACACCACTTGCAGGTACAGGAAGGTTTCCCAGGAAATTACCCAGCGGAAGGAAGAATATATTGCAATTACAGCTGTTGAAAAACTCTCCTACTGGGAGTGCAGTAATCACACAGAGATAAGTATACAGTTTATGTAAATGTGCATGCTTGAAATGGTTATTGTTTCTTATATATGTTATGCAGAAACAACCAAGAGGAAACATTATCCTTAATCAATACCACACATAAAAAGCAAAGTGGATTCCCTCAAAGTACCAATACTATGTCATAAACACATAAATACAAATTCAGTCCACAGTAAGTGGTGGTGTGTAAGGATTTTTTTAAACATCTTAAGTTATCTGTCATTTATAAAATCGGTACCCATCCACGCCAGCATCCAACCCACTGTATAAAAAGCTAGTAATTTCCTTACTTGCTGTGCCCCCTAAATGTTGTTCTTGGGGGTCAGCAGCAGATCCTAAGGAGCAGCAAAGTTGGGGTCTCCAGTGGAAGGAGTTAATAGGTAGTAATTGTCATCTGCTTCCTCTTTAGGAAACGTAAGTGTCTTTAAGTCTTTGGAACATGGTGGTTTTTTTTAAAAAAAGCTCTCCTGAAAAGGAGAGAATTTTATTGCTTTTTTATATAGAAAAGGGGTAAGGTATATAGATGGGTAAAGAAAAGAGGTGAGTGAATTCTCTGTTAAAGTATTAGTTTTTTTGTTAGTACAATTAAAGTTTTGGCTTCTACCGTGGTTGAAGGATCTTCTTTTCATCTTACCGAAAGTCCAAAATACACCTGTTAGATAGATTAGTAAAGTCCTTTGGGGTTAATTGTTAATCAGCTCCATTTTGTCATCTCACGAACAGCTGCTACATCTTGTGGTGTCTCCTTTTTAAGTCTCTCAGGTTATACGAGCCAGTTTGGTGTAGTGGTTAAGTGCACGGACTCTTATCTGGGAGAACCGGGTTTGATTCCCCACTCCTCCACTTGCACCTGCTGATGTGACCTTGGGTCACTCACAAGCTCTGGCAAAGCTGTTCTCTCAAGGACAGTTTCTGTCAGAAGTTCTTTCAGCCCCACCTACCTCAGAGGGTGTCTGTTGTGGGGAGGGGAAGGGAAAGGAGTTTGTAAGCCACTCTGAGAACGCCTTTGGGCAGTGAAGGGCGGGGTATAAATCCAAACTCTTCTTCTTCTTCTACGATGGGCCCTCCTTTGCCTTTGCATCTCCCGTTCCTGTGCCTACCTCTTCTGGGCCGCTGTCCTCCTCGCTACTTAGCACTGTCCAATTGGCGAGTTCTGCATCTTTCTCTGAACTGGCGTGTCTCTTCAGGAATTCTTGAGCTTTGAAAACGGAGTCAATCTTCTCTCTTTTGTCCTTAAACTTAAACACCAGTCCCTCGGGGATCCACCATTTGTAGCTAATTTGATGTCTTTGTAGAAATAAGGTCAATCCTTTATATGCTTTCCTTTTCATACGGATTTCATATGGAACATCTTTTAAAATTCTGATAATCTGCTCACCAATCTTCAAAGGCATCGCTGACATCGCTCGAAAAATTTGATCTCTGGTACGCTGCTTAGTAAACTTGACAACCACTTCTGCTGGCAAATTGTTTTTCTTTGTAAAGCTGGAGTAGGCTCTATAGGCCAAATCCATCTCCTCATTTAATTTTTGCACTTCTCTGCCAGTTAGTGATGCCAAGGCATTCGCCAAAATACTTCTGAGATCTTCTTTCTCTTCTTCCTTTATGCCCTGAAAATGGAGAGTTAAGTTTGATTTTTCCATCTGAAGCATTAAAATTCTTTTTTCCTGCATGTCTTGATGTTTTTCTAATTTGTTGACCTTTTTCTTAATTTTCTTGGTGTCTTCCGTCGAGACCAAACACTTCTGTGCAATCTCCTCCATTTTATTTTCTGTTTCTGTTAATTGTTTCTGTTGACTACTGAGCACACTTTCCATGTTACAAAGGGTTTCACTGATTTTCTGCATTTGATCCAGCAGAGGGTGCAGTGACTCACTTTTCTGCTGATTGACAGCTGGCTCCAAGGGGAGGCTGCCAGGACCAGAAGTCCCTCCCATCTTCTTAACTGGCTTGTCTGGGACCTTTTTCTGCCCCGACATTTTTATTGTTTATTTTAACAAAGTTCATGCCACGACCCTCAGGAGACAGACTAGTTTCTTTGGCTTCAGTAGAACCCCCAAAGGTATCTTTTTCAATCTGCTTTTTTGCTTCACCCCCCTTCTCTCTTTCTTTACCAGTCCCGGTTTCTAGTGGGGGTGGGGATTCCTCCCTCCTCCCATGCGCTTATACAATTATGGGGGGGAGTGCATTTATGCCGCTTCCAATCAGATCTCCAACCCATGATTTGCTGCCAGTTCTTCTTTTGTTAACTCATCATCTGCTGCTTCACTCCGGGAAGTCGGTGGCGTTGCTGCGTCCCATACGGGCACAACACAGCGGGGCCATTGGGGCAAGAGGGAAAGCCTCAATTTCCCGACCGTCAGGCGGGCAAAGAGGCTGTTCCCCAAAGCACCCCCTGGTTCGGAGCCTTTAACTAAGGCTCACTAGGGTCCTTCGCTTGTGCAAAGACCCCCCCAACTGTGCGTGGGCTGATCGCCTCCGGGAGCATCCCGAGAGGCGACCGCCATTCGCCCCGCTGAAACCGAAAGTCAAGTCTTTGGAACATGGTTGAACACATTATTTACAGCTATTCTTAATGGAAACCCTTGCAGAAACTTGTTCTGGCTGAAAATACTATTCAAGAGACTCAGGAAGTACTCCTATGACAATCCACAGTACCATATTCCAATACTGGTACATTTAAACACATTGCTCATTTTACATTAATGTTACAGTGTAGTAAATCAGGAACAATGTACCAAGTATGGTAATACTTGCTAGAGGCTGCTATATATGGGAAATTGTCTAATTTTAGAGCCCTTTGCATTGTTCCTGTCCTTGTCATGTTAATGCTCCAGGTTTTTTTATACATATATATATATAAGTATTTTATTGATTTTGCAATACTATGGGATTTGGGGAAAGGTAACTAAATCTCCACCTCTAACTTCTATAGGAAACAGGGAAGGGAAAACTAATACAACACAAACTACTGGAATGGGGGAGGGAGACTACTGCCCTAACTCTAAGCCAGCTAATGGTTATAGGGAAGGGAAGGCTAACAAGGTGACACGATCTGGTTACAAAGGTCTATATCCCTGTCACCTAGTGATACAGCACTGTTATTGCTTGTAAAAATTTAACAAAAAAATAATAAAGAGTAGCATTAACTAGGATAACAAAAACTGCATTATCAACAATTATCTTGGTTTTAGAGTCTTTTCTTCTTGCGTTTCTTTTTTCCTCAGGGTTTGGGAGCGGCTGCTCCTTTCTCTGCTTCTGATGTATCTGAAGAACTATTAGGTTTGTAACTGTCGCTTGATGAATCCTGTGAGTAGGATTCTTCTTCATCCTCTTCTTCCTCCTCTTCTGTTTTAGATTTCTTGTCTTTGTTGCATTGCTTGGGATTAAAGTATCAGTCTACAAACTTCTTCACCTTAGGAACAGTGTCAATGTTGAATTTCTTATCTTTATATTTGAAACTCAGTCCTTCAGGAAATGACCAGCTATAAGGAATTCCTTCCTTCTGAAGAAAGAGAGTAAGATCCCTGTAAAGTCTCCTCCGCTTTCTGATTTCAAAGGGGATATCCTTCAAGATTTTTATCTCCTCATTTTTGATTTTCAAGGGTTTCCCCTGTGTAGATTTCAGCACCAGATCTTTGGTAGATCGTCTCGTGAATGTCAAACATATTTCTCCCGGGAGTTTTTTTTTTTTTTTAATAAAGTCTGAATAAATTCTGTAGGCCCAGTCCATCTCCTTCATTAAGTCTTCATTAAGTGTTTGTAATCCATTATTGGAGCCAAAGTCTCTGCTAAGAGAGCCTTCAAATCTTCATTCTTTTCTTCTGGGATCCCTTGGAAACGTAAAATGTACATGGATCTTTCCAGCTGGAGCTGTATTAACGGAGTTTTATTGGAGGATCTCTCTTTCTCTGCTTCATCCGTTCTTTTATTAATACTCTCAGTCTGTTTTTCCATCTTTTCTAACATCTTTTCAGACATGGAAGTCCTTTTATCTATTTGGGACATTTGCTTCTGCAAATTATCCATTTTAAGGCTGAAGTTAGTCATCTGTTCCATTAGAGGGCGCAATGTGCTCACCAGTAGTGTAGGCATATCTGCTGTTACTTCCTGGTTGTGGGAGGGAGTTGCTGGTTGGCTATTTTCGGTTTGCATTTTTTTCTCCAGACCCGCCTTCCGCCCTCTCCCAGCCATAATATCAACAAGAAGTAAGTTTCCCAAAACAAAGTAAACGTTGAGTGAATTTTACCCGCTTCGTGTTATTATGCAGTTTTCAATTTTGCTGATATTCTGATGCATTTAGCTTAGTTCAGAAAGTTTTTAAATCCCATTTTAAAACCGCCTTAGTTTAAGTGGTGGGGGGATTCTTGAGTTTCCTCCCTCCCACACCACTTTGCACTTAGGCGCTTCTAATTGCTACCAAGGTTCTTGTAGACACTTTTAATCACCTGAGGTTTGCTTAACTCATGCTCTGAAGCCTTGGAAGTCTTTTAGAAGCATTTCAAAACTTTTGACCGTGTTCACTCGTCTGGCAGTCGTCTCTCGGTGCCATGCTGGCTCTGTGGTGACAGGACCTTTTGGGGAAGAAGATGAGCCTCAATTCCTTGGCCGTCTCCTTGGAAGAGGCTCTCCTCGGCTCCCCAGGCTGAGGATCTCCTACAGAGATCCTGGGAGGGTCCAAGATGAACTCGGACCCTTCCCATTAGCCGAGTCTTGGCTCCCCTCCCATCAGAGCAGGACAGGGTGCAGCCGGGCACCGAGACGCTTAAACTGGAACCCAATGCTCCAGTTTTATCATGGAAGAAGTTCTAGAGGGCATAAAGCTGGGGCAATTGCCAGGACTCTTTGACCAACATGAGACCCACTGGTGATATGTGTGTCAATGGGGAAGCTGGATTAAACAGAACATTACATGTGACAGCTGTTCCTTGGAAGAAACAGAGGCTATAACTTGTAAACAAAGTTCCACTTTTGTCACATAGTTTAGCATGCTTGCATGACATCTGGACAGAGGTCTCTGGACTCCTATATATATCCTACCTGTTGTCCATTTCTGGTTATAGGGTCTCACTTATGGCCTCTTGTCTCTTCAGAATCCATAAGCTAGCCCAGAAGCTTGCACATATGTACGGAAGTTAGACTGGCAGCTTTTGGGATCTCACTGACCATCTTTATATAGGCTGAACCACACATGTCACTGAGTATCTGTGACTAGAGCTCCAGATGCAATACCAGCTGTGGAGAAGTACAATATAAATGGGCTGTGGCACTGGGGAAGGAGGGTTTTAAATCTTCTACCTGTGCAGTTACCCTGACTGCTTTAAGCTCAAATGTCCATGTTGTGCTGTCTTTCTCCCCTTCACTGAGGCTTAAAACAGGTAGGGGGAGAGCATTTTTATGGTGTACAGGGGTGGGGGGAATTAAACCTGTATTTCCCAAGTACTGACACCCCTATCCCTATTCCCCCCAGTGGCTCTTTAGGACTAAAAATATGTCTGAAGTTCCAGCCATAAAAACTCATACAATCTGGCACTGATTTTTAATAACTGAAAAGTACGGAGACTTACTAGTGATTTCAGCTCTCACATACTTTATTAGATGAAGAACAAGACAACTGAGCCGGCTCGCAGGCTGGCTTTTATCCCCAAGTGACCCACACCCCAAATACACACACACACGGTGATTCGCTATTTACATTGATTGGATTAACTCCTGCTCCTCCATTGGAGGGGAGTCAGGATCCATTAGTCCATTGTCCTTTGGGGCGAAGCTCAGGCCCTTCGCCTGGCCACATGGTGGACCGGTTAGAACCAGTCCAAGCACATGGCTGTCCAGAGCCCATGTTCTCCAGTGGATACATTACACCCCTCCCGCCTTGGTCCGATAAACACCCGCACACATAGTCTTTCAAATAGCTGGGGGGCCGCCGCTCTCGCGTGGAGCGACGAGGCTCTGGCATGGGGGAACTGACAGCCTCCCGGGCGGCTGTGGGGACTGGTGGCCGCTCTGGTGTTGGCGGGTCTGGGCTCACCATCGCGGCCGGTGTGTCATTTGTGGTGGCTGTCAGTCCGGAGTTGAAGTCCCCCGGGATTTCTTCTGGTGCGTCCGCCCCCGCGTCTGGTTGAGCTGGCTCGTCCCACTCCTCCCCCTCGTCCGGCTCCAGGGGTAGCACCCGGCGATGTAGCTGATCGATGTGGCGATGCAGGATCTGGCCGTCTTCTACCGAGACTTCGTAGGACCGGGGGCCACGGACCCGGACTACTCGGGCGGGAATCCACGGGGGCCCTTTCGCGTAGTTCCGTGCGTACACCGGGTCCTCTGGGAAGAACCCTCGTGCCGCCGCTGGCGTTTCCGTGGAGGGCTCCCGCTCGGGCACTCGATCGGGATGTAACCGGTCCAGCCTGGTGGTGAGGCGTCGGCCCATCAGTAGTTCCGCCGGGCTCTGGCCGGTTGTCGCATGGGGCGTCGTTCTCTGGCCGAACAGGAAGTGCGCCAGCCTGAAGTCCCAGTCCGTACCTTCGGTCCGACGGAGCGCCTCTTTGGCCGTCCTCACCATGCGTTCGGCTTGGCCATTGGTGGCGGGGTGGAACGGGGCCGACCTGATGTGGCGAATCCCGTGCTGGCGGGTGAACTCCTGGAACTCCCCGGACGTGAAGGCCGTCCCGTTGTCGGTGACCAGGGTGTCGGGGAGTCCGTGCGAGCTGAAAATCCGCCACATCGCTCGGATGGCCGCCCGGAAGGAGGTGGATGGTACCGGCTCTACTTCTAGCCACTTACTGTAGGCATCTACAAGTATAAAAAACAGCTGCCCCTGGAACGGGCCCGCAAAGTCGAGGTGCAGGCGCGACCAGGGGCAGTGAGAGGATTCCCAGGCCCTGTCTGGGGCCATCGGGGGTGCGGGTCGGGAGGCCTGACAGGGTTGACACCTTTTTGCAATGTCCTCAATATCCCAGTCTAACCCTGGCCACCAGACATACCCCCGCGCCAGAGCCTTCATCCTGACTACCCCAGGGTGGTGCTCATGAAGGTCCCTCAGTACCCGTTCCTGTAGTGGTTTCGGAATGACCACCCTGCCTCCCCACATTAGGCACCCCTTATAGGTCGACAGCTCATCGCGCCTTGTGAAAAAAGGTGCAAACTCCGGGTCTTGTCTAGCTGTCGACCATCCCCTCCCCACCCAGTTCAAAACCCGACAGAGAACCCTGTCACGGCCCGTGAGG
The DNA here is from genome assembly GCA_029375565.1 of Gekko gecko. Classification (NCBI taxonomy): domain Eukaryota; kingdom Metazoa; phylum Chordata; class Lepidosauria; order Squamata; family Gekkonidae; genus Gekko; species Gekko gecko. Next base: position 119,942,372 of record JAPDNY010000005.1, read on the forward strand.
CAGGCCACCTCCTTGACATGTACTGGGCGACTGGGCAGCGATTCTAGGAGTGCGATGACGTGGGCGGGGGCCGGGTCTGGGTCCGTCGCGGGCAGTGGGAGGCGGCTGAGTGCGTCCGCGTGACCCATGGCCTTCCCTGGGCGGTGGGTGAGGGTGTAAGAGTACCCCGCCAGGAATATGGACCAGCGGAGAACCCTGGGCGAGACCATCTGCGGCGTCTGTCAATCGGGCGCAAGGAGGCCCAAGAGAGGCTTGTGGTCTGTAAGGATCTCGAACGGGCGGCCATAGAGATAATGGTGGAATTTTTTAACCCCCGCCACCATCGCTAGTGCCTCCTTGTCTATCTGCGCGTAATTACGCGCCGCAGAAGACAGGGTCCGAGAATAATAGGCGACCGGAACCTCCCGGCCATCCGGCAACTGATGCCCCAACACCACCCCCACCCCGTAGGGCGACGCATCACACACCAGAACCACAGGTAGAGCCTCGCAGAAGTGGTGCAGCACCCCGTTGGAGACCAACAAGTCTTTTATCGCCTGGAAAGCTGCCGCATGCTCCAGCTTCCAGGCCCACAGCGCCTCCTTGTCCAGCAGCCGGTGGAGGGGTTCAGCCACCGTTGCCTTTTGGGGCAGAAACGCGTGGTAAAAATTCAAGAGGCCTAGGAAGGCCTGGAGTTCCGGTTTGGACGTGGGGACCGGGGCTTGTGTGATCGCTCTAATTTTTTCGTCTGTGGGGTGGATGCCTTGCGCATCGACTGTGAAACCCAGAAATTCGATGCAGGGTGCCCCCAGGAGGCATTTCTCCTTCTTCACCTTGAGGCCGGCATCGTTGAACCTCTGCAGGACCCGACGCAACTGTTCGGCGAAGGCGGTGGAGTCCGGTGCCGCGATGATGACATCATCTAAAAAGGGCTGGACCCCTGGAATTCCTTTCAGGAGGGAATCCATGAAAGATTGAAAAATCCCTGGCGCCACTGAAACCCCAAACTGCAGTCTATTGACCCGGAAAGCCCCCTTGTGGGTGGTGATGGTTTGCGCTTTGTTAGGAGGTGAACTTTGAAAATGCTTTTATTTGTTATTTTCTGACCTGCATGCACACCAGGAATGGTGCCAGCAAGTGTCTTTGCTTTGGGAGAATGTATGCATGAGTTAATGTGACTCTCTCTGTAAAATGAGGTACCACACAGCCTGTATCTCCATGCAAATGAGGTCACAGACGTCTCTTGCACATTTACCCAGCAGCCTTTGGGAACAAGAAGCATCTCCATTACAGCCCTTCCACAGAATGTAAAAAAACAACAACTTTCCACCATTGAGGAATCTCTACCTCGCATGTACCCACAGGATGCTTGGCATTTGCATGTATAAAGACCCGGCCAGATCCATCTACATACCTAAAGGTTTCCATGCCAACCTATCTGGAGACCTGGACCAAAATCCTTCCTTGTAGAAAGGTGTAGATTTTCAGCATTGCCCCACCTTAGGAGGAGGGAACCCCCACATCCTTTAGCCAATGGTATAGGGATGGGATGGACCCAGAAACACCCCAAGCCAGCCCCCAGACTAACTGATAAGAGGGGGTGCAACCTTTTGTTGCGGGGTTTTTGCTTGCTCTGACTTCTGCAGCTGCTGCTCCTTCTTCATATCAACAAGATAGCTAAGGTAACTTATTGTGGTAACTTGGAGTCGCGACCAAGGAACCATCACACATATAGCTGGCCTATCTGTGTGTAGCAAAAGTAAGGAATCCTTAGTTAGAAACAATCCTTGTTCCTGAGCACTGGAAGAACCAACATCTCCTGAAGCAGATAAGTATAATTGCTTTCCCCCTCCTGAAGACATACCTTTAGCTTAAATCCCAATATTGTTTTCCATTTCTACTGTATCTAAAAGGAACTTGAATGTATGTGTGTGTGTATCTGTTTTTGTATGACTGTAATGATAAGAACCTTCAGTAAAGAGAATCTTGATTCAAATTAAGAAACCTTTGTCAAGCATCATTCCTTGAAGAAATAGGCTTCTCAGCCGACGGACACCGGTTTCTCTGTATACATTGGCAAAAAGACCTCAAAAGTTAGTCAGCCATTGCGTAGATAAGCAGTTCGGCTAACAGATTTAATTGGTGCCCCGTGTGAGGCTTTGCCCCTTGAGCTCTGAGAACAGGTGACCCGACCCACCCCTTCTCTGAGCTAAGGACGTGGAGAGACCGCGTCGTGCTGAGAAGTCAGCTAGAGTGTGAAAGGTTTCTGTCTGCGTGTTTGGCCGTTAGAAAGGCAATCTATCGTGGGTTGGAGTTTCCGCATCTTTTCTCTCTGCCCCCTGGAGCATCCCGCGCCGCGCTCCGCTCTCTTTCGCTCTGGGTGGAACCGAGGCGCGACCACGAAGAGGACCAGACGGCGGAGCCCCGATGTTTGCACAAGCACAAACACACACGCTCACACACGCACATACATGCAGGCACATATAATCCCCCCCTCCCTTTAAAAGCACTTAGGAACGGAAAGGAAGGGAAGTCGAGTTGAGAGGTAAATCTCGTCCCCCTCCTAAGTGGCCAGAGGGTTGCTTTTTGGAAACCTCTTCATTTGGTTCAGTGGGTGACCCAAAGGCGGTAGATCTGATCAATCTGCTTAGCCAAAACCCGCATCCAGGCTGTCTGGGAGCTGGAATGCCCTAGTACAGACCTTGAGACCAGGACGGAAGGGGCCAGGTACTCAGAACTGAGCGGCGCGGGGACCGAGAGGGTACCCGTGGCCAAGCTTTGGTTTCTAGGTAAACCAGAAGTAAGAGGGTAGAGCCCCGCTTCCAAAACCTATAGCTTTTTGGTTAACAGGATCGCCAGTGGGAAGGACGACAGTCCCCACCCTGCAAAAACCTGCATCTTGGTTCCCAGGTCATCCTAGAGAGGGTGGAAAGCCCTAAAACCTGTAGTCTGGTTTCTAGGTACTCCAGAAGTGAGAGAGGTAGAGCCCCCACTTCCAAAACCTATAGCTTTGGTTATCAGATTAACCACGGAAGGGAGAGATCCTTTCCCAAAAATCTGCCCTCGCCTTTGTGGAGGCAGAACCGCAGGCCTGTTACTGATTGCATATAAAGGTCTCCTGCTACAGGAGTGAGCTAAAACAAGCTCTTCCTGAAGGTGAGATTCCTTTATAGCAACAGGGGACAGAAGAGGCGTCCTTCTGCACACAAACGCACTTTCTTTAAGGTTACCAGGCCCCTCCTCCCAAGCCAGCGTTTGTTTGGGTGAAAACCTGTCGGGAGTTTAAGGGTTATTGAGCTGCAGCTCACCCTTGGCCCCCACCTTTTCTCGGACGGGAACTCCCGCTCCAAAACTAAGACCAGCCGGTCGAGATCAGGATCCGCAGCTAAACTCCGCGGAGCCCCTGTCGCGACCTGTCAGAGCACAGTTGCTCTCAAGCATCATGGAAATGCTGAAGTGGACAATGAATTTCGGTGCATCCACCCTAGATGATATGGGAGGACACTCAAATGTGCAGGATGTAATTTCAGTGGGAAACGTGTTTCTCTGGCATGGACTAGCTGGAGTGGTATGCTTTCTCATAGGATTCATGGCATGCCAGCGCAGAGCCGAGAGAACCAGGAGAAATTTAGGGAAGGAACTAGGTGAACTCAAAAAGATTTTAGAACTGCAGACTAGACAGATCACAGAACGTGCGCAAGAAATCGCACAAATGAACCACACGCACAGTGCGGAATTAGCAGTACTGAGAGCAGAACAGACTAAACATCTGGAGTCACTAAAGGAAAACTATAAAAGGAAAAAGGATGCGATTTTGGCAGACGCAGAAAAGCAAAGATCAGGACACGTGCACGAAGTCGATTCCCAGAGACAGTATTATGAGATGATATTAGAAAAGAAAAGGGGAGAATTTCAATTAGAGATGGAAGAGCTCCAAAAAGCCTCAGAGGAAGAACTCTTTCGCTTAAAGGCGGACAGGGTGAATTTAGTAATGGAAAAACAGATTATGGCAGATTCCTTGAAGGAAGCTAGACTCTCTGCCTCAGAAGCACAAGAGAAACTAGCAGAGGCAGAGCTGGCATTAGAAAGCATGACTGATAATTTTGCATCTGCCCAAAAGGCCGCCAAATACCTCGCAGAACAGATGCAGAAACGAAGAGAGCTAGCTTCTCATGATGCCTGTCTTAAAACCATTAATGACCTAAAGGAAAAACTAGGGCTCCAGCAAGCAATCATTTCTACCATACATCCTGAAGGGATGGTGGACTTAGAGGATTGGGAGTCGGGCTCCGACGAGGTCAGGCAACCCACGCATGTTGTGGAAACCCCTCGGAACCAGGAGGTCCCTCCCTCTAGCCCTCACAGTTTAGGAATCCCTGCCCCTTTACCAATGAACCCAGTCAGTACCACCAGACGCACGGTACGTGGGAATGGCCGGACGACCACGACCACCATTGTTGAAAATCGCCTCTGGCACCCTGAGGAGGTGAAAGCTGTCGCAGAGGAGCTAGGTCCCCTTCACAGAGACAATGTGGTACACTGGATGACCGCAGCGAACACTGCATATGGGGGTCTCAGTGGGGAGGACTTAACGCAAGTGGCCAGGAAATGTGCCACTGGAACTCACCTTGCTGCCGTTAATTCTGCAGTCGCAGCAAAGGATCTGACAGCTGAGACGAAGTACAATTGGTTTAGACAAGTGCTAGGCTATTTAAATCCTGCAACCACCATAAGCGCCCTTTTTCATTTGGAAAAGCAAGGTCCCAATGAGGATCCAGAGATTTACATGGCTCGCAAACAACTCCTAGGGGTGGTGGCAAACATAATTGATGACTCCACTGACCCCCTTGACTTTAATGTACCCGCCTTTCGGGAATCATTAGTGAAGGGACTCAATGGACAGACTCAATTAGCTCTGCGCACTTCAGATATCGCGCAAGGAACCTGGGACGAGTTAAGAGCAGACATTGCCAGAGTGGCAGCAATTATGAGAAGGTCTGGCGATTTCAAGCCGCCCAAGACAGGGAGAAGAAAAGACAAGGAGGAGGAAGATACAGCAATTTTTACAGTCACGTATGCCAACAATGGACCTGGTCCACAGAACCAGAACAACCCCACAGGGGAGCCAGGGACCAAAAAGGTTAGGTTTAACCAAGGGTACCAGGGCAAGAGAGGACGCGGTCGCTCGTGGAGAGACAGAGACACTGTGTACCACGGTAGACTGGGAGAGCGCCCAGCTCCAGACGCTGGGTACACAAGACCTCTTCCATCCGCGCCGCCCTCGTCCTATCGAAGCCAACCCCAAGCACAGGGAACCTACCAAAGATCTTCCAACTCTCCCCCTCCCTCTTCTCCCCTCCTCTTCCCCCTCCTCTTCCCCCTCCCCGATCAGCCTTTCAGACCAGATCACAGTATGACCAAAGAGAAGGAGGCTGTCCACCAACCATGGATCCTCTTCGCTGGCATGCGTGGATGCGTCTGAAGGACTGGGGACATGACATGACTCATTTTGATGGCCAGCCTAATGACATCCTCTTCCAAGCGCTTGCGGAGGAAGAGAGAGCTGGGAGGAACCAGAACACTCCCATTGCAACGCGCCATCCCTTAGAGGACACAAGCCCCTTTAAGGAATCGCCCGAACCCACAGCCTAGAGGTGCCCGAGTCGCATGGATCTCCCCCAGAATGTCGTGGCAAAACTTACGCCGGACAGATGGGGTAGGCCCACGATCGAAGCAGGGATTGGCGATCTCGGGAACAGGACCCCTGCCACTTTGTTAGTTGATACAGGTGCTGCTACGAACATTCTGCAGCCACATTTGGCTAAGAAAGGTGAGCCCACAGGAAAAAACGTTTCACTTTCAGGTTTTGCTGGAGGCAGCCAGAAAGCCCCAATTTGGAAAAATATTCCCCTCACAGTTGGGAAAGTTTCCACCAGGATTTCTGCCTGCTCAAGCAAAGATGACAGTGATGGAATTTTGGGCGCCCCGTTTTTGAAAGAGCACTGTTTCACAGTAGATCTAGCCAACGGATTTTTATGGGAAATTCCGGAAGGACCCAGAGAAATAAACGCCATACACAGATGCTCAGCCATTAAAGTCCCTATGCCACTCTCCCCAATCACTGGAGACCCCTGGGTGGAAGAATTCCCAGAAGTATGGGTTAAGGACAAGGCAGAGTGTGGGACTGTGAAGGACGCGTGTGTTCTCATTACAGGTCGAGACCCCAAACCACAGAAGCAATACAAATTCCCTGCAGACGCAGAGGAAGGAATTGCCAAAACCATTCAGGGACTTTTGAAATGGGATGTCATCACCCCAATGCAGTCCATCTGCAACGCACCCCTCTGGCCCGTCTTAAAAGCAGACGGAGTCACATGGAAAATGACAGTAGATTACCGAGTTCTGAACACCCTCACAGCTCAGGAAGTCACTGACATCACCAGAAAAGTTCTAAATCCGATCAGAAACACCGGCTTCAAAGCCAGCTGTCAAAAGGCTCAGCCAATGCAGCTAGCACTAGGACCTGGTGGAAAAGCCCCAGACATACACAGAATGCAGGCAGTCTCATGCCTGACAGATGCAACTGCCGCACAACCTTTGCGGGCGCTGTTGGAAATCTTCAACATCTCAAGGGATTTCATAGAAGCTCTTGCTGACAAGGCAAGCCTGCTCTATGCCTTCCTGAAGAAAAATGCTTCATGGCAGTGGAGTCCTGAGCAGCAGCCAGCGCTTGCTACAGAAGCAACCAGCCTGGAAATGCTCCCTGACCCACCAGCCACCTCTTCCCTGGCGGAGTGTTCAAATACTCCCCCACAGACAGAGGGCTTTGACCCTCCCCTCCCTCTCAACTGTCAAATGCAGAGGAACTTCAGCCGGTGCTTGCTGAAATCTCTCACAGCCAAACCATGGCACAGCACACTCGAAGAATCTGGGACCCAGGAAGACAGGTGCTGCCTGTGAGCAGAATCAGTCTCACCAGAGCTGATACACATTCTCCCTTTGGAGTACTCAGTAAAACTTTTTTTCTTTCTTGTTCACTTCACCCTTTGAAGCTTTGAGTGACACTTTTCTCTCTACTATCTTTAATGACACCTTCCTGATATAAAAATCAGAAAGTGTCATAAGGGGGGAGATAAGGCACTCACTGACACAACCACAAGCAAAGGGGGGAGCAGAAGAATTAATTTTTTTTGAATCTCCCGGAATCTCCCGGAATCTCCAGGTAAGGTACATTGCACACAGGAAATTCCACCCCCTCTTCACTGAGACAGTAATTTTGAACAGCTGACAGCCTAAGAACTCAAGTTTTGCAGCTTGGTTCAAACAGAAGTCCAACAGGCAGCCAGTTACTGTAAGTCTTTGCAAGATCTTTTCTTTAACACAATTGTCGGGACTCCCCTTTAAACACAGGGAATCCCTCCAAAAATTTCAGCAGTACAAGGTTTCTGGTAAAATGGAACAGCTGTCGTGCTTGGAAGGCACACGGACTGTCCTGACCCCAGCCAAGCCAATGCCATCTCCTGGGCAGGAGAGATGCAAAAGATATTTTCAAGCCATGTGGTCTAGATGCTTGCAGAGTTTGTATTTAAAGAGTGCATCAGCGCCAGGAAAAGGAGAGAGCGCTCACACAAAGTTTTGTGCTCACTTCAAACTTTAAAGAGACATGTTTTGATAAGCCACCAATCTTTAGATAGCAACATTCAAAAGGATTTTGCTGTGAGGAAAAAAAGGAGAGAGATCCCTTTTCTCTCGGTGGTTGGGCACAGCAAAGCAAAAGCTCAGGGAACTATGCAAATTCCCCCCCCCTTTCATTAACCTGACTTCATTTACAGCAACCAGCTGGGAACCAACTCGCCACGCTCAACCGGACCCCCCTTCTTCACTGTGATCAACACAGGAAGACAAAAGAGCCAAATGCCCTCGAGGCAAGGCGAAACCAGCTTTGTCTCTGTGCCTGTCAGCGCAGGAATACAGCTTCAAGAGAGAGAGAGAGAGCATTTACTGATCAAGATTTGTCCTTCTAACTAATTACTACTAAAGGTATTAATATGTAGGGAATGTACTAATGATTAATGTGTACTAATTTTCTTCTGACTTTTCTGTCTCAAATTGAAGAGAAAAATGTAAGACTCTCACTCTCCATTTAAAATTCAAATGAACCCGCTGACTTGCCACCTTCCAGGGGAAAACCCAAAGGAGGACTCTGTATTTAAAGTTCTAGCAGTAAGCATTGAACTTAGGGAACTAGAAACTTAGAGATCATCCTTATCTCATTTCTATCTAATCAATCTTTTTGCAAAACAATTATTTTTGTTTTCATTCATTTTTGGGAAAGTTTTCTTTTTAAAACAAAACTTTTATCTTTCCAGAGGAAAGCAGCTTTGGAGACTGCTCTTCTTTTTGTTCATTTTTGAAATTGCTCTATTAGAAAAGGCTCAGGTTTGAATTGCCAGCTTAAGTCAAGGACATGCAGCCTTTTCCCCTTTCTTTGGGAAAAGGAACCCTTGATACAGTCAGCAGCCTGGAGTCTGCTTTACTCATTTTCCCCCAATTTTTCTGGACAAGGAGAGAGTTCACTTGCCATTTTTTGTAACTCCAATAGCAACCCTTGCGTGGAAGTTCATTATTTTTTTAACAAGACAAACAACAAGTAACATTTATTCTTATTGTAAGTCTGGCTACACAAATCTAGAAGACAATGCGCAGAGTGTGTCTATCTATACGCGTATTCTTCCAGAACATGTCTAGCTTTCATCTTAGTACAAACAAGACCTCTTTGGACTATACCATGTGTTACAAGTGTATAGGAAGGTCTACGTTTTGGATTTGTTGTTTAGCTTAACTTATTCAGAATTTTCTCAGGGTAAAAATTTCTGAAAATGCTGCCAATATTAGTGTATGAATGCTTGAATGACCACTAATAATTTTTATTATGAGTCTGAATGGATTTATGAATGCAAAATGCTTGAAAAACAGCCAAAATGCTTTGTTTAATTTCATGAAATGCAGTTATTTTTGCTAACTGTACTCCCATGGTACAATGCGTACAACAATGTGAAGGAAGAAACTGGTTTGCTATGCAAAGACATCCCCCTTCCTTTTGTCATTGAACATGTGCAAGTTCTAGACAGACATGCCATAGTTCAGTAACATTAAGGAATGGAAACTTCTTTTGTAGGAAGAAAAGAAGAAACTTGAAGACTTTTTCAGTTTACCTGTTGTGTAAATAACCAACTTGGTTCGCTTTGAGTTGACACAGCTAATGTCAAGAAAAGTGATCTGAAGAATTGAAGATGGTGTACTAAACACTGAAGAAACATGATTGTATTTCTTGCATGTTTTTCTTGTTTGTAAATAATTTCAAATGTTTACAACTACCTCCCATAATGAGGACTGCCCTCAGGGATATATGTATCAATGCAGTATAGTTTATGCTACTGATTTTTATAACTAATTTTCTAGTTTTACATGTTTGGTACAAATAGTAATGAATAATAGTCTACCTCATTAATGCTATTGGTTTAAAGCACATAATTGTTATGCCTCACCTTAGCAGTGTTAATGCACATAGCCTATGGAAAAGTCATATGCTTGTTTGCTTCCGGTGTCCGGTATTCACAGTGACAATTTGGATTTTTGTAGGGCTAGGCATTTTTAATTTTTGGTCCATCCCCAACGAGTAGACTAGATAGATGGTCATAGGTGGAAGGAAATCTTTTCCAACTTGGATCCAGACCAGACGGGACTACATCGCCACAAGCAATGGGTTACCAACGATACTGGACTGTTGGACTTTTGTTGTTGTTTCATCATGGACTATCTGACGTGTTCCCGTTACACACGTCAACCCCACGTGTATGGAAGTCATGGCGTTCACACCGTTTCACTCAGTGAAGCCATGAAAGGGGGACTGTTAGGAGGTGAACTTTGAAAATGCTTTTATTTGTTATTTTCTGACCTGCATGCACACCAGGAATGGTGCCAGCAAGTGTCTTTGCTTTGGGAGAATGTATGCATGAGTTAATGTGACTCTCTCTGTAAAATGAGGTACCACACAGCCTGTATCTCCATGCAAATGAGGTCACAGACGTCTCTTGCACATTTACCCAGCAGCCTTTGGGAACAAGAAGCATCTCCATTACAGCCCTTCCACAGAATGTAAAAAAACAACAACTTTCCACCATTGAGGAATCTCTACCTCGCATGTACCCACAGGATGCTTGGCATTTGCATGTATAAAGACCCGGCCAGATCCATCTACATACCTAAAGGTTTCCATGCCAACCTATCTGGAGACCTGGACCAAAATCCTTCCTTGTAGAAAGGTGTAGATTTTCAGCATTGCCCCACCTTAGGAGGAGGGAACCCCCACATCCTTTAGCCAATGGTATAGGGATGGGATGGACCCAGAAACACCCCAAGCCAGCCCCCAGACTAACTGATAAGAGGGGGTGCAACCTTTTGTTGCGGGGTTTTTTGCTTGCTCTGACTTCTGCAGCTGCTGCTCCTTCTTCATATCAACAAGATAGCTAAGGTAACTTATTGTGGTAACTTGGAGTCGCGACCAAGGAACCATCACACATATAGCTGGCCTATCTGTGTGTAGCAAAAGTAAGGAATCCTTAGTTAGAAACAATCCTTGTTCCTGAGCACTGGAAGAACCAACATCTCCTGAAGCAGATAAGTATAATTGCTTTCCCCCTCCTGAAGACATACCTTTAGCTTAAATCCCAATATTGTTTTCCATTTCTACTGTATCTAAAAGGAACTTGAATGTATGTGTGTGTGTATCTGTTTTTGTATGACTGTAATGATAAGAACCTTCAGTAAAGAGAATCTTGATTCAAATTAAGAAACCTTTGTCAAGCATCATTCCTTGAAGAAATAGGCTTCTCAGCCGACGGACACCGGTTTCTCTGTATACATTGGCAAAAAGACCTCAAAAGTTAGTCAGCCATTGCGTAGATAAGCAGTTCGGCTAACAGCTTCCGCAGCGGCTGTGTCTACTGGCAGCTGCTGGTAAGCCTGCGCCAAGTCCAATTTACCGAAAACTTTGGCCCCCGTCAGGGAGGCCAGGACATGGCTCACTACTGGGACCGGATAAGCGTGGTCCTGCAGGGCCTTATTTATGGTGCATTTGTAGTCTGCACAAATGCGTATAGCCCCATTCGGTTTAATAGGCGTGACAATGGGGGTTTCCCAGCGCGCTGACGCGACCAGTTCCAGCACTCCTTGGGCGACCAGGCGGTCGAGCTCGGCCTCAATTTTTCCCCGCATGGCTATGGGAGGGGGCCGTACCTTTATGCGGATGGGTCGTACGTTAGGGTCCAGGTCTAGCGAAATCGGGGTCCCATTGTACCTTCCCAGGGTCCCGTCGAATACTTTGGGGAACTCCCGGCAAACCGCCTCCCAGTCTGCGGTCCCGAGGTGGTTTACACCCGCTATTTGGAGTCCCAAAGGCCCAAACCACGACAGCCCCAGGAGGCTTGAGAGGCGCCCCTCCACAACCAGCAGGTCCAGCAAGCCCGAGAACCCTTTAAATCGGACTTGAAACTTGCCCCAGCCACGGACTGCCACTGGGTTCTTGTTAAAGTCCGTCAGTTTCAAACCCCGTGGCTTGTGCAGTCGGGGTCCCCCCTTTGGGCATAGCGTTTTAAGTGTCTCAGCGGAGATTATAGAGAACGAGGACCCTGAGTCTATTTCCATTTGGCAGGGGGACCCCTCTATTTGGACAGTCACATGCACCTTGTCCGGGCTCTCAGGGGGCAAGTTACATACCGTCTGCCGGTGCTGGGTCGTCACGGTGTGCAGGCTTGCGGCGTCCAGCTGGGCAGTGGATCCCAGGCGCTTGCCCTTGGAGCGGCAGACTCGGGCGAGGTGTCCGGCCTTGTTGCAGGTCCTGCAGATGGCGTCCCAGAAACGTCAGGTCCGGCGCTCGTGAGCGTCGCCACAGCTGGCACAGGCAGATGCGTTGGGCTGGGTTGGTGTTGCGGGGAATCCCTTGTGGCGTTGGGTGCGTGGCTGTGATCGGCGGTTCACCTGTAGGACCTCCTCATCGTTCGAGTCATCAGAGGGGCCGGAGTCCTGGAGGCGATGGACCGTCTTTGGCCGGCGATCCACGTGGGACTTCTCGTAGGCGGCCGCTTCTTGGATGGCAGTCTCCAGAGTGAGGTCGTCCCAGCTGATGAGCTTGCGGCGCAGCTTCGACTCCTTCAGCCCCACCAAGAACTGGTTTAGGAGGGTATCTGCGAGGTTGGGAAAGGCACACCTTGTGGCTGCGCGGCGTAGTCCGGCCAGGAATTCCGGAGACGTTTCGTCGGGGCCCTGCGTTCTTGCGAAGAACTCCATTCGTTCCGCGAACTTGGTGGGCTTTGGTGCCAAGTGGTTGGTAAACGCCTTGACCAGCATGTCGTAGGTGGCGGCCGCGTCTTTCGGCAGGAGGGGGTTCACCAGGTCCTTCAGGAGGAGGTGTGCCTCGATGCCACAGTAGCGCAGGAGATAGGCCTTCTTCGTACCCGCATCCGTGATGCCATGGATCTCGAAGTGACGTTCCAGCGTCTCGATCCAGGTCTCCCAGTGTGCGGGACGAGAGATGTCGAAGGCTGGGAAGCTCTCGTTGCTAGCGGCCATGGTGCTCACCCGTGGAGGTCGCGGTTCAGGCGTAGAGTTGGCGGCGTTGGAAGCGAGGCTGCTCTCGGGGTCAGCGGTGCTAGGGAGCGGTGCAGTGCCCAGGAACCGAAGAGGCGGACACGAAGCTCGGCGGCGGCGTTCGGTGCTTTCGGCGTTGGGGCGGTCAGCGGTGCTCATCTCGTGATCGTTGTTCATGGAGGGAGTTGGCATCCCACCTTCATCGCCAGTGAAAAGTACGGAGACTTACTAGTGATTTCAGCTCTCACATACTTTATTAGATGAAGAACAAGACAACTGAGCCGGCTCGCAGGCCGGCTTTTATCCCCAAGTGACCCACACCCCAAATACACACACACCCGGTGATTCGCTATTTACATTGATTGGATTAACTCCTGCTCCTCCATTGGAGGGGAGTCAGGATCCATTAGTCCATTGTCCTTTGGGGCGAAGCTCAGGCCCTTCGCCTGGCCACATGGTGGACCGGTTAGAACCAGTCCAAGCACATGGCTGTCCAGAGCCCATGTTCTCCAGTGGATACATTACAATAACACTTGTCCTTTTATGTATTGCATGTACATTATGGAACCACTTAAATGGTAAAAGGAGCCCCCCAAAAGCAAAGCTGGTGTTTTAAAATTTTATTTTATTACTGCATGCCTCCCCAAAGAAATCCCAGGCAGGTAAGATCTAGTTTTTAAAAATGGTCTGACACACATACAAACATATCTATATTATCTTTAAACACTGTTAAGGTCTTTCCTAAAAGTATAATTCACTAGTAGCTTCTTAAAAAACAATAGTGCTCACATGGCAAGCTACTAGAAAAACAACAGGCATTCCTGTTACATTAACTTTCCAAAGGGCTGTGACAAAACATCAATAACAGAATGTAATACCTAATCACCCAGTGCTCAGCCACTCAGACAGCCTGATGAAATGAACCTGCCAATATTGTTTTCAAGAAATGTCTTTTCACTGCCTGTGATTTTGTGTGCATCAAAAAAACCAGGGATCAAATATTGTTTCAAGAGACGTTGATAATACCCACAGATTGCAGGTAAGCCGAGGGTTAAATGTATAGTGGACCCTATCCCGAACAAGGCACATTGGTGTCAGGAGACAACATTGCCATAGCCCCAGTTTTTACTGGCTGTTGTGAGGTGACAAGGAGTTTGGGGAGGCCTTTAAGTTGCTGGAGACCTCTGTCATAAAGGGGAGTAGGTAGGCAGGCTGGTTTCACAGTATCTACAGGAAATGGCATGGCAACAATGAAAACATTGGGTTCTGCTGGTGTCACTAGGAAGCAAATGAAGCTGACCACCCCTCAATGGCTGAGAAGCAGGTTAACTAAGCTCCCATGGTTGGACCACAGCTTGATAGTTGCGACTACCAAGCCGTAGTAAATTGAAAATCCCTGCCTATTCCAAGTAGAAGCTGCCTACAGGTGTATACTTGAGTGGCTTGCTAAGAGTGAGGAACAGCAAAGCCCTGGGGGAGGAACAGACATGATGACAAGGCAGCCTGTGCTTGCTTTGCATTATTTTGCCACTTCCTAATCCCTGCTGTTGATCGAATGAGATGGGAGGAAAATGCAGGGACTGTGAGGTCAATTGATACCATGACGCTCTGTGAAGTCCCCAAAATTCTATGGTTCTACCATTTATGGAAACAGTGTTGCAATGTTGATCAATATTTTCTCTCCCCGTGCCCTGCCCACCAAAGCAACCCTACATGAAATGCTTTGAACACTGAAAGTACTATGAAACATTAAATATGGACAGAGTTTCCAAACCTTGCTGTTAGTCTGACTGCACTTGGATAGATGAGAATCTTTTGTTTGTTTTGCTGTCAAGTAGCAGCCGACTTATGGCAACCCCATAAGATTTTCAAGGCAAGAGATGTTCAGATATTGTTTGCCATTGCCCGCCTCTGGTGTAGCAGCCCTGGTACCCCTTGGTGGTCTTCCATCCAACACTGACCAGGCCCAACCCTGCTAAGCTTCCAAGATCTGATGAGATCAGGCTAGTCTGGTCTATCCAGGTCAGGACACTGAAAATCTATATTATGCTCTTATGCACTCTTATTGATATGAGACATAATATAAAGTATAGAAAATTGTGTCATTTAGCTTTTTTACAAATTCCTTAAATTTAAGACTTTTCACTTTAAAAAACTGTGGCGTTCCCATTATCCAAACCACACTTATCCCAAAGATTTTGGATTTAACTCTAGATTAGTGTGGATATTTTATATACCATCACAACATTAATGACAAAAAAAATCCAGTGACAGAATTATCTGGAAGATTTTGAATAAAGACTAAGTTTCCTTTTTATTATTGATCATCATTTAAAGTATTTCTTTACTCAGCACAATCTTTCTTTCATTTACAACATACATCCTTGTCACATTAAGTAATTATAAATAGCACAAATGGCTAGTCTTTAATTAGGAGAGGAAAAAATCAGTGAAGCATGAACTGTAGGTTAATGTAGAACAGGGTGTAAATCATTCAAGCTGGGCACTCAGCATATTGTATTCTATTCCTTAGGCATTCCTTTGGAAAGAGTTGGTAATGAAAACAAACCAGTGTATCATTGCATGTATGTTTGTATTTAATTAACAGGAACAATCTTTAAAATCTACTAAATAAATCAGTGAAGCATTGCAGCAAGTAGCAAATCAAATAGTAATACCTGAGCAGTAATACATATGACAGATCTGTAGAAACAAAACCAACCTGCAGAGAAGAAAAAGAAACAAATATGTAATGAATGTACACCACTCTCAAAGATGAAGGGTATAATTATAACATGTAGCAAAAATCTAACATGTGAAGAGTTATTCTTTGCTGCTGAAAAATCTAATACTGCAGCAGTACAGATGATACTGCTTCAATTCACAGGGTTTTTTTATTTTTTATTCTTTGGCTGGAATTTTTAATTTTTAATTTATCGATTTTAATGTTATGTTTCTTTATGTTATTTTATAAGCCACCTCTGGCAGGTTCCTTAGTAGAGACAGCATAAAAATTCCCTACATAAATAAATAATTCTATTTAGAAAATATGTATTCTGCCTCTCCAGACCCACTGTAGGCAGATCACAACAATAAAACAAAACCAAGCATACAACTAAACTAAATAATAACAATAAAATGTAATAATCCTTGCCAATAATAAAATATACTAGTAAAACTACCATTACAAGCAAGTCAACGTATAAAAGCATGTACAACTGAGTAGTCTGAAATTTAATTGATAAAACAGTCCTCAAGCTAGCAGCAGAACATAAACAGCTAAAAGAGAGGGAACCCTTTAGTTAAAAGCTTGGGTAAAGAGAAATGTTTTGGCTTGTGCCTGAATGAAAAGAAAGATAGTACCAGGTGAGCCTCAAGTGCAAAAGCATTAAAAAGCTGAGGTGCCACTACTGAAAAAGCCCCGTCTCTGGTCATCCACCTGCCTTACTTCTGCAGGTAGGGAGCAAAGCTTGAAAAAAATCTCAGTGGGTGGCCTGGACAAGAGGGGAATAGGTGGTCCTTCAAGTGTCTCAGGGTGAAGCCATTCAGGGCCCTAAACTAGCCCTTTGAATTGTGCCCAGAAAGAAACATGCAGCCAATGTAGATCTTTCACAACAGGAGTCAGAAGAAAACTGTTTATTGATGTACCAGAACTAATGACACGTGTACTGTTTGTGTCAGGAATGCCCGGGAACAGGAGGGCCTCCTGAATTATACTAGAATCAAACACCCCCCCTACCAAGCTGAAGCCAGTGAGCATAGTTTGCGCGCGTGGGCAAAAGCTAGCAAACAATCTAAAAGCCGTTGGTTCCCAGCTTAGGAGTTCTGCAGCTGGAGCTTCTACAAGGTCAAGCAGCGATAACATACAGACAGTGAAAACGGTAATGCTCAGAAGCTGGTGGACTAAGAGTATCCCTCCACATTCCAGAACCATGACAGGGCTACTGTCAGAAAATGCCTTTGATGTTTCTCACTGAATCCATTGTTTTATGTTCCCTACCCTGCTTTGCGTTTGCGTAGCTATGCAGGCAGAAACGTGGGAGCTTCTTCCCTGCCGCTTTTCCTTATCACGGTGGCCTTGAATGTAGGCTTTGGACTATTCTTGTTTCGCTGAGAATTTTCCAGTCCTGGGAAGGCAAGGGGAGGGGGGAGTAGTCTCCCGTTCATGAAGTATTTCTCCCGCCGGGAGTTCCCGCGCGAGTGCACAAGTTTCATTTGCTAGGCGCTTCATTGCATCACACTATAAATTAGCTTGCTTTGCTTCGCCCCCCATTCCTGACAATGACCTCCTACTGTGGGTTTTAGCAAGATAATCCAATAAAACCTTTCTTTGTGCAAGAATGACTGGATCTACTTGATTTCAAACCTGACAGCTACATGACATCCTGCCCTCCCAAGCACCTCCCCCAGGGCTTGTCGGGCTAGTGGTGATGGAAATGATGAAGAAGATGGGGGGCCCTGATGTGATCCACCCCCACCCACTCTCTGTGTTGTGGCCCAAAGTCCACCCACTCAATTAGGTAAAATAACTTGTTTTGTTTAAGCTTAGAGTCCAAAATGTCAGCAACTTCATAATGTGGTTCACCTTGCACCATAGGGGAGGTGGCTGTGCTTGCTGAGGCCGCCAAGTATTAGGCCCAGGGTCCTGGCAAAGTAATCTGAAATGGAAAATGGGGTGCAAATGTTGTAAAGTCTTTAGCAAATCCAGTTCAACAGTTACATCATTTATTTTGTGTTTCACTGGGAAAGGTCCCACAAATTTCCAACCAAGCTTTCAACTAGGTTGGAGTCCCTTGATGTTTTTGGTAGACACATAAACCGAGTCCCCAGGCTGGATGTCCCAGCCCGTGGTGTGTTTCTTGTCAGCCTGGAGTTTGTAGGCTTGTTTAGTCCCATCTAATGTCTTGCACAGAATTGGCCAGGCAGCCTACAACTGTTTACACCAGTCTCCCACCTCCCCCTCCAGCAGGGCTGCATCGGACAGGAAAGGGAGAGGGTGCTTTGTAACCATAAACCACCATAAATGGGGAGACTCCTGTGGAGGAATGGCATGCATTATTGTAACAAAATTCTGTGAGGGGAGTAGCCCCTCCCAGTCATCTTGTTGAAAGTTAGTGAAACAGCGGAGGTACTGCTTGAGGGTTTGATTGACACATTCTGTCTGGTCATCAGTCTCGGGGTGATAAGCACTGCTCAAACTCTGTTCCACTCCCGTGAGACGCATCAGTTCACCCCAGAACTTTTTGGCCAGTAAGTGAGCAGTAGGTAGGGACTTAAATGGGATGAAGTGAGCCTGCTTAGAAAATAGATCCACTACAACCCAGATAACAGTCTTTCCCCGACTGGGGGGCAAGTCTGTGATAAAATCCATGGAGATGACTTCCCACTATCTACCAGGCGTAGGTAGAGGTTGCAGGAATCCAGGTAGTTTCCTGGGGCCTCGGCTTGCGCATAATGCATGTTTGGCATGACTGGACAAACAAGGAGAGAACTTTCCTCATTCCCGGCCACCAAAATTGGTGTTGGAGTAAATGTAGGAATTTTACAAACCTCAGGTGCCTGGCTAATTTGTTGCCATGTACTGTTAACATGACTTCACCCCGCAAAGCTGATGGCACAAATAGTTTCTGGCTGTGGTACCAACAGCCATTAGCCCGCTCCTCAACCTCCCCCACTTTTTAAAGTTCCAGCCGATCAGTGTCAGAGAGGGCGGAGGCAAATTTCAATTCCCAGGATTCAGCATCCTGTAGGGGCTGGGCTGTTGTTTGGCTGTGAGTCAGGACAGCCCCACCCAACTGGGAGGGCATGAACATTGAGTCAAGTACCCCCTCTCTTCAGCTGTTGTGCCACAGGAGATGGGACAACGCATCCGCCAAGGAGTTAGCTTTGGCCAGGAAATGATGGAGAGTGAAATTAAACTTGGAGAAGAAATCCACCCATCTGAGCTATTTAGCACTGAGATTGCAGGGTGTTCTGAGTACCTCAAGGTTTTTATGGTCAGTCCACACTTCAAATGGCCCCCTGGCCCCCTCCAGCCAGTCCCGCCACATAGAGAGCACTAATTTAATGGCCCCTGCCTCCTTGTCCGAAACTGACCAATTACACTCAGTGTTAGTGAACTTCCGGGAGACATATGCAAGAGGGTGCATTTTCCCATCCTCCCCTTCTTGCAAAATGCCGCCTCCCATAGCGACATCCAACGCGTCCACTTGAATGATAATTTTTTTGAGTTCATTTAGGTGTGCTAGCACAGATTTGGATGTGAACAGAGCCTTTAAGTGATTGAACGCCTCCTGGCATTCGTTTGTCCACATTAGCTTAGCGCCGGGCTGCATACACTCCGGATCCTTCCCCTTTGTCTTTAAGAGATCTGTGAGCAGTAGGCTCACCTGAGCAAAATTAGCGAGAAAGGCTCTGCAAAAATTGGCAAATCCTAAGAATGCTTGGTGTTGTCTCCGGGTCTGAGGGGGTTCCCACCCCACCATATCCTGTACTTTGGCCGGGTCCATCTCCAAGCCCCAGGGGGAGATATGGTAGCCTAACAAGTCTATTTCAGTGCAATGGAATTCACATTTTGATAGCTTAGCAAAGACTTTGTGCTTGTGCAATGTTTGCAAGATTTCCCACACCAAATTCACGTGGGAAGCCTTATCAGGGGAATAAATCAATATATCATATAGATAAACAAGAACGCCCTTGAATAGCTGTTTGTGTAACACTTCATTGATTAGATTCATGAAGACCCCAGGAGCCCCCTGGAGCCCGAAGGGCATCACCCGGTATTCAAACTGACCCAACGGGGTATTAAACACCATTTTGTATTCATCCCCCTCTTTTATCTGGACCCAGAAATAGGTATCATGGAGGCTGAGCTTCGAGTAAATTTTCCCCTTGGTCACCTTGGCTAAGAGGTCCTTTATCAGGGGTAGGGGGTAGGCGTTAGTAGTGGACACCACATTCAAGCCCCTATAGTCTGTGCACAGTCTCAACCCCCCATCTTTCTTCTTGCAGAACAATATAGGGGTGGCGAACAGGGAGGATGCAGGTCAAATGAAACCTCTAGCTAGGTTTTTATCAATGAACTTACATAGCTCCTTCTCACTCGGGCTCATCGCATACAGTTTTCCCTTAGGCAATTTCTGCTCTGGCAATAGCTCAATGGCACAGTCTGAGTGTCTGCGAGGTGGCATCTCGTCCACCTCCTCATCCTCAAACACCCGTGCAAGGTCCCGGTACTCCGGGGGGATAGCATCCATCTCATCTCTAGTGAGACATGCCCGTACTGGTTCATCAGGAGGGGAGGTTCCCCACGTCCTGTCCCATTCGTGTGTGCAACACCGGGATGAGATAAACTGGAATAAGCCTGCATCCCATAAAATATAAGGGTCATGGTCGTGGAGCCATGGGCTACCCAGCACCAACGGGAAATGCTGTGGTGATGATAAAGGGACGGTGCTCCCAATGCTTCCCTGCCCCCCTTCGTAAAGGTACAGTCTCATATTTGCAGGGTTCTTTCATGGCTGACCCATCCATCTGGGTAAAAAACAAGGGATCTGGGAGTTTAATGACCTTGGCCCCAAGTCCTGTAACAAGTGAGGCGTTGATCAGATCCCATCCACACCCCGAGTCAATCAGACCCTGTACATACACGTGGGTCCCCAATTTGGGATTCATGATAGTTACAGTCACAAAAAAGAGGGGGGTAACTACTCACCATTTTTTACACCTCTGGGGTTGGGACCTGCTGCTCAGTGCCACTCACAGCAGGTTTTGTCCTTTTCCTGCTGGCTGGATATCTTCTCTGGATGACTCCTTCTCCACCTCAGGGAGGCTTGCTTGCAGGGCACACTGGGTTTTGGGGCGAGTGGTTGGCTTCTTCGCTGGGGTGTCAGCTCGCTTCTTCTTCACTGGGGTGTCAGCTCGCTTCTTCTTCAGGCCTTTCCTTGGGGTACCTAAGGGCACCAATTCCAGGCACCTAGCTGCAACATCTCAGGCAGAGCCCTTGCTTCATCCACTGCTCCCTCATCCCCTCCTTCTACTTCGGTAGCACCTTGGGCTTTGGCATCAATAGCACACTCTTACCCAGGGTGGCCGCATTGTTGATGCGAATGGTTCTCAGGTGGCTCTCAGTGTCAGTGGCCTCTTTCATCCACGCATTCAGGGACATGGGTTGAACACTGCACAGGACCATCTGCCAGATCTCTGGGTGTAGGCCAAGCTGATACTGCTCTGCTAGCACCCCATCAGGCCTGAACTCCTCCAAATACTCCCGCACTGATTTCTTCCCTTGCTTGAAGGTATGCAGGAAAGCGCGGTGTCAGGTAGCCCTGTCATGATGTATGGAGAAGGGAGGGCGGATGGGCTTTTGTTTCGTGAAGGGAGGGTGGATGGGACAGTGGGGTGTTGATTTATGCACCTGGAGTGTTCAAATGGAATGTGGGGAGCTGCCTAGACTGCCTGGCCGTGCAGGCCGTATCTTACCCAGACCTAACACACTGACCTTGGAGGAGACAGGCTGTTAGCTTACTATCACTTTCAAAGCAACAGCTAGGCTGGGAAAATGGGGCGGCGGGAACTACATTAATTATATGTCAGAAAAGATGCCTTTGATGTTTCTCACTGAATCCATTGTTTTATGTTCCCTACCCTGCTTTGCGCTTGCGTAGCTATGCAGGCAGAAACGTGGGAGCTTCTTCCCTGCCGCTTTTCCTTATCACGGTGGCCTTGAATGTAGGCTTTGGACTATTCTTGTTTAGCTGAGAATTTTCCAGTCCTGGGAAGGCAAGGGGAGGGGGGAGTAGTCTCCCGCTCATGAAGTATTTCTCCCGCCGGGAGTTCCCGCGCGAGTGCTCAAGTTTTATTCGCGAGGCACTTCATTGCATCACACTATAAGTTAGCTTGCTCTGCTTTGCCCCCCATTCCTGACAATGACCTCCTACTGTGGGTTTTAGCAAGATAATCCTAATAAAACCTTTCTTTGTGCAAGAATGACTGGATCTACTTGATTTTAAACCTGACAGAAATTGTCAGGAATCACCATCATTCCCTCACCATCAGTTTCCGCCGTCTACCACGATGAGCGGAGCGGGGAAGGGAGCCACGGGCACAGCCCCGTTGATTACTACTTCGGGAGCCTCCGGCGCAGCTCCAGCGATCACTACTGCGGGAGCCACGGGCGCCGTTCCAGTGACTACGGCGTCAGGAGCCACGGTTCCCGTCACTACTGTGGCAGCTCCAGTGGTCACTATCCCGACCACCACCGTTGTTCCGGTGACTACAACTACAGTTTTGGCAGCACCGGCAGTCTACTCAGCAGCCGGGTTGGCTACCCCACCATCGATTGGCACAATTGGAGCCGCGTACACACTCCCGATCTACAGCCCGGCCGGGCCTATACAAAGTCAGGGAGGTGCGGTTCCACGAACCTATGTGCCAGGAGTCCCAACACCCTGGGATAAAGGGGTGACTTATCGCAGATCACGCGATTGGACTAAGAACTTGTTGGACACTACCCAGACCACCTGGACTATGCCGGGAAGCCAGAGCCGGGACAGTCTTTTGGATCCCAGAGGTAGTTTTGGTCTTCCCCAAGGGCGGGTGTCTCGGGGATCCCCCAGAACGGGGTCCAGCCAAGATACTGATGCCCGCATGGACTCTATTCAAGAGGATACCCGACGGCTGGTAAGGGATATGAGCAAACTAATGCAGTCCCTACCCCAGATGATGGACCAAGCCATTCGGGCCCATCCGCTGACACAACCTAGACCGGCACCAGCCGCTGCACCACCGTTGATACCGGGACGGCCACCTCCTGCTCCTCCGGGCCCGGGGCCGGGCCAACCAGTACCACCGGGTCCAGGGCCGGGCCAGCCAGCTCCCCCAGGGCCGGGGCCGGGCCAGCCAGCACCAGCCCCACCTCCATTGGTCGTCCCAGCGCCAGGACCTGGGCCAGGGCAACCAGGACCTATCCAGCCGCCAGTTTTACCTCAGCCTCAACCCCCTGCTCCAGCACCCCTCATGCAGCCGGTCCCAGTACCGATCATGGCGCCGGCCCCCCGGTAATCCGCCCCAAGGACATGCTTGAGATCACATTTGATGGAGATCCAGAGACTGTGTCCTTTTTCATTTTGCAAGTTGGAAAATTTGTGCAAAGATGGGGCTATGTATTCCCAGACGAAGAACAACAGGTGGAGTTTATCGCATCCAGGTTCCGGGGGAGTGCGACTAGCTGGTATGTAGCCCTTCATGATCTGGAGGCAGCGGAGTTGGGGAATGTAGATGACTTCATGTGGGCCTTGAGAAATCGTTTTGAGGATCCGGGGCGGCCGAAAAAGCTGAAGCCTTCCTCCGCACATTCAGACAAGGCAAACTCTCAGTGCGGGAGTACTCACGGGAGTTTCAAAGGCATGCCGTGAAAATTCGAGACTGGACAGATGCGGTCTTGGCCCAACAATATCGAATGGGACTAGCCGTAGACGTCCGCAATAATGTCCTCAGCTCTCAGCAACCCCGCACCCTCCAGGGTTGGATGGAGGAAGCCGAGAAGGCCGAAAGTCGCTTACGCATGATGAAACTGGATCTATCTTTGGGTAACAACCGTCCAAGTACTGCGGCAGGCCAGGCCAGACCCAAACCAATGTCCACCCCAAGTGGAATGAGGGATCAGCGTATGCGACAGGGGCTCTGCCTGCGGTGTGGGGAGAAAGGGCATTTCGCTGCAGCCTGCCCGAGAGGGGATCCCAATAGGGCCCCACCACAAGAAGAGCCCAGAAGGTGGACAACCCCTACCCCGAGGAAAGGTACAGCAAAACCACGCAACACGCGGGCTCTTTTTGCTAGCCCCGACCAAGCGGATGCCTTGATGCTAGAGGAGGAGAGCGAGATGCAGGGAAATGAAATGGTCCTGTTTGTGAATGGCGCTACACAGCAGGACCCAGCACCTGAGGCGCCTAAACTGGTGAGCAATTACCCCTCTCTCTTCTTTGTGACTGTTCTGGTGATGAATCCCGCAATGATGACCCACATTCGGGTTCGGGCCCTCATTGACTCAGGGTGCGGGAGGGATCTCATAAACCCGTCTATGGTTATGGGGTTGGAGGCAGCAGTGGTCCACTTGAAAGACCCAATAACTTTCACGCAGATGGATGGGTCTCCAATGAAAGAACCATGCCGATTTGAGACTGTTCCTTTAAGAATAGGCATTGGTGACCACTGGGAGCTACGCTCGTTCGTGATAGCCCCGCAAGCCCAGTTTCCCTTAGTGTTGGGTAGTCCCTGGTTACATGGACATAACCCTTACATTCTATGGGAAGAAGGGGATGTACAATTTATCTCCCCAAAATGTACGGGACACAAATGGGACCCAGGGTGGGGAAATCCCCCATGCAATGAACCTCCTCGAGCTTGTTTAGCAACGGAGGATCTTAACCGCATCCCTGAGGATTACCAGTATATAACAAGGGTTTTTGAGGAGGAGGAAGCTGATGAATTACCCCCCATCGTAACTCCGACTGTGCCATTGAGATTCTTCCGGGCCAGAAGTTACCAAAAGGGAAAATTTATGCCATGAGCCCAAGTGAAAAGGAAGAACTGCGCCGTTTCATTGATAAAAATCTGGCCCGTGGATTCATTAGACCAGCATCATCTCCTTTTGCAGCACCTGTATTGTTTTGCAAAAAGAAGGATGGGGGCTCAGACTCTGCACGGATTACCGGGGACTTAACGCAGTGTCTGCAACTAATGCCTACCCAATGCCCCTCATCAAAGACTTACTGGCAGAGGTGGCTAAAGGGAAAGTGTTTTCGAAACTGGATTTAAGAGATGCCTACTTTCGGGTTCGCATCAGAGAGGGGGATGAATACAAGACTGCATTTAATACCCCGCTGGGGCAATTTGAATACAGGGTGATGCCCTTCGGGTTACAGGGGGCACCAGGGGTCTTCATGAACTTAATCAATGAAGTGTTACACCCCTATCTATTCAAGGGGGTGGTTGTTTATTTAGATGATATCTTGGTCTATACCCCGGATCAGGAATCCCACACTAACCTTATGCGTAAAGTACTGGAAAAGCTCTTAGAGCACAAACTGTTTGTTAAACTGTCAAAATGTGAATTTCACCAAGAGTGCATTGACTTTTTGGGATACCGCATATCCTCTGCGGGGTTAGAGATGGACCCAAAAAAGGTCCAGGATGTATTAACGTGGGAGCCCCCCAAAACCAGGCGACAGCTCCAAAGTTTCCTTGGCTTCGCCAACTTTTACCGTCAATTCTTGCCACACTTTGCCCAGGTAGCCCTTCCCCTCACGGAACTGCTAAAGACTAAGGGGAAGGGATCTAAGGCTTCGGCGCCAGGGGCCCCTTTGAATTGGACCTCGCAGTGTCAGCAAGCATTTGAACAACTAAAACGGTTGTTCACGTCTGAACCCATACTTGCACACCCTGATGAGACAAAGAAATTTGTAGTCCAAGTAGACGCATCGGACACTGCTATGGGTGGGGTGATTTTGCAAGAGAATGCTCAGAAACAGCTACAACCCCTTGCTTATGTGTCAAGAAAATTTAACGATACAGAAAGATTTTGGCCCATTTGGGATAAGGAAGCTGCGTCTGTACGTTTAGCATTGATCACATGGAGACACTGGTTAGAAGGGTCCCAAATACCTTTTGAAATCTGGACTGATCACAAAAATCTTGAGGTATTGCGAAAACCGCGGAATCTGAATGCTAAACAATTCAGGTGGGCTGAATTTTTTTCCAAATTTCAATTTACCCTTCACCATTTCCCAGGGAAAGCCAATCATCTGGCGGACGCTCTCTCCCGCCTTCCCCAACATTTTTCTAAGAGGGTCGAAGTACGGGAGTCTATGTTCACCCCGGAACAGTTAGTTGGGGCAGTTGTAACCCGGAAAGCCAAGCAAGCACAAACGAACCCCATCCAGACATTGACCTGGGAAAAACAATTTCTATCTGACATCACCCCACAAGAAACAAATGATTTACAAGCCAGAGACGATGTAAATTGTGGTCTGAATGGCTGTTGGTACAGGGGAAATAAAATGTTTGTCCCAGAAGCTACCCGATCCCAAATCTTGCAGACAGTGCATGACTCAAAAGCTGCGGGGCACTTTGGATATGTAAAGTCCTTAAGACTTCTGCAACGTAGCTTCTGGTGGCCCCGAATGAAACAGGAGTTGTCCCTCTATATACAATCCTGTCCAACATGCAATCGTTGCAAAGCCAGACCAGGTAAACCTCCAGGTCTCCTGCAGCCTCTACCCACCCCAAGCAGACCCTGGGAAGTAATCTCTATGGACTTTATTACTGATCTTCCCCCTCTAAACAGATGACGGTCATTTGGGTGGTAGTGGATTTATTCTCCAAGCAAGCTCACTTTATACCATTCCCCAGTTTGCCAACAGCCAAAGTCTTGGCCAAAGCATTCCTTCAACACATTGTCAAGTTACATATGTTACCGCTCAAGATAGTCTCCGACAGGGGGTTCCATTTGTTTCCAAGTTATGGTCTGAGTTAATGACTCTAATGGGTATTGAACGTGCTCTCAGTACTGCCTATCACCCTGAAACTGATGGGCAAACGGAGAGAGTCAACCAGACGTTGGAACAATACCTGAGATGTTTTTCTAACTATCAACAAGACAATTGGGTAGATCTACTGCCATTGGCGGAGTTTGCGTACAACAACTCATGGCACGCTTCAACAAAAATGTCACCATTCAAAGCGGCCATGGGCTATGATAGCCCCCCTCTTCCCTTCTTAAAGCCTGGTGGAAATGGGGGGACAGCCTCAGCATGGTGTAAAACTTTCCGCAATTCTTGGCCCCTGATTGTTGAAACTTTGAATGAGGCCAAGGCACAGTACAAAAAACAGGCAGATAAAAAAAGGACCGGTGGATGGAAACTGCAACCGGGAGACACTGTCTATCTGTCAACTAAGAACCTAAGGCTAGCGCAGCAATCCAGGAAACTTGCTTGGAAATATATTGGTCCTTTCAAAGTATTGAGATGTGTAAATCAAGTAACTGTACAACTAGACTTGCCTAAATCTCTTAAAGCAATACATCCAATTTTCCATTACAGCCTCCTCAAACCTGCGTTACCCCCGACTAAATGGCAACCTGAGATGTCGGCTCCCCCCCCTTTGATGGTTGGCGATGAGGAACACTACGAAATTGCTGATATTTTGGACTCTAAGATTCTTCGTGGACAACTCCTGTACCTTGTTCAATGGGTACACTTTGGGCCCCAATACAGGGAATGGGTGAAAGTCTCTGATATCAATGCACCTGATCACCTGAAAGACTTTCACACACGATACCCTAACAAACCTGGGGGGCCCTTGTTCTCTCCTTCCTGAGTGGTGGGTGGGTGGTATTTTGGGAAGGGCAGAATGTCAGAAAAGATGCCTTTGATGTTTCTCACTGAATCCATTGTTTTATGTTCCCTACCCTGCTTTGCGCTTGCGTAGCTATGCAGGCAGAAACGTGGGAGCTTCTTCCCTGCCGCTTTTCCTTATCACGGTGGCCTTGAATGTAGGCTTTGGACTATTCTTGTTTAGCTGAGAATTTTCCAGTCCTGGGAAGGCAAGGGGAGGGGGGAGTAGTCTCCCGCTCATGAAGTATTTCTCCCGCCGGGAGTTCCCGCGCGAGTGCTCAAGTTTTATTCGCTAGGCGCTTCATTGCATCACACTATAAGTTAGCTTGCTCTGCTTTGCCCCCATTCCTGACAATGACCTCCTACTGTGGGTTTTAGCAAGATAATCCTAATAAAACCTTTCTTTGTGCAAGAATGACTGGATCTACTTGATTTTAAACCTGACATTATCATTGTCTCCAGTTCCCACGCGCGCGCTATGCTTCTATTGATGGAGGGGGGTCCCCATTCTCCCCCCATTCTCCCCCTTATGGTATAACTGCTTGCTTCATGTAACCAAGGTATTCTTAACAATGCTTCTGTTCCAGTAACCTACTATTGCAGCTTAAAAAATAAATACTATTCTTGCTTCAATGAGCAAGGCCTGGTATTTTGCTGACTAAGTTAAGGACTCTGACAGTTTGTTAAGAATCCTCATTTTCGGGACTGGTCAGAAACCCGCGACTCCAACATGAGTGGCGGTGAAGAAGACACTCTCCCGATCCAAGAAGACAAGCAGGAGGAAAAGAAACCTCCTGTGAAAACGGTACCCTCGGAAGCGCCTGGCACCTATATGCCGGTAACATGGGGGCAGGAGTACGACTTTGGGGGCCCTACGGGGACCCTTACGGAGCGGCCTATGGAGGGGTAACCACCCGACCCAAGCAACGGCGAGATTGGGTGAAACCCCTGGCCGAAACCCATGAGACGTGGTTCACGACTCCTCGGGCCTCGATGAGGGCGAGTCAAACCGAGAGCTCAGTCCGTCGACTGATCACCGCAGAAGGGTTGGAAGACACGTACCGAGACTCTGGCGAACTGGAAGGGGCCGTGGTGAGCCGGAGGTGGAGTGGCAACCCGAGCCAAGACCGCCTGGTCCATATCCTAGATGAATCCCTCGCCCGCATTCCCCAGATGATCGCGGAGGGCATCCGAGAGGAGATGGGCCGACAACGGCGGGAGGCGCCCCCAGACCAACAACCTCAGGACCAGCAACCCCAAGACCAGCAGAATGTGCCGGTCCCGGACCAGCAGAATGTGCCGGTCCAACCCCTCGACCAACCAGCGGGGCCAGGGCCACAGGGGCCACCGGTGCCGCAACCCCAACGACCATGGGGTTTCCTGCCACCGAAACCAGCCGAACTACTCGACGCAGACTTCGATGGGACCCCGGAGAAGTTCCCTTTTTCTTGGTGAGAGCTGAAAAATTCATCGAAACCTGGGGCCACCTGTTCCAGCGCGAAGACCGGATGGTGGATGCCATAGCCGCGCACCTAAAAGATGCAGCGGCCGACTGGTATGTAGCCCTGCACCAGGCTGACGGGCGGGAACTGAGGGAAATCGATGCTTTCATGTGGGCCATGAAAGAGCACTTTGAAGATGTCAATGCCAACAAGACAGCCAGAGCGGCTCTACGTGCCCTGAAGCAAGGTCCCAAGTCGGTGAGAGAATACACCACCGAATTCCGCAGATGTGCCACCAAAATCCGAGGCTGGCAAGACGGAGTCTTAGCCGACCACTACAAGTTGGGGCTGAATGCGGAGATCCGCCGCTCCGTCACAAGAACCCAGGACCCGGACACATTGACGGGCTGGATACAAGCGGCTGTCACCATGGAAAACCGCCTGAAAACCATCCGTCTGGACAACGTGGCGGCAATGAGTAAAGGGGCCAATCGGGCCCTACCCCAGCTCCGCGTGGGAAGACCCAGCCACCGAACCCCAAACCCAAAGATGGCACGAGAGAGATCCGGATGAAGCAAGGGCTCTGTCTGAAATGCGGGGAGGGGGGCCACTTTGCAGCGAATTGCCCAGGCTCCCCCGCACCAACCGGGATCCCGAAAGGGACCAAAAAGAAGTTTGACACCTCCACCCCGAAACCAGTGGCGAAACCGAGAGGGGCAAGGGCCCTGCAAGCCAAACCCCTCAGCGAGGCGTCGGATTCATCGGATGGCGAGACCGCGCAGATGGGAAACGAGACGGACCTGCTGTAAATAGCGCTGAACAGCAGGTCCCGGACTCTCAAGCGCAAATCCCGGTGAGCCGACCCCCCTCTCTTTTCTTTCTCACAGTGACTTTAATGGACCCGGGTCTACTGACCCATGCGAGAGTGCGAGCTCTCATCGACTCGGGGTGTGGGAAAGACCTGATTAACCCCACCCTGGTGATGGGACTGGGGGCGAAGGTGGTGAAATTGACCGAACCCCTGATTTTCACGCAGATGGACAGCTCTACAATGAAAGAGCCGTGCAAATATGAAACTGTTCCCTTACGGGTGGGGATCAGGGACCACTGGGAAGAGAGGCCCTTTGTTGTCACCCCTTCTGCTCGATTTCCCCTGGTGTTGGGTAGCGCGTGGTTCTTTGACCATGATCCACACGTCCTATGGGGAGAGGGGAAAGTTAACTTCATCTCTGAGAAATGCCAACCCCATTGTTGGAAACGGGATTGGGGTGCCCCGATGGGGGGGGGACCTTATAATGGCAGGGGTGGCTGAAACGGAACTGGAGGCGATCCCCCAAGATTACCGAGACTTAGCCGCCGTGTTTGGGGAAGAGGAAGCAGACGAACTGCCCCCCCACAGAAACTCTGACTGTACCATAGAAATTTTACCGAATCAAAAGTTACCCAAGGGGAAACTATACTCCATGAGCCCCTCAGAGAAGGTGGAGTTGAGAAAGTTTATCGACAAAAACTTAGCCAGAGGGTTTATACCACCCGCATCATCCCCATTTGCTGCTCCTGTTCTTTTCCGGAAAAAAAAGGACGGGGGGCTGCGGCTGTGCACAGACTATCGAGGGCTGAATGCAGTTTCTAACACGAACGCTTACCCTATGCCCCTGATCAAAGACCTCTTGGCTGCGGTAGCAGGGGGGAAGGTGTTCTCTAAACTGGACTTGAGGGATGCCTACTTCAGGGTGCGAATAAGGGAGGGGGATGAGTTCAAAACGGCATTCAATACCCCGTTGGGACAATTTGAATACTTGGTGATGCCGTTCGGGCTTCAGGGGGCCCCAGGAGTTTTCATGAACTTGATTAATGAGGTACTCCACAAGTATTTATTCAAGGGGGTCCTTGATTACCTTGATGACATACTTTTGTACTCCCCCAACCTGAAATCACACGTTAAACTGGTGAGGGAGGTCCTCCAAACGTTACACAAGCACAAACTTTTTGCCAAGTTGTCAAAATGCGAGTTTCACAAGTCAGAGATCCCCTTTCTAGGCTACCGCATCTCGCAGTGGGGAATTGAGATGGACCCCGACAAAGTAAAGGATGTGGTCGGATGGGATATCCCTAAAACACGGAGGCAACTCCAGGGATTCCTCGGATTCGCGAACTTTTACAGATCATTCTTATCGAACTTTGCTCAGGTGGCTCTTCCCCTAACTGACTTGCTCAAAACAAAAGGGAAGCCCCCTGACTGCACGCGCCCTGGAGCGAAGTTAGATTGGTCCCCGGACTGTCAACGCGCCTTTGACCAGTTAAAGGCTCTCTTCACATCAGAGCCTGTCTTGGCGCACCTGAATGAGCTTAAAAAATTCATTGTGCAAGTCGACGCATCGGACGTTGCGATGGGGGGGGCGATCCTCCAAGAGGGGGACGACGGTAAACTGCACCCCCTTGCCTATGTTTCCAGGAAATTTAATGAGACTGAACGGAATTGGTCGGTGTGGGAGAAGGAAGCTGGGTCGATCCGTTTAGCACTGGCGACCTGGCGCCATTGGCTTGAGGGGGCGCGAGTTCCGTTTGAGGTTTGGACTGACCATAAAAACCTCGAGCTCCTCCGCTCCCCCCGCTCATTGAACGCCAAACAGCTACGCTGGGCTGATTTCTTCTCTAAGTTCAACTTCACTCTGCACCATTTTCCTGGTAAATCTAACTCGCTAGCTGACGCACTTTCACGCCTCCCACAACACGACAGTAAGAGGGAGGAGATTCGTGACTCTGTCTTCACGCCTTCCCAATTGGGAGGAGCGGTAACCACTCGCAAGCAAGCGAAGCTTTCCCCCCCTTCCCTTCCCCCTCCCGCAGATGACTGGGCCAAGAAGTTCGCTGCAGCTATGTCCGACACCGACAGGGAGGAGGTGGGGGGGGAGGACGGAGTTACACAAGATGCACAGGGCTGCTGGCTGAAAAATGACAAACTGTTTGTTCCCCATTCCCTTCAGGGGGAGGTAATGAGTTGGGCACACGGCTCAAAGTTGGCGGGGCACACGGGGTTTGTTAAATCGCTCCAACTATTGCAAAGACAGTTCTGGTGGCCTGGACTACGCAAAGCCATTTCCTTGTTCACTTCTGCGTGCCAAACGTGTTTGATGAGTAAACCCAGGCCAGGTAAACCTCCCGGAGCGTTGCAACCCCTCCCCACGCCGACTCGACCATGGGAAGTGATTTCAATGGACTTTATTACAGATCTTCCCCCTAGTGGGGGGAATACTGTTATCTGGGTTGTTGTGGATCTCTTCACTAAACAAGCCCTCTTTGTCCCGTTTGCAT
Source organism: Gekko gecko (assembly GCA_029375565.1). NCBI lineage: Eukaryota > Metazoa > Chordata > Lepidosauria > Squamata > Gekkonidae > Gekko > Gekko gecko. Next base: position 119,974,149 of record JAPDNY010000005.1, read on the forward strand.
CAATCCCCTCGGCCAAGAAGTTAGCCTCAGCGTTCCTCCAACACGTGGTGAGGCTCCACACTTTACCGGCTAAAGTGATCTCAGACAGGGGGGTGCAATTCGTTTCTCACTTCTAGAGTGAACTTATGTCACTGCTTGGGGTGGAGCGGGGGGTTGGCAGTGCATACCACCCAGAGACTGATGGGCAAACCGAACGTGTCAATCAAACCCTTGAACAATATTTAAGGTGTTTTACGAACTTTCAACAAGACAATTGGCATTCCCTTTTACCGTTGGCTGAGTTCTGTTACAATAACACTCAGCACTCTTCTACGGGCATATCTCCGTTCAAGGCGGTCCATGGATATGAAGCCCCGCCTTTACCGTTTTTGACTTCTCCCGACCTCCCGGCGGGAGATGCTGGTGACTGGTGTAAAAAGTTGCAAGCGGCTTGGCCGCTGTTATCTAAAACTCTTGACGATGCGAAGGAGGCATATAAGACCCAGGCTGATAAAAAACGCAACCTCTCCTGGGTCCCAAAGTGCGGGGAGTTTGCCTACCTTTCCACTCAAAACTTGCGTGGAATACAACCGAGCCGCAAGCTTGGCTGGAAATTTGTTGGACCTTTTGAAATTGTGCGAGTAATTAACAATGTGACTGTGGAACTTGCTTTGCCTAAATCACTAAAGTCTGTTCATCCTGTCTTTCATGTAAGGCTCCTACGCCGCGCGCCTGAGGAGAACAAATGGAGACCGCGACAGCCCACCCCACCTCCGCTGCTGGTGGGGGGGGAACCACACTATGAAGTTTCACAGATTTTGGACTCTAAAATCTCTCGCAATCGCTTGTTTTATCTGGTTGAATGGACGGACTTTGGGCCTGAACAGAGGGAGTGGGTGAGGGCGGAACATGTTCTGGCCCCCAAGATGGTCCGTGCTTTTCATAAGTTGTACCCCCACAAGCCAAAAGGATAGATTTGTTATCAGGAGGGCAGAATGTCAGGTAGCCCTGTCATGATGTATGGAGAAGGGAGGGCGGATGGGCTTTTGTTTCGTGAAGGGAGGGTGGATGGGACAGTGGGGTGTTGATTTATGCACCTGGAGTGTTCGAATGGAATGTGGGGAGCTGCCTAGACTGCCTGGCCGTGCAGGCTGTATCTTACCCAGACCTAACACACTGACCTTGGAGGAGACAGGCTGTTAACTTACTATCGCTTTCAAAGCAACAGCTAGGCTGGGAAAATGGGGGCGGCGGGAACTACATTAATTATCATTGTCTCCAGTTCCCGCGCGCGTGCTATGCTTCTATTGGTGGAGGGGGGGTCCCCATTCTCCCCCCATTCTCCCCCCTTATGGTATAACTGCTTGCTTCATGTAACCAAGGTATTCTTAACAATGCTTCTGTTCCAGTAACCTACTATTGCAGCTTAAAAAATAAATACTATTCTTGCTTCAATGAACAAGGCCTGGTATTTTGCTGACTAAGTTAAGGACTCTGACACGCGGGTGTATTCACTGGCATTCGGGTCCTCATATTGAGCTTGGAGGGCCCACATGAATACATCCACTGCCTGGAGCTCCTGGGCCGTCTTCGTTATAAAGGCTCACGTACCAATTGGCAGCCCCCTCCCATAGTCGGGATGCAGTGTAGTCCACAATGCGCTCTTCGTCAGGGAACAGGTGGCTCCAATGCAGGATGAATTTCTCTGCTCGCAGTACGAAAAATGCCAACTTTTTGGGTGTCCCATCAAATGTTGCATCCAGTAGTTCCGTTGGTTGGTTTGCCTCACAGGGTGGCTTCCCCGGCCCCCAATTGCCTGGAGGCAGTGGGGGGGGGGTTGGCTGGCGGCTGCAAGAGTGGAGGCACTGGCGGTCACTGAGGTGGAGGTACTTGTTATGTCGGTTGCCAGAGCCAGAGTTCATGCTGCACCACATCCACCACGATTCCTGGCAGATTCTGGAATGATTCCTTGACCATTTGCATGAGTCGGTCTTGGTCATGCTCTAGCAGCTCCAAGTGGGTGTCTATGAACCCCTCAGTCACCTCTGCCTCCCAGAGGGCTGCCCCAGCCTCCAGCTCATAGCTCAGTCCCCAAAAAGGCTGCTCATAACGGCAGCCCCGGGGTGAGTGTCAACGTCTCCTGGGTATCAGCATGGAACTTTCCCCAGTGTGGTCCCTTCAGTCATGTAGTCACCCTTGCCTTCACCCCACCGAATGGTTGCAGGACAGGCCTGCCCAAATCCTCGTCTTTTGGAAGGGTGGTTGGCACGGTGGTCGACGTGGTAGTCGTAGGGACTGTTCTCCCAGTCGTGGCTGGGATGATGATCTCTTCCTCGCCGTTGCTCATCTTGGGATTGAGAGATACAGGTCGAGGGAACAAAGATTCCTGACACTTTGTCAGGCTCGTTAGTCAGGTCAAACAACACCGGGCTTCATCAGAAGAAAACTGTTTATTGGTGTACCAGAACTAATGACACGTGTACTGTTTGTGTCAGGAATGCCCGGGAATAGGAGGGCCTCCTGAATTATACTAGAATCAAACACACCCCCTACCAAGCTGAAGCCAATGAGTATAGTTCGTGCGCGCAGGCAAAAGCTAGCAAACAATCTGAAAGCCGTTGGTTCCCAGCTTAGGAGTTCTGCAGCTGGAGCTTCTACAAGGTCAAGCAGCGATAACATACAGACAGTGAAAACGGTAATGCTCAGAGGCTGGTGGACTAAGAGTACCTCTCCACATTCCAGAACCATGACAGGACTACCTGACAATCATGCTTTTCGAGGAATGGCCATAGTTGGCATAAAAGGTGATATGTGCTCTTCTGCCAAAGTAATTATTGGAGTTGTCAAAGCCAACCCACCAGCCATTGGACTGGCAAAAGGATATATGGAAACTGGTGTATTTTCATATGATCAGACAAGGCCCCCATTCCTAGTGTATGTTTTTTTGGGAGCAAATAAAATAATGCAATCGCTCCTGAGGGTTCTTTAAAACTATTAAACTAATAAGCTTTGACTTAGTGCATTAATCTCAGTCAAGTGTATTTGTCTAGAAACAAGTTACGTTTTGTGGTTAGCATATTTTTTTATTTGCTATTGGCTGGGGATAGAAAAGTCACATTTAGTTTGTTTGCTGCTTGTTTTTTTTAACCAGAAATCTGTTCCTGTGTTCATTTTAAAGAGTATATACTCCCGTTACAAGACACAAGGGGAAAAACTCCTCAAATAGGAAAGGGGAAAAAATATTTGTTTTGGTTAATACTCATCTCAGGAGAAGACATCTTGCTGAGATGGATAAAAGAAAACTGGTAACTTTTTATAGAGCATGATAAAGCAAGAAAACACAAGGACCAAGAATGAAAGCCTGAGAAACAATGATCAAGTCTAAGAAAGAAAAGAGGCTTTTTTAACAAGTGCTTGGAGCAATGAACGAAGTTATACAATTGATCCTCGATGAGGGGAAACTTGGAATTAACCAAGGCTTTGTGACTTGTTTTTGACTGTTTCCCTAAATGATATTGAATTTGAGCTGGGTTCAGATTTTAATTTTCTTGTTCAATTGCTGCTTCTACTTTCAAATTTCTATCCTACCTGTTTGGTTCCAAGGATCTCTGTTACAGTCAGTACATATGGTACAGCAAACCATTTTACCTATGCAAGTTACTACTAGGGAGGGGAAGGAAACAGTTCATGAACTAAACTTCATGATAAATTTTGGCCAGTTTGTTCATGAACTGAAGTTTGTGGCAGGTCAATTGGCACGAACTTTCCATGAACTTTCAAGCAGTTCCTGTCCTTTGTGAATGGATACATTTCCAGACAGACTTTGTCCGCTCAAACAAAATGTTTACCAAACTTTAAAGCAATGGTGTGTGTGTGTGTGTGTGTGTGTGTGGAATTATCTAACCTTGGAAACACCAATAGATTCCCTGTGTGCTTGATGTGTGCAGCTTGCACTTTTGAACCTGCACCTGACATTTCCCCCAAAAGCACTTTCCTAGGGGCAACTTCTTTGGGGGGCCATAACTTGGACTGTCTAAGTCCAATCTATACACAACTTAGAGGCCATGTAGAGGAGCCTCAGGGGGAGGTCCCCTGTGAGTCTGATACCTCTAGAGTGTACAGGCTCAATTTTATACACTCCTGTACCTGTCAAAATGACTGCCTGTCATTTCCTCAGAAAGCACTTTCCCGGGGGCACCTTCGGGGGGGGGGGCATAATGCAGACTCTGTAAGTCCAGTCCTCACTAAACTTGGAGGACACATAGAGGAGAGTCAGCCAGAGATCCCCTGTGATTTTGGTGTTTCTAGCACACTGAGGTGTGTGTGTTCTACTGCATCATGAAGTTCACAAACCGAACCAATTTGTTTGGCAGCTAAAAGAGGTCAGGAAGCAATTTTTCTCTAGGTTGGTTTGGCCATGGATCCTGGAGGTTTTTGTCATCCTCTGGGCATGGAACAGTGGTCACTGCGGGTGTGGAGGGGGAGGTATTTGTGAATTTCTTGCTTTGTGCTGGGGGTTGGACTAGATGCGTCCCTGAGGCCTGTATTTCTAAAGAGATCTGAGTAAGATACTGGTTTGGAGGAGGCTGAAGTTGGTTCCTTATTCGCACTTCCTTATTCATGAATAAGTAACAAATAAGGAATGAATGAGGAACCAACTTCAGCCTCTTGCGAGACTGGTCAGTTTGAGAGAAGGCAATGGGCCCAAGGAATGGCATTCCAACCTGGCTCTCGCAGGTCCTAGCCCAGCCCTCTGTTGTGTGAACCCCGAGGCAGAGAATGGGCCTTTATCAGCACCATTTTTAAAGCCAACATCATTACGATCTCAAGGAGGCCCCTTTCGGCCCATAATGACACAGTGGAAACCCAGACACATTTTATTCTTTAAATGTAGTTTATTCATCACTAGAACTAGTTATTCATCATCACTTGAAAATCTTCTCTGCGGCTGGCCTGTACACACACACCTGCCCAGAAGTCATGACGATGTATCCCAAAGGGGCTGCAGAACTGACTTGCTGTTTCAGCCATGACTCTGCTCATCTGCTCTGATCCTCTGGGATCTGTATCGTGTTCAGCACCAAATGGTGGCAGAGCAGCTGCTTGGCCTGCAGAAAGTCCCAGGTTCAATCCCCGGTATCTTCAGTTCAAAGTTCTGGCAGTAGGTGATGGGAAAGATCTCTGCCCGAGACCGTGGAGAGTTCTTGTCAGTCTGAGTAGACAATACCGACTCTGATGAACTGATGGTTGGATTCAGTATATGGCAGTTCGTGTGTTCAGTCAAGGGCGTAGTATCTTCACAGGATCTTGACACTTCCTTTCTCTCCTCAATAGGAGGAATCCCGAAGGCGCTGTACATCTTGTGCTCTTCAAGGGCCAAATAGCTCTGCCACCTTGACACTCTGCTGCCTCAGTAATAAATAAATAAATAAATAAATAAATAAATAAATAAATAAATGGTTTTGCAAGAAAAAAAATACAAATACATTTTAAAAGAACTTTCCCAATATCAGGTGGTGAATGGCCAGGTACTGTGCCATGTCAATGAAAGGGATCATGCTGATTTGCTTATGACACTGAGCTGAACACAGTACAAAGGAAAGTACTCACCTCACTGGCTCCAGTGGAAGACTTTGGCAAAGGGCCACTGCCTGGCACAGCTACTGTGGAGTTCCCACTCCCAGGGGAGGGGGAGGGAGGGGGTAGGAAGAGGATGGGGTCAGCCACAGGCCCCCCATTCCATCAGTTCCTCTTGGGAAACAATGGAATGGGAGGTCCGTAGCAGGTGTGCCCCTGGTTCCCCTTCCTTCACCACCCCCAATCACTCCCTGTTCCATTCCCTCTACTGCCCCAGCCATTGGTTGGAGGGGTGGCGGGAGTGGAATAGGGAACAGTGGGGCCAGTGGAGGGAGGGGAAGCAGGAACAGCGGGGACAGTTGGGGGGGTAAATCAGTGGGTTAGTGGGGGTGGCGTGGGAAGGGAAGCCAGGAAAGGAAGGGAAGAGGGGATGTTGGAGGTAGAGGAGGAGAGGGAAAGAAGAGTCATAAGAGAGGTAGGAGAGAGGAAACAGGAACCAGTGGGGGTGGTGGAGCTAACGGGTTAGAAGGCAGACTGGAGATCACAGGTTAGAAGACAGTCAAAAGTGCTGAGAGAGGAGACAGAGACAGTGAGTGGAGGAGGGGATGCCAGTGAGCTGGGGAGGGGAGGGAAGGGAAACCCCAGATCACTGCGTCTTCAGCACACCCTTTGCCGATCTTGCTGTTTCTGGAGCCTTTGAAACAATACAAATAAAACAACAATTATAAAAACCCATTAAAAGCCACAACGAACAACTTGGACTGCCAGTCATTCAAAACTAAACCAGTCCAAGGCAGTCTCCAATAAAACTATCTTCAACGGCCTCCTACCCACCTAGGGTTGCCAGGACTGGGTTGGAAAATACCTGGAGACTTTGGGGGTGGAGCCAGGAGGGGCCGGGGTTGGGGGAAGGGAGGGGAGGGAGGGGCCTCAGCATGGTACACTGCCATAGAGTCCACCGTTTTTCCAGGGGAGCTGATCTCTGTCAGCTGGAGCTCAGTTGTAAAAGTGGGAGATCTCCAGGCCCCACCTGGAAACTGGCAACCCTATACTCACCTCCTGCTTCACCACCTCCTACCTCCTACCAACCATCTTCCTACCTCCTCCCCACCAACTTCCACTTTAAAACTCGCCATTGGCCCTCTTGATGGCTTACCGTTACGTTAGCCCAATGGTGGGGCCTCTCAATTGACAGCCTCTGCTTTTGAATCCAACTGCCAAGGCTCAAGCCTCTCTATGCATCTCTGTCTCCCGGGGGCTTAGTGATGCTGGCACTGTGACCATCAGCATCTGGGTAACAGGGACCAATCTCTGGGCAGCACAGCAGATGGGGGGGCAGGAGGACAGGGGTCATCTTGTGGCTTTCTACCCAAGAAGCATTCTATAGGCAAGAAATGATAACTGAGCATAAATGGCTAATATATCGTGACATATTAGATTTTTCTCAAGGGGATTGTAAAATGAAATTAAGAGAGGATTTGATTTTCCCAATTTTTATGCACGATTATTAAGATCTGATAACAGAAGGAAATACTTGCCCATTTTTAATGCACAATTATTAGAAAGGCTTAAAGCAGACAAACGATTGCATGGTTTTGAACAATCAAAAACTGAATTTGAAATGGAATTATGTACAACTGATGAACATTTTATTGCTAAAATGTATAAACTCTTGTTGAAATTTGAGACAGAGGATGAACGAGTGAAAGAATCTATGATAAAATGGGCCAAAAACTTTGGATATAATATACAAATGGAACAGTGGGGAAATATGTGGATGCATTTATGCTGAGCTCTACTCTTAAAGAGAATTTTATAAAATGATGTATCGATGGTAAATGACATCAGACAAAATGAGCAAAAATGAATAAAAACTCCAGCAAAGCAAATGTATAAAACCCCCAGCATGCTCCAGAAAATCTCCCTAGCACCACCTCTGTGAATTGGGCTGCAAAGGCATAAGGAGCCCAGTGTGAGAACTGTTGTGCAGCAGACCATGCTGCTGGAGCAGGCCTTTTTTCTGGGGAGATGGAAACGTAATCCATTCTCAGTCTGGGGCAGGTGATGCATTCTATTCTTGGTGCTGGAGGGGGCAGCAGTGGGAGGGCTGCTAGCGTCCTGGCCCCACTGCTGGACCTCCTGATAGCACGTGGTATTTTTGGCTGCTGTGTGACAGAGTGTTGGACTAGATGGGCCATTGGCCTGATTCAACATTGGCTTCTCTTATGTTCATATGTAATATTACTCTGGAATTTGGACAAAAGGGCTTTGCTGAATACACTCAATGTAAGCAACCAAATGCATTGGTTGTATTAAGAAGTGGGCTGAATTTGGAAGTTGGCCTTTATGGTACTACGCCCCAAACCCTGCCTTCCTCAGCTTCCACCCCCAAATCTCCAGGTATTTCCCAACCCAGAGCTGGCAATTCTAAGCCTGGCCCCTGTGTCTTCCTGTGTGATTGTCCTGGGGGCACCCCACTTTGGAGCAGTTGGGATAAGAACAGCAGTTCGTTTGGACCAGGAAACACCATATGTCCCTTCGAAAGGGAGAGTCCCCAGAATGTGTATGGTTTAACTAGGAACCAACTTCTGCCCCCTGGCATTACAGTGACTTCATTTCTCCACGGCTTTTGCAATTCACACCACCAGAGCTGAGGGGTTCTGGCCCATGCTGTGTGCCTCCAGCCGTTTGGGGGTCAAGCTGAAACCAGAGAGGCGGCGCTTCTTGAAACCTTTCTAGGCATCCCAAATCCTTTCTCTACGGCCTATGGCAGGCTGCAGTAGGAAGCAGGGGAAAGGAGAGGTGGGAGGAGCCTCTGGGGGACATCACCAGCAGTAGAGGAGACCAGTGGAATCAAGTACACATTTGCTGAAGCCGTTGGCCCTCCCCCAGGGGGAACATTTAAAAGGCACGCTCAGAAGCAGCCAGGGAGGAAGAGCTAGACCCATTCCATGGCAGGTGGGAATGGGTAATTGGCAGAGCAGAGTAAAGAGACCTGTCTTTTCCTCTAGTCTGAAGCTCTACCCTGGGACACTTGCCCAACAAAAGCAACCCTGGAGGGTGAGACAGCCCCATAATTCATCTGACCTCAGCAAAGCCTGACATGCAGGTATTTTTTTTAAAGGAACTAAAAAGGTTGATTCATTTACTAATATCATGTATTTATTATTGCATGCAATTTTATACACAATTTATTTGTTGTTTTATTGTATCTTTAAATAAATTAGGATTTCTAGAAACATTGTTTTAAAATGGGCAAGAGGAGTCAGACAGTTCAATAAAGAGAATCCAAATGCTTATAATCATTTTCTAAACTATTTTCCCAATGTCTCTCTGTTGCTGTTGTTGTTGTTCAGTCTCACCATCAAGTCCAACTCTTTGTGACCCCATGGACCACATCATGCCAGGCCCTCCTGTCTTCCGCCATCCTCCTTGCTTAATTTCATGTTCATTGCATCGATGACACTGTCTAACCATCTCATCCTTTGCCGTCCCCTTCTTCTTTGACCTTCAATCTTTCCCAGCATCAGGGTCTTCTCCAGTGAGTGCTCCCTTCTCATTTGGTGGCCAAAGTATTTCAGCTTCAGCTTCAGTATCTGGCCTTCCAGGGAACAGTCAGTGTTGATTTCTTTTTGGATTGACTGATTTGATCTCCTTGCAGTCCAAGGGACTCTCAAGAGTCTTCTCCAACATCATAATTCAAAAGCATCTGTTCTTCAGCACCCGGCCTTCCCTAGGTCTTTCTAGTCAGTAATTTACTTTTAATGCAGTCCTATGAAAATGACTGAAAGGATCTGTTTACAACTGAAGAAAATAATCCAATCAATATAGATTACATACAAATAATTCCCACTGAAATAAAATCAATGGGCCTTTTCAATTTTGACTGAATCATGCCCTATTTTAAAAAAGTCAGTATAGTTATTCATCAGGTAAGATATCTGCTGTTGTCCCATGATAAATATAAATGTCCACTCTGCAGCAGCCTTTCTTAAAATCCTCTTTGGCTTCCTTCACAGGGACCCACAGCCTTCCTGACATAGTGCTTAAACCCACAGTGAACAATCACAGGAAGAAGTGACATAATCTTTGACTTCCAGTGGGACAAACTGTTTATGCAAGTTGGATGTCATTAAATCCCCCAGTAAGTCATTTGATTTTTCTTAGTGTCCTCCAGAGGTAGACATATAACTGAATTCCAACAGCACTGTATAATATCTTTTCCCTAGTTCCAAATACTATGAAACAATCTGCAGTCATTCCTTTATCCACAAAAATGCTTTATAAGGAGGAAATTTAATTGAATGTCTTTTGGGGTAAGTTTCTTTTGTTGGAACGGAAGTGTGGGGGGGCAGAATTCACCTATCACATTTTGTCCCCTTCAAGGGGAAAGATGAACTTTTTTTGAATATTGAATTTATAAAAAACAAACAGAAATTATAATGGAGAAGGAAAACTTGCAGAGGAAAAGTCTGCCGGAGGCACCGGTAGAATTGCACAGGTACATCTGGTAGTTGTTTGCTTATAGCTTTATGGATATACAAGGAACAAAAGCCCTCAGCAGCTAAGCCCCTCTAATGATGGAAGCAACTGAAGAACTTTCAGTGCCAACCTCATTGTTACCCATCCTGCCCAGTGTGCCAGCACAGGCTCCACTTTCAGAGAACATTTTTCCTACTTGGGGCTACATTCTTAAACATGCTACTTTGGGATTAGGTATTTCTAAAAATTAACGCCCAAGGCAACTAAGTGCTATTAAAGCAAGGAATTGAGAATTATATTATCTTTCCCTGTGCACGTCCTCATACACAGAGTTGCCAAGAAACCTCCATACTGGGACCTCTGTGGAGCAATGCTCCCTCTAAGCTGTGGAGTCTTGTGAGCAAAAATTCTACTTTGTGAGCTACTAGCATTGAAGTTGTGAGCAAGTGATTTGGCTATTGCATAAATTAGTTTCCTCTGGAGCCATTCTTTCTGAGCTAAGACAAAAATGTGTGAGCTGGAGGCTAAAAAACTGTGAGCTAGCTCACATTAACTCAGCTTAGAGGCAGTGCTGGCTCACCTGCTATGTGAACTAGGCACTCGCTTAGAGCGCAGGCCGGTCCTTAGGGCGCCAAACTCACCTTCCTCCAGTCCTGGCTGTTCGGGCAACATGTTTCCTCCACAACATGCCCCGCCACGAGCAATAGACCAGGTGGAGAAGCAGCCTGGGAGGGAGTTGAGGAATCTTGGTGTGGCCGGGAGGTAGCAAACACAGAATTTAGCTTCCTTTTCCCTCCCTGCGGATTCGCTCCTTGCTACTGTGTGGTGCAAGTGGGGAAGGCTTGCAGAGTCGCTGGGTGGCAGCCCCGGGAGCTGGAGGTGGTGCGGCGGGGAGGTGGGATGGTGGGCAGCACTGGGAGGGCTGGAGGCTCCCCACCAGCTGTGCACTGGGCAGATGTTTAGGTAGACCCCACACTGCTGCTGGTGGTGGCCCCGATCTTGCCTCCAAAGGTGCCCTGCACCACAGACCCACCGCCACCTAGCGTCTTCCCCAGCGGGCCAGGTGAGTGGGAAGCCGACCCAGGCAGGGGCGAGGCTAGCTTGTGACACCCGGCACCCCCCTCCCAGGTGTGTTTCTGGGAGGTCTCCAGGCCCCACTGGGAGGTTGGCATCACCTGGGGGCGTGTAGGCGCCACAAGCTGGCCTCTCCTGGGGTGCAGAAACGCCTTGGGCCAGCCCTGCTTAGAGGGGACTGCTGTGGAGTATAATGCCATAGAGTCCACCCTCCAGGGCAGCCATTTTTCTCCAGAGAAACTTATCTGTGTAGTCTGGAGCTCTCTATATATAATAATGCTGTTTTAAAGTGGCAACATTCCATGCTCTCCCATTGGCTGTGCAATGCCCTCCCTCAGCCATTAGTCCATCAGCCGCCACTCAAGAGTACTTGCACGCCATTGGCTGGGTGCTGGGTCTGCTCCCCATCCCCACCCACTCCCCCTTCAACCACTTTGCCCTGTCAGGATTCCTGGCAAATGGCTTTCTCTCTTGACGCAGACACTTCTACTGCTTGCGTCCTGTGTGGGAGTAACTTTTCCCTCAGTGGCTGTTGGTAGGTGTAACAAAATGGCAGTTACCTGTGTTTGTAAGATGGCTGCTGTCTGTGGTTGTTTGTTTAAAATGTTCCCCCATAAGGTTTAATTGAGCTGTAGTTCCAGAGAGGGGCCTATAGAGGTATCACTCACTGGGTTGAATGGGCCTTCCTCATCTGCTGGACTACAGTTCCCAGATGCCTCAAGGCAGAAAAGGGTGAGAAAACAGGGACTGTCCCAACGCACGGGGCAGCATCAATATAGACTGCAGCCCATCCAGGGAGGAGGCCGTCTTTGTCCTACAGGAGGTTAGGAAAGGCTCCTGCTGCCTGTGCTGACCAGGCTGTCCAGGCCATAAGCCAGAGATGTGGGGGACCCCTGGCAGGCAGCAGAAATTCAGCCACTCCACAGTTGGCTGCACTGGGGAATGAATGGAAGTTTCCCTGCTGTCTTGGGCCAGAGAGAGAGAGGCTAGAGCAGAGAGCCAGAGGCCAGTGTGTAGGGAAAGAGGATGGCATTTAACCCCTGTGGATTTATGCCCTGTTGGTTCATAGTGTGTGCTTATTCCTGCAGTGTGTGTGTGCCCCATAAATGTGTAAATAGTTAGATAAATTTTTTAATTTGGGCTAATAATCTTTGTTGTGCTCTGACCACATAGTCTCCCCCACTCTGCACAATAACAAAGGGAGGGGGTAGCCCAAGGAGACAAGGAAAGGCCAGACCTTTGGGTTGCCAGCTTTCCAGGGATCCCCCAAAGATTGGGGATTACATCTCCAAATAGGAAGATTCTCCCAGAGGGGTCTCAGTGTCCCTCTAAAAAGGCAGTGGCAATTCAGTGAGTGGCGGCAGTGAACTTAAGGAGTGAGATACGCCCATGGGACAAGGGTGGGAAGTGAACAGCTGAGTTGTAAACAGGAGCCCGTTTCGCCACAATGGGCAACCAAGCTTGGTTCAGACAAAGGAAGGAAACCCTTCACATGCCTTTGTGAGGAACTCATTGGGGCCAGTCCTGACTAGGGTTGTCAGCTCCAGGTAGGGAGATTCCTGGAGATTTTCAGGTAGAATCTATGGAAGCCAGGGTTTGGGGAAGGGAGGAGCCTCAGCTGAACAGAACGCCATAAAACCCACCTTCCAAAGCAGTTATTTTCTCCGGGCGGGGGGGAGACATCTTTTGTCTGGAGTTCAGTTGTGATACCTGGTGATCTTCAGGCTGCACCTGGAGGTTGGCTATCCTAGGCGTAGCAGTCAGTACTTCAGAGCAGGGTCTCTGAGATCCAGGTTCTTGCTGTAGAAGCCGAGTGGGTGATTTTGGACCAGACACAGACTTTCAGCCTAACCTACCTCAAAGGGTTGTTGTGCAAGTCAAAAGGGGGAGCAGAGAATGATGTAACCTGCTTTGGTCTCCATTGCAGAAAAATACTACTTTTCCTCCTGGGAAACCATTGTTGCCAATCTCCAGGCGAGGGCTGGAGATCACTCAGAATTACAACTGCTCTCCAGATGGCAGAGATCAGTTCCTCTGGAAAAAATGCTGGACTCTGTGTCCTTATACTCGACTGAGATGCCCCCCCCATGACAGCCAATTTGACGTGGCAGTCAGGGCTTCAGAGCACAGTGGAGGCTGCAGGTGGGGGGGGAGATGGAAAGCTGAAGAGTGAGGGGGAAATAAAGGTAGGTTGATGATTGGCTGGGAAGGAGATAGGGTTGCCAACTCCAGGTGGGAAATTCCTGGAGATTTGAGGGATGGAACCTGGAGAGGGTGAGCTTTGAGGAGGGGTGGGAGCTTAGACAGGTACAATGCCATAGACTCCACTCTCCCAACCAGCCATTCCCTACTGGGGAACCACTATTGCCAATATCACTCAGAATTACAACTGATCTCCAGGAAGGAGGGGGAGGAGATGGAAAGCTGAAATCAGAGGGGCAGATAATGGCAGGTTGATGCTTGGTTGGGAAGGAGATAGGGTTGCCAACTCCAGCTTGGGAAATCCCTGGAGATCTGGCTATGGTGTTTGGGGAAGACGAGGACCTCAGTGGAATACAATGCCATAGAGTCTGCCTTCGAAAGCATCCATTTTCTTCAGGGGAACTGATCTCTGTAGTCTGGAGATGAGCTGGAATTCCAGGTGATCCCCACGCCCTACCTGGAGCTTGGCAACTCTAATCACTGTAACCTCCCTAGGTTGTGGAGCATGAGGTCTGGTCATTTCTAAACTGGAAGAATAATTGTGAAAGGAGAATTTTAAGAAGTCTGTGTGTTTGTTGCAGGTGACTGCTTTGTTCCTGAAGGTCCTGAGCTGAAGAGGCAGTAGGCAGGATCTATGAAGAAAGCAAGTCTGATTGGATTCTCATTAAAGTTCTTGCTGCTGAGCTGATTTATTCTTTCTTTGCTCAAACTACTTCCTTGGTAACAGGTTGGACCCTACACCATCTCTTTAAACCCAAGCTGACTCCTAGGTTCTGTTGGCTGAACTTACTTCCTGGGGAGAAAGGGAGGAATTTAGCTTCACCATGGATGCCTGGATGAAATGAACTGTGGTTGGGCCTGTTAGCATAGCATGCCTGCCCACACCAGTGGTATTGAGATGCTGGAAGTATCCAGATGAAGTAGGAGATCACACAGCCTTGTGTAAAACTATATACAGATTTATTTACACAAGTATACAGATCATGATATGCACTGACAAAGTGCTTCGCAGTAGACAGGTTCATGAGGAGGAAAAATATGTATATTACATGAACACTTCTATATACAAACCAGCCAATCAGGCGAAGACTGCTTAGTCATTCTGACTTGTTAGCACAGTACAAGACAGAACAGGATAGAACCAGTTCATATCTGCTCACTTGACTGCTTAGAGCTGTCACTTAGATCAAGCTCATCTCCAGCCTATGTCTTACAGCAGCAAGTGAATGCTGACACTCCCCTAAGACATATGCTGAGATGCCCAACTTCTTCTTGAGTGCCTCAAACTTGGTTATGTCTAAACATTTAGTAAACATATCAGCAATGTTATCATTAGACATACAATAGACCAATTTAACCAAACTATGCTCCATAGTATCTTTTACATTTTGGTATCTAATATTTATACATCTACTTCTGTTTTTCACCCCTTGGGTGTCAGCCAGTCAGACAGAACACATTCACAGGCAGCTCACATGGCATTTGAAAATTTGTTAGCAGTTGCAGTAGCCATTCAATTTCTACCAAGCAACTATTTAAAGAAGCATATTCAGCTTCACACGTACTTAAAGCCATGTATCGCTGCTTCAATGTTTTCCATATTATTAAGGCTCCATTAACAAATATTGTATAGCCTGTAGTTGATTTTCCATCAGCCAGTTCTCCCCAACTTGCATCACAAAATGCAGTTACTTGATTTTTACCAGTTGCATTCAGTACCAACTTATATGTTATTGTACCTTTAAGATCCCTCAGTACTCTCTTGGCAGCTATCCAATCCTTATCAAAAGGTTTAGAACATTTCTGGCTTAACAAATGTACTGCCACACTTATATCTGGTCTGGTCCAGCAAGAAATATACGTTAGAGAACCTATTAAAGATTGATACAATTGCTTGTCTTCAAACTCTTTTTCATTTGGGTCTTTCAGATATCCTTTGGACATGGGGGTGGACACACTGTGTGCGTCCTGCATGTTAAAGTTCTTTAACAGTTTAGTTATTTTGCCCACTTGACTTAACATAAAACAACCTTCATCATTTCTTGTTACATCCACTCCGAGATAATGACCAATGGGTCCCAATTGCTTTACTTTGAATAACTTTTGTGTCGCATGCGTGAACCATTCCAGTTGTGTTTCTTCATGATACATAAAACACAAATCATCAACAAAAACAATTAGATAACAGACAGTGTTTCCAATAGTTTTGCTAAACATACATGGGTCCGCTATTGCCTGTGAAAAACCAAGACTGATTAGAGCTCTGCTCAAACATATGTGCCAATTCCTTGCACTTTGTTTCAGGCCGTATAGCGATTTGTTTATTTTCAACACAAGTTGCTTATTAGAACTCTCAAATCCTGGTATCTGGTCCATATACAGTTACTCTTCCATATTCGCATTTAAGTATGCTGTAGTAAAATCAAAATGATGAACTTTTGCCCTGATCTACATAGTGCTAATTTGAATGTATCAGAGCATACAGTAGGTGCAATGATTTCATCACAATCTTGCCCTTCTATTTGAGCATACCCTTTGGCAACAAGCTGTGCCTTCCTTTGGACACCACCACCTGGCAACGATTTTACTTTGTACAACCATCCGCATCCTATTACTCTCTTATCAGTAGGAAGCTCGGTTAGTGTAAACACTTCATTTTCCAACAAAGAGGTGTGTTCATTTTGCATAGCTTGCAGCCATGCCTGCTTTTCAGCCTTTGGCAAGCTTAACACTTCTCTGTAACTCTGAGGTTGCTTAACATAAACATGATTAACCTCATGGCCATATCGTACTGGCAGAACTCCCTTGGTACTGTGGGACAATATTTGCCTCTCACTCTGCACACTTTCCTCCCTTCTGAGGATTGTTGACTGATTACATCAGTCTCTTGCTTTATGCTCTCAGATTCCTCTGAGCTAGGCAACACAACCACAGATGGTATTTCATTTGCGTGTATTCTGCCCCAATTGCTATGCTCGCAAAAATTTGCAGACCTGCTGAAATTCAGTTTCTGGTCTTCATTTGCAAATCTATATGACTTCATTCCAGATAGCCCAGGAACACTAGCTTTTTTGCCCTGGCTCCCCCTTTCCTTCTCCAGTCTAGAGGGATGTTGACCCAAGCCTTCATTCCAAACACCCTTAGATAATCAAGGTTTGGAGTTTTATTGTACATTAGTTTGAATGGAATGTTATCTACAGCGCTCGACCATACTCTGTTACTCAGATAACATGCAGCTTTGATAGCTTCAGCCCAGTAGGAATTGCTTAGACCTGCGCCTGCTAGCATGGAATACATCATATTTTGTAAAATTCCTCTCAGCAACTCCATTTTCTTGGGGGTAGATACATTTGCCACCCTGTGTTTTATCCCTTGTTTCTTTAACCAGTTTTCAAACTCTAAAGACATAAATTCTCCACCCATATCCGTTTGTAAAGCTAATACATTTCCTAGCTGATTTTTCACTCTCTTATGCCAATATTTTACTGTTGAGACCACATCAGATTTGTTTTTTAACACATATACCAATGAAAATCTCGACCAATCATCGGTCAAACACAATGTATAATGGTTATTGGAGTGACTTTTAGGAAATGGCCCCATAATATCAGCATGAATTAGAGCAAGTGGTTTATCAGACCTCCTGTCACTCTTCCTAGCAACAGGAAATGCTTTTGATTTGGTCATCTTGCAAACCTCGCAATCCAAAAAAGCTTTGCAATCTTTTAGACCCTCTGCGACCGTCTTCCTCTGTTCTGCATCTGCTGGAAGCAGTCAGCCAGCTCGTTAAGGTGAGACCTTACCGAATCCCCCGGCTTCTGTACTTTCTGGTATAGGCGACGTGTTATGGAGATTAAAGATCCTGCCATAGCCTGCGCATAGACGGCTTTTAAAGAATTCCAGGCCTCCTTTGCCATCATTATTCCAGCTATATGCACAAGCTGATCATCTCCAACACTCAACACAATAAGCGCTAGTGCCTTTTCATCTTTCCTGTCATCATCTGCTGTTGGTGTAGCTGGCAGGGCATTGACATAAGTCTACAGGGCTTCTTTAATTAGATAGTGCTTCATTTGAAGTGCCCAAACACCTTAATTTGATGCAGTGAGCTTTTCCACCACTTGTGCCATTGGTACCTGTGCCATAGTCTCATCTGTTTCCAGCAGCTGGTCATCCTCTGACTCACTGGACTCCTCCACGCTGCTATCAGTTTCCAACTCCTCCAGCTTGCTCTCTGAAGCCTGGCTCAGCTTGTCTTTCTCCCGGTCATCAGGGAAAGCAGCTGCTGACATTCACTGCTGTTTCTGGTACTCCACCAGCGTTTCTCACCCACTGTGCAGGCTAGGCATAGACTGGGCCCATAACCCTGTTAGCGTAGCGTGCCTGCCCACACCAGTAGTATTGAGATTCTGGAAGTATCCAGATGAAGTAGGAGATCACACAGCCTTGTGTAAAACTAAATACAGATTTATTTACACAAATATACAGATCATGATACACACTGACAAAGCACTTCGCAGTAGACAGGTTCATGAGGACTTGTTAGCTTATATATACAAACCAGCCAATCAGGCGAAGACTGATTAGTCATTCTGACTTGTTAGCACAGTACAAGACAGAATAGGATAGAACCAGTTCATACCTGCTCACCTGACTGCTTAGAGCTGTCACTTAGATCAAGCTCATCTCCAGCCTATGTCTTACAGCAGCAAGTGAATGCTGACAGGGTCAGATTCTGCAAGAAAATGGCATTCCCAGGTCATTGGCTAATGGACCACAGAAACTACCTTCTGCCAAACCAGATTCTGCCAGAGGACAACCCAGGACAGCAGTGGAGAGCAGCTTTCTTTAGGAATAGTGAGTAAGGCCCTGAGTTGATAAGCCATCACTCATCTTCAGATGCTGGACCTCGGGTCTGGGAAGGGAAAGAAGTTTTGGGGGTGGAGAGTACCATACCCAATGGTGCAAATTGTATTTCCCTGTGTTACAATAAATACAGCTGTTTTGCTTAAACCAAGGTCTGTCAATAGAAAGAGGGGGAAGACTTTTTGCTGTCCCCTATTTTTCAACCCTTCAAATATTGAAAAGTATAATCGTCCCCCAACTATTCTCCAAAATACACAAACCAAGTTCCTTCAGCCTTTTCAGACTTGCTTTCCAGACTCCTAACTATTTTCACAGCCGCTCTCTGAACCTGTTTGCACTCACTTATCAATAGTATGAATATTCAAGCACAGGAATCACTTGGAAGAGTAAAACTGCATCTGGAAAAAAAAGACCCACAAGAATCAACCCTGAGGATCATTTAAATTCTGAAGTTCTTTTTAGCTGTTTTAACTTGTAGAATTAATCAGCATTTCTTCTAGAATAGCTGCCATCTGTAAGAACTACAAAAGGTTCTTTCAGATCAGAAGCTTGGACACCCCAATGAGTGTTTTTTTTCAAATGCTAATATTTAACTGGAGCTTTTAGGTCACATTGAACTTGAGCAAGATTAGAATATGCAGGGGCTTGTGTCATTAACCATTCCCATATTCACATGAGACTAATAAATCTTCCCAATCCTTTCTGGTCTGAGTCAAATGATTACCACGTCAAAGCTTCTGGTACATAAGCTCTGGGAAGAATTCCAGCCAAGAAATGCCCAAACCAGATTATTGTGCCAAGAACTTTTTTAAAAAACCCAAAAAACGGCCTGCACACTTAATGTAGATAAAACTTGTCACCTTCTGATTAGGAGCATGTGAGAAACTGACCCAAAACTTTTAATGTACTATTTTATATGCAAAAAGCCCAGGATGCACTGCTGAGACACTACAAGGCAAGAAGCACAAAAAACAAGCTTCAGCCTCATTTAGTTCTAGTTTAATGAACAGGAAGTGCCATATCTAATCCTAGTTTTCGAGATATGCAGCATGTGTTGGGCCACACTAACCCCTGTGGCTGTAAAATCATAGGCTCTTAACACCTGGTATGGGGGACACCATTTTCCTACAGAATGTTTTGGCTTGTCATTCTATTCCACACAAATCTCGCCCCAAACCCTTAATCTTCAGCCTGGCCATTTCTGCATAGTAAACCTCTATTAAAGGGAGGGGACATTTTTTCCTGACCAGTTGGCAACCTGAGGTCTGCAGCTCCAAGGGGAAGAACCGGCAGTTCTGAACCTTCTTCCATGAAAGTTTAACTTCAAAGTTGCAATGCATTAGATAGTTTCATCTAGGACTGTCAGATCATCCATACTTGGACATCAGGAATACTGCAGGGATATTTTGATGCCACTGGCCCTGCCACAATTTTCATTTAGCTCTCAGGCTCATTATGTTAAAATGAGGAAGCAGGGGAATGGGATGGCAGGGACTTTTTCTCCCATCCTGCAATTGCAGCTTTATAGTGCAATTCTAAATAGAATTGACTTTAATGGACAGTCTACCTGGTCAGCACAGTCAGGTCAGTTACATATCCAGAATATAGCATGAGCTGACCATAGTCAAGGGTAATATCTGTGGCAGTTGGTTGTAAAAAGAAGAACAAAGAGTTACTTAACTGTTTATTATGATGCAAGTTCAGATCGAAGCAACACATGTAAGCCAACAACATTGGCTATCATTAGAGTTAAGTTAAGTAGCCTTTATTGGCATAGAAAGAAATTGATACAAGTAAATACAGTTTAAAAGGTAAGTTAAAACCACAACATATATATACATATATATCAGTGTAAATATAGGAATATCTCTGTGAGATCCCTTGGCATACCTTTATAGCAGAGTAAAGAAACTTAGCCACCTTCTTGGTGACATTAGAGGAGAAATCATCCAAAAGTTTATAAACTTTAAGTGCATCAGAACAGTCCCTCATCCTAACTAGAACAGTGAATCTGATTTGTTGATCAGGCATGTAGGTCTGTTAAAGTGCTGCATTCAATTTGCCAACAAATTTGGAAAACACAACAGTGGCCACAGGATTGGAAAAGGTCAGTTTACATTCCAATCCCAAAGAAGGGCAACGTCAAAGAATGTTCAAACTATCGCACAATTGCACTCATTTCACATGCTAGCAAGGTCATGCTCAAAATCCTACAAGCTAGGCTCCAACAGTACGTGGATAGAGAGAACTGCCAGAAGTACAAGCTGGGTTTCGAAGAGGTAGAGGAACTAGAGATCAAATTGCCAACATTCGCTGGATTATGGAGAAAGCAAGAGAGTACCAGAAAAACATCTACTTCTGCTTCATTGACTATGCTAAAGCCTTTGATTGTGTGGATCACAATAAATTATGGCAGGTTCTTAAAGAGATGGGAGTACCAGACCACCTCACCTGTCTCCTGAGAAACCTGTATAAGGGTCAAGAAGCAACAGTTAGAACCGGATATGGAACAACTGATTGGTTTAGCATAGGAAAAGGAGTACGACAAGGATGTATATTGTCACCTTGCTTATTTAATTTATATGCAGAGTACATCATGCGAAATGCTGGCCTGGATGAATCACAAGCTGGAGTTAAGATTGCTGGGGAAAAGATCAATAACCTCAGATATGCAGACGATACCACTCTGATGGCAGAAAGTGAAGAGGACCTAAAGAGCCTCTTGCTCAGGGTGAAAGAGGAGAGTGCAAAAGTGGGCTTGAAGCTCAACATCAAAAAAACTAAGATCATGGCATCTGGCCCCATCACTCCTTGGCAAATAGAAGGGGAAGTCAGTAGAAGTAGTGACAGACTTCACGTTCCTAGGATCCCAGATCACTGCAGATGATGGTGACTGCAGCCATGAAATTAAAAGACGCCTGCTCCTTGGGAGGAAAGCGATGGCAAACCTAAACAGCATGATAAAAAGCAGAGACATCACCTTGCCAACAAAAGTCCGCATGGTCAAAGCAATGGTATTCCCCGTAGTAATGTATGGCTGCGAGAGTTGGACTATAAGGAAGGCTGAGCGCCGAAGAATAGATTCTTTTGAACTATGGTGCTGGAGAAGACTCTTGAGAGTCCCTTGGACTGCAAGGAGATCAAATCAGTCAATCCTAAAAGAAATCAACCCTGACTGTTCCCTTGAAGGCCAGATCCTGAAGCTGAAGCTCAAATACTTTGGCCACCAAATGAGAAGGGAGCATTCACTGGAGAAGACCCTGATGCTGGGAAAGATTGAAGGTCAAAGAAGAAGGGGATGGCAAAGGATGAGATGGTTAGACAGTGTCATCGATGCAACGAACATGAAATTGAGCAGACTTCAGCGGACAGCGGAAGACAGGAGGGCCTGGCGTAATCTGGTCCATGGGGTCGCGAAGAGTCGGACTCGACTGTGCGACTGAACAACATGTAGGTCTGATTATAAATATCGGTGATAAAGTAGGTCTAAAGCTAGGATTTTAAAGAAACTTAATTTTTCATTCTTCCTGTGCATAATTAGACACATGTCTGACAGGAAGTTTTGCACTGTTTGTGTAACCCCTAGCTAGGAATGAAATGAGCCAGGAAGGGGTGGAGCCTCTAGATGCAGAAGGGTGCAGACTGTGTGGGAAACAGAAGAGGGAAGCAAGACTGCCCTACTGGGGAGCTTGAACCTTAATCACAGGCTCTTAACACCTCGTTTAAGGGCTGTGTCATCTAATGGGGAGTTCATTTGGGACCCTCATTTTGGAAGCCGGTGCACAGAGGGCTCAGGTGGAGACTTCTTGTCCCACCAACACAAGGAAAGAGATGGTCTTTGGGGGTGGCAAGCGGTGAAGGAGGGAAAAGTTAATTGTTTGGACTTTAAAAGATCACTGTTCTGTTGTGTTACTAAGATCTATGTTTTTGTTCCATGATATGATGTTAAGAGAAAAGTAAAAATGTTTTATTCCCTTTAAATTATTGCAAGATTCATTCCAAAGTTCTGGCCCACAAAACACACAGGCTGAGGTTTGCTCCAGTAAATAAAATTTAGTTTTCACTAGAAATGGATGGATGTGGAGTAGAAGGAAGAACAAGAACATATCCAAGGCAATCGATTCTCTCCTTACAGTCTAGAATACCCTATGCAATCTCATTTCACTTTTCTATTGTGTCTTAGGCACAAATGGTGAAATTAACTGTAACTGGAGGATCAGACCACATTCTTTCTGTAGGCACAGATGAAGGACAGTCTCAGCTCAACATTGTTTTCAATGATTAATTTCTTCCAGACAGAGCAAATTGCCAGGGCTTGGCTTACAAAGCTGCCTGGTGCATGAAACCAATCAGAGGATAAGGCCTGTCTCCACTGTACACTCTGCAGGGATCAGCATAAATTAGAACTGGCTCATGCTCCTTCCTCTTGCAAGGGAGGATTTTCTCCTAAAGTAATTAGGCTTTTTTTCCTTCCAAAAAGTTTTTTACCTCCTTCATTACTTGGGCAGAGATGGTTGAATAGCAATTAATCTCTCCAGAATCGTCTTTAACCTGAATGGTCTTACTGTTGTCTCAGTTTTATATGATTCATTCATCACCATGAAACTGGAACTGTTACTTCTATTTCTATCTATTTTCTCCATTTTAACATCAGAACAAATTTTAAAATGTTAAATTCCTCTGAAGTGTTTCCAGTACTGGGAATACTGATGTTTTCTGGGTCCTTAGAATATTTACATTTTCAAGTGCAGTGAGTGAACGTTCTATTTTGTTCTATCAAATGTCTCATTTTATCTCTTCTGGAGTTCTCCTCTGATCATTACTCAATTAGCAGTGCCAGAAATAGATCCACCCTGGCTTTGAAGCCTCAAAATTAGATGGCTAATCACAACTGCCAGCTCAGCAAATATTCTTGCTCTTGAGGTTTTGATGGTCACACTTAATTCTCTAGTAGTGCCATCCTGAGCAGAGTTGCACCCTTGTAAGGCCATTGACATCAGTAGGGTGTAACTCTGCTTAGGACGGCAGTGTTAATGCTCTTCAATTACTTTTCTTTTCTTTTCCTTTCCTTTTCTTTTGCCTGAATTTTAGCTTTGGTGAACAATTTATCTGCTAATGGTAGGAACCCACAAAATATAGGTTAAGTAAGAGCTGGCAAATAACAATGATACTTGGGATCCAAACTCCTGGCAGTAGCCTATGCTCCTGGTTATGCAGTGTAGTGTGCTCTAGAAACACAAGAAGCAACCCTGAAAATGGCAGGTATTGTTTCTCACAGCACATTAGGAGTATCTTATGGGGAAAGATGTTTGCTTTCTCCAGAATCTGTCACATCTGATGTGCGAGAAGCACTTCAGCTGAGCAAGAAACATTTCTGGAGAAGGCAGGTATCTTTCCCCATAGTATACCCTCAAGCTCTTTTGGGAAAGATACCTGCCTTCTCCAGGGATATTCCTTGCACATCTGGAGTCAACAGCAGGAAACTAGCCTCACAGACTGCATACTCTGTATGGTTGCAGAGTCAACAAACCACCTTCGGCTTCACATGAAGCCGCCTTATATTGGGTTAGACCATCATTCTATCAAGGTCAGTATTGTCTATTTATGAATTTATTTACTTCATTTATATCCCACCTTTCTCCCCAATGAGGACCCAAAGCAGCTTACATCTTTCTCCTCTTCTCCATTTTATCTTCACAAACAACTCTGTGAGGTAGGCTAGTCTGAAAGCAAATGACTGGTCCAAGGTCACCCAGTGGGCAACCTGCAAGGACTTACAAGGGACACACACACCTCACTTCCTCCTGTATCACCTTCCCAACACTGTTTCTTCTTGCCCTATTCTTGGCAACCCCCATATCCTCATCCTTCTCTGCTCCCCCCCAACCTAAGTTTTATCTGCCCCTCCATCTTCAGTTACATTTATTATTTATTCACTTCATTTATACCCCACCTTTCTCCAAATTGGCTTAAATTGTTCTCTGCTTCTCCATTTTATCCTCAGAAAAACCCTGTGAGCAGTGACAAACTGGGAATGCAAAACCAAAGAATAGGGGGCTCACCCCCACCCCACCAGGAAGGACGAAGGGAGGAAATGGCAGTCTGTCTGACCCTTCCTCACACTCCCAAATGGTGAGGAGGAAAGGGAGGAAAAGGCACCTGGCTAACCAACTGGCTGGGTGCTTCTTTCCATGCCTTCTGTGGGTTAGGTGCACCTTTCCATGCCTCAGGCAAACTCACTGCTGTATCCTTGTTTTAAGTACAGGGTTTGCCAAATACAACTGTTTAAAGGGCCATTGCCGGAAGCATCTTTGCTTGCTCCCTCAGTCTCTCACCTTGCCATGATGTTATGTGTGGTTGCAGGGATCCAGCCTATAAATCAGGGAACCAAGATTAGTCCACATCCACCCACAACACTGCAGGTGTCACTGTTTGTCTGATGGGGCTGCTAGGCAACATTTAGAATGGTGGTGTGCTGCATGTGGTACTTGGGGTAAATCCCCCCTCCCATTCTCTATCTGCCCCTTTATCTCCCAGTCCCTTTGGCCCCCCATCAGCATGTTCCCACCCGTGGCTGTACCCTCTGTTACTTCTTCTTGCCCAGGTGCTCTCCTCCAGTGCATTCGCATAATCTGTCCTCTGCAAACTTTCCTCTTAGCCTCTAACCAGCAAGACTGAGGTGATGGCTCAGATGGTAGGAGGGTGAGAAGAATCCTCCTCACCCTCCCCCCAGCCTCCAGGGCCACTTCCCACAGTCTTGCTGGTTAGACACCAACCAGAAAGTTTAAGGAGGGCAGCTATGGAAGCAGGCAGGTAGGTGAGGGGGCTGTTCCTCACCCATCCACCACCTCAGGTGCCCTCTCTAAATTTTCTGGTCAGCTTGTAATTGGACAGGGTGGGTGAGGAGTCTCCTGTCCCCCATACCTCCAGCACTGTCCCCCACAATCTCACTGGTTAGAAACTAACAGGAAAGTTTAGGGAGGGTGGCTATGGAGGTGAGTGAGTAGGAAAAGAGGTTCCTTCTTACCTGCCTCCTGCCTGATCTGCCCCCCCCTGTAAAGTTTCTCATGGGCTTGTAGCTGATCAGACTTAAGAAAGTGGCACTAGATGCTGAGGGGGGATTGAGGAGGATTTTTCTCTTTCGGCTACCTTTCTCTGGTGCTGTTTTGGTGAGCTTTGGGTCCCCCCACCTTTTAATATCAGGTTTGAGATTTTTCTGCAAACTTAGAGATTCCCCCAAGTTTGGAGAAAAATCTCCAGTCTGTCAAAGTGGGCCCAGTCTGTGGATTTAAGTATTCGCATTTGGGCCCACATTTGACAAATGGAATCTAGGAGGAGAAGGATAAAGAATGACAGATTTGCAGGAAATTAATGGGAGACAAAACAGTGCGTTATGGCCCATTATTTATTTTGGAAATCATCTTATTGCCTGCATGGACTCATAAGCCAGTTACATAGTCATGTATTTTCCAGTAACTTTCCTCCGTTCATTATTGCCCTTTTGAAGTTTCCAAGTTAAGGTGTTACAATGAAGAACAAAGACTGTACAAGTGTTGCCTGAAGATTTTAGCAGTTGTGGGTGCTGTATAACTGATTCTGACAGAAAGCTGGATTTAGTAAAAATACAAAACAAAAAACCCTCCTCAGGTTAAGACATGAAAGACACCCATTTCATGAGCATGCAGTGATTGTTTTCTTTCTTGTCACATGGTAAACAACCATGAAGCTCTAATAAAGCAGTGAATGCCCTTCTTCATGTTGATGTGGAGATTTATGAGTCCCCAGAGCAACAGTGCTCAGCTCTTCTCTGGTTTACTGTCCAATGCCTGTTTCCCTCATATGTATATACTTAACTCTCAACCCACAGGAGGCAGGCTGAAACAGCCACAGTGTGTGATCTGATCCATGTGATGAACACATGAAGCAACTTTATACTAAATCAGATGACAGGTCCATTAAGGCAAGTACAGTATGCTCCGAGTGGCAGTAGATGTACAGGATCTCAGGCTGAGGTCTTTCCCATCATCTACTATGTGATCCTTTTAACTGGAGATGCCATGGAGTTTTTGGTTGAATGCTAGAGCGTCCCCTTCACAATGTGCCCAATGCAATGATATAACTTCTTCGTTTTTTGCTCCCATTCCTTTCTCTCTTCCTTTCCACTCTTGCTTTCTGCAGCTGCTATGCTTCCTCCTCATTTTAACATGAAACAACATGAACAGGTTTTAAAATTGTATATAATGCTCCTGCCCAAGGCAGTAGGTGTATGGCTGCATTCCCCACGTCCCTCTCCATTAAGCCATTGGGGCAAAGCTCTGGACTTGTGCCCCAGGATCTGGCCTTCATAGTGCTCCTGTCAGCATTTAGTACATATAATACTCCAGAAGGAAAGCTCTATTGATCCTCACTTCTCAGATCACTTGCCTACAAGCCAGTCAGCACTCTCCAGGAATGGCCCCTTCAGGCTCCCACTGAAGCAAACTTTCCCAGCCCACTCCTGTCTTTAAGTGTTCTTTCACCCGACCCATTTTGGGGGCATGATGGATGTGAAACAAGAATGTGATTAGACTCTTGCCTGCTCCCCCCCCCCCCAGTCTCTGATCTGAAATTGCTTTGCTAGAAGATTTTGGAACCTTAATGGACTCCTCCTTCTGAAGTAGCTGATTGACTAGAGGCTTGCATGTCTTCAGCAATGACCTGCAAGATAACATCAGCTCCTTCTTGCAGGCTGCGGATTTCTGGGGTAACAGAATAGAAGTGGTAGCCTTTGCATTACCCACTATAGGAAAGACTCTACCATGAAGAAAAATGGCAGTATTGTCAAGGCATGTCCTGGGACAGAAAGTCTCCTACCTTCACACCAAACTGGTCCTATTTTTCTCACATAGCCTGTGCTATTTTCATTCCCTGTGGTTATTTCACTTCTGAGATAGCATAAGAGGTGAGAGTGCCTGTTACTGTCTGCAGGAGTGGATTCTTTTTCTTCACCTCCAGACTACAATAGACTACTGAGTTTAACCATCAGTTGAAAGGTCTGTGGTCTTCAGGGACAGTCATCCATTTAGGAAGACTGGCTGGAAGTCAAGCTGTATTTGGAGCTGAATAGAGAAATACTCTATTTATTTATTTATTATTTCATTTCTACCCCGCCCTCCCTGCAAGTGGGCTCAACCCTACCCCACCTTTCTGAGTAGATATAAATTACCTTCCTACCATTTTTTTCTTCTTCCCTTGACAAAGAGAGTACTCCATCTTTCTGTGTTATACCTCTGAGGATACCAGTCACAGCTGCTGGCAAAACATCAGGTCCTACAATGCCAAGACCATGGCCATACAGCCCAGAAAATCTACAACAACTAAATAACACTGTTATTCAATAATTATGAAGTACGTTACATGTGTCATCATGTACTTTGTCAGCAATGGAACCTCCTCTCTTTGCATATACAGTAATGTTATAACATTGTAACATTGTTTTTTTAAAAAAGGAAACACACTGGGAGTTATAGGGGAAGAGATGAGGGTAGAATGAAGAAACAACACAAGTGCATGGTGCCAAAAGCTACCCCCCACCCCCCAAGAAAGGAAGGAAGGAAGGAAGGAAGGAAGGAAAGGAGCTTCATGGATGGGTAATAATATGGAGAAGGTTATAATATGCCCCAATGTTATAATGTTGCTATATTATAATTTTTAAAATTCATGTGGTAGTGCAACCAACCTTATGCTTAAAAAAATTATGGATTGCTCAGGGGACAACCTGAGGGGGGCAGGGGAGCAGGAGAATATGCAACACTGACAACACAAAAGGGCAGTGGGAAACAAAATTCAAAATTGGGAATTCCTCACTGGAAAACTGTGAGTTCAAAGCTGAAGGGGAAATAATCCTAGTGTCATCGAAATCCCTTCCTCTAAACTAATGCCACTCAATTTCTTTCTGTCATAACAACAGGGACTCCCACAGATCCACAGACAATATCCTCATACAATGCCCTTAAGCAGCTGCCAACAGCCCTTGACAAATTTTTCCGAAGGGGGGAGGAACACATCAAACTATGTGAATCCACAGATAAAACGGCTGCTACAGTGAATTTGTTGATAGGTATGTCTTTGCTGTAAAGTCAATTGCAAAAAAATCAAAATACAGTTACCAAGCGTCAAAGTGTTCATAGAACTAGAAGACATTATGGGGCTTTGAGGACAATCATAGAGGAGAATACAAATGTTAGGAAAGGAGGGAGAAATGGGCAAAGAGTCTTCCTAACCACTAGAAATCTCCACAAAGAAAAAAGTCCCACCCCCTTTCCAAACCCTACAGAGTTATCTCCCTTTCCTCTTAGTTATCTGCTATATCCAAGATTCCTGTTTCTGCATATACATGATGACTTGGTGGATGGGTTTATTCTTATCTGGAATCTCACCATTTGCTGTGTAGACATTTTAACAACTATACCAATATCGATAACTGCCCCTTTTGGTGAAGGGAGTTGTAACTTGGCATGCATAGCTTATATAGTTTATATACAATGTACTTGTGAAAATAAGCACTCAGTGCATAGAACTAGTTGGCCTCAGATTAAGGTGTCAAACAACACATTATATGAGAGATCTGCAATCAGACAGCACAATACTTTAACACTGTAAAGCAACTGCAGTTCAACCCCTATTTGGACAGAGGTCATGGTGCTGGTGGGTGAAGAATGGTCACCCCTCTCCCTCCCGCCAACAATTTTCTTAAGAAATGCCCCCCCCCCCAAGTTATTATCAGCTACAGCAGAGCAAATACAGGCAAAATACTGATCTCACACATAACATATATTTTGGTCCATTAAATTTATGTACATATGTATTATATATCTACACACTGTGTTGCAATCCCTTTTTGACAACTCCTGGTATAAGCAAGTATTACCCCAGTGACTTTACTCATTTTGCAAGCATCTCCCTACTGATGACTCTTCATACAACTGTAGAACATTCTCACAATGATCTGTTCTGAAAATGCTGAAGTTGCTGAAGAAGAGCCTTCTGGTGTACATCTTCCTCAAGGGTAAAGAAAATCTATAGCCATAGCAAAGTAAAGATTTGTTTCAACAGGCTGTTGCAATAAATACACTCCCTGCTAATTTCACCCTCAACCATTCATTTTACACTTGTCAGAAATGTCAAGCTAATATGCTTGTAGCTACTTTGGGAAATGCTTGGGCTTTTTACTGAATATTAACAGCTGTATTTTCATACCTATGATCCTATAACTGCTTCTGAACCAAGCACAAAACCCTGAGTGATAGCTATTGATCTACCATTTCCCCTCCTTTTTAATATATTTTTATCCCCTGAAAAATTCTCTACTAAATTCTGCTAGTTCATCCTGCCAGACTCAGTGTTTCTCTAGTTCAATCATAAATTCATGTATAAAGCTAAGTGTTCATACTGGTTATTTGGTCTTTTTATGTTCCTAATCCACCACCCATTTATTAAGGATAACAACCTGATTCTGTTATATAACTCTTATTACCTGATTCTTAGGCTGAAGCCCTAAGCATGCATACTTAGAACAATTCTGCTTGAGCTTTTGGGTAAAACTTTAGAGACAAACTGTCTGTTTATTTAAAACAGGTATAAACTAAAGGCACCAAAGACTTGTCAGAAGATATTTTAGAGCTGCTGTCCTATATATCTTAGAAAACAGCAGATAGCCTAGAAGTAGGCAGCGGGAGAGGAATGCTTTTTCCCTCTCCTCTTGTTAAGAAGTTGTACAAAACATCAGTATCCAAGGCTGAGTTCAGACTGGCAATTTGCCCTGCTATAGCCCTGTTCCAGTGACGTTTTAAAAGTGGATTAAATGGGGCATTCACACAGGCACATCTGCCTGGCGTTCCCCACCCATAGGCAACCCGTGCTGTTCCGCTTCACTCCCGTGTTTAATAGATACCTCATAAAAGTGGTAGCAAATCCCCGAAGAGTGTCTTTATGCCGCGTTTGTCCTCTTCCCGGCAGTGTGAACACTACGCAGAAAAGCTGGGAACAACCCGCGTTGCACCTAAGGGAGTAGCGATATGATTGGCTGTGCTCCGCTCTACTGCCCAATGCGGTGCCGGCGCAGTGGGATCCTCTCCAAATCAGCTGGATGCATATGTGTGTATGGGCCCATGAGTGCACATAGGCATCCAGCCAATTTACCAGGAAAAAGCCATTTACAGCTGCGCCTCCAGGCCAGCAGTCTGAATGCTCCCGTGCACCTCCTCCTGATATGCTCCCGCATCAGTCCAAGCTGTGTGACCAGGGAAATCTGGAAAAGTTTATTCCGGGGCCTTTTTGAGAAGATAAGAACATAAGAGAAGCCAATGTTGAATCAGGCCAATGGCCCATCTAGTCCAACACTGGGTGCGTTCAGATGCTCCGTTTGAGCCGCCTTCGGCATGCCTCAGAAACGGCTTTTACGTGTGTGTTCACACACCCAACATCTGTGCACCGTCCCCAGCTGTCGCTTTCTGGAGCAAACCCCCTTTAAACTGGAATATATTGACACCACTTACCAAGTGGTGTTTTCCTGATTCTCCGTTTCAAGCTGCACTTTCCTGATGTCTGAAAGCTCCATCGAGCCACTTCCAGGTGCCTCAACCCCCCTCCCCTCTCAGAAGCTGCCTCTTCCGAGGCAGCCACTCTGTCACACAGCAGCCAAAAATACCACGTGCCATCAGGAGGTCCAGCAGTGGTGCTAGGACACTAGAAGCCCTCCCACTGCTCCCTCCCAGCACGAAGAATAGAGTGCATCACCTGCCCCAGACTGAGATTTCCTATCTATACCCTGTGGCTAATAGCCACTGATGGACTTCTGCTCCATATGTTTATCTAATTCCCTCTTGAAACTGTCCATGCTTGTAGCTGCCACCACCTCCTGTGGCATATGTTAATCACTCTTTGGGTGAAGAAGTACTTCCTTTTATCCATTCTAACCTGACTGCTCAGCAATTTCATGGAGTGCCCATGAGTTCTTGTATTGTGAGAAAGGGAGAAAAGTACTTCTTTCTCAACCTGCTCAGTCCCATTCATAATCTTATAAACCTCGATCATGTCACCCCTCAGCCGTCATTTCTCCAAGCTAAAGATCCCCAAGCATTTTAACCTTTCTTCTTAGGGAAGGTGTTCCAACCCTTTTATCATTCTAGTTGCCCTTCTCTGCACTTTTTCCAATGCTATAATATCCTTTTTGAGATGTGGTGACCAGAACTGTACACAGTATTCCAAATTCCCGCTGCAAATTGCCAGCCTGTCCTCAGCCCAAATGCCTTGAATCCATGATACATTTTCTAAAAAACCTGACAAAACCTGAAAGGGGCAGGCAATCATAAAAACATAAGTAGTACCTGCTAGATCAGACCAATGGTCTGTCTAGCACACTGTTTCACACAGTGACCAATCAGTTGACCTGGAGGGCCAAACAAACCAGGCACAGAGGCTTCCCAGCACTGGTATGCAGAGCTTTGCTGCCTCTGTATATGGAGGGTCTCTTCAGTCACTATAGCTAGTAGCCATTGATAGACCTTTCTTCCATGAATTTGTCTAAGCCCCTTTTAAACCTGTCTGTGGCTATCACTACTGCCAGTGGCAGTGAGTTATACAGTTAAATATTTGTTGAGTAAAGAAGTATTTCCTGTTATCTGTCCTGAATCCATTTCCCAACAATTTCATTGGATGTCCCGGAGTTCTAGTATTATCAGAGAGGAAGAAAAAGCCCCCTAGTCTGTCCCATTTTACAAATGGCAAACAGAAATCCAGGGATAAACTATTAGATTGCACAAACTGTGTTGACATCACTAATGTAAAGCCTTATTAATAAAACTTTGGAGCTGTAATGTAGTTATATATTTTATTCTATTTTATCTGCACTCCAAATAAGGGTCAGTTATTACACGTATCAGGATTGAAAAGGAGAAAATAGTAGCTTGCCCATGGCCACTCAGTGAGCCAGTAGTTTGGACAGGATTGGACCGGGGGATGATGAGCACTTAAAATAAACTCCCACTGTGAAGTGAATGAGATCCAGTATTAGTTGCCTAGAACTAACCAGATTCAGTTAGGTAGTATGTCTATGATACTGCAAAGAGCTGGACTTGGACTTGAGAGTGCCTGGCCCTTCTCAGATTCACCAGTTCTACTGGTTTCTCTTTAGTTCTGGGGAAACATTTTGTACACTTATAATGAAAGGAGGCTCCAAATGCACTCAGGGTTGGCTCCTACTATCTTTAGTATGGGCACAAAAGGGGTGGGGGGGCTTTTGACCATCCCAAAGCTATGCTGGGAATTGTGAGAAACTTTAGTTGAATTAACTGTTTTTCTTTCTTGCACCAGCAGGATATCTGATAGGAGCCAACTCATATTTTATTAGTTGCTGGTCAATGAACTAATATCATTGATCTCATTTGGTCAGATGAAAATGATGAAAGAAACAACCTTCTTATACTGGTGAAGAATTCAAGAAGCCTTGGATCATTTGCCAGAAAAATTATTTATTTATTCAAAATATTTGAAATACTGCCTCTCCAGTATTTTGTTCAATGTGGCTTCTAAAATGTCATAAAAACATACCAGATAAAACCCAGAAAAGAATGGCATAAACTCCTAGGAATAAAAACACTTAATCTAGTAATACAAATGTCAAAACCACATTGTCATATGGCAGAGGTCCCCAACTTTTTCGACCCTGTGGGCACATTTGGAATTCTGACATGGCATGCAGGGCACAGCAACAAAATGTCTGCTACAAAATGCCTGCTGCAGGAAATGAAGCCAGCTATATAATGACTGCCACCACTTAACTTCAGTAACGCAGTGCAAATCCTTGTGCTGTGCTGGCAGCTGCTGCCAAAGCAACATTTTAAAAAATCTGCACAGCCAACCAAATCTCCAATAGTCAATTGGCCTTGGTGAATCAGTAACCCTACCTGGCCCCACCCACTTCCTAAAAACACTTGGCAGGCACCAGAGAAGGTGTTAGTGGGCACCATGGAACCCATGGCCACCATGCCGGGGACTTCCTATCATATGGTTCACTTTGCTTTATCCTTTCAAGTGTTTGCTTGACTGATTGATGTCCATTTCCCAATTCCAGCTGATATTGTCAAAGCCCTTGTGCTGGTGGCCTAATTCACATGGGCAGCATAGAAACCAGTTCATTCCAAATTTCTTGAAGCCATCAAAGGAATTTGGAACCAAAATATTCTAAAGACTAACTATTTTCAAACTACTTTGCTGATAATATGGCTTGCAACATAGAGGTTACATCACCGACTGTGTGCACAAACCTCCAGGTTCACTCCACACCATCATTTGTTGAAGATACTATGTTAAATTTAAAAAACAAAAACCTTTGCCTGAGACCTTGGAGAGTAATTTTTGCCAACTTGAATAGATATTAGAGGGCTATGAATCATTCATCTTACTCAGCATAAGATAGCTCTTTTATATTTAGAAATCCACTTATGCCATCATGATTAGTTTAGGGAGTTATGTTAGCAATAAAAGCATCAATAACTAGCCATTATGCATCACCACATTTCCTAAGGTGTTAGAAGGCATAAAAGCAGGACATTATTTTAGCAGTGTGGTACATCAGTTTGCAACAACAACAATTCAATCCACTACACAGTTTGTAGAGTTCTGAGAGTTTCTGAGGTCTTTTTCAGCTCAAGATTTAGAGGACCCAGGCATGAACCTGATAAAAATTGAGACAAGCTTCTCTAATCCCCCCACACATACATCTGGAAGCCCCTTGCACCTAAAATCTCCAACAAGGGACAACATGGTGTTGGCTAGAGTGTTGGACTAGAACTGGGAAAACGAGGTTCATATCCATAGCCAGTTTGGTGTAGTGGTTAAGTGCGCGGACTCTTATCTGGGATGGGAGAACCGGGTTTGATTCCCCACTCCTCCACTTGCACCTGCTGATGTGACCTTGGGTCAGCCACAAGCTCTGACGCAGCTGTTCTCTCAAGGACAGTTTCTGTCAGAAGTTCTCTCAGCCTCACCTACCTCACAGGGTGTCTGTTGTGGGGAGGGGAAGGGAAAGGAGTTTGTAAGCCGCTCTGAGATGCCTTTGGGCAGTGAAGGGCGGGGTATAAATCCAAACTCTTCTTCTTCTTCTATTTTGCCAGGCATGCTTGATGAGCTTGGGCCAGTCATTCCCAATCTAACCTTCTTTGCAAGGCTGTTGTCTGAATAAGAGGAGGAGAGAATAATAATGTATACCACCTTGACCTTCTTGCAGGAAAGGTGGGATTGAAAATGGACTAAGTAAATAAATAAGGACTATCACATTCCAAATTTCATCTCATTAGAGAAACCAATGAATCAATCTAGAAATAACTAAATGAAGTGTTAGGCTCTAGGTGAGGAGGCAGCCTCTTTGAGGACACCTGTTCATCAACAGCCTGGCACAGGCAGCAGTGCTTTTGGGAAACAGTCTGGCAGGATAATGTGTTGGAACAAGAAGTATACTGAGAATCAGTGAAACTGATGGGCAATAGCTACAGCACAGACAAACCAAAAAAGAAGGGGAGCCAGTGTACAAAGACAGGAACAAAGCACAAAAACCACTGACCCATGATCCTTCATGATTGATTATACTGGCTTTGTATGTGCCTTCTACTGAGATTGGGTCCCACTATAGCCTTTTGGTTTTGAATAAGAAATACTCGAAACGCGGCAGCTTGCATCCGGACTATGCGCCAATGGCTTTCTATGGCTTATGGAATTCATGAATGTCCACTCCATGATGAAATGCATGTCAAATTGGACTATGGTATTACAGCACAACTGGAGTGAGACACAGTGAAATATTTGGGACTTTATTCCTTATTCTTGTTTCTGTATTCTGGTTACACCTTGGCCATTATTGTTATATTTCTGTTTACTGAATTGTTATTCTATATCATTATATATCTACCTTGTTTATTTTCAGCCAGTGGT
This sequence comes from Gekko gecko, assembly GCA_029375565.1. NCBI lineage: Eukaryota > Metazoa > Chordata > Lepidosauria > Squamata > Gekkonidae > Gekko > Gekko gecko. Next base: position 120,009,297 of record JAPDNY010000005.1, read on the forward strand.
TTCTGTGCTTTGTTCCTACAGCACAGATAAAAGCACAGACAAAAGAAAGTACTTCTTTATTCAATGAGTAAGTGTGGAATTTACCACCAGTGGATCTAGTGATAGCCATGAACACAGATTGCTTTAAAAGGGGATTAGATGTATTTATGTCATCACTGTCTACTTGCCATGGTGACTAAATGGCACCTTCATACTAGTACTAGGGGCCAACACCAGCCTTGGCCTCTATGCCCTGTTTGCTGGCCCTCCAGGGCAACTGGTTGGCCACTATGTGAAACAGGGTTCTGGACTAGATGGATCACTGGTCTAATCCAGCAGGGTTCTTCTTATGATCTTCTTTTAAGAAATCTTTTAAGATGATTAAAAAACACAATGGAAATACTAAAACTAGAGCAAATGACTAAACAGATGGGTCTGAATCTATTTGCTATCGCTTCTTGAAACATATCCTGAATTAGGTTACAAAGGCTGATTTACAGAAGCCCTTATAACACGTTTCTGATTTGTCACTTTTTATTTTGTTTACTTTTGCAGTTTATAGCTTGGTTGTGGTTCAAAGAACTCTAGATAGCATACAGAAAAAGACTAATTAAAATTAATAAACACCACTGGACATCATCAAAATTACTCACAGCTACAAGATACAAAATACAATTTAAAGGTTTCCTGAAAAGTTTAAGAGGATTTTCACACTGAAAATCTGGATATATTTAACCAGCTGAAGAACAGATACAGCAACCTGGCCATCACAAGCTGTCCATTTAAAAGGCATCATTGAAGTCCTTTTTTCCCTTTCAATAGTATCAAAATTAGAATCATGCGCAACAGTCACCAGCAGTATAATCTGTTTTCCAGTATGGCCTGTGTAATCTTCTCCATTCTTTTTTTTAAATAGAACATTTCCTTTGAATATGGGTGAAGTAAAAACTTTTTAGTGTCTCTATATCCAGAGAAAATGTTCTATTGTCATTCACTGACCACTATCTTGTTTTATTTTTGATGCTTAGAATATGTTTATTATGTCTAGGATTTAAAAGACTGAAATTACACATCATCTAGAAGTAGAAGAACAAACCACTGGTCAACCATACATTTTCCAAGTCTAGATACTGGCTCAGTGGAACAGTGGGCAAAGGGGGGGACGGGGTACATTGCATGATGTGGTGGGAGATTTATGGGATTCCTAGAGTGTTGCCACAATGCAGTGACATAATTTTCATGTCTTTGTCCAAAAGTGATGTCAATGTGAAGTGCAGCACAACACTGGCCATGCCCTGCCCCCTCCCTGCAAACCTGCCAGCAGAGGCCTGGAAACCCTAACCTGCAGGTTCTAAAGGAGTAGCCAGGCTAGTTGTTGAAGCAAAGATAAACAGAAGCCCTATAGCACCTTAGTTCAGCATAAGTTTTTGTTGACCGCTTCTTGTATCTGATGAAGCAGACACTGCTCCACAAAAAGCTTATGCTGGAAAACAATTTTGTTAGCCTTTAAAGTGCCACAAGATTCCTTTTTATGGTATGTTCCAATAAGCCATTTCTAAAGTGAAGAGTTATTGCATATCTCCAGATCCAGCAGATGAGGCAGAAAGGACTTTTGGATAGATAAGCACTGAGGACCTGCTAGACTTTCAAGCATATGGCACCATTATGGATGTCAGTTCTTGGTCCCCAAAACTTCTCTGTTGCCATGGTGCTTAGATGTACAGATTTTTGCAGAAGTTGCTGAAAATGCACTATATATTTCTGCCAGCTCCATTGTCTATTTTAGCCAACTAACTCTTCATTAAAAACACAGTTCTGAATTGGTTTTAGGATAATCTGATTTTATTTTGTGAAACTTTTCAGATAAAGTTTTTGAAGAATACAAAATGTTATATATACTTAAAGCCAGACATACAATGGGATATTTCAAATCAATATGTAAATTAATATGTGCACATACTGCTTCTCTGCCTTCTCTAACCCCTTATATATTGCATGAATGACTGGATGCAGAAAACTTCCTAAAAATAACAGTCAAGTATTTTTTTTTAAAAAAAGACAAATTTCCTTAATTGCCTGATATCTGATCTTAAGCCAGACAAGGCACAAAATTTACATAAGTTACCAGAGTCCTTCTGTTCAACCTATTTTAAAACAGTGTTAAACTGTATGTTCTGGCAGAACAAACGAGCCAACAACAAGCAACAGAAGCTCAACCCACATGTGGGCCAAATGACAAAACCAGTTTCCTCACCCCCGCCCCACCAGCAGATAACCAAAAAAAGCAACTCTTATTTCAATCTTAAAAATTAACCAGTCAGGATTTTCTGGGAAGCTAGCCAATGAGTGAAAGATGACCAATCCCAACAAGGAATATTCAAATCGGGTTTTTAAAACTTGATATCAATATATGGGTATGGGTGACTTCACCTGTGGAGACTACTTCACACTTCATGGGAGGTGAAGCAAACAGGGATTTCTGTTTCAAGAGACAGATAAAGGAAATGTCACACCATAGCAAACAAGTTCCTCATAAATGTGTGTGTGGGGGAGGGTTAGATCTATCAAGAAGAGGGAGTTAGTCAAGTTAGGTGATGAAACTTTTAAAATTTAGCCACTAAGGTCAGAGTTCTCCAAAACACATTGTTCTTTCACTGACTGAGGAGTACCTAGAAGCAGCTATGTGTGTCCTATATCAGTGTCTAGAGGTGATGATAAAATTTAACTTTGAAACAAAGTCCAGACAAGACATTGTGGATGAATGCAGGGCAGCAAGAACATATTCGACTAATCATAGGACAATTGTACTGATTGTCTGTTGCCTTTCAGATCCAATTCAAGGTGCTGGTGAAAAAGGATGGGGGGGGGCAGCACTATTGGAAATACTGCAGGCATTTTAAACAGCAGACTACAGCTGCTTGAAAGTGCAAGGAAGATGTGAAAACAGAAGAAAGCATCAACAATGCTTTAGCAGTGGTTAGAGGCCTAAAAACCCAATCATTCCTCTTTTTCTCAAATTCTACATTTGCACTATTTTGCAGTACAGCAGACTTCCTAATACAACACAGCTGAATTTAACATCTGCCAATTTTGAAGAGCATTAGCCATAGCATTTTGATCACTTGATTAAATAATCAGGCAACACTCGTACAAATGTATGTACATTTGTAGAGCTTCACTTCCCTAGAAGCAGAATCCTGCTTTCTGGTTTGCAACAGAATACCATCTTTACATGCAGAAAATATCTGAGAAGAAATGTTTCAATACAAATGCTATTGACGTATTGGCTTTAACTCAGACGGCCCTGTCTTTTTCAAAAATAACAAGTTTGAGGATCTGCCACTGCCCTGAAAATGCACAGTTCATGGAGCCTGGGGTCACATAAAGGTATTTGTGTGCTGCACGGTTTACCAACCTCCAGGAGGGCCCTGGAGTTCTCATAGAATTACAACTAATCTCTGGACTACAGAGATCAGTTCCCCTGGAGGAAATGTGGTCTCTATGGCATCATATTCCTGCTGAGATCCCTCCCCTCTCCAAACTCTGACCTCCCCAAGGCACTACCTCCAAAGTGGGAGTAAGCAACTCTAGAAGTCTTGAAGAGATGACATAAATAATCTCCTTCATCCCTGTTGAGCATTCTGTGGGTCACATGCAATGCAATAATAAGGCCAGTCCATCTAACTAAACCCCCTTCTGGTGTGCTGTGGAAATAAGCCAGTATAATGTGGAGATAATGTCAGCACAGAGCCCCACTAATAACATGCCAACATAGGGGCCAGAAATAAGTGGCACTTTGGAGGAATGGGATTCATTCAGCATCTGACATCCCCTCAGCCTATGTCCCATCATCCAAAAGGATGCACCTTTGGGGGCATTTCCCCCCATGGGGTCTGAACTCTTGTTTGGGAGAGTAACTATGGTCTTTCTATGGGTTTTTTTTTAGCAAGTGAACTGAGGAGGAGTTTAGGTGATACAGGCAGAGTGGCCACCATTCCTTCCCTATGTGTCTGCCTGTCAAAAGGGCATGTATGTGCAGGAGGGGATTTGGACCGCCACCTACAGAATATCCAGAAACATGGTTATCACAGGGTTCCTATTGGCCATGCCACAGTCCTCCACATAGCGGCCAGTGCTGTGTTACCTTTGTTCCTTTCCCTTGTTCTCTTTCATGAATGACAGCATTTATTTATTTAAAACATTTCTGCCCAGTTCAGGATCCCCAAGTGGTGAACAGTCAAAACATCAAAACAATATTTAAAATGCATAATAAAAACAATTTTATAAAACATAAAATCACTAAGATACTGCCACAAAAACACATGAACAGGAAGGAGGGTCAGTGAGAGTCACTGAGGAAACACCAGACAAAACAGCATGATGATGTCAGGGAGTGTGCTAGTATCAGCGTGCATTGATCAATGCTTCTATATATGGCTGGTATTTCACTAATATACCACACTGTGATCGGTGGGTGTGGATCGTATCACTATGGTTGGAGTTGGTTTTTTCCTCTTCTCTGCTGAGAGCTTACAGCATTCCAAATATGAATGCCAGCACCATGCCAACAACACACCAATACCCTAGGCTAAGATAAAGCTGCTGAATGCTGAAGACTGAGAGATCAATACCATTCTGCACCATCCTCAGTTGAATATAAAAAGTCTGAACACAAAATTTACCTTCCAAAGATGGACAAGGGGAGGTAAGAAGTCAGAGCACTGGTCTCACCCCTGCGTTTCAGCGGAGATACAATTATGCCTCAAAATACTTCTCTTTTTTGTCTACACACAGGTTCTACTACAGTATGGCTAGATGTTACCTTCCCCTGTGATATATCTGGAGTTAAGTAGCCCTGCCAGGTTCCTTCAATTCCCCCACCAACAAAGGACTAACAGATTTATCCGTTGATATTGCACTCAGATCTACTTGTACACACAAGGATTTTCCACACAGAGAGTACAACCTTGTTGACTTGAAAGTTTTGGAGTATATGTCTGATTCTGAACTTCTGAGTGTTGCTTAGAAGATTAGACATGAAGCTACATAAGAACTGGGAGAGCAAATGAAAATAATAAGAAATCCAGGAAATTTGCATTTTAAGGGATTTTTATAAAGATACAAATTAATATGAAAAAACTTCACTTCCGGTATGTCCTGGATAATGGCCAATGGCCACAGCACTTGTGAGAATCTCATTTTGGATCCACAACGTAAGAACAGCTTCTGCCAATTTGATCCAGGCTACCTTATCTTTCTTCAGAAGCAAATATGAAAGCTGGGATACAGTTAAAAGATAATTTTTCCTTCACTACATTAAAATCATTTGTGACAACATTCTTCCAGACATATGCACAGCAACTCTGTCAGCAGCATGCTACATACTGCCAGGTCACTTCCATATTGGCTTCTGCCCAGCCAAGAATCGGTGAAGTGTCATGATTTTTTAAGTACTGAAATCTCCAAAGAGCCATTACTGTGGGATATGTACAGTATTGCTTATGGACAACACATCACAAGTAACAAGTAGTTTGGTACTTAGACCATTTCCTCACCTCCACACACATACTTTGGACATGAACACATGAGAATCCCATTATTTATACCCACCTGTTTTCTTGGTTTGCCAAACTCTTGGCTCTGCTCTACAAGTGAATGCCTATAAACTGGATATCCTTCCCTTATCATTTGAAATTTGGCAGGGCAGATCTATAGGAGAAGGACACAGTTTCTGAGAATTTTATCCCAACCAGATAATGGAGGACAGGGTATAGGCAGAAATACGTTTCCAGTGTACATCATCAACAAATATAAGGTACATCATCAACAAATGCTAAATAAAAGTCATGTAAAATATGTGAAGCTAAAAAGAAACCAAATAAAATAAGCCTAAAACAACAACCATCATAGGCGTAAACTATGGGAGGAGGCTTGGGGGCTAGCGCGGCCCCCCCAAATTTCCCCCTGGAGCAACCAGCACAGGTAGGCTTTAAAGCGCAGGCAGACATTTCAGGGCACCCTTTCACTCTCCCCCATCTAAGAACAGGAGGGAGTGAAGGGGAGGCTTGCAAATTTGGCTGCCCACCCTTTAAAGCATGGGCAGCCAGTTCAGGGTGCCCTTTCACTCCCCACCCCCAGCCAGTTCGCACATGTTCTCATCCCAGCAAAGGGGAGGGCTGGAAGCCGGGCTGCCCATTACATCACCCAATCAGAGTGGCAATGAAAGCAGCCGGACCTGCGCCACAGCCACTGGGCTTCACCCTCCACCACTCCCTCCTCCAGCACCCAGCCTTGTTGCAAAAGGAGGCGGGCGAGGGCAGAAATGCAGCATCATTTCAACCACTGGCGGGGACATTTTGCACTGTGCCCGATCTGCAGGCTTGGCTGGATTGGGCTGGTGTGGTACACAAGCAACCCACCCAGGAGGCACTGCGAAGGAGAGCATGGGGCGCCTGGGGGCGGCCTGGAAAGCCAGGTGCCTCTACCAGGCAGCAGTGGGCACTGAAGTCAGGCCCCAGCTGCAGGCATCATCCCCAGTCTGCTGAACTGACTGACCTCTTCATCAGTCTCGCTGCAGAGCAGAACTCCACTTCTCCACCTCCTTGTGAGAAGGGGAACTATCACAGAAAAGCGGGGTGCAGGTCACATTTGCGGGGTCTGAGGCTCATAGATTTAAAAAGATTGAAACTCATGTGGGTTAAAAGATTGTGAAATTCAAGGTGGGGGGGGAACCTGTCTGTTTGTAGCTATTGTATAAAGAGTACAGATTACATTGCACAAAATAAGATCAGACTCTTTAACAGAGGGAGCTCACCAAGCATTAGCTGGGAACGGCAGCTATGAAATGAAGGGTTGCCTGGGATGCCGCATTCATCACTGTAAGGGTATTAGGTAAAGAGACCCTGGTGGGGTAACTACATTGTCTGTTGTCATGGGGGGTGGGGGTGGATCAGGAGTCTTGAGACACCCTGAAGACTATCTTATTCTAACATAAGTTTCTGTGGACAAAAACACACCTCATCGGATATGATGAGACATTTTATGTAAGTGGTTTGGGCCACTCAGAGCCTCACTTATCTCACAGGGTGGTTGTTGGGATAAAATGGAGCTAGGGCTGGCTCACTCACTAGGTGAACTAGACTTTTGCCTAGGGCAGGCCAATCATCAGGGTGCCAAACTGTGCCCCCCCACCAAAAGCCCCCACCCCCACCAAAAATCCTGCACCACCCTGACCCCAGCTGCCACTGCCTCTTTCTCCCCCTGGCTGTCTTCATCCCAAAACTGCCCTGCAGGCCTCCGCCGCCCTCCCCCACCAAAAGCCCCTGTCCTGCCAAAAACAGCTGTTCCCGGCCAATGGGACAGAGCAGGCTACATAGGTGGTGGAGACCAAGATCCAGAAGGCACTCCTGCCACCCCTCGGCCCTGTCCCTGCCATGGCCCCCCGGGGAGGGAGGGCGCCTTGTCCATCAGCAGCAGTGGGAAGGTGGTGAAGGGAGGGGAGGGGAAGGGTGAGAGCTGGGCCGTCAGGCTGCCTGCCTGCCTACCCACCTTCACACTGTGCCTCCCCAGGAGGCTGGCTTTTCTCCAGGGGACTTTTGGCAAAGTGTAGGTCCCCCCCTTGGCCCTACCCTTGCCCGCTTCCAGCCACCACTGTCGGGGCCCCTCCAGTGACCTGCGCTTCCTTGGCTCAAGTCAGAAGCCCCAAAGTTGGAAGTCAGCGCCCAGAAGCCAACACCTCGCCAGCCACCGGGGAAGACTCACGGGGGCATTCTGTGCCAGTGCTGGGCCTGCCTCGCCAACGCAGCTTCCTTCCCAGACAGTTCAGGCCCCAGGGGTGGGGTGGCCCAACAGGCTGCGGGTGGCTGGAATCCTAACAAGGCAGAGACTGGCAGCGACCGGCCAACAGCTGGTCCAGGGGTGGGGTGGGGGTGGCTGTTCCAGCTGGGGACTCAGATCAAGATTTGCCTCCTGAAGGGCACTGGGACACCCCACAGGCCACCCCAGGGAAGCCTTGGCCAGTCACTCAGCCCACAGCCCGCCTGAATGATTCGAATCTTGGCCATGCCCAGTTCTGTGCGCAGACATGTTGTTCTCACCGGACAGGCTTCTTCAGGAGGGTGTGGGTGGGTTGGCAGCTCTGCTTCTCATAAGTTCCCACTGCCTCTTTTTTTTTTTTAGCCCATTCAAGAGAGATTCAGGTGGGTTGCTGTGCACTGGTTTGAAGCCAGAGAGCAAGGTTTCAGTCCAGACTAGCACCTTGAAGACCAGCAAAGTTTCATTCAGGGTAGAAGCACACAAAAGCTTCCGCCCCAAATGAAACTTCGCTGGTCTTCAAGGTGCTAGTCTGGACTCGAACTTAATTCCATTGCACACGAACCATTCAAGGTTATTCCTTCTGCCGACATAGGCATTCTGCAGGGCTTGTTTTTCCTGATCGTTGTTTGGTTGTGTAACCCCAAATCTCTTTCTTCCTTTTGCAGCGTGGGGGGGGGCGCCACAAGGCAGCCTTGCCTGGGGCGGTGCCACAAGCTAGCCTCGCTCAGTGTGCAAAGACACCTTGGGCTGGCCCTGAATGGAGCAGGAGCAAACCATGTGCTCTCTCCTGAGCTTCTTGGAGCAAAGGCAGAGTAAACATGCAGAGGTCCACCAGTAGCCATTAGCCATAAGGTTTAGATAGGAACTCTCATTCTGGGGCAAGTGATGCTCTGTATTCTTGGCCCTAGGGGGGCAACAGTGGGAGGTCTTCTAGTGTCCTGGCCCCACTGGTGGAAGGCATCTGTGATGGCATAATTTAGTAAATTTCAGTACAAAGCACCCTTATGAATAAGGCAGAAACAAGACTCCTATAAATGAATGCCCAGGAAAACTTTTAAAATGTTCCCCTACAGGCTTTTCTATGTTGCCCTCCTTACTTCAGATTTGTGATTTGTATATTTGCAGATCTTAAATTGACTATTCTAAAAGTGAATTTAAATAAAGGACACAGCAGGAGACCGCTGAGATACCACTATAACCACTGGTCAACTCCCACCTTTTCCTGGGTTTAGCCCAACCCAGGGGCATGGCTAGGGGGGTTCCCAAGGGTTCCCAGCCCCCCCTAAATTTCTGGGGAGCCCCTTCCTAAATCCCACATGGATCCACCTCCATAAATAGTAACAATGGCCTGTGATGTCACTGGCTCCTCCCTATGATATCACTGGGCCTTGGTTCTTTTAAAGACTTATCATAGCAATGCCTCTGGCCCAGCCTCAGTCCCCCCCCCCTCCGGAAATTGGAAAGTCTACACCCTTGACAGCAACAAAAAATCCCTGTGAACATCCTAGCATGCAACACAAGGTCAAGAAAGACTGTGAGATGCTTTAAATGTGTGACATTTCATTCACAGCCAACCAATTGTATGGTCACTTCTGCTTTTAGCCAGTTTGGTGTAGTGGTTAAGTGCACGGACTCTTATCTGGGAGAACCGGGTTTGATTCCCCACTCCTCCACTTGCACCTGCTGATGTGACCTTGGGTCAGTCACAAGCTCTGGCACAGCTGCTTTCTCAAGGACAGTTTCTGTCAGAAGTTCTCTCAGCCCCACCTACCTCACAGGGTGTCTGTTGTGGGGAGGGGAAGGGAAAAGGAGTTTGTAAGCCGCTCTGAGACGCCTTTGGGCAGTGAAGGGTGGGGCATAAATCCAATCTCTTCTCTTCTCTTCTTCTTCTTACATAGTTTGCAACATCAAAAATGGGAACTTGCCAGTAACTTTTTTTAAAAAAAAACATTTTATTATAGGATATGTTTCACATAGTTAAAATTCCATCTTATAGATATCACATACCTTTTTTCTTTTCTCCCCACTCCCCCCAGTACAAGGCTTCCCGCAATGCTCTTACCCCCTTATAAACTCTATTATCTAATTACCATTCACAAAATATGTCATTTCCATTATCAAATTAGGTAACATTTTAGCAATCTTATCGTTCTTTTTCTTATTTTCTCCTTAATAACTGTCAAAGCAAATCAATCTATTTTTAACATCCCAGTTTTTCTCAAGATAGTCTTTAAAATCTTTCCATTGTTCAAAAAATGCTTCATCTTCTTCGTTATTAAGCTTTCTTGTCATTTTGTCCATTTCAGCCATAAAAAGCATCTTCTTAATCCATTCCCATGTTTCAGGAATCTTTTCTTGTTTCCAGAATTGTGCATAAGTCATTCTAGCTGTTGTGACCAAGTACCATAACAATGTTCTCTTGGTTACATTTAATTCTTCCAGTTTAAGACCTAACAACAAGATTTGTGGATCTTTCTTAAAAGTACATTTCAAAATTTTCTGTATTTCATTATGAATCTCTGACCAATAACTCATGGCTTTATCACAAGTCCACCACATATGGTAAAATGAGCCCTCTTTCTTTCTACATTTCCAACATTTGCTAGACATACTCTCATTTATATTAGCAATTTTCTTTGGAGTCATATACCATCTATACATCATTTTATAACAATTCTCTTTAACATTAACACAAGTTGAAATTTTCATTGACTTTTTCCACAAACATTCCCATGATGCCATAGTTATTTCACTATTTACATTTACCGCCCATTTTATCATTTGTTCTTTTACAATTTCATCTTCTGTATACCACTTCAGTAAAACCTTATATATTTTTGAGATCATTTTTTTCTTTTCCGCCCATATAGTCTCAATTTCATTATTCTTTGCCCTAAAGCCATATTTTCTCTTATCAGTTTTAAACAAATCATAGATCTGTCTATAATTCAACCAATCATAATCAAATTCCACATCATCTCTGTCTTTCATAACAAAACTTTTCCCATCAGATTTTAAAAGATTTCTATACGGTAACCAATCTAATCCTTCATGTCTCGAATATGGTTTAATCACTTCTGCCGGCACTATCCAAAATGGTCGTTCTTCATAAAAGAATTTTTTGTATCTCATCCAGGTCTCGAACAGTGATCGCCTAATAAAGTGATGTTTAAAAAATTTGTTGATTTTTGATTTTTCGTACCATAAATACGCATGCCATCCAAACTTGTTATCATGACCTTCTAACGCCAACAACTTCATATTTTCAAGGTTAATCCATTGTTCTATCCACGTTAAGCAGACAGCATCGTAATAAAGTCTGAGATTTGGTAGTTGAAGTCCTCCTCTTTCCTTAGCGTCACATAAAATTTTCATTTTAATTCTTGGTTTCCTTCCTGCCCACACAAATTTTGATATTTCTTTCTGCCATCCATCCAGCATCTTACTTTGTCATAGTATTGGGATAGTCTGAAACAAAAACATTAACCGAGGCAAAATATTCATTTTGACTGTTGCAATCCTTCCCATTAGTGATAAATTCAAAGTGTCCCATTTTTTCATATCTTGTTGAATCTTATACCAATTTTTTTCATAATTATTTTTGAATAGATCTATATTTTTCATAGTCAATTCAATCCCTAAATACTTTGTCTTTGTAACCACTTCACACTGGATTTTCTCCTGAAGTTCCATTTGCTTCTGTTTCGTCATATTTTTACACATCACCTTTGTTTTACTTTTGTTAACATAAAAACCAGCCAAGTCTCCGAAATCTTTAATTTTTTGCATCAGTCATGGTATATTCTCTATTGGGTCTTGAATCATTACATTACATCATCCGCAAAAGCTCTGTATTTATATGTAAAGCCTCTCGTTGTCAGTCCTTTAATATTCTTGTCTTCTTTTATTTTCCCCAATAATACTTCCAATATCCAAATAAACAATAGTGGAGATAGGGGGCAGCCTTGTTATGTCCCTTTTCGCACTTTAAAGTATTCCATTTTTTCTTTATTTACATTCAATGCCGCTTTTTGGTCCGAATAAATTGCAGTAATCATGTTTTTAAAAGATTGACCTATTTCCATTTTCTCTATCACTTGCAGCATAAAGTCCCAGTTCAAATTATCAAAAGCTTTTTCTGCATCCAAAAAGAGGAATCCAACTTCTTTTTCAGGGTGTTTATCACAATATTCAATTGCATCTATCACCACTCTTAAATTGTCTCTGATTTGCCTACTCGATAGAAAACCAGCTTATTCTTCTGTTATAACATCTTTCAAATAATTTTTCAACCTTTCAGAAATTACTTTAGCAAACAATTTGTAATCATTATTCAGGAGGGATATTGGTCTGTAGTTCTTCACATTAGTTAGGTCTAAACCTTCTTTGGGTATAAGTGAAATATTTGCTTCTTTCCATGACTATGGAATCCGTTTTGTCTCTCTTATTTCATTTGACAAAAGTACAAAAATTGGGGTTAGCTCATCCTTTAATTTTTTGTAAAATTTTGCAGTAAATCCATCTGGACCTGGAGCTTTCCCCAATTTTGCTTCTTCTATCGCACTAACAATTTCTTCATTTTTAATTGGACCATTAAGCACCTCTTTCATTTGTTGTCCCAATGTTGGTACTTCAATATTCTCCAAATATTTCTTAAGTTTCTGTGAATCAATACATTTCTTTTGAAACAGTTTGGCGTAGAAATTGAAAAAGACTCTCTTTAGGCCATTCAAGTCCACAATATTCTTTCCATCTTCTATTATTTTGTTTATAAAATTTCTTTCACGCCTATTTTTCAGTTGCCATGCTAAGAACTTTCCAGGTTTATTAGCACCCTCAAACGATTTCTGTTGTAACTTCTTTAAATTCCAATACAATTCTCAATTTGACAATACATTTAACTGGTCTTGTAACATGTGAATTTCCCTTATAATCTTTTTCTTCCCTGGCTTTTTCTTTAACTCTTTTTCTTTCTGTCGGATCTTTTTCTGTAAATCATTTTGTTGTTGCAGTCTTTGCTTTCTATCTTTAGTGTTTAATGAAATAAGCAGTCCCCTTATGACCGCTTTATATGCGTCCCACACGATTTGTAATTCCGTACCTTTGTTCAAATTTGTTTCAAAAAGGTTCTGTGTTTCCCTACGCAGTGTCTCATTAACTGTTTTTCTATCTAATAAGTCCTCATTAATTTGCCAGTATAATTGTTTAGGTTTTTCTCTCGACATCCAAAGTAAGGGGCTGTGATCAGAATTATTTTTTATTAAGATTTCAATCTTTTGAGTCTTCGATGCCAACTCCTCCGACATCCAAATCATATCAATCCTGGAGAAAGAGTCATGTCTATTGGAGTAAAAAGTATAGTCTTTTGCTTTGGGATTCCATTTTCTCCAAACATCTTCCAGTTTCTCTTGTTTCATCAGTTTAAAGAAAATTTTTGGTAATTTCCCCACCACATCTCCAACTTTTTTTGAACATCTGTCCAGTAAATTGTTCACTGTACCATTAAAATCTCCTGCGAAGATAACCTGATCATAAGTTAATTGTTCCATCTCATTTGTCAAATCTTTAAAAAAAATTCTTTAGCTCCATTGGGTGCATACAAATTTACAATCAAAGTCTTTTTCCTGTGTATCATTATTTCTACTCCAATATACCTCCCATCATTGTCCTCAAAAATTTGCTTGGGTTCCAATTCTTTTTTGATGTAGATCACTGTTCCTTTATTCTTTTTAGTCTCTAGTGAAAAAAATTCTTCTCCCAATTTCTTATTTATCACATATTTATAGTCCTGTTTTCTGATATGAGTTTCCTGCAAACAGATTATATTGCTCTTTTGTTTTTCCAGCCAATGATTTACTAATTTTCTTTTGTTAGGTGAATTAAGTCCATTTACATTCCAAGATAGCAATTTGTAATCCATGGTGTCTTGATTTATATATCCAAAAACTCTTCAAAATTATTTTCTTTAAACCTATACAGGTCTCCTGATTTGATCGTAAATCTCACTGAGTTGTATGTAAATGACAATCCTTGAGCTATTTCCCATCTGAATCTAATTCCCATTGCCTTTAATTTGTCGACCAATTTTTTGTATTTCTTTCTGTCTTGCAACATCACCCTTGGGATTTCTCTTAATATTATTATCTTTTTGCCGTCAATTTCCAACGGTTGTGTGAATTGCTTCTTGAAAATATCCTCTTTCATTTTTCTTCTCACAAACTGCACAATGACATCTCTGGGTAATTTTTTCCTCTGAGCATACATTGAGTTTACTCTGTAAATTAAGTCGAAATCTGAGTCTAGATCTCCTTGATCCTCACCAATATATGCCGTCAATGTTGTTATTACCAACGCGCGTATATCTTGGTCTTCTGCCTCCTCAATTCCTCTTAGCCTCAGGTGGTTTTGTGTAGCTCTGTACTCCATCATAGATTCTAACCTTGTGTTCTCCTGGAGGGTATTTTTGATTTTTTGTTCTAGCTTCGTCGACTTAGCTGCTAAACCTTGGACTTCTTTTTTGACTTCTTCTGTATCTTTTTTAAACTCTGCCACTTCTGCTAGGACCAGTTCTTTCATATCTGCCATAATCTTCTCTTGTACTTGCACTTGTACTTGTTCTATTTGCTCCAATTGCTTTTCCATTTGTTGTTTAGTCTGTAATTCCATTTGTTTAGTCTGTAATTCCATTTGTTTTCCAAGATTCTGCACTGCCTCCATCATTCTCCTCTCCATAGCCTCTATTGCTGCCTGCCATTCTTTTTTGTCCTTTGCTGCCATTCTGGGACTTGATGTAGAGGCGGCCCTTTGTCTTGGCCTCAAATCCGTTTTGAAAGCTTTTAAATGTCACCAAATCTCTTTTCTTCTAAGTATTCCGTAAAATCGCCGCCTTTATATGTTTCTTCTCTTTAATTTTATAGTTCAAATTCAATTTTAAAAAATTAGTCCTCCTCAAAATGGCGGGCACAATTTCTCTATGGTTTTTTGGCAAGAGTAGGCTATTTTGTAACTTCCGGTTTAGTGTCCGTCCCGAAAATCCAACTTCCTGTGCAGTGCACTAACTCTTCCTACTCCTTCCGGTTACTCAGTCTTTTGAAATGCCTCTCTTGCCCCAAGCTCGTCTTTTCTCAGCCGGAACTTGTTTTTGGTAGCACAGATTCACATCAGTTTCATTTTTACAACTTGCCGTTAATCTCTAACTAACCACAGGAATGCAAAACAAAAGTTTCTTTTTCACTATTTTCAAGTTCTAGAAAGCTTCTTTCAGTTCCAAACAAAGCAGATTACATCAGAAATGCTTTTGTACGCTAAGCTGCTTGATTCAAATTTCTCTGTGTCTTCAAACCAGTAAGCAAAAGTTCTTTGTTACCTTACAGTTCGATCTCGGGGTTTCGCATTGCTTCTTCTTAACTTAATGTTGACTTTGATGGTAAAGAGGTCGGTAGATGACGGGTTTATGCTGAATTGTCAGCCCGATTAGCTACTGTAGTGTTGTCTCGCAACTGCCCGCTTCGTGGGAGGGGATCAAAGCATAAACAGACTTCCTTCGAAGCCTGCCCACGCCAATCTCAACTCCCTCTTGGACTTGGCTGCTTGCTTGCCACCCCCCCACCACCTGGGGAGTGCTGCGTTGGATCAGAAAAGGGTCCAAACTGTCAAAAGTAGCTTTCGTCCACCCTGCACAGTTCGCAGAGTGCGTCAACTCGCCATTTTAACTCCGACCGGAAGCCCCAGAACTTGCCAGTAACTTTGATACGGTTGACCACCAATTGCTGACCCACCGCCTCACCGATGTGGGGATTCAGGGGCTTGCCCTTCCATGGTTTGCCTCTTTCCTTCAAGGTCGGGGACAAAGGGTGGAGATTGGGGATCAGTGGTCCTGGAGGCACCCTCTTGAGTGTGGGGTGCCTCCAGGGGCAGTGCTATCTCCGATGTTGTTCAACATCTATATGCGCCCCCTTGCCCAGATTGCCTGGAGGTATGGGCTTGGGTGTCATCAATATGTGGATGGCACCCAGCTCTATCTGATGCTGGGTGGCCAATCGGACTCCGACCCAGGTGACCTTCATAGGGCATTGCAAGCTGTGGGTGGATGGCTCAGACTGAGTCGGCGAAGACGGAGGTCCTGGGTCTAGGTCAGGTCGGTTCAGGGTTGGGACTCCCTCTCCTGACCTTTGATGGGGTGCCTCTGATGCCAGTGCTGAGGGTTAGGAGTTTGGGAGTGCTTCTGGACCCCTCTTTAACAATGGAGGCCCAGGTAGCATCCACTGCCAAGTCGGCCTTTTATCATCTTCAGCTGGCTCAGCAATTGGTTCCCTTTCTCGACTGTGATGACCTGGCCACAGTGATCCATGAGATGATCACCTTGAGGCTGGACTACTGTAATGCTCTATACTTGGGGCTGCCTTTGGTGCAAATCTGGAAGCTGCAGCTAGTGCAGAATGCAGCAGCCAGGCTGCTGATGGGCCTCTCTAGGAGAGACGATATCCGGCCTGTGCTGAAGGCGCTGCACTGGCTGCCAATAGAGTACCAGATTCACTTCAAAGTGCTGGTTCTTACCTTTAAAGCCCTCTATGGCCAGGGTCTGGCATACCTGAGGGACCGCCTTTCCCCATAAGTTCCCCCAAGGGCACTAAGGTCGGGGGCCCAACATCTTTTGGTTACTCCAGGCCCCAGGGACGTCAAACTTGCTGTGACTAGGGCCAGGGCCTTCTCGGTGGCAGCTCCTACCTGATGGAATGAGCTCCTGGAGGAGATCCGGGTCCTGCGGGACCTTGGGCAGTTCTGCAGGGCCTGCAAGATGGAGCTCTTCTGCCAGGCTTTTGAGTAGGAGCCGCCGCTGCCATTGTACCACCATTGCACCACTACTGCAAAGAGTGGAGATGCCATTGGGGTGCATGATGGCCCTGGGCCAAAGATCAGAGGGCAGTGTTGCCCTGGAACCTGCTTCATTGTTCTGGGTCCATCTTCCAGAACCATCTCGGAACTTTGAACTTTTAGAGCACCAGCACTTTATTGTAATTTTGTATTGTTTTATCTTGTTCTTAACTGTTTTATTATGGCTTTGTGCCCTTATTGTTAGCCACCCTGAGCCCGTTGGGGAGGGTGGGATATAAATTTGAATAATAAATAAATAAATAAATAACTTACACCTGCATAGGCCCAAGGTTTCTCCATCATGCACTAATTCCCATTTCTGCTTACCTCCAGTCACTGCGGTGGTGGTGGGGGACCTAGAAGAAAGGGTCTGGAACATTTTGGAATGTGGAGAGCAAACAGAAAATGCCAGTCAGAATGACACAAAGAGATATGGTCCAAAAGCAATTGATTAACCCATGAGAATGGGAAAACATATACAGGCTTGGAGCAGTAGGCAGGTAAATGGTTGACCGATGGCCATTTTATTGTTTATCTCTTTGGTGTATCTTTAAGTTATGTGTAGTATTATAGTTAACTGGAAAGCAGAAAAAAATGCGATGAGCATGTGCCACAGTTTAGGAATATAATGAAAACTATGGGAAGGTAGTATTAAGTCACTGGATTGGATTCAGTGACCTGTTGGCTCAAGCTCTGCAGATTTTCTCTGCATGCATGTCCTGCAACCCCAAGAATCAACTTTCACAAGGCTGGAAGGGATGACTGAGGAAAGGGGAACATGGGAAATATCCATAATCAGCACTGCCTTCATCTGACAGATCACTCGATCCAACTCATTTGTTTCAATACAGACAGTACAAGTTACATAATATACTTTAACAGTGGATTCTCCTGAAAGTCTAAGTAGGTGGAAAGTGAAACAAATGATGAAACAAAGCAGTGGCCAAGTAGTAATGGAACTGAAGCTTATCTGGTTTCACAATGGTGTTGCCTCCACCTTATCCAAAGGCTAAAAATAAGATGCTCACTACATCATTCCTTCACATAATTTAGCTCACATAAATCGTTAAACCTTTGACACTAAAGAGCTGATGACTCTGGCGTAGTTATGTCACTAACTTTTGATACAGAACAGACTGTTACACTTGTTATGATACAGTTTCACTTTGGTGACTTGAAATCCTTGACATCTGAGATTCATATAGAGGATCCTAGAAAAATTATAAGACAGGTATTTTACATTTCTAACAAAACTCATTGGTCTGGCTGAATATATGACTATTTTTAAAGACAGATGAAAACTGATTCTCTATCTGATATTGAACCCTGAAGCCCTATTCTACGTTTACATACATTTTGGTCCATGAAAAATACGGGGTGGGGCTGTTATACTTCCCTCTCCCTTCCTTCCTCTTCTTGTAATGGTTTGGATTCAAAAACCATGAATGGAACAGACCTGAGCCTACCCAAAAGCCACACCTAAGAACATAAGAAGAGCCCTGCTGGATCAGACCAATGGTCCATCTAGTCCAGCATCCTGTCTCACACAGTGGCCAACCAGTTTCTCTGGATGGCCAACAACAGGGCATAGAGGCTGAGGCCTTCCCCTGATGTTGGCTCCTGGCTCTTGGATTCAGAGGCTTCGTGCCTTTGAATGCAGAGGTTCACCTCAGTCACAACAGCTAGCAGCCACTGAGAGACTTATCCTCTGTGAATCTATCCAATCCCCTTTTAAAGCTGTTTATTCCTGTGGCCATCACTACATCTTCTGGCAGCAAATTCCACATTTTAATTCCTTTTGTCCATTCTGAACCTATTGTCCATCAGTTTCATTGGATGCACTCAGGTTCTAGTATTTTGGGAGAGGGGAAAAAAGTTCTCTTTGTCAACTCTCTCCATCCCATGCATAAATTTATAAACCTCTATCATGTCCCCCCTTAGTCGTCTCTTTTCTAAACTGAAAAGTCCCAGACTCTTCAGCCTTTCTTCATAGGGAAGGTTCTCCAGCCCCTTAATCATTTTTGTTGCCCTCCTCTGCACTTTTTCCAGGTCTGCAATGTGCTTTTTGAGATACAAGGACCAGAACTGTATACAGTGTTCCAAATGAGGCCACACCATACAGGCATATTATAATATTGGCCATTTTATTCTCCTTTTCCTAATAATCCCTAACACAGAATTTGCCTTTTTCACTGCTGGGTTGACACTTTCATTGATCTATCCTCTATGACCCCAAGATCTTTTCCCCTCACAGTCTCAGCAAGTTCGGACCCCATTAACCTATACTTGAAGATGAGATTTTTTGGCCCAATGTACATCACTTTACACTTACCAATATTGAACTTCATTTGTCACATTGCCACCCACTCACCGAGTCTTCTTGGAGCTCTTCACAGTTAGCCTTGGTTTTTACCATCCAGAATAATTTGTTGTCATCTGCAAATTTGACCACTACACTACTCACCCCACCCTGTTCCAGATCATTGATGAATACATTAAATAGTACCAGCCCTAGTACCCATCCTTGTGGGACCCCTCTGCTTACTTCCCTCCGTTATAAGAACTGTCCATTGATTCCTACTCTTTGCTTCTTGTCATTTGATCAGTTTTTAATCCATACAAGAACCCATCCTTTTATCCCATGACTTCTAAGCTTACTCAAGAGTCTTTAGTGAGGTAACTTGTCAAAAGCCTTTTGAAAGTCCAGGTATCTAATGTCTACCAATTCACGGGCTTCCGGTCGGAGTTAAAATGGCGAATTGACAAACTTTGCGATTTGTGCAGGGTGCACAGCAGTATCTGATGACAGTCTGGGCTCTACCTGGCCCAGCGCAGCACTCCCCAGACGGGGGGGTGGCAAGCAAGCAGCCAAGCCTGAGAGGGAGTTGAGATCGGTGTGGATAAGCTTCGAAGGAAGCTTGTTTACACTTTGATCTCCTTCCACGAAGAGGGCAGTTGCTAATCAGCACTACAGATACCAGCTGGGCTGAGAATTCAGCATAAATTCGTCATCTACCGACCTCTTTAACATCAAGATTAACATCGATTACAGAAGAAGCACTGCGAAACCCCGAGATTACAAGTAAGGTAACAAAAGAACAATTGCTTACCGGTTTAAAGAAGAACGCGAAATCGAAACGTATGGATAAGCGTAGAAAGCTTTAATGAACTATTCCACTTGATTTAAAAGTAAAAAGAAAGCTTTCCTTTAGAGAAAACGGCCGAAAAGTGACTTTGTTTTGCATTCCTGTGGTCAATTAAGTCTAAACTTTGCGTAGCAGAAACGAAACTGACTGTGACTCTATGATACAGGAAGTAGACTAGAGTGGATGTTTTCGAAGTCGCTGTGCCGGAAGTAGACGGTTGTTTTACTGTGTGACACCACCACCACCGGAAGTTGGATTACAGTGACGGACAGACAAACAGGAAGTTCGGAAAGAGCCTACTCTAGCCAGAAAATCATAGAGAAATTGCGCCCGCCATTTTGAGGAGGACTAAATTTTAAAAAGTTATTTTTAAGCCGAAAAAGCACTGGAAGAAGTTATAAAGGTTCCGATTTGGCTTGAAGATTCTTAATATAAAGATTGATTAGCCCGGAAGTCGCTTCCAAGACGGATTTGAGGCCAAGACCAAGAGCTGCCTCATCACCCAGTCCAAGAATGACTGCAAAGGAAAAAAAAGAGTGGCAGGCTGCCATAGAAGCGATGGAAAAATGGATGACTGAAGTGGTGCAGAGTTTGGGAAAGCAAATAGAATCACAGCTACAACAACAGTTGCAACAACAGCTGCAAATACAACTGGAGCAAATAGAACAAGTACAAGTCCAAGTACAGAAAAAAAATATGGAAGAATTAAAAGAACTGGTACTAACAGAAGTGGCAGGGATAAAAAAAGATACGGAAGAAGTTAAAAAAGAGGTTAAAAGTCTGGTGACAAAATCAGAAGAAATGGAACAGAAAGTTAAAAGAACTCTGTCAGAAAACACAAGATTGGAGTCCATGATGGAATATAGGGCCACTCAGAATCATTTGAGATTGAGAGGAATAGAAGAGGAGGAAGACCAGGATTTACGGGCTCTAGTAATTAATACATTGACAACTTATATAGGGGAAGATGTTGGAGACTTGGATCCAGACTTTGACCTGATTTACAGAGTAAACTCAGCTTACGCCAAGAGAAAGCAATTACCCAGAGATGTGATTGTTCAATTTGTGACTACAAAAGTGAAGGAAGACGTTTTCAAGAAGCAATTTACACAACCGTTGGAAATTAATGGAAAAAAAATAATAATTTTGAGAGAAATTCCGAGATCGATTTTACAAGACAGAAAGAAATTCAAGAAATTAACAGACAGATTAAAAGAAATGAGTATCAGGTTTAGATGGGAGATTCCATATGGATTATCATTTGTCTACAATTCGGTGAGATTTACCCTCAAAACGGAAGGAGATATGTACAGATTCAAAGAGAACAACTTTGATGACTTTAAAGATATTTAATTCAAAACAACTATGGATTACAAATTTTTATCTTGGAACATAAATGGACTAAATTCACCAAACAAAAGAAGATTAATGAGTCATTGGCTAGAGAAACAAAAATGTAACATAATTTGTTTACAAGAAACACATATCAGAAAACAAGATAATAAATATTTGATTAATAAAAAATTGGGAGAAGAATTTCATTCCTCAGCAATCAATAAGAAAAAAGGAACAGTGATATACATTACAAAAGAATTGGAACCTAAACAAATCTTCTCAGACAAAGAAGGAAGATATGTTGGCGTGGAAATAATGATGAATAGAAAAAAGACATTGCTTGTAAATATATATGCACCCAATGGTGCAAAAGAGACCTTTTTAATGATTTGACTAAAGAGTTGGACTGTTTAAATTATGATCAAATAGTCCTTGCAGGAGACTTTAATGGTACAGTGAATAATGTATTGGACAGAAAATCCAAAGCAAGTGGAGAGACGGTTGGAAAGTTGCCAAAAAAATTTTTTCAGCTAATGAAGCAAGAGAAACTAGAAGATGTTTGGAGGAAGTGGAACCCCAAGACAAAGGATTATACGTTTTATTCTAACAGACATAATTCCTTTTCTAGAATTGATATGATTTGGATGTCAGAGGAGATGGCGCAAAAAACCTACAAAATACAAATCTTACCCAAAACTAATTCAGACCACAACCCCTTACTTTGGATATCTAAAGAAAAACCCAAACAATTATATTGGAGAATTAATAAGGATTTATTGGATCAAAAATTAATTAATGAAACTTTAAAAAAAGAAACGAAAAGCTTCTTTGAACTGAATTTAAATAAAGGCACTGATATACAAGTTGCATGGGATACATACAAAGCGGTAATGAGAGGCTTGCTTATCTCTCTGAACTCTAAAGATAAAAAACAAAAGATGCAACAACAAAATGACCTTCATGAAAAAATTTGACAAAAAGAAAAGGAATTAAAGAAAAGACCAGGGAAGAAAAAGATTATTAAAGAGATCCACTTTCTGCAGGATCAACTGAATGTTCTACTAAACAGAGAATTATACTGGAACCTGAAGAAACTACAGCAAAAAGCATTTGAGGGTGCAAATAAACCAGGAAAATTTTTATCGTGGCAATTGAAAAATAAAAAGAAAGGAATTTTATAAGTAAGATTACCGAAGATGGAAAGGATGTTATGAATTTGAAAGGCATAAAAAGAGTCTTCTTTAAATATTACGCCAAACTGTTTAAAAAGAAAGGAATTGATCAACAAAAAATTAAGAAATACTTGGAGACTATTGAAGTTCCAGAGCTGGGAAAACAAATTAAAGAGTTATTAAATGGTTTAGTAACGAAGGAAGAAGTCACAATGGCGATAGAAGATGCAAAGTTGGGCAAAGCTCCAGGTCCAGATGGCTTTACTGCAAAGTTTTACAAGAAATTTAAAGAGGAGCTAACCCCTATCTTAGTACTTCTGTCGAACGAGATAAGAAAGACTAAACGGATCCCAGATTCATGGAAAGAAGCAAATATTTCATTGATACCCAAAGAAGGTTTGGATTTAACTCAAGAATTATAGACCAATATCGCTATTAAATAATGATTATAAATTATTTGCAAAAATAATTTCGGAAACACTGAAAAAACATTTGAAAGATACTATAGCGGAAGAACAAGCTGGTTTCTTACCAAATAGACAAATCAGAGACAATTTAAGAGTGGTGATTGATGCAATTGAATACTATGATAAACATCCAGAAAAAGAAGTTGGATTCCTCTTCCTAGATGCGGAAAAAGCTTTTGATAATTTAAACTGGGAGTTTATGCTGCAAGTTATTGAAAAAATGGACATAGGACAGTCTTTTTTAAACATGATTGTGGCAATCTACTCAGAACAGAAAGCGACTTTGAATATAAATAAAGAAAGAACAGATTTCTTCCAAGTCCAAAAGGGAACACGTCAAGGCTGCCCGCTATCCCCGTTGTTGTTTATTTGGATATTGGAAATATTATTGACAGCGATAAGAAAAGATAACACCATTGAAGGACTTACAATGAAAGGTTTTGCATATAAATACAGGGCATTTGCAGACGATGTAATGTTTATGATTCAGGATCCAATTGAGAAAATACCACAATTGATGGAAAAAATTGAAGAATTTGGATCAGTTGCGGGATTCTACGTTAATAAAAGTAAAACCAAGGTGATGTGCAAAAATATGACGAAGCAAAGACAAACAGAACTTCAAGAGAAAATTCAATGTGAAGTAGTTACAAAGACTAAATATTTAGGAATTGAATTAACTATGAAAAATATTGATCTGTTTAAAAATAATTATGAAAAGGTGTGGTACAAGATTCAGCAAGACATGAAGAAATGGGATACGTTGAATTTATCATTATTGGGAAGAATCGCAACTGTAAAAATGAATATCTTACCGCGTTTGATGTTTTTATTTCAGACTATTCCAATATTAAAACAAAGGAAAGTATTGGATACGTGGCAGAAAGAATTATCCAAATTTGTATGGGCAGGAAGAAAGCCAAGGATTAAAATGAAAATTTTATGTGATGCAAAGGAAAGAGGAGGTCTACAATTACCAAATCTAAGACTGTATTATGATGCCGTCTGTTTAACATGGTTGGAACAGTGGATTAATCTTGAGAATAAGAAGTTATTGGCTTTAGAAGGGCATGATAACAAGTTTGGATGGCATGCATACTTATGGTATGGAAAAGTAAAAATGGACAAATTCTTCAAACACCACTTTATAAGACAATCACTGTTCGAGACTTGGATGAGATATAGAAAATTCTTCTCAGACGAAAGACCACTTTGGATAGTACCAGCAGAAGTGATTAATCCATATTCAAGAAATCAAGGGTTAGATTGGCTACCTTATAAAAGTCTTTTAAAATTAGAAGGGAAAAACTTTGTGTTAAAAGACAGATTTGATGTGGAATTTGATTATGATTGGTTGAAGTATAGACAGATTTATGACTTATTTAAGACCGATAAAAGAGAACATGGTTTTAGAGAAAATAATATGGAAATTGAACTGTATGGCTTGAAAAGGGGGAAAAAATGATTTCTAAACTGTACAAGGTTTTATTGAAATGGTATACTGAGGATGAAATTGTAAAAGAGCAAATGATAAAATGGGCGGTAAATGTTAATAATGAGATATTAATGACATCTTGGGAATATTTGTGGAAAAAGTCAATGAAAATTTCAACTTGTGTAAATGTTAAAGAGAATTGCTATAAAATGATGTACAGATGGTATATGACGCCTAAAAAAATTGCTATTATAAATGAAAGTATGTCTAACAAATGTTGGAAATGTAAGAAACATGAAGGGTCTTTTTACCATATGTGGTGGACATGTGATAAAGCAGTATGTTATTGGACTAAGATCCACAATGAGATACAAAAAATTCTGAAATGTACTTTTAAGAAAGACCCACAGATGTTATTGCTAGGTCTTAAAATGGAAGAAATAAATGTAGCCAAGAGAACATTATTATGGTACTTGATTACAGCAGCTAGACTGACTTTTGCTCAATGTTGGAAACAAGATAAAGTACCTGAAACATGGGAATGGATTAAAAAGACGTTGTTTATGGCAGAAATGGACAAACTAACAAGAAAGCTAAACAACGAAGAAGATGAAACTTTTTTGAAGACTGGAAAGACTTTCAAGAATACCTGTTGAAAAACTGGGATATTAAACGTGGTTTGATTTGTTTTGATAGTTATTAAGAAGAAAATGAAAGAGAGTTAGACTTTTGAATTGTTACCGTTAGTAAGAGAAAATAAGTTTAGAAGTAATTGTAATAGAATAAGAGAGACATTAATGGGGTTGGAGCAGTGCGGGAAGCCTTGTTTGGGGGGGAGAGGGAGAAAGAAAAATGGATATGTAGTGGTTTGTTTAAATTGTATGAACATGTGATATATCCAATAAAAAACTGTATTTACAAAAAAAAATAATGTCTACCAATTCACCATTGTCTACATGCTTGTTCACTTTCTCAAAGAACTCCAAAATGTTGGTGAGGCAGGACTTCCCTTTGCAGAAGCCTTGCCAATTTTCCCTCAGTAGGCTTTGTCTCTCTATGTGCCTATCAATTCTGTCTTTGATTACAATTTCTACTAATTTGCCTTTGATAGAAGTTAGGTTGACTGGCCTGTAATTTCCTGGTTCTCCTTTGATCCCTTTTTAAAAATTAGTGTCATACATTTTACTTTCCATTCTTCAGGTACAGCAGCTGAATTTAGTGATGGGTTACATATATGGGTTAGTAGATCAACAATCTCACATCAGAGTTCCTTAAGAACTCTCGAGTGTATGCCGTCAGGACCTGGAGACTTATTGGTTTTTAATTTCCCCAGTAGGTCTAGAATTTCATTTCTGGTCACCACAATTTGGCCCAGTTTTTCAGACTCCCTTCCTGAAAATAGTGGCTGTGGCATGGGTACGTGCCCCACACTTTCCACAGTAAACAGAGAAGGAAAAAAGTCATTGAGCTTCTCTGCCATTTCCCCATCTTCCTTTAGCAAACCCTTTATTCCTTTGTCATCCAAAGGCCCCACTGCTTCTCTGGCTGGTTTCCTACTATGGATATATTGTAAAAAAAAAAAGTGTATTGTTTGTCGTGATGCTTTTAGCAACTCATTTCTCAAAATATTTTTTTGCATGCCTAATAATTAACTTACATTTCTTTTGCCAAATCCTGTGGTCCCTCCTGTTCAATTCATTGGGGCAGACCTTCCATTTTTAAAAAGAAGCATCTTTACTTTTCATAGCTTCCTTGACTTGCTTTGTTAATCAAGCAGGCCTTCTTTTACACTTGGCAGTGTCTTTCTGCACTTGTGGAATGCATCCTCTTGTTGCCCTGCAAGGCTTTTTCATGCCTTTTATGAACTGTAAAAGTATGGACTGTGCAAAATATGCTTAAGGAACTGTAAAGCATAGTGACCCACTATGATGCCCGTTGAGACTGCATCCTGAGAGAAGGACACATTCCTTTCTTCACTGCTGTTCCAGTGGCCATCCAAGGTTGCCAGCCCTCTCATCTAATGGTGAATGAATCAGTTCCACATTATGCACAAAGCACCAAACTCCATGCCATGCCAGAGCATGAGGACAAAGGACTCCAAAACGCCATTAGGAGACCTCTCCAGCGCACGCAGGCAGACCCCTTTTCTCCCCCCTCCATACCTGCAAAGCTACACGTAGCTCAGGGACTCTATTCATAGTTGCTTAGCAACTAATCACTAACCCATCAAGGGCCCAGCTAAGACCATCAAGAAGACAATGGCCTTGGCCCGATGACTCATCTTACCTACACCCAGGTGCCAGCCACAAGTTAAGCTTCTAGCTCTCAATACTGACCACTCCTTAGCTCCCCTCCCCTATTCCTTCCAGCCAATAGTATGTTTTCAGGGATGGACTAACCAGGAGGTATGACCAGGAGATATAGCTAGCCCCCACATCCCCACATAAAAGGGGAAACCTGACCACATGCCGACCCTTCTGCTCTAGGACCCCTATCTAAGCCTTGTCCCTCTTATGTCCAGCTTGCTATTCCAATACCCTTCCTCCATCTTTAAACTCTAGGTCTGCAGCCAGAGTTCCACGTGCTGCTTGCTGGTTCAAGCCATGTGTCACTTTTTCATTTCTTCCCCTCCTTCTTCCATTGGAACGGCTCATTCAACGAAGTCAGGTAATTATTACCCCACCAACAAATTCCTGCTCATGCAACTGTGCTGAATATCTCTCTTTATTTCCCTAGCCTTGATTAATTGTGTGTGTGTATGTGTATTGTTTGTGTGTGAAGAAGATTTCCAATAAAGGACTTTAATTCCAACCTAATACAGCCTCCGTGTCTGTTACTGGTACCTCTGGAAGGGCGGGACCTCTGTATACACAGGTGATCGCTCCCTTAGCTGATTGCATATTGATAATGACTCATAAATCCCCTAATTTTGATACTAACTAAGAACACTTTTTTTAAAATTTATTTTTTCCTTATAAAGATTTTTTATTATTATTTTCAAAACAAACAAACATAAAATTGGGATACAGCACTTCTTTTCTTCTATTATAGTACATCATACATTATCTGGATCTAAATCATTTTTCCACCTTGTGCTATCACATAAAATTTACAACTATATGAATATACAATTTTTTCCCCTCTTAATATGGACTTTGTCTAAGCATTTTATTAAATTCTTTGATTTGATACATACAATATATAGTTCTTTATTTTCTTCTGAGTACAAGTACGGTAGGATCTTACTCCATCAAAAGCCTCAGGGATTCCCTCATTATAAATATAATAGGATCTTCTCCATCAAAAATCTCAGTAATTCCCTCAGAATTTTTCCATGTTTTTTGTGGGTATCATCTTCTTCTTAATTTTCTGATTTCTCCTTTTAAGTTTTAGGGTGTTGATTCTGTGTCTTTTTCCTTTATAAGTGTAGAAGTTATCTTCTGGAAGCAACCATCTGTGCTCAATCTTGAAAATGGTGTGTAGTTTGATGTGTTGATTTCTTTGCTCTCTCTGAGATGATAAGTGACTTGATGTTTTAGAAGTTTCATTGGCAATGATTCTTTTATAAAGTTTCTGATACACTTTTGCAGAAATATGGGCCCAGGACAGACTGGCAATTTGCCCCGGTATCGAGTCGCGGCAAAAAAAACCCGGAGTAAACGATACCGGGTTTTCCCATCCACACAGCGGGGGCCTCTGCCAGAAGAAACGGGACGGAGCGCGCGGGACCGTTCAGACTGCCGCGCCAGAGGCGCGCTACTGTCGCTGTTCCCCCATTATTTCGGCTGTGGGCGTATGTGCGCATGAGCGCATGAGCGCTCATGCGGTCATGCGCATAAGCGCATTTCGGCGATTTTTTTTTTGCCCTGCAACGCCGGCACCGCATTGGGCAGTGGAGCGGAGCTCAGCCAATCACGCCGCTACTGCCTCATGCCCAACGCGGGTTGCTCCCGGCTTTTCGGCTGCGCGTTCAGACTCCCCGGAAGCGGGGAAACGTGCGACGAACGCAGGCTTTCACGATTTGCGACGGCTTTTATCAGGTGTTTTTTTAAACCGGCTCTGAAGCGTGAGGGCTCCGGTAAGCTCCGGGTGGGGGACGCCAGGCAGATGTGCCTGTGTGAACGTTCCATTTACTCCGATATTGAGTCGCTGTCAGCCCGGGTCCCATCCCGCGGCAAATTGCCAGTCTGTCCTCGGCCTTTGTTTCTCTTTGTAGGTGTAGACTCCTTTCTGTAAATCCTGTCATCTTGATTGTAGGTTTCTTCTATAACTTCTACACAATCATGTCTTTTTTTCTCCTGTTTCCATGATGTCTGGTCTCTCCCTCTTAGTTGTAGCCTGTTGCATCAATATTTGCATTTCAATTTGTGCAGGATAAAGAGCTTCTTCAACTGCCATTTTTGCAGCCATAACAACTGTGTTTTGAATCATACTCTGCAAGTCCTTCAAGGAAACCTGTATGAATTCAGTGTCCATAAATTCTAGTGTATCTGGGAGTAAAGCCTCTGACACCTTTTGTGGTCTATCAGTACCATTCATTTTTTCATAGAGGTATTAAAACAAGAGATTCTTTAAAAATATTTTCACTAAAAATATTTTCCAAGCCAAGTTTTACCATGATGCCACTTCTAAAAAGCATATATCAACAACTGCTATAGTCATATTAAAGACAAGACAGTGCTAACATAAGTCAGGAAGGTTATCAATTGTTTACATAACGAAGCAATGCGGTCAGAACAAAATGGAGTTTTATAGTTTCAGTAAAGATAAACATACATTGTTATGGGAAAGTAATATGTAAAAAGTTCAGAGTACGATCAAATTTCTTTTTAACCTTAAGGAATTTTCTTTTTAACCTTTAGGAAATAAGTCCCGGCACCATCTGTCTCGCTGTGCTGCAACCCGGAAGTCCTTGTAGAATGCATTATATTTGTGCTTCAGTTATTGTGGTTTTAAATAGCTTCCAAGCATCCTCTTGGGATTTGACTCTCTTGTATTTCCCCTCACTTCCTTTTTTTTACTATTCCCCTCATTTTTGTAAAATTCCCTCTTTTGAAATCAAATGTTACTGTTTTGGACTTTAGGGCTAACTTTCCATTGATCTGAATTCTGAACTTTATAGTATTGTGGTCACTGTTCCCAATTGATGTAACAATCTCTACATCTCTCACATGGTCTTGAGCAGAGTTGTTAAAAAAAATCTGTATTTTTCTAGTTTGGGTATACTGAACCTGGAAACTATAGGTATTTTCTGGTGTTCCCAAATCCCAATCTCGATATGGTATTCAGATTCAGGATTTTTCAGAAACCCTGATTTTTTGGGGGGGCTCCATTATACCCTATGGGGACCATCATAGTCAATGGTCTCCATAAGTTATAATGGGGAATCGATCCAGGGTATCTGGGGCTTTGGGAGGGCTGTTTTTGAGGGAGAGGCACTAAATTTGGAGCATAACTGCTGGTGCCTCTTTTCAGTTCCTCTCCAAGTTTCAAAAAGATTGGACAGGAAATCCAATTCCATGGGCCCCAAAGAAGGTGCCCTCATCCTGCACTGGTTTCAGTGGAGGGGGAAAGGTGCTTAAAGGGATTGTGGTCCCTTTAAATGCCTTCTCCAAGCTGTGAGTGAACTCCAGAGGCATTTAAAGGTTTCAAAGTCCCTTTAAACACCTACTCCAAGCAGCGAGTTCACCTGGAAGGCATTTAAAGGGATTGCGATCTCTTTAAATGCTCTTTAATTTGGCTATCTGGTGACTCAAAAAATCTCCAATATTTTCAGATTTGGGGGGCTTGGCCATTTTGGATAGCTGAAAAAAATGCCCAAATCTATATCTGGCTGAAAGAACAGTCAGAAAATACTGATAAGGATCAAATCACCCACTACCAGAAGCCCACCTCCTCCTATCTCCCAAGGGTTTCCTCAGTATGAGAGGATATTGGTTTGTCACCCAAGCAAGGGGTCCCTTCTCACATCCCTCCTCCTCAGACTGACACCCTCCAATCTCAAGACTCTCACTCTCCACAGCAGTAGAAGAGCTGTCAACACAGGAGTAGGACTGCTCTGGTCAGTCTCTGAGTGTCTCTTCCCCAAACCTCTCTGTCTCAGCCTCTCCAGGTCAGCAACTCTAGTCTCAAGGGAAAAAATCAGCTCCCTGAGAACCACAAGCTCCATGCAGCAAACACATATCTACGATTTCTACCCCGTGGGTAATAATCATACATGTAGCACTCTCTGCAAAATACTGGATAACCACAGTTCCCCTGCTGGCTTTCTACCTTCATAAGTGGTTAGTGGTTTAAAGGTATTTAGAATGATGCAGAGTCCCCTGGCCAAGAGCTCTTTGACTCTCACCCTTTGGCTTGTGCCAAACCTCTGCCTAGGAGGAGCCTTACAATTCAGAGGCCCACAACCCCTGCCTCCCAGAGGCAACAGCACAGGGTGGGGCTTGCAGTCACAGACCTTGCTCAATGAGCAACAGACCCAGACAAAAACACCCCTTTCCAGAAGGCTTCAAGCACTCACTCACTCTCAAACTCTGTCTTATCACAAAGCAAACTCAGTTAATGATCCCCAGGAATTTAGCAATTTAGGAAAAGCAAAAAAAAAACATACCCCTTCCCAGCAGCTCTCCCCTGGGTTCTGTCTCCCAGCCCAGCTGGCTCAGCTGAGGGCCAGCAAATCCTTGGGAACAGTGTTGGATATAGCACAGGGAGTTGTAGCGGGAAGGAATAATCAGCAGAAAGCAAATGCCCCCTTCTTGTACACCTTTATTTGTTTTTATCCAGCACATGGACTTTGATGCAGCTCAGTGTCAAAATGTAGATGTGAACTCCCTGGATTAGGGACTTTTTTTGTTAGCCTCATTGTAAAATGGAAAACAATAATACATTTGTCTTAGAATAACACATGGAAGCAATTTCTGTACAATGTGTTACCTTCAAACAGTTGATCATTTATGCAAGGGTCACTGTATGCTGGATTCATCAGGCAGTAATAATATTAGTCATACAATTCTCTTATTTGTGCAGAGAAAGATTTTTTTTTCCAATTGGGAATGACCTTTTCTAATGAAAAAAGGCTTCCTTTGCTGGGAAAAAGTCTTTCTTTGTTGAAGGAAGTCTTGGTGCCATAGGATCCAAGAGTGGATGGGAGTCATAGGATCCAGCCTATTTGAGAGTAAGGGCAGCCAGGCACTTGCAATGTAAGTCACATTTCAGATTCCTCAAATTCAGATTCTTGATGGAATAAATTTCCCCAATCCGGAAGTGCTCTCATTCTTAATGTTTTTTTTAAAATGATACCTTGAACATCTTCTGATAAAAGGCTGTTAGCTCCAGAATATATTCCCTGTAATCTCCCTTTGTCCTCCTTTTAAATGGATACTTTCCGTTTTTATTAGGGATATCCTGTCCTTATATGTATTTGAATTTTGGTTCCACAACATTCTATGCTTGCCATAATTGATTCGGCTCAAGACCTGGCAGTCAGAAGACACTGGCCAGGGCTGACTGGCTGCTTTGCAAAGTCCCGCCCACGTCAGCCCCGGTCAGTGTTTTCAGCTCAGTCTGCTCCAATCCTCTGACAGGAGAGGACCGTCTGGAGTGTGAGTGCAGGGACAGGCCCTCAAGGCTGAGGCAAGTGAGAGAAGCCTTTTTCCGCCCCCCCCCCACACCATCTCCTGGGCCTTCTATGAGGGGACTAGGCCCAGAGAAGGCCTTTTCTGTCCCCCACGCGCCATCCCCTGGGCCTTCTATGGGGGCACTAGGCCCAGAAGAAGGCCTTTTCCGTCCCCCACATGCCATCCCCTGGGCCTTCTATGGGGCACTAGGCCCAAAGAAGGCCTTTTCCACCCCCCACATGCCATCCCCTGGGCCTTCTATGGGGCACTAGGCCCAGAGAAGGCCTTTTCCGCCCCCCACAGGCCATCCCCTGGGCCTTCTATGGGGCACTAGGTCCAGAGAAGGCCTTTTCCACACACCCCCGCACACCATCCCCTAGGCCTTCTATGGGGCACTAGGCCCAGAGAAGGCCTTTTCCACCCCCACACACACCATCCCCTGGGCCTTCTATGGGGGCACTAGGCCCAGAGAAGGCCTTTTCGGCCCCCCCCATGCCATCCCCTGGGCCTTCTATGGGGGCACTAGGCCCAGGGAAGGCCTTTTCCGCCCTACCACACCATCCCCTGGGCCTTCTATGGGGCACTAGGCCCAGAGGAGGCCTTTTCCACCCCCCCACGCCATCCCCTGGGCCTTCTATGGGGCACTAGGCCCAGAGAAGGTCTTTTCCACACACCCCCACACCATCCCCTGGGCCTTCTATGGGGCACTAGGCCCAGAGGCCTTTTCCGCCCCCCCACGCCATCCCCTGGGCCTTCTATGTGGGCACTAGGCCCAGAGAAGGCCTTTTCTGCCCCCCGCCATCCCCTGGACCTTCTATGGGGGCACTAGGCCCAGAGAAGGCCTTTTCCGCCCCCCCACATGCCATCCCCTGGGCCTTCTATGGGGGCACTAGGCCCAGAGAAGTCCTTTTCCCTCACACACTGCCTACTGCCCCCATAGATGGCCCAGGGGATGGTGTGTGGGGGACAGAAAAGGCCTTCTCTGGGCCCAGAGAAGCCGTTTTCTGCCCCTCTTCCCTTCCTTTCCCCCTTTTCCTGTCTTCCTCTCTCCTTTCTTTCACTCTTCCCCCTATTCCTTCCTTCCTTCCTTCCTTCCTTCCTTCCTTCCTTCCTTCCTTCCTTCCTTCCTTCCTTCCTTCCTTCCTTCCTTCCTTCCTTTCTCCAACCCTCTCTCCCTTCCACCTCCCTCCCTCCCTTTCTAGGGCCCGTTGTCTTCCACCACAACGGGCTTTGCTCCCTAGTTTTATATAAAGGAAATTAATCATGAGAAAATAGCTAATGTCAAAAACACACAATTGTATTATCAGTCATTTTATTAGCTTTGGATATTTCCCTTAATTGAAGAAGGAAAATAAGATGGTTGACACAGCTAACATCCATTTTATGATACCTTCAGAAAGTCTTAAGACTACTTTTACAGGCAGGTCAGTCAGCCCAGAATAACAGATTATGACCTCCTGACAACCAAGTACACACCAAAGTGCCATGCATGCCAAGTTCGTACAGAAGAGCTACATCACTGTGGTTGTGCAGGATCTGGTCCACTCCTGCTGAGCTGGAAAAAATTCATAAACTGCAAAATGAAATGGTTTGCTTTATACAGCTTTCCAGTGTTTAATGTTCTGTAAACAGAGTATGAAAACACCCTTAGGAAGACGCACAATGGAGTGCTTTCATGCACCACGCCCTGCTAGAATTAGAAGCCTCCCAGTAACTTGGCCATATTTACTACCCTCATCTCCCTCATGGATCACTGCCTTGTCGTGGCGAGGGGGCTTGCGTGGTTCGATGAGGCTGTGGGCTATGCCGTGGAGGGCCACCCAGGACGGACAGGCCACAGCAGAGAACTCAGACCAAGCGTGATCCCCTGGAGAAGGAAATGGCAACCCACTCCAGTATCTTTGCCAAGAAAACCCCATGGACAGTAACAAAAGGCTAAAAGATATGACGCCGGAAGATGAGCCCCTCAGGTCGGAAGGTGTCCAATATGCTACTGAGGAAGAGCAGAGGGCAAGTACGAGTAACCCCAGAAAGAGTGAAGCGGCTGGGCCAAAGCTGAAAGGACGCTCAGTTGTGGATGTGTCTGACGGTGAAAGGAAAGTTCGATGCTGCAAAGAACAATACTGCATAGGAACCTGGAATGTAAGATCTATGAATCAAGGTAAGCTTGACGTGGTCAAAAATGAGATGGCAAGAATGAACATTGACATCTTGGGAATCAGTGAACTAAAGTGGACAGGAATGGGCGAATTTAACTCAGAAGACCATTATATCTACTACTGTGGCCAGGAATCCCGTAGAAAAAATGGTGTGGCCTTTATAGTCAACAAGAGAGTGAGAAAGGCAGTATTGGGATACAATCTCAAAAATGACAGAATGATCTCGGTCCGAATCCAAGGCAAACCATTCAATATCACAGTAATCCAAGTCTATGCCCCAACCACTGCTGCAGAAGAGGCTGAAGTGGACCAGTTCTATGAAGACCTACAACAGCTCGTAGAACTAACACCAAAAAATGATGTCCTCATCATCATAGGGGACTGGAATGCTAAAGTAGGAAATCAAAAGGTAATCGGAATAACAGACAAATTTGGCCTTGGAGAACAAAATGAAGCAGGGCAAAGGCTAACAGAGTTTTGTCAAGAGAACACGCTGGTCATAGCGAACACCCTTTTCCAACAACCTAAGAGGCGTCTCTACACATGGACATCACCAGATGGGCAACACCGAAATCAGATTGACTATATAATTTGCAGTCAAAGATGGATAAGCTCTATCCAGTCAGTAAAAACAAGACCTGGAGCTGACTGTGGCTCAGATCATGAGCTACTCATTGCAAAATTCAGACTTAAATTGAAGAAAGTTGGGAAGACCACAAGGCCATTCAGATTTGACCTAGATCGCATCCCCGATGAATATACAGTAGAGGTGAAGAATAGGTTTAAGGGACTAGATTTGATAGACAGAGTGCCTGAAGAACTATGGACAGAGGTCCGTGACATTGTAAAGGAGGCAGCACTCACCGCCATCCCAAAGAAAAAGAAATGCAAAAAAGCAAAGTGGCTGTCTGATGAGGCTTTACACATAGCAGAGGAAAGAAGGAAAGCTAAAGGCAATGGGGATAAGGAAAAATTTGCCCAATTTAATGCAGATTTCCAGAGAACAGCAAGGAGAGATAAGGAGGCTTTCCTGAATGAACAATGCAGAGTAATAGAGGAAAACAATAGATTGGGAAGGACTAGAGATCTGTTCAAGAAAATTGGAGAAATCAAGGGAACGTTCCATGCAAAGCTGGCCATGATAAAGGACAAAACCGGTAGGGACCTAACAGAAGCAGAAGAGATTAGGAAAAGATGGCAAGAATACACAGAAGAACTATACAAGAGGGACCTCGATGTCCTTGACAACCACGATGGTATAATCACTGACCTCGAGCCAGACATCCTGGAAAGCGAAGTTAAATGGGCCTTAGAAAGCATTACTAACAACAAAGCTAGTGGAGGTGATGGTATCCCAGCTGAGTTATTCAAAGTCTTAAAAGAAGATGCTGTTAAAGTGCTGCACTCAATTTGCCAACAAATTTGGAAAACACAACAGTGGCCACAGGATTGGAAAAGGTCAGTTTACATTCCAATCCCAAAGAAGGGCAATGTCAAAGAATGTTCAAACTATCGCACAATTGCACTCATTTCACACGCTAGCAAGGTCATGCTCAAAATCCTACAAGCTAGGCTCCAACAGTACGTGGATAGAGAACTGCCAGAAGTACAAGCTGGGTTTCGAAGAGGTAGAGGAACTAGAGATCAAATTGCCAACATTCGCTGGATTATGGAGAAAGCAAGAGAGTACCAGAAAAACATCTACTTCTGCTTCATTGACTATGCTAAAGCCTTTGATTGTGTGGATCACAATAAATTATTGCAGGTTCTTAAAGAGATGGGAGTACCAGACCACCTCACCTGTCTCCTGAGAAACCTGTATAAGGGTCAAGAAGCAACAGTTAGAACCGGATATGGAACAACTGATTGGTTTAGCATAGGAAAAGGAGTACGACAAGGATGTATATTGTCACCTTGCTTATTTAATTTATATGCAGAGTACATCATGCAAAATGCTGGCCTGGATGAATCACAAGCTGGAGTTAAGATTGCTGGGGAAAAGATCAATAACCTCAGATATGCAGACGATACCACTCTGATGGCAGAAAGTGAAGAGGACCTAAAGAGCCTCTTGCTCAGGGTGAAAGAGGAGAGTGCAAAAGTGGGCTTGAAGCTCAACATCAAAAAAACTAAGATCATGGCATCTGGCCCCATCACTCCTTGGCAAATAGAAGGGGAAGTCGTAGAAGTAGTGACACACTTCACGTTCCTAGGATCCCAGATCACTGCAGATGGTGACTGCAGCCATGAAATTAAAAGACGCCTGCTCCTTGGGAGGAAAGCGATGGCAAACCTAAACAGCATGATAAAAAGCAGAGACATCACCTTGCCAACAAAAGTCCGCATGGTCAAAGCAATGGTATTCCCCGTAGTAATGTATGGCTGCGAGAGTTGGACTATAAGGAAGGCTGAGCGCCGAAGAATAGATTCTTTTGAACTATGGTGCTGGAGAAGACTCTTGAGAGTCCCTTGGACTGCAAGGAGATCAAATCAGTCAATCCTAAAAGAAATCAACCCTGACTGTTCCCTTGAAGGCCAGATCATGAAGCTGAAGCTCAAATACTTTGGCCACCAAATGAGAAGGGAGCATTCACTGGAGAAGACCCTGATGCTGGGAAAGATTGAAGGTCAAAGAAGAAGGGGGCGGCAAAGGATGAGATGGTTAGACAGTGTCATCGATGCAACGAACATGAAATTGAGCAGACTTCAGCGGACAGCGGAAGACAGGAGGGCCTGGCGTAATCTGGTCCATGGGGTCGCGAAGAGTCGGACTCGACTGTGCGACTGAACAACAACAACAACTACCCTCATGGATGCAACAGGGATATTTACTTTTAGTTACTGAGTTTCTTATACACTAAGGTGTATCTCTTGCAACGTTTCTGAACTTTCCAGGAAACAAGAATAGCATATTACTGATTGCCTGTAGAGTCGCATAGATGTAGCTAAGCAACCATTTGAAAGCCACACCCACTCATATCTAATCTATCACACAAATGAACATACTACAAAGAAAAGACCAGAGCTACCCTTTGATTAAAAGACTGCTAGGAAAATGCTCACAGTCCAATATTGCTGTGGGTGCAGGAAAGTTTTCTTTTGCTCTGGGGAGGAGAGAAGGGGTTCTATCCTGGGAGCATTCATCTCAGGACAGTACTTGAATCAGTTAATATCTTGCAAGGTGACCTGGAGCAGGTCTCACAACTATAGGTGCAATTGGAGCCAGTATTCAGGTTTGAGATGCTCCATGTCACTATTCTGGGTTAATAAAAATTCCTGTGGAAGTACTGAATCTCCTCCAGCTCTTTCCCTGCCTTTCCATCACCTTTACATGGCAAAAGGTCAGGACTCTGAGTTATGTCTGGGGTTATTTGTTGCACCTTTGGTTCTGTGGAGAGACAGGGCCAGGTCCCTCCCAAGCTGGATCAAGCTAGTTCCTCTGATTCAACAACTGCAAGGTTATGCTAGTATTCCAAATGAAAGAAGGCAGAAACAGTCTGAAGCAGACTTTTGTTATTACTCTGACCCATATCATGCAGACACAGGTCCTAATCTCAATCAAGACCTTGAACTAAAACCAGGATATGTAACAAGACTCTGCTTCTCCATATGCTGTTTTATTCTGTGGACATCAGCATTAACAGAACATGTGCTACTATATATTTAAGAAGTGTTTTGCATAAATTCAGTGGCACTGTTCAGCTGTATAGATTTTTCATTAACTTTTATCTGTTAATTTGCAAATACACATTTCAGAATCTTATCTACACAAAGTTATTCATTTGGCAACCTTTTATGGTTTCATTTAACTCTTGCAGTCACTGTATCCAAACAATAGGTTAATCTAATCCAATCCAATTTCATAGCTCAGTAAAACGCGGTGTTTGATCTAGAAGTGCTGTGCAAATATATTATTACATATGTACTTTTACAGCAGATTTATTGCCCCCCTCCCGTCTAGATGCCATAGACACAATTTGCCATTGATAACTGTGGTGACATAATGTGCATCTCTTGCAGTGTACAGAGCAACTATTTAATCCCAGCAATGTATATTAGTATAGACAGCGCTGGTCTTATGGTGATAGCTACTGATGAAAATACAGTTGTTCCTATGTATGAAACAGACCCAGACTTGGGAGTTCCTGCAGTAATGATAAATAATTTTAAAAATTTATTTATTGGGTAACCATTGGGTTGCCCAAGTCTTTTATTTTTTTAAAAAAAATCCAGATATTTGTTTGAGCAGGGGAACATTTAAGTAAAGAACTGTTACTTGCAAGCTCTCCATCTTCTCAAAACTACTCAATTGATCCTGAGCAAACTATACAGGCATTCTTACTTTGTTTGTCCATCTACAATATCACTGGTGTTTCCAGTAATATATTGTAGGAGGACTAATTTGTAGTTGAGCAGCTGCATTTCTTTTGCTGGTAATTTTATCCAGCACAAACACCAGATGTTGTGCATCAGTTGGTGTACTTGGACATCAGAATAAATTAGACAGGAAATGGGAGTGCAGTACAACTACCAATGAATTGACAGTAGGTAGGAGAAGGCATTAAACAAGCTTTGGAATTTGTGTGTGGGGGGGTTCCACTAAACATGATAATCACTAGTAGTTAGTGCCTACTGTCCAAAGAAAGCAGCCTTCCCCATGTTTGTCCAAAACTGAAAGATTGAAGAACCACATATAAAATAATTATTATTATAGTAGAAAATACACAAAGGAAGAATGGATATGGTTCTTTAATGTTCTGGAAGGAACTTCCACTTGGATTGATCAGGGTCTTGCTTGACTCAGGACCCAATACTGGCTAGCAGGCATTCAAGAGGTTCACATGCCAGGCTGTAGTTACTTTTATTTCTTGTCTGTTGGGCGAAATGCTCTCTAGGGGTGAAGCACTTCGCCACAGGTATAATTAATTTTGGGATCTTTTGGTCTATGTCTACGAGGAATGGGCTGCCGCGGAGACTTCCCAGTGAAGAGGCGAGAGACAGGACTCAGAATAATATTTAGTTTACTTAAATAAAGCCAATAACAGTTACACTCGACAAATACAATTCACACACACATACATTCAAGGTCTAAGAATAAAAGATAGATAAAGCACAGTTGCATGAGCAGGTTATCATTGGTTTCGTTGAGGGCAATATTTACCTCCAAGGCGCGGCTCCTAAGCTTCCAGCGAGTGGGGTAAGGTAGGGTAGGAAGGATGGAAGAAGGGACACGCGGTCTAGACCAGCTAGCAACACGTGTATAATTCCAGCGGCTGACTGGAACGAAGCGAGGCAAGGGTTCGGGTACAGGATGAGGGCTTAAGAGGGTAAAAGCAGACAGACAGAGGTCGTGGTTTCAGCAGCAGCAGGGCGAGGATAAGCAGCAGAGAGAGAGATCTCTTCTTTCTAAGCTAACCCAGAGATCGCGTTATTATAGTGTCTTGGGTGCTGGGCGTGGAAGGCCAGGCGGTGTACACCTACTGACCCTCCCAGCCGGCTGTGTCAGTGTCAATTTCAAATCTTATTGGCTACTCTGTCCGTTGGATACCTGAGGAGGAGGCTGGCTGGCAGGCAGATGGTTTCTCCAGGTAGCTGATGGCTCTGGTATTGTTGTGTGTATGCCTGGGGTGGGGAAGGCAATTAATCTCATCATGCAAACGACTTGCAGATGGAAAGTCCTTTGTCTGTTGTATGGCCCTTAATCTGTGTATGTGACATGCGGCAGGTATGCAATGGAGTCCCTCAGAGTAAAAAGACAGCTTTTTCCTTCCCTATGGGCTTCTCCTTTGGCATCCATTTTACAGTCTAGCAAGTACACAGACCATGTGGGAACAGCAAACAGTCCATAGCAAAGCCCCATAATGGCATCGGGGCTAACATGTCAGCACATTGCACCTGACTTATAGTGACCCTGTAGGGTTTTCAAGGCAACAGATATTCAGAGGGCATTTGTCATTGCCTGCCTCTGCATAGCAGCCCTGGACTTACTTGGTGGTCTCCCATCCAAATACTGACCAGGGCTGACCTTGCATAGCTTCCAAGATCTGAAAAGATTAGACTAGCCTGGGCTATCCAGGTCAGGACACTTGGTATATATGACTTAGGATGAAAGTAAAGCCAGAAAATTTTTAAATATCTTAGGATGAAAGTAAAGCCAGAGAATAGTGAAACTCAGATCAGAGTACTGGGCACTATTCTGCAAACAACCCAAAACTGACCAAATTATGGCATTTGGATAGACCACTCTAGGACTGCCACCTGTGTAAACAGAAGTGAGTTCTTTTTTATGCAAGAAAATCATTAGGAAGCAATCTTTGAGACGATCTTGGTTTAAATGCATAATCACTATGATGCAAATAGTATGAAAAATCTCGTTGCACATCTGTTTTTCAAACAATGTGTATTCAGTAAGATTTATGGGTATTGAGTGGGTGTGAATTTGCTGTAATATCCAAGTGGTATCCATCCTGTGAGCATCCCACTAGGCTTTTCCTTCTCCCCCACCCACATTGAAATTGTCTATAACAGACAGGCACATAAGCATCACAATTTTCTTTCTAAAGAGCAAATCACTTGGCACCTATACACAGTGCCAAAACCTAGATCTTTCCCACATACTGGATACTATGAAGTTGCCTTATACTGAGTCAGACCATTGGCCTCCAGCTTCCAGATATTCAGGAAAGATATAGCCATTCTTGACTATGTTGTTGAAGGCTTTCATGGCTGGAGTTCATTCGCTGTTGTAGATTTTCCGGATTGTATGGCCATGGTCTTGCCATTGTAGGACCAGTAGCTGGGACTGACATCCTCAGAGGTATAACACAGAAAGACAGACTACTCACTGTATCAAGGTGAGAAGGAAAAAAAATGGCAGGCAGGTAATTTATATCTACTCTGGAAGGTGGGGTAGGGCTGAATCATTATCTTGTAGGTGTTTCCCAGGCTGTGAAACATGCTAATTTTGTTCCAAGACACTGAAAGGCTGGACAACACATCCAATTACCATGTCAGATTACACAGGGAAGCCATTGAAATTCATAAACATAAACACATCTTCAACAGGAAAGAAGAGAGTTTAAAAATAAATAGGACATGGTTTCCTGTCCTGAAAAATACAAAAGGCTCTACATCTGACAATAGCACTACAGATAAGATTAGAATTTCAGCAGCCAATCCACATGCAAAAGAACCTCCTCAGGAAACAGGAAACCTCCTCAGGAAACAGCCAATCCATATGCAAAAGAACCTCAACAGGAAAGCTCCTCCATTAGTATGTTTCAGAGCCTGGGGAACTCCTACAAGAGAATGACTCAGCACTACCCCACCTTTCTGAGTAGATATAAATTACCTGCCTACCATTTTTTTTCCTTCTCACCTTGACACAGAGAGTACTCTGTCTTTCTGTGTTACACCTCTGAGGATGCCAATCACAGCTATTGGCAAAATGTCAGGTCCTACAATGCCAAGACCACAGCCAAATTCTTAACTTGGGTAATCTCATTCACAAGCTTCATATAAATATTAAACAACACTGGGCATAAACAGCAATCCTTGTGGTATCCTGTAAAGTAAGTCTCAAGAGGGGTGATTCAGTACCTCCAATTATACGTGTCTTTTCAGAAATAAAGTATTAAAAGTTGAAAACGTCTAAGACACCCACATGTTCAAGAAGTCAAGCAAAATTGAGTTTCGGTTTCAGCGGAGCGAATGGCGGCCACCTCTCGGGACGCTCCCAGAGATGGTTAGCCCACACACGGTTGGGGGGTCTTCGCTCATGCGAAAGACCCTAGTGAGCCTTAGGCAAAGGCTCCGAACCGGGGGCGCTTGGGGAGTAGCCTCTTTGCCGGCAGATAGCCCCAGTCGGCCCCGCTGTGTTGTGCCCGTATGGGAAGTAGCAATGCCACCGACTTCCAGGAGTGAAGAAGCAGCGGAATGAATTAATAAAAGAAGAATTGGCAGCGAATCGTGAGTTGGAGATCTGTTTTGAAGCGGCATAAATGCGCTCCCCCCCTTGAACGTATAAGCGCATGGGAGGAGGGAGGAATCCCCACCCCCTTTAAAAAACGGGACTGTTAAAGGAAGAGTGAAGGGGGGTGAAGCAAAAAAGCGGTTTGGTAAAAGTACCTTTGGGACTTCACTGAAGATTAAGAAGCCAGCTTGTCTCCTGGGTGTCACGGCACAAACTTTGTTAAAGTAAACAATAAAAAATGTTTGTTTTAAACAATAAAAAATGTATAGGAGCTGCGGTGGCTCAAGTGGTTAAGACGCTGAACTGCAGGCTGTGGAAGGTCAGTAGTTCAGCAGTTCGAGACCCGGGTGCCACATGACGGGGTGAGCTCCTGTCTCTAGTTCCAGCTCCTGCCAACCTAGCAGTTCGAAAGCAAGAAATTGCAAGTAGATAAATAGGTACCACTTCGGTGGGAAGGTAACAGCGTTCCGTGCACCTTGGTGTTTAGTCATGCCGGCCACATGACCACGGAAACGTCTTCGGACAGCGCTGGCTCTTCGGCTTTGAAACGGAGATGAGCACCGCAACCCTAGAGTCGGATTCGACTGGTTTTCGAGCAAGGGAACCTTTGCCTTTAAAAAATGTTGGGGCAGAAAAAGGTCCCAGAGAAGCCGGTAAAGAAGAGGGGAGGGACTTCCGATCCTGGCAGCCTCCCCCTAGAGCCAGCTGTCAATCAACAGAAAAGCGAGCCACTGCACCCTCTGCTGGATCAAATGCAGAAAATCAGCGAAACCCTTTGCAACATGGAAAGTGTTCTCAACAGTCAACAAAAACAACTAACAGAAACAGCAAAGAAAATGGAGGAGATCGCACAGAAGTGTCTGGTCTCGACGGAAGACACCAAGAAAATTAAGAAAAGGGTCAACAAACTAGAAAAACATCAAGATATGCAAGAAAAAAGAATTGTAATGCTTCAGATGGAAAAATCAAATTTGACTCTCTGCTTTCAGGGCATAAAGGAAGAAGAGAAAGAAGATCTCAGAGCTATACTGGCGAATGCCTTGGCACCACAAACTGGCAGAGAAGCGCAAGAATTAAAGGATGAGATGGATGTGGCCTATAGAGCCTATTCCAGCTTTACAAAGAAAAATAATTTGCCAGCAGAAGTGGTTGTCAAGTTTACTAAGCAGCGTACTAGAGATCAAATTCTGCGTGCAGTTTCAGCGGTGCCCTTGAAGATTGGAGAGCAGACTATCAGAACTTTAAAGGATGTTCCATATGAAATTCGTATGAAAAGGAAAGCATACAAAGGATTGACCATGTTTTTACAAAGACACCAAACCATTTATAAATGGTGCTTTCCCGAGGGACTGGTGTTCAAATTTAAGGATAAAAGAGAGCAGATTGACTCCGTTTTCAAAGCTCAAGAATTTCTGAAGAGACACGACAGCTCAGAGGAAGATGCAGAACTCGCCAATTGGACAGTGTTAAGCAGCGAAGAGGACAGCGGCCCGGAGGAGGGAGGTGCCGGAGCGAGAGACGAGAAGGCAAAAGAGGGCCCATCGTATAATCTGAGAGACTTAAAAAGAAGGCACCCCAAAACATAGCAGCTGTTCATGAGGCGGCAGAAGGGAGCTGATCAACAACTAACCCCAAAGGACTTTACTAATTTAACTAACAGATTTATTTTGGACTTTCGGCAGGATGAAAAGAAGATCTTCCAACCACAGTGGAAGCCAAAAACTTTATTTGTACTAACTAAAACTAACATTTTAACAGAAAATTCACTCAAAACCTTTTCTTAATCCATCTATATACCCTACCTTTTTTCCACACACAAAAAAGCAATAAAATTCTCTCCTTTTTAGGAGAGGTTTTTACAAGAAAGAAGTCAAGCAAAATTAACACAGAGGACTCCCCCTGTCTATTTCCAGATATAGATAGTCAAGTAGGGTTTCAACAGTCATCTCCACCTTACAGCCAATCTGAAACCACACTGAAATGGGCCAAGGAAAGAAACGTCATTCAGGAGAGCATGAAGTTTCTGCTATAAAAAGTTTGATACTTTTTCCGGGCTGGGGGGAGAGAGAGAGAGATTTGAAATAGATCTGGAATTAGCCTATTTTTGAGATTTTGGGAGAGTGGTACATTAAATGCATTGGTCCTATGGTCAAATATTAAGCAACCAGGTTTGGTTCGGAAAAGTGAATGTCAGTTTTTTTTGTGCACAAGCACAAAAGGCTTTTTAAAAAGCAAAGTACACGGACTGCTACTATGCTAGGAAACCTGGGTGGTATTAATTGATGATTAAACCAAGTTTTGAGTAGCCTGATGCTTAGCTAGGGTGGGAGGCAAACTTTGTCCCAATTTCCTTTGGGTTTCTTTAAAACACCTATCTAGGACTTCATTGTGGGCGTATCATCTTTCCTGGAAGCAGCTCTCTTGCAACAGACTGCTGAGCTGCAGCCCTTCAGATTTGGAACAAAAATGTTCTCTCTTGGATAGATATTCTTTCCAGGTTGCTTGGCAATACTGAAAGTGTGGGCGGGTGCCTCAACCCTCCCCCCCCATACCTCTTCTAAAGTGATGTGAGTAGGGCTTCTTTTTTCCTTTTGTTCCAGGCTCTCTGTTTGAGATGTTTAGTTTATCAGTGCTTCTACTCTGAATTGATTTT
Organism: Gekko gecko; assembly: GCA_029375565.1. Taxonomy (NCBI): domain Eukaryota; kingdom Metazoa; phylum Chordata; class Lepidosauria; order Squamata; family Gekkonidae; genus Gekko; species Gekko gecko. The sequence goes on from JAPDNY010000005.1 coordinate 120,053,920, forward strand.
TTTGAGCATGTTTCATTTGACCCCTGCCATTATGGACTACTAGGTATGTATATTAATTGGAAACACCTCTGCTGAAAAGGGTGACTCCTAAGAATACAATCATAAACAGAGTTACACTTTTCTATGTCCAATGAAGTCTACAGGCTTAGGAAGGTGTAACTCTATTTAGGACTGCACGGTAGGAATGCTTGGGTTTATCATCTTAGTCCAAGATGTAGTCATACCCGAAAAATATCAATAATGCCATTAGGACCATAATCAGTTTGTTGAGAGAGGAAAAGATGTCACTGGGGACAAGGTTCACAGCAAATTTCTATGGCTTGTTCCTAGAAATATTCAAGACTAGATTGGAAATCCAGAGTATTTTAAGTGACCATTGTTCAGATGTAGAGCATCTGCTTGGTGAGCAGAAAGTACTAGGTTCAATCCCCAGGTTCTCCCCTTATAAGGATCAAGTAATAGGTATGTGAAGGAGATTCATGAAGAGCTACTGCCAATCAGAGTCTGAGTCTGACCCAGTAAAGGTAGCATATGGCTTTGGAAGAATTGTCACATGAGCAAAGAGAACAACTGCCACCCTGCCATCCCTAAATGATGCTCTTGGATGCTGAAGCAGAATACTTACTTGTTTCTCTTCTATTTTAGAAGGAAATTACTAGAATCTCAGAGGGACCCTTATTCAGAACAAATGGCACTGCCTCTCACAAATGTTTCTGTTATGCATGATTGCCACATTTCAGGTAGACGATGATCCAGAATGTGAATTTCATGGCAGATTGTCCAGTGAAATTACAGGCCAGGAAATTCTTCGCTTCCTAAGCAAGCTGCATATGTAACCACCACAGAGCATGACTTTTTCCTTTTTAACCATTAATCATACTGCTGCTGATTCGGAGTAACAGATTGTAAGAAGTTGAAGACAGCCTCCTACTCAGAGTACATATGCATATAAAACACTGGCAGTACTATCAAAGGATGACATCAAGCATAGGCAGTTGGGCTATGTGAAAACCTCAGGCAGCTTTACTGATGCCACAGGAATTTCGGGTTCATCCATCCATTCCAAGCTGTGACCCCTGAAGTTCTGGTTTTCAAACAGCTGTAGCCCCTAAGCTAACATCCCTAAATTATTAAAAACTACCAGGATTGTGGTATCTTTATTGTATACATTACAATGGAACAGTTTACATTACATTACAGCATACATTACAATGGAACATAGGGTTGCCAACTCTGAGTTGGGAAATACCTGGAGATTTTGGGGGTAGAGCCTGAGGAGGGTGGGGTTCGGGGCATAAGCAGTTTGGTGTAGTGATTAAGTGTGTGGACTCTAATCTGGGAGAACTGGGTTTGATTCCCCACTCCTCCACTTTCAGCTGCTGGGTGACCTTGGGTAGGCCATAGTTCTGTCAGAGCTGTTCTTGAAAGAGCAGTTTGTCAGAGCTCTCTCAGCCCCACCTACCTCACAGGGTGTCTGTTGTGGGGAGGGAAAGGGAAAGGAGTTTATAAGCTACTCTGAGACTCCAAGTGAAGAGTGAGGTATAAATCCAATCTCCTCCTCCTCTTCCTCCTCCTCCTCTTCCTCTTCTCATAGAGTCCAACTTCAAAAGCAGCCATTTTCTCCAGGTGAACTGATCTCTGTCACCTGAAGATCAGGTGTAATAGTGGGAGATCTCCAGTCACCACATGGGGGTTGGCAACCCTAATGGAACAGTCTGTTTAGCCTCATGGTGTAGAGTCCCTGCTCCTTCATTCTGTTTATTAGTTAGAATATGAGATCCCTTGTCATGAAACCAGTTGCTCCCATCCCTGTCTCTTCTTGCTAATAAATGAATGTTGTTCTGAACACTCCTGTCTCTGCTGTATGAAACTAAGAGCACAGACCTAATTGAGTATCCTATTCCTGATCTGCAAGCAAAAGAGAACATCAGAAGGACATCAAAAGTACCTCTTTCTTCTTAGGGATGTGCCTTTAAATGACTCCCAAGCTTTCCAAAAGGCGAATTTAACAGCCTGGGAGAAAATGCAAATAAGTTCTAGGTATTCTAAGGACAAAAAGAATCATTTTCACAACACCATTACACACCTAGATAAAATTTGGCTCTCCTCGGCAGACAAGCTAATACAGAAGTTATATACTTTTCTGCTCACTGAGGATTTATTAGACGAAGTGGTTAAACCAAGCATGATATCTTGGATGCGTGACATAGGTCATAATATCACTCTAGATCAATGGTCTGGGTTATGGAAATCTCTAAAACTCCTCAGAGCAACAAACTATAAGGAGAACATTTATAAAATGTTCTATAGATGGCATTGGACACCTGATAAGATAGCCAAATGTTTTAAAGAAGGCTCTGATATCTGTTGGAGATGTAAAAAAGAGATAGGAACCTATTTTCATGTTTGGTGGAATTGTGGGAAAATTAGGCCTTTTTAGAAAATGATTTGTAAGACACTGGAAGAAATTACAAATGTTAATATACAACTCGCACCGGAAATATTTTTACTTAATATCCTCCCGGTGGGAGTAAGAAAAGAGGATGCAAGAATTATTCTCTATACAGTCACGGCATCAAGAATAGCAGTGGCAAAAAGTTGGAAAAAAACATTTGTCCCGTCTCGAGAAGAAATTATAACTAACTTACTGGATATAGCAGAATCTGATAAAATTAACTTAATCCTCTCAGGGAAAGATGAGTCATTATTTGTAAACAGATGGAAAAAAGTTTATAACTGGATGGAAAAGAGTATATGAATAGCTTCCCATTGTAACCTCAAATGATCTGTATAAGCCTTTTTTTTTGCTTGGTTTTTTTGTTTTTGTTTTTGTTTTGTTTTTATGTTGTTGGTTTATGTATACTGGAAAACCTATAAATAAATGTCATTAAAAAAAAAAAAAGTACCTCTTTCTTCTTAGGGATGTGCCTTTAAATGACAAAAAGTTTTATTGGGAACTTTTAGCCCAACTGAAGATGGCTGCTGACTACACTGGGGGGAAATTAGTTTCCAGACATTAGAACTAAACAACATAATGATGAGTCTCAAGTGATGACCTACAGCTGAATGTGAAAATGTGTAAATGATGAAAGAACTTTTAATTAGTCCCATTTCAGGTGCTACCTCATCCAGTTTCCCTCCCCACCCCTTTTGAATTGATGTTGTTAATTTACCTGGGAGTTTGGAGGCACAACCTTTTTTTTTTTTTTTTTTGTAAATACAATTTATTATTGGATATATTTTCCATGTTCATACAACTTAATCAAGTAAATACATATCCATTTCCTTTCGCCCTCTCCCCCCCAAACAAGGCTTCCCGCAGTGCTCCAACCCCATTGATATCTCTCTTATTCAGTTACATTTACTACTAAGCTTATTTTCTCTTACTAATGGTAACAATTTAAAAGTCTAGTCCCTTTCAATTTCTCCTTAATAGCTATCAAAACAAATCAAACCACGTTTAACATCCCAATTTTTCAACAAGTATTCTTGAAAGTCTTTCCAATCTTCAAAATTTTTTTAATCTTCTTCGTTGTTTAATTTTCTTGTTAATTTGTCCATTTCTGCCATAAACAACATCTTCTTAATCCATTCCCATGTTTCAGGTATTTTGTCTTGCTTCCAACATTGTGCAAAAGTCATTCTGGCTGCTGTAACCAAATACCATAATAATGTTCTCTTGGTTACATTTATTTCTTCCATTTTAAGACCTAACAATAACATCTGTGGGTCTTTCTTAAAAGTACATTTCAAAATTTTTTGTATCTCATTGTGAATCTCAGTCCAGTAGCTTACTGCCTTATCGCAAATCCACCACATATGGTAAAAAGACCCTTCTTTTTTCTTACATTTCCAACATTTGTTAGACATGCTATCATTTATAATAGCAATTTTTTTAGGAGTCATATACCATCTGTACATCATTTTATAGCAATTCTCTTTGACATGGAGGCACAACCTTTGTGTTACAGAAAGAAGATGTTTTTATTACAGGATCAAGATGGATAGCCATGCTCCTGGTCACATGAGTGGGATACTGCGCCACTGAAGGGAGGCAAATTAGCATGATCAGATGGGTCCCCGAGATGCCGCGCAGATGCCAATAGCCGGCGATCACACGGCAATGTTGAAGCACATCAAAGGGTTTCACTTTTGCATTCTTGCGCATGAGCAAAATTATGTTTCTTCGCATCCTGTGGAGGCTTGGAAAAAAACACATCCAGTGCGACGGGACACAGGTGTGTGCCAGATGCACCAGATTAACACTACTTCTGTGATCCGACGCTTGCCTGCGACCCGCATTTTCCGGTTGCTATTACCCTTTTGCTGGTACTTTTTAATCTGCTTCTTTGGGTCGATGGTACGGGTTGGTGACAGGTGCGTTTCGCTTCCCAGATGTTGCTGTATGATCATGCCCATTTGATGTGGGGCAAATCCTCCTGTGTGACCGGGGCCCATGTTAGTCTTTCTGTAGCAGTAGAAAAGAGTAAGAGTCCCGTAGCACCTGAAAGACTAACAAAATTTGTGGTAGGGTATGCACTTTCGTGAGTCACTGCTCACTTCTTCAGATACAGTTAGAATGTGTTTTTATTACAGAAAAAGGAAGTCATCTGAAGTCAGCCTTTCCCTTAGAGTACCTATTAACAAAGAATTAATGATAAAACATATGTAATGAAAGGCTTCTCTGGAATATATCCCTCATATGGTATGCAGGACCTCCTCCCTGGCCATCCATAATATTGACTGTTCTGTTTGTAATGAAAGTGGTTGTAAAGGAGCACCCACAGTTAAATCTATCTCATTTTACTAAAAATGAAAGTGTAACCAACCTTGTCAGAAAACTGTGGCAACAATACCTGGGGAAGAAGAGTATGTATGGAAGCACTGAGTTTAGTCAATAGGCAGAGGTAGGAGGCTACACATGTGTGGAATCAAATAATGATTTGCATGGATGGACTGAGGCTCTATGCTGTCATTTATATTATTGTACAAATGAAGGCATTTTTTTTCTGGATTAGGCCCAACAGCTGTGCCCTTGATCTTCCTATGTTCCTCTTTGTTTTGCCTACATCCAAATGCATAAAGACTCCTGGACCTTGGAGATGTTAAAATTGGGGGAGTGAAGCCACCAAATATGAGCCTGATGGTCCTTCTGTGCTTTCATTTACATACTAATATAAATGTCTGCCCAGGGCTTGTGTCAGTTAAGAAGAGGAAGCAGAAGAGATTGGATTTATACCCCACACTTCACTAACCAAAGGTGTCTTAGAGCGGCTTACAAATTCCTTTCCCTTCCCCGCCCCACAACAGACACCCTGTGAGGTAGGTGGGGCTGAGAGAGCTCTGACAGAAACTGATCTTTTTCAAGAACAGCTGTGCCAGAACTATGGCTTGCCCAAGGTCATGCAGCAGCTGCAAGTGGAGGAGTGGGGAATCAAACCTGGTTCTCCCAGATTAGAGTCTGCACACTTAACCACTACACCAAACTAAAGACAATCTCTGTAAGCAGCTTTCCCTTTCATTTAATGAAAAAATGTTTTTGTTGCTGGACCCAGCTGGACACAATGGAATATCTGAAACAGTCAGTAGGAAGGCAGGAAAGGAAAAAAAGAGAGACATCTGTCTCAAAGGCCACAATCCAATGAGCCCTTATAAACGTACAACAAAGGCTCACACATTTTTAAAGGTAAAGGTAAAGGTTCCCTTGCTCGAAAGCCAGTCGAATCCGACTCTAGGGTTGCGGTGCTCATCTCCGTTTCCAAGCCGAAGAGCCAGCACTGTCCGAAGACGTTTCCGTGGTCATGTGGCCGGCATGACTAAACACCAAGGTGCACGGAACGCTGTTACCTTCCCACCAAAGTGGTACCTATTTATCTACTTGCAATTTCTTGCTTTCGAACTGCTAGGTTGGCAGGAGCTGGAACCAGAGACGGAGCTCACTCCGTCATGCAGCACTCTGGGGTCTCGAACTGCTGAACTACTGACCTTCCACAGCCTGCAGTTCAGCGTCTTAACCACTTGAGCCACTGCAGCTCCTATTGACATTTTTACTGTTATTTAAATAAATTAACTTGTGGATTAATTTTTCTGTACATCTGATGTTCTGAATTATGCAACAGCTATGACATTTCCACACAAACACATTTCTTAACAATATTAAAAATTATGATTTCAGAATCTAGGATAAAGGAAGCCTACACTGAGAAATAAAGCTCTCTTTCTATTAATTAATAGCAAAAGAAATAGATGTACATTGGTTCATTATAATAATACTTTTTTTCAGATCAGTCCCAGTAGGAAATGGAAGAATTTCCTCAGGGGAATTAACTCTGTTCCATTCTTGCTAATGATGGGGTGATTTATTGGGTATTATTAAATTATGCAAAGTTGTGAATAAGAAAGCAATGCAAAATGAGGAAAAATATATCACAATCATAGAATCCATTGACTACATGAGCACTGATGTTTTGTTTAGGATTTTTATACTGGTAGATGGAGCAGGGGGTGCTGGTGTGTTAAATTTCATTGTGGGAATGGATGAAAAAGTGCTTGCTGTGAAACCACAATATGATTATTAGTGAATAAGTGCAGTGCAAACTCAGAGTCTGAGCAATTACAAGTTGTCTTTCTGCAGAGCTGATGCCATCTTTATTTTCAATAGCTGCATCTAAAAGTTAGGGATGTGCAATCAGATGATAACCAATTAAATCCCAAACCCAAACCACTCTTGACTACACTTATCATGCAGAGTTTTTCAAAACTTAACTACATTCAGAAATGTGCCTCAATGACACCATTTCAGTTTAACACAATCATAGGCATCAGAAAGGAGGGAAGACAGAGAGGGTAAGTCAGAAGACATTGTAAGCAACAGGCATGTTGACCAATGAGCAGAGTATATTGATGTTGGTTGAGAAACAGGAAGCAGAAAAGAGGAATAAATTAGCAGTTCTTGCAATGGAGGAAGTATTTTAGTTATTTATTTATTTTTATATTTACATTTATATCCCGCTCTCCCCGCCATTCAGCAGGCTCAGGGCAGCTAACAACATATATAAAATACATTAAAATTTTGTTAAAACTATCAATCAGTATAAAATCATACAATTTATATTTAAAGATGGCGAATCTTCCGATATCAGCTGTCAACTGAACACTGTCCACCGACTCACGCCCAGCTATAAAGCCTCAGTTGGTGATGCTGTTGATACTGTCAGTACCAATAATGGTACAGTTGTTAACACTGTTGGTAATCAGGCCAGGGCCAGTTGTTAACACAGTTGGTAGTCAGTTGGTAGTCAGGCCAGGGCTAGGGCCAGGGCCTTACGATTGAGATGGCAACCTACTTAAAAGCCTGGAGGAAGAGCTCCATTTTGCAGGCCCTGGGTCCAACAACAAAAGATCCCGCAGGGCCCTGATGTCTTCTGGGAGCTCATTCCACCAGTGAGGGGCCACCACAGAGAAGGCCCTAGCTCTCGTTGTAATCAACCTGACCTCTTTAGGCCCTGGAAGAACCAGGCGATTTTGGGAGCCCGATCTTAGTGCTCTCTGGGGTACATGCAGGGAAAGGTGGTCCCTTAGGTAAGCAGGTTCCTGACCATATAGGGCTTTAAAGGTAAGAACCAGCACCTTGAACTGTATCCGGTATACTATAGGCAACCAGTGCAGAGTTTTTAGGGTGGGCTGGATGTGTTCCCACATAGGAAAACACAACAACAGCCTCACTGCTGCATTCTGCACCAGCTGCAGCTTCCAGATTTGGGACAAGGGCAGCCCTATGTAGAGAGCATTACAGTAATCCAATCTTGAGGTGACCAATGCATGGATCACCATTGCTAGGTCATTGCATTCAAGGAAGGGAACCAACTGCTTAATCAGCCATAGGTGGTAAAAGGCCGACTTTGCAGTGGCTGCTACCTGGGCTTCCGTCATTAGGGAGGTATCCAGGAACACTCCCAAAGTCCTAACCTCCGGCGCTGGCACCCCATCGAAGGTCAGGAGTGGGATCCCTAACCTTAGACCGCTCTGACTCAGGCACAGGTCCTCCGTCTTCATCGGATTCAATTTCAGTCAGCTCTGTTTAAGCCAACCAGCCACGGCTTTCAGCACCAGGTCCAGATCTCCCGGACTAGAGTCTGACTGGCCGTCCAACAACAGATAGAGCTCGGTATCATCAGCAAATTGATGACAGCCCAGCCCATGTCTCTGGGCAATCTTGGCAAGGGGGCGCATGTAGATGTTAAACAGCATTGGGGAGAGCACTGCATCTTGGGGCACTCTGCACACTAGTGGGTGCCTTCCGGACAGTTGCTCCCCAACTGTCACCCTCTGTCCCCGATCTTGAAGAAATGAGGACAGCCACTGTAAGGCAAACTCCGGAATCCTGGTATTGGTGAGGCAGTGGACCAGTAGTTGATGATTGATGGTGTTGAATGCCACTGACAGATCTAACAGCATCAACACCACTGTATCACCTCGATCCAGATGCCTCCGGAGATCATCTGTGAGGGTGACCAGGACCATCTCTGTCCCATGGCCTGGTCGGAAACCAGACTGGAAGGGGTCTAATATGGAGGCATCATCTAAAAAGCCCTGCAACTGATTCGCCGCCACCTTCTTGATTAGTTTACCCAAGTAGGGTAAGTTGGATATTGGCCAATAGTTGGCTAATTCAGCTGGATCGAGCAATGCCTTTTTTAACAGGGGGCATACTACTGCCTTCTTCAGGGCACTAGGGAACAGGCCCTCCATAAGGGATGTGTTGATGATCCCCCTTAGTGCCCCTCGTAACCCATTGTGGCCAGCTTTAATCAGTCACAAAGGGCATGGGTCCAGGCTGCAGGTGGTTGGGCGAACTGATGAGAGCAATTTGTCAACCTCCTCTAGACTGAGAAGATCAAAATAATCCTGAACTTGACCAGAAGACATGCATGGAGCCTCAAGTTCTGTTACTGTCTCAACTGTGGCAGGGAGGTCATGGCGGAGTGACAAGATTTTTATCTGCGAAATAGCTCGCAAAAGCCTCACAGCCGATATTCAATTCCTTATCATTGGTCTGCCCTACGGCAGAATAGAGACTGAATTGTTCTAAATAATTGGGCTGGGTGAGAGCTCGCAGATGCAATTGTAGCTGCGTAAAAATCCTTTTTCGCTGCCTGGACTGCCATCTCATAAGATCTCATAAACGTTCTATGGGATGCTGTTGCTGCTCTGTCATGAGTGTGATGCCATTGTCTCTCTAGCTGTCTAAGCTCCCGCTTCATTACACTCAGCTCCTGGTGTGCCATGGAGCGAGTCTTAGGTGGGGGTGCAGAGGGCACTGAGTGATCTCGTCAATAGCCACCGAGAGTCAGTTTTGCCAGTCCTCAACAATGAGCTGCCAGGGGGCATCGGATCCTGCAGGGCCATCTGGAACCGCATAGGATCCATTTGACTCCATGGGTGAGCTAAAATATGCTTGCCGCCCAAACAGGATTGGAGTGACAAGTTCACACGGGCCTTCAGGGCATGGTGGTCCAACCATGGTATGGTCGTAGTTGTAATCCAGTCCACCGTAACCGCCGCCATGAAGATGGCGCCGCAAATCAAACGTGTGCCCTGCTCAGTGAGTAGGGGCCGTAACACATTGGGAGAGTCCCAGCACTGCCATTGACAACACCAGGTCCATTGCCTGCGTGGAGGTCGCGTCATCGGCATGGATGTTGAAATCACCCAAGACTAACAGTCGAGGGTGTTCAAACACCCAGCCTGATACGGCCTCCAGCAGGGATGGCAGACTACTTGCCAGTGCATTGGGCAGTCGGTACACCAACCAGATAGCCAAACTCTCCCCGGATTCCCGAACAAATCCAGCATACTCTATGCCCGTGAGTTTCAGTGGCGAGAGTGCCCTGCAGGTGTAACTCTCCCGAATGAACAATGCCACTCCTCCCCTCCCCCACCCCTTAGTCTGGGATTGGTGAAGGACTGAGTACCTGGGAGGAGCCAACTGGGAGAGACCTACAGTCTCCCTATCTCGCACCCAGGTCTCAGTCATGCACGCCAGGTCCACGTCCTGCTCTGACACAAAGTCTTGAAGGATTGTAGTCTTGTTGTTTATGGACCTGGCATTACACAACACCAATATTGGAGGGGTTATCCATCCTAGCCCCACTGCCTACTATCTTCTGGATGGGACACAGACTGGAAGGGGGCCGAGCCCATCTATGTCTCCATTCCCTTCCTTTCCAATTCTGTCTGGTCACCCCGCAATACTTTCCCCTCCCCAGGAGCACTGGAATCCCTTGGCTGGACATCACCCACTAGGGTCTTTGCTCATTAGCCTTGGCCTCCACAGGGCTACTGACCAGCTGTGTGTAGTCTTCACCCATTCTCAGCTCCTCGCACCAACCTGTCAAGTAGTGAACACTATTCAGTGCAGATAACCAAAATCCCAATTTCCAATTACAGTTAGCAGTTCACGAGTACACTATTATAACAAATCCTACCCACCCTTTCTTGCAATTCCCTCCTTCCCGCAAGACTACACTATTCTAATCTAAATAATACACAGTGAAGGGTGGGAAACATAATCCAGCCAACTATATAACTACCTGTGTAAATTTACCCAATCTATAAGAAGAAGAGAAGAGATTGGATTTATACCCCGCCCTTCACTACCCAAGGGAGTCTCAGAGTGGCTTACAAACTCCTTTCCCTTCCCCTCCCCACAACAGACACCCTGTGAGGTAGGTGGGGCTGAGAGAACTCTGACAGAAACTGCTCTTTTTCAAGAACAGCTGTGCCAGAACTTGTGACTGACCTAAGGTCACATCAGCAGGTGCAAGTGGAGGAATGGGGAATCAAACCTGGTTGTCCCAGATTAGAGTCCGCACACTTAAACACCACACTACGCTAATCTGCACTACCTACTATATTTCAGCAGGTGCTCTAAGGCCATTCTCCCCTAACTCTGCCCTATCAGGCACATGTGGTAAACTCAGAGCGGGGGGGGGGGCATCCAGGCCAGTCTACAGATGATAAATTCAGAGAGAGGAAGACCAGGCTGGAGTTGTTAATGTCCTGCCAAGCACAAAGCTTCACCTTGGCAGCAATTCTGGAGTCCAGCCAGGTCCAGAGGGAGGCCATCTGCACAGTGGGATTCTATGCCCACCCACTTTGGCAGCAGCCCTCTGAACATGGCACTTCCTGGCACCCCAGCACCCCCAATCTCTCACCAAGCCAGTCCAGCAGAGAGCCAGGGGGCAGGATGCCAGCAAGGTCCACAGGGGTGGCAATCGCAGGCATCGGCAAAATTCGCCAGGGTGGGTTGCAGCAAGGTCCCGGCAGCAGCAACAAAATCCCAGTGAGATCCCAGCAGGGATGGCAAGGTCCCAGCAGCCACAGCTAGCGATCTGATCCTCAATGCCAATCCATGCTCTCAGTCCACTCCCCACTCAGGCCGCTTGTTGATCCAGTGGGTGGGGCAGCTGGAGATGCCAAACAATGTGGCCTCCACAGAGTCACTGCTAGTGGTGAGCCCTGCAAAAAGCAGGTCCCCCTGCTGTATGTAGCAGCCACCAGTCACTGGGGGAGCCAAGGGGTAGCTGGGAGGTGTCAAAAATGCTGGCTGTCCCAGCCAAACACCTGGGATGCCAGGAACAAACACTACCATTCTGTGGCACTCAAGCTGCCGCGCGTCTCACCTTCAGAGCTGATCGCTTGCTCCCTCCTGCGTCCAATGCCTCGGTTACCTCAACCACCAAGCCTGATAAATTCACTTCCCTTCACCAATGCTCCACCAGCACTCTGCTTAGTTGTTTTTGGGTTTTTTTGTCTAAAGGCATTTGGACAAAAAATATAAAATCCCATGCCTCGGCAGAGCTCAGTTTCCGAGCTCCACGCCGGTCGCCATCTTGCTGGGGGGGGGGAGGGTTTGTCACACAAGGATCAGTGTTACGGCTGGTGGTATTTAATTTGTAGTGGCCAAGTTTACAGATGACACAAAATTATTCAGGATGGTAAAAACCAAGGCCCACTGTGAAGAGCTACAAGAAGGAACTCGAGAAACTGGGTGAGTGGGCAACAACGTGGAAAATGAAGTTCAGTGTACTTAAGTATAAGGTGGGGCAAATAGGTATAAAAATCCCAACTTCAAGTTTATGCTAATAGGGTCTGAACTTGCTGAAAAGGAAAGAGACCTTGGAGTCACAGTAGATAGCTCAGAGAAAATGTCAGCCCAGGATACTGCAGCAGTGAAAAGCTCTTATGTTGGGAATTATCAGGAAAGGGACTGAAAATAAAAAGTTAATATTTTAATGCCTCTGAATAGAGCTATGGTGCAGCCTCATTTGGAATACGGTGTGCAGTTTTGGTCACTGTATCTCAAAAAAGGTACTGCAGATCTGGGAGAAGTACAGAAGAAGACAACCAAGATGATTAGGGGGTTGGAGCACCTTTCTTATGAAGAAAGGCTGAAGATCTGGGACTTTTCTGAATAGAAAAGAGAGTAAGTGGTGATATGACAGAGGTTTATAAACTATTTCAGTGGGAAAATATTGCTCTGTGCACTATGGGGGGGGGGACATCTTTTCAGTCTAGTGAAGCCAGAAAGTTCTTTCTCCGTGACCAGCCTGCACAGGTGAAGTTCCCAATGTGGAACTGCATGGAAGACCAAATATGAACTTTTTCTCCCTCTCCCAAAATACTAGAACTCAAGGACATCCAACGAAGCTGATGGGGAGTAGATTCAGGACAGACAAAGGAAATGAGTGATTAAAATGTGGAATTTGCTGCCGGAGGATGTAATGATGGCTACAAACACAGCTTTAAAAGGGAATTAGATTGATTCATAGGTCTGTCAGTGGCTACTAGCTATGGCAACTAAAGGGAACCTTCGCTTTCAGAGCTTGCAAACCCTTTGCATCTCAGAGCCAGGAGGAAATATCAGGGGAAGGCCTTGGCTTCTATTCCCTGTTGTTGTCCTCCCAGAGCAAATGGTTGGCCACTGTATGAGATGGGATACTGGCCTAGATGGACCACTGGTCTGATCCATCAGGATTCTTTTTATTTTCTTATGTTGTAATCAAAGAGGAGCAACCTGGTAGGTTTGTGTGCACTGTATTTCTGTCAATTACTGCACTTTCAGGGAAGACTTTCTGGAAACTCTCACCGAGGGGCAGTTCCTGGGGGCGCTCAAGGAAGCGATGGTCCATCCTCTCTTGAAAAAACAACCTTGGATCCGGCTGAATTGGCCAACTATCAGCTGGTTTCCAATTTGCCCTTCCAGGGCAAACTAATGGGGGGGGTACAGCTACAGGGCTTTCTGGATACTTCTGTCCTGGACCCTTTCCAGTCCGGTTTTTGCCCAGGTCACGGGACGGAGACAGCACTGGTTGCCCTTACTGACAACCTCTGGAGATACCTGGATTGGGGCGGTACAGCAGTATTGCTGTTGTTAGATCTATCAGCTGTGTTTGATACAGTCAACCACCAGCTGCTGGCCCACCGCCTCACCGACGTGGGGATACAGGGACTGGCCTTACAATGACTTGCCTCTTTTCTCCAGGCTCGGGGACAAAGGGTGGCACTTGGGAAACAGCAGTCCAGGAGACACCCACTTGAATGCGGTGTGCCTCAGGGGGCAGTGCTCTCCCCAATGTTGTTTAACATCTACATGCGCCCCCTTGCCCAGATTGCCTGGAGGTATGGGCTGGGGTGTCACCAGCACGCTGATGACACCCAGCTCTATCTGATGTTGGGTGGTTGGTCGGACTCCAGCCTGGAAGATCTGGACCAGGCATTGCAGGCCGTGGCTGGTTGGCTCAAACTGAGCAGGCTGAAACTAAATCTGGTGAAGACAGAGGTCCTATACCTGAATTGGGGCAGGTTGGGGAGGGGGATCCCACTCCTGACCTTCGACAGGGTGCCAATGACACCATCGCCGGAGGTTAGGAGACTGAGAGTGCTCCTGGAGTCCTCCGCAACAATGGAGGCCCAGGTAGCAGCCACTGCTAAGTCAGCCTTTTACCATCTTTGGCTGATTCGGCAGTTGGTTCCCTTCCTCGACCACAATGACCTGGCTACAGCAATCCAGGCAACGGTCACCTTGAGGCTAGACTACTGTAATGCTCTCTACATGGAGCTGCCCTTATTGCAAATCCGGAAGCTGCAGTTAGTGCAGAATGCTGCGGCTAGGCTTTTGATGGATCTCCCTAGATGGGAGCACATCCAGCCAGTACTGAGGGCACTGCACTGGCTGCCAATAGCATACCAAATTCATTTTAAAGTGCTGGCCAGGGTCTGACATATCTGAGGGACCGCCTTTCCCAATATATACCCCAGAGAGCACTATGGTTGGGGTCAAAACATCTTTTGTCTGTCCCAGGCCCCAAAGATGCCAAGCTCACCATTACTAGGGCCAGGACTTTTTTGGTGGCGGCTCCTCTCTGGTGGAATGAGCTCCCGGAGGAGATCATGGCCCTGCAGGACCTTGTACAGTTCTGCAGGGCCTGCAAGACAGAGTTCTTCTGCTAGGCTTTCAATTAGGAGCCACCACCACCGCCGCCACCACCTCCACCAACTATTTGTATTATTAACATCTATGGTGGTGGTCTGGCCTGTATGAAGATCGAGCCACTGCACAAGGGAAAGCTGAACACCACTGGATGTGGCTGCTAAATGCTCCAGCTTATAGCACGCCATCTGGAATGTAGTGAAGGAACGATCTAAGTTACTAGCACTTTAAACTGATTAATTGTGAATTTGGCACTGTTAAATTGTTTTTAAATGTTTTATATGGATTCAGCACTTGGTGAGCCACCCTGAGCCCGCTCGGGGAGGGCGGGATATAAATATAATAATTAAATAATTAAATAAATAAATAAAACTGCAGCAGTGCTATTTCCCTACCCATGTCAAAAATTTTCTCGGTGCTTTTACTGCCTGATTTGCCCTTCTGCCTGCTTCTGAGGCTGCCAAATGTCACCCTATGCTCCTTATGTAAATGTTAGTGGCCTATAACATGGGGGACTCTCTCCCATCTATTTGAAATTTGGCAGGGAGTTTCTTTCAATGATGGCTACAGCCCCTGAGAACATCTTCTCAAATGGGTAGAAATGAGTTTCCATTGAAATGAAAGGAAAAGATACCAGATTTTTGAAAATCAACACATGCCATGCCAAAAGTAAAGATAAAATTAGAATTATTTCAGAAAAAAATGAACTGAACACACATCCGTCAGCTACCTAAAATGGTTATACTACTCTTTAGATCATGCCACATCAATGAGATTAAAGTAATCAAAAACACTTACAAGGTTCGTCTGTCTTAACTGTGAACTGTTCAATTCCCCTTTTCTTCCCCTTGAGGTTAGAAGGACAGATTTCAGCTATTTCAGATCACACCCTGTCAGGGATAATAGTCAAAGTAATTATTTATTCGAACCCACCATTCGAAGAAGAAGAATAGAAGAAGAGATTGGATTTATACCCCACCATTCACTCAGAGCATGACTAAATCAGCTTCAAATTATCTGCTGGAAATTACTAGGCATAAAGCTTCTCTGTCAAGTAAAGATATACACCTAGTTTACATTTTTTGTTATGATCCCTTACAGGGTTTGTCCCCCCCGCAAGGAATGGAATCTTATATATACCATGTGGTTGACTCAGAAATATTACATATGTAAATGTTTGTATGAAACATACATTGTATACCGATCCGGTTCAAGGTGCCGGTACATACCTTTAAAGCCCTATACGGCCCGGGGCCAGCATACTTTCAGGACTGCCTTCCCCATATGAACCCCACAGGAACTTATGATCTATTTAAATATATATATATATTTTACCATTTAAGGAGATACAAAATGAAAAAGGACAAAGGGAAAGGTGAGAAGCATAAAACATCATTTGTTGAACACATTTTAGTGATATTGCATAATAGAAGAATATAAAACATGAAAAGTATCATAGCAAAAATATCATGACAAATCAAAATATGGTAAAAATAATCAATACTTCAGCATATTTCCATTTATATTTCCATTATTTCCTATTTATAGGACTAGGTAGGAAAACATATAAGCAAGAAACGTAAGAAAAGAGTAAGAAAACATTTTTCTTAATACAAGATTAATACGATTATATAATAACTAGTAAATAGGTAATTATAAATGATTAATGACTATAACTACAAGAATATAATTATATGGCTTTAAGTATCAATCAGTTTAAATTTCTTTATAACTCCTCTAGCAGATTAATCTAATCTATGTAATTTGTCTGTAATAATTAGAAAAAGCTTTCCACCTATTTTCTAATTAAGTGATTGGCTTTTTATTTATATAGTTCATCATTTTTGCAATAACAGTATATTCTTCCATTTTGACTCTCCAGTTCTCAAGATTTGGGCAGATTTCAGGCTTCCACTTGGTTGGAAATACTAGTTGTGCTACAGTTAACATATATCTGAACTATTCATGCTCTAATCTATTTATATTCGATGGTAAAATTCCCAATACCATAGCCTGAGGTTTCATGGGAAATTTTAAGTTCAAGATTTTCTGCATTTCAGTATGTATTTCTACGTAGAATTTGTTGGTCTTTTTGCAGGACCACGATATATGGCAAAAGGTACCATCTTTCTCTTTACATTTCCAGCACTTTTCTTTATAATTTTTATCCATCTTCTCAATATTTTTTGGAATAATATGCCAACAGTAGAACATCTTGTACCAATTTTCTTTGAGTGCTTGACTCGCTGAAGACTTTATATCTTTCATCCATAGGCTTTCCCACTGCTGAAGTGAAACTTCTTCATCAAAATTCTGCATCCATTTCACCATGCATGTTTTAACCTTTTCTGTTTCTGTGTCATACTGAAATAGAAGTTTGTAAATGTGACCTAAAAGATGTTCTTTTTTATTCATTATTATGTTTTCA